>OY756951.1:9167500-11642500 GCA_963580275.1 Crataegus laevigata
TACTCTCTCTCCTACTGCCTTATCATGTATCATTGGCTGTACCAATTCCAATGATATTTGGATCAGTCTCAAGGACAGATTTTCAACAATTACCAAAGCCAGTATTTTTCAGTTGAAAACTGAGTTGCAGAATATCAAGAAAGGGTCTGAGAACATTTCTCAGTACTTGCAGCGCATTAAAGATGCTCGCGATCATCTCTCAGCTGCTGGAATTTCCTTTGACGATGATGATATTATTATTTTGGCCTTGAAAGGGTTACCTTCTGAGTATAACACTTTTCGCACAGTCATAAGGGGAAGGGAGAATGTTATCTCTCTTAAGGATTTTCGTGCCCAATTACTTGCTGAAGAAACCACTGTTGAGCATGCTCCAGTTTCTGAAACCTTTTCTACTGCTATGATTGCACAAGCACCTATATCCAACGGGAAAGCATTGATGCTTGATGAAGGATCCTCTCATTCTCCACATTCTCAGTATCATCATGGTAGTTCTTCTGGTGGTACTTCTGATTCTGGTAGTTCTTCTGGGGGTTCTTATCATGCTGGCAATCCTAACCACAATTCTGGAGGATCTTATACTCCCAATTTTGGAGGCTATCGAGGCTCAAATTTCAGAGGTCGTGCCAGAGGCAGAAATCACTTTGGTAATAATTGGAGGTTCTCGGGTAACTCTCCTAATAACAGTCCTGGCATACTTGGTCCTGCGAGACCCCATGTTTCATCTTGTCCTGAGCATAGCAATACCATCCCTGTGTGTCAGATATGCAACAAACGAGGCCATATAGCTGTTGATTGTTTCCAGAGACACTCTTCTTCCACTGTTTCCTCGTCTTCAGTGCAATGTCAAATTTGTTGCAAATTTGGTCATTCTGCAATGCAGTGCTACCATCGTGCTAATTTTTCATATCAAGGCAGATCTCCACCATCTTCCCTTACTGCAATGCATGCTAACTTTCAACCATCTGCTCCTCAAGAACAATTCTGGGTAGCTGATACTGGTGCTACATCTCACATGACGTCTGACCTGTCCAATCTCACTCATGCCACTCCATTTACTGGCACTGACACTATTGCTACTGCAAGTGGTGCAGGTTTGCACATTTCTCACAATGGTTCTTCTGTTTTGCATGCTCCCAACCATGTTTTTCAACTCAAGAACATACTGCATGTGCCGAAATTATCTCAACATTTGTTATCTATTTATAGCCTCTGTAAAGATAACAACTGTAGGTTCATATGTGATGAGTTTTCTTTCTGGATTCAGGACAAGATCACAGGGAAGGTTCTTCTTCAAGGACTGTGTAGAGCTGGCCTATATCCCATTCCATTATACATACCACCATTCATTCTCAATCAAGCATTGATGACATCTCACTCTTCTACACAGCAGCATTGTTATCTTGGTCATGCTGTGAACACCACTTTGTGGCACAACCGATTAGGCCATCCATCTAATTTTGTTGTTTCTCAAATGTTGCATCAATCTCATGTTCCATTTTCTGTGGATCATTCTAAACATCTGTGTATATCTTGTTTGCAAGGAAAGTTTACTAAACTTCCTTTTTCTTATCCTGCCAATAAAACTGTCCAACCATTAGAGGTCATTCATAGTGATGTGTGGGGACCATCCTCTACTTTGTCCATTGAGGGTTTCAAATTCTATGTACTTTTCATTGACGAATGTACCAGGTTTACCTGGATATTTCCTTTAATGAATAAAAGTGAGGTGTTTCATACTTTTGTGCAGTTTCATTCTTTTATCCATACTCAGTTTTCCACTGCCATTAAAAATTTTCAGAGTGATGGTGGTGGTGAATACACCAGCAATCAGTTCAAACACTTTTTGTTAACCAAAGGTATTTTGCATCAAAAGTCTTGTCCACACACACCTGAGCAAAATGGCCTTGCTGAGAGAAAGCATAGACACATTGTTGAAACTGCCCTTACCCTTCTTCAAACTGCTCATCTGCCTTCACAGTTCTGGTTCCATGCTTGTGCCCTTTCTGTTTACTTAATAAACAGAATGCCCTGTCAAGTTTTATCCATGAAATCTCCCTATATTTGTTTGTTTCAGAAACCACCAGTGTTAACTCATTTAAAGGTTTTTGGTTGCAGTTGTTTTCCACTCTTGAAGCCCTACAACACTTCCAAATTTCAACCCAAAACTGCACAGTGCATATTTTTGGGATATGCTGGTCACTATAAAGGGTACATTTGTTTTAATCCCATTACTAGCAAGTTTCATGTGTCCAGACATGTTCTTTTTGATGAGCATACTTATCCTTATTTGAATATCATTTCTAAGTCTCAGGTTCCTCAGTCCCTTAGCTTGTCATCTTCTAGTGTCTCACCATCTGTTACACTTCCAAATGTTGTTGCATCACATACATCATCATCATCTCCCTCACCACCTCTATCTGTGCATTCCACCCCTCCAGCTTCAGCTTCACCTTCTCCCCATTCTTTGCCTTTCCCTCTCCCTATTCTTCCTCCATCACCTTCTCAAACCCCATTGCCACCTACTCTCTCATCTACACAGTCTCTGATTCCTGTTGATCCTGATTTCCAGCAAGAAACTCTCGATGTGGTTCTGCCAGTCCCTTCTGTGAGTTTGCATCCTATGCAAACGCGATCCAAAAGTGGAATTTTTAAGAGGAAAGCTTTCTCAGCCTCTGTTACCTCATCCATTGTGTCTGATATGGAACCTTCTTCTTTCAAGTCTGCTAGTACCATTCCAGAATGGCAGGCTGCCATGAAAGATGAAATCGATGCTTTGAATGCTCAGAAAACTTGGACTCTTGTTCCTCTCCCTGTTGGCAAAAACTTAGTTGGCTGTAAATGGGTGTACAGGCTTAAAAAGCATCCTGATGGGTCCATTGCACGGTATAAGGCTCGTCTTGTAGCTAAGGGGTATAGTCAAGAGGAAGGCATCGATTATACTGAAACTTCCAGTCCAGTTGTTAAGCCTACTACTGTTCGATTAATCTTAGCCCTTGCAGCTCAGTTTAATTGGAGCCTCCGACAGTTGGATGTTCGAAATGCGTTTTTACATGGCGATCTTATTGAAGAGGTTTATATGAGTCAGCCTCCTGGCTTTGTCTGTTCTTCTTCTCCTTCCAATTATGTGTGCAAGCTTCAAAAGTCCTTGTATGGTCTTAAACAGGCTCCTCGCGCTTGGAATGAGAAGTTCACCAGTTTCTTACCTGGTTTGGGCTTCAAAGCCTCTGTTGCTGATCCCTCTTTATTTGTCAAACAGACTTTCAATGGTATTGTCATCCTCTTACTCTATTTCGATGATATTATCCTCACTGGCAGCAGCACATCTCTTCTCTCTGAGGTCATTTTTGATTTGACACAAGAGTTTGATATGAAGGACTTGGGCACTCTCCATTATTTCTTAGGTTTACAGATCACTTACCAGCCTACAGGCTTGTTTGTTTCTCAGACCAAATATATTCAGGATCTCCTCGCCAAGGTTGATATGCAAGATGCCAAGTCATGTGCCACACCCTGCCTCCCTAATCACAGGTTATCCAAGACAGATGGTACCTCTTATCATAGTCCAGCACAGTATCGCAGTATTGTTGGTGCATTGCAATATTTGACCTTCACTAGGCCAGATATTGCATTTGCCGTTAATCAATGTTGTCAATTTATGCACAATCCTCTGGATATTCATGTTGTTGCAGTCAAACGTATCTTACGGTATCTCAGTGGCACACTTGACTATGGTATTCATTTTACTCCTGGTGCATTGCAGCTTCAAGCCTATAGCGATGCTGATTGGGCAGGTGATCCCAACGATCGTCGTTCCACTTCTGGCTATATTGTTTATCTTGGTAACACACCTATTTCTTGGGCTTCCAAGAAACAACACACTGTGTCTCGGTCCTCTACTAAGGCCGAATATCGAGCCCTTGCTATTACTGCAGCTGAAGTCTCTTGGATACGTCAGCTTCTGTGTGATCTTCATGTTCCTTTATCTGATGTTCCTCTGCTGTTTTGCGATAATATTTCTGCTATTACATTGTCCTCTAATCCAGTTTTCCATTCCCGGGTCAAGCACATTGAAATTGACTATCACTTTGTCCGAGAGCGAGTTATCCGCGGTGACTTGGCTGTTCATCATGTCTCTTCCAAGGAGCAATTTGCAGACATTTTAACAAAAGGGTTGTCCATTTCTCTGTTTCAAGATCATTGTTCCAATCTCATGCTTCGTTCCCGTAAGCATGAGATTGAGGGGGGATGTAAAGGTATAAAGGTACAAGGTCAATCCAATGGTTAATGTGCAGCCAAGTGTCAATAGATTAAGCTGATAGGTTTGTTATAAGTTTGCTTAATCTGTAAGGAAACAAGAGTATATATAGAGAGATAGTTTTGTAAGCAATAGCAAGAAATGAAATGAAATAAACAGTGTTGTTTTACTCAGTTTCTCTCTAAAACTCTGTAAACTGTTTCTCTCTCTAAGTGTAAATCACCATTGTTAAATACACAATCTTCTCTGTTAACAAGGAGGGGAGCTGCCATTTGGCAGCAACACCAGTGGAGAAACAGCTGCTGCCTAGGCAGCGTGAGGTGGCTGGCTGCCTTGAAGGCAGTGATCAAACAGAGGCGCAGAGGATTAAACAGAAGCCACCGAGAGGAAGTAGTGCACAGGAGCTTGCGGCAGAGTCAAAGGGGCAGCTTCATGACAGGCGCACAGAGAGCACAACACGGGGCAGCTTCATGACAGTGCACAGAAAACAGTCTGTGCAGTGCACAGTGCACAGAAATCCTTGCATCCCCATTTCGGTTTATCTCCTCCAAACTCATGTTTTATTTTTACTTGTTTTAATTTATAAATAATGTGTAATTAATTTGTGTTGGCTAGAGGTTAATTCAAAGCCATGAATATATTTGTAATTTGAATTGATACCTTCAGTTGTGATTTCTGAGTTGTGATTCAATTTGCTTAACTGCTTGATTGATAACTTATTTGTGTATGTTAATTAAGGATGCATACTTAATTTACACGCATGAATTTGATGCTAGAATATAAGTGAATTTCACCTAATCGTTATGAACTTATATTCATGAGTAGTGAAGGTTGTTATCCACAATCGTGTTAAGTAAATTCTTGGCAGGAGTATCATGCTTTTCATAGTTACGAATGCCTCGTCAGTACTTATAGTTTTCACAAAGTTTAATGATCTTTGATTGTATCTCTATTGTGCTTTTCACGTAGGGGACTTTTAGAGAATGTGTTGAATTGTTGTATGCTGTTCATCCAATTCAATAACTTAAGGAAAACTTGAAGATTAAAAAAGTGATGTTCACGGTTAATCTGGAGTATTGAGATTTACAATTTATCGAAAGAACAACTGAAAATCAATTTAGGTTGCATATGTGTCATGTGTGGAGAAAAACCCTCTAGCCAATCCGTCGCCTATCCGTTCACTTTTAATTTTATATTTTTGTCAATTTTGTAATTTATTTAAGTTTAATTTACTTCGTCAAAACCAAATCAATCCCCCCATTATTAAAATATTATTATTTAGTTAATTTTTATTATTTTTAATCTTTTAATTCGATTTCCGTCTATTTTAGTTCCTAGTGTTTATTTAATTTGTTTTCTTTGTTTTGAGTCATTTTAGTGTGTTTTGAATTATTAGAGTTTTTAGCTTAATTTTGTGTCATTGAGTCTTGTTTAATGTTTTTAAATTAATTTTAGAGTGATTAGCAATCCCTCCTAATCCCCGGCCTAGAACGATACCCTACTTACACCATTACTACAACTGTCAAAATGAGGGTTAAATTTGTGCGGTTTAAAATCCCGTCACCCCCCCCCGTTGAACAAGTGTCGGGATCTACCCGTTTTCCAATTAGGCCTCAAGGTAAGAAGGCTTCATAGAGAAAAGGTAATGCTTCAAAGAATGATTATGCAAAGTATATGGAAGACCTTGCCCGCCAAGGTGAATTGACTATAGCCCGGGAAATGGCTAAATTTGAGGCTGATAATGCCAAAGAGGATGCAAAAGTTGCAGCTCTTGAGAAAAAATTTGCAGCTGATGAGAGAGAAAGAGAACTACTTCGGCAAGAAAGGGAACATAGAAGACAAGAAAGAGAGGCCCAACGTGATCGTGACATTATGAAGGAGTCTTTAGAAGGCAAGTCTCCGAACTCTAAATATTTTTGGAAGTCGGAGAAAGCGCAAGAGAAGCGAGAGCAAGAGGAGACGGGTTCTTTGGTGGCGTCATGAGCACAATATATTTGTGTTCTAGAATTGTTCATCGTGTCCGGCTCATATTCATCAACGGCATCATAATCGTACTCATCTTCCACAATCATGTTGGGAAGAATGATGCACGTCATCATGATAGATCGAAGCGACTCTACATCAAACATTCTGGCAGCACCCCTAACAATAGCCCAGCGAGCTTGGAGTATACTAAAACAACGCTCCACATCCTTCCTGCATCCTTCTTGACAGCTTGCAAAGTATTTTTCCTTTGCACTTTGTGGACGTGGCACTGTTTTGACAAAGCATTCCCACCTTGGGTAAATGCCGTCTGCTAGGTAGTATGGCCCGTCGTACTTACGTTCGTTGACCCAGTATGTGACTTTTGGTGCTTTTCCTTACAGGACTTCATCGAACACTAGAGATTGGGCAAGGACATTAAGATCATTTTGAGCTCCCGGAACCCCGAAAAAGGCATGCCAAATCCAAGTATCAAAAGATGCCACCGCCTCCAAAATGATACATTTTGATCCTTTTATGTCCCCATAAGCGCCTTGCCTTGCACTTGGACAGTTTTTCCAAGTCCAGTGCATACAATCAATGCTTCCAATCATCCCTGGAAAACGTCGCATCTCGCCATTCTTCAGAAGCCTTTCCAAGTCTATATGAGTAGGTCTCCGGTAGTACTCATTGGTGTAGATAGATTCGATTGCCGAGCAAAACCTCATCAGGGACTCAAGAATGGTTGATTTTCCCATCCTCGTTATCTTGTCCACTTGGTCTGCAGCTGCTCTATATGCAAGCATCCGCAAAGCAGCAGTAATTTTTTGCTCAGGCAGGAGACCCATATTACCAAATGCATCCGGCTTTTGCACAAAGTAAGAATCATGGTTGCAAACAGCGCCCATGATTATGTTGAACAAATGTCGTTCCATTCTAAAACGACGTCGGAAGTACGTATCAGGGAATGCACTGTTACGGACAAAATAATCGTCCAACAGCTCCTGACCTCGTCGTTGCCTATTTCTATCAATGTTTACGGCACGGTTGGGCCTGCAGATCTGAGCCACAGCTTGGACGACTCGACGGAAATGTGAGGCTCGTGCCATTCTTGATTTGTCATCTCTCCGTCTACGCTCATCATCCTCTTCCATCGCATTTTGGGCCCAATCCTCGGCATTGAACATTCCTTCTGATTGGTTAAACAATTCTTCCTCTTCTTGATCGATTTCCCACATCATCTTTGAAGAAGAAGAAGACATTGGTGAAGAAGGAAGCACAAACTATGAATAATGATAAGGATTTTGGTGAAGAATGAAGCAGAAACTATGAATAATGACAGGGATTTTTGTGACATCCCACATCGCCCAAGGGAGTGATCCTTAAATGTATATTCCCATCCCTACCTTGCACGAAGCCTTTTGGGAGCTCACTGGCTTCGGGTTCCATAGAAACTCCGAAGTTAAGCGAGAAGGGGGCTAGAGCACTCCCATAATGGGTGACCCACTGGGAAGTTGCTCGTGAGTTCCCAGAAACAAAACCGTGAGGGCGTGGTCGGGGCCCAAAGCGGATAATATCGTGCTACAGTAGTGGAGCGGGTCTGGGAAGTGGTCCCACCCGGGCTGGGATGTGACAATTGGTATCAGAGCCTAACCCTGGCCGCGTGTGTGCCGACGAGGACGTCGGGCCCCTAAGGGGGGTGGATTGTGACATCCCACATCGCCTAGGGGAGTGATCCTTAAATGTATATTCCCATCCCTACCTAGCACGAGGTATTTTGGGAGCTCACTGGCTTCGGGTTCCATAGGAACTCCGAAGTTAAGCGAGAAGGGGGCTAGAGCACTCCCATGATGGGTGACCCACTGGGAAGTTGCTCGTGAGTTCCCAGAAACAAAACGGTCCGGAAAGTGGTCCCACCCGGGCCAGGATGTGACAATTGGTAACAGAGCCTAACCCTGGCCGCGTGTGTGCCGACGAGGACGTCGGGCCCCTAAGGGGGGTGGATTATGACATCCCACATCGCCCAGGGGAGTGATCCTTAAATGTATATTCCCATCCCTACCTAGCACGAGACCTTTTGGGAGCTCACTGGCTTCGAGTTCCATAGGAACTCCGAAGTTAAGCGAGAAGAGGGCTAGAGCACTCCCATGATGGGTGACCCACTGGGAAGTTACTCGTGAGTTCCCAGAAACAAAACCGTGAGGGCGTGGTCGGGGCCCAAAGCAGACAATATCGTGCTATGGTAGTGGAACGGGTCCGGGAAGTGGTCCCACCGGGGCCGGGATGTGACAATTTTGGTGAAGAAGGAAGCAGAAACTATGAATAATGATAGAGATCTTGAGAAAATTGGTGTGAGATTTCTGAGGATGGAGGGTGGATTATATGGAGGATTTGGGCAAGGATTAGGTTGTAGATAATGTCACGTGGCATGCCGTCATTCGTTAAAAATCTGGTGGAAATCTATCCTCAAAGATTGTAATCGGAATGTGACACGTGGCATGACGTGATTGGTTACAAATCTTATCGAAAATCCAAAATTACAAATAAAATTATTTTGAATTTTTTTTATAAATAAAAAATACAAATATTTTATTACTATTGGCTTTTCGGATAATGACAAGTGGCGAAACGAGAACGATTAAAAATATTATCTGAAATTACAAATAAAATTATTATGTATTATTTTATAAATAAAAAATACTAATATTTTATTGCCAATTGCCAGGGCTATTCAAGTGCAGGGGTGGAGATGCAAAAGGCAATTGCCAGGGGAATGCATTGTTCATTAAGGGCAATTACTGTTCACTGAGTGGATTGAATAGTGAATAGCCTGGGGGGAGGGCTCCTACATTGGAGTTGCTCTAATTCTAACCAAAAACTCAAGTAAAAAGTCATAATTATCCTTAGCAACACTAATCCTCATGCCTTCAAAAGAAAATGCGAGGGCAGATGGCTATTTTGATCACGTTTCGAAAGAAATGAATGAGTTGAATCTCATTCGATGTCGGAGGATTCCAAAGCGGCCAAGTGCTGATTGGCAATTCCTGCCAAACGAAAAGGTGAAGCCCCCTACAAAACGAAAGATTTTTCAATGTGACTGGAATACGAAGCGGCCCAACACGGCCAAGCTCCACAATCAATGGAAGGATCTGTTTATGAACAACTGCCTCGCCGGCAAAAGATAAAGGAGAGGGAGACATACGCGCGCTGGGCTTGCAACCCTTGGTTTCTTTCTTTATTATTTTAATAGTTGAGTTATTTGTATAAATAAACATCACAAAGGTTAATAGTGCTCTGGAAATAAGAAAAAGGCTGCTACCGAGATAGGATCCACGCTTAATGGCCGACTATCGCAACAATTGCAACCACTGGCGAATGCATTAAGGGGCAAGGGGGGTCAGCTAACCCCCCAAACTTCAGTGAATGTCCATGGACATCTTAGGTGCTGACCCTCCGAATTTCGGTGAATGTCTATGGATGACTTGGGTGCTGCCCCTTTAAAGGTTGGAGTTGTCCTTCATATATGTCATTCAACTGCTTGATAAAATGCATTCAAGAGGTGATGCCCCTTTATAGTCTAGTCCTAATATTATTTACCTCTAGCTTGTTTGTTGGTTGTGATTACAATTGTTGGCAGAAAAAAAAAACTAAGTATAAAACTATCCAAAAATGCAAAGTAAATGAAATGGTGATCTTAGAGAATAACAAAGCATCATCATTCTTGGACAAACATATTAATGAGATGCAATGATATCAAACATTGTTAGTGTATTCAAGATAAGTGTGTTTCTTTGTTAAGCATTCATATGGGAGCAGCTTTGGAACATGTTAGTTACCCACGAAAATAAGGCATTAACAAGTGTGCAATATGCTTTTCCAAATGACTTTAGTCATACCAAGACTCGATGAAATGACGATATGCATGCTATTTCTGTTAAAAAAAAAATTGCTCGCGCTATTTTTATTGACCCCCTTAATATTATTTCCTGAATCCGCCACTGATTGCAACAACTTGATTTTATGAGAAAGGAGATGGGAAGAGAAGACGAGGAAGATTAACAGTATTAAGGGTAATTAAGATTTTTTACCTGAGTTTTTTTTTTATTAAAATTACAATATATTAGAAAGTTCGGTTAAAATTAAATATATGCCTAAAAAATTGGCTATTTTTCAAAATTTTCCTATTTCTTCTCTAAATTTGGACAATCCATCACTAGCAAATTTACTTTTTATACTTAACTTAAAAATGTATTAACTTAACGAAAATAATCAAGGACTGTGTTATCCATACACCCATTTTTACTTCTCATATACCTCTTGTTAATTTATGTCATTTGATTTTTCTTCAATTCATTTTATCTGGTGGCCAAAAATTAAGAGGAACATGTGAAAGTAAAAATGGGTCAGCAGATAGCACACTCCATAACCAAAATGAGAGAAAGAGTTTGTGGACAATAGAAGAAAAAAAAGTTCAAGGACAAAAGCAAAACTTGTTGACAAGCTTTGGAATCATTGCAAGTACTTTTAAACGACTGAAAGCGTTTTAAAAGAAAATATTTTTGTAATCAATTCTTAGTAAAAATACAACTTTAGACCTTAAAGCACTGCCAGTGCTTTTGGAATTCAAAAATATTTTCTCTAAAAACGTTTTCAGTCATTTAAAATCACTTACCAAATGAGTCCATAATTAGTCCCAATGGAATTGCTGTTTTTATTGTCAAAGTAAATTGGAAGAAAACAGCCAAAAACATAATAAAGAGTGAATCCAAACTGCAAAAGATAAGAAGAAATGAAAAGACTTGAACTGGGAACTGGGATTCATAGTATTGTATCTTTAGGCTTCACCCTTCAAGAATTTAGGGAACCACTTAGCGGAGTCTTTAGGAATGCACTTAAGATTGTCTTTGTAATCAATGTCGTAAAGCCCGAATCTTGAGGTATAGCCATCACCCCATTCAAAGTCATCAAACAAATTCCAGTAGAAATATCCTTTCAAATTCACACCTTTCTTTCTTGCCTTATTGATCCAGTACAAATGCCGAAGAGTATTTTCGATTCTATGTTGATCCTTCAGCGCTTCACCAAGTCCGCGTTTATCATCCTTTGGCTCGGTAATTCCATTTTCTGTAATGTACATCTTCGGACTTCGATAGTGCTCCTTCATGAACTCCAACAATTTCTCCAGACCTTGCGGATAAATGTAGATGAAAGTACTCCCATTAGCCGGAGGTCCAATAAGGACTCCATTTCTTTGTTCTGTAATCTGTCAGTGAAGCTATAAAGCATCGTTGTGGTAGCATGTTGGTTTCTTTGGACTTGCTGGATCGTTTTTATCATATCTTGATGCATAATAGTTGATGCCAATAAAATCAAAAGACCCCTTTAACAATATCTTTTCCTTCTTGCTAAACTTGGGTAGCCTTTCCTTGACCAAATCTCTCATACTCTTCGGATAGTGTCCGTATACTAATGGTTCCATGAACCACCCGAGGTTGAAGTCCAAACCTCGATTCGCTGCAGCTCTATCTTCCACTGAGTCTGAAAAAGGCTCGACATACACTCATACAAGACTTATTCCAATTTGTCCGCCTTGTTTTTCTTGGAACTTCTTTCGGTATAGCTTAACAACGGTGGCATGCGCGAGGAGAAGGTTATGGCTCACAATGTAAGGTTCAGTGGCTGAATTACCAGCTGTGCATTTAAAGCTTGTTTCTACAGAACACCTGCCTGGTGCAGAAATTCCAACATCATACCCCATGAAGGCAACAACATATGGTTCGTTGATCGTGATCCAATTTTTAACCCCGTCTCCAAATGTTTTAAAACAAATTTCACTGTAATCCTTCAAATCATTCACAAACGAACGGTTCAAAGGGCCTCCGTACTTGTCTTCCAACGATTGTGGCCAGTCAAAGTGCAATATGGTCGCATACGGTGTAATGCCGTTCTTGATTAATTCATCGATGAGGCTGTTATAGTGATCGATACCCTCTTGGTTTACTCCGCCCTTAAGGTTCCCCTCGGCAGAATCCTTGTCCAGGCGATCGAAAATCTGTAGGACTCAACTCCAGTGTCGTTGAGAAGTTTCACGTCGTCCTTGTATCGCTTATATGAATCGAGGCCAGTAGACATGTTCAACCGGTCCGCGATTCTTTCTGGGAATTGCTTAACAAGCGTGTCCCAAATGTTAAGCATTAGCCATTCATCAAGAAATCAAAGGAATTTAGAGAGAGACAGAGCTTAGAGAGAGAACGAGTTTTCTGTAAAAATGTATTTCTATTTCTTCTTACACAAGCTATTACAACATATTAGTATTTATAGAGAAACCATACATCACAGCTGCCTCTCCAATAATCCTAACTAATTGATCCTATCTTGAGCTGACAAGTGTCACTACTTCTACCCTTGATTATACTCTAACATCCCCCCACAAGCACATGGTTGGATGAACCAAGCATGAGATTGTTACAATGAGTTTGAAATAGAGGGGCATTAAGACCCTTAGTGAAGATATCGGCAAACTGTTCACGAGACGACACAAACTGCACTGCAAGCTGCTGCTTGGCAATCCTCTCCCTTACAAAATGAACATCCACCTCAATATGTTTCGTCCATTGATGCTGAACAGGGTTAAACGACAACGCTATAGCCGACAAATTATCACAAAAAAGGACAGGTGGAGAAGATATGTGAACTTGCAAAAACGCAAGGAGTTGTAAGAGCCAATCAATCTCGGCAGAGGTGGTAGACATAGCCCGGTACTCAGCCTCTGTGGAAGACCGAGAAACAGTTTGCTGTTTCTTTGAAGACCAGGAAACGGGATTAGACCCCAGAAACAGTACCAATCCAGTGGTTGATCGTCGATCATTCGGATCACCCGCCCAATCCGCGTCACTAAAGGCCCGTAATGTCAAGTCACCCTTGGAGTAAGTGAGACCAAGATGCATGGTGCCTTTCAAATAACGCAGGATTCGCTTTACAGCAGTGAAGTGAGACACTATAGGATGTTGCATAAACTGACAGACTTGGTGTACAGAGAATGAGATATCTGGACGAGTAAACGTAAGATATTGTAAGGCACCGACAATACTTCTATAGGCAGTAGGATTGGAATACAGAACCCCATCATCTTTCAGAAGCCTGTTATAGGGAAGGCAAGGAGTATCACAAGGCTTGGCATCGAGCATTTCTGTCTTCTGCAGCAAGTCCTGAATATACTTAGACTGGGAGAGAAATAAACCAGAATCTGTGCGAGTAATTTGGATGCCAAGGAAAAAATGTAATTCCCCAAGGTCCTTAAGATCAAACTCGGAAGTAAGGGACCTGATAACCTGCTGAATAACAGCGATGGAGCTGCCAGTAATGATAATATCATCAACATAAAGTAATAGAATCACAACATCACTACCAATTGTGTGTATGAACAGAGAAGAATCAGCATAGGTGGATTTAAACCCAATTGTTGAAAGGAAGGCAGTGAACCGTTCATTCCATGCTCGAGGAGCTTGTTTCAAGCCATAGAGCGACTTGTGAAGCTTACAAACAAGATGTGGATGAGAAGAGTCTTCAAACCCCGGAGGTTGTGACATATAAACCTCCTCTTGCAAAACACCATGCAGGAACGCATTCTTCACATCTAATTGCCTAAAAGACCAGCCAAAATGAGCAGCAAGGGATAAAACTAACCTGACAGTAGTTGGTTTGACCACAGGACTGAAGGTCTCCCCAAAATCCAAACCAGGTTCTTGACTAAATCCTTTTGCAACCAAACGAGCCTTATGACGAGCAATTGAACCATCAGCATTCCGTTTGAGTTTGAAGACCCACTTGCAGCCTACAAGATTCTTCTGAGATGGTAAGGAAACCAAGGACCAAGTGCCTTGAGAGTGAAGGGCAGTGATTTCCTCCTGCATAGCCTTGTACCAAACAGGAACTTTAAGAGCAGTTTTATAGGAGGTGGGTTCAATAACAGACAGATCCACGGCGCTGGATTCCTCCAAGGCAGCAAGGAAGGCCTTTCGTTTGATAATACCACTTTTGCTCCGAGTTTGCATAGGATGCAAGTTAATGGGGGCAATAGGGAGGACCACAGGCAAGTGTTCAGGAATAAAGGGGGAGCTTGAAGGAGCAACAGGACTATGGACAGGATCCACAGGGAGCATGGAGGAAACAGTCGGACTAGCAGTAATAGACTGGGATGATAAGGGAGGGTGAGAAACTGTAGGAGAAATGGATGATGATGACACTGACTCAGGGTGTGGATGGTGAGAAACCAAAATGTTATCTAGTGTGGGAATTAATGATGAATGAGAAACAGTGCTAGAAGACTCAGGGACGAAAGACGAATGCCTCTGAGACAGCAAGACTTTGTATGGAAACTCTAACTCATTGAACACCACATGCCTGGATATGTAATATTTGCACCGTGAGACATCAAAACAAATATAACCCTTGTACTGGGAAGCATAACCAAGGAAGACACACTTCACAGTCTTAGGTTGTAATTTAGATGCATTATAGGGGCTGAGAAATGGAAAACAGGAACAGCCAAAGACCTTAAGATGTGAAAGGATGGGGAGGTGACCATACAAGACCTCAAAAGGGGATTTATTTTGTAAAATCGGAGTAGGCATGCGGTTAATAAGATAAACAGCAGTTTGACAACCAAAAGACCAGAAAGCAGAGGGTAGAGAAGCATGCTGAAGTAATGTGAGTGTGGTTTCAATAACATGCCTATGTTTACGCTCAGCTAAACCATTTTGTTGAGGGGTATAGGGACAAGATTTGTGATGAAGAATGCCTTGAAGTTTTAAGAAGGAATGCAACTTGTGATTGACATACTCACCACCACCATCAGTTTGTAAAATTTTGACAGTAGTAGAAAATTGAGTATGTACAAAAGAGCAGAAACTCACAAAAGTATCAAAGAAATCTAATTTATTGATAAGAGGAAATAACCAACAATAACGAGTACATTCATCAATGAGAGTGACATAATACTTGAAACCATCAATAGAACTACACGGAGCAGGACCCCAAAGGTCACTGTGTACAATTTCAAAAGGAATGGAAGATTGATGAGTTCTAGGTGAAAAAGGCAACCTAGTGAATTTACCCTCTAAACAACTTTGACACACAGTGGGCACAACATTTGTATCACAGGTGATATTAGCATTTTTCAGCATCAATGAGGTAGTAGAATTAGAAGGATGACCTAAACGGGTGTGCCAAACACTAGACTTTACAAGCTGGCCGAGACATGCACTAGTCTGGGAAATAGAAGATCGAGATGGAGTGAGAGTTGGGATGGGATAAAGTCCATTACTGCAAAGGCCTTTGTGGAGGATCCTCCCTGTGGCTTTGTCCTGGATCCAAAAACAAGAGGCATCAAATATGAGCCAACAATTGTTATCAAGGCAGAGTTTATGAACTGATAACAGATTATGTGTCAACTTGGGAACATATAAAATAGAACGCAGTGTAATAGGATAAGTAGAAGGCTGTATAACACTACTGCCAATATGAGACACAGTCAAACCTTCACCATTGGCAGTTTGAACAAGCTCAGTAGTAGGATATGGCGAGGCAAGAGACAGATTTTGCAGATCAGCAGTCATATGACTTGAAGCTCCTGAGTCTGCAAGCCAAAACTGAGGAGTATGCTGAGAAGATGGGCCTGGGGATTGATGATTAACCACAGTATGCATAGCATGCATATGAGGCAGAGGTGAAGACTGAGAAGCATCCATTGGTACTTGTGAGGAATGAAACTGGGAAGCACCAATGTAATTTGGCCCTTTGTCATTATAAAAACAAAACCAAGGGGAGTGGTTTGTCTTTCCACAGATATGACAGCCTTGTTTTGATTGAGATCGCGATCCACAAACAGATGCAGAGTGACCATATGTGTTGCACAGCTGACAAATGACTGGAAAAGATCCACCATTATGCCCATTTGGAGAAGAACCAAGAACCCCTGAAGTTGGATTAGGATACACATTATAAGATTGTCTGTTAAATCGGCCCCCCTGATTAAACTTGCCTCTGCCCTTGGGTTTGTTATGATTAAACTGCCTGTTCCCTCCTGAGAAGAAACTAGAAGAGCCAGGATTATCAGAGAGCTGAGATGAAGATCGTTTGATAGTCGAAGAGTGATCTGCAACCATAGCAGACAAAAGAGGACCCTGACCATGAGTTTCAACAATAAGCTCTTCAGCAAGAAGTTGAGATCGGAACTCTTTAAGGGATATGACACTCTCATGGCCCCGAATCACACATCGAAAAGTATTATATTCAGGAGGTAAGCCATTAAGGGCAAGAATCACAATGTCCTCATCAACAAAGTGTACCCCGGCAGCAGAAAGATAATCTCGAGCTTCTTTGATCTTGTGCAAGTACTGAGACACACTATCAGACCCTTTCTTGATGGTTTGTAGATTGGACTTCATTTGGAAGATATTGGTTCGAGAAATAGTGGAGAATTGTTCCTTCAATCTAGTCCACAAATCTTGAGAACTAACACTGCCAATAGCACAGGAGACAGCAACGGGAGATAAGGTTGCAGTGATCAATTGCATTAAAGCCCTATCATGCATTTTCCAGACAATATAATCCTCATTTTCCACAGTAGATACACCAGACTCAGTATGCTGATCAACATTAGAAGTTCCAGAACATTGAACAAGACGAGTAGGACAAGGGATAGATCCATCAACGAATCCCATGATCCCATGGCCGTCCAACAATAATTGCATTTGAAATTGCCAATTTAAGTAGTTAGAATCATCCAATTTCACATGAACAGATGCAGAAACAGTGGAAACAAGAGATGTAATGGGAGACTGAACAATCTGAAGTTGCGAAGCAGTCACCATAATTGCAGAGATCAAGTAGAGAGATAACAGAGACAATATCACAAACACCTGGCGGGCAGAAAATGTGAAATCTGGAAGGAGATCGATTTACAATACCAGAAAACCCTAGAAACCGAAGAAGAAGAAACCAATCCAATCTTGGAAGAACTACAACAGCAACTGCAGAAAAAGACGCTGTGAGAAGAAGACGAAGAGTTCGACGAGGAGCGAGTAGCGGAAGCAACTAGAGAATCGAAGATGCGCAAGCAATGCCGGCTCTGATACCATGTTAAGCATTAGCCATTCATCAAGAAATCAAAGGAATTTAGAGAGAGACAGAGCTTAGAGAGAGAACGAGTTTTCTGTAAAAATGTATTTCTATTTCTTCTTACACAAGCTATTACAACATATTAGTATTTATAGAGAAACCATACATCACAGCTGCCTCTCCAATAATCCTAACTAATTGATCCTATCTTGAGCTGACAAGTGTCACTACTTCTACCCTTGATTATACTCTAACACCAAACACTTGGTCCTTTTCCTGCTGAGTTTGCTGATCCTTCCATTTGTGCTGCAGCAGACACTCCAAACACAAAATCGCGTGGGAAGTCGGCCCTCTTAACTTGGAGTTCTTTCGGGTTAAATGCAACGACTTGAACTTGTGACAAACGGGCAAACAAACCGATGTTACACATCCAGTTTAAAAGCCTCAGGAAAGGTGGCGAGGACGCCGTGGTTAAATTTCAGCAACAGAGAGAACCGAGCCTGGCTTGATTAAGGGTGCCTGGAGCAACTTCAACTACTAATAGCAGTAGCATTAATGTGTCCAGCATTTGAGTTACAAGAATATCTAGACAGTTGCCCTTTCTTTGATCATACATATTTATTTAGTAAAAGTAGTAACCGTTTGACAGTTTCAGTCGTTTAAATTGTTGTTAATGCTCATATGCATTCAGTATTAAATTATTGGAGCTGTTATTCGCACTCTAAAATAGCCATCAATTTATGATGAAAAAATAAAAAATAAAAACTGGAAAGAGCGTTCATCAAGATGATTATTATGACATCTTGAAGGACATAGTTTCAATCGGTGGCCTGGCGAAACCGCTTTTGGGCTGCTCGGGCTTTGGATTGCCGTTGGTAAAAAAATCGACCGAAATTAGATCCGGCAGCAAGCATCCTAGGGTTCAGCAAGGTCTCCTTTATAACAAGGTGTTTGTATGTGTCGCTAAGGTCTCCTGATTAAGCTGCTTAGAAGGTGAGGAATGAGCATCCTCGTTCTGCCGCAACTACCGAGTCTCCA
This sequence comes from Crataegus laevigata, assembly GCA_963580275.1. Classification (NCBI taxonomy): domain Eukaryota; kingdom Viridiplantae; phylum Streptophyta; class Magnoliopsida; order Rosales; family Rosaceae; genus Crataegus; species Crataegus laevigata. Next base: position 9,185,877 of record OY756951.1, read on the forward strand.
TTTTGTTAAGAGGAATGACGAGTTGTAGCAGTTAAGTTAGCTCTACAATTTATTCGATAACATACACATAGAACCAAATGGTTACAACTTACAGCCATTTCTTTGGGGGAGAAAGAGAGAGAGAGAGGTAGAGAAAGAGAGAGTGAGAGAGTGAGAGAGTGAGAGAGAGAGAGAGAGAGAGAGCATTTCGAATGGAACGTTTAATATAAATTGCTTGTTTGCCAGAAAAGGCATTAAGGATTTGATCCTTGTATTAGTGAATATACAAGAAAAATCTTACGAGTTACCAGGGTGGGCGTTAAAGTGCTGTACAGCCAGTAAAGATTAGCAACGAGGAAGTGAAGAGTTGAGAGGGCGGCCTACTGCACAGCATAGTACAAAACACACTATGTCAGGATTATAAAAACACCCAGAAACGAACACAGTTGTAAACGTAAACAACAATGAACAGCGCTTAATGGAATTCCTACGGACCTAGCTATGCAAAACCCTTGTTTTATGAAAACTTCATCTTCCCTTGGATCGACAGAAAATGGCATCAAGAAAAATATCACAAAGTGCTTTAAAATGGAGCCTTTATCATACGTCTGCATTTCACCGTTGTTTTACGGCAACTTTTAAAACTATTAGGATTAAAATGGAAATCAGAATACATATGGGACAGGCTTATGCACACAGTGTTTACGCCAACCATGCATAAATCTTCCTTTAGTTTTGTTTTGGTTTTGATTGATTTACTTGCAGTAACAAAAGCTAGCATCCAACCAAAGTTCACTCATCAAATGGGCATTAATAGACTCTTCGAGGGACAACTACTGCTGCCGCCCTACTTGCAAATAAGGTTTCTGTACATTTAGTAAGTGATTCAGCAACTTCAAACAGAAAAAGATGCATGCACAAAAACATGTCTAAATGCAGGAGATGGAATAAAATCAAGTGAAACGGACCAAGGGTGCATGCTCCGTTTAGTAAAACCTTGTATTTAGTGCAGCAAAACAGATCATACTAAGATGGTTGGTTCACTAGTGCCATACCACCCAAAGCCTCCAAGACGAAGCAACCATCCCAATCGCAGTACCAAAAAAATAGTTGACTAGCATGTCTTTAGATATGAAGGAAGCAGTTTAATAATGGTTGCCAACTACTTCATTACCTTAATGCTTTAGCCGCTGGCATTTATCCCGATGCCTGGAAAATGTTGGACTGCAAATTAAGTCAGCTGGAGAAACAGAAAATTGAATTGGGCAACATGACCATAAAGAATCTCCCCTAATTGCACTGGCACTACAACCGGCTCAATAATTCAAGAAACTCCACTGGTTCTTCATTTTCTTTAACAATCTGTTCATACAGCATTCAGCGTTCACAGTTAGAAACCCCATGGATTTCACAACAATTGACCCGCATGCATTCACAGGCTTTAATCCAACAGAAAATTACACTTAGAATGAGTGAACACAAACAAATCGACATAGATACCTTAAACCCCAAATGAGCCAAAAATGAACAGATTATCGAAAAATATAATTAGTCACTGCTGAGTAATGACATCAGGCTAATAATCAAAGGAAAGTCAAAGACAATAACAGCACCATAGATCTTTTGGCTGAGAGTAGATTATGTTAAAAACATAAAAAGGGAAAGAATGAAACAATGTTGGAAAATCTGATTATAACTGATAAAGGATCAGAAATCTTAAACGTAAAAAGAGACAACCTAACGCAAAATGTAAGAAACCGCAACTGAACCATGCCAAAAAATCAGATTTAAAAGAGGAAAATAAAAAAACCCTAACAGCTGTCAAGTAACTCACTAATCAAAGGTCAAAGCCCCTGAGACCCAAAAATAGTACGGATGCATATGTAGATGGCAACAGAAATCTTATAGCAAACATACGTAATTTACAAGAAGCCACATTAACCGAGCCCTAGAGACAAAAGCACCAAAAATGAAGATGAAATCACATAAAAAGTTGGGGTAAACACAAATTCATATTCCATACCTTAATGATTGTGTCCTTTGGCAGACCCATTTGAACAAGAACACGAAAACCAACTTGATCCCAGTCACTCTCTTCTACATCAGTTCTCTCTCTTCCACTATCTAGTTGAATGGAAAACTTATCACTGTCGAAAAATCTCCCCACCCAGAGGTACAGAACCCTGTCTTCACTTTTTCCAAAATCTTTATTTGGTGAGAAAATAGTGTAAGCAGCTTTAGAATCTAGTTCCCTCACACTAAATGTTGTAATCATCTCTAAACTGGGCCAGCGGCACACAAAAGGTTGGATAAAATTGCATTGCGCTGGACAACTTTCCACAATCTCCTTTGAGGCAGAGGATTCTGTACCTTCCTTCAAAGGGTTCCAAGCCTCAGTGGAATGTTTGATAAACGAAGCTTCCTTCTGGCATGAATCAATACTATCTTCCCTACACGGGGATTTGTTGCATTGATGTGTTGAACCTCCCCCTCCATTTTGAACATCATCCTTCGACTCTAAGGCATTGTCAATATTATCTACCTGACCTATAGAACAAGTACTGTCATTTATCCTAACACCGTCTTCTTTACTGGGAAGAAATTTTGACGAAGGACTCATCAGCCTCATCTCATCACTCATCACAGGTAATTTAAGAGACAAATTACCTCTGCGCTTTGCAAGCGAAGATGAAATTCTTTTAGATGGTAATGAGATTGATCGTGAATAGGGCTGTGAACTACAACTGGAAACAACATTTTCTAGTGTTTTAGACATGTGTTGATCAGATGATTTAGCTGAGAGGAGTGACACATCAGAATCATCTGACAATGTTGAAGATACTGGAAGAGAGCATGAAGCTGCAGATGGAGAATCCGTAGAGGATTCTGAAAAGTACTTTGAATTAGTGCTTGATTCAGAAGAAATGGAATCTGGTGATAGATATGAAGGTGACGAAGAAGAGGCAGATGAAGATGAGGACGACGCTGATACAGGTGATGCTGAATTTTTAGCTGAATGAACTAACATCATAGAATCTGAATAGACCCTGGAGAAGGATATCCTGGGTACTGACACAAAGTCCTTCATATTTTCAGAGGCAAACTTACGCCTGAGGGCACTCCAGCTGCTCTCTCTAGCAGGAAGATGGGTTTCGTGTTCGTTCTCTGAGGATGCAATTGGAGGTACAAAACCACCACTAATAGCTTTCTGGAAAATTTCATAATCAATATTATACATGTCTGTTTTTCTTTCACCTGGGCGAATCTTAACTACTGACTCCCCAACGTCCCCTTCATTGCCAGACCTATCCATCAAAGGTAAAATGTTTGAGAAAGCATCCCAAAAGTACGCTGGTTCTTCCCCTTCCTTGATTATTGTTATTGGACCTTGCACTCTCTCATACCGAACAATCTGACAAACAGCCCCTCTTGCATCCCTTTCCATGATGGCCTCACAATTCTTACCAATCCAAACATATATGGCAGAAGGTATATGAACAATAAATGCACCTCTAGAATCCAAGGCAGACTGCGAAGGATCATTCAACATTTTTGGAACAAGATGCAAAGGATCATATGGTGAATGTGGGGCAATTCTGTACATCCTCAATAGTGAACTCGGGCTAAGAGGGAAAGCATGAACCCTCTTTTGGCACTGTAACAACTGACAAGCAAAACCCATATTTGGATCAGCAATACCTCTTGCTGCTTTCACATACTGAAATGCATCATCGAAACTCTGTCCTTCTCTCCACATAAGATACGCAATCACCAACGATGTGGACCGAGACACACCTTGACAGCAATGAACCAAAACTCTTCCACCTTGTTCCCTCACGTCTTCAAAGTAATCAAAAACATCATATAAAATACTTGTAATATCCTCAGTTGGACTATCCTGCAACCACAGAGTTCTGTACACAAAATCCGCCTTGAAATACTCGGGACAAACAAAACCGACACAATTCAGAACATGGGTGATCCCGCTCTGCTTAAGTATGTCCCTATCCCTTGCAACAGCATTTCCGCCAAGATAAATGTGTTCAGCCACTTTGGAACACTCTTTATCAAAGAAAGCAATCTTATCCCTCCTCACAAGCCCGCCATTCTTTTCAGGATTTCGCTGAATTGCTGACAAATCAAGCTTCAACCTCTCCCCACCGCTTCTTCCACTCGGAGTAGGAGGTTGTGGCCATTCACCAATATCATCTGAACCTGCCTTGGGCCACTCATCTAAGCTACGCCGAGCAATGGGCAACTGCAAAGGGGGCAAACCAGACCTAGCCTTGCTATTCTGCTGGGACCGAGGGGTTAAGGGTACAGGAAACCTACGATGGTTTTGGACACTGTTTCCTACAATGGCATTTGGATCTGCTAGGTCTCTTTCCTCATTCTCAGGGTTGGTCCGGGAAGCAGACCACGACGCTGAGCGCCAGAACATCTTCCGAGAGCTCGAAAGCTGGGCCGGAGGCCGTGAACTAGCGGAGGCATCCTCCTTACTCACCATGCCCAATTGAAATTCTTAGTGAAAAAACCCCAGAAATCCGAAACACCCGTCAATTGGATTCCATTTCGCTTCAGTACAATCCAAATAAAGAGAACAGCGTGGGGTTTTGATTTACAAGAATGTCAGGAATCAAAACCCTATCAGATCACGCATCAGCAACAAACCCACTCTGAAGAAGAAGAACACAAAATCGTACTAATCTCATTAATTAACACCAAATCAAAATTCCCATATAAACTAGCGGTAAATCAGACCAACAAGGTGCCAAAAATAGAGAGAAAATAAACGGTAAAACTCATTAGGGTAGAATGGAAATCCCAATCTTAAGCTACATCCTGGGTTTTTCGTCGACAATAAGAAATTGAATAAAAAAACGTGCAATTTCTGAGTTTCTAGGGTTCTATGTGATGCAAAACTTACAGAGAGAGAGAGAGAGAGAGAGAGAGAGAGAGAGAGAAGATTTGTGACTTACAGATTGAGATGTGAGAGAGGCGGAGCAGAGCAGAGCTACAGAGGAGTGAGAAGGCTTGAGAGTGAAGAGAGAGGAGGGAGGAGAGAGGGAGGGAGGCAAAAGCACAGGAGGGAAAAGGGGGAAGAAGAAAGATTCACAGTAGGAAAATGGCACTGGGTTCAATTTGATTCCTGTCTTGTTTATTTGACTGTTTCAGAGAGACTGACATTTGCATACCCATTTTCTAACCCGCCCAATATCCATATTCCCATGCCCATATCTACCATACAATATTTGTCAATACAAGTGTGGGTGGAGAAAATTGAACTCGAGACCTCGGGTGCAAAAATAATATAAATAGTATATGAAGTAAGAAATTAAACTCGGAATCCAGATGCAAAGTGAATATTTTTAACCAATTAAATGAGAAAATTAAACTCTAGAACTCAAGATGAAGGAATGATACAAACAGTTAAGGTAAAGAGATCGCACTGAAATATCGAGTACAAGCTCGAGTGCATGAAATGGTACAAGGAAGGGGAAATCAAATATTAAATTTGAAGGACAAGTGCAGGGTGAATATTTTTAACGAACTGAATGACAATCATTTCCCATAACGTATTGTATATAATATGATCTTTATTCTATAATTATTAATTATTCAATGATGATTCCATGTTTTGTTTTGTGTGTTTTCTTATTGTTTTGGTTATATTTTTTATGGTGAAAATTTAGAATTCTAAATTTGGTAATTGGTTGGTCCAAAAGAATTGGTTATTGGTAGTCAAAAAGCAAAAGTCACAGAATTAGCAAATGTTTTGAATTTTGGCCATGACTGACTAGTGTAAGATTCATATTATCAAATCCTTGCATTCCAAGTCAGACTGGAAACGACTTTGATTGGTATTTGGTAATATCATAAAACTTAGATTCAAAATATGGATTTGAAGTTTGAACGTCATTGTTACTTACCAAAGTGAAATTGCATATTCAAAATGGTTTGTTTAAAAACCGATTATTTGAAAAGTTGTGTTAGTATCTGTCGCTCACATATGCATAGATGATTGCAAGTCATTTTATTTATATAGAACTTGCATGCGTAACAATTAATGTGGATAGTTGACCACTTTTTTATTTTATTTTAATGAAAAACGACATGAGTGATGAGAGTAGTCGATAGAGTTATGTTTGTTGCCTCGACCTATGTATTAATCCACTTAAATTGGACTAAGTTCAACATATTATATCTTCCATACGCATTCTCAAAATTTAGCAACCTCGATTTCAATCTTGTCCAGTCACAACGGCCAACATAATAATTGAGAATATCGTCATGAGTTCTTACAGGTTTTCCTATCATTAGGAAAAAACAGATCTGAACTGGGAATAAGTTTACGAAGTTATTAAACTACAAAAATATATTCAAGGTTGATGATTGATAGTTTTACAGAGTCCGAATTGCTTGGAATTTGGCACCACCAAATTCCCAAAACAACAAAAGTCTCCCAATTTGGGTAAATTGCAAATTATTTCTACTTTTTACTAATTTTCCACATTCAATTCAATGAGGAAAGGGACTTTATGAACCTAAAGTCCCCAAAAATCACACATTTCTTAAAGCTTAGAATATGACCCTTCAGAAACCCGTCTGTGATGAAAATTTGGTATTGACATCACATATATTCAGTGTTTAAAACACTTGTATCAGTGAAAATATCGATATGCAAATTTGTAAAAATATAAATATATCAACATCGGTTGCCTTCAATAGAAATGATGGAAATTGTCTCAACAACGTGAAAATTTAAAATAAAACTTAATGTCAAACACTAGTTTAGAGAGAATATAAGAATTTCTCCAATATTTTAACCCATATATCGGAAATATCGTCAAATCTATCGATTTTAGCCAAAACTTAAAAAAAATTCCGATACAAGATAAAGTTTGGACTTCACCTCCCACTCCCCTTCTTCCATATCTTTCAATGATTTTCTGGATATTTCCACGGAAATTTAGAAGGTAATAGTGAGGAGTACAATGATATCCATAACACGAAAGAAGATCGGACGCTAACGCGAATCATATCGATTTGATTTCAATAAGATTAGTAATCTACATTCTACAACAAATCAGCAACATCAAATTTTGCCAAATACAACGAGTCGTTCAAATCTGGCACATCAAACTGACAGCAATAGCTACCATAAATAGGCAATGCACGTTCAAACAAGAGAGACACTGAATTCTGTAACGGTTCGTTTATTTGTCGAAGAGTGGAAGGGAGTCTTACGACGCGTGCAATCACTTAACATAACAGTTGGAAGTGTTACTGATCGTAGCATGATCCAGACCACGTTGGAGCACTTCGAGCATAGAAGTTTGTCACTGGAGCGGCTTGAACTCCACGTCTATTTAAGAGACATCTAAAGTATAGTAGCCGAGGTAGTGCTGTTGCGTTATTCTTTCCACCAGATGTTGCCTCCCTCCTGCTCCACAAGCGTTCTACAGGGAAAACGAAATGCCATTAAATCAAATTAGACGGGCATCAAAAGATATCCACGGTGTAACAAGTTTACGTGTTACATTGTAACGATGAACTATTTTTCACTGCGTACCTGCAGCAGCTGCTGCTCGAGGCCAAATTGTTTGCTGAACATCTGATGTATCGGCTCTCTCGCCCCACATGCATACTTCTCCTCCAATGACAAGCTTCTGCTGAGAAATATCCGTAATTCCTTCAAGTGGTTCAGCATTGTAAGTAACATTCCAAGGGACATCTAGATGGTCAAGATACCAAACACCCTGATTGCTGAAAATACATCTGAAACCTTTGGCAACAGCCTTCGGACAAACTCCTGAGCCCAACCTGTTGCATTTAGAAAGTTAGAAAGTGCTTGAAACGATTAGAGCTTCACTTGATGCCATGACAACAAAATGTGCATAGGGAAGAAAATCACCAGTTATGCACTACAGTCTTAGGATTGAGCTTTGTTGGGAAGGTATCGAAGGTTTCTTCCCTGCGTAGATAAAAATTACATTTGTCAAATGATGCTTTACATTATTGAGGAACAAAAACGATGATCATTCATTGATTTTAACCCCTTTATTTAACAACCAATGATTCATAACTGGAACCTGATGAAGATCCGAGCAAGAACTTATGAGTGAGGAAAAAAAAAAACATTCCGTTCAAATTTTCCATGAAGCCAATGCAAAGGAAGGGAAAAAAAAACTTTAAAAGGACGATAGCAAGTCAATGATATGATTTTTAGCATACCAGTTTACCGGGGACCAATTCTTTGAAATCGCTACTTCTTGGGCCTTGACAACAAAATACTGATATGCATCTTTAGTAGTCATGTTCCGCTCTTTAAGCCTACAGATATGAAGTCCAATAAACATATCAAACACAAATCAAGCTTGGCTAAACAAATCATCTGAGGTTGGCGTGATGGTTGTAATTAAATCAGTACATGCTCAATAGAAACATTAGCCAGTTTAAGATATCGTGACTGTAAGACGAAGTTGTCCGAGTATTTTATTGTGATTTTATCATTGCTTGAAAGGTGCAGAATTACATGCAAACAGTAATCAATCGCATAAGATCTGAAAGATGATGAAAAAAGCCAAACGAAGTAGGTACCATTGCTTCACATGTCGAGTGGTGCTCCAACAAGCTGCCAATATTGAAATAACATCAGATGGTATAAAAGGATAGGGAGAGAGAGAGAGAGAGAGAGAGATTATGCACATGACATATAATTACAGGGGTGAGTAAGGGGAGAAAGGGGTGCTGGAAATCATTTCCAAAAAACAAATGCCCTTAAGGTGAAACGAATGTAACAGCAAAGAAGTTTTAAAAGAAGAAAGCACCATGTTCCCTTCGTATTAGTTCTTTGTAAACAACATGATTGCAGAATGTTAGTTTAGAACAAATGTTACTTTTAACTTACTTGTATTAACTTCATCACCACCCAAGTGGAACAGCTCGAAGGGAAAAATCTTTCTCATATCTGTATAATAGAAATTAAATTTCATAGGTATATGCAAGATAAAGGCAAAACTTTCCCCAGTCCTTACAGAGAGAGAGAGAGAGAGAGAGAGAGAGAGAGAGATGTTATCACGAGGTTAACCTGTCAGAATTCCAGAAATCACATCTAAACTTAATTGCTTCGAAACATCAAGTGGCTCTTTGCAGGAAGGGGAAGGCCAAAGATCAGGATACCCGGTGCCCCTGCACATGGGGATCAAGAAAAGGTAGAAAGTTACACGAATAAGCAGTTTTGAATAGTTAACCAAAAAGCATAATTCTTCAAGGATAATGCAATGTCAGCAAGTTTGTATTTTTTGCTACTTCTAGATTTAAGTTCCCAGAAAGTGAGCACCATGTGGTAAAGGCACAAAAATAAATTACCAAAGACAAAAAAAATTCAGTTCAGCCGGACCAAGTAGTAAATGAGAAATAATTTTCTCCAAAAGATGAAACTATATAGTAGCATGCACTAAGCACGTTATCGTTCTCTCAAAATCATTTTAACTTTTAGCAAAGGGAGTTATTCAAGAATCAAGATTATGGTATGATCTCCATAGAAAAATGTTTATACCCTTTTATATAGAAATAATTGAATAAGAGATTGAAAGGGACGTATCTTCTTCACACGTGAAGATCCTAGAAAGCTATGAGACTATAATTACTGAAGCAACCAAAGGTGAGTAAGCTAGGTCTTTTCATTTGATACGACCACACTAATGAACCATCAACTTCTAGCTCAGAGAAAATAGCTACTTGATAGGAAATGCTGAAATCCACTTTCTTAATTTTTACTTGCAATATTTTAGCTACAATGATACGCTCATAAAATTAGTTTAAGACAACAGTTGATATTGAGAGTTTACCAAGACGCTGCATGACCAGGGACATCTACTTCTGCCATAACATTGACGCCTGCCACAAAACATCCAAAATGCTTAAGTAAAATATGAAAAATCTTTTCACCCCTTATGCAATAGGATGTCCCGGATCCAGGCTATATAAACAGAAAGGAATGGTGAAGAACGTAAGCTTGTTTTCTGGCCCAGTAAGGAGACAAAGATTATGCTCACCTCTTGTTTTGGCAAAGCTTCACGTTAACATGTCAAAATGTGCAAAGAAGACACACTATTAGTCTCTGTAAGAGTAAGAAAGCATGAATTGCACATAAGAAACGTAGATAAAGGTTTTCTTTTATTTTCTTTACAAAGCATTTACAGTTCAAAGAAACCTTACTTGACGATTTCAATTGCATCCTCAACCGTGTAACGCTCCCATTTTGTGTATGCACCATTCCACAACTTCGGATATGAAGGTACTTCTAGAGGAAAAGCCTCTCTATCTATGACGTGCCAATGAAGAACATTCTACTTAATGTAATCAACATCAGTATTACATGAAAAATAATTAGAAAAGCAGATCAGGATTCAAAATAAGTGAAAAATCCTTCGGATAGCATAGCTTACAAGTTTAGCATATGACATCGACTGAATTATTTGCTTAATCACTTCAATTGGTAAATAGTGCCTTGATGTATCTGGAAAAGTATCAACAAGATAGGCGCTCAGAAATATTATAGAACAGACTAATTAATGAACTTAGCATAGAATTTTATCTTCGCTGGAAAAATTGCAGCTTACCAATCAAAAGCCCTCGGTATTGAAACCTTGGAGTGTCCTTTATGTACCAGGGTGCCTTATATACTTGTACAGATTTACTCCCGTAATCAAAAGTACACAACTGGCTGAATGTCTACAAAATGGAAGAAGAAAATGACGAATAAGGAAGAAACAGGAACAAGACAGTGCCCCGCCTATTTGTGAAAAATCAGAGATTTTTTAAGCATCCTATAATGCATACAAATTTTAGCAGCTTATCCAACAGTTTGGTCTCAATTACCAGTCCAGCTACGTTGTTATAGTTTCTCTATAACTAAAGCACTAAATATATCATCATTTCAAGCAAGTCCTTTTCTCAACCACCAGATTTAGAAGAGGATCATATGACATCATTCTACAATTTCTAAATGGTAACAGTTAAGCACCCATCATATGCATCCCGTTAGGTATTTCGGGCATCCAGTATTGTAATTACACCCATCTAGAATCATACAAAAAACTCTAACATTACAGGAATGGATGTTAAGACAAGACACTGCCAAGCTGACATAAGGAGGGACCAGTGAGAGGAAGACATCATCACAATGGACGCATGATCCTTTACCCTAATTGCCGGACTAGAGCATTAGTACCACAGTAACATTTAACTGGCAGCTGCAAACCGAACAAAGGTTCAGGTATGCATTCGCTTATGTCATGCACCTCAGTTTGGGGGAGCAGAGATAGAGGAAACATGATTTCCATTTGTTGGGCGTCTATGCAAAGTTTAGTGTTATTGAATTGGAACGAGGATGGAAACCTCAACCATTTCCTCGCTTGCCTTAATGAAAGTCATGTTGCAGTCCTATGTCCTATCTGACTATTAAAGAAACCCTCTAAATTATGTACATGTGCTTATACATCCATGCCTAATTCGTAATGAAATTAGTAACAATCACACATACCTCCAAAGCCCGCAGAGCTCCATACACAGTGTTCGCCTGCAACCAAAAAGGGATAAAAAAAAAAATCAACATCCATGGAACTACTGCACAACCATACCATTATCGTTGGCATGTAAGTCAAGATTAATTAATTATGATAACAATGAACCTATACTAGTCAGAGCCACAGGATATACTACAGAACTGCGATACACAATGAATCTGTTAGCTTGATTACATTGTTGATTCATTCAACCAAAGCTTAAACTTTTCAGACAGAGTGATAGTCTAAAATGGTGCCAGAGCTCTAGTTCCTTGATTTGAAGCCTCTTGTCCCCATTTCGAGTTCTCTGTTAACCCCAAGCAGTGCAGTCAATGCAAGCTGGGACAGCATATATATGTTCTGCTTTATATACATTACTCTCCATTCAAGCTTAAGCTTTTCGGGACACGGTACCGCAGAAAAATTAACCATTTAGTCATCAAATGCACAACAAACAATCATCTGCTTCCGCACCAAATTGCCATCAAACACCAAAAAATGAAAAAAAACCATAACATCCAACCATCAATTTACCTCGATCGTCGCCTCCCCAAGAACCGATTTCCCATCTTTCTTCGCCAAAAACAAAGTATAGCTCTCATCCACACCAAGTTGCAGCTGCAAAAACACACAAAACCCAAAATTATTTTCTCAGAAAACCAATAACAAAATATAAATTTCAGCAAAAACCACACTCACATCTTCGTTGCCCGACTGAACCACAATTCTCAGCTTATTAATATCATAACTCTGTCTCTTTCCCCTCAGTCTATTCAAAGCTATAACCCCATGACTGTTCTCGAATATAATCTCTCGGTACCGATCAAAACCCAGCTTCAGAATGCCGGAGCCGCCGCCGCTCCCGCCAACAACCAACGACAGCGCCGGGTCGACGGAGAGGGTCTTGTTCCCGAAGGTGAACTCGGCCGGTAGCGGCCATAATAACGTCGGAGAGTCGTCAACTTTGCCGGCTGAAGTAACAAAAACACAGAGGGAGTGGGAGAGTAAGAAGAGGATAAGGAACAAGGAGGACATGGTTTTCGGGGATTTTCAGAGGATCTGGATTGAGGTTTTTGACGAGTTTTCGACGAGAACTATGATGTTTTTGGTAAGGGGAGAGTGGAGTAGGTCAGGTGGAGCGTCTTACGATGTTGTGAGGAGAAAACAAAGTTGGTGATGATATTTCCGATGATACAGTGTTTTATGAGTGAATGTTTGTCTCCGTGACGCTGTATTTTTTACGGAATATCTGCAAACTTATTGCCGCCGTTGAACTTTCGGTGGCTGCAAAAATGCAGGTAGACTGGTAGAGGGTGACCTTTAAAAATAAGAAAACTAACAAAAATGACTTGAAAACTTTCTTTTTAACGAAAAGTCACTTTTAAAGGTATAGTGAATAGTGATAATTAAAGGTAAAAAAACGATTTTTCGTTAAAAATAAACAGTACCAGGGTGTTTTATTAAACCTCTCTTAAAAATAAAGTTTCAAAGAAGATAATATTTCGGAACACTAGAGAATTATTTTTTATTTTTTTTAAATTGCAACATAAATTTGTAAAAGGTGAATTAAACCATACTCCTCATATTTGAGGTATATTACAATCTCATATAACATCTTCAAAATATTTCACTTTCATAAACCGTTAGATTTTCCATCCATTAGTCTGTTAAATGCTGACGTAGCTGCCACATTTGTGCTGATGTGTAATAAAAAAAAAAAAAAATGCCACGTGGCAGCCACATCAGCATAAATGTGGCAGTCACATTAGCATTTAGCAGATTAATGGATGAAAAATCTAACGGATGTGTTATTTTGAAATAAAATGATACTTAATGTATGAAAGTGAAATATTTTAAAGATATTGTATGGAATTGTAATAAACCTCAAACCTGAGGGGGTGTGGTGTAATTTACCCATTTGTTAAATAGTTTGATCATTCTTTACATCAACGAAAATCAACTACACAATTTAGTTTTATGGTCAAGTGTGGTTTTTATGTCAACATGTAAATGAGTCTCTTATCTTTCACAAAGTCAAGTAAGTGGGGAATTTAACAACACTTCTTTCCTGTTGAAAAAAATAGCAGCAGTTGCTGAACTTGTAACCACAAATTGACACGTGTTAATTTATAATTTAAAATTTTAATTATTTGTCAAGAATCAAATTTAAAATTTTTCATTTATAAAAAAAAAAAATTATTAAATCGTAATATTAAATGAGTAGCGTTGGAATTTAAAACCTATAATGCAATGTGAGAATATCGCATGGAATAGAAAAACTCAACCAAAGTAGAAAATGATAAGATTCGTATCACCTTAAACAACTAAGCAGCGGGTGCGCAAATATCAGATATTGTCCAATCTACAGTTGCCACGCGTGCTACCATGAATAAACAACCCATCGTTTTGTATTTGTTTAGCCACATAAACTTGTATCGTATCTTCATCGATGTAGACAATTCCAGTAGGGGACTAATATTCATGTACCTTGTTTTAGCTCTCACATGCTCTTATTAATTTTATTCTTTGAACTTATTCAATTTATTTTATCTATTTAGTAAAATAATTGAGAAATGTGTGTAAAGAATAAAAATAAATATGCGAATCACACTACCCCATTAAAGTATGTAAAATTATATAGTAACGTGACATTCTGCCGACTTAATTTTCTCATTTAAAATTATGTCACACCATTATAGATTGAACTAAATAGGTAAAGTTATATCTTATTATACTATTGGAGTTAGTTTTCGCATAAGTGACTCATCAAAATGAATTTACCTTCTCAATTACTTATAGGAATGTGATATTTACACATCATTTTTTTACTTCTTCTACACATTTTTTTTTTCGGCAGTCGAATCAGATGAATTGAAGAAGATTAACAGACATAAATTAATAAGAATGTGTGAAAAGTAAAAAGAAGTGTGTATATAGCACATTTATACTTATATTATTATTAGAGCTACTCATATATATATATATATATATATATATATATATATATATATCGATTATCGTGTAGTCTACACGTGAATCGTGATGTATGAGACAAAAAATAAAACTTGTTGCTTTGTTGTACACGTGATGTTATTATTCCCTGGGTTTTTGTGGATAACTTTAAAGAAAATGTTTTACCACGTCATCAAACAAAATTGGTGCTTATAAAGGTCTAAAATATCGATAATATCAGAAATATCAGTAGTCCAAAAATACGAAAATTTCGATGGAAATATCAGGATATTATCAATATCGATAAAAATTGAATAAAAACTACGGAAATTATAAGAAAAAACTTGGAAATTTTTTTTGAAACTTTGCAAGATGTTTATTTAGTCAATTATCTATTAGTTTATCACAAAAAATTGGAAGGAAATGCATTGCATGATGGATTTAACTGATTTAAGTTGATTATAGAGCAAGTTGGCAAACATTGTGAGTGTAGAAAATATGTAGTAATTAATGAAAGAAGTTTAAACACACCATAATCATTTATATATAATGAATTAGTACAATATTTTACACTTTATACATTGCATGGTAAGATACATGATTGACTTAGTACCACGTAGAGTTCCTATGAGGTTCAAACTTTTCATTATCTTCATCATCTCTATGTGTAGAGTAAGTGTATTGTGAAGAGTAGTCATCAAATGATAAATCTCCAAAATAGTTTTGCATATAATTGTTAACATGCCACCCATATGGATCCGAGATTGGTTGACGTTGTCCATAAGCAAAATCATTTGAAGATTGTGTCTCAGATTCTTTCCACCCATATGGATCCGAGATTGGTTGACGTTGTCTATATATATAGAAATATGACTACAACTAATTAGTCAGGTGAGTGAACGTGGTGAGTAGTTCAAAAGTAGATACTTGAAAATAAATTGTCAAAGATTTATTGTCATATGCAAATTTGTTTCTTGCAAAAAGAATTCAAAACAAAACCATATATATAAATATTTTAGCATATTTTCACAAAAACATAAGTGATATGGTGGTCAAAGTGTTGAAGGAATAAAATAGGAGGGGTTTGAATTCCCTTGGTGTTTTTTTAAATATATAAATTTAAAAAACACGGAAATTTCGATAGTGACACACCCGTACCCGAAAGTAGGGCGTGCTGGCCGTCACTTGAGTGTGACGTAGCCAAGTGCACAGTGCGGAAGCAATGATCGTTAACGAAGTACGAACTAATTAAAATCGAATTCTAGCAACCTAGATATGATAGTGTGCTAGAGATATTACAATACTTAATCATAACCAGAGCGTACTAGGTCGAGTGCAGTCAAGCATGAATTAAATAAGTTCAAATACACCAACGGTGCTCTACATAGCAACAAGTCTGTCAGAACTGCCGAAAGGTCCTCGCTAGCCAATCTCAGGAACTCAAGTCTATCTAGAACTTGGAGGGGCGAAAAACAAAAGGGAGTGGGTCAGCAAAAACAAATCTTTTCAAAATCATTCTTTTCTCAAAAGTCTAGCCCCTCTCCGTAAAACCTGTATAGTTTCCCATAAAATAATACGTACATATATATCACAAACTTTCTCAGCATAAAACGTTTTCAGTGTATCTCAAATACATGCCGTGCAATGCATTTTAATGCCATCTAAATCTCATAAATAATGTCATGCTATGCATTTCAATGCCATCTGAATCTCATAAATAATGTCATGCTATGCATTTCGAAAATCATATCGCTACTAGATATCCACTCAGCCCTCGGCTGTAAATATAGCTCATAACATCTCTATCTCATCATCATATATACTCTGCACATACATCAATATCTCATCATATCATCATTATCAGCGCTGTATCAATAATAAATGCTCTAGTGCTACAATCACGTGAAGACTGTGCGAATGAACGCGGGTCACCTACATGTCGCACCCACTCAAAAGTGGTTTATACTACAAGACTGTGCACCTAACTTGGATCCAAGGCGAGCATGCGGTGTGGGAGGTGAACGACATGTGAAAGACTGTGCTCCTATCTATGGGCGTGAGCACTAACAATATGTGCAGGTCTATGAGCTAACAATTCATCATTTCACATCATATCTCATCATTGTTCGTCTATCGTTTCTTATCAATGCATGCCCTTACCTGGCACTTACATGTGCGTCCTCAGCACCAACATATGCATGAAATGAATGTATAATTATTCGTGCATCAATTATGAGTATATGCGTGACGATAAAAACGTACTTTTCATTTAAAAGCTGATTCTGGGAAAATCATAGTATATATATAGGTTTTACGAAAAAACTGCCCACTCATTGATATGTCGCTAAATCGTATCCCCCATGTCTAGCATGGTTACGCTCGTCCTCAAGGTGGGTCTCACCTATATGAGAAATAACTGCACAAACGTTAATTAAACGAATATAACCTAACTTCGATAATAACTTCTCATACGTAGCTCAATTTTGGCATACGAATATACCAATGAGACCTATTCGACGTCACGAGCGTCGCCATATTTTTAGAAAAAAATTTGGAGCTTGCACGCGCCCCCATGCGCCAGCACAGTGCACGGTCCACGCGCAACGCGTGCGTGCCACACATCCCTGTCCTTTTTTCACCGGATTGGTTTTTCCGGTGACCGGAAAACTTCCGTATGTGATTTCTCACTTGTTTCTCAACCATTTTTCGTGAAATTTTCACCAAAATGTTCTAAATTAAGAGGAGAACAAGATTATACCTTCAAAAGTCTCGAAAAACACCGAAATCACGATGGTGAATTTCCTCTTCAACACTTCCAGTCTCAATCTGTGCAATGCCGATGTCCAAACTTGTCAAACAAAGTACACCGAGCCTCTAGAGGACCCAACAAACACTTCTGTGATCTCAGATTTTCCTAAAACGCAACGTATAAAAAGTTGATGAATTATGAATCTTGAGTTTTGGACGTGAAATCGTTGTAGTTCTTACCTGAAAATGGTATGGTTGAGTTCGTATGGACCTCACGAGCATGAATATGTATTTTGTTTCTTCGATCTACGAGGTTTTGTATGGTTTTGGGTGTATGTCCGTACGTAAAATGGGTAGAGAGAGAGATAGTCGAGAGTGAAGAGAGAGAGAGGAGGTCTGAGAGTGACTGAGAGGGGAATGAGAGTACGGGTGAGAGAGTGACTGACAAGGAATTGTGTGGTTCCAAGCCACCTATCCAAAAACAATAATTCTTTTTAGTTTTTCATTGGCCCCTAGATTTTAGGAAGTTAAGCCATTGGCCACATTATTAAACTCATGCATAAAATATATGCCCGTCACTCAAGGGCATAATAGTCATTTCATATCGTCGAAATAAAAATCCCGGGACAGGCTGTTACAGATAGAAATATCGATGACATCGGAAATATCGGTAGTCCAAAAACACGAAAATTTCAATGAAAATATCGAAATATTATCGATATTTTAGACCTTTTATACTTTTAATACACTTACCAAATAAAACTCACATAAAAATAGAAAGGAGTGACCAAGAAAAATAATTTCAACTCACCGTTATAAAGACCTTTTGAACGTGTTTTTTTGTTTTTTTTGTTTTAGTATTTGAATTAAATAAATTAAGGAAATTATTATTAGTGCTTTAAAAATTTGGAATGCAAAATAAAACTTTTAGAATGCCAATAATAATTCTAAATTAAAAGATGATTGTGAATACAATTAGGGGTGGGTTCAAAAAACCGAAAACCGAAAAAATGGGGACCAAACACCTAACCGAACTGAACTTTATTGGTCGGTTTCAATCTTGGAGGTTCAGAAACCGAACAGAACCAAACCAAATTCCTTTACACTTTATGAATGTATCCCCATGATGTTTCTTTTGTGAAATTTTGTTGCCAAGTTTGAAACTAAGCCTAAGGCTTTTTCAATGAGCATACTTGGTTCAATTAGGGAGGATATTCCATTGGTTATAGAATAAAGTTTTGAAAGGCTTTGGAACTTGCACAAGCTTCTCTATTTGTTTGCTTTTGGAATGGATACGGTAATCTTTTTTTTTTTTTTTTTTTTTTTTTTTTTTGCAATTGGTGTTATTCATAGCATAAGATTGGTTTATATGATCTTATATATGTGCAACTATCTTCCCACTTTTCCCATTTTCTTATTATTAGTCCACCAATGCAAGCCTCTTTTCTAAATTTCATATTAAAAAAAATCAAGTTTTATAAAAAATAAAAAAAAAAAGAAGAAACCGAGCCGAAAAACACTAGACTGAATAAAAATCGAACCGAAATAAAATCGATCCAAAGTTTTGGTTCACTTTTAGTTTCGATAAAAAATCAAATCGAACGAAATCGAACGAAATCGAACTCACCCCTAAATGCAACCAAAGCCTAATTGGGCCATAATTTTTACGAGCTGGATTGAAATTTGGGTTACTCCTAATATATGAAATTGAAAAGCCCATGTTCAAACCCATATTCTCTCTCTCTCGCAGCCTCACTCTCTCTCGCTCAGAGTTAGATACATCATATGTCGGGATACTATCTTAGTCAAATAATGTCAGAAAAAAAACCATCATTTGTTTGTAAATCAAACAACTCGTCATTGTTATATAATTATATTATACGTAATTTTTTTTTACAAACGATATTATTTACATTAAAAAAAGTGACTTAGTCTCATAATAAATCAATAATAATGCTATTCAAATTTTTCTTTAATAAAAATCCAATTTATTGACATTCAAATATTCACTTTATTAGAACATTTCTAACCGATGCTTTAAATTGCCCGGCGGACGTGTGATAGTAAAACATGGCATCTTATTTTATTTCATCTCAGTCGATCAACTAAAAGCTGATGTGAATTGAAGGCTTGGTGGTTGGGGTCAAAATTGCCGGCTGGAATATTCAGATGCCAAATGAATTATTTCAGTTTTTTAAACATCTTGGACCAGCATATTAAATTAAATGTATAAGTGAAGCTATTTCTATTTCTCTTATCAGTTACTACGATTTGAAAAGAAAAGAAACAATCAAAATGCAAAATAATATATATTACACACATCGGTTGAAGATGAGTTTTAACATATTATCAAACTGTCACATAGATGATCAAATTGATATATGATGTGCAAAGTTTAACTTTAACATCTTCTTTGGAGATGTTCTTAAAATTTAAAATTTTAAACTTGACTATCTCATCATATTTGCGTTTAGTTAAGTTGACCGAAAATTGAATTTTCATTTTTGTAAAAATAGCAGTGTACAAGAGATTTGGGGGAGCAAGGGAAACCTCATTAGAAACCTCCAGAGAAGAGGGAAAAAAGAGTTCTTCACCAAACTACTCCCCACTTACATTCAATAATTATTTTCCAAACCTACTTCCAAGAAAGGAGCAAGCCAAATTGGCTCCTCCTCCATCCATGTATGAAACGATAGTGTGAAGTGAGCTATGATTCACAATAGACTAATAATAATGTGATTTAAATTCATTTTTAACAAGAATCAAACTTAAATTCTCTTACAAAACTCAATAAATAAAAAATAAATAAAAAGCGATTGACACACCCGCACCCGAGAGTGGGGCGTGCTGGCCGTCACGTGAGTGTGACGTAGCCATGTGCACTGTGCGGAAGCTAGGATCGAAAATTAAGAACGAACTAATTAAAAACAAAACCACTAGCAACCAAGATACGATAGTGTACTAGAGGCATAAAAAGTACTTATACATAATCAGAGCGTTCTAGGTTCAATTGCAGTCAAGCATAAAGAAAAAGGGTTTAATTACACCCTCGGTGACATACATATGAATAAAGCTGTCAGAAAGCCGGGAGTCCTCGAAGTGCCAAACTCGTAACTCTCGCTACCTAGAACCTGGAGGGGCGAAAAACAAAACTGAGTGGGTCAGCAAAACAATTCTCTTTTAAAACCAATCTTTGCTCAAAATATATATATATATATAGCCCCTCACCGTAAAACCTGTATAATTTCCCAGAATCAAAATATATACTCAATGTCCTTAGGTTCTCAAAATCATGCTGAAAGAGTAAGTATGCCATGCCAAAATATTCAAAACAGAAACTCAATCATAAACTAATGATGTGATTAAATGTCAGGTAATCATCTCAGCCCTCGGCTGCATATAAATCTCATAATCATCTCGGCTCTCGGCCGCATATATGTCTCATAATCGTCTCAGCCCTCGGCTGCCTGTATGTCTCATAATCATCTCGGCTCTCGGCCGCATATATGTCTCATAATCATTTCAGCCCTCGGCTGCCTATATGTCTCATAATCATCTCAGCCCTCGGCTGCATATATCTCTTATCCCTTCTCATCAATCTCATCACTGCTAGTTTATCGATTCTCATTAATGCATGCTCTCACTTGGCACTTACCTGTGCGTCCGCCGCACCAACATGCGAATATGCAATCATTAATGCATAAAAATAATATATGAATACTTTGCATGGCATAAAATTCTCATAAACATTCATTTATTTCTTTCTGGGAATAATAATAATAAAATATAGGAAATACGGTAAAAACTGCCCACTCACTGATAGGTCGCCGGGTCGTAGCCCCCGCGTTTAGCCTGGCTACGCTCGTCCTCGGTGTATGTCTCACCTATATGAGAAATTACTATAAATACGTCATTTAAGCACATACACGTAACTACGAAATTAACTTCTCATACATAGCTCAATTTTGGCATACGAATATACCAACGCGACCTACTCGACGTCACGAGCGTCGCTATATTTTTAAAATAATTTTTTGGAGTCTCACGCGCCCCCACGCGCCCCCCACGCGCAGGCGCGTGCGCGCCACGCGTCGTCAACCTCGAGCTCGCC
The DNA here is from genome assembly GCA_963580275.1 of Crataegus laevigata. Lineage (NCBI taxonomy): Eukaryota > Viridiplantae > Streptophyta > Magnoliopsida > Rosales > Rosaceae > Crataegus > Crataegus laevigata. Next base: position 9,207,240 of record OY756951.1, read on the forward strand.
GGAGCTCCGCCGGCGCCGGCCACCGGTCGCCGGAAACCTGCAACCTCGGTTTTCTCGGCCATTTTTGCACCATTTTGTCTCATTTTTCTTCCTACGTGCTCTAAATTAAGTGTAGAACAAGTCTATACCTTCAAAAACTTCGAAAACCAACGAGAATCTCGTCGGGAAATTCTCCAAAACCGGCCACCTCCGTTCTCGACGATCCCGACGTCAACGCTTAGCCAACGAACGTCTCCGAGCTTCCTTGGGACCTTCTAAGACTCGTGGTGAGCTTAGTTTTGCCTAAAACACAACGTATGAAAAGTTCATGAACAGTGACAAAATCGTACATCGTGAGAACGGCGTGAAAACGTACGAAACCTTACCTGAAATGGGTGTCAACGTACTCGTAGGAGCCTCAGGAGTCGAATGGTGGTGATGGATGGTTCGATCTGTGAAGTTTTGAGGGGTTTTGGGTTTGGCCGTACGGTTTTGACGCGAGGGAGAGAGAGAGACAGTCGAGGGAGGAGAGAGAGAGCGTCTGAGGGGAGAGAGAAACAGTGTAGGGTGTCGGTGGGGGTGTGAAAAATAATGTGTGTGGTCCAATACACACACACACAAACACACGTGCTAAATTCCCCGAAGGGGTAATTCCGTCATTTCACCATTAATATTTAATATACGTCGGGACGGGTCGTCACAGCGATTGCAAAATTCAATCTATACTAAAACTCAAAAAACACTGATTCACTGTTCATAAGAACAGTGTACTCCCTATTTTGCCCCTGATAAGTTTGTTTTAGTACATTTCTGCCACTTTACTAGAAAGTATATATACAGTTTATTCTTTCTTTTCTTTTTCATCTTTTGCCTTCTGGCCGTTTCTTCTCGCTCCTCTTCGCGACTCACCACTTTGGTCGGCAACGAGTTCGTCGTTTCCGGCAATTACAAGCCAACAAACCAACGAAAAGAAACCCTCTCCTTACATTCAATATAACCCTTAAATCTATTTCAAAAAATTCTCATCCATTTTTATTTATTAAGTTGGTGCCCAAGGCGAACTGTTTCTGGCCGAACGCCGACGAATCGGACCTCACCGTTACAACCAATCATCTACTCTTCGTCTCAGAAACCAAAATCACCCGTTGCATGCCTCGATTCGTTACGGTTTAAGGTGAATCAAAGGTAAAGCTTAAATTTTCATACAAAGTTTGTATTTTTCTTGATCAGAATTTTGGCTTTTTTATCCTTTTACTGAATAGTTGTTAAGAAATATTAGAATTATTAATTGTTTTGGTTTCTTTTGAATTTGTTTTTATTTTATTTTGAACCCTTGAATTTGTTTTTTATTTTTCTATTAATTGAGGATGAAATTTATTCTTTCTTAACATTTGTTTTACTGTAGATTCGAAGTCCTCAACGCCCAGTTACGTAGCATGCTCGATTCCAATTCTTATTTAAGGGGATGATGCAAAACCCATAATTTCTTGGTCAGTTGGCTTCTACTGAGACTATGCAGGTATACTTATTTGGGGTTTCTAATCTTTGCTTACAGTTTGAACAAAAAAAAAAATCTTTGCTTACATAGAGTTGATGACTAGGTAGTGATTTCTATTGAGCACCAGTTATTTGCAGCCCATTTTCCCTCCTTCCATAATTGAAGTGCTTTTGACTTTCTGAAGTAATGATTTACAAGATAAAATTGTTGATTTTATTTCATCCATTTTTGTTTCCTTTTTCAAAAATTAAGGAGGGTGTATTCAATTGGGATTTTGAGGGATTTTAATTCTTTTAATGAATTCAGGGGTATTCAATCAAGAATTTAAGTGATTCTCTGAAATTCAATGTGTATTCAATCAGGATTTTAAGAACGTTTTTCATTCTCCAACCGGTCCTTAGTAGCGTTTCCAAAGTCAACCTAACCGGTTACCTTTGTGGAAACGCGCTAAAACAGGCCTATAGGTTCGCCTTTCTAATAGAAGAAGAGTAGATAATTAGATATAATATATATAATTAGCCAGATCATCTGAAGCATGAACAGAATCAGTGTAAAAGTTGAGGAATTAGAGGGAATTTGAGAGATTTTGAGTGCATTTTAAGCATTCACAAATCTCTTCTCTCCCCAAGAGATTTTGAGGGAATTGAATCAAAATTTTACATGAAATCTCTACAAATCAATTAGACTCCATAAAAATCCATGGATTTATAAGTCCATCAAAATCTCTCAAATTCTCAATTGAATACACCCCCCCTAAGATAGAAAGGGAATGCTATGGTAATTTGGGGTTTTCGTTTTGATATTCATATGTGTATGAAAGGGTTTAATAGATATCGTTTCTGTGTGTAGGTGGTACTTGGAGAAGTTTGTGAAGGGCCAATGGGAAAAGGTGATTGCATTTCAGATTGGCAGAAATACAAAGCCTGCCTCTCTGTGCATTTCCAATCTTACCTCCTCCTAAATTTTCTTCCAAATCACAATTTATATGATTAATTTGCTGATTCCTTTTTCTGGGATTTGAGTTTTTATCTCCTGATTATTTTTTGTAGAGATTGTATTAATTTTCCTTTGACTAGGAATTTGGGGTTCTCAGGTTTAATGTTATCAAACTTTATTTTCTAATTTTCCAATTTTGGGGTTTTGCAGGGAGTGAAATATACTAATTTTTTGGGATTTTTGGTCATTGCAGAGTTTTCGATCGCCAGACAATGATAGGCGAATCACCACAAGAAGCAGCAATTCTGTTGCAAACTGAATCCGGGATGACTAACCTAGAGTCTGTAAGTTTCCGAACTTAAATTGTATTTTCTCTTTCTTTCTGCCCATTAGAAGGGTTTTGGTTTTTCGCATTCCTATACTTATTTCTCTGAAAGCACCTTAATTTTGTGTTTAATTTGGGTTTTTGTGTTATGAATTCTAAATTTTGCATTTAATTTGGGTTTGTGGGTTTAGAATTTTGAATTTTAGCCTGATTATGCTATAATTTACTAGGATCTGTTTTTTGAATTGTTGATTACTGAGAAGAGTGAGTATATTGTGAAGGAGAAATGATACATATATTTTTTTTACTATAATTTTGGTTTTGATTATAAAATTTGGATTTGCCCGTTTGGGGATTTTCTAGTTCAGAACCTAGGAAACAAGTAGCAGATGCAGAGGCACTGTTGGGCAGAACTAACAAATTGTGGACCTCTGTTAAGTCATAGTCCAGTGACAGGATTAGCCTATCCGACTTTGTTACTGCTTTGCTTAATAATTTTAGCCCACCGAAAGGAAAGGATGACCATGTCTCGGTTTATTGGAAGGAAATTGGGTGTGCTGTTTTGCTTATTTTGAAGAGCGCTGATGAGTGTTGCACTATGCGAGTTATTTGTTTCCTGTGTTCGAATGCATTCATTTATTCACTCTCAAATTGCGTACGATAAAGCAGATGAAAAATAGGGAAATAAGGATTTTATATGTACCTTCAGGATGACATATAAACTGTCTTAGCTTTACTTATGTGTCCCCATTTGTTTTCTTATATGTTGTACTGTTTCGAATTAAATTTAACAAACCATCCCCCGCACTAACAACTCTATTTTTCAAAATTTGTAGCAACCAATTGAAAACTCTTGCAGAGGAAGAATCAGAAGAGAAAACCCCTTTACATAATGAAGATAGAGATGAGCTCGAGAATAATGAAGTAGGAAAATCTACATCCCAGTAACATTTTCACAATCGATACACAATATTTCGAGCGATGAGCAGTTGAATAATTCCAATCTTTTGATCTGTGTAATATGGTGCTAAGTTAGCCTTCTCAAACAGTAGATATGTATATATGTAAATAGCACAAGACTTACTATAACATGAAAAGCAGCATATAAAATATGTTATAAATGTAAACAACACTGTAAATAGTATCAGCTTTTGTAATTAACACGGTAAAAAATATCATCTCTATGTGTAAACATATTATATATAAAATAATACCACGTTAAACGATCTTAAAACTCGCAGCATCGTGCGGGGTTAAATTGCTAGTTATTTATTATGCTTCAAAATACAAAGACATGTCGGAGCGTATTAAAAAACTTAGGAACAAAGGATGTTACTTAGATCTGCGTCAGCAAGTGGGCCCACAAATCCCACATATAGCGATCCACCCATTCCCAATTTTCACGAAACACCCTACCAACTCTGCATATTTCAATCTGCAAGTTTCTGACCAAGCGCGCCATCATTGGTTAATCGCAACCCGATTGCTCCATCTGACGGTCCATAAGAGAAGGTCTATGTGCTCCTCCGTCGCACCGGATAAACCGTATCTAGATCTAATCCAGAATTGGTACAGACCCGGGCCCCACCGAATTCAACGTCCAGAATCTGGGCCCAAGACATTGTCTGTTTCCTTGTACCTTCGCCGTAACGCCATCGTCAACGTCCACGTGGCATCAGTATCGATTAGAACTTCCGTTTTCGTAGCTCACCTAATTTCCCTGGCGTTCAACTGTCCGAGCGTCCTGATATACTTTCCGTATCCCCAAAAACCCCTCGGATTCTCATCGAATTTTCAGTCCCTGCCCCTCGAATGCTCCTCTGCTCATCGTCCCACACACTCTCTCTTTTTACCTAGCCCTCTTTCTCCGTCTCTTTCTCTCTCTAGCTCACCGTGACCGGGAGAATGGTGGAGCCGGTGACGCCCGACTACGACGTGGAGCGCTCGCTGTTGCAGGAGTCGAGCATTGTCGAGGGGTCGTGGCGGTTGAACTTCGACGGATTCCAGGTGTCGCCGGAGCACAAGGAGAAAAAGCCTCCGCGCGGAATCCATGACTGCCTTGGGGTTTTAGGTAATTTCAGCATCTTCTCCTCCATTGTTAACGTAATGGAATATTTGATTGTGATCTTTATATTTTATTTTGCATGGTCTGGAATGGGAATATTAGCTGAGTGTTCTGGCCTCCGAGAATTTTTCTTTTTTTTAGTTGATTAAAAATTCGAATTAATTTCTGTGGTGGGAGTTTAGTTTTCGCTTTCCTGCATATGTATATATGATTCGAAATGGAGGGTTCAATTTGCTGTATATATTTTTGTAATCGAAAAGCTCGAAGGAGAGGTGAATTAGAAATATTGGTGGGAGAGTGATGGAGTTTAGGAGTTTAGAGTTTGTGGGGTTTACTTGAATTTTTGTATGCTGTCCCTGGTATTGCTAGATCATTGAGACTGACTGTCACAGTGTAAGTTCACCTATTACCTATTTGTTTATATGTTTTCGACTTTGATCACCGGACAAATAAAGCGTTTTCGGGTTCTGGGTGGGAGTTTAAGTTTTTGCTAGTTCATAGTTTCATCTTCTTTGTGTAGGGGTTTCATATTTTTGGGTTGTCGTCTATGCAAAGTGGTGAAAGGGGCAGACGGATGTATGAAATGTTGTCGAATATTTGTAGATGTTCTTTATGTTAAAATGATATATTCATTTAACATATGAGGAGGTTGCATGGGTACCAAGTTAAAGTTTTCTGCTTGATTGCCTCAGGTCCGGAGGACAATGTGGCGGAGTACTACCAACAGCAGGTAGAAATGCTTGAGGGCTTTACTGAAATGGATGCCTTAGCGGAGCGTGGTTTTATTCCTGGAATGTCGAAGGTTTGATGTTGCATCATGTTTTCTGCCTTGTTCTCAGTATACTCATATTAGTTTTAAACTGATATGTAATGATTTCTGTTGCAGGAAGAACAGGAAAAGTTGGCAAAAAGCGAGACATTTGCCATCAGAATATCCAATATTGCCAACATGGTTCTCCTTGCAGCCAAAGTTTATGCATCTGTCAGAAGTAGTTCATTGGCCATCATCGCATCCACATTGGACTCATTGCTTGATCTTTTGTCCGGCTTCATCCTGTGGTTTACTGCATTCTCCATGCAAACCCCTAGCCCATATCAGTATCCTATTGGGAAGAAACGAATGCAGCCTTTGGTATGTCTCTGTCCTATTTTTGACCATAGTTATAGCCATAGTTTCAAATTGTGTTACAGTGTTTAATATACAAGTTATGCTGCCTTCAATGTTCAAAGTCATACACCACGCCCTTTCTTTGTCTTTCTGCTCTTTGTGAGGATATACATTATTGCTATATGATATCGTAGGTCTAATCACCAAAGCATGATTGGTAGGCTTAGTCGTGCAACTTGAATAGTCATGTGGCTCTCCAGTCTAAATCATTAATGAGTTCGGGGTTCACCCATACAGGGCGCGCTTGACTGTTGAGATTGGATACAATTTCTATCCTCTCTTCTCTTTTGGGAAGATGAAAGTTATTTGTATAACTTGTACATGGTAGTGCTTTTTCCCACTTTTACAAATAGCTAAACATTTATTCTTAATTCAGCTTTATGTATTTCATCTAAGAACTAACAGCAAAGTTCTAACCATCGTTCTTGATTCATGCTGCCTCTTGTTAATAGGTTCAAATCGTTCTCTATATGCTTGACCATTATGTTTATACCCATATGGATTTTTCATTGGCATATCTTGGCCGCCTTGCTTTCTTCCATCAGCGCTTGCAAGGATTTTATCTGCCAGTCTGTAGTGCCTTTTGGAATGTGTATGTGTCATGTGTTAGGACTTAGAAGTTAATCATATATTGTAAGTATGTGTGTGTGTGTGTAACTTAAACCAGCCAACTAGCAAGTCTCACGAGCTAATCCCTGTTAAGCTCGTTTGGGTGGTTTGTCAAACAAACTGGTTATCATGTGGCTCAGCAAGCCCTCTTAGCTTTACGCCAAGCAGGCTCGCTAGGTGGATGGATTGTTATGCAATAGCTTGGTTTGTTTATTTGCCAGTGTTTTGAAGACATGGAGGTGGATGGATTCTTCTACATATAGCAGTCGTTATACTTCGTTTGAATTCTTGTATGGCATTTTTTTTTCTCATCTGTTATTGAGGTGTTGGTGAAATGCCTTTGTCATAAACAAATCTGAAGCTTGGAAAAAACATGCAGGGAATCCTTGTTTTTGCCTCTGTCATGGCAACCCTGGGACTGCAGATCATCCTGGAGTCAATGCGTACACTAGTTTCTGATGTAAGTTGTTATGTGCTGTTTTTTAAGCAGATAAAGATATTTGTTCACTTGGAGGCTTGGATAAATGATTTCTTCAATCGATTTTTCAAATACACTCTCGTGTTGACTTTGTAATTTATGTTTGACTAGGAGGATGAGTTCAACTTGACCAAGGATCAGGAGCGATGGGTCGTGGGCATTATGCTTTCGGTGACTTTGGTAAAATTCCTTCTGTTGCTTTACTGCCGCAGTTTCAAGAACGAAATTGTTAAAGCTTATGCCCAGGATCACTTCTTTGATGTTATAACTAACATCATTGGTCTCGTTGCTGTGCTCCTTGCTAATTATTTTCATGGTTGGATGGACCCTGTTGGAGCCATCATTGTAAGTGGCCTCCCGCTCTCTTCATTCCTCTACCCTTCCTTCCCACAAATAACTATAGGGAACTCTTATGTTAAGAGCATCGAAACTTTCAGATTTAGAAGAGGGATGGTATATCTTATGAAGTACATAGCAGTCGAACAAGATATAACTGACGTCTCCTGGATGTTGATTATCTTATGATTTGTGTGTTAAACTCAAATGCCAATTGATGCTATGTCCATTATTTTGGTAATGGGGATTTGACCTTGGATTTTTGCAGCTGGCCTTGTACACCATTCGCACATGGTCTTTGACTGTGCTGGAAAATGTGAACTCGCTAGTTGGAAAGTCAGCTGCTCCCGAATATCTACAAAAATTGACATACCTTTGCTGGAACCATCATAAGGCAATACGCCATATCGATACAGTCCGGGCTTACACCTTTGGCTCGCACTACTTCGTCGAGGTTGACATTGTCCTGCCGGCTGACATGCCCATAAAAGAGGCTCATGACATAGGGGAAAACCTGCAGGAGAAGCTTGAGCTCCTGCCCGAAATCGAGCGCGCCTTTGTTCATCTGGATTACGAGTTCAGTCACAAGCCCGAGCATGCACAATCACACTCATAAAAGTCAGGATATTTCTATTTATTATTTGGAGTGTGCTATCCACACATCCCAAATTACTTCTCACACACCCTTTGTTAATTTCTGCCCGTTGATCTTCTTCAATTCATTCGATCCGACGACCGAAAATTAGAAGAGTGTGAGAAGTAAAATAGAGTGTGTGGATATCACACCCCTATTATTTTCTTCAACGTTGTATGCTAGAATCGATTCCGAATGGAAGGCAATATTAAACTGAAAATGTGTAGTTATTTGGTAGGCGTCAAGAAGAAGTTGGGATTCTTGTAACACTGAGAAAATAGCATGTGTATGGCTGGGTCTCAAGCACCTATAAAAGAACAACCTACTAGCTGACCTTATTCCCGTTCAATAACGAATTTAGGATTATAATGTCGGGTGGTCTTAATATAAAAGTTTTCATGTTAATTTAGACCAAAAAAACATTACAAACTGCAAAGGCTAAATTTGTCTTCGATGAGGTTTCATATTCTAAAAACGTTTTATGACAATTTCATTATGCGTATAAGCAAAACCAACACATGAACCTAGAAGGAAAAGTTCATGGTTTTTAGTCGGTTTTGTAAATTCGTACATAAATCACCGTTTTACTTATTTATTTTCATCTTCGCCTCGTTGTGAAGTTTTGAAAATTAAGATGAGGTTTTTTGTAGAGATTCTTGACTGTAGAACCCTATTTGTTAACGCATGGGGCCTCACTACCACATTTTTCACTTATATTTTTTACTTTTCGGCTTTAATATTCTGCTAAATATACACTTGTTGCTAAATAAATTATAAATTTGCTTCCAAATACATTATAAAGATTTGAGTCAATTTCAGTTTACTACCCTGAAGTTTCTTGGTTTTTAACGTTTCACACATCAATTTTTTTTCATCCTTGTCTGAGCATGCAAAACGAGGTAGGATACGTTGCACAAATTGAGGCCAGCGCTACGCATGAAAAAATAGGCTGGCTCCGTCCATGCCAAAATGATGCGAGCTCCGTGGAAGCAAAAATGGGCAAGCTTTTGGCATGCAAAATGATGCAAACACCTCATATGCAAGACGAGGTGAACCCAGACACACAAGATGAGGCGGTGCTCGCGCACGCAAAATGATGCAAACTCCCGAGTGCTCAAAAAATGATTCAGGCTTTACACACGGAAAAATATATATTTGAAGAATATGAATATAATAGTTTGTTGTAGTGGTAAGAGAAATAAAAACAAAATTAACAAAAAAGAACAAAAACAGTTCAAATTTTTAGGGTGCCATTTTCTCGCATCCCAAGAATTTGAATCTTTTGTTAATTTTCTTTTTGTTTCTGGCACTCTCTTTGCTCCCATGTCACACCCCGACCCGGGGTCCACCATATCCCGGGTCCGACCTTCACCGTAGCACGATATTGTCCGCTTTGGGCCCTGACCACGCCATAACGGTTTTGTTTCTAGGAACTCACACGATAACTTCCAGTAGGTCACCCATCTTGGAATTGCTCTCGCCCGAACTCGCTTAACTTCGAAATTCCGATGAACTCCGAAGCTAGTGAGCTCCCAAAAGGCCTCGCGTTAGGTAGAGATGAGAATATACATATAAGGATCACTCCCCTGGGTGATGTGGGATCTAACAATCCACCCCCCTTAGGGGCCCAACGTCCTCGTCGGTGCACCACGGCCAGGGTTTGGCTCTGATACCAAATTGTCACATCTCGGCCCGGGGTCCACCACATCCTGGGCCCGACCTTCGCCGTAACACGATATTATCCGCTTTGGGCCCCGACCACGCCCTCACGGTTTTGTTTCTAGGAACTCACACGAGAACTTCCCAGTGGATCACCGTCGCCCGAACTCGCTTAACTGAAGCAGTGAGCTCTCAAAAGGCCTCGCACTAGGTAGAGATGGGAATATACATATAAGGATCACTCCCCTAGGCGATGTGGGATCTCATGCTAACAATCCATGAGATCCCACATCACCCAAGGGAGTGATCCTTATATGTATATTCGTATCTCTACCTAGCACGAGGCCTTTTGGGAGCTCATTGGCTTTGAAGTTCGTTGGAACTCCGAAGTTAAGTGAGTAGTGCACGAGAGCACTCCCATGATGGGTGACCTACTAGGAAGTTCTTGTGTGAGTTCCAGAAACAAAACCGTGAGGGCGTGGTCTTGGCCCAAAGCGGACAATATCGTGCTACGGCGAAGGTCGGGCTCAAGATGTGGTGGACCTTGGGCCAGGACGTGACAATTTGGTATCAGAGCCAAACCTTAGCCGTGGTGTGCCGACGAGGACGTTGGGCCCCTAAGGGGGTGGATTGTGAGATCCCACATCGCCTAGAGGAGTAATCATTATATGTATATTCTCATCTCTACCTAGCACGATGCATTTTGGGAGCTCACTAGCTTCGAAGTTCGTTGGAACTCCGAAGTTAAGCGAGTAGCGTGCGAGAGCACTCCCATGATTGATGACCCACTGAGAAGTTCTCGTGTGAGTTCCCAAAAACAAAACCGTGAGGGCGTGGTCGGGGCCCAAAGCGAACAATATCGTGCTAGGACAGAAGTCGGGCCCATGATGTGGTGGACCCCGGGCCGGGATGTGACATCCCACTTCTCATTGTACGCTCCATAATTGTGGTGCGTCCTCCAATCAACATTTTTTAGCCATTTCCTTGAAATTGTTTTTGTGCATCGAACCTCTTTCCTCAAGCCCCTAAGGGGGGTGGATTGTGAGATCCCACATCACCCAAAGGAGTGATCCTTATATGTATATTCTCATCTCTACCTAGCACGAGGCATTTTAGGAGCTCACTGGCTTCGAAGTTCGTTGGAGCTCCGAAGTTAAGCGAGTAACGCGCGAGAGCACTCCCATGATTAGTGACCCACTGAGAAGTTCTCGTGTGAGTTCCCAAAAACAAAACCGTGAGGGCGTGATCGGGGCCCAAAGCGGACAATATCGTGTTAGGACAGAAGTCGGGCCCATGATGTGGTGGACCCCGGGCCGGGATGTGACATCCCACTTCTCATTGTACGCTCCATAATTGTGGTGCGTCCTCCAATCAACATTTTTGAGCCATTTCCTTGAAATTGTTTTTGTGCATCGAACCTCTTTCCTCAAGCCTCATTTATCCAAACGTTGAATGCCAAATTGCTTTGAAATTTTATCGGGGTAATGATATTCTCTATTTTCAAAAGAGACAAGGACGGTTCGGGACCTTCCCTATTTTTCACTGGTCTCGACAAAGTTGACCTTTGTATCTCTTGCCCTTTTGGGACATTCCCATTGGAAAATGACCTAGCTCATGACAGTTATAACACTCTAGGGTAAATTTATCAGACCAAAACATATCCCTTCCCCTTCATCTCCTTCGGTAAGAACCTTTACCGCCACCTCTTCCTCCTAGCTGAGGTCCGTGAGTGATCTGAAGGGCTTGTTCATCCACAGTGTGATGGCTGATCCACTGTTCATGCACCAAAAGACTGCTTTGAAGCTCATCTATGGATAAAGTATCCAAATCATTTGATTTCTCGATCGAGCATAGAACATAATTGTACTTTGGAGTCATGGATCTCAAGATCTTCTCGATGATCACCACATCCTTCATCCTTTCATCGTGAATTCTCATCTTATTGGCTGTGGTGAGAGTTCTTCCAAAGTGGTCATTCACTGATTCCCCAGTTTTCATATGCAACCTTGCGAAAAGCTTAGAGTTGAGCACGCTTGACTCGTGCTGTCCCTTGATACTTCTGCTTCAAATAGTCCTAGATATCCTTTGCTGTGTCTTTTTTTAATATTGTCTCTAAAATGGATCGATCAATGGCTTGGAACATATAGTTCTTAGCCTTCAGGTCCTTTAACTTTTGATCCTTAATCACTTTTTTCCGTTCCTCAGTGAGATCCGTCTCTTCCATTGCTGCAGAGATCCCAGTTTCCACCAAACTCCAATATTCCTTTGAACGCCGAAAATTCTCCATAAGCATGCTCCAGTGATCATAGTGTCCATCGAACCGTGGCATAGCAGGCTATACAAAGCTGCTCTCACTTGTCATGTTGTTGTTCCTTCACGCTGATGTCTGTGATACAAACTTTTGGTCAGGCCCCGTGACGGGGCTCTGATACCAGATGTTAGAACCAAGTACAATGACAAAGAACTTTGCAGAAACAAAAGCTTGATAACACTCGAGAACTTTCTAATTGAATTAAAGAACAATCATGGCTATTTAATAGCTTTACATCAAAACGGAAAGGGAAATAACAACCCACGACTTTACAGCCCTTGAATCGTGGTGCATGACTAAGTCCAAACAGAAAATAACTTGTCCCTTAAGAGTAGGGATTATTATGCACGACTTCAAACCACTACAAACCTAAAAACAAGGAAACCCTAACCCTATCAGCTAGGAGATCCTAACAACTTTCACACCTGGTGGGTAATTCTGAAATTTGTTTGGTGCTCGTAGAGGATATTTATTAGCTTTTGTGCAGCAAAAGTTAATATCCTTAAAACATGTATCCGTATTACCTGCAATTTGAGTTTATGCATATTCAAGGAAGAAGAAAAGTTCCATTCTGGCTAGTGGATAGCAAAGAAAATGACATGGTAGCTATCATTGACATGTGCATGAACTACATGTAGATGAAGTGGATTTCTTGTTTTCTATTTGTGGATTCTGCTTCTGTGACTGTGCGCTAATGTTTCAAGATAATTGAACTGGTTACTATCGTTACTCAGACAACAACTCTTTTATATTGAAATTCAGGTGGACTATGACGAGGCTATATTTTTATGGGGTGTAGATAAGAAAGATTTTCTTCTTTGGGCCATTACAGTCACTGCAACATTGTTCCTGGCATTGAGATTGGCGTCCTTATTGGGGTGAGTACTTAAAGCAATGTTATTTTTGGGAGACCTTGTTCGAACTTTTTACCCAAAAGAATCCGTATTTCAAACAGAAAGGCTGATTAGGGCATAAGAACTATCTTGTCTTGTGTTAAATACAATTTTTTCATGATAAGAATCCAATATTGTTGCCTCAGTACCTCAATCTCAGACGACAATTAATTCTATATATCCATGCAAGACAAGTTTTCGAATTTAGTTTGCATTAGCTTGAAGTGTATAGCTTTGTCGTGTTCTTATTTGCTCAAGCTTTTGTGGCAATAGATTACCATGCAAATTTCATAGAGATCATTAAAGTTCCGGAATCTCTCTCTCTCTCTCTCCCTCTCTCTCTCTCTCTCTGTTTCCTTTTTCAAATCATATAGTTTTAATGTGCTTGTGTGATTGCAGGCTGGTGTTTCGCTTTGCATTTGTCATCCATGAAATCAGCAAACCCGCATATTGGTAAGTGCAATTTCAATCTATCCTAAAATTATGTGCACATAAGTAGATGCACCTTGTTCATAGCTTCCTGAATTATGTATTTAACTTGGTTCCTGTTTCAACTTCACTGATTCTAGTAATGAAGTCCAGCCTGTTCTTATATAATTCTATAGTTTTCATCATCATCGTCATCTCTGATTACCCTTACGAATATCATCGTCATCTCTGCTAGAAGTCTGAAACTTCGATTCCTTGCTCAACAGAAACGACACTGTTATTGTCTGGATTTTCTTGGCCTCTTGGAGCCTAAATAGATGCCTAGGTTTTCTTGCTAGTTGCATTTAATGATATTGAAACCCTTGGCCATTCCATTTGCAATGGCAAAATAAAAATTTTCCTCCATGTAACCTTTTGGGGTTTGCCAGTAAAAGCTAAAAGCAAAACTTCTTATGTTTGTAGTTCTGAATAGAGGCTCATTTCTTCGGGGGTATGCCATTACCGAATTTGCTTATAATTTCCTGTAAGTTGCAGCTGTCTTGGGGCGTCTTCCAGGCACCACTGTATGTAGAAATATTCAACAGTATCCAGAAGCATATACATGCAATGGAATCGTGATTGTACGAATTGACGCACCTGTTTATTTTGCAAACATTAGTTACATAAAGGACAGGTAGAATTTCAGTTTGTGCCATTTTGATATTCTATGAATCCAAGTGTTTATTTACCTAGCAAGTCTCTTCAGTTGAGTTAGTTTTCCCCAGTTTAAGGAAACATATTCAAGTTAATTTAATTGCCTTTCAGGTTACGAGAATATGAAGTTGAGGTTGATAGGTCTACTAGTCGAGGACCAGAAGTTGAAGGAATTTATTTTGTGATCATAGAGCTGGCACGTAAGTTTCGCTAATCCTTGCTTTTTTCTTTGGAATTTGTTCTTCGCATGGGTTATGAAGAAGCATTTAATGATCAGATATTCATTCAAAGTTCAAACACAATAGTATTGATAAACATTCGAAAGAATTCTTGTTCTGGATACTGCAGATATACACCACATTTGATTGACATGGAGTTTACAGTTCCCAGCATAATCTAATTTGATACTTTACAATTATTTGTACGTTGACAGTTAAGTCATTTAATTCAGTGATTTATTTTTGAAAATATTTCGGGAAATCATCCATTGTTGTTTCTAGCTCTCAAAAAATTGCATGGACTTGTCTCTTTTGTATCATGTCTGCTGAGCTTGTTCATAGCGTTGTTCTAAATAAGGTTCTGGTGATTTTCTAAATTGTATCATTATCGTGTTGCAGCTGCAAAATACATAGACTCAAGTACTGTCCAAGCTTTGAAAGACTTGCATCAGGAGTACAAGCTGCGCGATATCCAAATGAATTTGTCTTCTGGTCATTATATTAACCGTCTGAAAACCATCTGCGTGCGATGCAGATGGCCATTTCCAATCGCAATCGAGAAGTTCCGATGACTTTATCAAACTCAGGTGTAGTGGACCTGATTGGTAAGGAGTGGTACTCTGTGAGAGTGCACGATGCAGTTCAAGTTTGCCTTCAGCACGTCCAGAGCTTAAAGGAGACGCCTAGCTAAAGCAGCAGGCCCTTCGTCTGAAGGGAGACTGAGTTCCTTCCAGAAATTGCTCAGGCAATGAGCAGAGGATTCGTCAGTGTCCGAACTGGAGTCTGGCACCCAGATTGATCCTTAGTTGGAGCCACTATTGTCACGAAAATCTTCTTGATATCGATGGCCTGTAAAATATGATGCCTAAATTTTTGCTAGGCAGCTTGTATTCAATCACATCCATCCTATTATTTTAGCTTTTCAGGGTTGTTTATGCCATGTTTGATGTTATGAAGGCGTTATTCTTCAATCGATCTAACTTCACCAGTACGTGCTCTTCCCATTTCTGTTTTTGGCAACTAAAACCAATTTGGTTTTAGTGGTTCGATAAATCATGGAGGTGGAATGGCTTCCCACAAGACTTTTGTTTTTGCTGAATGTTGCATGTCATCCGTTCATACACATCCATGAGTTACGTGCTGAGAGATGCAGGTGTAACCATAGTCCGAAATATCGAAATTATCAGCACCGATATTTTATTTCATATCCAAATGGATTTCGTTAAAATATCACGATAATATTGATATTTTCGATACTACCGCAATATTTACAAAAATATCGCAATATCGGCAAAATTTGGACAAAAAACTACCCCTCATCTCAGCCAAAAGGCCCAGAGAGGAATGCCTTATTCAAGGCTGGAATGTGCCTTTTATAGGCCTCTTAGCATGCTACATTCTCATGCACAGCCGATGTGGGACAAATACCAGAAGCAATGTTTTATAGGTCAGTTTTCTGACGAGCACCGCCTCTTTTGAGGCCGTTTCCGGCCAAACCACGGCGATTTGGCTGGCGTGCAAGGTATCAATCTCTTCATCTCGTCTAGTACTACAACTTTCATGTTTGGATCACTTAATTTGGTTGAGTAACGAAGAAGTTATGGACGTTCAAAGTTAGGGTAGAATTCCGGCCGAACTCATAACCGTGGTCGTTTGGCCATCTTTCAGGTCATTTTTCGGTCAACACCGGCCACCACTCGGTCCTCACTTGGTATGAATCTCTTCTCAACATTCCTAACTACATTTTAGCTTTTGAATCACTCAATTTGGTTAAGAAACGAAGAAGTTATGGACGTTCAAAGTTAGGGTAGAATTCCAGCCGAACTCATAAACCGTGGTCGTTTGGCCATCTTTAGGTCATTTTCCGGTGAACACCGGCCACCACTCGGTCCTCACTTGGTATGAACATCTTCTCCATATTCCTAACTACATTTTAGCTTTTGAATCACTCAATTTGGTTAAGAAATGAAGAAGTTATGGACGTTCAAAGTTAGGGTAGAATTCCGGCCGAACTCATAAACCGTGGTCGTTTGGCCATCTTTCAGGTCATTTTTCGGTCAACACCGGCCACCACTCGGTCTTCACTTGGTATGAACCTCTTCTCCACATTCCTAACTACATTTTAGCTTTTGAATGACTCAATTTGTTTAAGAAACGAAGAAGTTACAAAGCTTTGAAAATTGCCCAAACCTTCGGCCCCAAACCCAGTTTTCCGACGAGCACCGCCCCTTTCATGTTTTGCTTTTTTGGGTTCTTTCTCCCTTTCATGTTTGGATCACTTAATTTGCTTTTCAATTATGATGAACATGAGTAACTAAGTTTCAATCAAGCGCGTTAAACATTGATTAGGGTTTTGGATAAACATCATTTTCTTTCTTTGTTTTAAGTTATAATTGTAAATGTTATATAATTATAAATTATTAGATTTTTTTTTATGCAAGCATATTAGATATGTACATAAAACATTCACATATGTATGTTTTTTTATGAGAAATAACATATTATTCAATAATTATTTATTTGCCAGCTCGCTATATAATCAACTTAAATAAGTTAAATCCATCATGCAATGCATTTCCTTCTAATTTTTTGTGATAAACTAATAGATAATTGACTAAATAAACATCCTGCAAAGTTTCAATAAAAATTTCCAACTTTTTCTTACAATTTCCGTGGTTTCTATTGGATTTTTATCGATATCGATATTATCCCGATATTTCCGTGTTTTCGGACTACCGATATTTCCGATATTTTATACTTTGGGTGTAACTGATGAGAACAGAATCACTCCATGTATTTCCCAAAAGAGAGAACTGGATTCACCTACACATAGACACCAAAGAATCTAAAAATCGAACTGCCTAGAACACTTCTAAAAGTTAGAACTAGTTTTGGAAGCCTACAGGAAGAAGAGAAGGCAAACTTTCTTTTATAAACTATTTGTCCCACATCGGTCATTTGATACAAACTCGGTCCAAGTGAGGAGGTATAAAATAAAGCTAGGTTCCTACATGTCAACTCGCCTTAAACTAATGAGTAAGGAAAACAAAGCGAGCGGTGAGAGCTGCTCGCCGCGCAAAGCACTTGAATGCGCATGAATTTATGGAGGGGTTATAGGCTGGCCGAGTGTTGACGCTGTTACTTTGCAGAACTCGCTCGTGCGGGCCTCCCTATTTCCCTCCCCAAACCCAGTATCAATCTTGACCTTCAACAATAAACTTTTATAATAAAATAAATTATGCAAAAATAAAGTAAAATTAATTAAAAATGTGCGTGCCAAAAAAGCTAAAGAAAAACTTTAGTGTTGTGAATAGTATGTGGATGGCCCACATGAATAATTTGCTACTATTTATTCACATTATTTTCACTATTCATTTGTGGAAAATTTGTAAGGTGAATAGTGTTATTTTTTATTATAAAATGAATGAGAAGAAGAGGAAGATGGATGCGCACTAGTGGATAGAAGTTCATACGGGAGAGAGGGAAGAAAGGAAGAGGAAGAGAGAGAGGAAGAAAGGAAGAGGAAGAGAGAAAAGAAAGGAAAGAGAAAGGAGAGAATAAGAGAGTTATTTTTGTACTCCTATTATTCCAGATTATAAATGAAAGCACTACTGCTGCCCCGAGGATGTACTCCAGTCACACTGACTGTAGAGGAACCTCGTAAATTTTGTGTTTTGCTTATTTATTCCACTGCACACATCGTCGATTTTACAACATTTAGGTCTTTATTTGATCCAATTAAGTAAATCTAAAGCACTTCTTACATTTGTTTTATTTTTATTTGTTGTTGTTGTTGCTGTTGTAGAGGTGCATGTTATTATGGACTTTTATGTATAGACAAAGTCAAGAAAAGTGGGTCTCCACTCTTCCAAGGATTTCTACCAAATTCTCATAAGTCTCACAACTTCTATATAAAGGCTTATTATTAGCTCATAAATGTAAGACAAGCAGTAAAAGAGAAGATAAACAATCTATTGTTTCCATTGCTTTGTAATTTCAGTTAGATAACGAGAGACTACTGCTACTATCTCGAAGACGTATTTACCGAAACTCGTAAATATTATATCTTATTTACTTTATATTTCTCAATTTCACAACATTATAAGTATTTTTTTCATTCTTGAAAATTTCGAGAATAGATAATATATGAACATTTTTATTCTTCACACATCTTTCGTTTACGTGTTTACATATAAGCCCTTAACAAAATTACACTTTTTAATAAACACTTCATAATAGTTTGACAAAGCATCATTCTTGCTTCACTATGGAAGACTGGCGCCACAAGTAAAACATGACAAGTGGATGGAACCTTATGATTGTTGGGGATTTTTTCTTTCCTAATTTACTACTTCGGTTACTTACGATGAAAGAATACCCACGTCGAAACTCAATTTCAACAAAGTATCATTATCGGTGTTGGCTTGGTGAGGGTGTTCCGACATAGTTAGAGTTTTACTTTAGAATTTGCCGTAGCCGATCTCTCGTTTGGGACTCCACTGTAATGTTCTTATGTTGGAATGTCGTTTTACTTGTTATTTTGGGCTACCTTTCTATTGGGCTTTTCTTACTTCGTAATAATTAATTTTTATTATTTTGAACAAATAATATCATTTATACTGAGGGAATGGAGGAATGGGCTAAATTTAACAATAGTTAGCAATAATGCGGTTCAAATTTGTCTTTAGCGAAAAACGAATCTAAGGTCTCTCACACACAAATGAAGAGGAATACCACTAAACCGTAATACTAAATGACTAGCCATCTTCATCATTGAATTTTGTAATTAATAGCCATCAAATCCAACTCTTTAATTTTCTTTAATTTTCCTCCGTCCAAAAGGCTAAGGGTGCTAAAACTCTACGTTGCACGCGTACCGCCGCAAAATATCTTGCAACAGCCAAAGCTTTCAACCCCGCATCCTGACCCTTTCTTAATTCACGAGGATGGAAATTTTGATGGCAGAAAAATCAAGTGCAGTTGGAAATCAAAGATCAAACGTCCAATCATGCATCCTTCTAAAGTCCACAATAATTTTGTTTCTTCCTCGAAAGTCAACTGAGTAACTATTTGTTGTTTGAGACGAGAAGTAAAGACGCAGCTGATTTGATCGGCAAGTGAGCCCTCAAGTGATTTGATCGACTACGTACGTACTTGACAGTGTTGAAACTGAGCCATGCATGCACCTAGTGAACTAGCTTTCATTTTCAGTTTCACCCTCTGTGATTTGAGCACGCAGAAGATGAAATATGGTCCTTTCCTTCTAAACGGTGGAAAGTGATTTCAGCTGAAACTGATAATGTTCTCAATTTTATTACTTACCCAATCTGTCAGGTATGGAGTTTTATCACTTGTCCAATCCTTTAGGTGTAAAGTTTTACAATAAAAGGCTTCGGTATTAGTTAGAGTAGGGTAATCCTATTTAAACCCATTGGTTTTCTTTATCCCCACCGATGTGGGACTTTAACACTCTCCCTCACGTGTAACCCTATTTCGTGGTTCACACATGAAGATCTACACATCGACAATTGAAACTCAGAGGTCGGCTCCAATGGGGTCCAAATTTGTTTTCAATCTTTTTCAGGAAGTGACTCCTAGAACTCAGAGGCCGACTCTATGTTAAGAGTCCAAACTTGATTCCAAGCCCAAACTTCCTTGTGACAAACCTTTGGTTTGTACAGGTCTGTAACCGTGGGCTCTAATACCATGTTGAAATTTTTTAGATCGACGAGCCTGAGAGGCCCCACTCTTAACGACACCGATACTATCCCAAACTTTACCACATGTCAAATCTGTCAGGTGTGAGATTTTATCACAAAAGGCATCAATATTAGTTGGAGTGGAGTAATCCTATTTAAACCCATTGGTTTCATTTATCCCCACTGATGTAAGACTTTAATATTATGATGGTTAATAGGTACTCATTTAGTTAAATAAATGACCATTTAAGTATGAGTTTTAATCACAAATGGTCCCTGATATTGATCAAACACATCATTTTGGTCCTTGACATTGAAAATCAATAGAAATGGTCTCTGAGATTGTCCACCATCCATCATTTTGGTCATTCCGTTAAAAACTCTTTGGGCAATTTTCAAAGTTTCGTAACTCAATCGATTCTTAACCAATTCGACCCATAATATATCAAAATGAAGATAGGAAAGTGTTCTATTTGGAAGCCCAATGGTTGACGAAGATGGCCAGAAAATAGCCTCAAATGTGACTGGTCCGCTAAAAAACTCGCTGGAAACTAGGTAAATTTTAAATGTTCATAACTTCTTCAATACTCAATGAATTGAGTGATTCAAAAATAAAAATCATACTTCTCGATGAGACAAATAGAATAGTACCTTTGTTGACTACTAATTCACCGTGATATGGCTCGAAATTGAATAACCATTTTCGAGTTAGCCAATTTTGAGCTGTTTTCCAGCCAAACTATGGCGAGTTAGCCATCAAAAGATACCATTCTCTTTGTCTCGTCGAGAAGTATGATTTTCATTTTTGAATCACTCGATTTCGTTGATTATTTAAGAAGTTATGAACGTTTAAAGTTTACCCAGTTTTCGGCGAATTTTCCAATTTTTCAACAGACCAGTTACATTTGAGACTATTTTCTGGCCATCTCTGACAACCATTGGGCTTCCAAAAATGTCTAATATTGGTCTACACTTTCTTATCTTTATTTTGATATATTATGGGTCGGATTTGATTAAGAAACGATTGAGTTACGAAGTTTTGAAAATTGCCCAAAGAGTTTTTAACGGAATGACCAAAATGATGGATGATGGACAATTTCAGGGACCATTTCTATTAATTTTCAATGTCAGAGACCAAAATGATGTGTTTAATCAATGTCAATGACCATTTGTGATTAAAATCCTTTAAGTATAGATATGTGTTATCTGTTACGGTGAATGGTGGCATTTGTGCTTGTGACGATGATGATAGGAATGGAATATCCATGGGCACCCATTGACCATCCCTACTTTCTATATATGTACTTAGTTTATTTGTCCATCTTTTGATAATTGAAAAAGAATCAAAAGACAAAAAATAATATATGCAAAAATAAAAAATAATAATAATGTGTGCGAAAAGCATTTCTACATGGTGTTTGATGATCTCTGATGAATAATGTTTTTGGTAATTTTTTATGTTGCAGAACGTACAAAAAGAAAGTGTAAAGTTTACGTAGGCAATTGAATTAACTACAAACATGATATGAGATCTTTGGATGAAAAGGTGCCGAGCACCCTTATAGAGTGTTGGAGGAAACATGTTTGTAGTCTCACTGACTGTACTGAAGATACACCCTTAATTGATGAGCACTACTTTTACTTAATTTCTACATGTAAGGTGGCATTTTCTATTTACTTAGCTTGCAAATACTCATTAACTATAGAAGTTGATAGCTCTGTTGATATGCATGAGTAAGGCACTTAATTCTTATTTTATTTTTCACACATCTTTTTAATTTTCGGCCATCAGATTGGATGAATTGAAAAATACCAACGTTAATTAATTGGCTTGATTATTGGATAAACACCCCTCGCACACCCTTAATTAATTGGCTCGATTATTGGTCCTTGCTCATTATTGAAATACATGTGAATGATACTGCATGTGTGCCTTGAGCCATCTGCTCCGTTGTTTTGAACAATGAGTACATAATATATGTAAATCGAATCCGGATCCTCTTTGTGAGGATTTTGTGAATTCATAAATCATATTCAATCATCGTATATTATACGGTCAGTTTTTGTCAGATAGTGTTTGTGTTCAATTTTAAATAATAAAATTTAAAATAATTTTTTACCGCACGATATACGATGAATGAACATAATTTACAGATCTCTTAGATCCTCACAAAGATGATCAAGAGAAAACCCTCATTCATGTCAATCATACAGTTGGCTGGACCATGTGTACTATTAATTGAGAAAGATCGACCCACTATAAGTCAACATTCTAAGATGTTTGGTGTTATCTATATTCTCACGTATCCACAAATCTCTCCGTAATTTTCAAGATATATTGTGTCAAAAATGAAAAGTTGTGTCACTCAGTACTACGGTTTAGTAATATTTCTCTGCACTTAGAACTTAAGAGCTGCTGTCAACCTACTAAACGTCATTAAAACACTAAAAGTGGCCATTAGTACCTAGCTAACTACGTACTGATTTCTTGTACCAGTCAGTATTCAGCTGGTAACATTATGCATGAGCAATGTACTGTCTTCAATGGGTGAGTAGGAGATAAGGATAAATCCGTTGATCATATAGCTAGGGCTTAGAGTCTAGTGGTGGAGACTGGATGGTTGGAAGGCAGTGATAAGGCTGAACGTACGGTATAGTTATCGAATAATTTGGAGAAGGGTAGGGCCTATCTGATAAATAAATTGAGGCCGTTCTTGTGTGTAAAGGAGAAAAACCCTTCGAACCATGAATTGTTGCTGCTAAACAAAAGCATCCAAATTTCGAGTCCAGTACAACTCTTATATATATATATATATACACACGATGAATAGTTGTCTCATATCTCTGCAATTAAGGAAGGAGCTAGGAGCTTTCTGCAGCCTAAGAATCTATGTATGTACGTAGTTTTAGACTATAACATTGTGTAAGATTAAAATTTAATTTTAGTCCGTAGTCCATTTAATCATATCATTTATTAGTTATATTTTGATGTTTTATTTATCTTTTTATTTTTATTTTAATGTATTAATTGCATTTATATTTAATTTTTATTTCATTCATCATAATATATTTTAATGTATATATTTAGGTGACTATTTTTTTTTTATAATATATATTCTGAAAACAATTTTGTATGTTTTTCATTTAGGTACATTAATACATTTAAATATTTCGGTATATCTATCGGTACAAACATATAATTACATTGATTCAATATAATACATGTCGTTACGTACATTTTGGTACACAGATTTGAGTATTGACTTTTAGGTACATTAATTCAATATATTATATTTCGGTACACACATTTTGGTACGTACATTTTGGTACATACATTTCAGTATTGACATTTAGGTACATTAATTCAATATAATACATTTCAGTACATACATTTAGGTTCATTATAATATATTTCAGTATAATCACGTAGGTACAAATATTTCGATACAAAAAAGTCAATTTTATATATTTCGGCACACTTATGTATTTATATATGTTTGTATCACAAATCTCTTTTAATATTTTTTCATTTACGTTCATTTATAATTAAAAAAAAACTAAATATGTGCATATTAATAAAATTAAAATTTAATGTGGAGAGATTAAATAAAAATACACATTAAATAACAAAAATTGAATGTTAATTTTGATAAAAGTACATTCAAGGGACTAAACTGAATATGTAATCTAGCACCAAGTTTTTTTTTAATTTTAATTTTTTGCAAGAACTAATGTTCAAAAACTCGTGTGTGTGTATATATATATATATAACAGAATTAGTTTCATTTATTGGTGCATGCAAAAGAAAGATGCATGGCTATTAAATATTCGTACATATTTTTCAATGGGAGCTGCAAATTCTCATTTGATTCATCTGATTTGATCGACTTTTCTGTTTGCAAAAAACAAAATGATATAGAATAGTGAACCAAATTAAAGACGTACATCGTCAGAAAAAGAAAGCAGGCCCCAAAAGTTAAATATTCTAAATTTGTTTTGGTGACCTCCACAAGTTTTGTGTTCTTTCTCTGTCACAAGAACCGTTTATCAAAAATCGTGCGGCTACAATTAAATGCTTTTTACGAAAATGAGACTGCTTTATTTTTAAAAATATAAAAATTATTTAATTGTGACCGTATGATTTTTAATGAACGGTCCTTGTGTCTTGATCCCCAAAATCCTTAAGAAGGGGATCCGGAAAGGATCCAAATCCCTGTAAATTAAGCAAGAGTCAAGACAACGAGCTACATGTTCATCATTATTAGCATTTAGCTCGATAGTGTTGTCGAAGAGTAAATTCTTCGTCCGAAAATAAATACCACTAAACTAATATAGTTAGTTGATAAAAAATAAACTCCATATTTAGAACATTGGATGTTATATCATACCAGGTTGATATTATTATGGTTATAGATCCACCAATCAGCAGATGCCAGGTCTTGTTATGGGCAAAGTTTGTAGCATAGCAAGCACTGAAAAATCATGAGAAGTAGACATATATACAATTGTCAAGATCGATAGAGTCCATTGGTTTATTATTAATGAATCAATTATCGACGTAAGCTTAACCAATTACTAGCCAAGTATGGGTAAAGTAGTGGAATATTTCAACACGCTCCCTCATGTGATTGTGTCACACGTGAAAGATCTATTTTCAACAACACAGATATTGTCCTAACTTGTTAATTACCACATGCACAATCTGTCAGGTGTAATGTTTTATTACAAAAAACCTCGATGTTAGTTGTAGTGAGGTTAGAGTATTTAAACTCTTATTTTCTCAGAAATATAATTGATGTGTGATATTTCAACAGTAACTTTTTACGGTATTCTTCAACAACAATCAAATTCACAAGGCAAACCAAATCCTCATTCATATATATGATCTCATGGAAGAAATTGAGAAATTTTCATTTTAGGGCTGCCAAAGCCAAGCCAATGAAGATCGATTATAGCCATCTTCATCACTGATCTGTGCTAAAAAGTTGCTAACATGCCTTGTGGCTTTGTCTGTTTGGAAGAGATTTGACTATGTTGGGACCCACTAATCACGTGGAAGGGCTGCCTAAATGCCACTGGGGAACAAACAACTGCAGAAGAGGGGGGTTAGAAGACAAAGAAATGGTCATTTACAAATCTCCTCTAATCGCCTCTCCACCAATTATAATCTATCCCCCACGTGGGACTCCTCCATTCCCCAACCCACTGCTGCTTTGCAGTTTGGCATCCTTTGCTCTCTTTTTTTAACCCTTTTTTTTTTTCATTTGATCTCTATATATCTCTCTCCCAATCATATGACTCTCAGCTCCCTGCGATCTCTAGCCTGCTAGCTAAGCTTTGTATATATATCTTATAAGGAAGTCCCAATCATATTATACTCTCTCTCTCTCTCTCTCTCTCTCTCTCTCTCTCTCTCTCTCTCTCTCTCTCTCTCGCGTTTGTGTGGTTAAGTTACAGAAGAGTTCGACCTACTTAAGATCATAGAAATAGAGATCATGGGAGATTCTTCATCATCATCATACATACACATGGTAACTTATTCCACTTCGAGTATGCTTACATATACGTATATAACAGCTATATGTACATGTTCATGTTTCAGTTTTTCGTTATTGGTTATGATATATATGGGATGACGGTTGTGCCCTAATTTGAAATATTATAGGTGCAGCACCTGATAGAGAAGTGTTTGATCTACCACTTGACCAAAGAGGAGTGCATGGAAGCTCTTTCTAAACATGCAAACATCAAACCTGTTATCACCTCTACTGGTTATAACTCTCTCTCTCTCTCTCTCTCTCTCTCTCTCTCTCTCTCTCTCTCTCTCTGCAACATAGTCATACTATCATAACATGCATGCAAGTAAACGAACATCAAACCCGCGCACCACAGAAGTTCTTGAGGCTGTGAGTAACCAAGAGATGCATGTTTGTAGGCTGCCCGTGAGTCGTTGCTCAAAATTATTGTTCTAAAATTGACGAACACAAAAGTTAATGATTCTTCTAATAAAACTGTAACAGCCATAGTAAAGAATCTGCCCAATTTTGGCTTAAACGAATTATATGGGCAGCCCCAAAATAAGATTAAGCGGTCGGACACTTGTAACTCTAGTGTTTAAGAGTGTTCATAAGTTAATAACACAATATGTTAGAGATTCTGAGTCGAAATAACCACTCTTTATATCTTTTGTTCAAAAATAAAATTGAGCCAAAGTCAATCAACTACGGTATGTACCATCTTCAACAATCTCCCCAAACTATTAAGTTGTGTATATATGTAAATAACTGCAGTGATTATATATATATAGATATATGAACTTAACCTAGTTGGTAAATTTTTTGACGTAAATTCTTAGTGAAAATACTGATAATAAAGTATTAATGTATGTGTTGATATATGAATGATTGTGGTGAGTGCAGTATGGAATGAACTGGAGAAAGTGAACAAGGAGTTCTTCGAGGCGTATGAAGAATCTCAGAATAAAGAAGATCGAATGTCAGAGGAAGAGACAAGCCAATTGATACAAAAGATGATCTCGGATTCCAAAGATTCCGACGACTAGCTATTTACACACACATGCCAACCATTTATCGATCGAAAGGGATCTCACTTTGGCTTCTGCTTTCTGGTTGGTAGCATCAGATATATGCAGCCAAATTACAATAGGCAATAAGATCGAATGATTATCGTCTTATTATCCGGCCCCATGCGCATATATATATATATATATATATATATATATATATATATATATATATATATATATATATATGTATGTGTTATTCTGTATGAAAATAAATAATCCAGAAGAGCACGGATTTATTTTATAACCGTTTTGTTTTTAATTTTAATTTTTGAGTAAATGACAAAAAACTACCTCAAGTATTGGTGTCACGACACTTTCATACCTCATCTTTTAAAGTTGACAATGTCATACCTCATCTTACGAATTTGTGCCAATGTTATACCTTCCGTTAATTGGCCGTGAATTTTTCAGTTAAATGCTGACGTGGCTTGATGCGGGACCCACTTTTTATTAAAAAATTATTAAAAACTAAAAAAAATCATGTAATATTTTTTAAATATTAAAATAATAAAGAAAAGTAAAAAAAACAAAAAACAAAAAACAAACTGATTCATCCCGTTCCCCCCATTTCTTTCTTCTCTCTCTTCTCCCCCATTTCTTCTTCCCCTTTCTAGAAACCCAGAAAACAGAAGAACAAAAAAAAAAAAAAAAAAAAAAAAAACAAATGCATTTTGTCTTCCCCCCTCCCCCCTCTTCTCCCCCATTTCATCTTCTCCCCCTCTCACCCCCTCTTCTTCCCCCTTATGCAACCGAGAAAAAAGAACAAAAAAAAAAATACACCCAGATCCCCGATTCCGAGAGTGGAGAACTGGGCGCGGACAAAGGGGGGAATGGGTGTGGAGGGAAGAGTGTGGGTGCGGGGAAAAGAGGGGGTGGAAGAGGTGGGGACAGGGGAAGACAAAATGAATTTGTTTTTTTTTTCTTTTTTTTTTGTTCTTCTGTTTTCTGGGTTTCTAGAAAGGGGAAGAAGAAATGGGGGAGAAGAGAGAAGAAAGAAGGGGGGGGAACAGGATGAATTAGTTTTTTTTTTTTTTTTGTTCTTCTGTTTTCTGGGTTTCCAGAAAGGGGAAGAAGAAATGGGGGAGAAGAGAGAGAAGAAAGAAAGGGGGGGAATGGGACGATCAGTTTTTTTTTTAACTTTTCTTTATTATTTTAATATTTAAAAAATATTATATGATTTTTTTAGTTTTTAATAATATTTTACTAATTTTTTTAATAAAAAGTAGGTCCCAGATCAAGCCATGTCAGCATTTAACTGAAAAATTCACGGCCAATTAACGGAAGGTATAACATTGGCACAAATTCGTAAGATGAGGTATGACATTGTCAACTTTAAAAGATGAGGTATGAAAGTGTCGTGACACCAATACTTGATGTAGTTTTTTGTCATTTACTCTATTTTAATATTTAAAAAATATTATATGATTTTTTTTAGTTTTTAATAATTTTTTAATAAAAAGTGGGTCCCGGATCAAGCCACGTCAGCATTTAACTGAAAAATTCACGGCCAATTAACGTAAAGTATAACATTGGCACAAATTCGTAAGATGAGGTATGACATTGTCAACTTTAAAAAATGAGGTATGAAAGTGTCGTGACACCAATAATTAAGGTAGTTTTTTGTAATTTACCCTTAATTTTTCTTATTAAATATAGTGAGAAAGTATATGGAAGAATACATGAATTAAGATTGAGGAGCAAGTGTGGTTGGAAGAAGAGGGGAAAATACACTTGTTTTCAATTTTTGATTTGTGATTTTCATGTTGTGTAACATTTCATGTGAGTTTCTTTCTGCATCTTTCTCATCACTTTTTTTTGTTCATATTCATTCTTCATTTTTTTCTTGTATTTCGTTATTTTAACGAAAATTAATAAGTAAAACATATCAAAACGAGGTTGTAAAGATGCCAATTAATGCAATTTACAATTAGTAGTTGTAAACACAAATCCATCATCGATGCACGTAGGTTTAGGTCGAACTTACTATATAAACACATGTAATTAGATAATAATTTGCGGTAATATTAATGTTGAAGAGAGAGTAGAACTGTCCGTAGCTGCTTTTCGGAAATTTGTCGTGTGGTGGGGCCGGTGGGCGCAAACACGCCATGCTAGCAACTTCACGTGTCGACAGATGTGATTTGAATTGTCATTGTGCTTCGTCTTGTAGCAGTAGTAGTGTTTAAATAGAGTAGGATTCTCGTCTTTCTACATTTCTATCTTTCTTTGAAAAGAAAGTCAATGTAAGACGTTGACGTATTATAATCGTGACTGTTTAAATATAAAGTGATTGTAAGAGAGGAAAATTTAGAAGAAATAGAATCCTACTCCACTTAAATTCATATGATGGCATGCAATTGCATTTGCATTATACTAATGTTGTTTTTTTGAAAGATTATAGTGATTTTATTTGTTTATAGAGTATACAATAAATGAAGCAAACAATGTGGGGACTCCTACTACGTTGCGGGGTCGTCGTAATCACACTCTTTTCTTTAATTCCCTTGTTTTGTGATCATTTGTTTGTTTCTTTGTTTTTTACCAGCTTATTTTTTTGTGAACAATCTCGAGTGCCCATTTGGTTTTACAAGAGATATTTTTTTTACAAGAAGCATAGTTTGATATTTTATTAGAGTAATGTGATACTAATTATATATTTGTGTCACTTTTGTAATAAATATAGGACCCGTCAACACATATAGGTCACATTTTATATTAGAAAGATGATACAAATATGTGATAAGAGTAACATTTTTATTTTATTAATCAATCTAAACAAATATAAAGGTGCCAATTGGGCACAATGCTCTACTAATCAAGAAAATGATCTAGAATAGTAAACCCTTAAACGTTTATCACATGAACGAAAACTACAACACCTCTAATACTAATATGTTACAAAACGATAGATACAACAAATATGTGTCAACAACTGCAACTCATTGCTGAATAGTGAAGCCATATAAAATTATTATAAAAAATAGAGACCACATAAAATCATCGTTAATAGACGAGACTACATAAATTATCGCTCACGACGAAGACCACATCTAGTCGTCAATGTATACAGTGTAAAACAATACAACCTAAATGCCATACACCGAGAAGGGACCCACCCATCATCTCATCCAGCCACAGCTACCTACTACCTCAACCCTCAACCAAATTTGAAGCTCGACATGGCAGAGCCACTATATCTGACACGCGTAAAGCGATGGGATAAACGGAGCTGCTCACCTAAGACGGTGCAAGCATCATATCCCCAAGCCTAGGGCGGCGCAGCCGTCACTTTCTATCACTGAGGCGGTCGGCCGAATGGTTAGTGTACACAAGGCTGCGGGGCCGCCTCTGAACGCGTAAGATGGTTGAGAAGTCAAAAACTGGTCGCCCAAGGCGAAACAAATGCCAGATCCCGACACAACCTTCAAATCTGATCACCCAAAGGCGATCAACCATCCAATCTGAAAGCATAAGGCGACGCAGCCACAAAAACAGGTCGGTGAGGTTGCTGCATGCAGATTCAAGCGAACGGAGGTGGATCCGACCCACTAAAGCATAAGGATCATTGATTAGTGCAAAAAATGGACTGGTTGTAAGAACAGAAGTTAAAACTTTCAATTTTTCTTTTTCTTTCTTTCTTTGAAATTGAAGGTGGAAGATGAGTTAGTCGTGATACAAGCTTATATCTCTAATGTTTATTTATCAAGAAAAGACAAGCATCGTATGACTATCATTTGTGCTTCTAATTAACATATTATGTGTTTACTAGCATAAAAAAAATTAAGTAAACACTGTGTTGAGATTAAATATGTGATACCTGAACAACAAGGTATGTTATGGATAGGAACGAGAACAACGAGATATCGTTCCTATACATAACATCTTCCATTTCTAAGGAAGAAATTAATCCTATAATTTTTGTGACAATCGGAAAGAATAATGTAGTTGCACAACCAAATTCATTCCCATCCCACACAAGGACACTTGTCAGAGACGGAGAAAAAGAAAACAAAGGGGCTCAATCTCAATTTCACTAAAAGGGTCGAAAGAGGACGTAGCTCAATAGAAAGGTGCGTTTTGTAAGTGTGCTCAATGGTAAGTCATATGGCCCAGAAAAAATCATTGATTGGTTCGGCTGTTAATAGTCGGTGGCGTTGTTAGCATTGTTTTGGGCCACATGTGAGTTGAATTGCCTGGATAGTTGCGTTTTGTAAGTGTGCTCAATGGTTGGAACTCATATCATATGGTCCCGAAAAATCACTGATTGCTTCGACTGTTATTAGTCGGTTAGCACTGTTTTGGGCCCTAGGTTTTATTTTTATTTTGTTTGGTGTGTGGAGAAATTTTTTGTTGTGACGGGAACATTGATAGTACATTACGTGTTTTTATGCAAGCGGTGAAATTTTTTAATTTTTAAGTTATTAACCTTTTAACACACATAACCCACCATTTGTATAAGGACAAGCGGTGTACCACCTCGTGTGACGGTCACACTAAAAAATATATTAGTGTGTGTGAGGTCGTACTCATGAATTTCTCTTTAAGAGCAAGTTATCTCAATTGGGTAATTGATTTCCCCAAAATCTCAACATCTCTCTCCATCCCAGCCTAATCAGTAAGGCCATTGGTAGGTTCAAAATTGTCAGACAAAGGAGTCGGGCATAAACAGCTTGACTCTGCACTCAAGGCCAAGTGACGTTAGCCTACTGTCATCCACGATATATTTTTTTTTTTGCGCCAAGCACGTGCTTAAGGCAAGTGGTCCAACAAAATGCAAGCGGCAATGCCTGCACAGCATGCACTCAAGCCATTTGTGATCTTTGTGTAACATCCCACATCGCCCAGAAGTGAAGATCCTGTAAGCTTTATATGTACATTCTCACCTCCAATTAGCATGAGGCCTTTTGGGAGCTCACTACTCCAAAGTTAAGCAAGTTCGCATGAGAGCAATCCCATGATGGGTGACCCATTAGGAAGTTTTCATGTGAGTTCCCAGAAACAAAAACCGTGAGGGTGTGGTCGGGGCCCAAAGTAGACAATATCGTGCTATGGCAGAGTCGAGCTCAGGAAGTGGTCGAGCCCAGGCCGGGATGTGACAATTTGGTATTAAAGCCACTTCCTGGCCGGAAATGTGCCGACGAGGACGTCGGGATAGCATCCCCCATCACCCAGGGGTGAGGATCCTGTAAGCCTTATATGTACATTCCCACCTTCAAATAGCATGAGGCCTTTTGGGAGCTCACTGGCTTCGGTGTTTGTTGGAACTCCGAAGTTAAGCAAGTTCGCGCAAGAGCAATCCCATGATGGGTGACCCGCTGAGAAGTTATCGTGTGAGTTCCTAGAAACAAAAACTGTGAGGGTGTAGTCGGGGCCCAAAGCGGACAATATCGTGCTATGGCGGAGTCAAGCCCCGGAAGTGGTTAAGCCCAGGCCGGGATGTGACACTTGGGCAGTTGGATTTCCCAAATCCGATGGTCCATATCAATATGAAGTTTTTAAACAATTCGAAACAATGAAAAAGGAAAAACCTGAAACAAACTTTCTAACCACGTGGTACAACCTGGACTCTTAGGG
Source organism: Crataegus laevigata (assembly GCA_963580275.1). Taxonomy (NCBI): domain Eukaryota; kingdom Viridiplantae; phylum Streptophyta; class Magnoliopsida; order Rosales; family Rosaceae; genus Crataegus; species Crataegus laevigata. Next base: position 9,239,330 of record OY756951.1, read on the forward strand.
TGCGTTTGGTACGCGGGACGGGACGGGACGAGGCGTTCCGTCCCACGTTTGGTACGCCTAAAACGAGTGGGACGAGGCGTTCCACGGGACAAGTTTTGGATGATTTTTGGTTCCACCTCCCCCCCCATGGAACGGGGTTGTTCCACGTCTGTGGGATAGAAATTTTTAACATTTTAGGACAACAATGCCCCTTGTCTTTTTCAAAATTTACAACATCCGTCCCGTCCTGTTCCGTCCCGTCCCGTTCCGTCCCGTCTCGTCTGCGTACCAAACGCACCCTTAGATTACCAAAAAATGTCATCTAAGGGTCCATATTAGTAAAATAAAAAATGTTTAAAAAGTTATAAAAATAAAAATGTCAAAAATTAAAAATTAAATTACGAGAATATGAACCGTGGTGCGATCGAAACGGAATTGTAATTTTGGATAATGATACATGGTGTGACGGGACTAGTTAGAGCATCTCTAAAAGAGATGTCAAATTTTAAACATAAAATTTGAATTTGACAGCCTATGTGACATTTTGACATCTTTCAAAATTTTGCTCTCCACCCGTCTCACACCCTAATTTTAAGTGTTTATTTGCGTAAAGATAGAGTTAAAAATCAAATGGGTGTAAAGAAAAATATACATATTGAATTGGGATTATGGGGGTATAATAGGTAATAAATTTGGGTTTAAAGAGATATTAATAATTTAGTTAAATGACACACCCCCGACCTAGATCCAGGCATGCTGGCCGTCACGTGAAGGTGACGTAACCATGTGCACAGTGCGGAAGCAAGAATTAAAGGAAGAAGTACGAATAAATTAAAACCAAACAACTAGCAGTCCAAGCTAAGATAACGTGCTAGTGCGAGAAATAAGTGTGATTACACAACCAGAGCATAAATAGTCTAGTGCAGTCAAGCATGAATTACTAAATTCAAATAACACCCAAGGGTGGTTCTACATAAGTGATGATCTGTCAGAACTTCCGCTGGGATCCTCGTAAGCTACCAACGAACACTACCTAGAACTTGGAGGGGCGAAAAATAGAAAGCGTGAGTGGGCAAAAACAAAGCTTTTCAAAATCATTTCATTTCTCAAAAGTTCTAACCCCTCTCCGTAAAACCTGTATAATTTTCCAGAAGTAAAATATATTCTCGTATACATATATATATATATATATATATATATATATATATATCTCAAAATCATGTCAGGAGTATGTCATGCCAAAGTATCTCAACTGAATGCCAATCGTAACTCAGTGAATAAGTATGAATACCAGGTGTCAAATCAGCCCTTGGCTAAATCTATAGCTCATAATCAATCTCAACCATATCAAATATTCTGCACACAAATCAACACTACCTCTAGTGGTATGCACAACATAACTGAGTATAGAATAAATATGCTCTAGTGCTATGATCACGTGAAGACTGTGCGAATAATAGCGGGTCACCTACAAGTCGAACCCACTTATCGGTCTATACCACAGGATTGTGCACCTAACTTGGATCCAAGGCGAGCATATGGTGCGGGAAGTGAACATTACGTGAAAGACTGTGCCCTAACTCTGGGCGGGAGCACTAATATCAAGGTGCAGGTTTATAAGCCCTCAACACATCACATCATTTTCATCATAACATTACTCATCATCACCAACATATGAACTTACCTGGCGCTTGCCTGTGCGTCCGCAGCACCCATCATAAATATATGCAACTACTAATGCATAAATTAAATAGGTAGATACTTTGCATGGCATTTCAAAATGTATAAACATTCCATTTCATTTTCTGGGAAAATAGCAAGTATATAGGTATATACGGAAAACCAAAAGCTCACTCACTGATATGTAGCCAGGTCGTAACCCCCGTGCCTAGCCTGGCTACGCTCGTCCTCCGGATAGGTCTCGCCTATATGGGAAGCAACTCCGAGCTTCCCGATGTCCAATTTCTCCTAACGAACTACTCCGAGCTTCGTAAGGACCCCTTAAAGCTCCCTGTGAGCTTGAAATTCCCAAAAACATAAGTTTTTATGTTTGCATGAACAGTACCCCAAATTAGGGTTAGGGTTTCATGAGTTTTCGAAGCTTTTCTTACCTGAAAATGGTACCAATCAACTCGTATGAACCTCAGGAGTATGATGGTGGTCTTAGAACCTTCGATCTGCAAAGTTTTGGAGGATTTTGGTAGTGGTCCGTACGAAAGAGAAGGAGAGAGAGTGAGTCTGAGAGAGAGAGCACATGAGTGAGAGAGAGAAAATGAAGATGTTGTGTGGTCCAAATGCAGCCAATCACAAACTAAGAAAAATTTAGTTCTCATTGGTCCCAATTATTTAGGACATAGAGTAATTGGCCCATTTTCTTAGCCCAAAACACAAACCCGACACTCAAGGGTAAACTCGTCTTTTCACATCAACGATAAAAGTAATTCGGGACAGGCTGTTACATAAAAATCAAATGAGTGTAAAAAGTAAGTTAGGTGTAGAAATAAGTTACCTGAGTTTAAATAAAATTTCCTAATTACTATTCTTAAGGCAATAATTATCTTTGCCCAAGTAACCGAGCAATTATTGTCTTAGTGGGGGTAGACTTGGTAATGATGAATTTAACATATCCCAATCTTGTCTAGGATCGTCAAGATCAATAGTTCACTAGTTGCTCAATGGTTGAATAGCATTTGAAATGAGGCATATTTCTTAGTCATTTCACGTAAACAAAGGCTGTACCGAATTGCTAGTTTGTTTTAGGATGATGGAAAATTTTGTTTTCAAAGTTGGTAACAACCCACCCATTATTAAGAGATCTTAAATACGAATCTTATGAATGTGAGGTCGAAAATCATTTTATTATTCTACAACTTAGTGTAAATATATCATTGTGCATATATATATAAAAATAAAAAATAAAAAAAACGTTAGTAAAAGCCCAAGAAAAGCTTCGAATGAGAAAGCATGAGGGTAATTGTTGAATGTTGAGGTTCAGCTGTTGCAATTAAGAAAGTGAAGCATTTACCACAAGAATTGATGTATTTCACTGCTGAAGATTGCGCCTAATAATAGGTCGTGTCTTCTCACAAAGGGATCGTTTGAATATGAGTACGGAAATGGCCATAATCACTTCTAGAGAAGCACATGTGCTAATTAGAGCTTATTTTGGGATTTAATTTTCTGATATCATTCTTCTCACCAATGAGGAATATATAATGTACAAGAGTGATTTACAAGGAAAGAAACATCAAATAACCTAATTACAATCTAATTACAAGGACTCAAATAGGTAACTAAACTAATTACAAAAATCAACTCTCCAACACTCCCCCTCCAGTTGGTGCATAAATGTCGTTCATGCCCAACTTGACAAGAGAGTTGTAGAACACTTGACTTGCAACAACTTTAGTTAAGATATCCGCCACTTGATCCTCTGACTTTACAAACGGGAACTGAATAATATTCCCTTGCAACTTCTCCTTAATGAAGTGTCTGTCAACTTCCACGTATTTTGTGCGATCATGTTGAATTGGGTTGTGTGAGATATCGATAGCTGCTTTATTATCACAAAATAAATCCGAGGTTGAATTCGAAGAATACCCGAGCTCACCAAGTAGCATCTGAATCCATAATAGTTCACAAACTCCTTTTGCCATACCCTTGTATTCAGCCTCTGTACTTAATAAAGCAACCACTTTCTGTTTCTTACTTTGCCAAGTCACTAAGTTTTCTCCCACAAATGTAAAGTAACCAAATGTGGACCAACGATCAGTAACGTTGCCTGCCCAATCTGCATTGGTGTAACCCTCTATTCAACAATGATCATTCTTGGAAAACATAATGCCTTTACCCGGTGATGACTTCAAGTATCGTAAGATGTGTGGATGACTTCAAGTATCGTAAGATGCGTTCAACCACACCCATATGTGCCTCCCTAGGAGAGTGCATTAATTGACTAACAACACTTACTGCGTATGCAATATCAGGCCTGGTGTGAGATAAATAAATTAACCTCCCAACTAACCTTTGATAACGATCTCTGTTAGTGGGAACTTGATCAGGGTGTACAACAAGATGGTGATTTTGGAATATGGGGGTGTCAGCCGGTTTACAATCAAGCATTCCAGTTTCAGCTAATAAGTCTAGAACATATTTTCTTTAAGACAAAAATATAGCCTATTTAGATCGAGCTACTTCTATCCCCAAGAAATATTTCAAACCACCAAGATCTTTCATCTCGAACTCAGTTGTTAGGTAATCTTTGAGCCTTGAGATTTCCTTTTTGTCGTCACCCGTAACAATCATATCGTCCACATAGATGATAAGTGCCGTCAATTTCCCCATTCGACGTTTCAAGAAAAGTGTATGATCGGAATTGCTCTGCCTGAACCTATATTTCCTCATAGCCGTCCGGAACCTACCAAACCATGCTCGAGGTGATTGTTTCAACCCATACAACGCTTAATTCAACTTGCACACTACTCCAGGTTATCAAACCGATGCATAAGTAGGTGGAATATCTATATACACTTCTTCTTTAAGATTACCATGTAAGAAAGCATTTTTCACATCAAATTGTTGTAATGGTCAATCTAAGTTGGCCGCCAATGACTCTGTATAATCAACACCATATGACTGAGTGTATCCCTTGGCTACCAATCGTGCTTTGTGTCGTTCAACATACCCATCAGCTTTGTACTTGATGGTGTACACTCATCGACACCCAACTCTTTTCTTTCCTTGGGGAAGTGGAACTAAATCCCACGTTTGATTTTTATGGAGTGCAGTAATTTCTTCCTTCATTGCCTTGGTCCATTGATCGTTAAATAGTGCCTTCTTCAATGAACCTGGTGTGCTATCATTCAATATTTGTTGTACAAAAGCTTTGCTGAGTTCTGATAACTTATGTGATAACACATAGTTGGCAATGGGGTATTTAGAGCCTTTCATTGTGTTCAATGAATATCGATTGGGCGGCTTTTCCCGGTTATGCCTGAAAGGTAATTGATAATTCGGAACAACAGATACATCAACAGGGATAGTAGAGCTTACCTCAGGAATATTCTCAAGAGTATGGTCATCTGGTGGTACTAAATTTGGAGATGAAGATGAGAGTAGTATCAGTAGAAGTCTCAAAGTTGACAAGTGGCATCACTGTTGCCGTGGGTGAGGATAGTATTGTCGTGCCTTCTGTTGATTATGTGGGCAGCACTATTGCTGCTGTTGGCTGGGCTGGCAGTGCAACTGCTATAGGTTCGGCTAATGGCAGCGGAAGATCAACAATATCATTCATGGTCCAATCCTTCTCGTCATGTCGGGTCTCTCCCTGAGGAAGACAATTGGAAGAATCCGAAGGGTAATACATCTCATATTCAGAAAAAATGACATCCATAGTAACATACATTAGACAGGAAGGAGGATGGTAGCAACGGTACCCTTTCTGATGAAGTCTGTACCCCATAAAAATACAACGGAGAGCACACGGTTCAAGTTTTGTCCGTTAATTTTTATGAAGATGAACAAATGCAACACATCCAAAAACCCGAGGTGGGAGTACCAAAACCGACAGTACATGCACAAAGGTATCAAAGACATGTAAGGGGGTAAGAAAATTCAGGACTTTAGATGGCAGACGGTTGATAAGATAAGCGACGGTCTGAAGAGCAACATCCCAATAGGAGCAGGGAACAGATGCCCCAATCAAGAGTGAGCGAACCGTTTCTAAGAGATGACGATTTGTGCACTCAGCCACCCCGTTCTGTTGAGGAGTCTAAGGACAGGTAGTTTCGTGAAAAATTTCGTGATTAGTTAAATAATGGGAAAAATCATTATTAACATATTCACCACCATTATCAGAACGCAAAATCCATATTTTAGTTGAAAATTGTGTCTGAACCATGGTGTGGAAGGTCTTAAAAGCCGAAAAAACATCACTTTTATGCTTAAGAAGATATAACCATGTCATCCGTGTGCAATCATCTACGAATTTTACAAACCACCGAATACCAGATGAAGTAGTAATATGAGATGGTCCCTAAACATCCGAATGAACAAGACCAAAAGGAATAACAATTTTAATAGAATTCAGCGAATAAGAAACACAGTGACTCTTGGCGAGTATGCAAATGTCATATTTAAAGTCCGAAATTGAACAACCAGCAAATAAATCCGGAAACATATGCTGCAAATAACTGAAAGATGGATGACCCAAACAGTGATGCCATAACCATATATGATGCTACTTGTGATCAACGACTCATTAGGCGAGATTAACCCATCTTGTACTGACATCATCCACAAAATAGAGATCCCCCATCTCAGTACCACGACCAATTATCTACTTCATGACAATATCATGTATAAGACAAAACTTTGGATACATTAGCACACAAAAATTTAATTGTTTAGTAGCTTGGCCAGGAGACATCAGTTTATGCTTGAGTGAAGGTACAAGTAATGTATGAGGCAAAGAGAGAGTGAGCGTGAGGCGCACGGTGCCAGCACCAATTACCAGTGAGGTAACTCCATTAGCATTAGTACTATTACGTCAAAGTGGAACGGTATCACAAGCTAAATCAGTGGGATCATAATTCATATGGTTTGTGGCACCAGAGTCAATGATCTATCCGGATGGAGTAGCATCACTATTCATATTAAAAACATAACCACATTTACCTGAGGACTCTGGATACATGTCAGAAGAACTTAAAACAAGAGGAAGATCATCTTGAGATATCAAAGATAATTATGACATAGAGGTGGCAAGATTTGCTTGCCCAAGCTTGGTTTACTCGTATCGTTCCCGTTGTTTCTTAAGCTTCAACGGTTCCCACCAGTCAGGATAGACATGCAATTGGAAGCAATTATCACGGCCATACTTCTCACTACCGCAGTAAGTACAACTACTAGCCGAGACATTTAGTTTAGGACGAGGAGGACGGGAACCCGTGGTGGGTCATAAGGTCGTCCTAGTAGCAAAGAGCGAGCCCTATGTTGGGCTTGGGGCAGTAGCCTGGGGTTGCAGTCCTAGGCTCGGTGCAGGTGACTTCTCGGGGGCGCGGGGATGAGATTGAGCTATGGCTCGTGTGGAAGGCCGAGCCACCATGGCTGCCCCACTTGGCAGCTGTCTTCCGGTATTCATCATTGCTTGTCACATTCCCTCCCGGCAAACATAGGCAAAAGTTTGTTCGACAGAAAGAAGGGACTTAGTTTGTAGAATATCATTACGAATTTTATCAAACATCTCATCCAATCCTGTAAGCAAAGTGTACACATGATCCATTTGAACAATTTTATTAAAAGTTTCAATATCAGTACCGCATTTCATCGGATTGGGTTGACGATAATCAATCTCCTGCCATAAAAATTGAAGATCATTATAGTATGTCTCTATCGATCGTCCATCTTGCCTCATGCAAGAAGCCTTGTAGGTAAGATTATAAACTTGAGATATATCAGAGCTGTCATAATATGTGAGATCAACCACGTCCCACACTTCTTTTGCCGTCTGTAATAGAAGAAAATACCCAATCAAATTAGGTTCCATAAATTTGATGAGCCAACCCTTCACAATAGCGTTCTCCGTACTTCATTTGGTGAAGGTCGTATCGTCGATAGGTGGTTTGAGATTACTCCCAAACAAGTAGCCCAACTTATCTTTTCCAGCAACAAACATCTCAACAATCTGAGACCAAACTCCATAATTGGCACCATTGAGTTTAATGCCAATCGAAACAGTAGACGAATCATGATGGACAATCTGTGTAACAACTTGTGGTATATGTAGGCAGGATTTATGGTAGGATCAGTTAGGGTAGTAGTCTTTAGGGTTGTAGTGTTTAGTGTAGGAGTAGAATCGGTTAGGATGAGGTTGTTTCCACCGTGGAGTGGTGGTAGGTTCTCCATGGGAGGGCCGAGTTTGCTTGAGGGAACGGGTAGAGCAGAAATCGATACCATGCTAATTAGGGCTTATTTTGGGATTTAATTTTCTGATATCATTCTTCTCACCAAGGAGGAAAATATATAATGTACAAGAGTGATTTACAAGGAAAGAAACATCAAATAACCTAATTACAATCTAATTATAATGACTCAAATAGGTAACTAAACTAATTACAAAAGGTCAACTCTCAAACAACAGGTGCTTCTGCATTGAGAGTCGTGCAGAAGGAAAAAACGAAAAATGTGAAAAACAAGCTTATATCTCTAATGTTTATTTATCAAGAATAGATAAGCATTGTATGGCTATCATTTTTTTTAATTAACATATTATGTGTTTACTAGCATAAAATAATAATAATAAATTTTAAAAAAATAATTTAAAAAAATGAAACAATAATAATAATAATAATAATAATTGTAACAGCCCGTCCCGAATTACTTTTATTGTTGATGTGAAAAGATGAACATGCCTTTGAGCATTGGGTGTATGTTTGTGAATTGAGCTAAGGTTTTAGTCCAATTATGTTTTTGGACCCAATTGGAAGTTAGAAAATTGTTTGTTTTGATTGGTGACCCAAAAATTTGGACCATACACAACACTCTTTCTTTCTCTCTATTCTCTCCCGTACTCTCTCTCAGACTCACTCTTTCTCTACCTCCTCTTCTTTTGTACGGACGAACCCCAAATCTTTCCATTTCTTCACGGATCGACGTCAAAAAGGTAAGATTTGAATTCCTTGCAAGTTTCTAAGTTCATATATACAAGTTTTAGACCTTGAAAGCTTTGAAATCGCATGAAAACCCTAACCTCTGAATTGTGCACTGTTCATGCACACGTAAATGTGAGGGTTTTAGGGGATTCTAAAGACATAGAGAGCTTTAGATCGTCTCCACGAAGCTCGGAGAAGAACAATGAGGTGTTTTGGACGTCGGGAAGTGGAGATCGACAAGTTTGAAGTTTTGGCCGGAATTTCGAGGTTTCTTAGGCAAAATTCCGTGGATTTCAAGGCTTGAAATTGGTAAGATTTTGTTCCTCATGTTGTAAGCTTTAATTTGGGACAAGTTTCATGAATTTTGGATGAAAAACGAAGAAGATATAGAGATTTGAATATTTTTCTAGAAACTGGCGAACAGTCGTTGGCGTCTGCCGACTCGTCGGAGAAGAAAAGGCATATTCCGTCAGTTTTGATGGAATATGCTAACGGTGTTAGGTGACACCATTAAATATTTAACGGTATATGCTCGGTTTTTAACGAAATATTCCGTAGAATATTCTTAACGGCGTCACAGTCACAATCAGTGTGCCTGGCACGTGGCCCCGCGTGAGGGCGCGTCTTGCCGTGCCTTGGCCGGTGCGTGTGTGGTCGAAATTTTTTTCTAAAAATATGGGGATGTTCCTGAGGTTGTGTAGATTACGTTGGTATATTCATATAGGCAAGACTTACCCAGAGGACGAGCGTAGCCAAGCTAGGCGCGGGGGTTACGACCCGGCTACATATCAGTGAGTGGGTTTTTGGTTTTCCGTATATACCTATATACTTGCTATTTTTCCCATAAAATGAAATTGAATGACTATACCTTTTGAAATGCCATGCAAAGTATCTGTCTATTTTATTTATGCATTAATAGTTGCATATATTTATGATTGGTGCTGCGGACGCATAGGTAAGCGCCATGTAAATTCATAGAGTAAGTTATGAGAATGATGTGATGTGTTGAGAGCTCATAAACCTGCACCTCAATGTTAGTGCTCCCGTTCAGAGTTAGGCCACAGTCCTTCACGTGATGTTCACCTCCCGCACCATATGCTCACCTTGGATCCAAGTTAGGTGCATAGTCATATCGTATAGACCACTATAAGTGGGTTCAACTCGTAGGTGATCCGCAATTATTCGCACAGTATTCACGTGATTGTAGCACTAGAGCATACTTATTTTATACTCAGTTATGTTGTGCAGACCACTAGAGGTGGTGTTGATTTGTGTGCATGATATTTGATATGGTTGAGATTGATTATGAGCTATAGATTCAGCCGAGGGCTGATTTGATACCTGACATTTATATTTATTCATTAAGTTACTATTGGCTTTTCGTTGAGATACTTTGGCATGGCATACTTTTGGCATACAACTGATTTTCACTATTGCTGAGCATGATTTTGAGAGAGAGAGAGAGAGAGAGATATATATATATATATATATATATATATATATATATATATGAGTATATACTTTATTTCTGGGAAATTATACATGTTTTATGGCGAGGGGTTAGAACTTTTGAGAAATGAAATGATTTTGAAAAGCTTTGTTTTTGCCCACTCACGCTTTCTGTTTTTCGCCCCTCCAGGTCTTAGGTAGTGTTCATTGGTGGCTTACAAGGATATCCGGAGGTTCAGACAGACCATCACTCATGTAAGACCACCCCTTGGGTGTTATTTGGATTTAGTACTTTCCTACTTGACTGCACTAGACTATTTATGCTTTGGTAGTAGTAGTAGTAGTAGTAGTAATAACAATAATATGGAGTTGTAATAGATCTCAAATCTGAAGGGATATGATATAATTTACTCTTAAAAATAATATTAATTTTTTTAAAATATAATTTTTTTAATTCTCATTGCCCCGCCAATTCATTTACGAGGTGAAAATGCTCTCAAACAACTACTATTCTTAAGACAATAATTATCTTTGCCCAATTAACGGAGCAATTATTGTCATGGTGGGGTAGACTTGCCCTAATAGAGTAATGATGAATTTAACATATCCCAATCTTGTCTAGGATCGTCAACATCAATAGTTCACTAGTTGCTCAATGGTTGATTAACATTTGGAACGAGGCATATTTCTTAGTCATTTCACGTAAACAAAGGTTGTACAGAATCGCCGGTTAGTTTTAGGATGATGGAAAATTTTGTTTTCAAAGTTGGTAATAACCCACCCGTTATTGAGAGATCTTAAACACGAATATCATAAATGTGAGGTCGAAAACCATTTTATTATTCTACTACATAGTATAAATATATCAGTGTGTGTGTTTGTATGTAATAATATAAAAAACGTTAGTAAAAACCCAAGAAAAGCTTCAAATGAGAAAGCATGAGGGTAACTGTTGAATGTTGAGGTTCAGCTTGATGTATTTCACTGATGAAGATTGCGCGTAATAACAGGTCGTGTCTTATCACAAAGGGATCGTTTGAAAATGAGTACGAAAATGGCCATAATCACACTTCTAGAGAAGCACATGTGCTTCTGCACTGAGACTCGTGCAGAAGGAAAAAACGAAAGTGTGAAAAACACTACCGAAATTAAAAGGATGAAAACACAGAAGAAAACCTGCATAAACAAGTAATAGCAAACAGCGGAGCTAATACAAAACAATAGAGGATTTAGATTAACACATTTATTAGGCATGGAAAATAACCAAAAGTCAAGTTTAGCATCCACAACTGACATGCATATGTCTTAAAACCTATTACACAACTAAACTTGAACAAATGAGCTCATAATCTAGGACTATTTCATGGATTCACCTTCGGCTCCCATCCTGCAATCACATATTTCTCGTCAGCAGGAGCGGTCTTCACGAAGGATTCCCTTGAGAAAAGCAGCTGCAAAAGCATAAATTATAATTAGAAAAATCGGCTCCCATCACTGTTTAGATTTCGGATTTGTGAGCACTTGAAAGATTACCAAAAATGTTAATGTATCGGGTTTTACACATTGGAACAATAGAAAAACATACTGATTGCGTACCAACAAATGGTGGTCGCAGGCAATCCCTTACGAGGAATGTAGGCTCTAGTTCTTACACATTAAGGCATTGGATTGAAAATTATTCTATGCATCAGAGTGCCACAACCACAACACATTGCAATTGACCAACTTTCCCAAACTTGCAGACTAGTTTTCACACACAAACATGGGGAGAGGGAGAGTGGGCTACACACACACACACACACACACAGAGGTGGTGTTTGAAGGGAGAGTAGAATAGCAATCACCTAATCGCATGGTGGCTGAATTCAACAGCATAGTTTTTTGACAAATTGATTAACCAACAAACCTAACTACGCAGGAACCACATCTTATTTATTGCAATAATCTAAATCACTATAGTCTATAGCATTTCATGGAAATCAAAATCTGCATCATGAAATATGACAGACAACGAACAGAAATAAAAGGAGATTTAGAACTTAAACGCACAATAATACTTACTTGAACAAAAATGGTCTCCTATTTATAAAACATATACACCGAAAAATTGTTTACTGGGAAGATATAAAATGTACAGCTCCAAGTATGCAACATCATGCACGAAAAATTACCTCAGTGTACTTGTGGTAATGGGTCAAATCTGCTGGAACAGTCCACTTCTTGAAATGGCCGAGAGCCACCTTGAGATGGTACAGTTTTGGTGCCAAGCTTAGATCCGCAGCAGTGATTTTCTCCCCAGCAATGTATGGACCCTGGTTTCATTCCCAACATATTACAACATGTTCCAACGCAAATACAAGAACACAACTTTTTAAGAGAAAAGGTGACTGTTTCTTGGTATGACGTAAATTGACATACATGTGCCTTAAGATGCTCATCTAATGCCTTCAGTTCGGTAAGCAAAGCCTGTTCTGATCCATCACTGGGATCCTTACTCTTCAGAAATGTCACAAATGATCCCAATATCTTTGATCCCCTGCAAATTCACAACAAAAAGATCCCGAAATATTAAGCAATAAAGATATCCTCAAAAATTCAAGTTTAGCAAACCATGATCACAATACAACGGTCCATATTAATAAAAATTATTTGCTTGACAACCCGTGCGAAAAAGAGAAATTTAAATATGAATTCCCTATAACGTTAGTACTCAGATGTTTACCAGGCCAACAAACATTAACCAAATCAAAATAAGAGAAACGGGTCAAGGAGCCTGCAGCTACAAAATTTGAACAACAAATAAGGGCCCGTTTGAGACTGCTTCTGGAAGCACTTCCAAGTGATTCTCAGTCTGTATTTGGATTTTTAATAAAATTATGAACTTGGTTATACTAAAAGCACTTCTAGCAAAAACGCTTATGATCATAAGTGCTTCCAACAGCAGTTTCCCAAAACTAACAAGAGAGAGAGAGAGAGAGAGAGAGAGAGAGAGAGAGAGAGAGAGAGATCATACACAGAAGCAAATTCAGGAGGAGTTTTGAGAGAAGGCTCAGGGTATTTTTCCTCAATGATCCCAACAATCACATCGGAATCAGGCACCCATTTGTCATCAAACTTCACCACAGGCACCTTCCCCTCTGGATTCACTTCCGTAAACCTACAAATCACCAACAAAAACACATTAAATCCATTAAAACAAAAAAATCCAACATTTTCATATCTGCCTGCACGTTATTTCTGGCTCAAAAATTCAAAATAAAAAGAAATACCATTTGGGTTTGTCGCTGAGATTGATGAGGTGCAGCTTGTAGGGCACTTTCTTCTCCTCCAAGGTTAGAGTAACCCTTTGGCAGAAAGGGCCTGTCAGAAACGAAAGACGGATGATTTTACCAAATTAGCAAAATTTGATCAAAATCTAGGAAGGAAATCGAGGGAAAATAGAGAGAAATGTGACCGTACAGTCGCCGAGGAGATCAGGGGCGCCGGCAGCGGCCTTGGCAGCGACCTCGAGAGTCATTAGAGAGCAGAGGGGGAAGAGAGTGTGGAAGATGAAACTGAAAGGTAGTCGGGCAGAATTATTGGTTCTGGAGCGAGAGTTGATGAGCCCCGAGGGTACATAAATATACATTGAGGGTAAACTTGAATTTGTCATCACTTAATTTTTAATTTACACTTAAACTTTTTAATTGAAAAATTAAGGACTTCAATTAAATTTTTTGGTCGATTTCTCCTGCCATTAATTTTTCATTCATTCTATTTAAATTTCTGTTAAATAGAAGCATATGCACAACATGTAAAGATAGTTGGATCGCTTCACTCCTTAAAATAATTGAAAACTTTAGATTTCTAAAATATAAACTTATGTAAATATGTGTGATTCTATAGTTTTTATATCTAAATGTCTAGCGAAGTAACGTTTTTGTCCACAAAAGAGATTCACGTGATGTATATGTGATAAAAGTTAACGTTAATTTAGATAAAATCTATGAAAAACTAATGGTAGGGAAGAAATTGGCCAAAAAATAATTTAAGTCCTTAATTTTTCAATTAAAATGTTCAAAGAAAAATCGAAAGTCAAGTGATAATTCAAATAAGAGATTAGCAGTTTAGCCTATATATATATATATATATATATATATATATATATAGGGGTGTGCTATTCACACACCCCTTTTTACTTCTCACACACCCCTATTACTTTCTGTCTGTTAGATCTTCTTCAATTCATCCGATCCGACGGCTGAAATCCAAAAAGGTGTGAGAGAAGTAAAAAGAGGTGTGTGAATATCACACCCCATATATATATATATATATAGGCATATGTCAGTGCTGACACAAACTACACTTTGCACGTAAAAGGCTTATTAGTTAATTTTTTTCTAAAATTGTTTTCGGTCATATTTTAAGAGAGATTATATTCACACACTTCAAATTACTTCTCCCACACCTTTTTAATTTTTTAATATTTTTTACCCACCACAAACACTTGATAGAAAAATATTAAAAGATTAAAAGGGTGTGAGGAAAGTAATTTTAGGTGTGTGAATATAATCACTCTATTTTAACTCTAGAAGTTTACTTACTCACATTTTCTTTCTTAAAACTATCTTTACGTCTTATTTAATGTCAGCTCACTATGGTAAGTGTCATGTCACGAAGTATAAGATTTATTTTTCCAATGTCAAAAATAAAATGTTCATACAACTTTTTAATTTAACATCTATTTGATAGAATAAACAGAAATAAAATAAACTGAGACTATATAATATGAAAACAACAGTTTCAAAAAGTGAATTAAGACAAAACTAGTTTTAAAAAATAAAATGAAACTAAATAATAATTTCATAGCGCAAACCAATTAATAACATAAAAATTGGTAGATCATTTGTCCGAAATAAAAGTAATTAAAAAGACTAGAATTTTCTATATCAACAAATATTAACATCATTTAACTATAATGAATAAATAAATAAATTTTTTTTTAACTGAAAAACAAGACCAGTAATAAAACAAATAGAACATCATTTAACAAGGGAAAAAAAAGATAACAATCATTTAACATCATTGACAATGCACATAACCAATTTTTAGAGACACATACATTGGCAAAAACTGCTTTTACAAAGAAAAACCAGCCTTTTTTTTTTTGTGTTCAAAGACAAATTAAGTTACAAGAAAATTAAAGAGAATTGAAACGTAACAAATTCCAAAGCCTCTGACTTTGAATTGGTATGTGATCTGTGGTTAGTTGATTTATCATTAAGAGGAAATTGTAGCAATAGTCGATTGTCTTTAACTGAATTGAAGCAATAGCCTCTTAACTAAAAATATACGATTATAATTTTTATCTAAATGAGTTACGTGTCACGCACGTGAGACTCAATCAAGTGGCAAATATGAAAATCAAATGAGAAAATTTTATCAATAGTCCTTCAACTTTAACTCCATTGAAGCAATAGTCACTCAACTTTAACTAATTATAGCAATGGTCCCTCAACTGTAATCAATTATAACAATGGTTCTTCCACCATGACTTATTTTGACAGAAGTTTTAACGAAGTTAACAAAAATAACCATAACTGCATATTTTGATGAGTTAAAGATCCAACAGTTAATGATTTTTAATTGAATGACCAAAACTTCAATTTAATTAAAGTTAAGCGACCATTGCTCTAGTTTTCTCTACCATTAATGAATAAAATAAACTTAATTCTGCAACTACCGTTTATACCTTGGCAACGACATTTGATTTGTCCATTTAGATCGTTTACGTGTCAAGCGTTCAACCACAAATTTTGAATCTTGAAATTTCCAGATCTTCACATTCTAATCACACTTTTCCATATCTTTTCTATGTTTCAAATGGACTTGGATCCTCTCCGGATTCCCTTCATGGGGATCCTAGGGATGAGGATCCTAGGGATCAAGCTCTGTGGACCGTTCATCAAAAATCGTGCGGTTACAATTAAATACTTTTTACGCAAAACGAAACTGCTTTATTTTTAAAAATATAAAAATCATTTAATTTTAGTCGCACGATTTTTAATGAACGGCCCAAAGGCCTTGATGCCTAGGATCTCCATGGAGGGGATACGGAGAAGATCCAATTCCGTTTCAAATCACTATGAACATGGTATGAATGTTGTGTGTATACATAATGCCACGTTGGCACCGGCAACGGCAACGGCAACGGTGGCTCTGACTGTATGTTGTCCTAGTCTTAAATATATTGCTTTATTTGAGAATATGTAACATTATTGTTGAAAGCAAAGCCATTGGATTCATTTACTTGTCAACATATTCGATGGAATTGGTTCCTTTTTAATTTGCATATTTCTAATCTCTACCTGTATCCCATTTTCTGCCACGTATTTGATATTCTTTTCCATGTCTCTACTTTTTCTAAAGCATTATATGAGAGATGATGTGATTGTTTGGTTTTATGATTTTCTCTACTTTTTTAACTTCGTACTACAGTTTAGCAGTATTTTTTTTTACTTGTAAGTGAGATGTCTTAGGCTCGATTATCGTCAAAGACAAATTTGAATCACATTATTATGACTCGTGTCATTGTGAGGTTAGCCCACTTCCATACCCCTTAGCATAGATAATATTGCTTGTTCCAAAAAAGGAAAAAAGAAAAAGGTGTTTGGGTCACCACTCACCTCACAATTACTTCATGCAAGTAAGTACAATTGAATTGGGTTCTAAAATTTCTAGTTTTGAGCTGATCATAAGGAGTTATATAATATTGGCTAGTAAAAGAAGTATTTTTACTACTAGGGCAATTGTAGTTTGATATGAAAATAAAAATTAGTTGAATTGAACGTTGACTTTTTATTGACACTTGAGAATTTACATAACGTGGATCAGAAGGGAAGCTAGAATGTTAGTTTATCAAGGACAAGGACACAATTAAGTAGAGGCAAATATAAGACTCTATACTTGTTGCATACTAACAATAGCGTGCGTAATGTCAAAATTCTTTTGGGCGAGACATTTCGTAGTACAAGATATACAGTTCTATTACAAAATATATCTCGATTTGAAATGTATAGCCACCCTTAAATATCATTTGTATGAACTAACCACGAGTTTAACCTTACTTTTATCATCAAGTTGGTCTAAAATTGTACGTTATGAGGTTATTTCACGTAGTTGCCCTAATTTGGTATTGTAGTATATGTAATGTAGTTGACCTAAAATTGGTCAAATCCATGCAAACTAAGTCAGGTCCATATGTAATGTTAAAGTACAGGCCCAAATCCTCGACAAATAAACCCAACCCACTATTTCTCAACCTCTAAAAGCCCAGGAACACCTTAAGACCAAACCACCGCCGCCCCCAACTAGAAGTCAAAATTTGAACCATAATCTCCCATGCAATCATATGAATCGGACAAACCAAATACATACCCCAACATTCCTCTATTTCCACTCCTAATTTCTTCACGGAATCCACTCCCACAAATCCCCATCCATGCCTGGACTAATAAAAAATTTGAAAGCTCCAATCAAATCCTCATTAAAATAGCGGTGTAATATCAACACACCCCATTTCACTTCTCATACATTTTTTTAATTTTTGACCATTGGATTACGTGAATTAAAAAGATCAAAAGATAAAAATTAATAAAAATTTATAAAAAGTAAAATAAAATTCGTAAATATTACACCCCTTAAAAAACCGTATCGTTGTGGCGGGAGGAGTCACGCAAGCAAGACAATTAAATAATTCGGTATATTACGACATAACAAATAGAATAAACGACCCCCACCCAAAACGATTTTGTATTGCCTCTCTGTTATTTATTTTTTATTTTTTATTTTTTCTTCTTCCACCTTCCCAATCATTTTTTCATCATTCGATCCATTTTTTTCTTCAGAACCCAGAATTTAAATCCAAAACCCATTTCCCAGATTTTACTTTTCAGCCACTTCCGTGCGCAAATAAGCATAAATTGTTCCAGTTTTGGATCATTGACTTTATTTTTTAATTTTTCAAAATATTTTGTTGACCAGATTTGCGGGTGTACCGCTGAGTCATTTTCTTGGATTGATTTATATAAAACCCAGAGAGTGACTGATGAAATTATCACGTTATTAAATTCTTGTCCAAAAACGAAGGGAGAGTTTTTATAAAGGTTGTTGGTTTTGGTGAAGGAATTTAATTATGGTGGCCTGACCAATAGTAGAAAGGTAAGCCTTTGAGCCTTTCATTAATTCAGAAATTTTAATTTTCTGGGTTTTCTTTGTTCTTTAACTTATAGAGCGATCCATAATTTTATTGGTTTTGAACTTTTGATTCTTGCATGCTTGTGCTTTTGTTAATGATGGTTGTTCTTCTTAATGGGATTTCATAGTGGTGGCATAAATGATAATGTTCTTTTGTTGGAGCGACATTTTAATCCAAACTAAATTAGCGAGAGGGAGATTCGAACTTGAGTACAGACTGATGGAGCACGTTGCTATAACCAACTTGGCTACGTCCGGTATTGCAAAGATTTTGTTTCAGTGAAGTTGAGGTGGTGGTTGTAGTAGTTAGGATGATCATATCGTATGATGGCAATGTGGGTTCTTTGAGGTTTAAAGGTCTGAAATTGTCTTTTTGTTTTGTAATTATGATGTTGTGTTCAATTTACTTAGATTCTTGTTGTTGCTTTTGTTGTTGTTTCATTGACTGCTTGACAAAAGGTGTGGTAATAATTTGGTTTCTACAAACTTTCAGTATTCTGTATCTCTACTAGGTTTCTTGAAACTGTAAAAATTTATGATCATTCGGATGCTCGAATGGGTTCACTGATCCTTTTCTTTTTGTTGTTCTTCGGATTTTCGCGTTGTATACTTTTTGCTAGTTCACCAAGCATCCTCCGATTTTGTGCAGATCCGTTCCTGCATTTTCTAGAAAGTATAGTGTTCACGGTGCCCGTATAGATTATATCGGAGTACTTGGCAGAAATGGAAGCTACAGGTACACCGAGTGTTATGGAAAAACTGATGGGTCTTAATGACTCGCCGCCTCAGGCGCCTGTCCAAAAACAAAGAAGAGTACTGTCTGAGAATTACCTGCGCAGAGTTGCTTCCATTGGTGCCAGAGAGTCTCGTCGTTCATTCAGGTTGAGAGTATCGGAAATGATGGATTGTGAGGGTGATCATGCCGCGGAATGTCTCCCGAGGGGCAGTTCTTTGATCAGCGAGCATCTTCATAATCTGCAAGTTTCCCCTTCAACGTGTATATCTGGCATTGGAAATGTTGATATATGCAGGAAATCCGGGAGGAGATATGAGCTACCAAATGCCACTTTACTTGAAACATTTGAGAATGGAATTGTCACAGAATCCCATGGAGAAGTTGGACTCTTAAATTTAGATGATTTTTCAAGATCGCAATTGGGTTCGAACAAAGAAGGATGCATTCCTAGTGGTAGATTTGTTGTCTTGAAACCAGGGCACGGAAAGGCTGAGAATTCTGCTAGATGTTTCCCTTCTTTTAGTTCCCTTGATGTTTCTCATTCCAGTGATCGAAAATGCACGGAGTTTTCTAGTCCTAGCAGTGCGAAAATACATGTTGAAGTAAAAGAGAAGAAGAACTTGGCATTTGACATGGAACCAGTAAGCTTAAGGTCTACAGTTTTGAGGGAAATATTGAGTAAGCTAACTGAAAATACAAGTTGCAACAAAACCAACATTGATACAAAGGTATCACGATTAGGATCCAGAGGTGGCAACTCAGTTGTGAAAACTGAATCAATGAGGCTGTCTTCCTCGAGATACCAGTCCTTTTCTTATTCAGATGAGTCATATGTATCCCGGGAAGCCAAAAAGCAACTCTCAGAACGATGGAAGATGATTAATAAGCTGGAAGAAGCAGGAATGGCTCGTAGAGGCACTACCCTCAGGAATTCGCTTGCCCTGTCTGCCCACGAAACAGGCTCAAGAACATTGGATCACAATCTTGTTAGACATCTTCAACCGAAAAGAAAGCTTGTTAGGGATGACCTGAAAGACCTGGACCTCAGTAAGTTTAGAGCACAACAAGATAAATATGCAGCTCTTTGCGATGAGTGGAGTTTCAAGCCAAGAGGGTCTATTAATTTGGGGCAGCACAAGTCAAGGGAGTACAAATTCAACCAAAATGATGGTTTCAGACCTATAAAGTTGAGATCCAACCGTAAGAAACTCCACTCTTATCCAAGCCTAGAATTCAAAGGTGTTCACACTGTGGAAAATACTTCTGGAAATTACAAGAAGCAGCAATCTGGACGCAGAGCCGGCATTTTTGTAGACAAAAATGACAATTCTTCCAGTCATGGCACAGATGCTTCAGTCCAACAGGTTTGTTGTTTCTTTCTTTAGAAGACAGGTAGTCGTTTTATATATGGTTTGATTTTTTATTTTTTTTTATCAGTTTACCGTGAAAATCCGTATTAAATGTTGCTTGGTTATTCATGTCATCACTAGATTTACTACGGCCCTACGCCACTTTTCTAAACTATTGTGAAACTGCAGGAAACATCCACTGAAGACAAAAAAGAAAGTCCATTTCTTTTGCACTGCTCCACCACAGAGTCAGATTGTATGGCGAGCTTGGAGGAGGCTGATAAGCCTAGTCCAGTTTCAGTTCTGGAACCAATATTTAGTGGAGAGCGGTCGCCTACACCAGAATTCCTGCGAAGCATGAATGTTGACATCACCGGTGTGTTGAGTCTGTTGACTAGAAGTTTGATTTCTAATATATTAACCCTTTTTATTTGTTCACGCTTTTGATTATTTATTTTTCGATTTATTCATGCTAAATTTGTATATGCTACTTGCATTTCTGAAATCAGACTACTCTGACACATACTCGGAAGGATCTGGAATGATCGTTTCAAGTGACGATGATGATGATGATACTATTCAAGGATCTGCAAGCAGTTACAGAGAAAATGAAGTTTCAGTGAGATTGTTCAGGGTTGAAGAAAGTAGAGACTATTCCTACCTTGTTGATGTGTTAACGGAGATAGATTTTTATGATAGGAACTCGACGATGGACTTAGGCACCTGGTGCCCTCTGGAATGGCCAGTAAGCCTTGCTGTCTTTGAGACCCTGGAGAAGAAGTTTGGTGATCAGGCATCATGGAAAAGGTCAGACAGGAGGCTTTTGTTTGACCGTATAAATGCAGGGTTGATGGAGATTTTCGAGCCTTGTATGGGTGTTCCCACGTGGACAAAGCCCGTGTCTAGAAGGATTAGATCCACGCCAAGTGAGGAGATAGAGGAAGATCTATGGATGTTGCTTGTTAGCCAAGAGAAGGAAACAGGAAGGGACTCCACTGAAAAGGCGCTAGGAAGGGAGATTGAGTTAGATTTAGGAGATGATATTGATGGTATTGGTAGAGAAATTGAGAGATTTTTGTTTGATAAGCTCGTAGCGGAGTTTGTTACCGTAGAGAGTTTTTAAGACACCTAGTGATTATTGTCTTGGTAGTGTAATTTTGTGAACAAGTTAGAAGTACTTTTACGAAGATGTGGCCACAGTTTTGATCAAGCGATAGTGGTTGCAAAGGATAAATGTACTCAATTTTTATACATGATAAATGAAATTCAGATGTGTTGGAATTGAATGTTCTCTCTAGTTCAGTACTTGCAATTGTTTCTAGAAGAATGGCTAAACGAAAACCAGGAAGGAAGCGTAAGGAAGCTCTGTATATAATTATAAACGGATTCCTGAACCACTCCTCTTTTGGAGTCAAACTTTACTCTTGGAGCCTAACCAACACATTAATTAGGATAGATTAGCACTAACTCCATTTGACCAACTCCTTTCAGAAGCTCAATCTATACATACACCATCATACATCCACACAAACGAAAACATCCCTTCGATTCTTGAATTGAAACCCGAAGGGAAAACAGTTTCGATTCCCTATTTTATTTCCCCCTCGAATTAACATGGAAGCTCACAAAATTTTCTCCATCTCTGCCAAGGCCACTGCTTACCTCCTATTTCTTACTCTCACCATTTTCTCTGCTGCTTCAGCACGAAATCTCGAGGAGCAGCCGCAAGTTCTGGTAGTTGCCCCAGTGGTGTCCGACACGTTTGATACACCTGTCACAAATGCTGCACCAGTAGCTACACCTTCTGCTGCAACTAGTGTTGCAACAATTGCAAATGCTGCTGACCACCCCACCTTAATCTTCTTTATGCACGACATCCTCGGAGGATCGAACCCCACCGCCCGAGCCATGACGGGGATAGTCAACAACCCCGCAGTCAACGGCCAAGTACCGTTTGCCAAGCCCAATGGGGCAGTCCTACCATTTAACAACGGAGTACCCCAGAACAACAACAACTACGGTCTCATAAACAACAATAACATCCCATTTCTCACAGGGCTTAGTGGAACAACACCAAATGTGGGACAAAACAACGGAAATGGTGGGCAGCTCCTGCCAGGCTCTTCCGCACTCCAAAATCTCATGTTCGGAACAATGAGCGTGTTTGATGATGAGTTGACTGAAGGGCATGAGCTCGGCTCTGGCTTGGTTGGCAAGGCACAAGGTTTCTATGTAGTGAGCTCTGAGGACGGTACCAGTCAGACTATGGCTTTCACTGCTATGTTCCAAAGTGGGAGTTACACTGACAGTCTTAGCTTCTTTGGGGTTCACCGGACAGCTGTGTCAGAGTCTCACTTGGCCGTTATGGGTGGCACCGGAAAGTATGTCAATGCTAAAGGTTTCGCGTTGGTTAAGACCTTTCCCTCTTCCAACCAGCAAACTGATGGGGCGGAGACGCTGTTGCAGTTCACTGTTTATGTCACTTACTAATTATATGTGATAGAGCGTTTGTGTTTCAAGTTTGTTTGTAAGGTCTGCAGAAAGAGCGATAAAGTTCGCTGATGTGGGCTTTTTGAAGGGAGATTTGCTTGTATTGTATTGCTTGTTATTTTAGAGAAATGGAATGATTACGTTTTGTTATCTGTAACATGTGCAAACTGAAACAACTGAACCCAACACAGGATTGCGAGTTTATATCCCAACTTCTTTCCCAGCGGAAAAAAATCAGTTCATGTGGAGTGAAAAATCCATCCATATGAGCGATGAGCGTGTATACTGTATAATACGAGTAATTGTTGTAGAATAGCTAGTTAAATCAATCAGCGCATGTCCTACAAAACGTTACTACAATGGTGCATATTGTTACGAAAATTGAGAACTGAGATTAGTGCAGTCTATATAATCTCCGATTATATGTAACCTTTGTAGGGTTTTGCCTGCCGGTCTGTAATTCATCACCGATTAATTCCTCCCATCAAGACTTAAATCTTGGTTGAGTGTTTTTATTTTCTGTGAACAACTGTGCTCTCCATTTATCATCTTGTCGAAAATTGCAGATCCATATTGTGGACTTGTAAGTCGTCATCCATAAAACTTTAGTCTTTTCTCAACCAGAGATATTGGTACGGAACAAATGTTACATAGTGATAAGCTTTTACGATCCAACCAAACGCAAGATAATTTGACAAGCCAATGATTTTTTTTTTTTTTGCGTTTCAGAAAAAGGGTAATCGACAAGTTGTCTAATCGATTACGATATTGGACATAGCTAAATCTGTCAAAAACATGAGACTCCTACAAGTTGAAGGAATAGACTAGGAATATATCACGACATAAACTTGAATGAATGAATTGTGAGAAAGTTAATGGTGTCTATTCACGTAAAACTTACATGTTTCAACACAGAACGCAATAGAGAAAAGTTGTCATGGATACTTGTCTCTGCTTATGACTTGAACATTTTTAATGGTTGGTTTTTCTTCTTTGATTGAACAAGAAAACTCGCCGGATAGTTAAGTTGGCTAGAGCGGATGTGCCGCTCATAGTTTAGAATAAATTAAACTAAAATATCACTCAAATAAAAGAACAAAAAAAGGAGTCTGATCGGGCTTTTTAGTGACAAAGATTTCATTTTTCCATCAATTAAAGATACATATAGAAAATACATCAAATGCACATTGTGCAGCATCTCACAAATCCAACTGCTAAATAAAAACGCACAAAAACTTTCTATTCAGAAAGGTAAACGCTGATCTGCATAATGGTATCCACCCCATCAGTTGTGTGCTGGTCCTCCTGATGCAGGCTCTCAATGGCGGCGTACCCGTTCGCATTCTCGTATTTCCCAGTCCCACCAATAACAGCAATGTGGGACACCGGCGACGCCGTACGGTGGATCCCAAAGAGGCTAATGGTGTGCTCCACATCATGTTCACCTGCGTGCAGCAACACAGTAAATGCCATGGTGTGGCTGTTCCCGTCCAGCGAGCTAGCCAAGTAGAAACCCTGTGCCTTGCCGAGCACGGCAGAGCCCAACTCGTGTCCTTCGGTCAGGTCGTCATCGATCACGGTCACAGATCCGAACATCAGCTTCTGGAGGGTAGCTCCGTTAGGGAGCTGGCCGGCAGTGACGAAGGGCTGGCTGCTGCCACCGTTGACGATGTTGTTGTTGCCGCTGTTCTGGATGACGACCGTGCTGGACTGGGAGTTGGTGAGGCCGCTGAGGCCGGCGATGTTGGGGATGTTGTTCTTGTTGTCATTGAGGAAGCCGTTGATGTTGTTGTTGGTTAGGGGGGTCCCACCGCTGACGGGGAAGATATTGTTGTTGGGTTTGGAGAATGCAGGGTTGAGGACTGTGGTGGCGACGAGGCCGGTCACCACTCTAACTGATGGGTGGGATCCTCCCAGAACGTCGTGCATGAAAAAGGACAAGTGTGGGATTTCAGCCACGGGTTTTGCCACGATGGCACTGGCGGCCGCGGCAGTTGGGGTAGGGCCGGTTGGTGTTGTCGCGACAGGACCTGGCACTGGTGTGGTGACTGGAATGGCGGGTGTTGCTACGGGTGCCACATCAGCAATAGGTGTTGGCACTACGGCAGGTTCTGTCTCTGGTAGTGGTGATTTAGCATGTGGGACCGTTGTGACAAGAGGGACTACTGGAGGCACCACCTCAGCTTTTGGCGGGGTATCATCAGTCTCCGGGATTGGTGAGTCAGCGACTTCGACAGTGTCATCGGCGGTTGGGGTGGTAGGCGCGACGGCAGGGATCTGGCCACTTGGCAGAGGGTTCGTGGTGGGAACAGTTGTCGGAAGCGGATTGGACTCATCGGGTTGCGCCTCGTCAAGGATCCTAGCTGAGCTGGCAAATCCAAGGGTGATGGCTAAGAGCGAGATGTAGAGTGTGGCCTTCAGCGGTCTGATGGACTTTGCCATTTTTTGGGTTGTGAGCTTGTGAAGAAATGAAGGGTTTTGTATTGAATCTTTATCTCTTGAGAGAATGTATTGGATTTGAGTGTGTTGTGTTTGAGAAATGAAATGATTTGTGTGGTTATTTATAGGTTGTATTGGAGTTGTATGAAGTGATGGAGACGGAGTTGGTGCACCCTTTTTTCTTATCGGAGTGTTTTTGGTTGAAAAACCTACTCCCTTCATCGAATGGAATTGGTGCCTTTTTTAGTAGTTTAAGATGGTGCTGGTATGAGCATATTAAGTGCTGCCCACTACAGCCCGGAGTTTTGGCTTTACCCTTAGGTCATTTTGAGTAAGTAAAACCACATGAACCCAATGCTAAATAGCTACAGTAACCGGTTAACATATAATTTCATGTCACAATGTATTTGTGTTGTGAAGAGAATCTGCCCTACAATCAGAGATGTATCTCTTCTGTAATAGATGAGTATGTAAACGCGAGAAACTTATGTGTCTACAAGTAATAGATAAAAGAAGATATACTTTCAATGACAATATAAAGTCTCATTGAAGTGGAGAAATTAAAATAAAATCTCGTTGAGGCGGTAAAAAATTGATGATTCTTTGAAGGACAAGGACTGCATCAAGTTCATCAGGGTACAACAACTGGTCAAGTTCTGTTAAGTGGAGTTACAAGAATCCATAGTTCTCTGTTATTTTGATTTCTACAAAGCTGTTTGAAAATTTGAAAACCGGGAGTCCTGAGGTTGATCATACTTGGACAGAGAACTGCAGAAATCCATCGGTAGCCTGTTTTCGTGTGACGTTTTGACATAACAAGGTTTCGAGCTACTAGATGAGGCAAATATTTGCTTTCTTCTGCCCAAATAGCATCAGACACTGCATTATTTACTGCCTTAACAGTTGCATAGCCATTTGCACCCTCGTACTTCCCAGTCCCACCAATGACAGCAACATGAGACCCGTCACGCTCCGTCCGGTGCACGTGCACCCCGGAAAATCTCAATCCATCCTTAAATTCGTTACCGGCGAAATGTAATGAAACTATAGGACAAAAATGCAACAAAAAAATTATTTGATGAAAGTGAAAATATCAATAAATAAAGGGACTATTGCTGCAATTAAGAAGTTGCCAACAAAATGAAACTACAAGGAGAGAAATGCAACAAAAAAAAAGAGACTTTGATGAAAGTGAAAATATCATAAATAAAGGGACTATTGGTGCAAATAAGCCTTTTTTCTAGATAAACACATCCCGGTGTCATACCCAAGATTCAGTCTCTTTCTAGCTTCACTTTTCAAAACCCTAAACGGGCATAAACCTCGCGAGGTCCCAACACTCCCCGCTTCACCGTCCTCCCAAAACCCTAGGTTTTTCCGGCAGCCCCAAATTTCCATGCCATGTACCTCTACAGCCTCACTCTCCAGCGCGCCACCGGCATAGTTTGCGCCATCAACGGCAATTTCTCCGGCGGCAAGGCCCAGGAGATCGTCGTCGCCCGCGGCAAAGTTCTCGACCTTCTCCGCCCCGACGAAAATGGTAAGATTCAGACTCTCCTCTCTGTTGAAATTTTTGGCGCAATTAGGTCGTTAGCACAGTTTAGGCTCACTGGCTCTCAGAAGGACTATATTGTTGTCGGGTCCGATTCGGGTCGGATTGTGATTCTAGAGTATAATAAGGAGAAGAATGTGTTTGATAAGATTCACCAGGAGACTTTCGGGAAATCGGGTTGTCGAAGGATAGTTCCGGGTCAGTACTTGGCCATTGACCCCAAGGGGAGGGCTGTAATGGTTGGGGCATGTGAGAAGCAGAAGCTTGTTTACGTTTTGAATAGGGATACTTCTGCTAGGTTGACAATTTCGTCTCCGTTGGAGGCCCACAAGTCGCATACGATTGTGTATTCGATTTGTGGGGTTGATTGTGGGTTTGATAATCCCATGTTTGCTGCCATTGAGTTGGATTATGCGGAAGCTGATCAGGACTCTACTGGGCAGGCAGCGAATGAGGCGCAAAAGCATTTGACTTTCTATGAGCTTGATCTTGGGCTCAATCACGTATCGAGGAAGTGGTCAGATCAGGTTGATAATGGTGCAAATATGCTGGTCACGGTTCCTGGAGGTGGGGATGGGCCAAGCGGTGTATTGGTCTGTGCGGAAAATTTTGTGATTTATAAGAACCAGGATAAACCGGATCTCAGGGCTGTGATTCCTAGGCGTGCAGATTTACCTGCAGAGCGTGGGGTTCTTATAGTTTCAGCAGCTATGCACAAGCAGAAATCAATGTTCTTTTTTCTTTTGCAGACAGAGTATGGAGATATATTTAAGGTTACTCTGGATCATGATAACGACAAGGTCTCAGAATTAAGGATCAAGTATTTTGATACAATTCCAGTTACAACTTCAATGTGTGTGTTAAAATCTGGGTTCTTGTTTGCTGCGTCAGAGTTTGGGAATCACTCTTTGTACCAGTTCCAGGCAATAGGGGAAGAACCTGACGTGGAGTCTTCATCAGCCACATTGATGGAAACGGAAGAAGGTTTCCAGCCTTTGTTTTTCCAGCCCAGAAAACTAAAAAACCTTGTTAGGATTGATCAAGTTGAGAGCTTG
This sequence comes from Crataegus laevigata, assembly GCA_963580275.1. Taxonomy (NCBI): domain Eukaryota; kingdom Viridiplantae; phylum Streptophyta; class Magnoliopsida; order Rosales; family Rosaceae; genus Crataegus; species Crataegus laevigata. Next base: position 9,267,265 of record OY756951.1, read on the forward strand.
ATGCCGATAATGGATATGAAGGTCAATAATCTCTTTGAGGAAGAAACACCTCAAATATTTACACTTTGTGGGCGGGGTCCTCGTTCATCCCTCAGGATACTAAGACCTGGTTTAGCTATCAGTGAGATGGCCGTGTCAGAGCTTCCTGGTGTACCGAGTGCTGTCTGGACAGTGAAGAAGAATGTGTCCGATGAATTTGATGCATACATTGTGGTGTCATTTGCAAATGCCACTCTTGTGCTTTCAATTGGTGAGACAGTTGAGGAAGTTAGTGACAGTGGGTTTCTTGACACTACCCCATCACTTGCTGTTTCTTTGATAGGTGATGATTCTCTCATGCAAGTGCACCCAAATGGAATTAGGCATATTAGGGAAGATGGACGTATTAATGAATGGAGAACTCCTGGAAAGAGGACGATTGTAAAGGTTGGTTCTAATAGACTTCAGGTAGTTATTGCACTGAGCGGAGGAGAGCTCATATATTTTGAGGTTGATATGACGGGTCAGTTAATGGAGGTTGAGAAACATGAAATGTCTGGAGATGTAGCTTGTCTAGACATTGCCCCTGTACCTGAAGGGAGACAGAGATCTCGTTTCCTTGCAGTTGGTTCATATGACAGCACGATTCGTATTTTGTCATTGGATCCTGATGACTGTATGCAAATTCTTAGTGTGCAGAGTCTTTCTGGAGTTCCAGAATCTCTCCTCTTTCTTGAGGTTCAGGCATCAATTGGTGGGGAGGATGGTGCTGATCATCCTGCAAGCCTTTTCCTAAATGCTGGTTTACGCTCTGGGATTTTGTTCAGAACAGTGGTGGATATGGTCACAGGTCAGCTCTCTGATTCCCGTTCTCGATTCTTGGGACTAAGAGCACCAAAGCTATTTTCTATTAGTGTGAGAGGCAAGCATGCTATGCTTTGCTTGTCAAGTCGGCCCTGGCTTGGTTATATCCATCAAGGACATTTTCTCTTAACACCCCTATCGTATGAGACCCTTGAATATGCTGCCTCATTTTCATCCGATCAATGTTCGGAAGGTGTAGTTTCTGTTGCTGGAAATGCTTTGAGGGTTTTTACTATTGAAAGATTGGGAGAAACATTTAATGAAACTGTGATTCCACTGAGGTACACCCCTAGAAAGTTTATCATTCAACTCAAACGAAAGCTTTTGGTAATTATTGAAAGTGATCAAGGAGCGTTCACCGCAGAAGAGCGTGAAGCTGCCAAAAAAGAGTGTTTTGAGGCTGCGGGTTTAGGTGAAAATGGAAACGGTAATGTAGAGCAGATGGAAAATGGCGGGGATGAGGAGGATCCCTTATCTGATGAGCACTATGGGTATCCTAAGGCAGAGTCTGACAAATGGGCGTCTTGCATTAGAGTTCTTGACCCCAAGACAGCAACTACAACATGTCTGCTGGAGCTTCAGGATAACGAAGCTGCATTCAGTATCTGTACAATGAACTTCCACGACAAGGAGTATGGTACGCTTTTAGCTGTTGGCACAGCGAAGGGACTGCAGTTTTGGCCAAAAAAGAGTGTAACAGCAGGCTATATACATATATATAGATTCGTAGATGATGGAAAGTCCCTTGAACTTTTGCACAAGACACAAGTGGATGGTGTTCCTCTTGCCTTGTGCCAGTTTCAAGGAAGGTTACTAGCTGGGATCGGACCAGTGCTCAGACTCTATGATTTGGGGAAGAAAAGATTGCTCAGGAAGTGTGAGAATAAGCTGTTTCCCAAAACAATTGTATCAATCCAAACTTATCGCGATCGGATTTATGTAGGTGACATTCAAGAGGTATGTTTTCTTTCTCTGTGGGTTTATCTGGTTCATCTATTTGTTATTTGTTTGTGCCTCCTGTTGTGTGGTACCTTCCCACTTTACATTTTCGTTATACATGTTTACTTATATCCTATTGTTCATCTGAAAAACCAAGTTATTTAACCTTGGATTATATAGGCTAAATAAGTAGATACATGCTTGGATTTTTTTTTTTTTTGGCTAAAAGTTATTCGGGAAGGGTTAAATAGCTGAAATTAGACTAAAACTTCTCCTCGTACAAATTGCAATGACATATCATATATTGTTTCCTGATGTATACTGCGGAGTTACTGTTATATGTAATGAATTCATGTTCGGTTGCGTAGTCTTAGTCTTTGGTTATATTCCAATATCAGCTTTCTGCATACTGGATGTGAGGTACATTTTTGTGTGGTGGATTTCTTTGAAGTACATATTCTTCTTCTTGCTTGCCGTTGTTTTGTTCACTATAAGGGACTAACTATATTTCCCAATGGTGTTAATTCTTTGGCAGTCATTCCACTACTGCAAGTATAGGCGGGATGAGAATCAATTGTATATCTTTGCTGATGATTGTGTTCCAAGATGGCTTACAGCATCCTTCCATATAGATTTTGACACCATGGCAGGTGCAGACAAGTTTGGGAATGTTTATTTTGTGCGGTTACCACAAGATGTTTCAGATGAGATAGAAGAAGATCCAACAGGTGGGAGGATAAAATGGGAGCAGGGAAAGTTGAATGGCGCTTCCAACAAAGTAGAGGAGATAGTGCAGTATCATGTTGGTGATGTTGTCAGCTGCTTGCAGAAGGCATCTCTAATTCCAGGTGGTGGTGAGTGCATCATCTATGGAACAGTGATGGGTAGCTTGGGTTCATTACTTGCGTTCACCTCTCGTGATGATGTTGACTTCTTTTCTCACTTGGAAATGTATATGAGGCAGGAGCATCCACCCTTGTGTGGTAGAGATCACATGGCTTACAGATCAGCGTATTTCCCAGTCAAGGTAATTCAGCTGTAAAATATAGGTTTATTTTTTCCTTCTATTTTATTGTTATTTGTCATTTTAATTTGATCATGTTAGAAAGCTTAATTAATAATTTTCTGTAATTAATTTTTCAGGATGTGATTGATGGAGATCTGTGTGAGCAGTTCCCAACATTGCCCATGGATCTGCAGAGAAAAATTGCGGATGAGTTGGATAGAACCCCTGGGGAGATACTGAAGAAGCTTGAGGAAATTCGAAACAAGATCATATAAGAAAAGAACGAGCTCAAAAGTTCCTTCCTGTTTTTACCACACCATTTGGTTTTAGCATGCATTCATCGCATAACATCGCTGTCACTGTGTTGGTCAAAAGGGTGAAGTGGATGAGTGCCCGATACAACTGAGAATTTTGTTCATCTGTAGTTCGTCAGAGTGTCAATTTGCTGGGATCGATGATGACGGTCATTACACTAACAGGACAAGTATGCTAGTGATTGTCTTTTCCTGATGTTGCCGGAATGAGTGAATTTTTCTGTTTCGATAAACTTGAGATGCAGATGGTTGAGACTAAATCGAAGCGTATCAGAAGCAGCAGCATGCATCTTTGCATCTTATAGACTGCATTAACTGTTGTTGTAATTAGTAATTATAGAGATTAATGTTTTCCCCTTTTGTGGTTCCTCCTCTGTTGAACAATGTTAGCAAGATTGATGTATTTTCTCTGTAACCCTCTTTGAAATCTTGCACTGAATTATGTATGGTTGTTTTTATGGGTACAGAACCTCCATATGTTTATGGTTTTTGAATTCATTGAGTCTATTTGCATCGTCGAGAATTCAAATCCAAGTATCTCGACGGTGGCAAATCAACTCATTAATTGAGTTGTTAATGGGTACCATAATAATGTCTACCACTATCACCGTTACCAATTGCACCATCATATTAAGGTGAGACGGTGAAATCAAACTAAATCGATCCATTCCATTAACAACCCACACCTTTGATTTCAGTAACCTATAAATTTGCGAGTTTGGGGTTGGTTCTGTGCATTTACTTAAATATGATTACTTACAGAGCATCAGAATTCAAGAGTTATCCTTTTCGTAAATGAAAAAGAAAGCATCAAATAACTTAGAAATAAGAGAAATGAAGACGGGTAATCATATCAATTGTCATGCTTATTTGACCTGAATATTATTTGTAAATAAACTGAAACTGAATTTATGTAATCAAATACCATGAAATCAAATCAATTAAGGGAACGAAACTGAAAGCTTGAAGCTATTTTAATTATAACTTATGCTCCTTTGTATAAAGAATTTTACAACTGAAGGGTATCTGAATTTTACAAGAAACAAACCAGCCACCTCCCTTGAAGCCGAAGAAAGAAACCATGTTAATTATTACGGTTTTAATTTTTACTTGGGTAAACCGTCGTTTTCACTTTTTAACTCTCCCTCCAGCCTTGCATTTCCAAAGCGACTCCTCTCATCCAACCAAGTGATTATATCTGCAAAAACAACCTCAATGTTTTCTGGTGTTTCTCCGTAGAGCAGTCCATGCCACATATCCGGGTACATCTTCAACGTCTTGTCATGGCTGGAGGCTACGTCATGGAGCTGTTTGCTGACGGATTTATCGGTAACCTTATCGTCTTCGCCATGGAGAATTATAAAAGGCAAGGTGACCTAATCAAAGTAGACAAGAACAAAAAACAAGTTGTTATACGTGACGCAAGGTAATGTAACAGTAATGCCAAAGAGATTGCGTTTTGGTGCCGTACCTCGTCGAGTCTCTGTTCAAGGTCCGAACTGACCCTCAGAAGTTCGTAGCCGGTTCGGAGACGAGGCCGGCCTTTGTAGCAGTTGGGGTTTTCTCTAATCTGTGATTAGGTTAAAATTATTAGCAATGGCCTGCATTTTTAACTTGGACGATATATATTTAAAATATATACAGAATTATATGTGTACCTGTTTTCTTATTTCAGGCATTTTGAAAGCGACATCGATTATATCATTTGTTGGGATTATTTTCCAGGTCGGGATTAACTTGCAGAGCTTTGTCAAAGCACTGATCACTAATGGAGATGGTTTTATATCATCTGCAATCTGTAAATAAAATGGTTTTATATAAAATAAAACCACAAAAACGTGTTAGTTTAGCTTTTCATGATTTGGAGTTGAATGTAAAGTCCACTAACTAAACTTTAAAAAAAAAAATTTAAAAAAAAGTCTACTTACTAAATTGTATTATTCGTTTCAAAATAATGGGATTTCGAAAGTGAAGGACTACCCACACATTTTTTTTTATGGAAGAAGATAAAATAGAATAATATGTATTTTTTCCAATTCATGACAGCGTAATTTTTATAAATTATTCCAAAGGAAAAACGTCATATTTGCATATAGTTTTCTTTTTGAGTAGTTCCAAATAAACCCAAAAGGCAAAAGCAGTTTGGAGAGGTGTGTGGATTTGGAAATTTGAGACGTGGTGGAAGCTCTTACTAGGATGAGAGAGATTTTTCAGTGTGACCGTCACACGAGGTAATATATTACGTGTTTCTATATAAATGGTGAATTATGTGTGATAAAAGGTTAATAACTTAAAAATTAAAATGTCCACTATTTGCATAAAAACACGTGATGTATTATTTATATTCCCTTCACACCTAATAATTTATCTTATGATGGATGGTTATTTGAATAATAAGGTCAAAAAGAATAACGTCACAACGAAAATATGTCAAAAATTCAAAAACCATACATATCAAACGCTAACTTAGAAATAATCCTAGAAGGAAAGTTGCTATCATTGAAAGTTGACAGTAGTGTCATCACATCAGTTGGTTAAAATTGTGTTTAATTAAAAAAATATTCAAAAGAAATGTCAAATTCAACAATGTCACGAAGAAGGCTTAGTCTAGATAGATAATGTTAAACACCTATTTGTGCGGAAAGATTCAAAGTACGTGTTGGACCAATAAGGTTATTAAAACACACAGATTTAGCAGAAATTATCGCAAGGAATACAAATTTTTACTATCACCACAGAGATTTGGTCAACAAATTAATTTCAAAATAATAAATAAAATTAAAAAAAAAGTGGAATCTTTATGTTGGGGTCCAAATTCAATTTTGCATATGAATAAATTATCAAAAAAAGAAGTAGGTGGCTGAAAAAACTCCAATGAGTTCCATAAAAAAATTAAAAATAAATAAAACAAACTCCAATGAGAGAAGTCCAAAAAGAATGTGGAAGCATATACCTTACACATGGGTGCAACCAAAACCGCACCATCCCAAAACTCTGGCTTTTTCCTGTGCACCAGCAGAGCCACAGCTCCTCCCATTGACTCCCCCATTAGATACCTCATCTTTCCCTTGTTCTCTTTGCTCTCTGAATTCGTCGACAAATTATAATTAATGACAAAAATATTGGCACAAACGAGAAAAGAAATTCTTTGTACATGACATCTCATGTGCAGATAAGAACAGTAGATTGAAGAGATTGAAAGGGTGTGAAAATCTAACCACATATGTTTGTGAAGTGGTAGGTACAGTCATCCACCACATCATCAAAGCTCTTCACGTAACCTTGTAGGCCTGCTGATTTTCCGTGGCCTTCATAGTCTATTCCATATATGGCGAAGCCTGCTTTGGCTAGCCTGATTGCAGTGCCTGGTCAAAGTCGACAATTTTGAAAACCTGTTAAATTTCAGGGGTACATATATAATATAAATGATTTCTTTTGGGTATTTTTAGAATTATAATTTGATCGGGAAGAAAAGTTTGACACTGACTGTTCATGGTGATGCTGCATTCCATGGCGTAACCATGGCAGATGAAGATTAGGGCTTTGGGTTTGGTGTTCTTCGGGAGCCATCTGCATGTGAAAAGCTTCATGCCTCTAGAATTTAAGATGTACTCCTGCAAATTTATAAAAATTAATTAGAATTAAACACACAGAAAATTATTTTCTCAAAAAAGATCACAACCCAATACATAACTAGGTCTAACCTCTTCATATTTGACAACATCCATGTCAGAGGCCTGCAGAAAACCAAACAATTATAAGAAAACCAATACATAAACAAAGATGAATGATGAGAGAGAGAGAGAGAGAGAGAGAGAGAGAGAGAGAGAGAGAGAAACCAACCATGATGCGTAGAGTGCTTGATATCAGGAAGAAGCCGAGGTTTGTCTGGAAGACTGCTAATCGTATGAACAGTGAGAGAAATGCGCAAAACTCTGATGGAATTTAACAAATTAGGATTTAGAGGGGAGAATATAGGGGAGTTGATATTGTATATATAGAAGCCAATGTATGCATGTGATGCATATATACAGGCCTGCCTTGGAGTGATAAATGTGGTCAACTTGGACTCGCACATATATTTGGACTTTTGATAAGGTTGAGATAAAAATTATGAAGTGGAAAATAGAAGAAGAATAATGGACGTGACTGAAATAGCTCAAGAAAATAAATAAATAAATAAATAATAGGATTTTTGAACTTTAATTCTTCAAGAAGATTAAAATTTAAAAAAAAACCTGGTGTTAGATTGAATATTGATTTCAGTACCTAATGTGTCATTAATTCAAAATAATTAATGTTCATTTTATTTAATGTCTCATATTAAATATTTAAATTTATTAATACACAAATTCTAATTTATTTTTTGACCAAAAAGAGTTTTTAATTTATTAAGTTTATTTAACATTCTTCAAACTTGAAAGACTCAATTAATGTACCTAAATGTTAGTACCGAAATGTTTGTACTGAAATATATTATATTGAACTAATATATTTAAATGTTATTACAGAAATGTATGTACCTAAATATATGCACCGAAATGTATTAATATTAAATCAATGTACCTAAATGTGTGTACCGAAATGTATGCACCGAAATGTATTATATTGAATTAATGTACCTAAATATTTGTATCGAAATGTATGTACGAAAATGTGTGTACCTAAATGTATGCACCGAAATGTATTATAATGAATTTAATATACCTAAATGAAGAAGATCAAGTACATCGAAATATATTGTACAACAAAAATTAGTTTATCTAAATGTTTACAACAAAATATATTACAATGAATGAAATGAAAATAAAAATTATAATGAAATAAAATTAATACATTACAAATTAGAAAGATAAAGATAAATAATTAAAAAATCAAAATATAATTAATAAATGAGGTTATTAATGTATTAAGGGACTAAAATTAGATTTTAATCTTACTCATGATTTTTATCTAAAAGTCATATTTGCTAAGGATTAAAATGAAATTTTCTAATAAATAAATAACAACATTAGCGAACTAACAAAAGCTTGTTTGTGACATCCAACATTACCCAGGGGAGTGATCCTTATATGTATATTCTCATCTCTACCTAGCACGAGGCCTTTTGGGAGCTCACTGGTTTAGGGTTCTGTAGGAACTTCGAAGTTAAGCGAGAAGGGGGCTAGAGCACTCCTATGATGGGTGACGCATCGAGAAGTTGCTCGTGAGTTCCCAGAAACAAAACCGTGAGGGCGTGGTCGGGGCCCAAAGCGGACAATATCGTGCTATGGTGGTGGAGTTGAGCTCGGGAAGTAGTCCTGCCCGGGCCGGGATGTGACAATTTGGTATCAGAGCCTAACCCTGGCCGCCCATGGTGTGCCGACGAGGACGTCAGGCCCTTAAAGGGGTTGGATTGTGACATCCTACATCACCTAGGGGAGTGATCCTTATGTATATTCTCATCTCTACCTAGCACAAGGCCTTTTGGGAGCTCACTGGTTTTGGGTTCCGTAAGAACTCCGAAGTTAAGTGAGAAGGGGGCTAGGTCACTCCCATGATGGGTGACGCACCGGGAAGTTGCTCGTGAGTTCCCAGAAACAAAACCGTGAGGGCGTGGTCGGGGCCCAAAGTGGACAATATCATGCTACGGTGGTAGAGTCAAGCCCAGGAAGTGGTCTCGCCCGGGCCGGGATGTGACATTGTTGCTATTTACATAAAAAATTAACTACTATTTTAGGTGAAGGAGGCAGATTGTCTGCCCTCCTATTACTGTATCCTTCTCATTTCCTCATATTTGTGCGGTCACGGTTAAGTCACGTTAACATTTTATATTATTTTTTTTTATAGATATAATAGGACAAAAAACAATAGAGATATAAAATGTTAACGTGCATTAACCGTAACTGCATAAATAAAAAGTAATGGAAACAACATGGTAACAGGAAGGCAGACAATCTATCCCTTTAGGTGAAACTTGCATACAATTTTATGTCAATAAGTATGTTACTTTTATGTATTTAAATTTTTTTTTTAAAACAAATTAACAATGAACTGATTTAACTTGCCAGCCGCATCATAGTTGTAAAGCTCATATTTTAACTTTTAATTTTCAAGAACCCACATATTTATTATATAGATCCAACCCAATTGGAATAAGACTTTAACTCCTTTGCTTAAAAATCGAATCTGCATTTTTTGATACAAGCCAATTGGTAATATAATATTAAAGGCTTCTAATAAACTAGTTGTAGACACAAAGAATGTGAGACGTATTTTATTTAGGGTTGTTAGTCTTTCAAATAATGTATTTATACAGACCATTATGCAAATGGATTCTTATTTTTTTTTTCAAAAAATGGGAATTAAGTGTGGGGCTCACTCCACATCGAATTTCAGCGATCCGAACAGTCTATTTTGTAAGCCTCAATTCATAAATCATCCTTGCAAAAATTCAATTCAATCCGAAATCATTTGCCTATTTAATTATCAATATAAAATTTCATTGTTTCTTATATAATAAAGTATTATTAATTTCTTTGAACCCAATTAGATGTCTTAAACATTTCTGATTTGGCTAATATTTTGCAAGGATAATCTATGAGATGCAACTTGAAAAATAGACGGCTCGAATCGTTAAAGTTCGATGTAGTGTGGACCCCACAACAAATTCCTATTTTTATATAATAAAAAAAAGGAATCCATTCCCTTAAAAAATTCTTGTATTTATATATCATTATTACAGGAAAATTATCTCTCATTAAACATCAAATATCATTAACTGTGTACGGCCAAAAAATAACTAACCAAAAAGAGACATATTGTATGAGGAAATTGTAGCAATGATTCCTTAACTTTAACATAATTAGAGTAATAGTCATTTAACTAAAAATTCATGATCATTGGTCCATTAACTCATCAAAACATGCAACTATGATCATTTTCACCAACTTTGTTGGAATATCTGTCAAAATGAGTCACGTGCTAGTTGTAACACACGTGAGGTTGAATGCATGAGCAAATATGGAAAACCAAATGAGAAAAATTGTAACAATAATCCCCCAACTTTAACTTAATTAGAGAAATGGTGGTCAACTTTAACTCAATTGGACCAATGGTCCCTCATTTCTTTCCGAAATAAGTCATGTTGATGGATGTTCTGACAGAGTTGACGAAAAGAACTATAACTGTACGTTTTGATAAGTTAAGGAATCAATAGTTATAAATTTTTAGTTGAAAAACTATTGCTCTAATAAAATTAAAATTAAGGGATCATTGATACAAGTTTCTACATTGTCTTTGTATATGCACTATTGATTTGAACCAAAATTTCCTCTCAATGTGACAAACGGTTGACATGGGTTCCGGTGATCAATTTTGTAAAACACGTCTTGATCACTTTTCTTCTTGGGTAAATTACACCATATCCCTTCAGGTTTGAGGTCTATTACAACCCTATACAACATCTTTAAAACATTTCACTTTTATACATTAACAATATTATAATATTAACCTTAATTTAAATATATTAAAATTAAAATTTAAAAAAAAATGACTAAAACCCGAAACCCAGTTCCCTCCCCCTTCTCTCCTCCTGCAACTCCCAAAACGTAGAAATGATAACTCCCCGCCCCCACCCCACCCACTCCACCCGTGTCCCCCACCCCATAACACCCCCGCACCCATGCCCCTCCACCCGTGACCCTCCTGCGCACCCCCCAACCCATGACCCTCCCTCCCTCCGTACCCACCCTCTTTCCTTCTCTAACCCCCCCCCCCCCCCCCCCACTCTCCTCTACACACCCCATATTTCACAAACCCGGTGATGGTGAGACGGGATCTGAGTTTTTTTTTTTCTATTTTTTTTCTTCTGGGTTGCAGGTAGGGGGTTGGGAGAAGAAGATGAAGATGGGAAAGAAGAGAGGGGAAGAAGATGAAGATGATGAAAATGGAGAGATCCGGTTTTCACAAAGACAAGGGTTTGCTTCTCTCGGCCGCTTTCCTCCTCACCCTTTGTCTCTCTGCAGAGCTCTAGAGCTCCTCCAGGTTTTCACCCATGGCCGTCGGCAAGAACAAGAGGATTTCCAAGTCGAAGAAAGGAGGAAAGAAGAAAGCGGTTGATCTGTTTGTCAAGTTTGATCTCACCAAGCTCATGGAGGTTTACAGTGGTGAAGATGTTGGTGTGAAGGTGGAGAGGCCTGCCGAAGAAGCAGCGCCTGAGGTGCAGCAAGGAATCGTTGGTGCTTAAGTGCTGCCTCTGTTATTTCCTTTTTAGTATTGTTCAATTTATGTTGTGAACTTAAGAAGACCACTTGCTGCTTGTTTTGTTCTAGCTTTTTGAGAGGATGAAAGTTGCTTGACCGAAATTTTGTGCCTTTAATCTAAATACCAAACTTTAATATATTTTAGCCCATATGAGATTTTCAAAAAAAAAAAAAAAAAAAGATGGAGAGATCCGACGGTCACCAATTTTTTTTTTCCTTCTTCTTTCTTTTCTTTCTGGGTTGCAAGGAAGAAGATGAAGATGGGGATATGGGTTTGGGGGTTGCGGGGAGAAGAGAGAGGGAAGGTTTCAATGTTTTTTTTTTTTAAAATTATTTAAAATATTTAAATTAGGGTTAATATTATAATATTGTTAATGTATATAATAAAAAATTAAAAAAATTGCCACGTGGCAGCCACATCAGGACAAATGTGACAGCCACGTCAGCATTTAACAGACTAATGAATGAAAAATCTAACGGATGTGTTATTTTGAAATAAAATGATACTGGATATATGAAAGTGAAATGTTTTAAAGATGTTGTATGGGGTTGTAATAGACCTCAAACCTGAGGAGTTATGATGTAATTTATCCTTTTTTCTTATATATATATATATATATTATATTCGATGTTGATCCCTTTTTCTAGAAGTATTTGATTTCTTTGGTTAAAGGGAAGTGGAAGTCAATAATGTGCGTATATGAATTAAGTGCAAGGTTCTAAGAGACGCTAAGTGCTAGTCAGACGGCAAGCTAAAATCTAGCACCTAGGGAATTAGGTGGAACCTAGGCGGACTAGGCATATTTTAGTTAATCTATTATATTTCGTATAAATAAGTGTCTACTTATACTTAAATATATATATATATATATATATATATAATTTCATCATAAACTACAAAATAAAATGACATAAATATTATGAAGTATTAGAACATAATTAAAATATAGGGAACAGTGATATAGAGCGAGTTTGGATGTGTTTTTTAACTGACTGAAGCACTTTTGGTGACAATATTTTTGGAACTAATTCTTAGTAAAAATGCAAATAAATTATGGGGAAAAAATACACTTAAAATGCTTCCTGGAAGCACTTTAAGTGCTTTTTAATGTGTGCCTGTATGCAAAATGAAAGCTATCTATTTTCTGTCTAAGTTAGTCGTGACCTAGGTGAGTCTAGATGGGCTAGGCGGATGACTCGACAAGTCTATGCGCTTTTTCTTAATTTTTAAACGCCTAAGCATTAATTGAGATGATGATCAGCCGCCTAGACCTCGCTTAGCCGGCACTAGACATGAATTTTTAACTTTGAATTCGTTTAAAATGTTCATTAGGGAACACCGGATAAGAAGAAGGAAAGACGAGTGGGCAGATAAGACTCCAGGGTCCAATCCATTGGCCAGGTGGATATAATTCTACTCTATATATTTGATTTGAAACGTTGGCTTGGAAATGGAGAATCTAATTTCTAGAATATTTGAGGAAAAAAAAGAAAAAATAATCTATTATTTGGGGTCTGATTCCTATAATGGACGGCGACCTTTGGGGGTTTGACTAGGCACATGGATCATGAGTTGCACGAGCTTTTCTTATTTTTTTTCATTTATTTATTTTAATTTTTGGGCCGACGCGCAACTATGTAATCTGTAAGCAAATGCAAGCAACCATGCACCTTTGACCTTTTTAAGGGTTATATTCTTAAGGAAAATTAACGAAAAGGACTTGAAAACTTTTATTTTAACGAAAAGCCACTTTTAAAGGTATAGTGAATAGTGACAGTTAAAGGTAAAAAAATAGTTTTTCGTTAAAAGTAAACAGTACCAAATGTGTTTTATTAAACCTCTCTATATTCTTCCCTCTAACATAAGTTAATTTGGCTGTTCTTTGGTTTGACACATGAATAGTATTTTTAATTATTTAAAAATTATTTTGTTTGAAAAGTCGATTGGACATGTATCAAACTAAGAAGCAATCATATTGACCTTTTAGTAAAAAATGTCGTTAATTGTTTGAAAGTCAAGCTTTGTTTTATCATATCTCTTATCGCCTTGGGGCGTGCTTTGGAGGGCTCCTCTAGCTCTATTACTTGTTCTCTTTCGTTGGTTACATTATCGATCTGTTTGCAAACCCTAGCTCGAAATTCTAATGTAGACATGTAAAAATGCTAGGATTTCTTGACTTTTTACTCCAAAACCCTGCAATGGAGACATGGAGAAAAGGAGAAATCTTCTTGTTGTTGTTAGCTGTTACTTGGTCAAATCTTACAAATTGCTATGGATGAATGGATGATGATAGTCAGATAGTGGCATCTTTTTTAATTAAATAATTAGTTAGATGTCATCTTGTCAATATAATTAAGGATGAACAATTTGAAGGGTCGGCAATTTGGACAGAGGTGACCTCTCCCCAGCTTAATAGCTGTCTAAATCTATATTTCAATATGCCATTAGAGCCAAGGAGCATAATAATCATTTTTCTTCAACGGATAATTTCTTATGAATGGGCAATATTAGGTTTGGGGCAGGGAAACTTGTTAAAGTTTTAGAGACAACGGCCAAAAAGTTCAACAAGACTAACACGATATTGTTTCCAACTTAATTACTATATATTAAAAGATGTGGAGTTTCCAACAAACTTAATACTTTAAATGCAGAGTTAAATGTTTTTAATCACTTAAACTGTAAGTTTCTTACATATTATTGTTAATTCTTACCATTTACTATTAGGAGAGTTTTCAAATATATATTTATCTTACACACTTCCTAAGTGAATTTTTTTGCTTATATTTTGGTATATATATTGCTAAGTGTTCGTGACGACTGTTTTGAATTGCCGACAAGTTGTTAGTTTTAGTGGTAAAATGATGATTGTTGGTAATGACAAATAAATGAGGAAATGCTTAGCTCACAAGAACCGCACTGCACTAGTACCAAATTCTAGTAACGATTCTGTTGACTCTAAATATGCGTGTAAGAACTTTTGCACAAGATACAGAAGTTCAATTTTTTATTTGAGGAATTTGTCAATGATCTTCCCAAACTTGTGGTGAGGAGCTACTAATTTTCATTCTAAAATTTAATTTAGCCAGTTATCACTTGAACTTTTATAATTGACCAATTTTTTTTTTAATTTTAATTTTAGTTGATTAATCTCTTGAACTTTTTTAAAAGAAAACTAAAGAAAATTTCACAAAAAAAAAAACTTCCATTTTAATAAAAAGTTATTTTAAAAAATATAGTGAATAGTATCTAAAAATGTAAAAATATAGTTTTTCGCTAAAAGTGAATAGTACCGGAAGTGTTTTGTTAAAACTCTTCTTTTTTAATTGGGCAGTATCTCCCTGTTAGATTTCAAGAAATTTTCATTTTATAATCGGTGAATATCATTTTTATTTTTATTTTGATGGCTTGAGCTTTAGAAAATGCCTTTGATTTGAAATTGAGACATCAATGAGATAATATTATCTAATAACAACAATAATTTACCCTAATTATATAATTAATGGGTGACGAATCGCTTTGAAAGATCTATTAAGAGATTTGAAATCAATTAAAGATCTGCTAACATGTTGATGGTGGAGATTTGATCAAATTAAAGTACTAGCTTTCGTCAAATGAGTCAAATTTCCCTTCCGCTACTTTGATTTTTGATAAATATCACCACCATAAATAATGTTTATATTGGCAGTAGTTGGGGGCAAGCATTATTGTACCAGTGTCAATGCATGTGTCATATGTCATGGTTTGCAAAGTTAGGCCAATCGAGAAGGAACTGTTGACATTATGAGAAAGTGAGATCTCCAAACGTAACGGTTTTGGGGTATTTTAATCCATGGTATCACTATCCTAACGCTTTTGGGAGAGGATATGGCGTATGGGTTTGGTTTATATCATTGTCGAATAAGCGATATCTATGCACTAATTGCAGCTCCAAGTTATTCTATCGATTGATGTATTTAGGATGGGACATATATAGGGCTTCAAATTGCAGACTTCTTATTCGGCATTTATGTACTTTACAATGGTATTTTGTTCGGAGACACAGATTATCTGCCCTTCTTTTATTATGCCCTTCACATCTTTTCATATTTGTGCAGTCACAGTTAAGTCACGTTAACATTTTATATTCCTATTACTTTTTGTCTTATTATTTTTATAAAAAAAATTAATATAAAATGTTGTCGTTGCTTAACTATGACCGCACAAATAAAAAGAGATGAAAAGAGCATGAAAAAAAGAGGGCAGACAATCTGCCTCCTCCAATCCAAACTACCTAGAAACAACAGGCTACTGAACCAGCTACAAAGAAGCTTCAAAGTTGATGCGAATTATGGAAGCAACGCGCAGTTGAGTTATCAGTTTTGGGCATATAATTGATGGATGCCATGTGTTTCTGGACGGAACACTTTTGTTAGGAATACTTCTCAAGGAAACAATTCTGTTAAACAAGCGTCCTAAATATTTATTAGAAAACAACTTTTTAATATTTATTAAAATAAAAAACTTCTTTGAAAAGTACTTCAAAGTGCTTGATGAAGAATCCAATAAAAATTGCTTTGATAAATCTAGAAGCATTATTAAGTCTTTCGGCCAAACGTTGTCGTAATTATTTATGATTATCTCAAAGTGTGTTGAGTCATTATCTCAACAAGTTTTATATGTACCAAAAAATTAATTAAATTTATACAGAAGTATAAAAAGAATAACAAATTGCATGTACGAAAAAGTTCACGAATATCCAAAACATATAATTTAAATGAATTTCCAACTTATGTTTCAAATTTTCGAGATTACTCTAATTTCGAAAATTTCAAATTTGAAAATTGTGATCCAATCAGATTCAATTCCAAAATTTTGGAATAGAAATTGAAAACATAGTTTCTAATCCGATCGGTCTGAAAATCACCCATATGTGTGAGCTTAAGTCCATATTTAAGTGTCAAACTTGTTACTTTGCGAGTCGAGTTTGAGATCTCTAACTTAAAAATAAAGAAAATATCACTAAACTGTAGTACTAGAGACATCTCTCATTTTCTTTGGGCATCAACTTTTACTAAAAGAATATGTGTGCTACAAATTGGGCTAAGTCCTCAAGACATGGGCTTTGAGGCCTTGTTTGGTAGCCTGTATAACAAACCGGATTGTATAACTAATACGATTCCAAGTGTTTGGTGATGTTTTGTACTAACTAATACCCCAAACTAATTATATTGACTCCACACCTTCCCAACACCTTTGATACAGTGTAGGCCTACTAAGTTATCCAACCAAAAAGCTCCGTATTATTAGTCGGGTAGTCTCTTGCCCTCTCCGTTCCTCTCGTTGCTCCCTCAACTCCTCTCACATCGCTTGCTCTCTCTTCTGAATCCAAGGTTCTTCCTCCTCTTTTGAATCTGAGGTTCTTTTTCCTCCCCTCTGTTCCTCCCTCCTCCTATTTTTCTTGCAATTTTTCTTCTTCTCTCTCTGTTTTGCCTTCCTATTTTTCTTCCAACTTTTTTTTTTCAATCAAATTGAATATGATTGTTGCTTTTCTCTCTACTTTTGCAATTGATTTTATAAAAAATTTAATTGCTAAAAAACCCATATGCCTCCTTTGGGTCATATCCTTTAGAACCATTCTACTTTTGCTAGTCTAATTTGTAGCTAAAAAAAACGATGAGAATTTGGAAGGTGGGTTTTGCTGGGTTTCTTGTTGCTGCCTTTGTGGTGGGGTTTGGTTAAGGGGAGCAGACAAAGAAGAATAAGGGAGAAAGAATGAGGGATTTTGGGGGTGCTACAGAGAGATATGGGGAACAAAAGAGATGATTTCAATTTTATTTTAATTTTATTTGAAGTTTGATTCTCTTATTCGGTATAATACCAAATACAATATAAATAATACGGTCATTAGTCTGATACTACACCAAACGCCCAACTAATTTAGTCAGTACTATTCGGTGACTATTTATCCTATCCGATAAAAATAGTCAGTACAGTCTAACCTGCTAAACGAGACCTAAGTGGCATCCATAACTATTGGGCCACCACACTCTGACAAATATCACCACCATAAATATTGTTTATATTGTATCAGTGTCAATGCATGTATCATATGTAGGGCTGGTTCGGTATGGGATACCGAACCGAAACCACCATCCCAAATTTCAAATCGAAAAATTTTGGGATGGGAATTTGAAGACCGATCCCGAACTGAATTTTCGGTATTTCTGAATTTTGGAATCCTGAAATATTTTGGTATTTCAGGACAAATCGAGATTAAATTTACAATTTGGACTTTGGGCTGTTGGGCTAAAATTTGACATATTGGGCTAAGAAATTTAACCCTTTTTATGTCCATTTTGGGCTAAGTCCAATTCCTATGCCCATTACAAAGTGGAAATCTGCAATCTTTCAATCCAATTCGGCAATTCCTAATATATTTTAACCCCTACAATAATTCTACAGTTTTTCTACTTACCAAATTACAAAGTAGAAATCCACTAGCCAATGTACCTTAATCCCTACAATACAAAATCGTTCTACGACTATCCATTTAGTGTTAAAATACATTTACTTAGTTCCAATGCAATATGAATCTAGTTAGTTTCCCAAAAGTAAAAAAATAAGTTGCAAAAATGAAAGCTTAAAGTTCATAAATGAGCATCAACAAGAAGTCTTTAACCTACCAAATCTAGCCAAACTCCTAAAATGAAAAAAAAAATTCATAAAAAGTCTTTAACCTCCCAAACTCCTAAATGAACCTCAATTAAAAGTCTTTTACCTGTCAAACTCATCCCCATATCCTAGGATTTAAGAAAGCTCGATTTTAATCTATCTTTTAAGGTCATTATATCATATATATGACAATAGAATAGAGGTTGGTGCTAGGGTTGTTTTGATCACCTGTGCTTTTGATAATGACAAGCTTAAAATTCATAAATAAGCCTCAACTAAAAGTTTATAACCTGCCAAATTTAGCCAAACTCCTAAAAAAAAATCATAAAAAGTCTTTAACCTGCCAAACTCCTAAATGAACCTCAATTAAAAGTCTTTAACCTGCCAATCTCATCCCCATATCCTAGGATTTAGGAAAGCTCGACTTTAATCTATCTTTTTGGGTCATTATGTCATATATATGACAAAATAATATAGGTTGGTGCTGGGGTTGTTTTGATCACCGGTGTTTTTGATAATGAGTCATCATCATTTGGCCTGCAGCCAATGTAGGCTGGTCCGAACTCTCAATCCAACTTGAGTATAATAAATTCAGCTTGTTACAGTTGATATTCAATCCAAAACATTAATTTTGTAAATATTCGAACACCAATTTTCCTTATATTCCTAATGGTAAACTGTAAACATAAATATAGAAATTAAATTTGGGCTGGAATCAATCATGAACATCCAATCCAAAACATGAACAAATTTCACAAACCCTAATCTAGATTTCAAACCCTAAATTAATTCTAAAATTTACCTGATTTGGGGGAGAATCGATGCACAGTGAGTGCACTGGATGAAGTTGAAGAGTCAAAGACTATCATAGTTCTAAGGTGTCTGAAATCTGAATCTCTAATAGAGAGAATCACGAGAGAGTGAGAGAGAGCAGTGCTCTGTGTGGTGAAGGAAGGCTTCACCGTCGAAGAAAGAGACAGAGCAGTGGTTTTGTGTGGTGGTGGGCCAATGACTGGTCGGAATTGAGTAGAGCTTCAAAAGTTCAAATTCGAGACAGAGAGGATGAGGGGGCTTGGTGGGCTAACGGCTGAAATGAAATGAGCAAAGGCTGGAGCTTGGAGAATGCTAAATTCCTAACAATGAATGAACGACACATATTAATTTGAAACAATCCAATGGTTAAAAGTAACTCTAACTAAAATTAAAAATTAATATATATGTATAAATATATATAATAATAATAATTAATAATACATATTTTCGGTTCAGTATGGGATTCCCGAAACATTGAGAAGAAAATTTCGAATCCCATACCGAAATTTCCGGATCGGTTTGGGATAGCATTCCGAAAATTTTGAGAATTTCGGTTTGGGATTGGTATTTTTTCATTTGGGTTTGGGATTTTCGAAATTTTTTTCCACCCCTAATCATATGTCAGGGTTTGCAAAGTTTGGCCAATCGAGAAGGAGCTGTTGACATTATGAGAAAGTGAGATCTCCAAACTTAACAGTTTTGGGGTATTTTAATCCATGGTATCACTATCCTAATGCTTTTGGGAGAGGGTATGGCGTATGGGTTTGGTAAAACGTTGTCGAATGAGCGATATCTATGCACCAACTACTGCTTCAAGTTAGATTATCTATTGATGTAAATAGGATGGGATGTAAATAGGATGGGACATATATAGGGCTTCAAATTGCAGGCTTCCTTTCTGGCATCTCACTCTGTCAACTTTGTAGGTTCACATTGCGTGCAACTTTGCTGCATTTATATACGTTACAATGGTATTTGGCTCATCCAAACTACATAGAAACAACGGGCTACTGAACCAGCTGCAAAGAAGCTTCAAAGTTGATGCAAATTATGGAAGCAACGCGCAGTTAAGTTATCAGTTTTGGGCTTATAATTGATGGATGCCATGAGTTTCTGGATGGTACACTTTTGTGAGGAATACTTCTCAAGGAAACAATTCTGTTCACAAGCATCCCAAAATTTTATTAGAATACAACATTTTAATATTTACTAAAATGAAAAACTTCTTTAAAATGTAATTGAAACTGCTTGATCAATAAGCCAATAAAAACTGCTTTGGTAAATCTAGAATCATTATTAAGTCTTTCGGCCAAACGTTGTCATAATTATTTATGATTATCTCAAAGTGTGTTGAGTCATTTTTCTGAAATATAAGCGATATTTCTACTCTAAACTGCACTACGGGAAGGAAAATATTTAAATCTTGAACATGGCGGGTTAAAGAACAAAACCTTAATCATCATAACAATCTACCACTTACGCGTGCTTTTAAGTTGTTTTAAAGAACTTCCATACGTACCTTAAAAAAGATATCATTATCATGTATAGATAAAAACTTTAGAAAACTTCATTTTAATCATTGGCAAAGATAACTTATAAATAAAAACCATGAGTAAAATCAAAATCTAATTTTAGTCATTTGATACATTAATAACCTCATTTATTAATTATATTTTGATTTTTTAATTATTTATCTTTTTGTTTTTAAATTTTAATGTATTAATTTTATTTCATTATAATTTTTATTGTTATACAATATATTTCGTTGTACTAGGTATATTAAATTCATTATAATACATTTCGGTGCATACATTTAGGTACATGCATTTCAGTACATACATTTCGATACAAACATTTAAGTACATTAATTCAATATAATACATTTCGGTGCATATATTTCGATACACACATTTAGGTGACACACTCCGACCTAGAAGTCGAAGTGTGCTGGGCGTCACGTGTGAGTGACGTAGCCAAAACGTCAGCGGAAGAGTAATTATGCATGAAGTGCAGCAGTGAGAATCAAAGTCGATAATGTACATATGATAAAGAGTAAGGTAGGATGAAAGTGAAGTAGTTAAGTATCATAGAGCCAACCCTAAGTGCAGTTTGAATTAAACAAAACGCTATAATAACAGAAGAAACCCTACATAGGTGGTGGTCTGTCAGAACTGCCTCAGTGCCTCGATAGTCGTCGCTACCTAGAACCTGGAGGGGCGCAAAACAGAAAACGTGAGTGGGCAAAAACAAATACTTTCCAAAACCATTTTACAAAATCTGTATATAACCCCTCACTGTAAATCCAGTATAATTTCCCAGAAAATAATACGTATATATACTCATGTACGAAAACATCGTCCGGAAATCAAAACTCATCATCAAATCTCAAAAATAAGCCATGTCGATATACCAACTCAAAAGCAAACAATATTAGGCAGGTGAGATAAATCAATATGCATCAATGTTATCATGTCAGCCGGAGTCACCTCTAGTGACCTGTACGGCTGAATCTATAGCTCATCAATCACGATCTATCATTATCCTGCACACGAGTGGGAACCACCTTTAGTGGTCTGTACGACAGGCTAGGTGTATAAGATTACGCTTAGTGCTACGATCACGTGAAGGCTGTGCGACGAATTGCGGGTCACCTACGAGTCGGAACCACCTATAGTGGTCTGTACGACAGGCTGTGCACCTGCCTTGGATCCAAGGTGAGCGTACGGTGCGGGAGGTGAACGATCACGTGAAGGCTAGGCCCTACTATGGCGGAGCACTAACACCCGAGGTGCAGGTAAATGAGCTATATCACAATCATCATCATCACTATCACTAGCTATCAAACTCACCTGACTTACCTGGCCGTCCACAACGTCGAAGCATACGGAATGCAATCACAATCATAGTAATGAAATGTAATTTGGCATACGACATGGCGATTCGATTCTAAAATCAATTCAATTCGCAAATCATTCAAATCAAGTTTCTGGGAAAACAGCAGTTATATATATATATATATATATATATATATATATATATATATATACTGAAAACAAAAGCCCACTTACTGGTAAGTCGACGGGTCGTATCCCCCGAGCCTAGCGTGGTTGCGCTCGTCCTCTGGATACATCTCACCTATATGTGAAACAACTGTAAAACTATTATTTAAAGCACATAAACGAACTACGTAAATAACTTCTCATGCGAAGGTCAATTTTTGTATATGAATATACCAACGCGACCTACACGACGTCGTGGTAGTTTTAGAAAAATTTTAGGAGGTGGCACGCGCCCCCACTCGCCGGAAAGCCGACGGGCAGACGTGCCCCCCACGCGCGTCTTCAACCTCCAGCTCGTAGGATTGGTTTTTCCGGCGGTCGGAATCTGGGCAGGTTTTCAAACTCCTATATCTTACTCGTTTTTCATCATTTTTCGTCCATTTTTCTTCCTACATGCTCTAAATTTAGAGTAGAATATTTCTATAGCTTCAAATACCTTGAAAAACGGCTAGAAATTCGTTAGGAAATTCTCCCAAAACCGACCAAGTTCGAAACCAACGATCCCGACGTCCAACACGTGCAAACGAGGTACTCCGAGACTCCTGGGAAGATTCTAAGACGAGTGGTGATCTTGTTTTCACCTAAAACGAAGCCAAGAAAAAGATGGTGAACAGTACCCTAAGTGATAACTCACAGTTTAAGCATGTTTTCGAAGGTTCCTAGTCCTAGAATCAACATATCTACACTCAACAAGTCTTAGGGATTATGTACATACTTACATTAGCTTCGATCCGAGTCGAGATGGCGTGGTATGTGTGTGTCCGTATAAGGATATGTCGAAGGGGAAGAAGAGAGAGAGTTCAAGAGAGAGGAAGACAAAATCAGAAGCAGTGCACGTGTGTGTGCATGGTGCGTGTGTATGTATATATAATTTGGAACCCACCAATCATCAGCCCAAACTATTGGGCTTGCCACTTAAGACACCCAAGCCTAAAACAAAACCACAACGTACCCGTTAGCGTATAAATCAAGGGTAGAATCATCCTTTCACGTCGCCAATATTATAAAATCGGGACGGGATGTTACATTAGGTACATTAATTTAATATTAATACATTTCGGTGCATATATTTAGGTACATACATTTCGGTACTAACATTTAAATATATTAGTTCAATATAATATATTTCGGTACACACATTTCGGTACTAATATTTAGGTACATTAATTGAGTATTTCAAGTTTGAAGAATGTTAAATAAAATTAAAAAATTAAAAAACTCTTTTTTGGTAAAAAATAAATTAAAATTTGTGTATTAATAAATTTAAATATTTAATGGGAGAAATTAAATAAATGTACATTAATGATTTTGAATTAAGGACACACTATGGACTAAAATTAATATTCAATCTAACACCAGATTTTTTTTTAAAATTTTAATCTTCTTGAAGAATTAAAGTTCAAAAACCCCTAAAAACTTTTAGTCTACGTCTTCCTCACCACAAGTTGTACATATTCGGTGTCAAGAAAACATTACTCCTGGTCATAGTGATAATGGTAATTAATGATCACACTTTCACTCAAAGCCATAGTCCCCCTTCTCTGCCTTGATACAAAGATATGAGTAGAGGTGCGAGGTGGAGTGGTGTTTCCGATTCTAAAAATAGAATTTTCAAATTCCAAAATTCTGAATCCGAATATTTTTTGAAAGTTTATGATGCATTTAGGAATTTCGAATTTTTTATTCGAATTTTTCTGAAGTGTTCCAAACTTATTTTGACAAAAGAAGTTTCAAAATATTTCGATTTTTATAGTTATTTACTCAAATTATGTATTTTGTAATAAGTTTTATATTATATTATTTGTGTTGGATACTTTTGTTCATTGTTTTTATATTAAAAATACACTTATGTATTAAAAAGGATAAGGATACTAGTGTACCAAAAAATTAATTAAATTCATACATAAACATAAAAAGAATAATAAATTGCATGTACGAAAAAGTTCACGAATATCCAAAACGTATAATTTAAATGAATTTCCAACTTATGTTTCAAATTTTCGAGATAACTGTGATTCCGAAAATTTCAAAATTGTGATTCAATCAAATCCAATTCCAAAATTTTG
The DNA here is from genome assembly GCA_963580275.1 of Crataegus laevigata. Lineage (NCBI taxonomy): Eukaryota > Viridiplantae > Streptophyta > Magnoliopsida > Rosales > Rosaceae > Crataegus > Crataegus laevigata. Next base: position 9,291,200 of record OY756951.1, read on the forward strand.
AAATGGAAATTAGAAATGTTGTTTCTGATCCGATCCTATCCAATTTGTCTGAAAATCACTCCTAGATGTGAGTTAAGTCCATATTTAAGTGTCAAACTTGTTACTTTGGGAGTCGAGATTGGGATTTCTTACTTAAAAATAAAGAAAATATAACTAAACTGTAGGACTATAAACATCTCCCATTTTCATTTGGCATCAACTTTTACTAAAAGAATATGTGCGCTAAAAATTGGGCTAAGTTCTCAAGACATGGGCTTTAAGTGGCATCCATAATTAATTGAGCCACCACACTGTGACCCATGAGTTGGACCAAATCACCAATAGCCCAATCATACCAACCTAAGGTCCATGAGCCCGCGCTATATATAGAACCCGCTAAACCCACAACCACTCATAGTTTAGGGTTTCATTTTCCCCGTCCAGCTAAAAGAGAAAGCCGCCGTTGCAGAGCGCGCACACCAGCAGCAGCAATGGGTACTTCCACTTTCTCTCTGCGATTTCATTTCCCCCAAAACGTTATCGTTTTTTCTGATGATTTTGTTCTTGTTGTTTGTAAAATGTGACAGCGAGGATCAAGGTACATGAGCTGAGGCACAAGACAAAGCCTGACCTTTTGGCCCAGCTCAAGGATCTCAAGGCGGAGCTCGCCCTCCTCCGCGTTGCCAAGGTCACCGGCGGAGCGCCCAACAAGCTCTCCAAGATGTAACAGTCAAAACCCAATTTTTTATTTTTCTGATTTTTGTTCTGAAATCTCTGAAAACGAAGAGAAATTTGATTTTTTGTATTAAAATTTTGATTTTTGCAGCAAAGTTGTGAGGCTGTCGATTGCCCAGGTGTTGACAGTGATGTCACAGAAGCAGAAGGCTGCTCTCAGAGAAGTGTACAAGAACAAGAAGCTCTTGCCTCTTGATCTTCGTCCCAAGAAGACCAGGGCCATCCGCCGGAGGCTCACCAAGCACCAGGTACCAACGTTTTTTCGATTTCGATTGCTTTTGTTTATATCTGTGGACCGAAATTGAAATGATGAACTATTCTGTAATGGCATTTGATTCAACTGTTTGTTATAGCTTAACTAAATTAATAGCATATGAAACACTAAACTCGCATAGATTGTGGACAATATGTTGTATGTGTATATTCAGTTGTGCTTTTGTGAGTTTGATGGAAAGCTAGATTGCGTAATCTGTAGTTTTTTTCAGTTGGTTTGTATTGGAGTTTGATTTTGTTATGCGTTTGTATTGCGCAGGCCTCTTTGAAGACAGAGAGGGAGAAGAAGAAAGAGATGTACTATCCTTTGAGGAAGTATGCCATTAAGGCTTAGAGGATCGAATTGATTACGTTAGTTCGTCTTGTTACCTTTCTGTATTAGAATATTTTGTTCACAAGTTTTGGCTTTGAATTTAATTATGACATTAGACCTGAGGTTTTGGTGTTTAATTGTACTCCTCTAGGTTTGGGTAGGCATGCCTCACCCAAATTGACTTAAATTTTCTTCGGGTGCAATGATAGTTGAGATTCTGTTGATGTTTAGTTCTCTGCTTCTCGAATCCCTGAAGCATTTGGCCAATTTTTGTTAGTACATTACTGCGTTTAATGGGTGTGTGTAGTCTTATCGGAAACATTGAACTGATTGCTTTGTTTTCAAATGCTTTGCACGACATCCTGTTGTGTTTGTTGGATATGTCTTGTGCTCGTTGATTCGAAGTTGTTCCTGGGATACTTTTATACTAGGTTTGTTTTAGAGGTCTCCTATTTAGTCCACTCTTTCTGGTGTGGAAATGATTACAAGTGTCGCATGTACTCACAGAACAATTTACTTTCTCGCACAAGCATGATTGTCAATGAACATAGCGAGAAAAAGCGAGTGTCTGATCGGATCCGTTCTCGAGATAGGCAGGGTTGGAGCTGAATGTTTGTTATCTGATGTGTGTTTTGGAATTGCTAGTTATGATTAAGTGTTGAGTTGAATTTAGAGTGGGCAAGTTTTTCCTCATTTGCTTCCTGGTTTAGTGATTCTACGTCTCCAGCTTTGAAGCTGAATGTCGTCTCGTCAGACACCAATATCAGAAGAGTTCGATACCCTTCCCCCCATTTTTAAGAGTTCGACATCCTTCCCGGCTCAATGATGCTTTTCGAGACCCTGAAGAGTCGTTGTACTAGTTCAAAACCTGCCCATACCTCTTCTCTATCGACGATGAAGAAAACATTGAAAACAATATCCATCGTCACCAAATGGGAATCAAACGCCTCCAGGTACACTAAACCCACGTTTATCTTCCAGAGTAGCAGGAAAGAGGCCAAACAGCTTCTCAAATCCGTGAAGAACTTGCGCAGTGCTACGCATGTTCTGGTACGTGAAAGCTCTCCATCCTGCAACCTCGTGCTTGCTCAAAACCTAATGCAAACGGCTATGAAAAGGCTTGAAAGGGAGTTTTACGAGACAACGTCTGCAAACCGTGACCACCTTGACCCTGAATCTAGTAGAGCTCCGCTCTTGCAATTGGGTCGTTGCGATTATGGGTTGGATGTCTAATTGTCCAGACAATTGGGTCGTTGCGATTATGGGTTGGATGTCTAATTGTCCAGACGGTAATGATAGTATCTTGTACCTGAACCGGTGGCAGTTTCAAGTCGATCTTCAAGCAGATCTTGCACATTTTATGGAGAAGGCGAGGGTGGATCAAAAGAAGAGTTGGAAGTTGTTGGGGAGTCGATCACGGAGGTGGTCAATGGCAGATGACGGTCCAACACCAGCAGTGTCAGTCCACCTAGCTTGCCTCATTCTAGTCCTTATGTGCAAGCTCGACATGAAAGCTGATATTTATAGAGATGTGTCTCTGTCACATCTCTTCCTTGCCAACAATCTTCACTTCATTGTTGAGAATGTGCAGCAAACGCTGAACCTGAAAGTTTCAGGCTGAAACTCCTCCTTGGTGAAGATTGGGTCACTGAACGTGCGAACAAGGTTAAAACTGTACGCTTCAAACTACGAATCAACAACCCGGACAAAGGTGTTATCATCATTACCAGAGAAACCATCAGAAATATCTCCGGAAATGGCAAATGAATGCTTTAAAAGGTTCAATGCACGTTTGGAGAAGCAGACATCGTGGGCTGTAGAGGACGGGAATTTGAGGGAATTACTTGAAGGTGTCAATTGCACAGCATTCAATCTATATGATTCATTTATTTTCCACTCCGTCCCTTCAGATTGATTCAGAAGTTTTCGAAACTTTTCAGTTCAAGCCAAATGATCATATAGAAAGATGTATACATTTGAATGCAAAAGCTATTCTGTGGTGGAACCTCTAAAATCCTGTTACACATGTAGTGATAAAAATAAAAAAAAATTATACAGTTTCCGCCTGCTCGGCCGGCCGCTGAATGGATTGCCAGCCGGTAAGAATTTGGAGAATGGCTTTAAGGGAATCTGAGGCTGCTTCCATAGTCCAATGTGGATACAATTCGCTCGGATGGAACATGCATTCTTCACTGAACCCTGCAAACGTGCATGGTTGAGCTCCATTGAGGAATATGTCGCCCTCGGATCTTATGAAGCCGGCCTTCGCCACTTCTCTGTCTGCTGCCTACTGGAAGATTATAAACATTTGAGAAAGAATGTGTTCAGAGAAATGGCATGTAGTTGTACAAATAGCTTATAGTTCTTCACATTCGTATGGAACTATCGAAAAACGAACGAGAGATGGTCGTGTACCTTTTCTGTATAATATTCGAATGTCTTTTTCTTATTTCCTGCTTCATAAATGTTGCATTGCGAGCATATCTGATATAAACAACTTAATTAGAACATGTAGTTCAGATGAATTCCAAAGATCAAGGAGACAGTTATAACGAGTTCCATTTACCTGCGATTCTACGCTGGCACTAACAGCGTATACAGCCCAGTTTCGAGTGTAATTGTTGTACAGATGAACTTTCCCAAATCTAAGACGAGGTTGTCTTTGCCTTGTTCCGTCAAAGAAACAATGATGAATTGTCACCCGAATGCATATGTCGCCAACGTGCGAGGGGTCTGCTCCAATAAGCATCGTCTTGTCATGTTGCGCAAAGTAACATCTGGTTCCAAGGGAAGAGGAAACTGCCCTTAATCTTTCTGGTTCCAAAAGAAAGTTTAAAGTGTTTAACTTTTACCAAGAGCGTTTATGAGCATAATCACTCGGCCCAAACGAAACCTAATAGTGAGAAGCCAAAAACAGACGCATAACTTTGGAGTATGGAGTCCAGCCAATCTGGTCCCTCCTGCAGCAATGTGCAACTTGATTACAATTTCTTGGACAAGATGGGCACCTAACTTGCAAAAGTGGTTTCATTTTGTTCTACCTTCTTAAAGCAATAACAGCTACGAAGGGCTATTATAGCTCTCAAATTTTCAGTTTTTTTTTTTTTTTTTATCGACCAGAAAATATTCAAAATAATATAATATACCGCAAAAAGGATTTGAACTTAAGTGCATGACGGATAGACTGCCTAACTTACCAACTCATGTGTGCGGTCTACCATTTCTCAGTTTCCTTCTAACCCATATTCAATTCTGCTCAGAAAGAAAACCCCACCACAACTCCCAAAACATCTAATTGACCTAAAACTTGGCCTCAATTTGCAACATAAGAATACAAGGAATTATATCATAACAAGATTAATTACTCAACAGTTTTAGTATAAAATCTCCTCAAAGCACTGAGTAGAAGTAGAACTACCAAACATTAGAAATCTCTAAATTTCTCTCTCTACCACCATGGAGCTCTTGTTAGCAATGTGTTTATTGCTTATGATCTTTGCTTGCATCTACCTGTGTGAGTTGCTACTTCAATGGAGGCACCAACAATGCTACTTATTAGCCTATGAGTGCTACAAGGCCACGGACGAGCGGAAGCTGGACACCGAATCCTGCGTCAAGATCATCCGCCGCAACACAAATCTGGGGCTGGAAGAATACAGGTTTCTCCTCAAAACCATCGTTAACTCGGGCCTTGGAGAGGAAACCTACGGTCCAAGAAATGTCATTGCCGGCCGCGAAGACTGTCCTAGTTTGGAAGACTCACTGTGGGAGATGGACGACATAATGTTTGGCACGCTCGACAAGCTATTCCACAAAACAGGAATTTCACCTTCGAAAATCGACATACTAGTGGTCAACGTGTCGTTGTTCTCTCCTGCACCTTCTCTAACGGCTAGGATCATAAACCGTTACAAGATGAAGACAGACATCAAGGCGTTCAACCTCTCGGGGATGGGGTGCAGTGGAAGCCTCGTGGCCATTGATCTTGTGCAGAACTTGTTCAAGACGTACAAGAATGTAAACGCCGTCCTTGTCAGCACAGAATCGCTTGCTCCAAATTGGTACCGCGGCAAAGTTCAGCCCATGATGCTTGCTAACTGCCTCTATCGCTCAGGAGGGTGTTCTATGATCTTTACAAACAAAATGCATCTCAAGCATCGATCACTTTTGAAATTGCAATGCATCGTGCGAACGCATCTTGGTTCACTTGATGAAGGATATGGCTGCTCCACGCAAGTAGAAGACGAACATGGATTCCGTGGTTTTAATCTCAGCAAAAGCATAGCCAAAGTTGCAGCCAAAGCTCTTACCATGAACCTTCGAATCCTACTGCGAAAAGTGTTACCACTTACAGAATTACTGCGCTATGTTATAGCGTCACGCCGTCAAAACAAAGTTGCAAATGCTGGCTTGAATCTCAAGGCGGGACTTGATCATTTTTGCATACCCCCAACAGAAGCTGCAGTTGTAAATGGGGTTGGAAAGAGCTTAGGACTCAACGACTATGATCTCGAGCCTGCGCGAATGGCGCTGCACCGATTTGGGAACACGTCTTCGGGTGGGCTTTGGTACGTTTTGGGGTACATGGAGGCTAAGAGGAGGCTTAAAAAGGGTGAGAAAATTCTCATGGTGAGCTTTGGAGCTGGCTATGAGTGCAACAATTGTGTGTGGGAGATTTTGAGGGACATGGAAAATGCCAATGTGTGGAAAGATTGCATAGAAACTTACCCTCCAGAAACTCTAGTGAATCCTTTCATGGAGAATTATAGCTGGTTCAACGATGAATATTTGAGCTTTGTCAGATTTGAGGAGGTTATGAATGCAATTTGTGTTGACGGTCAACACTCCAAGAAAAATTGGTCAACGATTTCAGGAGAGTTATAGTTAGATCAGTGAGTAATTTTGGAAGTTTTTAATTTTAAATTTTTGAGTAATTTGTTGTTTTTGTAAGGAAAAATTGCATTGATTTGGTGTATTTCATAAAATGTGAAGTATATAGGTCAAACGTTGTGATTTTTTCAAGATATTGTTAATTAATTAGAAAAATAAAAAATAGTTCTGCAACTTTGAACTGCAGAAAGGAGAATGATATATTGTTATGAAGAAAAATGTTAAGGGAACTCTCTCAAAATTGAAATTCTTCTTGAACTTTTTGTCATTTTACAGTTTAACATTAATTCACGTTCTAACATTATAAGACAAATAGTCCTTAAATAGTCTCACTTTTGAGAGAATTCCTTGACCAACTCCTCAGAGGCTTGTACCTTATCACAAGTCATATTATATTACCCAAAATCCAATTATTTCATAACAGAAATAAGCCATATAAAGTGCATACAACATTATTCATACCTAAGTAGGTCTTGCCTACTTAGATAGGTTCACTTATATTGCAAGTTGGCCAATAATGTAATCAATAAATATGATCCAAACAACATTATTCATACATAGATAATTAAGAAGCTTCAAAAGCGAAACTCTCATTTTTTGCAAAACACTGTAACTATTTGTGAGCTTACCCTATATTGTATTTTAATTAGGACGTATAGTTCATAGACCATGGTTGCAAAAAAAATTAAAAGTTTAGACACTTAGTGGATAGGGTATTGGATTTCCAAACATACGTCTCGAGTTCGAAACTTTATCTTCTACTAAATTATTATAATAATTTCGAATCCTCCCCTTCCTCTTAATAATAATAAAATAAAATAAAACAATTGAGATTTCATGATAAGATTCAAAATGAGTAAACAGTATCAAATTAAGGTGATTTTTCCACATTAAACTATGAATAGAAACCAAAATAGGTAATATAGGTATTTATATTTTTAGTTGGCCGAAAATCTCTTCAATAATGGAAAAATGCAAATTTATATATATATATATATTTTAATTTTTTTTGAAGGTGAATCCGCTGTCAAAGTGAGAACAGCGAATATGATAACAAATTTAAATTTTTTTAATTAAAATAAAACTTGCATTTACAAGTCTTAAAAATATAAAATGAGATGTAAATATGAATTTTTCATTACAACTTCACATTTGTGTCGTTGAATATGCTTTTTAGTTACCCATAAATAGAATCATGAAAAGGAAATTCATCCTGTTGCTTTTCTCCCACCGACAATATCATTGGCTTCTTCTTTCTCTTTTTCATTAATAACTTCAATGACGTGGAGAAAATTTTCAACTGACCGAAGCACCGGAGCACGCACGGTATATCACATGTTTTTATATTAATGGTGAAATTTTTTATTTTTTAAAGTTATTAATTTTCTAGCACACATATTTTATCGTTTACAGAATAACACAATAATGTATCACTCTGTATTCCTATCACACTTAAAAACCTCTCAACGACTTTTTTTTTATGAGCATGTGCATTTCTGCTGATAAATAACACGCTTTAAAGCGCCCTCTACCCACTTCTATTTTATGAGACCACTGAAAGTAGGTTACCCATTAACCCAAATTGAAAAAAATTAAGGTTTTCTAATGTAAAATTCATCAAGCATGGAGAAAAACTATGGAAAAAAAAAACTAATGAAAATGATTTGAAAGTTTTGAGTTTTAATGATAAAGACAAAATAAATGATAGAATGAATAGTACTAAAATTGACTTTTTAGTGTAAAAATGTGATTTTTCGTTAAAATAAACAGTACCAAAAACTTTTCGTCTCTCAAAAATATAAGCTAGGGCACGAGTTATTAACAAATCTATTCCTAAAACGAGCCGAGTGGAAATGACCTGCAGTTAGAAAACAGCATTCGAGCTGCTCATAAGTTTTACGAGCGGACCAACATATCAAATCTAAGGCTTATGTTTATGGTGAATGAAACGTTCCACACCAAAATCTGAACAAACTAAAATACAAAATATAACTAGTGGTTTTACTACTATTGCATCGGGACCTATCATGTAAAACCCCATAATATTGGCCTTTAGCATAAAATCCTACACCTGCTGAATTGTGCATATTAATCTCTGTGAAATCTTAAAAGACAATGGCATCTGCCAAATCTGTGTCTGTTCTTTTATGACATGATATGAGTCATGACAGAAGACTTGAAACTGAAATTTTTTTTTATAAATTTTGGGACGATACTCAAGGGCGTAGTATGAACAACTCTTAACCTTTTTTTTCCTTCGGGACAAAAATGGTACCCAGAAATTTTTTCTGTCACTGGAGGCACATGAGTAGATCTCACATTATCTGCAATTAATTTCTAAGTCCATTTATCTTTCACCATTGTACCATATAATCCTTTACCAGTCTTCTTTGCAAAATATCAGAGTTAAAGGACTGTATGACAACTTCTGGGTACTTGGTGGGGCCAAGTTACAAATAGGGTACGTAGTGATTAAAATCCTTTTGCTTCTGAGTACTTTTCATATATTATGTGTATATACCCCTTAAGTACTGAACATATATTGTGAAAATTTCCAACAGATATATCAACGGGTTCAAAAACACAGATTGGTTTGCTTTTGAACAATTAAGCGGGTGCCTAATTCACAACCGACTAGAAGATGTCTACATGTAGTACTTTGATTCCACTGCAAATTTGTGGTTTTGATCAAAGAGTTTTGTATTGATCAACGGAATATAAATTTGTTATGATCATTTTGCTTGTACTTATTTGCAGGTTAAAAGTCATGTTGGATTTCTCTGGTGATATTGACAGACTAATTGGACCTTTTTATTTAACCAGATTAGTGTGGCTGGATACACAAATTTCTTCTGTAATCACTTGTTTAACCTACTAGCTAGAGATTGCCATCCAAAGATAACACATGGAATTAAATGGTAATTAAGCAGGAAGATGGCAAAACATGTCAATGCCTTGTTTAGTTACATTTGTATGTGCACGGTCTGATATACATGCACTGATGATGCACTTAATGATTTTAATCAGTCATGCTTGCCATATGATCATCATTCATGATTAATCCCCTTAACAAATAAACCAATGAAATCATAGATAAGCCAACATACTGTGTTGTGTACGAACCAGTGTAAGCGCCCTACTAAATTCGTTCCAACACTGCAATTATATTGTCCCAAACTTAACGAGGCCAGCATGATTTAAAACCATGTGGTTAAGGCCCAATGAACACATTTAGATGTGAAGTCTTATGTCAATAATTAGCATTGAACAACTGACTTTTTATTTATATTTATGAAAATAAAATCCAAAGTCATCCTTAGAAACTTAATTATAAAACAATATATATGAAGACATCTCCCTCTCAATAAATTTACCTGTTCTGGTGTTGTAACGAGAGATGGCAACTTGGCCAAGTGTAGATGTGAAGCATCATAACTTCCTCTTCCTCTCAATAATTTTAACAAATTTTGGGAAACTTTGATCATTCATGCAGGCTACTAGTGACTATCTATATTTGTAGGTAAAAAGTAGAGTTCTTTGCAAAAATCCATTAATGTTCAAAAGTTTCACTAGTTCATAACTATCAATTTATAAGAAAGAGATGGCTCCGAAGTTACGTATATATTAATAGAAGGGTTCTGTAGATATAGGCCCTTAAAATTCTTATTTTTCAAATAAAAACCCACCTAAATTTAAACATTCAAATAAAACTCAAATTTCAATTAGACTGCCATGTAGACAAATATATAACCAACTATTACAATACATTTACAACTTATGCCACAAAATCCTAATTTGGTCAATAAATGTTATTACTCATCCTAATTATGATGAGCAGTTAAATCCATATGGATATTTTACCTTTCTTGTATCATAAATATTAGCAACATATATATCTATATATATTAGTTTACCAAATTAAAAAAAAAAGACATATTGTGACATCCCACATCGCCCAGGGGAGTGATCCTTAAATATATATTCTCATCCCTACCTAGCACGAGGCTTTTTGGGAGCTCACTGGCTTCGGGTTCCATAGGAACTCTGAAATTAAGCGAGAAGGGGGCTAGAGCAATCCCAGGATGGGTGACCCACTGAGAAGTTACTCGTGAGTTCCCAGAAATAAAACCGTGAGGGCGTGGTCGGGGCCCAAAGCGGACAATATCGTGCTACGGTGGTGGAGCGGGCCCGGGAAGTGGTCCCACTCGGGCCGGGATGTGACACATATCTTGTATGAAAAAAATCAAATTGTTTCAATCATGTAATTACCTACATACAAATTAATTTACCTACTTATAAAATATTATACTAATTTACCTGCATTTTGAATCATGTAATTACCTACATACAAATATTATACTAATTTACCTACATTTAAATTAATTTACCTACTTATAAAATATTATACTAATTTACCTACATTTAAATTAATTTACCTACATTTAAATTAATTTACCTAGTCCGAAAAAAATAGTGATGTTAGATAATGTTCGAATGTTGTGGGTTTGTGCTTGTAGGCAATTAAATAAACTTTTAATCTAATACACATAAATCATGTAGGTAAATTAGACCATTTTGGAAATAAATTAGACCCTTTAAATTTTGGTTTTATGGAATAGGTAAAATAGACTATTTTGTAGGTAAAAATTGCATGGAACATATAGCTTTTGTTTTGTGCATTAGGCACCTTATAACAATTTGAAAGTTAATACATTAAATATACAATGAATGACATGAATTATTATGTAAAAAATATAAAATTAATTAAATGAGTATAACAAGTAACTGATCCAAAAATCATATCCAAGTATTAATAGGGGTAATTTAGATATTCAAAAAATACACAATTTGAAAAGTTAAACTTAATTAAAGAATTTGCTTAGTTGGAGGCTAGTCAATGGGCTTTATTCAAGAAAACAAAACGACATGGGTTTTAGTTGAGGAAAATATTGTTTCAAGGGGTAATGTCAAATTTTCAGTTAATTAGAAACATTGTTCAAGTTCTGCGTTCATTGAACAATTCACAATCTAAGTTCAAAACCCTAGGGCTATGGAGATCGTCATGACAATGTCTCTACTCGTTCTTTTCGTCGGTTTCTTCTGCTTCTTGAAGTTGATTTTCCGAATGAGAGACCAGTGCTGTTACCTGCTGGCGTACGAAGGCTACAAGGCGAAAGAGGACATGATGGTCGACTGTGATTCCTGTGCGAAGATCGCCATGCGGAACAGGAATCTAGGACTGGAGGGTTCAGGTTTCTTTTAAAAACCATTGTCAATTTGGCATTGGAGAAGAGACTTCCTGCCCAAGAAACATAATCGAAGGCCTGAGAAGAAAATCCAATCGGGGCAGAAGAGCTTATTGAGATGGATGGCATCATTTTCGACACACTTGACAAGCTTTTCGCTAGGACTGCTGCAATTCCTCCGTCACAAATCGACATTCTTGTTGTCAACGTGTCAATGTTCTCCCCCGCACCCTCTCTAACGTCAAGCATAATAAACCAGTACAAGATGAAGGAGGACATCAAGAGCTTCAACCTCTCGGGAATGGGCTGCAGTGCAAGCCTCGTTGCCTTTGATGTTGTGCACAAGTCATAAGAACGCAAATGTGGTCGTTGTCAGCACAGAATCCATAGCTCCAAACTGGTATTGCCACAAAGAAAAATCCATGATGCACACAAACTGTCTGTTCCGCTTGGGAGGGTGTTCGATGCTGTTCACAAACAACAGAGCCCTACAACACCAAGCCAAGTTGAAGTTAAAGCATTTGGTACGTACAAACATTGTCTCGAGCGACAAAGCGTATGAATGCTGCATACAACTAGAGGATGAGAGTGGATATCTAGGGTTTCGTCTCACCAAACACCTCACAAAAGCAGCAGCTATAGCTTTTACGATGAACCTCCAAGATCTAGCCCAAAAGTGCTTCCACTGAGAGAAATATTTCACTACCTAGTGGCCTCTAGGATTCGGAATAGAACTAGTACTAAAAGCCAAAAGTTGGGAGCAGTTGGTATAGGGTTATGTCTCAAGGCAGGAATAGAGCATTTCTGTATTCACCCTGGTGGAAGAGCAATTATAGATGGGATTGGTGATAAAGTTTGTTCTAGCTTTAGTTTTTTTATTTTGGTTGATTGTTCTAACCGGCTTCTAAAAGGTTAGAAAGGCAGTAGAGTGAACTCAGAGATTGGATACTTGCTGTGCTCTAGATTGCAGCAGCCTTGATTTGATTAAGTAGATAGGAAAGTGTAAGGGTATGGCACATTTCCATCACTCATACTTGTGTACAAAAGGTTGGTAATTTAGACAATAATTTAACACTAAATACCCTACCTCTCTAGATTAAATCCTAGCCCTTCATTGGATTTAAGTAATCTAATTTAGAGTGTACACTTGTCACTCCTATGTTTAAACAAAAACTAACCATTGAGGCTCTTTCTTCATTTCTTCCTTTGGGCGCCGGCCCTTCGACTTCTTCCTTCTTCGACACAGACAACTCCCTTAGCTTAGGGTTTCTTGCTGCCTTCGGCACTTCGACTCCAGAGGCTGGTTAGGTTCCAACAATTGGGAAGACCTTAGGGCAAAGTGATTAGGATCTTGAGCCGTCTAGAATGGCGCTTCACCGGTTTGGCAACACGTCAGCAGCCAGATTTTGGTACGCTTTGGGATACATGGAGGCAAAGAAGAGGCTTCAGAAGGGCAACAAAACTCTGATGAGTGGATTTGGAGCAGGTCTCAAGTACAATAACATTGTGTGGGAAGTATTGAGGACTTGGATGATGCCAACGTGTGGAAAGACTGCATAGAAAGTTACCCTCCTAATGATACTTTGGGCAATCCTTTCATGGAGAAGTATAGTTGGCTCAATGACGAATGTCTAAGCTTCGTTAGGCTCGATTTATCCCAAATTTTCGCTCAAACTTAGCTTTTTCCAGTTAATTTTCGGTCATTTTCTTTATTTGTATGCTGCATTGTGTGTGATGTTGGTTAATTTTGTGATCTTCTTGAAGGGTTTTGTATTATTTCGTCGACAGATTATCAAATTGTTGTTCACTGTGCTTGAAACTTGTGTTCTCTATAATTGAAGCTGCAAATAAAAGCACAAAGAGATGTATGTTTAATTTTATGACTGACTATTGATCTACATATTCGTACAGTCAGATCTTTGGTATTTTTGACTTGCCTAATAAATTATGAAATAAAGTTGAACTGCTACAAGTCTATAAAGTTTGAGAAGCATGGGAAATTTATCTTAGAACGATACTTAAGCACACCTCTTTGTTGGCTAAGTTGTCAATGATTTTTCGTTGTACACATGTCGCAATCAGAATTGCTTAATTTTGTAATCACGGTTAAAGATTTAAAAATAATTTTATACAAACATATCAAATTATGTATCATAAAAATTCATCAATCACAACTGAGTGGATAATAAAGTTCACGTATTTATATATGCACTATGCCTTAAGAATGGTTCTTTACTTTTATATGTATGTGTGTATACCAAAAGAGCACATGGTATACCAAAAGAATGGCAAGTAAAAGGTAACTTTTGATGTTATATTACATTTACCATATCTTTTTTTTGGGGGCACATTTACCATATCTTGGCAATGTCTCCTTTGTTACATCTATATAGCCTTGAAAGAGCAGCTTCTGAGGTTCACATTCAATATCTAGACATCTAGTTTAGAAATGGAATTTGGCTGAGTCCTAACGAAAAGGAGAAAATTGAGGAAGTAGGCGATCAAGAACTTGAGCAATTTAAATTTACAAACATCTGGCAGCACTGCATTCTGCAGAACCATTGAATAACATAACTGCCACATTTCTGAAACATAATAAATTTCTCAATCAGAAGACTGCCTATGGACCTATGGTCTTCTGGCATGTGTTGCCCAAGTCAAAAGTTGGTCCTGTCCTTGCCATCAAAGTAATAAATTGGGAAACGAGAGAGTCATAACATGAATGCCATGGCAGCAGCACAGCATGTGTAGCTGAGCTGTGTGCTGCAGCATTGTCTGCTTCTATCTTCATGAACCAAATTGGTAGAAAAAATGGTGGCAAAATTAGGCCTTAATTAAACTCTGGTTTGCCAAATACACATTGAATATTTTCCAAGCAAAGTCTCAGCTTACATCTATAAACCAAGTGTTTTCTCTCTCTTCCTCACCCAGCTTCCTCTTCCTCTCCCTCTTCCTCTCCCCTTCTCTACGTTCCTTCCATTTTCGTGCAATGTTGCCATATGTGCAGATCCGCGAGTATTTTAAGTTTGAAGAAATTCAGTTCCATTTTTGTGGAAAATCAGCTCTATATATGGACTACATGTTGGTAATTTCATAAGATTGAAGAAATTCAGTTCCATTTTCGTGCAAATAAGTTCATTTCATTTTAAGTTAGGGTGATAAATTTGGACACAAAACGCTACACGACTCAAAACCTGCACGAATATAAAACATGTTGTTTACACAATTAAATTATTATATCAATAAAATGACGGCTTTGCTTATATATTTTTTAAGAATGTATTCACACAAACACAACATAGATGTAAACGGCAAACTTAAACATGACCCATTGCTACCCATTAAGGTATGGAGTTTGTAAAAGGGACTGGCAAGCTTAGGGTCTGTTTGGTAATGTACTTGAATCCAACTTTTTAAACTCAAAAACAGTTTTCAAGTTTTAGGTCTTAAAAACTTGTTTGGTATGACTATTTTTAAAAACTGAACTCAAGACTAACTCAAAAATATAGTTTATTCCTTAAAAACATAAAAAGTGAGTTTTTAGAGTTTTTAAACTTAAACTCACTCATTTCTTTTCTCTCTCTCCTCCCCTCTCACTCCAAATATATCTCTCTCTTTTCTTCTTTCTTTCTCCTATTTTTTTTTTACTTTTTTCGTCTCTACTCCAATCCAATCAAGTTTAAGTCGTAAGATTTAAAAAATTTAAATCGCAAACCAATCAAGTTTTTGAGTCTTAAAGAAAACTGTTTTCAAGAAATGTTCTTAAGAAATGTTTTGAGAAATGATAAAAAATTTCAAATAAGTTACCAAACAGGCCCTTAGAGTTTTGCATGTTAATCAACTTTGAGTTCAAATGAACCCGACGCATATATAAATGATAAACTCGAACACAACCTATTGCTACCTTATATGGTATGGAGTTTGAACAAAGAACTAGCAAGCTCAGAGTTTATTCAAATTGAATGAAATACCACTTAAGCAACCATTATCACTGTTCAAAATGAATGCCTTAGTGGCAGAATACAACGTTTCTCATTAGTCAGTGGAGCTGATGTGAAAACAGATGAGGATTTTGATGGGGATAAAGATAAAACAAGCAAAAGATACAAGTGGATTTAGCCTGAAGGGGACCTGAGGAAATGAAAAATGTGATGGAATCATGGACAAGTATGAATGCTTTTGTAGGTTGACCGTTCAAATAAAACCACGAGTCGTGAGCTAAGCGCTGTGCTGCATAACTCCCACATCGAACAGAGGAGCAAGGTATGTAGTGGCGGTAGTATAAACAAAGGCAGCATGTATTATTTGAGTTCACGGAGCCATGCGTTGAGCACAAAGCGAACTATTCTTTCGCCTTTTACTAAAGAATACCGTGTGCTCGTCGCTTTAAGTGGCATACGCTTATTTTTGGAGGGTGCACCTCTGTGGGTGCCCCTAACAATTCAAGTACCAAGTCTTTATATATCTGAATCACTGCGGGCCTTTTTCCTCCCACAACATTATACCCTTGAGCCCAGAACTCGTTCATCCTAAACCCCACTAGCCAGTGGAATTATCAAATCAAATACCAGGTTTAAAATGAACGCATCCATTAGTTTTCAGGAAACCTCCTTAATTTTGAATCTGAATTTTTCAGATAACATACATAGTGACATATTAATTCAGATAGCATACATAGTAACATATTAATGTTTAGAAGTGCTTTTAAAATAATTAAAAGCACTTTAAAAAGTGATTTATGAAGAAGCATTTTCAAACGGGCTTTAAGTCTTCTACGTAATACTTGTCAACTAATTTCCACTCAGGTTGACAATCAAGGCTTGATTTCATATAAGAATTGACAAAGGGACTTGCAAGCTTAGAGCCCATTTGAAAATGTATTTTTAGTTGACATGATATTTGAGGTAAGATATGGAAAATAGATCATATTAAGGACTGAGCTCCACAAAAACGCATGTCAAAATCTGTGTTCCCGATCCTAACCCTATTTAGTTTGCTAGCAAAGGATCATGGGCTGACATCTAGCAAAGGAACACTGATTTTGATAAACGAAATCCAGGAACACCTGATCTGGTTTTATTTATGAGATGTATCCAGAGTACAGGGGTTGAGAAACTTCATGCAAACTTCAAACAACCATAAAAATTAGGAGAAAAAAAAGGCAAACTTAACGAGTGCTGAAAAGTCAATTAACAGCTAATAGGGAGAAATCAAACTTAACAAAGCCTAGATAATCATCATTGATCCAGCCATACTTCTCCATGAAAGGATTGACTAGGGTTTGATCCCTACGGTAACTATCTATGCAGGCTTTCCACACATTGACATCATCCACGTCCTTCATCACTTCCCACACAATATTGTTGCACTTGAAACCAGCTCCAAATCCGCTCATCAGAATCCTATATATTCCCCTTCTTCAGCCTCTTCTTTGCCTCCATGTATCCCAAAGCGTACCAAAATCCAGCCGCCGACGTGTTTCCAAACCGGTGAAGCGCCATTCTTGACGGTTCGACATCATAATCACTTAGCCCTAAGCTCTCCCCAATCCCATCTACGATTGCTCTTCCCCCAGGGTGAATACAGAAGTGCTCTATTCTTGTCTTGAGATTCAACCCTACTCCCTCAGCTACTTTTGGCTTTTGGCTTTTAGTACTAGTTGTATTATTAAACTTATAGGCCACCAGGTACCTAAGTATTTCTCTTAGTGGAAGCACTTTTGGTGCTAGAACTTGGAGGTTCACTGTAAAACCCTGTGTTGCTGCTTTTAATAGGTATTTGGTAAGGCGGAAACCTCGATGTCCACTCTCATCATCTACCTGTATGCAACAGTTATATGCGTCGTCGTTCGAGCCCGGGTGGATTCGTACCAAATGGTTTAATTTCAGCTTGGCTTGGTGCTTTAGGTCTTGGTTGTTCGTGAACAGCATCGCGCACCCTCCCGTGCGGAAGAGACAAGTTGTGAGCATCATGGCTTTTTCTATGCCGCAGTACCAATGAGGAGCTAAGGATTCCGTGCTTACAACGATGGCATTCGCGTTCTTGTGAGACTTGAACAAGTTTTGTACAACGTCAACGGCAATAAGGGTCGCACTGCAGCCCATTCCCGAGAGGTTGAAGCTCTTGATGTCGTCCCTCATCTTGTAACGATTCACTATACGCGACGATAGGGAGGGTGCAGGGGAGAACATTGATACATTGACGACAAGAATGTCAATTTGTGACGGAGAAATTGAGTTATCCCTAGCGAAAAGCTTGTCCAGCGTGTCGAAGATGATGCCATCCATCTCCGCATGTTCATCTTCTAGGGTTGCATTTTCTTATCGGCCTTCGATGATGTTTCTTGCGCAGTAAGTTTCCTCGCCTATGCCCGAATTGGTAATAGTTTTCAAGAGAAACCTGAACTCATCCAGTCACAGATTCCTATTCCGCAAGACGATTTTCACGCATGAGTCAGTGCTGAGCTTCATGTCGTCTGGAGGCACGTGGCACTCGTAGGCCAGCAGATAGCATGACTGGTCTCTCCTTCTGAGAAGTAACTTACAGAGGCAGTAAAAACCATAGAAAAGAGCCAGCAAACACGTTGCCATCAAGATCTCCATGAGAGAGAGAGGGGCAAAGGGAGAGAGAGATGTTAGAATTGGGCAGTGTCAATGATCAGTTGCACGATCTCTCTCTCTTATAAATAGATGCTTATGCAAGAGCTAGAGTCAAACAAGATGCTTATGCAAGAGCTAGAGTCAAATAATTATTAAATAGTATGCTCGGTAGATTAAGAGAAAATAAACACGTTAATCAATACTTAAATAATAATTTAATCATCAACAATCACATCATATAGTTTACGAAATATAATCCAAATAGATTAATATAGTCTTTCTCGTATTACTCACTGATAAATATAATACAGTAGGCCTCATAAAGATGTATGGTTAAGGGTAGTTAGGCACAACAACCACATGTAATAATTAGTTGGATAATTAAGAGTGCCCTGACATTAGCAGTGATGCTTTCGCCACTCAATTATTGAGATGGAGTAGCCTTTGTCTTATTGAATATGTACTTTTCTTATCACTTTTTTGTAAGCATAACAAGGGACTTAATAACGCATGCAATATGGCTTCTTCATGAAAACTTGGCTTGGGACTCACAATTGAACTATGTCGTTTGTTGAGTAGGGTTGGATTGTGAGATCACTCACTAAACTTGATGTACATTTTGAAGCAACAAATGGACGCAATTTTAAAAGTTTATCCAAGTTAAATGTAGAAGATGGATTCGTTATTAAAAAAAAAGTATGACTGTTACTGCTATTTCTTTTGTGAGAATTAGAATGGACAAGTTTCATGACTAATTCATTTTTTCACCTTCAACTTGAATAAAATTAAGTAGTTGCATTCATTTTTTCATCAAACACGCACTAAATTTATAGACACCAAATTGAGAAAGTTGGGAATTATTTCTCCATAAACGGAGAAATAAATCTGAATATTGACATCATAATTAAAGATCCCTCTCCTATGCTGAGGCTTTGTTTGTACTAGAAGAAGAGCTGAACTTGGGAAGTAGAGTACGATTCTCATAAATCAACAACAATATCAAATAGAGATACAAGATTTTGTATGTTGAATGTTGGATTGGACCGAACCTATTAGTCTTAAGGGAGGAATAACGCTCGATGTCCCACACCGACGGGCAGAGAAACTCTAGCTAGTGTCCTTGGTATACAAGCAAAGCAGCATGCTTATCGGAAGCTTCAGGAGCCATGCGTTGAGCACAGAGCACTCACCTCTGTGGGCGTCCCTTACAACTTTAGTTCGAATTGTTTGTTTATTTCACTGTAAAAGTCAATCAAAGCTGCTAATGCATCTGATCTTTGACGCTGCCAATGCAACTGGTTTCATAACTTTTAGCAGCAAACCTCCTTAAGGCCCGATGTGTCAATTTTTTCCAGCGAACCTCTTTCGCCCTAATGTGAAGTCCTTGGTCATTGGGGTACGGTGGATGCTTATTACGTGTTCGAAAAGTGAATTGAACGATTCTATTGACCAAGAAATGTTGTTTTGTTGTGAGTTTAGTGGCATGAGATCATCTCTTTTCGTGTTCTTAAAATGGTAGTGGAGTTTTTTATTCGATACTCCTAAATAATAATGTATGAGAGCATTTCCAATTGAAATATGTAAATTAGAGATGTAAAGTTACACCTAAATTCTATTTAATTTTTTTTTGAGACGTAATATAAGTTGTTCTCCAACAGGAAGAGAAAAAATGGGAGAGATGTAAATTGCGGATCCCACTTTTCTGGATCCCTTTTTTTATGGATCCTAGGGATTCTATGATCGTGATCGTTTATCGTATATCGTGCGGTCAGTTCTCGTTAAGTACTATTTCTGACTGTACGATGTACAATAAACATTTACGATTATGGAATTCTTAGGATTCTCATAAAAAAGATTTGGCGAGAATTATTTTCTCACTTTTCTCTTTTTGTTTGACGGGACCCACATCCAAAGATGTAAAAAATATGCAAATTTACATTTTTATTTATATTTTTTTTGGTCAAGATCAGGATTGTTATCTTTCTATTGGAGAACTATCGGTAGACTGAAAATGTAAAGCTTTTATTTTGAAAATATTTTGCATCTCGCATTAGAGATGCCCTAAACTGTGTAGCATCGGGTGCCTAAAATTAAAATCCCTTGACTTTGATTGGCTTGGATGATATGCCTAGAAAGAATCAGTCACATAAATTACATAAGTTGAAAAAAAAAAAATTAAATTAGATACTACAACAACGTGTGGTTGTAAAGTTATAAATCATACAAGTTGAGGAGATTTTTAAACTCTCATAAAATTGAAAACAAAGTTATAAAGTCACGAAAAACTGAGAAAAGTTATAAACTAAGGTTGAGAGATATTGTGAAGCACATAAAGTTAAGATAATTGGAAGGGAAAATCACCCATGCACGTGATGTCTGTAAGTCAACTTTCCGCACTATCGCTTGTATAGAAATAAAAATTTAAAGTAAATTCACGTGTCTCTTACGAACATATTATGAATTAAAAACAAAAAAAACGTAAAAGCAATGAGCTATATGATTAACAAGCTTTGGAGAACTGAAGTCTGAACCCCAATCCATCTTTTCTCTGTGCCCCAACACTCCCCCATCGAGTCCATACTCCCGAAATTGATGAACACCATAGTAGAACAGACAGTTTGTGAGCATCAGGGACTGACACTGTTCTCATGAGGATCCAAGGGTATGGTCTTGACAAGGTAACTACCAAACTAAAGTTATGGGCAATGGTTGGCGATTGGAATTGGTTTAACATTCTACCAATTAACCTATTACATACCTTGGTCTGCACGAATCTTGATTTAGCGTAGAATATCGTTTACTCCACGGTTTAACAGGAGAGATCTTTATCGTTGAATTTTTTAAGGATCTAATGACTCAAAACTGTGGCGTATAATATAAATTTTCGAAATTGGTTTCTTCAACGGGTAAGAGTTTCGGCGGGGAGGATGGGTTCTTCAAGGTTCTTAGCTTGGGAATTGGAAGTTTACTCATGGAGCTTTAGTTGCTTGAAAGAAGTTGGAAATTGTTCACAAGAGTAGAAATCTAAAGAATGGCATCGTACGAGTCATCTGCTTATGAACCTCCTTTGGTGCCATTGGGCATCAAAGACTAGGAGCTGAAACGCTGGTATGGGTTTTGCTGAGCTTTCAAGTTTTTCTATGTTGGCCGTTCAAATAAGCGGTGAGTTACTCCCACATCGGCTAGGCTAAAAGAAGCAGCTAGTCTCAGTCATATAAAAAAACAGCAACATCATGGTGACAAGAGCACGGAGCCATGTGTTGAGCACAAAGCGAACTATTCTTTCGCCTTTTACTAAAGAATACCGTGTGCTCGTCGCTTTAAGTGGCATACGCATATTTTTGGAGGGGTGCACTTTTTTGGGTGCCCCTATCAATGCAAATACCAATTTTTTGTTCATTAGGTTTAAATATTATGTTATTGTTCATTAGGTTCAAATATTAGGTTTTACTCACTAAAATGGTTAATGTTATCAATCACTAAAACGGTATATGTTCTCAATCAGTTCATAAGTTTTCACACAAAATTTGCACACTAATCTTTTCACTCAGACACTTCTTGTCATGTCCTTGTTTTGGGAAACTTGTATCGTCTCACTAGATACTTCTTGTTATGACTTTGTTTTGGGAAAATTGTTCAAATGGTACAAAAACTCTTGAATTAACCATATGAAATTTCATGTTGTGTTGCAATTCGACACCATCAAAATTCACTAGGGCCATTTTTTGAAGGCATGCTAGTCATTTATCGCGACTAGAGTACCCGAAGCCATTTATTTTATCGACATACACTGTTGCAAACTAAACTATATATGTTTGCATCGGTTTTGTTTAGCTAAAAAAGATCAATACTTCACTCTATTTGCTTTAAAACTCATCTAATTGAGTGAAAATGAATGATAATTTCTTTGTAAAATGGTATTTGTGTTTGTCATGTGCCAGTATTTGACGAAAATGTAAATGGAAGTGGACATAGACGCCAAATTACAACACTATTTGAAGTTTAAGTGGTAAATTGTTAATTTTTTCAATTTACATGGTAATCGCACAAAACTGAAAAAGTTCAAATGCGATTCATGCAAATTGCCCTTTAGTTTTTCAACCCAAATCCATTATCTTATGGCTCAAAACATTTTTTGTGAGTATAGCTGATTGTGGGCCTCTTTGAGCCCACAAGCCTTGTGGCAAGAGAATCCCAAGCCTAATAACACGAGCCTTGGACCCAACACAACACCTTTTCATATAAACCTTTGAGCAGCTCTTTCGTATAAATCTTTAGATTAATATCAGGGAAAATAAAATTATGGGAATTTTAACGAAAAACTTTTATTACTGTTCTCTTTAACGAAAATCTACATTTTTACACTAAAAAGTCAATCCTGATGCTATTCATTTTACCCTTTATTTTGTCCTTATCGTTAAAACTTAAAGCTTTCAAGTTATTTTCATTAGTTTTCTTTAAATTTATAGGTTATACCTAAGCAAAATATAGCCAGGAACCGATTAAGGAAGAATAGGTTCTTGCTTGCTTGGTTCCTATGATTTCTATTCTCTCTGTCTTCCCCAAATCTTAAATCCACGGGTCCATTTTTTTGTTTATTTCCTATTCGGTCTACTGGATTGTTGGCTTGTAACTAGATTCATATCCATTGGATTGTTGCTCCTACTCATATATTAGATTTAGTAGCAACCCATCTCTCCTCCACTCCAAAGAGAAGAATCAATTCGATTCATCTGTTCTCGATGATCGCGACGCGTTCGAAAGCAATTTTCAAAACTCAGCAATCCTAATCTTTCTTTTTAGTGTGTTAGATTTTGAATTTCATTGAATTTGTGAAATTGGAATTGCGTGGATTTGAAACTTGTTGAATTTGTGTAATTGAGTTGCCTAGGTCATCGTCCACCTTAAGTGAGTATTGCTCAGTTCGAGGAAGGAGCCTCTCGTACTAGCAGTAGATAAGTGTGGAAATGAAAGACCCACAAACCCAAAATTCCAAGGAGAATCGAGCAAAAGCCAAAAGTGATTTCCTTTGACGTCATGGACTCAAAAAGATTTGCCACTCTCCAAATCTATGTTTTGTTTCAAATTGGCTTTTTCACCAAGTGCCTTTTTTGTAAAGTAATAATTACAAGGAAGTTTCCTTTCTCTTGAAATGTTGATATCATCAAAGTGTTAGTGTGCAAGTGCGTTACGAATTCTACATGCATAACGCATTATTAGCTTCAGGATCAAACAATGGGTCCGGTTATAAACCACTGCGAGTGACCCAGTGGTTCAAGACGAATTCTATATTCGTATTTCACACGGTACGTTATGAGTTTAATATTTGATGTTGGTGAATCACAAGGTAGTCGCTAGAAAGAGGCTAAAATACCTATGTGAGTATTTATGGCTCCCGAAAGAGGCACTTATTTACAAAGAAGAATATTTGAACTTGTGTGTATGGAAAATACACTGCCCTAACCAAGTGTCACAAACTCCACATATGTCATATGCATAGACCAAAATATCGATAATATCGGTGAAATATTGCCGATATTATCGTTTTTTTTAGATGAGGATATTTTCACACGTATCCACCTTATTTTCGTCAATATATCGGGATATTATCGGTAATATCGGGATATTATCGGGATAATATCGATAATTGAATGTTAATTTTTTGAAGTAATTAAGTAATGTTGTATAATTATTCCCTAAGATAATTTTAATATGTTTAATGTTATTTATTATTTTATTATTTTATTAATATTAGGTTTTATTATCAAATTGGATTATTATTCATTAATATTAGGTTTTTTATTATCAAATTGGATTATTCATTAAATTGGATTATTATTAAATTGAATTATTATCAAATTGGATTATTATTCATTAATATTAGGTTTCATTATTCCATATTATTTTTATAATTACTTAAATTCTTACAATCATTTTCTTTACTTCCTATTTAATTCTTTTGTAGAATAACTTTATTATTTAAGTTCTCTTATATAACTGTCACTACTATATTTTTTGGCCAAAAAATAATTGCCTAATTTCCATGAAAAATAAATATAGGTACATTTAAGATGTCTAGTGGAGTTACTAAACGTGATCCAGCTTGGGAACATGGAGACTATGTTGGACCACCTCCCGGATTTATGAGCCCCTTCACTGGTGATGCAAACTTCACGCATGCAACACAGAATGAGAACCATGGCAGTAGGCGGGTAGGACCAGGAATTGGTGCCATAGGGAAAGACTATACTCGTAGAAAAAGAGGCAAGGGAACTTTGTCAAGTCAAGAAGATGACTCGTTATCTATAACTTCGGACTCTGTTGGAGTAAGAAGTAGTAACTATGATTATACTCATAACCAACCATTTCCCTACCCTTCATATCCCATTCCTGTTGGGATGGAATCGAGCGACTCATGAAAAGAATCCGAGACTCAATCTTCAAATGATTTTGCTTATGGACAACGTCAACCAATCTCGGATCCATATGGGTGGTATATTAACAATTACATGCAAAATTATTTTGGGGATTTATCATTTGATGACTACTTTTCACAATACACTTACTCTACACATAGAGATGATGAAGATAGTGAAAATTTTGAACATCATAGGAACTTTATGTGGTACTAAGTCACTCATGTATCTTACCATGCAATGTATAAAGTGTAAAATATTGTACTAATTCAATATATATAAATGATTATGGTGTGTTTAAACTTCTTTCATTAATTACTACATATTTTCTACACTCACACTGTTTGCCAGTTCGCTATATAATCAACTTAAATCAGTTAAATCCATCATGCAATGCATTTCCTTCCAATTTTTGTGATAAACTAATAGATAATTGACTAAATAAACATCCTGCAAAGTTTCAATAAAAATTTCTAAGTTTTTCTTACAATTTCCGTGGTTTTTATTCAATTTTTATCGATATCGATAATATCCCGATATTTCCATCGAAATTTCTGTGTTTTTGGATTATCGATATTTCCGATATCATTGATATTTTAGACCATGGTCATATGTCATATGGTCAAATTTCTTTTTAGCCAAATATATCGTGTCACGCGTGTTTCTTTAAAGTTTAAACCAAAAGAAAATTTAGTCTCTCTCAAAAAAAAAAAAAAACTTTGACTCTTTATATGTAAGAAGTCATATTTTGATAAACAATCATTATTTAAGACGTATGTAAATATTATTTTAATTGACTTAAATAAGTTTTTTTTTTTTTTTTTGTTTTGTTTGAAAAAAAGAAGAAAAAGTTATTTTGTATACACAGTCGACTATAATTTTGAAAGTAATTAAAGGGTACTGCAATCTACATATTGGATAAATGGTTTTCGTGATAACAGTGTGTTCAGAAGATAACCTCTATACTAAAAAGTTCGGATTTAAACACCTGTGGTGATCCTTGTTAAGAATTAAACTCAAAATCAAAATTTTCATTAGTTTTCTCGTTAATTTTTTTTTTCATTTTAATGTAGAGGTTCTATTTTCGAAAAAAAAAAAACCAGAGAAATATATCATAGATATGCAGCAAGCTCCATTTGGCGAGGGATCCTGCAGCTTTAATCTTCTTTGCGTCATCACTTTTCCAAGCTTGGCAAGATAAAAGTATAGTGAATAGTGACAGTTAAAAATAGAACTTGGGGTGTTTTATTAACCACTTTTAACGAAAAGTTCAAAAAACTTTGCTTTTAACGAAAAACCACTTTTAAAGGTATAGTAAATAGTGACAGTTAAAGGTAAAAAAGTAATTTTTCGTTAAAAGTGAACAATACCGGATGTGTTTTATTAAACCTCTCTTAAAATAAAGGTTGAATTGCACAGAATATTGTTTCATAAACCTCAACAGTTCTACAAAAAAAAAAAAAAAAGGTAAAACAAAGAAAGTACAGCTACTGCTACTGCTACAACACACTTAAGTCTTCAGACCAATGACCTTCAGGGTGCGTTTGGTACGCGGGACGGGACGGGACGAGGCGTTCCGTCCCGCGTTTGGTGCGCCTAAAACGAGTGGAACGAAGCGTTCCACGGGACAAGTTTTGGATGATTTTTGGTTCCACCCCCCCATGGAACGGGGTTGTTCCACGTCTGTGGGACAGAAATTTTTAACATTTTAGGACAACAATGCCCCTTGTCTTTTTCAAAATTTACAACATCCGTCCCGTCTGCGTACCAAACGCACCATCAGGGCACAGATTTGCTCCTTTTCCTTGGCAGACATGAGTGTCACCACAAGATCCTTCATTAAACTTGTCCTTGATCCGGGTAACCAGACTGTCATAAGTGGGAAGCCTCACGATTATCATTTATTCAATTAGACTTTTTGCTTTTATTTTTCAAATACTTCTTTTTTCGACCGTTAAATCAAAAGAATTAAAAAAACCAATAACAAAAAATTAATAATTGTACGTGGGACAAAAATAAAATGGTGTGCAAATTGTTGTAAACAATCCTAGTTTAAGTATGATTGTGTAAATCCTAGATTAGATTTGATTAGGGTTTATTCTTATCCTATTGTATCTCTTATTCCTTGGAGAGCAAGGAATACCTTTACCTTATTATTATAAATAGAGGTGCAAAGTAGGAGGGATACACAACACAATTCCCCTACAATTCTCTCTTTCTTCCTCCTCTACCGTCGGCCTCCCTCTTTCCTTTTAGTCAGATAAAATAGTCCACAACACGTTATCAGCACACTCCTACCGCTGCGCTTAGGAATCTGACGTCGGAGAAATTTTCTGCATCAAACCAGTTCATCCATATCATCACGCAATCAGGTTCTTTCAAAACAACGACTTTTAACTCGATATTTTGCAGCCCTGATAGCATGAACATTCACCATGATACATGACCCAACTTTACGTTTAACGTATTTTAAATTCTACATAAATTGTGTATGCCTCATAACCATAATTGTTTAAATTATGTGAATTTGATATTTTCCATGAATTGAATCTTACATATGTACATGCATTGAAAATATTATTTTGCATATGCATCAAAGTAAATATGTGATTCATTGAAATATATATTGAATTTCGTATGCATATAATTGAATTGAAAAAAAAAATTGCGATTGGGACCTAGGGTTCTTCAAACCCGAAGCCACTGCACTACCCTATCCATGGCGATGGGTCATACCTGAGCATCAGGCCAGCAGCCTGTGATCGCTTGGCAAGCCTAACCCAAACCGAGAACCCAGGCCGCAAGCCTTGAACCGAAACGGTGCGTTTGAAGCACCTTGTCCCGACCTACGGCCTGAAGCCCAGGTCCTCGCCGTCGATTTTCCGACACAACACGACCTGTAGTCGTGCAAAATTGGATACCACCCATCGTTTTCACCAACGATTTCTAGAAATTCCAAAAGAATTTCATGGGTTTTCACTTGAATTCAATTGAATTCATTCGATTTTATTGTTCTTCCCTTGACGTCGAGATCTCTTCTCCGTCGACAAACACCTAGTTCTTCGACGAACCATGGCTTGCCCGACCTTGGAAACACCGTTTGACATAGCGCCGTCCACTAATTTCGGTGTTCTTCTTCGGCAAAGCACACAACACATATGGGATGTTTTTTGGACCTTTCCCCGAGCCCTATTCAGGCTCTGTCTTTCAGCCCCGTATGAAAAAAAAAACAATTTTTTGTTTATGGGCTCGCTTGCAACGGCCCACACAAAAAAAAAATGGTTTTCTTCCTGGGCTCGCCTGCAGTGGCCCAAGGACATTTTTTTTTCTTCTGTTTTCTGGGCTTGCCTGAAGCAGCCCATGTTAAAAAAAAAAATTGGGGTCTTCCTGCAGCTCATCCGAGATCCTCATAGCCCAATTTTGGGCCTAGGTCACACGGCCCCATGTTTTTTTTAAAGCCACCTGTGGCTTAATTTTTTTATTTGGGTCCCGAATTTTATTCACCTAATTATTTTTAGGCCCAATGGGTTTTTGTATTTTTTTTACCCACACTTTAATTTGGCCTGAAGTCCAAATAAATTAAAATTCAATTTTAATTATAAACTTAAAGTTTTTTTGCATATACTTGTTGCATATTTGTTTGCATATATATTTGTGTTTGCTTGCAGGAATATATGAACCTGAAGTTCATAATTAATTTGAAACCTGAAGTTTCTTATAAACATGCCTTGTTTGAAAACCTGAAGTTTTCACTTAAACATATCACCCATGAAAACCTGAAGTTTTTCATGCAAAATTAAACCAATACATGTCTATTAGAACTTGTATGTTATAATCCTATGTGAATGGATTGATTTTTTCCCCATTACACTAACCACATCTTGTCTATCTATTTTGTGATAGGAACATGTCGAATTTGAACAAACTCGACTTCACTGTTTTAGAAGTTTCTGGAAGGAACTACCTCAAGTGGGTTCAAGATGTGAAGCTCCACCTCACTGCAAAGAACTTGAGTCCTACCATTGAAGAAGCAATAGGTGAGCCTGTTGGCGAAGCTGAAAAAGCCACTGCTATGATCTTCATTCGAAGACACATTCATGACGCTCTGCAAACTGAGTATCTTGCTGAGGAGGATCCACGTGCATTATGGGTCGCTTTGGCTGATCGTTTTGATCACCAAAAGGACATATTCTTGCCTGAAGCAAGACACGACTGACAGCATTTGCGCTTCCAAGACTTTAAGTCTGTGAATGAATATAATTATGAAGTTTGTCGAATCTGATCACTTCTCAAGTTTTGCAATGAAACTTTGACTGAAGAGGATCTCCTGGAGAAGACCTATTCGACCTTCTCTGCTTCTAATATTGTCCTGCAACAACAATATAAAGCTTAGAAGTTCACCAAGTTCTCGGATTTGGTTTTTGTTCTACTTCTCGCTGAAAAGCAGAACCAGCTGTTGATGAAGAATCATCAAGCTCGACCTACTTGGGCTACTGTTGTGCCTGAAGCATATTATAGCACTAATCAGCACCCAAAACACCAAAAGAGGCGTGGTAGGGGCGGCCAGAAGCCATCCAACCAAGATCAACAGAGCCAAGGCCCACCCAAGGGAGGAAACAAAGCCCAGCAGCGCCCAAACCTCGCTCCTAAGGCCCAAAACTTCAAGAATAAGGGCAAAGCACCTAAAACCATGGATGATGATATGTGTTATCACTGTGGTTCAAAGGACCATTGGTTCCGTGTTTGCCGCGCTCCCAAGAAGGTTGTAGATGAATATCATTCTCGTCATAAGAAGTTTGAATCAAACTTCATGTAAGTGGACGAACCGGAGACTACAAAGATGGAGGTTTTTGACTTTCAGGAGGATACCAGCCCTATGGAAGATTAGAATCTTAGACATAGACTTATTTTTTAGTTGAAATAAGACAAATGGGGCTGAATTTCACCTAGTGGGCGAACCCCCCTTGTTTTTGGTTGTTTTTTGAACAATTTTCCTTTATGTTTTGGATTATTAGTTGGTGATTTGTTTTTGGATATTAAGTTTTAACCCTTGAATAAATGATATTATTTTGAATTGATAACTGTTTTACCATGTGACCGATTCAAATTAATATTTTTTTCTAGGTATGACTAGTGGGAAAGTTAGTTGTCTGGCAAATAGTGCAACCACGCACACTGTTTTGCGTGAACGCATCTATTTCACTAACTTTATACCTAAAAATGCACCTCTGACAACCCTCTCAAGCCCATCCAACCTGATAGAAGGATACGGTAAGGCACGTATAATGTTGTCCAATGGTACAATCTTGACCATTGTTGAGGCACTCTATTCTCCACATTCCGGAAGAACATTACTAAGTTTCAAGGACATTAGAGATAATAATTACCACGCTGAAACCCATGTAGAAAACGGAGTTGAATTTCTGTGCATAACTTCCTACGAATATGGCCAGAAGCGTATTCTAGAGAAGATGGAGCGTATCCCGAGTGGTTTGTATACTACAACCATACGCCCCATAGAATGCCACTATGTGGCCGGCCCTACTACTGGGACCGCACACGAAATTACACTTTGGCATGATCGTTTAGGACATCCTGGACGAATAACGATGCGCCGTATCCTCAAATCATCACACAGACATCCACTAACCCGAAGTTTAGGTTCGATCCAAGGAATCACATGTCAAACATGTTCTATGGAAAAACTTATTACTAAACCTTCTTATGACAAGATTCGTTCGAATCCTCCCATTTTTCTACAACAGATTCAGGGGGACATTTGTGGACCGATTCAACCTCCCTGTGGACCATTTAAATATTTTATGGTTTTGGTTGACGCTTCCACACGTTGGTCACACGTGTGCTTGTTGTCCACAAAGAACGCTGCATTCTCCAAACTGTTGGCTCAGGTTATCAAGCTCAGGGCTCACCACCCTGATTATCCAATCAAATCTATTCGATTGGATAATGCTGGAGAATTCACATCTAAAACTTTTGATGACTATTTCATGTCGGTTGGGGTTGAAGTTGAACATCCAGTACCCTATGTTCACACCCAGAACGGCCTTGCAGAGGCTTTCATTAAGTGCTTACAAATGATTGCTCGATCGTTGGTCATACGTACCAAGTTCCCGATTGCTGCTTGGGGCCATGCAATATTGCACGCAGCAAAGTTGGTCCGTCCGAGGCCTGTTGCGACACAACCATTTAGTGCCCTTCAGTTGGTTACCGAATACGAACTCGACATATTGCATCTGCGCGTTTTTGGTTGTGCGGTATATGTGCCGATCTCGCCGCCCTTACGTACAAAAATAAGGCCTCAGTGAAGGATGGGAATCTATGTCGAATATGATTCTCCTTCGATTATTCGTTACTTAGAACCTTTAATAGGCGATCTGTTTACCGCTCGTTTTGCGAATTGTCACTTATATGAAACAGTCTTCCCGTCGTTAGGGGGAGATACGAACGTCAATGTTCCTGAACAACGACGCGAATTATCGTGGATGACTCCTACTTTATCTCACTTAGATTCCTGCACCGCTCAGTCTGAAACTGAAGTGCAACGCATATTAGATCTTCAGAGCATAACTCAGAGCATGCCTGATGTTTTCACCGATCTAGCGCGCGTGACAAGATCACACATTCCAGCTGCGAATACGCCTGCAAAGATAGATGTACCAAATGTACGATGAACTGCCCTCTTGGAAGCCCGAGACTCTAATTTTGGTGATCCACGTACATTAGCGGGTGGCCAATCATCTGCCCCTACACAAAAGCGTGGCAGACCCCTTGGTTCAAAAGATTCATACCTCTGAAAGAGGAAATTCATGACACAAGGTCCTGAAGAGTCTACCGTGAATCCGACTATCACTTACTCATTCTACCCAACTCATGAGGAAATTCTAGATTACGGAAGTGTCCTTAAAAAGACGAATCATTCTCTCGAGAATCGTGAGATTTCGGTCTATTATGCTAGCTTAGATGATGTGTGGCGTAGAAATGAGATGATTGTCGACGATGCATTAGCATTTGCAGTAGCTACTGATATCATGTTGAGCGATGACATTGAACCGCGTTCCGTTGATGAATGTCGACGTAGAGCTGATTGGTCAAACTGGAAATATGCAATCCAAGTCGAACTCGATTCGCTTGCGAAACGTAAGGTGTTTGGACCTGTAGTTCCTACTCCTCCACATGTGAAGCCCGTTGGCTACAAGTGGGTTTTCGTTCGGAAGCGTAATGAGAAGAACGAAATTGTGCGTTACAAAGCTCGTCTTGTTGCGCAAGGCTTCTCACAACACCCCGGGATTGACTATGACGAAACTTATTCACCCGTTATGGATGTGATTACTTTTCGCTACCTTATCA
The DNA here is from genome assembly GCA_963580275.1 of Crataegus laevigata. NCBI lineage: Eukaryota > Viridiplantae > Streptophyta > Magnoliopsida > Rosales > Rosaceae > Crataegus > Crataegus laevigata. The sequence goes on from OY756951.1 coordinate 9,323,019, forward strand.
GTTTGGTAGTTTTCGAAAAACTGAATATGCAGCTGATGGACGTATTAACCGCGTATCTCTATGGGGATCTTGATACGGAAATTTATATGAAAGTTCCTGAATGACTTACATTGACTGGTTTAAATATTTCCAAACCCCGGAACACGCTCTCAATTCGGCTGAGGCTTTCACTCTACAGTTTGAAGCAATCCGGAAGAATGTGGTATAACTGTCTGAGTGAGTATTTGACTAGTCAAGCATATGTGAACAACGAATTATGCCCTTGTGTGTTCATTAAGAAGTCACATTCCGGATTTGAGATTGTTGCAGTATATGTCGATGACATGAATCTCATTGGAACTCTTGAAGAGCTCGCAAGAACTGCTTCGCAACTGAAGTCAGAATTTGAGATGAAAGATCTAGTTAAGACTCGATACTGTCTCGGTCTCGAGATAGAGCATTGTTCGGATGGAATCCTAGTACATCAATTGAACTACACTCAGAAGGTGTTGCGCCGCTTTAATAAGGATAAAGCGAAGCCTTCGAGTACTCCTATGGTCGTTTGTACGCAAGATGCAAAATGAGATCCATTCCGTCTAAATGAGGATGATGAAGAGATTTTGGAGCCTGAAGTTCCTTATCTAAGTGCGATAGGCGCTTTATTGTACTTAGCTCAATGCACTAGACCCGACATCTCCTTCGCTGTTAATCTTTTGGCAAGATATAGCAATGCACCTACGCGTAGACACTGGACTGGCGTGAAAGACATCTTCCGCTACCTTAAGGGTACTACGGATTTGGGTTTGTTCTATCCCTACAAATCCTCGAATGATGCTACACCTTATGCTCCTCGAGTTGATTCTCGCCTTGTTGGTTATGCCGACGCTGAATACTTATCTAATCCGCACAAGGCGCATTCTCAAATGGGTTATGTCTTTACCGTTTGAGGCACCGCAATATCTTGGAGGTCAACAAAACAGACCTTAGTTGCCATTTCGTCTAACCATGCTGAAATTCTCGCCTTACATGAAGCAACTCGGGAATGCTTTTGGTTGAGAGCAGTAGTGGGCCATATTCGAAGCTCTTGCGATCTTCATCCCGCCTTTGATGGCCCGACGACGATCTTTGAAGACAACGCAGCTTGCATCGAACAGCTCAAGAAGGGTTATATCAAAGGAGACAACATCAAGCACATTGCGCCGAAGTTTTTCTTTTCACATCAACAACAAGAGCATCAGAAGATTGAAGTCACGCAAATCCGTACACAAGACAATCTGGCTGACCTCTTCACCAAATCACTACCGAAGGCGACGTTTCAAAAGCTTGTTCATGGAATTGGTATGCGTAAACTTTCTGAGTTGTAACTTTGCTATTTGTCTTTGGAATTATGTCAAACTCAAGGGGAGTATCATGTAGATACTTGCTTGATCTTAATGTACTCTTTTTCCCTACGATTAAGAGCATTTTTTCCACTGGGTTTTTGCTACCTAACTAGGTTTTAACGAGGCACCCACCTTGGGCTGGTCATACCCCTGATGACGTCCTGTAGACGTTTCTTTGACTTTGCATTTCTCACGCATTTTTCCTTAGACTATGGATTTTGTCCCTACTTGGGTTTTTGCTATAGCCTTAGGGTTTTTAGTGAGACTTACTTACTTATGCAAATTCCTACCTTATTGAGAATAAGCGTTGTTTCTTGGAATCAACACTGACAAGTCGACTTCATCAACTTCTGCATGATGCTAAATCTACCTTGAGTATTTACACACTCAAGGGGGAGTGTTGTAAACAATCATAGTTTAAGTATGATTGTGTAAATCCTAGATTAGATTTGATAAGGGTTTATTCTTATCCTATTGTATCTCTTATTCCTTGTAGAGCAAGGAATACCTTTACCTTATTATTATAAATAGAGGTGCAAAGTAGGATGGATACACAACACAATTCCCCTACAATTCTCTCTTTCTTCCTCCTCTACCGCCGGCCTCCCTCTATTCTTTTAGTCAAATAAAATAGTCCACAACACGAATGTCATTATTTTACGAGAAATTTTTCATTCCGTGTTGTCTAAGTAAAAGAAAAGGAGAAGGGTAATTTGGTATTTTCACGTGATGACATGGAAAGTGAGAGAGAGCAGGGGAAAGCAAAATTCCAAAACAGTCAGCCAGCCATGACTGACGGCGACCACTCCCCCTCCCCCATTTCCTCCCTCCTTCCTCCCTTTCCTTGTCATCTTCTTGTCTTCCAATCCTTGCCCCTTTTCGTCTTTCACACCCCTCCACAGCAACCCAGCAACCTCAGCTAAATAAACTCATAGCTCTCTTACCACTCTCTGACTGTCTGTCTGTCTGTCTCTCATGGCGTCCCCAATCGAACAAGGTACTTTCTCTCTCTAGAATTTTTATTTTTTAATCTGGTTGGTTTGATTATTCCGGGAAAATATACCTCAGAAAAAGAAAACAAGATTCTATGTAGCTACAGCTCTGAAAATAATTGAATCAACAATCCAATAAAATATCACCATCAATCAACAACTTGTCTTTTGTTTATTACTTTTGTCACATGCTTAATTTCATCATTCCTGATTGAACCCATATTTTATTTTCCCGGAAAGTTGCCTCCTTTATTTTCCTCCGAGCCAAACAGAATTTTATTTTCCTGAATATTTGTGTATTTTTTGTGATTATGATCGAACTTGTAGGAGGTGATGGGGACTTAGAGAAGGGTCCGATGACTGCACAGCCGAACCAAAACCCTCTGGCGGAGCCATCGCCGTCACCGTCTTCCACGGCGTCGGCGCCGGCTTTGGTGCTTTCCAACTCTGGAAAGCGGATGGACCAGGCGGGGAAGAAGAAGTACGTAAAGCAGGTCACCGGGCGGCACAACGACACGGAGCTCCACTTGGCGGCTCAGCGCGCGGATCTAGCCGCTGTGAAGAAGATTCTCGGCGATATCGATTCGCAGATGGTGGGGACAGTTAGCGGTGCGGAGTTTGATACGGAGGTGGCTGAGGTCCGGGCGGCGGTGGTGAATGAGGTCAATGAGCTGGGAGAGACGGCTTTGTTCACGGCGGCGGATAAAGGGCACCTTGATGTGGTTAAGGAGCTGTTGAAATATTCGAATCAGGAGACCGTTACGAAGAAGAACCGGTCCGGGTTTGATCCCTTGCATGCTGCTGCAAGTCAAGGACACCATGGTAATGATCTTCGGCATTTGTGCTAATTTGGATTTAGAATCTCTTTATCTAATTCTAATTGTGTGATTTGTTAGTTTGGGTGTTTTGGTGAAAGATGGTAAGAGGACTATTAGGATAAAGGTTTGCTTCTTTGAGATGTTGGGATCTGGCTATATCATTTCTCGTGTTCTTTGAATCATGTTGAATATAGTGTATGATATAGCGTACTTATTCTCGGAAATCGAATATTTGATCTTCGAGGTTTATGATTCGAAAGAGTGATGAATTTTGGTTGGATGAGTATCCAAGTCTGTGTTTTTGAGGGATAGGATTTGGTGGTATTATAAGCTATGCTCTTGTGTGGACAAAGCACAAATGTTAACCATTCCATGTGACAATTATCTTCTAGTTTTGGTGCTTGGTCTGTCTGTTGTTTCAAGAATTTAAGACGCACTGATGATGCTATTGAATCGACAGTTATGTGAGAGAAATTGCATCATGTTATGAAACAAGTATTGATTTTCATTGACAGGGGTTTCGTAAAACTACTGATACCTTTCCTAGTTGCTTCTTTCCTGGTTCTTTTGTCTATCCTCAAATAATGATTTTTGATTGTAGTGAGTATATGAAAGCTACAGCTTACTTGTTCTTATTGCGTCTGTGCCGTTGGACAGTGCATTCATACTTCTACTTTTCTTGCAGCCATTGTCCAGGTGCTCCTAGATCATGACCCTGGGCTAAGCAAAACAATTGGTCCGTCGAATTCAACCCCACTTATATCTGCAGCTCATAAAGGGCATATAGCGGTAGTGGATGAACTGCTCTCTAAAGATTTTACCTTGTTGGAGATTTCTAAATCAAATGGGAAGAATGCATTGCATCTGGCTGCAAGACAGGGGCATACAGAGATTGTAAGGGCATTGCTGACTAAGGATCCACAGTTGGCCCGAAGAACTGACAAGAAAGGGCAAACTGCATTGCATATGGCTGTAAAAGGGACGAACTGCGAGGTGGTGAAATTGCTTCTTGGGGCAGACCCCGTAATTGTAATGCTGCCAGACAAATTTGGTAACACAGCATTACATATTGCCACCAGGAAGAAGCGAGCAGAGGTATGTCTGGGTTACGCTTCATCTTTACCAATGTTTCTTTTTAGTGATATATGGCTGTGAGCCTGTGAATTCCAATTCTTTTAATATAGTAACAGCGGCTTTAATCCCATCTGCCCATAGTGTATAATTTCTTAAAGATTTACTCATGCCATTTGTAAAATCCTTACCTGGGCATCTGATCCTTGCACATGGCTGCGATGATATGAGCTGTTCTTCTTTAGCAATTTCCTTTCGTGATCTAATTTTATTTGCACAATTGAATATAGGTGTGATGAACTAGGATTCTTATTTGCGAGTCTGGTGTGAATAAAAAGGTTTAGTTGGCTAAAAACCAGTGTCAGTTTTAACATCGTTGCTCTCCAACATAGGGTTTATGGACGTTTGTTGTATTTCCTGCACTAGATTTAGCTTTGGCTCAAGCTGAACTAGTATAGCCATTGATTCTTCCTTTCATGATTTTACATCTCTACGACAAACATAGATCTGTACTGATTATTGTAACTTTCATTGCAGATAGTGTATGAGTTGTTACTCCTCCCAGACACCAATGTTAATGCCCTGAACAGGGACACAAAAACAGCTCTTGACATTGCTGATGCACTTCCACTTTCCGAAGAATCCTCAGAAATAAGGGGTTGCCTTTATCGCTGTGGTGCTGTCAAGGCAAATGAACTGAACCAACCAAGGGATGAATTGAGGAAAACGGTGACTCAGATCAAGAACGATGTTCATATCCAGCTTGAACAAACAAAGAAAACCAACAAAAATGTTCACAATATATCCAAAGAGCTGAGAAAGCTCCACAGGGAAGGAATCAACAACGCCACCAACTCAGTCACTGTGGTGGCTGTTCTATTCGCAACAGTTGCCTTTGCAGCTATCTTTACTGTGCCCGGCGGTGATAACAATGACGGGACTGCCGTGGTAGTGAAGAGCACTCCTTTCAAAATCTTCTTCATTTTCAATGCCATTGCCCTTTTTACATCGCTGGCTGTTGTGGTTGTCCAAATTACCTTGGTCAGAGGCGAGACAAAGGCAGAGAGACGGGTGGTGGAGATAATCAACAAGTTGATGTGGCTGGCTTCAGTCTGCACTTCAGTGGCATTCATGGCCTCCTCTTACATAGTGGTTGGCCGGCACAATAAGTGGGCCGCCATTCTGGTAACAGTCGTTGGGGGAATGATAATGGCTGCTGTTCTCGGCACCATGACATACTACGTGGTGAAGTCGAAGCGGATACGGTCCATGAGGAAGAAGCACCCGAAGAGGAGTGGTTCCAACTCGTGGATGCACTCTGACCATTCCAATTCGGAAATCGAACGAATTTATGCCCTTTGATCTGAAGTTTGTAGAGGAATTGTAGAGGTTAAAACCACTGCAACAATGCATGTTGAGTAGGTGCAGAGGTGTTTAGATATCTCCCTGACCTCCAGGAAACAGGAATGATCCCCTGGAGTTGAATAACAGCAATATATTTCTCTGTCCTCCATTTGTACTCTGCCTGTTTCTACTCAGTGAAAAATTTGCACTTGTAATCTATTTGCGAAGACAACTTTTTTTTTATTTTCAAGGCTTTTCAGCCAAAATGGATTGGCACAACTCTTCGGTACTTGAGATACTCACTTTAGTTTTTGAGATTTAAAATCGATAAAATTGTTTCTTAGTTTGTTCATTTCCCTCTGCCAAAATTAGCGATATAGCAGTTTGTTATAGCGAAATGAGAGAAAAGGGCTAAAGAGCAAGTGGAGAGGTTGATTTAGCAAAAATACTCTCAATTTGATGAAAACTTTTACAGAATGACCAAAATAATTGACGGCCGACAGTCTCAAAGAATGCTTGTATCAATTTTAAATCTCAGAGACTAAAGTGAGAAATTATGACAATAAAGGACCATTTTAGCTTTAAAAACTTATTTTTAATAACCTTTCATGAGTCCTTAGTAGGCCTGACAAACGGGTTGTGTCTGTCGTGTTCGTATCGTTTTCGTGTAACACCTGTTATCTTAACGGGTCGTGTCGTGTCACACCCGTTAATTTAACGGGTCCTTAACAGGTCGTGTCACTTTACCCGACCCGACCCGTTAAGATTTTTTTTTTTTAAATTTGCACATGCCACACATTACCACATAAATATTACTTCAAAACATTAAAACATTTGTCGTTTAAGTACTATATCTACACTAAAAAATAAGCTCCTAATAAAAAAATAATACATACACTACTAATTTATTACAAATATTAAATGTGCAAGGATATGCAAAATGAAAGAGTTTTTGTTTTCAAGGTTGTAAGTCTTTCTCAAAAGTTTAAACCTCAATTTACAAAATTTTCAAATTACATCGATCATCATGAAATTATATTAGAACTTTGGCTTGATCTATTGTCTTCAAGAGTTATGTTGATGATGTTTTCAGTAAGGTTTTCCACGTCAGAACTCTCTTCTGCATAAACTAAGTATAGAAAAATCAATCATTAAAAATCATTCAAATTATGAGAAGTTCAACAAAATAATTATGAAAAGAAATAAAATAATAATATTATACCATATAAAAATATATTATCTCATTTTCCAAATAGCCAATCTCGTGTGCACAACAAAGCTTGAACTGTTTCTGGTAACAATGAACTTCGATACTGATCTAGTACTCTACCCCCAATACTAAATGCAGATTCTGATGCAACAATTGAAATGGAAATTGTTAACACATCTCGTGCTTTCTGAGAAAGTACCAGATAATGAAAACGCTCAATTTGCCACCAAGAAAGAACATCCATGTCTACTTTTCTATCTATTCTTTTATCCTCCAAATACTTTTGCAATTCATTTTTTTCAATCGAACTTGAACCATCATAATTATTATCAAAATCCTACATCATAAAAAATCATGCATCATGTCAATTTCAAATATAATATCAACACTTTTTATAGTACTAATACTACAATCTACAAATATATAAAGTAAATAAAAACAAACTTAAGTTACCTCAAGAATAACATCTACAGATTCTGTTTGATGAATATGCACTGAATTCACTGCAATATTTGAATTATCAAGATTCGGAAGTTTTTCCAAGTACACACCAAAAAGATCATTCAATTTGTCATTAACCTTTGTAAATTCGACCGAATTCACACCATGAAGCCTTGTGTAAGCCCAATCCACAAAATGCAATTTATAATGAGAGTCTAAGATGACTGCAATTGCCAAAATGAAACTGTACTCAGACCAATACTTCTCAAACTTCATGTACATGTAAGTCTCCATCTTCTTCATGAAACTTTCAGAGTCATTCATAGCTGCCTTAATTTGAAGTTGGATTACGAAGACCTTAGGGAAGATCAAATTTGATGTGGGGTACTTTGTCCCAGAGAATAAGCAGGTCCCAAAAACTTGGAAATCTTCATTATTTTATCTCACTCTTCAGAAGATGGACAACTAGTAAAATTGGAATCATTCAACCCTAAATGAATCAAAGCATATCGATAGAAAATTGCACTATCTAGCATAATATAGGTTGAGTTCCATCTAGTAGGGACATCTTGTCTCAACCCTCTCCTACCATCCAACATCCCTACTTGTCTAACACATTCATAAAACTTTAGTTTCCTAGCCTCAGAGCCCTTTATATACTTGATGCATTCACGAATTTTTATCACCGAAGAATCAATTTCTTTAAGTTCATCTTGAACTATCAAATTTAAGACATGAGCACAACAACGCACATGAAAGAAGTCACCATTTATCACGAGAAGACTTCTAAGATTCAATTGATTCTTCAAAATGCTAACAAAAGAAATATTTGAAGAAGCATTATCCAAAGTAATAGAAAATAACTTCTTCTCAATTCCCCACTCAGTCACCAATGCATTAATTTTCTCAGATAATGCAACACCAGTATGAGGAGGAGGCATGTGACAAAAACTTAAAATTCTCTTATGTAATTTCCAATCTTTGTCTACAAAGTGAGCAGTAAGAGCAAGATACCCATCAGTGCATTGCGAGGTCCATAAGTCAGATGTCAAACAAATTCTACCTTCAACTGAGCCTAACAATTATGAAGCCTTTGTTTTTCATTTTTGAACATCCTCAACGCACAAGCTTCAATAATATTTCTACATGGTAACTTAATATCATGAGATATATATATATATATATATATATATATATATATATATATATATATATATATATATATATATATATATATGCAAACAGAGCCCTAATTCCCTCATATTCAGAAAAACTAAAAGGAAGATTATGCTTGATGATGGCCTCTACCAATAAGCCACGGAATACCACAGGATCAAAGTTTTGGGAGCTGAATTCAAACACCGACGGCGACAATAATTCACCAGTCTGTCCAGGTCCAAGGCATGTTTTCAAATGTCTATTCATATTACCCGTCCCATGATGACTAACATCTATTACCAGTTTCTTACAATTTTTGCATTGAGCACAACTTTTACCATCTTCAAAAATAGTTGTCAATTTATTGAAAGTTATCCAAACAGGAGACCTGAGTGTTCGCTTACCTAATTTGATCACTCTAGCCTTTTTCTTTGCCGGACTTATATTTGTATCTTCTGTATTTTCACCTCCATGATCAGGTTGCATTCCCATTGTCACTTCCACTAACCCTCCATCACTAAGGTTCGTAAAATCTTGCTCTACATCATCCATTGCTTCAAGAAAGAAAAACAAAATTGTAAAATCTTGCTCATACCAATTTCATACCATATCCATTTCAAATTCACATATCTATTTCAATTTCACATATATAATTGCACTCAAACAGTAAGCAAGTAATGGAATATCGAATGGTTTTGACTAAATTAGTAGGCCCTATAATGGAATATCGGACTAATTTGAGAATTACACATATATAGTTGATTTAGTTGGATATGTGTTCATATTTTATTTGATCTAGTTGGATATGCACTTGTTGTATGTTCTAGTATGCATAAATGGAGGCACTGAGTAATGATGGCAGAAACAGAGGATCCATCATCCAAGTAAGAAACTGCATTTTGTCAAATCAATTTTTAAAGACAATAATTTGGCAATTAAATTTTCGGACCGACAAATATATTTACGTACAAATTAATTTTAAGCTCTTGACATGTCACATGGTACAAATTAATTAGGTCTAGCATATTCTAAAAACACAATGGAGTTCCATGACTGTATTTCTCACAGCACAGTGCAAATACAATTTAAAAAAAATACAGAAACTCAGAAACTAGCAACAATGCAGAATACATCTTCATAAAATGTTTAATTTCATCATGCGGCTCCACTTTCTATCTTAAACCATTAAAATGAAAACGAACAAAGAAGGAAAGAACAAAATCTCAAAAGCCCTAATTCCAGTCCCTATTCAAAATCCCTAATTCAGAAACATGAATTTCAGAAATTCTGAATTCCAAAAACCCTAATTCAGAGTCCCTATTCAAAATCCCTAATTCATAAACCTGAATTTCAGAAATTCCTAATTCCAAATGCCCTAATTTAGAAACCTTAATTTCAGAAATTCCTAATTCGAGTTTATTGCAGGAATTTCTTACCTTGTGCAACGAGGAGGAGTGCCGGAGCTGGATTTCAGTGGTACTGGTATGCTCAGACAGTGGGTGAACGGTGAACCCGAGGAGTGAGGTCTCGAAGATTCGAGTCGAAGACAGACAGAGTCGAGGACAGACAGAGTGAGGTCGCTGATCTGCTTGAGGGCCCGTGACCGTGAGGAGGGTAAGGCGCCGGTGCTGTGTCTGCGTGACTGCATGAGGTTGAAGTCGAAGATGAACTGACGAAGTCGATCGAGATTCGAGAGAGATAGAGTGAGATTTGTGCGATTTGTTATGTAGTCTCATCTGTCAATGATGACTTGATGTGGTCTCGCTCTACCGCGTTGATTTTATGTGGCCTCATTATTCAGCAATGATCATTGTGGCTGCCTGTATTGCTCCGTTGCAGCTATTGTTTATTGTGACAGATTTTTGCTAATGGCACTTGTGCGCTTGGCAATTGTGTATTCATGCTTGTGGTAGTCTACTAAGGTTTACTCTTATTTGTCTGTTTGTGAAAATTCACTCCAGATCACTGAAGTTATGTACTCAATGACACCCTTGCATTTGTTTGTGTTGATTAATGAAATACCACACTATCGTTTCTTGTAAAAAAAAATAAAAAATCTTACAAAAGGAATTTTTGTCTCACACATATTCTTGTATAATGCCACGTAAAACAACACGATCGACAATAAGAGTTTTTGCTCGATCGTGATCATTTTGAAACTTGACCGCTCCCTCTCTCCGTTCTCAGCCGGAAATGGTTCGAATCCATGTGAAAAGCGGCGAGGGCTCCGACCAGAAGGAGTTCCTCTACGACTGCGCAAGCTCTTCGCCAATTGACGAGATTGCCCACGAAATCTCCCGAATTTCCAATCTCCAAACCAAGATTGACCGCCTGGTTCTCGAGCTCGAACCTCGTCTGAAACTCCTCCATGGCGACGCAAAAGGTTCAAACTTCTAACAAAACCCTAATCACTTTGCTTACAACCGACTAATCCGAATCTTAATCCTTAATCTCTGAATCACTCACTTGTTTAACTACTAATGCAGCTGCTTCTTTCCTCAGAGCTCTATCCGAAGCCAAATCCTACGCTTCCAAGGTATAAACCAAAGAATTTGAATTCGAATTGTTTTCAAGAACGAAAACGCAGTGATAAATTCTGGGTTTTTGAAAACAGGACCAGGTTGTATACAACAAGCCTTTGTCTTACCATGTACTGAGAAACCACATACAAGCTTTGGAGAGAGAGCTCAAAGCGGTTTCTGAGTTTCAGGAACTATTGGAAGGTAACCCTGTTTTTGTTTTGTGAGTTTTTGAATTGTGTATTGCAATTGGTAAGTCTTGGTTTTTTTTTTATTGCGATGTGAAAAGTTACAGGCATTGAATTTGGCGGGGAGGATTCGAGTCGGCTTTGTTGGGCGGGGAAAGTGCTCGATGGAAGTAAACGGTTGTGTGATTATATTGGAAGCAATGAGAAAACTAAGGTGATTGATTTGATTCCTTACTTATATGGATTGCAATTGGTTTCAACATCTTACTGAAAGCGAAGTTCTGAACTTTTTAGTTGTAGACGCATATAGTAGTTTAAGCTTTTGGTGTTTTGTGGGAAAGATATAGCTTGGTAATTGTCCTGTCTGTTTTGTGGCAGATTGTTATCAAGCTGCAGCCAACTGACTCGTGTCCTGCATAGTAGCGGTAAGTGGCAAATGAATCGACTTAGTTCTTCTACATAGTGTATATAGATATTTGTGTTTGTGTACGTACGTGTACATGTTTTGACTGTGGGTACGAATGTTTGGGTTCATGTGTACGATTGAATTTGTTTGTGTTCAGGAAATGGCAAGATCCATCTGGATGAACGCAATTGTCTATGAAGATGGATGCCGAGAAATCAAAGCTCTTGATTTTTTACAGGTCTACAGTGCATTTAAATTCTTCCTCATCTGGTTTGTCTGTTATTATGTATTGGCTATCGGTTGGATGTGCATCCCAAATAAAATTATAAGAGATGTCGACTTTTGTGATGCATTGACAAAACCATTGTCTTTAAGTACAGATTATAGTAAGCTGCAACGGTCATACATGGCAGGCTTAGTTTACCTCTGTTTTTAGTGGAATTTGTTGTTGCTGTATGGAGATTTGGATTTATTTAGCAGTTTAAAACGATAAATGAAGAGCAGGAATTGTCTTTCTCTGTATGTTTTGTTTGCTAATATTTATATATGTGCTTATGGTATAATTATTATGCTAGCACAAGAAAACGATATGCAAGGGATTGGAGATGTCCAAATCTCTCAGGTTGTAGGGAGTCAGGGACAGCCTGGTGCCTTCCAAAGGCCCCGTTCTTACTTCAAGCCAAAAGAACTTGATAAGAAAGATCATTTGTGCTTCAGTTGACCTTTTCAACCAGTCTCGAAGATAAAAAATGTTCTTACCAGAACAAAGTTAGTCTTTCGTATATGCCATTGACATTGAATTCTGAACTCCACATAAGCTGTTGCATTCTGGAAAAATCAGTTTTGATCCAAACCTTAAGCCCTTCGTCGCTACGAAACTAATCAGTTGTTAAGGATGCAAATCCACCACTGCATAAAACGAGATAGGACAAGTGTTGTTGCATTGATTTATTCTTTACTAGTCTTTGCCACATTCACGGTGTATATTTCACTTATTGTTGTTAGGCTAAATGGGTATGGATGCTGATACCTTAGTGTTTAGGGGTAACTTTGCAGCTTCTCTGCTGATGTAACAATGTAGCTGGTCTGCAAGGCCTACCATTTCTTTATTTTTTCCTAGTTAACATTAAAATTTGAGTGGGGAAAAAGGTCTGTGGTTAGATGGGTATCTGTTAACCCATAGTGCTCAACAACATCAGTTAGACCTTTTAGTTGCTTTCTTTTGCTCTAATCCTGTCAAATTTTTGGCTGACATGTTCACTTAATTTAAGGTTTATATCTCCCACTAGGGAGTATCTGGGAAAAGAAAAGGGGAAGGAAATAAGAGCCAAAGTAAAGGCTGCTTTCTTTTCTTGCACTTGAAGAACTCCTGTTATATTAAATTGTTGAACGTTTACCCTTTTTCTTTGTCGAGTTCGTAATTTTGTTCATTTATACCGTGCTTTAGGATTAATCTTGTATGATGCAGTAAGAATGAGTAAATACGTTTTCTTTGTTGATGCAAGGACCATTTTCTTCTGTTAACATGTATAATGGAGGCTGGTGTCTTATGGCTACTCTTGAGGGGCAGATACGTGGGCTTTTTAGAACTCCGTTTGGTGATTGGCTGGGACATAAAAATGATGTTGATCTTAGCCTAATCTAAGGTACTTTGCAGTTAAGTATCATCAAGGAATGATGCCGGCTCATCGAGTTGATGGCTGTTGAATTAAATTAGCTATGCATATATGATGCTGGGAAGATCTTTTTTTTTCTCGTTGGTTCAGATCCTGAGAGAGTTCATCAGGCGACTCCTTGAATAACCGTTGACATGGATTATTATCCCAATCTTTTCTTTCATAGTCCACTTGATTATGACCTCTTGAAAGATAGCCAGTTGACGCATGGGAGAAACCCAACACCCTATCCATTAGGATTCTGGACCACATGCTTGTAAATTGAAAACTTGTTAGCTAGTTGAATTCTAGAGCCACGGAATTTGCTGGAAGTGAAGCAGTTGTCAGGAAATTAGGGGGAAAACCTGATGTCTTGTCTTAGAAGTGAAACAGAGTTTCTGACAGCCATGCACTGAACCAAACCATATTCATTAACAAATTTGTGAAAGAAGTAAAAAAATAACACTTCATTAACCCAAGTCAAAAGTTTGTACTTTCCCCTCCCTCTCTCCCATTCACCGAGAGCCCTTCAGCCCCTACAAAGCTCTGGTCTTTCTTGGTCCTCACAAGCTGCTATCCTCGAAGAGGACAATGAGTAGAACCCAACTTCACTGACGGTCTTTCTTGAACGAAAAGGTTGCTGCGACTGCTTGCAATGTGCAATTGCCCCCTGAATTGAACTCTCAATTTCTGAACTTGCACTGTTGCATCTCTTCAGAAACTGCAGCTCCTGAGTCCCATTGGAATGATTTGAAGATGAAGAAGAGCCTGAAGATGATGAAGAGGATGTTGAGATCTTTGTTGAATTCCGTTTGATGGCCAGTGAGAACGATCTCCTGTGGAGACCAGGACCATCCTCAATGACCTTGGCTTTGCTGAAGCTCCTCGCACCAGAAGCAGACATCCGGTATTTCTCTCTCTGAATTTGTCCAAATGGGGTTTTCCTGGATGTCTTCACATATTTACTTAAATCCTCAGATTTGAAAACCATTCCTCCATCTGCATTCCTGGCAGCGGCTGCACTGGACTCGTCCGAGCAACTAGATTTGCCAAACAGAGACTTGAGGTATGACCGGGAAGCCTTCAGCTTTGAACCAAGCAATGACTGCCTGAACTTTTTAGTCCAAGACTTTTTCGGGTTTTCATTCACGAAGCCGCTCACTTCAGTTGAGTACTCCAAAGTATACTCTTCCGGGTTCAGCTCTCTGCTAACCTGGCAAGACTCCGAAGGCGAGATATTGCAGGACTCAAATGGTGTGCTGGTTGTGGTTGGAGTTGGGGAAGTGGTGGCCAACGGAGTGCTATAGAATTCTTCAAACATATCTTTTCGGTGATCGAAACCAGCATGGGAGTTCTGCAGTAGTTTTTCGACCATTTGTAAGCGCGGGGGTAGGTGGAGGGGAAGCAGCTTCCCTTTGTAAAAGAGCTCATCAGCTGGAGAAGTTGAGGGGGGATATCTCTCCAAAGAAGTGGATGACATTTGAAACTCGAACTCTCTGGGGTGTGGAGGGGAGCTCATGGAATGGCTGGGGAAGGCGGGATACGAACCGACATCCATGTCAATGTAGTCATCGTCTGCGTGATCACAGGATAGGTGGTCTACAGCCATAGCTTGTGTGCTGCTTGAAGATGAGCTTTGTGAGGTTTATGAAAGGTGTTTTATGCAACCTTTAGAGTTGGTCGATGATGCCTACTTATAGAAAGAAATAAACTCTTTTTAGAATATTTTTTAAGTGCTCCCAAAATTCCAAATATAAAATATGATGTGGACCCTTTCTGTTGGCGCATCTTAATTGTTTTCTTTTCTCTATCAATCATTGAAAATTTTGTGGTTGTCTCTTTCTTTGTTTATATGTATAGGATGGATTTGGGACACCATTTTTTTACGTAAATTTTCGTCATGCTTATCTTGTAATTAATGATCTGAATTGTCTTTTAGGTCTTCTTTTAAAAATCATGTTCACCAAAAATCACTCAAGTCTAAAACCAAATGACTGCTGGATTAAGGGTTTCTTTATAAAACTATATTCGTCAATTTTTTTTACTTACAAATGAATGTCATAATGACTTTGGAATTGTCTTCTTTTTTTTTTTGTAAGGATGATGTTCTAAAAGATAGACGGTTCGAATCGTTAAAACACATTACGAAGTGAATCTCACAAGAGGGATCCCCCTTTTAAAAAAAAATGGACACCCTATTGACCGTTGGATTTGACTTTAATGAAATTGTGTGGTTGAGATTAAAACACAGGCCACATAATTTTATTAAAGTCAAATTCAACGGTCAAGAGGGTGTCCATTTCTTTTTAAAAGGGGATCCCTCTTGTGAAAGGATTCCTATATATATTTATTTATTTTTTAATACAAACAATATTTTATATTAATATACACTAAAAGAGAAAATGGGAGTTTGCATTCACGACACAAGTAGGTTTTATATTTTTTCTCGGACTCGGGACAAGTTTAACACTTTAATTTGTTGGGACCATGCATTTTTCCAATCAAAGTTCCTAAGTTGTGAAAAAAAGAGGAATATTGCGGTTAATAATATCTAAAAAGTGCTAAAAGGATTAATATCTATTGATGATTTGCTTTAACCTCTTAATTACAGTCATCAACTTGGCCCAGGCCGGCTCTTGTTCAGTGAATTGGTCTGTGTTAGACACAAAATTGTTTCAATTTACTTATGAAGTTGACACATCTCAAAATAAACAATGCTTGAATCGTTCAAAGTTGAAACTTACTAGAATATCTTATCAAATATTTAACAAGTGCTGTCGGATATTGTTAGTGAGAATACTTAGTGCATTAACATTTGAGTACATGATTTTGTTTTTAAGCGTTTAGAGTAACTAAACGATGCTACTTTTAACTCAAAACTCTAGAAGCATGATACTTGTATCTCTGACGTCACTACGGTATTTCTGACCAAAAACACAATGCCGCATGCTTTAAATTTTTCACACAATGTTTCGTAAATAGTTTGAAAGATTATCACATTCAGGGGCAAATTCATTCATAGACCCGGGTAGTCCTGGGATCACCCAGGGTCCAAAGAAGCCGCATGTGAGGACCTCTAAGGATCACCCAACGGTTTGTGCAGTTGGTGGAACAGAGAAGACCACCATGGCTATGCAGATGTTGTGTAACAAATACTTTGAACCAAGAAGAAATATCTGATTTGAGACAAAGAGGAACAGAGAGAAAACCACCCATGACTCTGCTGTTCTTGGACCTTAGTTCCAACAAAGAAGAAAGACTCTCTCTCTCTCTCTCTCTCTCTCTCTCTCTCTCTCTCTCTCTCTCCATTTCCACGTGACCACCTCTCCATTTTTCTTTTTTTTTCTTTTTTTAGTTATTGTCCAACTAGGTTGTGTCACTTAGCATTTTAATTGATAAAAATGGTGTATTACTCAACTAATACTTTTTATACTATATGTTTGATACCGTAGTTTTTAATAAAATTCACTATAGATTCATTTAACTTTTGAAAATATTGTATAAAGTAACACAAACTCTTAATCACTTAAACTTTCATCTCATACCATCAAATTCACTAAAATACACAAGCAAAAATTCTAAATTTTTGTATGTTATATGTTAATAAATAACCTAATTAAAATAATAAATCCAAATTCTCAATACAAATATATTATTTTAAGCATAAATAGGCATTTATTTATATGATATATCATAAATTTACTTAAATCCGTCTAAACTCATCTAGGCGCATATGTGCTAGGCTCCAGCCTGTCGTTTAACTAGCACCTAGCGTATCTTGATTATTAGGACATCCAATATTGAAATCACGAATCCTTCACTGATCACATCTGTTTCATGTAAGTCTACTGATGCCACCTATTTTATTAATGAATTAAATAAATAAAAAAAATTAGGCTCATGCACAAGAAAATAAATATATTTCTTTAAGTGCTTCTCAAACTCACCACCTTTGTAGTTAAATTTAAATTCGTGACCAACCGCACGTCTCAAAACCTGGCTTTTTATGCAGCCAAGAATGTAAACAATTCCTCTCTCTCTCTCTCTCTCTCTCTCTCTCTCTGAAAGACAACAAAACTTGAAAAAGATTTTCTAATCAGTGGAGTAATGGTGGGAGCTAAAGGTTGAAAAAGCTCTTGTAATCCAATAGAGTAATAATTAGAACTAAATAATCACTTTGTAGTACACTTCACCGGATCATCTTACTTTTACTGGATTCCTGGGTTTGTTTCACTTTCATTTCATATTTGTACGTGCACACACATCTTTGATCATTCTTTACCTTATCTCTATTCTTTCTTATATGCGCCATATTTAATATTTTATTTTGCACATAAATTGCAGTTTGACATGTATGCATGCATAATTTTATTTTTGAAATTTTAACTAGTTATTTTTGCATGTGTATCGTACTAGAGTGACGACACATGCTATGTAAGTGAGTTAGCTACTACAGTAGAGTAAAGCGAGATGAAGAGTGAAAGACTAAGTGATAAATCAATATACTACTATATCAACCTTAGTGAGTAAAGTTATATTTAAACTCATTTAGAGTACTAATAATTTTTTGTGGAATGTTTGACTAGGGCAACTCTTACACCAGTGAGACCAACATAGTGTTGGTCCAGATAAAAAAAGTACAAACAAATCTCATGCATTTATGAAAGATATCATATGAATGATGTGGTTGAGAACCCATACATAAGTTTTTCTTGTATCAAATAATATTTCACATGTAAAGAATTAAACAATGTTGTTCTCGAAAAGTTAATAATTATCTTAGAACATGTTTCTTTTAGTTTCTATAAAATGAGATAAAAAGTAGAGGAGATTGCATTGTTTATATAGTGAAATGGAGGGAGGAGAGAATTTGTCAAACCTCAAAAAGGAGCCAAGACAGAAGCCGACAGTTGGTGGTGGGTGGGAAAGGGAAATTCCGGAAGGAATGCCTGCGAGTCTCGAGAGACTTCTCATTTGTCTTCTCCTTTTAACACCCTCCCCATCTTTGCGTTCCATCTTTTTCTCTCTCTGTTTTTTTTTTTCTTCTCAATTTTTAACCCCCAAAACACAGTAATGGGATTCCCTCCTTTGAATGGTTGGCCATGGCTCTTCTGTCAGCCTATTATATTCCCTCACACTTCCTCAGCACTTACTAAGTTGATCAAATGTTTTCGTCAGCTGGTTAGGCTTATATTGTGTATCTGAATTCACTCGAATATTATAACGTATTAAGTTTTGAGTTTAGAATTAAAATTTAGATATTGATAATAGTACGCATAATGTAGATTTGAAGTGAAAAGTTATAAGCATCAGTATGCGGTGCCTCTCGCACAAAAAGAAACCCTATATCAACTTCACATGCACAACCAATCCTTTGTGTGAGATGTGTCGCATAAGGACATGTTAGAATTTCTTGTTATAGCATGGGTGAACATGTTAGAATTCTTGTTATAGCATGGGTGAACTCCATACACCACATAAGCACACAAGGGTTATATCATGTGGCCTCTCCCACTTTCTAAAATATTCATATTTTGGCATCAAACTGTTCAATTGTTTTGAAAAGTTGAAGAAAAAAAAAAGGAACAGTTATGTTCTTACTGTGTTTTGTTTCTTGAGACAAACGGCACCAAGTAGTAGGCACAATTGTCCTCCTGCAGCAAGCATTCATAACTGTGTGTTCTGTAACTTGGGTCCAGACTCCAAAATGTCCATCAAACTTTACCATGTCAATACCTTATCCTGCATTTAGCTCTTGCATCCAAATAAGGAGAAGTTCTTGGGTGCAGGCGTCCGGATTACAAGGCTATTCAACCACACATAAAATACTTTCTTTTTTTTTGTATTTTGGTCTCGCCCACCTTATTCGGTTCCATCATTTGTGTCTAGTGCCTTATACAGACGTCTGAACATAAGAATTTCTATTAAATAATAAGGGTCGAACAACCAATACATATTACATTTACCTCTATGAGAAATGTTACTAATAGTCACTCGCGGGTGTGATTAGCTGTTAGTTGTTGATTGAGGTGGGTTCCCAATACATCAATGGTTGATAGTCACCCGCTCGCGTGGACGAATATTCCTAGCACAACTCTTACATTATATGCAATAACAAATTCCCTCACCAAATTATATTAAAATTCATTCTAGCAAAGGATGGCCACAAATTTCAAACAAATGACCCACAATCCCAAAATCCAGGATACTTGAGCTATCCGATTGGTTCAAGGATTGGGGCACCCTTTGCCGGACATCCCACAAAAGAGAAAATTGCAACAACAGCTTCAACCAACTTCTTTTAGAAGTCGTTTTAGAAGCTGCTTTTGGAGGAAGGACTTTTGGGTGGAGATATGTTTAATGTCCAGGCCACTAGCTTCTGTTCCCTTTGTGCTAAAAACATAGGAGGTCCTGCATAATTATGGTGCTCTTGAAACATAAAACCAAAATTTTACTTGCACATCTAGAAACCTTTTCAAATCCACATGAAAAAAAAATCTCGAAACCCCACATTCTCTTCTGGACTCCTCCATTTGTGGGTGGAGAAGCACGAGAGGCCCGCTTAAACATCTGGCGGGCATCCGGAGCCCCCCACTTCATCGAAGAGAGGCGATGTAGCCACATTCTCATTCGTACCAAACAGTTATATGAAACATGATGCAATGAAGCTAAATCGTCGAAGAGATTGTTGTGGCTCGCCGGCTACATCCAAATTACATCATTCATTCATTCATTCATTTGTAAATCCATATTAGAACATATACAGGTTCGAGAATTTAAAGAAGAATTAACAAATTGATAATCCGTCACTTGTTGCAACGATGTTACGAAATGAAGTATGTGTAGGTTTTCGGAGGTCAGGTAGAGTCTTATATCACGCTTATAATATACAGGTGCCGATCGCCTAGCCAGCATAAGTATTGCACTATTTGGCCGATGAATCACCAGATTTTAATTCCTTCTCAAGTTCATCGAACTCCCAGTCATTAATCTCCTCTCCTGAGTAGTCTTGACCAACCTTGCCAAACTCGGATTCCAGCTTAGCTAGTTCTGCTTCCGTGTCATGCGTTTGCTCTGCCTTGACCGCACCTGGCCCAGGCTGCTTATCTGTCCCTGCTTCCTGTGCTCCTGTGCTTTCTGTTGGGAGATGAGATGGACCGCTCTGCGGCTTTTCGCTAGATGAAGTTTCTGCTTTAGGGGATGGATTCTCCAGTTGTAGATTTGGTCTCTCAATAGCTTCAAATTGCTCTCTTAATTTTTCAATATCAATAAACAGCTCCTTAACCATGAGGTCATCTTTCCTGGAATAGGCAAGACAAGTACATCATATTCGGGGTCTTTGTTGAACATCTTCAAACATTAAGTGTACAAAGGAAAAGAAACAAGTTCATACACCACCAAAAGTTGATACCTGGAAACTTCGGATCGTTGGCCATAAAACTGCTCTTTGATGTAATCTACTACACTGAAGGTGGTAATAATCTGAAACAAGAGGACAATATCGATGTTTGTACTTATTAGTAGATAAATATTGCACAACAAAAAGAATTAGGTACATTATGGAACCGAGAAACCATTAGACACATAATGGGATACTATAAAAGACTACTTGCAAAAGAAACACTGGATCATAGATGATATAGACAAATAAGACTTTTGACATGTGATTCCTGATGCGATACTACGACTCGATACTTTTACCTTGGTTTCGAGGTCCAAATATTCCTCCTCAAGATTATTTAATGGATTTAATACTTTGGAAGCCTCATTCTCTGCACTGGATGCCATCTTTGACCTGTCTCATCAGGTCAAAATACATTAAAACCGCGCAAACACAATGAAGGTGCAACCATCACAGTTTCACAAACATTACCCCTCACTCAATTTCTTAAGGTTCTCTACAAATGTCCCAATACGGCTGATAGAAGGCCCCAACTCTTTCTGCGTATAAGACAAAAGGTGTGCATCAAGAACACTGAAAGAAATATCAACCTATATATATATTTATGTGTGTGTGTGTGTGTGTGTGTGTGTGAGAGAGAGAGAGAGAGGGGGGGGGGGGGGGGGTCTCAATACCTTGTAAGCAGAGATATGAACAATGACCAAGTTCAAGAAATAGTCCTCATGCTTCTCCAATTCATCTCTTGAAAATGCAGAAAACAATAGTTGTGTAAATAACAATGCATAAATTTCAAGAAAGAAAAGAATCCAATTGCATAGATTTGAAGAACATACTTGACAAGCTTCTCCTTCTTATCTGCATACGAGAGTTGGAGAACCCAAGTATCTTCGAGAAAATTAATCCATGTCTTTAGAATATCAGCCTCTACCTTACACATTGCAATGGATTTCGAGAGCTCATCTTCCTGTTAACAAAACAAAGAAAGATTTGAATTATGCAGATGGCCAAAAAGGTGTAATACCCTGAAATAATCCAAAACGTGAGAAACAATCAAAACCTTTGTTTCGGAGTGAGAAACAATCTTATTGTTAGCTTCCTCAAATTGTTCTCTCTCTTCCCTGGTATTGCGAAGGCGAGCATTAGCTGCAGCCAAGGAGATATTAACCTAGAAAAGATGGCTAGTGTTTAGAAATAAGCAATCAATAAAGACCAAATTGATTTAATAGATAAGGGGAAATATCAAGGCAGAAAAACCTTTTTTAATTTAGCCTCAAGATCATCCCTTTCTTTTTCAAGCTCTGAAATCTCAGCTGTTATTTCCTGAAAATGGTCATAAGACAAAAACTAAAATTCCCTTTCCAAGGCTCATGGTATACTTGAACACCTCTACCACATCTATAAGCAGGCCTAGCATGAACCAAAAAAAGAAGGTTTTACCCACGGGAGAAAAAAAAAAGGGGGGGTTTATGAACTCCAAAATTTGCTTCCGATACTCCTCCAGGCACTCATATGTGCATTGCACGAAGCTTCTTTTGAAGTTCAAACAATAATTCCCACAAAAATAAAGATGCTAATAATTAAAATACCAACATATTTCAAACTTGATAACAATGCAAGTACCTAATAATAATCTCTCTAGATAAATGTGTTTGGATCGAGTACAAACTCCATGTTGTTATTAAATAAGGTTGAAGAACCTTACCTTCTCTCTTTCACTCACTTCACTTGCTCTGGCCACACGAACCTTTATTGCCTCCTCTTTTTGAAGTCTGTCATTTATGAAGAACTAAGAAAGTGATTTTGTTTTCCCTATTCCTGCATCTAATATAATAATACAACCACAGACTACATGCCATTACTGTTAATTAAACCAATAATTCTTCACTGGAACTGCAGTTACAAAATCAAGGTTTACTAAATCTCTGTATGGATACAATACATCAAGTCAAGTCATATGAAATTTTGACTTTTGAGTTAATGTTTATTAGTTGATAGCCTAATATGACTTAAAAACAAAACAACAGAGTATATAATGAATACACATGTATTACAAGAAAAAAAGACAAATTGTAACAACGTGATTCAACACTTTAGAATATCAACACAAGCACAAATGGTTCCTAAAGTGTTGTATACCTGTGATCTAAAATACGATTTTCAGCTTTTGCAGAGGAGCTAGCAAGAGATTCTGATAGAACCTTCAATTTATCAACCTGAGTATACAGCCAAAATAATGTTGATAACGAGGGTTTATAACCATGAAAGAAAATTGCCATTTTGTTGGTGCAAAAGTAACAATCAAAGGATCGAGCTGCACTCGATTCAGAAACTACATAAATAAAGGCAAGATGCTGCCTACAGAAGACATACTTTTTGAGCATGGATCTCTGGAGAATCTCCATTGTTCAACAATTTCTTCTTCAGTAAAAGTGCTTCTATTCTGGAACATGCTCGAATTTGTGCAAGTGCTTCTTTTAATGCCTACCAGAAAGAAACATAGGGCAGTCAGATCCATTATTTTCATAACTTTTCACTCAAAACTGGCCAATAAAAAGCTTTCACAAATCCATCAAACTGGACCTTATAAAGAAGGAACAAAAGAAGAACTTGTACATGTACAGAATGTACACTGTATATATAGGAACAATTCATTTGCATCTTTTGCAGGATATTTTACTCAATCCCGACTAAGCAGCCAGTTGTCTCTTTTTTCCTGTTCATGGGAGTTCTTAAATGGCTTCTTTTACCGAATGCTGTAAACTTTTAATTGTTACAGCTTCAATGTACAACTTTTACATTGAAGCCTCCCATATAAATAATATTATAATTATTATTACATCCAGAAAACTAGAAGTTTAAATTGCACATATGGTAGCAGTTATCTATTGGGCCGCCCATGACTAAAATTGCATCATTAAGCCACTAGTCTTCCACTTTATAATGTCTTTGGAACTTATGATTAATTACAAAAAAAAAATAATGAGGCAGTAAAACCACAAAAATCAATAATAGCAATCATGCTCACCTTTATTGTTTCCAATTTTGTTTCTTCTGATGCTTTGTCATGACCTTCATTTGAGGGCTTCAGAGGCGGTTTCGTTACATCAAGCTTCCTCTTTAGACTAGAGGCTTCTTCGTCTATTCTGTGGCAGGACACATATGAATACACAGGTAAGCAAATGTTTACCGGCAACACCTCACCCCTTTAGCTCACAACTGAGGCCTAGCGTCATACTTTTACATTCGATCTTACCGGTATGATAATTAAATGCCTAAGGTGACCACACACAGGTAAGCAAATGTTTACCGGCAACACCTCACCCATTTAGCTCACAACTGAGGCCTAGCGTCATACTTTTACATTCTATCTTACCGGTATGATAATTAAATGCCTAAGGTGACCACACACAGGTAAGCAAATGTTTACCGGCAACACCTCACCCATTTAGCTCACAACTGAGGCCTAGCGTCATACTTTTACATTCTATCTTACCGGTATGATAATTAAATGCCTAAGGTGACCATCCCAAACTAAAAGTTTCTAAAAATATAAACAAACAAATTTATTTGCATAACCATACATCTAGTGAATGGCAGGACTAGTTCATATCCATACAAGAACAAAATCCCACTGCCTATTCTCAAAAAAGAAAAATCCAAAAGAGATTACTAACTGTTAAGATCAGATTTTCTCATAATCAATCGTCAACAGCCTAGGTGATAATTCATTTCACATTCATTTTTTTGGTGTGAATGCGTGATAATAAAAATATGGTTATTCATACATAAGAAGTTATTCATGAAATTGCTATATCAAGTTGAGAGAGGGAGAGTTCTGTTATCTTTTGCACACCTTATGACATCAGCATTTATCTTTAACCCCGTAATTGCACCTTGTGCAAATTGGAGCAATTCATCCCGTTTTACCTGAATACAGAAGAATATGAACTAGTATGCTTCACTTAAGCAAAAAGAAGTACAAGTCTTGCATGAATTATATCTATATAAACTTGATGGAAAGTATATATCAAGTTTTGTCCACAATTCATATTTGTTGATATGATCTTCAAGTGCACTCTTAGTTTTATATCTTTACCAATACTTCATCATCATAGCTTGAAAAAGCTGTGGCCAGGTCCTTTATACTGCTCACTGTTGCATGGTGAACTTCTGTTCCTCCAGTAAGACAGAGCCTGCAGTTTCATTTAATAATAAGATTAAAAAAAATCAGGCCTTAGTTTTGCTAACCCGAATAAATAATACTGGCTTAACAGGCCATGAACTGCTTTACACACTATTGAAAATTCCTGGTTCTCACCTAAACATCTCCATGAGCAGGGCAACCTCTTCATCGTTCGGAGCTTCAAGAATCTGAGGCATAGAAAAGAGTTAACCAGAGGTTAACTTCCTGAATCAGAAATTCCAAAGGAATATAAGATCATTTAGGATAATCCCAGTTTTTGAAGTTTTAGGCATTTGATGAAAGCGATAAGTTTCCTAATCATTCTTTTCCTTAAATATTTATAAATAAAAAAATTTAAAAAAAAAGCCACAGTTTCCTATTACAAAAGAAAACCCCATGAACTTCACAAACCAAGTGCATATGTAGCAATGCCCGAGCAAAAACAGAGAGCATACGGCTCAACAAAATCATCTCGACTTAAATAATTTTCCATCATGCTTCCATTAAGTGCTTCCCCTAACTAACGAAATAAGCAATTTCTTCAAGTAGCACGTTTAGTCATCCATCTTAGCATTCATCTGTTTGGCTGAACTATTTCTACGATCATTAGCTAAATAAAAAAGCCCATTCCTTTCAAAGAAATGTCTTTAATTTCATTGATATATGCAGCATTAATTTCTCAAATACATACCATAGACAGTGTTATGCCCTCCAGAGCCTGACTTTGAAGAAAAACTTCGCGGAAATTCATCGGTTCACCGCCAACATCAGAGTCATAATACAAAACCTAATCACATTACCAAAATTCACAAGTTTCAATAGCAAACAATACTCCAGCAAAACAATAAAATAAAAAATTAAATAATTAACCGAATGGAATGAAATAAAACTGCAAAAACAAAACAAAATCGAACCAGAGATATTCTTTTTCGAATCTCGTCCGTGTCATCGGCAGCAACAGGCTGCTCCGGCGCGTTCTCCTTCTCTTCAGCAGAACCCTGAGAAAGCTTCAGCCTCTCCACCTCTTTAAGCAGCAACACCCACCTTCTCAGTATCTCAAGTCTCTCGGGGCCCCTGCAGGACACAGCTGCTTCCTCCAATCTCTGTATACTCTTCTTCGCACTCCTAAAGCTCCGACCTCCCTGTAAACAAATGTGAATGAGAAAAAATGTCGGAAAATGTGAAAATTGGTGAATTGTGAAATTACCATTCGGTCCTGTAACCGTTTGGCGCCCTCTACGACGGCTTGGCCGGCTTGCTGGACGACGGAGTCGGCGTAGTTCTTGACGGTGCGGGTGAGGTTGTTATTGTTGCCAGCCTCCACCGCCTTGCTCACCGCCGATCTCAGCCACGACATTTTCTCCAGCTTTTTTCGCTCCAGCTGACAAATTATTCAGAAATTTTTTTACGAAAAAGCTGATTTTTTTTATTTTTTATTTTGATGTTTTGGGGGGAGGGATCGAGTAGGTGAGAGGTTTAGGGTTTGGGGTTTAGGGGAAATGGGGGAAGGATTTGGGGAATTTTTGGGGGAGCCATTGCCAATTGAGACGCGAAGAAGAAGACAGGATGAAACAGTCGGCGTTTCGTTTGCCACGTTTTTGGACTTAAGCGGCGACGTTTTGGGAGGTTTTTGGGTGATGTGGCCTTGCCACTGACAGTCTACCAGTCTACTTCGAGATAGGATCCTCGCCAGATCATTCATATTTATTGTATATTATACGGTCAGTTTTCGTCATATATTATTTATATTTAATTTTAAATAAAAATATTTACAATAATTTCTAATAGCATGTTATATAGCTTATATAAAGAATTTTTTTTACTCTCTTATAAAGAATTTTTTTGGGCCACTATTAAAAAACAATTCCTTAAAGTTGTAAAAATTTTCGGTCCTAACTTGGGATCAGTATATATAAGAATAAAATTTACACCATAAGTTATTTTTATTTTTTGGTCTCATCTTAGAAAACACTTATCTACATAGTAATAATTATCAATGACTACAAAAATATGCAAGATCACAAATAAAAGTTTAAAATAAACTAAAATATTTTTCTAAAGTTGCTTAGGACAATACTTTCGTTTTAAGAGTTGATTTCATGTTTTTGAGTGTATTGGCTCCTCCTCCTTACAATGACTCAAAAATAAAAATAAAATATTTATTAGCCGCCTTTGTGGCGGTTCTGTTCAAATTCTTAATGCTCAACAATGTGCAAAACCCGAGTAGAGATAGAGGTACGCGTTAGGATTAAGACATTCGAGTTAGATTGCTTCGACTGCAAGTTAATCTACCATACTAAACAGCCATGCTTGCTATGAATTGAATTACAGTGCACGTAATATTTCAACAGGGGTACTACCTACAATCATAATTCCTTCGGTTCAAGAGGCTTTGAGCTTAAATGTCGTTAATTATCATAATCTTTTCCAATCCATACAAGTTTACAATAACACTCATTTACAAATACAAGTCTTAGTTTTTAGTCTGAATTCCAATCAAATATGAACCCATCCAGACATGATTTCCGCAGACCCTTTTCTCCACCACTCCGCTTGTTTCGATCCTTGTTTGTATCACTTGATTCTCCTGCAAACTAATCAATCCCTACACAATCTAAATCATTCAACAACAAAAAGTCTAGCAGCATCAAACCGAATTACATGAAATATAATACGTTGGATTATAAGATTATTGACACATTGGATTATAACATTATTGACATGTAAACATTATCTTACAGCTGACAAAATAGTAAATTCCAGTTGCAGAACAAGCAATTAGCACGAAAACATTGAATTTTGTTGCAATAAATAAGATCTAAAAACTCAATTAAGTCCATTAATGTTGTTAATTATTATTGGATTCTGTCCTCCAGGTCTTGGTTCCACTGCACCTCGAACAAGTGGATTGAATCATCAACGGCAACACAAACAACATTAAAAGCCGAAAAAAAAAACATTCAAAACATTTTAAAAACCAAAATCAAATTTATAAAGACAAGGCTCATGGTATGAAAAATGCGGTTTTGTTTTTAAACCTATTCCGGAATACGATATAAAGAGAAAAGACTTGTATTTCCCTACGTGCTTCGACGTTGAGTTCGAAACCAAACCTAGCTCGACAATCCCACATGCAGAAACATTTCCTTCATAAACAGACAAAGATCGCTAAATCCCGATTTGGCCGGTCGGACTGGCCGGTTCGCCGAGACTCAGTTCAATACCTAGTTCGGCCCAACCTGGTTCATGACTCACTCTGTTCTCCCATTTTTCCAAAACAGGCTTAAGGTATGTCGAGCAATATCGGATCAGAACGTATTAAACTAAAAATTGATGAAAGTATTTAGGAATTTGGGGGAGATATAGCTGTCGATTTGACACAGAAAATCCGTAAGTAAGAGCAAAGGTAAATTGCAACATGTAACGGCAACCTTTTGGCACAAGCATTGGGGCTTTCGTCTTTATTGAAAACTACTTTCAGAAGCCCAGGGTGCATCGTGCGTGACTATAAACTATACATTGGAGAAATTGAAGATTTTAGGGTTTAGACTACATAATATGCTCATATATGAGATTGAGTTGAGGGAGTCCTCCTCCAATAAGCTTATTTAAGGAATAATATTGTAAGGTTTGTTTTGCATTATATTTTAGTTTTATCTATCTTTTCTTAAACATCGTCATTGCAAAAGTTTACTCAGTCTGTAACCATTCTTTATTTTGAACTATAATATTCGTTTGTTTTTGTTAACAACTAGATGTCTTAGTGGGGCGAATCCGTGTCACAACTTTTGACACACATTTTATTGGGCCAATTTCGTAATGTATTTCAAAGATCCTAACCATCTATCTTTTATAATATCATTCATAAATCATCTGAACTGTTCCCATATTGTATTATATTTTCCTTTATACATCAAGTCTTAATTCGAAATCATCCTTAAAGAAATTTAATCACAAAATTGTTTAACTTTCTTTTAATGGATGACGTTTGAATGAAAACTTAAAATGTTTTAGGGGTGTGCTATCTACACACCTCAAATTACTTCTCACACACCCCTTGTTAATTTTTGTCCGTTGATCTTCTTCAATTCATCCGATCTGACGCCCGAAAATTAAAAAAAAATGTGTGAGAAGTAAAATATGATGTGTGGATATCACTCTCTAAAATTTTATTGTCCGGGTCATTTAAAAATGAAAATTCAAATAATGATAGAAATTGATTGTAAAAATAGCATTTTTGTAATTTTTTCTAGTCGGATTTTGTCCTTTGTTGATATTTTTTTCATCTGTTCTCTTCTTTCCATTTCTTTCAAACTGTTCCTCTCACCTTCTCTATTTTACTTTTTTATAAAATATTAATATAAGATGTTAACCATTCAAATAAAAAATAGAAGAGATAAGAGATGAAAGGAGAAAAAAAAGAGGGAACCTTCTTCTTTTTTGTTTTTTAAATTTGCTCTCTTTGATTTTAGGGAAAAACAACCGAAGGGTAGTTGGTACCAGAATGTCAGTCTGTGGACGCTTCCCCGCCTTTGCATGAGTGACCGGTGAAACACCCGCCACGTTTTTAAGGCTCCCACCCAACTGCCTCCCATCAAACCCTCTCCCGTCACTCAATGGACCCACCACTTTCCATCTCTATTTAAACCCACCGCTTCCGACAGCAAACCCCATCTCTCTCACACACGCGCACTCTCTCTCTCTCTACACAATAACAACAAATTTGTCAAATGGCTCCACCGCCATCGCTCGCCGGACTCCAGGTTGAGACGACTGCTTTTCCACCGTCCGTCAAACCTCCGGGCTCCTCCAACACTCTGTTCCTCGGCGGCGCAGGTTTGTAAACTTCGCACCTCCGGCGCTTATATCCGTGATTCTGATTGCTTGAATGTTTGTTGCTTGCTTTTGGTTCCGATAGACGGTATTTTGGTTGCTAACGTGCGCAGGGGTGAGGGGGCTGGAGATTCAGGGGAACTTCGTGAAGTTCACGGCGATCGGAGTGTACTTGGAGGATAACGCCGTGCCTCAGCTCGCCGTTAAGTGGAAGGGTAAGACGGCCGGGGAGTTAACGGAGTCCGTTGAGTTCTTCAGGGACATCGTTACAGGTAACACGGATTTCTTCGCTGTTTTAATTACTGTTTGAATTTTGTTACATTGTCGTGTTATAATTAGCAAATGAATAAAATTGCATGCCATTGCTGAACCCAATTTTAGCTAAACTTGCCAGTTAGAACGAAAAATTTATTCTAACATCGTTGATTCATGAAGATGTGTTGGTCCTACTTTTCACTTTAGAGTTGGAATTGGATCTCATCCTTATCTACTTTGTGGTATCCTAGAGATCCTCACATCTTAGTTATTTATTGTGTATCGGGCGATTAGAAATTATTTATTTATTTATTTAAAATTAAACACAAATAATATCTGACAAAAACTGACCGCAAGATATACGATGAACGGCTAGGATGTAGAGATTAGTAGGATCCTCACAAAATAGATCTAGAGATGATCATCTTCCTACACAAAAGCACACAAAGTCAAAAGAAGTTTTAGGACGAGTTTAAAATGCTTTTAAAATTGATTGAAAGCCTTTTGAAAAAAATGTTATTGGGAGTATTTTTTTATAATTCATTTGCATCTTTAGTGTGGATTGGTTTTAAAAATACTTTTATAAAAATCACTTTCAGTCAATTTAATAGCAATTCCAAACAAAATTAGTCTCTCTAACATTATCATTAAAAATGTAGTCTCCCTAGCGTTAATCTTTTTTTTACTGCATTAGAGAGGGAATAAAAAATTTTATTTTAAATTGACTTTTGATTCTAACGTTTTCAATCTCTTTTGACTTCTTTTTTAGCAAAATTTATTGATGTTTGACCCTATGAATACATACGCTCGACTCTTTATTCTACAATTTTATGCAACTTATATATGTTCGACCCTTCATTCTTACCAATTCGTAAGCACATTTCACATTAAAAAAAAGGGTTCACAATTGTAGAGTTTTTAGGTTTTGAGTTGAAAAAGTGGATGACTTGTTAAAGATAAGTCATTTCATACATATTTTCCCTTCTATTTGTCATAATCCGGGTGTCCGGTCAGATTCCAAACATAATCATATCAACCTTCAAATGGATGCCTTCTGTCATTTTTGGTGAATTGATTTGAGCTCCTGTTGATGTTGTTGAAAGGGTACATATTATTCATGCCCTGCATCTTAGGGCGGAGCCGTTTTAGAATGATCGGTAGTCATGCCAAACCTAGGCAATCCTATAGCCCGCCGTTCTCTCAGTTGCTGATATAGATCTGTAACATTCGACAAATGTCGTAGATTTCTTGAGTTATACTCTAATTTTTAAATTTATGTATGCTTATGGTTATGGTGGTAATTTAGTCCTGACCAACCAATTAGAATGAATGAATCTCTCAAAATGTAGTGCTATCTTCTGGTTATGGTGATTACTTGAGGCATAAGAAACAGTTACTAAAGATATGAATAAATTTTGTAGCGTGGCTTATGATCTTCACTATCCTTTTGTAGGTCCATTTGAGAAATTCATTCAAGTGACAACGATACTGCCACTGACGGGCCAGCAATATTCTGAGAAGGTTTCGGAGAATTGCGTTGCCTTTTGGAAGTCAGTTGGAATTTACACTGATGCAGAAGGAAAAGCCATCGAGAAGTTCCTTGAGGTCTTCAAAGATCAAAACTTCCCGCCCGGCGCCTCTATTCTTTTCACGCAATCCCCCAAAGGATCACTGACGGTTAGTAATCCTACTTTTAAATGGTGAATTTTGGAGTTTGCATCGGATTTTGACATCTTTCCTGCTCGCTTTCGCTACAGATTGGCTTCTCTAGAGATGCATCTGTGCCTGAAGCTGCAAATGCGGTGATAGAAAACAAACTACTTTCCGAGGCAGTTCTAGAGTCGATTGTTGGAAAGCACGGTGTTTCCCCTGCAGCAAAGCAAAGTTTGGCCGTGAGGTTATCCGAATTGTTGAACGGGTGTAATGAATCTAATGATGCCAAAGCCGGAATTGAGAAAGATTGTCAAATAGCTCCACCACTGTCGCTCGCTGGACTTCAGGTAGAAACGACTGCGTTTCCACCTTCCGTCAAACCTCCGGGCTCCTCCAACACTCTGTTCCTCGGCGGCGGAGGTTTGTAAACTTAGCACGTCCGGCGCTCATATCCGTAATTATGATTGTTGCTTTTGGTTTTGATTGACGGTACTTTGCTTGCTAACATGCGCAGGGGTGAGGGGGCTGGAGATTCAGGGGAACTTCGTGAAGTTCACGGCGATCGGAGTGTACTTGGAGGATAACGCCGTGCCTCAGCTCGCCGTTAAGTGGAAGGGTAAGACAGCCAAGGAGTTGACAGAGTCCGTTGAGTTCTTCAGGGACATCGTTACAGGTACCACGGATTTCTTTGCCGTTTTAACAACTGTTTGACTTCTGACAGTAAATTCCAGTTACCAATGCAAATTTGTTACCTTGTCGTGTTATAATTAGCAAAGGAATAAAATTGCATGCTAACAATTTTACCTAACTTATATATGTTCGACCCTTTGCCCGTACCTTTTCATAAGTACATTTTCACATTAAAAATGGTTCACACAAGCGGATGACTTGTTAGAGATAAGTTGGTTTCATATATATCTTCCCTTCTATTTATCATAGTCCGGTTGAACAGTCAGATTCAAAATATAATTATATTAATCTTTTGGTATATTGATTTGAGCTCTCGTTGATGCTGTTGAAAGTGTACATACTACTCACGCCCTGCATCTTAAGGTGGAGCCGTTTTAGAATGATCGGTAGTAATGCCAAACTGAGGCAATCCTACAGCCCGCCGTTCTCTCAACGGCCAATATAGATCTGTCGCGGTCGATGAATGTTGTAGATTTTTCAAGTAGTAGTCTAATTTTGTAAATTTATGTGTGCTTATGGTGGTAATTTAGCCCTGACCAGCCAATTAGAATGAATGAATCTCTCAAGATGTAGTGCTATCTTCTGGTTATGATGATTACTTGAGGCATAAGAAACAGTTACTAAAGATATGACTGAGGTTTTGTAGCGCGGTTTATGATCTTCGCTATCCTTTTGTAGGTCCGTTTGAGAAATTCATTCAAGTGACAACGATACTGCCACTGACAGGCCAGCAATACTCTGAGAAAGTTTCGGAGAATTGCGTTGCCTTTTGGAAGTCAGTCGGAATTTACACTGATGCAGAAGGCAAAGCCATTGAAAAGTTCCTTGAGGTCTTCAAAGATCAAAACTTCCCACCCGGCGCCTCCATTCTTTTCACGCAATCTCCCAAAGGATCACTAACGGTTAGTAATCCTACTTTTGGATGGTTAGTTCTGTAGTTTACTTCGAATTTTTGACATCCTTCCCTCTCGCTTTCGCCACAGATTAGCTTCTCTAGAGATGCATCCATACCTGAAGCTGCAAACGCGGTGATAGAAAACAAACTACTTTCCGAGGCAGTTCTAGAGTCGATCGTTGGAAAGCACGGTGTTTCTCCTGCAGCAAAGCAAAGTTTGGCCGCGAGGTTATCCGAATTGTTGAACGGGTGCAAGCAAGCTAATGGTGCTGAAGCCGGAAATGAAAAAGTGGAGGCATGAAAATTGAGAGAGGAGAAATAAAACTTGGGAGGGATTCCTGTTCTGTGTTTAGTGAATTATTTACAATCTATGAAGCTGTAGGAAAGTGCTATGTCTTATATAATTTAAAGAAAAATGATCATGTTTTATGAGAAATATTAGTGTTGTTTTGTTATGTGTTTAATTCAAATCAACAAATATAGAGGTCGATTGGTAAATATGCCTAATCTGATATGCGTGTAACATTGCTTCTGAACCCAACCAAACCCCAAATTTTGGACCAAATCTCTGGCTTTGTGTCAACCAGTTGGGAGGGTCTAACCAATTGCACCCAAGTTCGATTCCCTCCTCCTATAAAATCAAGTACTTTAGAATATATTTGGTCTTGTCAAACAAAAAATATAAACTACTCAATTTAAAAAGAGAGTTTCGAACTTGAATGCCAAGGGGCTGACACAATGCTCTAGTTAACTGCCCTAAGGCCCTTAACCCATAATTTTACTTTAACACGTCTTTGACTCTTTTTGGTAGGTTTAACGAATTATCGGTCCGTATTACATACGATACGTTTTGAGTTCGATTACACGATGGTTGCCACGAGAATCTAAAATACTCCTGTGAGTCTTCTTGACCCTCAAAAGAGTGGAACTGATGTGGCTAAGCCACCGCTAGTCATTTTTTTCTCTAATAAATTTCTATAGAAACCCATTGGTAGTTATAAAATAATTTTATTTGGATCAAAAGTTCGAAGTTTACAATGTTGGCTTCGATATATCTTAACGAAACAGAGATAAATTCAAGGAATAGTGCCACCGCTACATGCATGTATATATTTGTCACAGCAGTGTGTGTGTGTATATATATATTTATGTTATAATATTTGTCTCTGCGTCGGAGATATCCAGGGGAGGGTATTTTCCTTGACATAAGTCACATAACCAAATCAAATCTAACCTCACAAACCAAACATCCCTCACTGAAACTCGTTCTCAATTCTAAAACTCAAGCCACTCTCTATGAATACAAATTTATGGGTACCGGCGCTTCTTCTAGCCTTCCATTTATTCCGCGCTTCGTCTCAGAGTACGTATAATTTTTATTTCCTCCGTCATGTCGTTATGTTACTAAACTCTCAATTCTCGTTCATATATATTCATTCGAGTACAAATTCACCTGATCGATAGTTTAGATTGCGATTGACTGCGTACATCAAACTTGCTCTTGATTATTACTTTTTAAATCGCAGTTCCAATCGGATGGCTGAACATTGACTGCGGTAGCAATGCTACTCGTTGGGATAAAAACTTACTCCAATGGGTCACGGACAACGACTACACCAAAGCAGGCATCAACAAGCAAGTCCCACAAAAGCAACCACTTGAAGAAATGAACACCCTCCGATCATTCCCTAACCAAAACCAGCAAAATTGTTATGTTTTGCCTTACAATGCACTTACTCAGCGGTACTTGATCAGGGCGGGCTTCTACTACGGAGACTATGACGGTCTCTCCCGCCCTCCGCCGTTTGATCTTCATATCAACGGCCGAAAGTGGTCAACGGTCAAAGCATCAACGGCGGAAGGGCCGTTGTACCATGAAGCCATGTATGTGAATCAAGGGTCAGGATCTCTCAATGTGTGTGCTGTGCAGGTTGAGAAGGGAATGGTTCCCTTTGTATCTTCAATAGAAGCTGTTCCAATATTTGTTCTAATAGGTCCATTGTACCCTAAGATGGAGACCAGTTATGCTTATGATCTAGTATCTAGGGTTAATCTTGGTGGCAATGAAGTAAGGTATTCCTTTCTCAAATTCTTTAGTGTCACCTTAACAATTTTTATTCTTTGCATTTTATCACACACCATGAGTTACTATTGATTTTCGTACGTTGCATTGTGTCGAAATGAACATTGACACGAGAAATAGGGCAAATTGTATGCAACACAAATTGTTGTCAGAATCTCACACAACTCCATAAAGTTTAAATTCATAGTCCTCAAAAATTGCATATGA
Source organism: Crataegus laevigata (assembly GCA_963580275.1). NCBI lineage: Eukaryota > Viridiplantae > Streptophyta > Magnoliopsida > Rosales > Rosaceae > Crataegus > Crataegus laevigata. The sequence goes on from OY756951.1 coordinate 9,358,383, forward strand.
GCTTAACCATGTAAAAGTGAGTCTCACATAAACATTGAGAGATAGGTCAAATAGTTATATACATATATGTGTGTGTGTCGGAATGAACATTGACACGAGAGATAGGTCAAATAATTATGTTTCTTACATGAGCTGATTTCGTTGGATCCGAGTGCAAAAAATACTTTGATTGACAATGGACACAAAATGTTGTATCAATGCAGGTACGGAGGACCATTGAGTGAGGAAAGGTACAACCGAGTATGGATACGTGGAACAACCCCACCAAACTGCGTCCAAGTCCCTACCGTAGCCCTTCCCCTCCCCTTAATAGAAAACGACCCTCCTATTCCGGTGCTTATCGACTCCATTCAATCACTGAAACCTTCTGATCCAATCATCCTGTCCGTCGATCTCCCCCAAACGACCCCACAATCGGCTTACATAGTGCTCTACTTCGCCGAAACGGCAACCCTGCCCAAACCAAACGACACTAGAATCATCGACATCTACATCAACGGTCAGAAAAAGTCTACGGTCACACTTCAACTCGGAGAATGCAAAGTGATCACCCTGTATCCTGTGACCGTTGTGGGTCCCACAATTAACGTGACAATAGCGCCGGCCAGCGGGTCCACCCTACCTCCGATAGTGAGCGCCATGGAAGTATTCACAAGAGTGGAGGCCGATTCGAAGAGTTCTTCTCCTCCCTCTTCCACTCCCTCACGTGGCAGTGGCACACCAGGAAGCTTCTTTTATGCATACATTAATTCAATTTCTTGTATTTGTTTGTTTCTTCTATTCCTGGCTTGAAATATGCATAGCCTAACCATATACATTGGATTCATGTCCTCGCAAAGGACTGTATTTGTAATTTTCTTCCACGTTTACGTCAATAATGAACATAATAATAAGGCAGCGTGTCTGTTCGCTTAATAAAAATTAGACGCTAATGTCAATCGTTCATGTTTATATAAACAATTGTCAAACATACTTCATATGAATTTTTTTATAATGAAGTTCACGTAAATTAAGAACTCAGAACTACAAACTCATACGGCACACAATATTTAATAGTAAAAAATAATGATATAATATTCATGAAGAACAAAATATTTATTTTCCACATCTACATCATCGAGGATTATAATAAGAGGCAACATGTCTTTTCCCAAACTTTATATATTAATTTTGTAATTAAGAATGTCCGTCAATTAAATGTGACAAAGAATTAACGAAAGCGAAACTCATAAACAAATGCATGCCATTGTTTACTATGTAAATTGTGTATTGGGTAAATTATAAATCACAAAACTTGATACAACCTTTGCCAAAACTTGGCCCACCGTTAGGTGATAAAGCTATGATTTCGTTGACCTAGATCTGAGGGAAGGATCCCTCACTGGGTAAATAGAATTTGATGCTTTGTCCTGTGGGGTTGTAGAGGCATGATTCATTGAAGACTCACTGAGCATTTAAACAAAAGCAAACGACATTCATCGGACGGAAACCGAAGGGTACAATTTTTAGAATTTCAAATGTTGTTCCTAAACGGCATCGGATGGATAAAATCCATCATATATCGCCACAAAGCTATGACTTGAAACTGCGACATCGTTCTCTTCCCGAAAAGATATCATGGGCCCCATTCGGAACTTTGACACCAAATCTGTAAATTTATGCCTATTTTTATCTTCCGTCGGTCCAGTTCTTCCTCAATGACTCAATTCATTCAACGATTTGTTCTACATCACTCTCTTTGTTCTGAAAGAGTGTTGAGTCAGAGAGACTAAAAAACAAAATGTTATGGTAAGAAAAATTATACACGTGAACGATGATTAACCGTTGATACATGCAATATGTATTTAGAGAGTCGGACGCATCAATTGTTGAGACAAATTTCAGAAAATAAATAGGTGAAAGAGGAAGGAGGTAGAGTGCGAAAGTTTAATAATTTCTGGTGTTTATTTTTTGAAATGAGATTCAAGTCAGTTCACACAAGTCTATAAATACACACTAAATGCATACATAGCTGCAAATCACAAACTGATACGTATACTAAAGTGATTCCTTAAAAACACGAACAATTTCGACAGAGACGTCAAAGTAATATTTGTTTGTAGGAAGAAATGATCCGCACTCCTTCCCAACAAGATCACACCTTTACTTTTCCGGCAAGCATGAAAGCCTTGGAGCTTACAGACCTAACTAACTTGGAGCCGCCCCAAGCAACCTCAAACTCTTTAACCAACTTTTCCGGTAACAAATCCACGCCTTGTTCTTTGGCTGTACTGACTGCAGACCATGACCGTACCATCTTCAAAAACCCTTCGAATGACAGCTTCTTTGGAATGTCCAGCGCCAATGGACTCCCCTCGCACCCGAAACCAACGCTTTGAAAAGGAAATGGAAGCGTCTTGTAACCATCAAACACGTACTGGATGTTACGATGATAATAGGGAAGGGTTGTGTCCTCAAGTCGCTTCACAATAGGATCAAATTCCGGACAAACTTCGATGCGATTGTAGCACCAAACAGACAACACGCCTCCTGGCTTCAGAAGCCGCGAAACAAGATTGTAAAACTTTGGCAGGTCGAACCAGTGCACAGCTTGAGCCACAGTCACCAAATCAACTGAGTGTTCTCCCCCGATCATGGCTAGTAATTCGTCGTCTGTCATAGTTAATGGCGTGTGGGCATATCGAACATGAAGATGTGGCGTTGCACGCTGCAGCTGGGATTCACTCACATCGGTTCCAATCACTTGTTCATAGTGCTCAGCAACCTTTTTATTAAAACATGTAGTATACATGTTAGAGCAAATGAATGTTCTCTTGTCAAACTTAATCTGCACAATCGTTGTGGTAAAATTTTGTTACAGTCAACCTGATCAATACTCATCCGAAATACAGTTAGACTATAATCTAGACTAAAACTTCAGTGTTTTCGAACCCTCCTTTTGCGATTTAAGATGTATTCTCCCGGCAAATCTCAGCAATCATTTGTTTTGATTCTCGAGATGTGTAGTGATCATTTTGAACTAAATCAAATATTTGGGTGGAATAGTCATATTATGTGCAATATTTTCGGTCTCAATCGCTGCATACAAATCTATATACGTGAAAAGCAGGGATGCAACCAATATGTATATGAAAGTATGGACCTGACAAAACGATATTCAAAATTATTCTAATATGTTATTCGAATGATCAACTTTCCTAACTCATGTCTATATGACCGTCTTAGTTTAAGAGAAAAAAGAAACTTGCGATGTTGTATATTGTAACTTGTATTAATTTTACAGTAAAGAATTTCAACTGAATTCAAAGAACTGCAGCAAATTGAGAAAGGGAGAGAGGGCAGTATCGTGATACTAACGCCGATAGCGGCTTGGCCGTTGCCGGTTCCGACATCCCAAGCGAGAGAGTGGTGAGGAGTGAGATCTGCCAATTTGGAGTACCATTCCTTGGGATAAGTTGGCCTTGAATCCACGTACAAATCTGCTTGCTTGTCAAACAAACCTGCCATTGATTTCCTGCTGCGGCTGATGATTAATGATGGTTAATCTATATTAGCCTGCTCTTAATCTCTCTGTAATCTGTATGAAACAAAGAGATCCCTTCACCAAACACAATCAAACAATGAAAAACCGTTTACCAAAAAACAAACAAAGAGAGAACCGGATAATGCTCATTGACCAAAAACTAAAAGTTAAACGCTTACGCCATTAATTTATTAATAATAAAAAACAAGCATTGACTTAGATAACTACGAAACTTAAAAGATCGCTAGTTGACATTATTCTCCATTTATAAGTAAAAAGTGTTAAGCTCGTAGTGATTTCTTTTGGACAAAATCATTAGAGCCTCCGCTACAAAGACATTTGCAGCCAAATGACCCAAATTTCTTTGTTCATTATCCCAAAACAGCGTTTAAAGTTTAGCATATGTTTTATTATCTTTAGACTATCAATAAAACGAGAGTTTTCTCTTAATTCCTTCCGAATGAATTTGAGTATTGAGATTCCGTATGTAACTCGCTGCATCAATCAAATAGTAACATGGAATGGTTTCCAATAAAAACTAAAAAATAAATCAAATCCCTTTTTTTGCCCAAAAAAACCATATAAATCGTATCCGTTGCATTGCGTTCTGCCCGATTTATCCTCCTGAACTCCATTTGGTGGGAGAGAGAGGAGTGAGAAACTTGGAAACCCTAGCTATGGAGAAAGACAAATCGAGCAAACGCGACCGCAGGGATCGAGACAGAGACTACGATAAGCATCGCAGCCGTGACGCCGGCGAAAAGCGATCGTCAAAGAATTCCGATTACCACCGCCGCCACCACCACAGGTCGGACCGCGATTCCAAGCGCGAGCGCTCTCGTGAGCCCCTTGACCCCAAATCTCGTCGGGAACGGTCACGCGAGCCGAGTGACGACGGCAGAGATGTCTCCCGCGACCACCGCGAGCGGTCCTACGAGCCCAGGGGCGAGAGGGAAGGGAGCAGAGAGAGGTCCAGGCATCGGGAAGTGAAACGCGGGAGGTCGGAGGAGCGAGAAGAATCGAAACGTAAGAGGAAAGAGAGGGAGAGGAGTGAGGGTAGAGATGGCGAGGTTGATGATTTAGAAGATAAGAAGAGGTCTAGGGTTTCGGAGGGGGAGAGGAGAGAGAGGAAGCGATTTGAGGAAGATGGGCAGGAAGTGAATGGAGGTCAGAGAAAGAGTAGGAGGTTTGATGACCGCAGAGTAAAGGCGGAAGAGGACGGAGAGAATGGCGGAGCTGTTGAACGGAGGACTGAATTGAATGTGACTGCGAGTGAGGTTAATGTTAAGAAAGAAGAAGTTGGGGATGATCAGATTGACAATTTCCAGAGCGTCGCCGCCGCCCCAAATGGGAGTGGTTGGGTGGGTAATGTAAGTTTTATGCTTTATGTTAGCTTTCTTTTTATGTACGCTTTAGTTGAATTTGATAATTATGTTATTTTGATGCTGAAATTGTGAAAACCTGGGCTATAATATTCCACATTTAGGATATACCGTCGGTGATCACTAGTAAAACTGCAATGAACAATCTGAAGATTCAATCTTTTGAATCTGAAATTTCTAACCCCGCTTGATATCGTAGTTTGAGATATGGAATGAATGTTGGTAGTTTGAAGGGTTCTGCCTTCTTATAGCATTGCTTTATGTGATTGTATATTTTAGTGCTAGAAGCCATATGGCTTTCTAATAACAACTTAGGTTGAAGTAAACTATAATTTTCGAATAAGAGATAAACAAAAAATGTTGGTTGAACCACCTGCTATTACTCTTGAAATTTGTAGTGTTGTATACTGATGATTGATTTACCTGGGTGCTACAGATTTTTAGATGAGGTCTTTTCTTCCTTGATAATGTAAGGTGTTTTATTTTCTTCGTTAGAAAATAGCTCTGTTTCCTATATGCTTTATATCCTTTGTAGGTCATGTCTCTATTAGGTGAGGACCGAGACCATCTGTGTGAAATGTATTCCCTTCATTTTGTTTTGATTCTTCATGTTTTTGTGTTTTTCTCCACCATGATCAAGATCTTTCGATATGCATAGTGAGTGATGTCGTTAATTTTCACCACTTACAGGGTGCTGCTCTGGAACCTACTATGACATCAAGGACTGTGCCTGAGACCTCTTTTGCTCCCAATCATCCCCTTCCTACCAAGGTATCTTCAATTCCTACAACAAATGAAAATAAGGGAGTTAGTATTACCAGATCTCATGAGGTTCATGGAAACTCTAGTACAGATGGAACATCTTCAACTGCTGGGAAAAGTGCGAATCTGTCTCTTGGTGATGTAGAAAAAATTAAGAGAACTTTACAAAAGCAGAAGGAATTGACTGAGAAGCTGAAGAAGCTTAACCAGGTAATATGTCCAAATAAATTTTAATATTTCCAAATAAATTTTTAATGTGTCTGATAATTGTGTGCGACAAACTTTTGCACACTATACAATTTTTTTATTACATATATACCTTTGGATAAACTTACTATCACTATTCTTATCATGCAGTTGAAGAAGGGTGGTAATGCAAGCAAAGATGCTAGCCAGAACTTGGAATCGAAGGAGGCACTGAAACCACCATCTACCACTGCTGGGATACTACGTGCATCGGCCCCATCAACAGCTGTTGGTACAGCTGCTTCTGTGGCAACATTTGATTCATCTGCACTACCCATTTCTGCAGCAGCCATTCCTAATTTTGAAGCTGTAAAACGTGCACAAGAGCTTGCTGCTCAGATGGGGTTCCGTCAAGACCCTGAGTTTTCTCCTCTTATAAATGTGTTTTCCGGACAGGTGGCAACTGATGTTGCTGCCCCTCAGAAGCCTACTAAGGCCCCCGTTCTTCGTCTTGATGCCCTTGGAAGGGAAATAGATGAGCACGGAAACTTAGTGAATGTGACCAAACCAAACAACCTCAGCACTCTAAAGGTTTAGTAGCTATTACCTGTCAATCAGCTGCCTCTTGTTCTATGGACTTTTTTTGTTTGAAATTTAATATGTTGTTTCTTATTTTTTTCAGGTCAACATTAACAAACAGAAGAAAGAAGCATTCCAGATTCTAAAACCTGAATTGGATGTGGATCCTGAAAAGAATCCTCATTTTGATCCGGATGTGGGCATCAGTAAAAAAATTTTGAGGCCAAAGAGGATGGGTTTCGCGTTTGTAGAGGAAGGAAAATGGACAAAAGATGCTGAGCTTATAAAATTAAAGGTATTTATTGATGACCCTTTAACCCCTATGATCATTTTTTGAGTTAACTTATGTACCTGTCTCTGAGACTCTGACTAAAATTTTCCTACATCTGTACAGAGTAAATTTGGAGAAGCACAAGCCAAAGAGCAAAGAGCAAAGCAGCAACAGTTTGCAAAGGCCAAGGCAGCACCAGATATTAATCCAAATTTGATAGAGGTAGGAGAGAGAGTTATCACCAAAGAAAGGCCAAAGGATCCAATTCCTGAAATCGAGTGGTGGTAAGTTGATTGCCTTTTGCGTTGCTGCAGTTTGCTGAATGATTTTTTTTATTTTTTTATTTTTTTTTGGGTTGGGGGAGACGTAACATTACTTTTTGTGACTGCAAGTAATGAAATGACCTAGAAACTTTATTCATTATGGTTACTGATTATATTTTCTCCTCTATGCTTCCCCACTGTTCCCGATGTTGAAAATAAGCCATGATCTGTGACGGTAGATGAAACAAAAGGGGTGAACCCCAATATCCTAATATCCATCTTTTTGAATTATGTCTTTCAACTAAGATGTTTGAAGAAGGTTGTCATTGTTTCATTTGCCAATTTTAAATTGCAGATTGGATTTGCATTTTGTTTAGTCCTTTTAGAACTTGTTGTCTGATTAAAATCATATTTAAACAGCACATTATGCTAAAGATGTCTCCTGATATACTTGCTAATTATGTCAGGGATGTGCCCCTCTTGCACTCTGGTACTTATAATGAAGTCATCGATGGTACAGTAGCTGAAGAAAAATTAAAGATGGAAAAAATCACAATCTATATTGAGCATCCTCAACCTATTGAGCCCCCAACTGAGCCAGCTCCTCCACCGCCTCAACCTCTGAAGCTGACCAAGAAGGAACAGAAAAAACTACGTACACAGAAACGTCTGGCCAGAGAGAAAGATAGGCAGGAGATGATTAGACAAGGGTTACTTGAGCCTCCAAAGCCAAAAGTTAAAATGAGTAATTTGATGAAAGTTCTTGGCTCTGAAGCAACCCAAGATCCAACCAGGCTTGAGAAGGAGGTCCGGAGTGCAGCTGCTGAACGTGAACAAGCTCATGCAGACAGGAATATAGCACGCAAGCTCACTCCTGCCGAACGACGCGAGAAGAAAGAAAGGAAGCTTTTTGATGACCCAAATAATGCGGAGACCATAGTCTCAGTTTACAGGATCAATGAGCTGTCACATCCAAAGGCCCGCTTCAAGATAGATGTTAATGCGCGAGAGAACCGGCTGACTGGATCATGTGTGATATCAGATGGTATTAATGTTTTGGTTGTTGAAGGTGGAAGCAAGTCTGTTAAGAGGTATGCTAAGGTTATGCTTAGGCGCATAAACTGGGCTGAAGCAGTAAAAGAAGGGGAAGAAGATGATGATGTTGAGGATGACAAGCCTCCTAACAAGTGTGTGTTAGTATGGCAAGGAAGTGTTGCCAGACCGAGCTTCAATAGATTTTATGTTCATGAATGCATGACCGAAGCTGCTGCCCGGAAGATTTTTGCCGATGCCGGCGTTGCTCATTACTGGGATCTTGCGGTCAACTTCCAAGATGATAATTAGTAAGGTAATTGGAAATGTTTCATCGATGAAGTATTCCTTGTTCCTTGGCTTATATTTTCTCAACGTGCCCACTTCTCTCCAACATTTTGATAACTGAGTAGTAGAGTTCTAAAATTTGCCTTATGCGATTTCTTAATACAACACTGCTGATGCTGTATGTGCCTATGTGAAGTGAACCATTCTATCCAATGGGTGGCACAAATTGAATTGCTTCAGTGAGAGCACTTTGCATTTCAAGATGCTGTAATTGAGCTGAAATTTTAGAGTGGGTAATTCGTATTGACTTGTGCTTCATCTCTTTTGTTGTGCCGACTTTTGCTGCAAGCATTTTCTTTTACACCTCTTACTAACGATGACTGGTAAACAGGTAAAATGAACTAGTACAGGTAATCGGCGGATAAGAGCAGGTCCCGGAGAAACTTAGTAGATAGCCAACCGACATTGTGTCAAGTTAAGTCCGCACTTCTGCGTACTAATGTATAGTATTTCCAGGGAGTTGGTTATCTTAAATGTTTTTGGAGGCGAAAACATGATGTTTGGACCCATTTCATTAAAGCAAAGCAAAGCATGAATGTTCGACCACCAAAACCAAACAGAATTTGGAGTCCTCGCTTTACATATTTATATATGTCGGGGCAACTTCTGTTTCATTATTTTGTGCTCGCTCAAATGTGGGGTTCTGGACCAGCATGTCTTGTATTACCTAGGGTTTTCTAAACATGGGTGAGACTCTTATCCCGACTCTTATCCAGTTCAATCGGAGTTGTTCTGTTGTCCAGACAGGTCCCTGAGAAATTCCTGGGTCCGGGTCCAGGTCCGGATGATGGACCACGTGGCTCTCCACGCAAAAAAATAAAAAATAAAAAAAAACCCAACCCACCCATCTGTGATTGGTCCCGCTCAACGTGTGTTCAATTGGATAGCCACGTAATTTGATCATCCATATCTAAGAATTTTAGAAAAACTAACGAAAATGACTTGAAAACTTTCATTTTAACGAAAAGCCACATTTAAAGGTATAGTGAATAGTGACAGTTAAAGGTAAAAAAAGGGTTTTTCGTTAAAAGTAAACAGTATCGGAAGTGTTTTATTAAACCTCCCAAGAATTTTTCCCAAACAGTACCCGAATCCGCCGACAAAAAGTATCAAGACATGAGTGTAAAGTGGAGTGAAGAAGAAGAAGAAATGCAAGACAAGGATACCAAAAAATAAAGGCCAAAAGCTTTTGGAGGAATATCTGATAGAAAATGAAACTTGACCAAAACGGTTTATCTATATAGGTATGTATATTCATACGTGCACTGTATGCGCATGCAGATACATCCGTATAATTTTTTTGTTTTGACTTTTGAGAGGACTTAGCTTTTCTCACATAAAATATCTACCTAAGCCTCTCCATCCCTTCCTATCTCCTTATTGGTTTGACTTAGCTTATGATCCGGTGAAGGATGGGGCAGCCTATCTATATTTAACTACCAACCTCTCTACCTTTTAATCTTTCCCTTGTTTTCTTACTTTCCTTTTTCTCAAAATAACAACTTACATAGCACGGATACATTGCTACTGTAGTCTTTCATACCAATGATACAATGTCGTGTAAAGAAAATTTGGCACACTTCGTTGTAATACTGATACGGATGTGATGATAACGATGTACTCTCGTTGTAAGAGTCATTCTCCTTGTCATTCAGGAGAAATTTTTTAGCGTGCCAGGAATATGTTCCGTGACACCAAGTGTTATAATACAATTCGTTGGAAATTTGAAAAAGAAATTTTCAAGCAATTATATTATGGCACTTGATATACTTAGTTGTGTTTCCGACACTCTTGATAAATTTCTCGTCATTTAGCTACCAAATTTGAATTTTTTTTTTCTAGAAACGATGATGTGTGACAAAATTGCTTTGAATGGTTTATTTCACTATTATTTGTTCCCAATTTAACAATCTTAGGTGAGGTACGTGAGAAAATCTGCTAAAGTGTGTTGTATACTATTGCATAATTTATTGGACTTAGATATTGTTTTGGACTTATGTGCATGCAGTTGTCACTGTATACCCATAATATAAATTGGGTTGTTGTACAAGTATCACCCGATTTATTATAAGTTCTACTGAAATTTAAAAAAATATATAAATGTGTATATATGTATATATGTGTGTGTATATATATATATATGCGTGTGTGTGTGTATATATATATCAAAGACCTGTTTTCCAATTCTTATGGCATACTGGGTTTGGATCATGTCTCTTGAACAAGACGATTCCATATATTAAGGTCGAAATAGAATCCAGTGTTTTCACATCTCATTGTACTGCTTGGTTTGTCTTCCTTTCCGATTGATGAATAAGAAAATTAGTACTAATAAGGTAACTTGTTTTGCTTAGTGCTTATCCTAGGAAAGAATTTCTAACACTTCAAAATTTAACGTTAATTCTCTTGCTAATATTATAGAATATTATGTCAAAAACATGAGATGACAAAAAATTCATAAAAAATCTTATTTTTAATTAAGTCTCCTTAGCATTTCTCTTTGGTGACTCGTCCTCGCAGAAGCACCATGAATGGGCATAGCGGAGCCCTAGGAGTAGGAGGCAAGCAACTCCAATCATATATTCAAATTGCAAATGTGAAACCCTTGAACATAGAGGATAAATCGAAATATGAATAAATGACAGAGTTGAGGATTACATACTAATATTAATGAATGATAAGAGGACACTTGAATGCTCTTTTTGTAAAAATTACGAGCTAAAAATAATTCAGAAATTTGTGGAGTTGATATGTAGAATTTCATCAGTAAGAGACAAACATGTTCTCATTAAATTGGCGAGACTCACATCCGTTCCACGTACATTTCAAAAACCAATAAGACTTGAGCTCTTGACTATGACTTTTCAAAGCTTGTCTGTTCATGACAGGGTGTAAGGCAAGGGAATTAAAAATAAAATCAATAACTAATTCCTACCTCTAATCAAGGATTCTCAAAGATAATCCTTAGTATATTATTAAATAATTTAATAATATCTACAAGGATTATCCTCAGTAGTGTACAAATACAACTCCATCCATCGGATGACACAACTTGACTAATCAGAGGCAGATGGTACGAAAAACCCTACACATCTCGGCGGCCATGCACCCTATAAATACCTCATGCTACACATTGTTCAAGTAATTTGAAGTTACTTGCATAACTCAACCTGAATCTCACTCTTTTATAAAAAATAAAAATAAATAAAAAATAAAAACTGACTTAGGCATTGAAAGTTCATTGATCAATCAACCTCTCCCTTAGAGCGCGTGGTTCTTGACCTTAACAAAAGACGTTTAATTTGTTTTTTAGGTACAAATTTGTCAAGACTAAAATAAAATAAAAAAACAATCTTTTGCTACCACAATCAGTGTAATAAGAATGTCAAAACAACTCATAAAAAGTACGCCCAATAAAAAACCACACTTCATGAATCGGGTGTGTTTACGTCTCATCGTACATTGCCCTTCCAAATTGTGAATCTCTTCGGGCTTAAGAAACTCCCTAACAAGGTTTTGACACCAAAACAAAAGACTTGTGAGTCCCAAAGCAGATGCTCCATGTGGAAAAGAAATCTAAACTTGGAAGTTGTAACCACATAACCCGCATCCGAATCAATGAACCAAATCATTAAACTCGTACCAGAAAGTATAAAACGACTAAACAAGAAGGAAGATATGAAAACTGGAAATTGAATTGTAACATTACACAAGAAAGCTGACTGTAAACAGTAACCTTCCGCTTCCTGCCAACCATGCACACCTCATATATTGGAACCCCATCGCTTAATGACCAAGTTTGCGACCTATATTTCGGTGTATTCAAAACACAGTTACGTTGTATTATTATCTTCATCAAATTATAACACTGCGTTCCTTTCTTTATTAAGAAAAGAAAAAAGAAAAAAAAGCATATCATCAATCATATCGTTGTGTACTGTATACGTAGACAAACTTGTCAAATTTGTATGACTCGATAGCTTAACCCGGTAAACCATAAAGTGGGCACCTAAATCACTGTGACCCTTGAGCCATCCACGAATTATAGATTGTGGACTAAATACATACAATTACATTACTGCTTACGCATAATTTGATCAACACCCAACCTAATTTCATCGTGGATCCCCAAAACTTGTTAACCCTGCCATAATTCCACGTGTCCCCATCCCATCTCTTGCTCAAGAAGCGGAATTAGAGAGAAAGGGAAGACGTATGGAGATGAGATTAGGCGTTGTAGGTCACCTCTCTCTCACCTCCCACTTCAAACCAGTAGAAAATTAAATTAGAAAATTAAACATAAAAAAAATAAATAATAAAATAACAGAGAAAAGTAAGCAAACCCCACACCCACACCATCAAGACCTCACCCATTTTTACTTCTGTTGTCTTTCTATATATAGAAAAGGACTTCTCCGTAACTCCATAAGCAGAAGCTTAACTCTCACTTCTAGAGAGAGAAAGGAACAGAGAGAGGTGGAGTTTTAGAGAGAGAAACAGAAACTACTGTTGAGTTGAAGAAGCCAAACAACACTGCTCTGATTTTAACGCATTTTTCTGAGAAATTAATCCCCTTCCAAACGCGCAGTTAACCGCTCTCTCCTCACTTGCATATCACATTCCCCGCGACTATAAATATCAGGAGACTTGGAGAGAAAGGAATCAATACGAATGTCGGCTCGCGTGGCGGACAATCAGATATCGCCGTTTTTCACTTCTATGGAGCTAAACGACTTCCCACGCCCCGCCCACGGCGCGTCGCCCTCGCTCGGCCAGCTACTGAAGCATGTTGGTGATGTACGCAAGGAGGCCACAGGTGACGGCGGCGAGACTCCGGCGGACCATGCACTCGACATCTCCGACGCCAGCCTTGAGCCTCGCTCCTTGCCGTTCGTTCTCTCATTCAACAACCTCACTTACAGTGTCAAGATCCGCCGCAAGTTCAGCTTATCGGGGATGTTTTCCGGCTGCAATAACCGCCCCGGCGCCGCCACGGCTTCCAATCCCGTATGCGGTGGAGATAATCTTTTCACGAGGACGAAGACGCTGCTCAACGATATCAAGGGAGAAGCGCGCGAGGGAGAGATTCTCGCGGTTCTCGGCGCGAGCGGATCCGGTAAATCCACTTTGATCGACGCCTTAGCGAATCGGATCGCGAAAGGAAGCTTGAAAGGCACCGTCAGCTTAAACGGCGAGGTTCTTGAATCGCGGCTCCTGAAGGTGATATCCGCTTACGTCATGCAGGACGACCTCCTCTTCCCGATGCTCACAGTCGAAGAGACGCTCATGTTCGCCGCCGAGTTCCGCCTCCCGCGCGCACTCTCGAAATCCAAGAAGAAGTCCCGCGTCCAGGTGTTGATCGATCAGCTCGGCCTCCGCAACGCGGCGAAGACGATCATCGGAGACGAAGGCCACCGCGGAGTCTCCGGTGGAGAGCGCCGCCGAGTTTCGATCGGAATCGACATCATCCACGACCCGATCATCCTCTTCCTCGACGAGCCGACCTCCGGTCTCGACTCCACGAGTGCATTCATGGTGGTGAAAGTCCTCCAGCGAATCGCTCAGAGCGGGAGCATTGTGGTGATGTCAGTGCACCAGCCTAGTTATCGGATCCTCGGCCTCCTGGACCGGTTGCTCTTCCTGACCCGGGGCCAAACCGTTTACAGCGGCTCCCCCGCCAACTTACCTTCCTACTTCGCTGAGTTCGGGCACCCCATACCCGAGTCCGAGAACCGGACGGAGTTTGCGCTCGACATAATCCGAGAACTCGAAGGCTCGCCCGGCGGGACCAAAAGCTTGGTGGAGTTCAACAGAACCTGGCAGAACAAGAAACACTTGAACCCTAACGACGCGTCGTACAGAGGAGCATCCGACGCACGACATGTCGTTCCCCTCCAGGAGGCGATAAGCGCAAGCATTTCTCGCGGGAAATTGGTATCCGGAGCCACAAACAACAACCCGAGCCCGAACTCGATGGTCCCCGCATTCGCGAACCCAATCTGGGTAGAGATAGCGGTGCTCGCCAACCGCTCGATGAAAAACGCAAGAAGAGTGCCGGAGCTCTTCGGCATCCGCCTCGGCGCAGTCATGGTCACCGGATTCATCCTCGCCACCATGTTCTGGAACCTCGACAACACCCCCAAAGGCGTCCAGGAGCGCCTCGGATTCATTGCATTTGCCATGTCCACCACCTTCTACACCTGCGCCGACGCTCTCCCCGTCTTCCTCCAGGAACGCTACATCTTCATGCGCGAAACCGCCTACAACGCCTACCGGCGATCCTCCTACGTCCTCTCGCATTCTCTGGTGGCGCTTCCATCGCTGATTTTTCTCTCGGCGGCGTTCTCAGCGACGACATTTTGGGCGGTGGGGCTCGACGGCGGACTTTCCGGCTTCTTATTCTACTTTCTGATAATATTCGCGTCGTTTTGGGCGGGAAGCTCCTTCGTCACGTTTCTCTCCGGGGTGGTTCCGCACGTGATGCTCGGGTACACGATCGTAGTCGCAATACTGGCCTACTTCCTCCTGTTCAGCGGCTTCTTCATCACGCGCGATAGAATCCCGGTGTACTGGATATGGTTCCACTACTTGTCATTAGTGAAGTATCCCTACGAGGGGGTGTTGCAGAACGAGTTCCAAGACCCCACAAAGTGTTTCGTTCGCGGGGTCCAGATCTTCGACAACACCCCGCTGGGGACGGTGCCTGGGGCGATGAAGCTGAAGCTGCTGGAGAGCATGAGCAAGACGCTGGGGATGCGCATCACGACTTCCACGTGTCTGACGACGGGGGAGGATATTTTGGAGCAGCAGGGGGTGACGGATTTGAGCAAGTGGAACTGCCTCTGGATCACGGTGGCTTGGGGGTTTCTGTTTAGGATTCTGTTTTACTTCGCCTTGTTGCTTGGCAGCAAGAACAAGAGGCGGTAAAAGAATAATTATAATAAGGGAAAAATAAGCTCTGGCTGGCTATTTGGCGGAAGCGAGGTTGATTGGTCTGTGTGAAAGTTTGAAACTGTGAAATTCCTGTGTCAAATTTTAATTGTTTTTTACCTTTTTTATTTAGGGTTTCCAATATTATTTCGGAAATTTGAATTACGTTGGCCAGGTTGATTTTGTTGGTGTCGCATGCAAATTGTACACTGTTGCAATATAGGGCATATACTAATGGCGAGAAGTATAATAATCTTCCATTCAGATCAACCTCTTCTACCAGTTTTTCAATTATTTATGCAAAAAGTTTCCAAGTGCAATTTGTTGAATGTCAATCCAAGGCAAACTACTGAACTATTACCAATTTAGCATGTGTATAGTTTCAGCATATCCTGTTACTTATCAGGCCAGCTCTAAGAGTATGAGGGGGCACATGTTTGTTATCATGCAGAACTAGCTTCAATGTGATTAGGGGTGACTCCCATCAACAAAGGCCTCGCTAGACAGCCTTAGCGAGACCCTCCAAAAACTATATGGGATTGACTAAGATATTCGCTTCGTCCTTTCTCGCTTGTGTTCTCTCTCGCCTTCATGCCTTGGGCTCATCGATCTCGATTTTCGACAGCAAAGGGTTCATGCACGACTTCAGCTTAATCCCTAAAGTTAGTTCAGTCTGAGATAATTCGGTGCAACAAACGCACCTGAAGGACATCAAATTCAATCTCCTTTGCTTAAATTCTTAATATGTATAAATTAACATAAAAAGAATATGTAAATACGTAATCTCCTTTCCT
The DNA here is from genome assembly GCA_963580275.1 of Crataegus laevigata. Lineage (NCBI taxonomy): Eukaryota > Viridiplantae > Streptophyta > Magnoliopsida > Rosales > Rosaceae > Crataegus > Crataegus laevigata. The sequence continues at coordinate 9,374,453 of OY756951.1, forward strand.
TTATGTTTACAAAAATTGGACACAAAAATTTACCAACACAAGTCTAACCAGGATCCATTTGTACAAAATCAAATTGACCATTAATTACCTTATGACTAGATACTTCCAAGTCAACTGTTGTTGTGTGTCACAATCTGTAAATATTTTTCAAACAAGACTTGGAAAAGCTGGAGTAAAATGAGATTTTGAGTGCTTCGGTTTAACTTTAACACAATCCTCAAAATCTCAGAGTAGGTCTCATTGGTTAATAATGTTATAATCTAAAGAATAAATACGTTGTCCATTTATGTTATTACACGTGAATTTATTTTAATATCACAAAAGTTTGTATATAACAATGGTTTTGGATAATTGATTTTGTTTTGGAGTGAAAAAGGGCCGGGGCATATATGCTTCATTCATGCATGTTTAAGGATTCAAAGTCTAAAACATCAAATATGCATGCATATATAAGAACAAAACCACATCGACCAAAAACAAGAACAAAATTACAAACCACAAAAAAATAAAGCAACTTCTCCCCACTTTGTTCATCAATCCTACATCCAAACTTAATCCCCGAGGACATGATTGACAAATAATTTTTGGAGGGGACCAAAATCGAATAGGATGTATAATTTAGGGGTTAATCGGTTCACCCACACTCCATCGACCACATTATATATTCTCCCCTTACAGATTAATCTATATATATATTCACACGGTAGCTTCACCCTAATTAATTTGTTTAAGGTAATGCAAGTTTTGGCTCTAAATTAACCTTTATTTTATTTTATTTATAAGAATTGGCTCTATATATATGTATAGAAGTCAAAGTTGTAGGAGGTAAGGTAAATTATATAAACTCTAATTATTATTATTTTTTCCAAGTTGCATGTGGCTGGTGAAGTGCTGATTAATAGGCATGTTCCCACATAAAGTAAGTAACTGTGGCTTGTTCCGTATGGAAGATCATTTTCTGTGTTTGGAATATAAGACGGTATAACACATGTCATTATATAATTAGAGGAAAATATTTTTTTGCAAGTGTCTCTTTAAATGTATAATAACATATAACGTACTGCACTTTTGTATTCCAAACATACTGAAAAATCTCTCTTCGTATGGGTATGGGTCCTATGGCTGATTAATTGCACTGCAAAATAATTTATTGCATATGTAAATTGGTGTACTACTCATTCAATAATCGATATTTGATTGTTGGCGAGTTTAATTTCTGTCAAAATATTTTCAAGATATTTGAAGCTGAGGTCGGCCATAGAAAATGAGAGATTCTACATAGTAACTAGTCGCTTGTGATAAATAAATAATATGATTCCATATCTCTCTCATGGTCACGTGACCAAAATCAATTCAAGAATGACAAATTCTTGAGTATGTAACCAAGCATCGTTTGGTCTCTATTATTGGATTGAAATAACTAAATCCTATGAATTCAAGGTATATTGAAGATAAAAGTGAACGATTTTTTATTTTGAGGTTATTAGAAGGAAGTTAGACATGAAGAAAAGTTCTTCCTTTAATTAATCATACTAATTTACGGTGAATGAAATATTGATAAATTTTCTTAACGCGTAATCATCTTCTACGTACATCTAACTCAAACATAATACTTCTTCCTTCAAGGTATTTTGAAAATAATGACTTATCAATTCTAATCCGACCCTCTATACCAAACGAGTCCAAATCATTTTTTTTTACACTGGCAATTGTTTGCTAGATTGTTTGGTAAATTCATTAAATTTGAGTTGCTCGCTACTGGTACCTTAATTAATTGCGCTAGCTAGTTTGACACATGACCTTATTTAATTGTTTGCTAGATTGACGGCTATATAGTGTACTGCCTTCGACATGGGCGATAGTACTTGTATTGTCATGTTCATCTCTTTAATTGTAGGGTTTAATTTAGTATTAGTACCATTGATGTTCAACAAAAACGGCAAATTCCATTCAACAAGATAGTTTTCAAAAGTGGCTTGTAATTCAATTGGCTAAGAGCATTCGCTCTTACTCGCTCTTACACTCGATGTTCCCCTATTCAAATCACGCTCTCCATAGTTTGATATAAATTATCTTATTGAAGTAAGCAACACAATGAGCCGAAGGAACCCAAATTTTCTGCACCCAAATATCCTTGTGACCCCTTTGTGGCTCCTCTAAATATGCAACGCATGTCCACTCGTTTTAATCTCAACTTTGTTGAACTTGCTATTTATGAAACTCAAACTTAAGACCATCTTTGGACTTGTTATTTATGGAGTCAAACTTAAGATTATAATACTAGTGGCCCGTATGTTAAGTTTCATTAATAACGTTATTATTTTTGTTTCTCTTTCCCTCTCCATTCCCTCATGGATGATAATATATATGGATTATACGAGGGGTAATGCTAGAGAGATTAAATTTATAGACAAAATTTTATAACTAAATGACATAAAAGTTGATGGTTGAATGATTACTTAAGCGTTGATAAACGTGCTTATTCTTTTCTTTTTTTATTTTGAAAATATAATTTCATTAATCCGATAGAAGGTTACAAACCAACACAAAAGAAAGCAAAATAACCCAAATACGTTGGGGAAAAACATATACAAAAAAGTCTAGCCCAATTAAATAAACTAAAACAGAAGGACATATCTCATTTTTTTTACCCTAATGTTGAGTGGTTTTCAACATTTAGTACATCAATTTTTTTTCATCTCAGAGTCATACCTAAAGTGTAAATTTTGCGACAGTCTCATACATCTGTTAGTCAAACGGTTAGTTCGCCCGTTAAGTGATGACATGGCGCCCTGATTGGGCGCCACGTGTCATTAAAAATATTAAAATAATTATTTAAATAAAAATAATATTAAAAAAATCACCTAAAGTGTAAATTTCTTCTTCTCCTTCTTCTTCCTCCTCCCTTCTCCTTCTTCCCCCCCCCCATTAAAGAAAACGACCAAGTGGTAAAAACAAACAAGACATCACAATACAAAAGTAACAAACCCGCAACGAGAAGCACACAACATCCAGATATTTCTTATTAATAACATATTATTTAATTTATAAATTTTACATATAAATTTAATCTCTTTAACTTTGCTCTTATTCGATACAGCAAGCTGTGTGAAATATTGAAAACTTTATGATTAGGACTGATCGAGAAGAGAATTAATAACATCCGATTAAATTAATTTATTCAAAAAAGCTAAGCACGTGTTGATGTTTTCCTGTCAAAATCTCTAGTCAGTTTCTTCCTTGCAATAATATAATAATAAATGTTCTTTTTTTTATTTTATTTTATACAAGTTTTTTTAACATCACTCGTATGCGATACAGCAAGCTGAGTGAAATATTGAAAACTTTATGATTAGGACTGATCGAGAAGAGAATTAATGACATCCGATTAAATTAATTTGTTCAAATAAGCTAAGCACATGTTGTGTTGTCTTGTCAAAATCTCGAGTCAGTTTCTTCCTTGCGACAATATAATAATAAATGTTCTCTTTTATTTTATTTTATACAAGTTTTTTTAGAAAAATACTTTAAAACTATTACAATAATTTAAGAGATGTTGGTTTTCGAACACGAGATGTATGAGTAGAAACTATTACAAGTTGAAGATGTATTTTGTTCGTTACTACAATTCTGATATGAATATGTTTTTACTCAGTCCATTTACAAACGCACACAGAGGCTTTCATACATCCATTACATATATAACACGAGAGAATATGTCTTATCACTATAGATATATGGTCTTCAGAATATCATGAAATAAGTGTTATATACACAAAAGAGTAATGTTAGAGAGACTAAATTTGCAGACAAAATTTATAAACTAAATTATGTGTTACTAATAAGAATGAGCACGTTTATTAACGTTTAACCAATAAATCAATCATTAACTTTTATGTCTTTTAATTTTCAAAATTTTGTTTACAAATTTAATCTTCATAGCATTATTCTACACAAAATGATACCCGTAGTATATTTCTCCATTCCCAAAAGATTGAGCTCAAGTGATGAAATGTATATATAAACCAATAATAATCGTTTAAGACAATTATGTGAACTTATTTATTGTTTGTTTTTCGACCGAAGAATGTTTACTTGTTAAGTGAAGATGAAATTTGCTCACTTACAATTTTACACTATGTTTAGATGAAGAAATTTAAGATTACTAATGAATTTTAAAATGACGGTAATTAAAATGACCGGATTTTAATTTCTATAATTTGTTATTTTTCTTGTTTGGTTAACTTAAAAGAAAAATGGAATTGATTATGGAATTTGTCATTTTTAAACTCTCAATCATAGAAATTGGAAAATGACATCTATTTGCATGGAATTTAAACTTGTAATTGGAGGTCCCAAATTCCAAGTTTTTTTTTCCACGCGGAAATTCTAAATTTCTATGTTTGTGAATCCGAACAAAGAAATTGGTGCATGTCAATTTATAAATTCTGACTTTTACCCAAATTCCAAGTTTATTTCCCTCAGCCAAACATAGTATTATGAATTTTTCTTTTCTTTTTTTACAATGCACCTATTTTTAACCGTTAGATTGAAATTGTCAAAATTTTGTAATTGATTTTTACAATTTGGCAATTCGATACACCGATGCATCATACAATTTTTGCCATATAAGCCTTAGATTGTTTCCACTTTATTAATTCTCACGTGGTCATGTGCATGCAAGAATTGCCTACCCGTTATGTGGTGAGGAATATGTGCCCCTTAGTTAAGGACATGGGCATTAGTTTTGTTGAGAATGAGTCTCACATTGATGAGAGGAGAAAAGTATCTTGTATAAGCTTATAAGAGATTGGGCTACTCCTCATATTACTAATTTGTTTTATTGTGGAACTCCAACTTTCTTCATGGTATCAGAGCCAGGTTGTCCCACGTGTGAAGCCAAACGGCCACATGTGTTCCACGTCATCCCGTTGTGTTGTCCACGTATTAAGGTTGAAATTCGCCACAAGTGATGGGGCGCGTTGAAAATGAGTCACACATTGATGAGAGGAGGGAGGGACCTTGCATAGACTTATAAGAGGTTAGACTACTCCCCCATATTGCTAATTAGTTTTATGGTGAAACCTCAACTTTCTTCAAAGCCAAAAAAAAAAAAGACAGTGAGATGGTGATGAACAATGTTACTTAGCGAGCTAGGACTAGGCTTGAAAGAACTCTATGGTCTCAACTAAACTCAAAAAAATCTTAAGGCTAAGACCCTTGAGACTATTTGACATCGTGTTATGTCGTCAAATTGTAAAATATGAATGATTGATCAGCTTGATTGTTGTTTAAATGTGAATTGATTATGTGGTTTAGATTCACAGTTTAACTATATAATTGTTATTTTTACAAAAATAAATATATAAAAGAATATTACTACTACTACTAAAACTCACTTTGGTACCATTTACTAGGCTTGGCAAATGGGTCGTGTCTGTCGTGTTCGTGTCGTTTTCGTGTAAAACATGTTATCTTAATGGGTCGTATCGTGTCACACCCATTATCTTAACGGGTCCTTAACAGGTCGGGTCACTTTACCACTCGTTATGACCTGTTTAGAAAAAAAGAATTTAAATTTGCACATACCACACATTGCCACATATATATAACTTCAAAACATTAAAACATTTGTCGTTTAAGTACTATATCTACACTTGAAAATAAGAGCCTAATAAAAAAAATAATGCATACACTACTAATCTATTACAAATATAAAATGTGCAAGGATATGCAAAATGAAAGAGTTTTAGTTTTCAAGGTTGTAAGTGTTTCTCAAAAGTTTAAACCTCAATTTACAAAATCTTCAATTTACATTGATCATCATGAAATTGTATTGGAACTTTGGCTTGATCTATTGCCTTCAACTTCAAGAGTTATTTTAAATTGAAGATCGAATTCATTCATTGTATTCATATAGGGTCAAGGAGTGTAGCTGTAAAAAATCATCAAAATCGGAGTTAAAATAACCGTTAAATCGTGATTTTTTGTTTATAACCGTCGAAAAGCTTTGTCTCGTTACTTGATCTCTGAATGTTTGTTTTTTGTGAATTTTTGCTGATGTGATCTTGAAGCATATACAAACAAGTTTGACGGTTAGGATCGTTGAAATTAGTTTCGGAGAATTCGTATCCCATTAAAACGATAGATTCACTAACACTTAGAGTTTATTTATACTTTCATTAAGTATAATATAAGATTTTGTAGTATCCACTTGTGTAAATATTTTAAATTGAAGATCGAATTCATTCATTGTATTCATATAGGGTCAAGGAGTGTAGCTGTAAAAAATCATCAAAATCGAAGTTAAAATAACCGTTAAATCGTGATTTTTTGTTTATAACTGTCCAAAAGTTTTGTCCCGTTACTTGATCTCTGAATGTTTGTTTTTTGTGATTTTTTGCTGATGTGATCTCAAAGCATATACAAACAAGTTTGACGGTTCGGATCATTGAAATTAGTTTCGGAGAATTCGTATCCTATTAAAACAATAGATTCACTAACACTTAAAGAGTTTATTTATACTTTCATTAAATATAACATAAAATTTTGTGGTATCAACTTGTGTAAATATTTTAAATTGAAGATCAAATTCATTCATTGTATTCATATAGGATGAAGGAGTGTAGCTGTAAAAAAAATCATCAAAATCGGAGTTAAAATAACCGTTAAATCGTGATTTTTCGTTTATAACCGTCGAAACGTTTTGTCCCATTACTTGATCTCTAAATGTTTGTTTTTTGCGATTTTTTGTTGATGTGATCTTGAAGTATATACAAACAAGTTTGACGATCTGGATAGTTGAAATTAGTTTCGGAGAATTCGTATCCTATTAAAATAATAGATTCATTAACACTTAAAGAGTTTATTTATGGGAACTTTAACGAAAAGATCCTGGTACTGTTCACTTTAACGAAAAACCACATTTTTACACTAAAAAGTCAATCCTGGTACTATTCACTTTACCCTTTATTTTGTCCTTATCGTTAAAACTCAAAGTTTCAAGCCATTTTCATTAGTTTTCCTTTTATTTATACTTTCATTAAATATAATATAAAATTTTGTGGTATCAACTTGTGTAAATATTTTAAATTGAAGATCGAATTCATTCATTGTATTCATATAGGATGAAGGAGTGTAGCTGTAAAAAAAATCATCAAAATTGGAGTTAAAATAACCGTTAAATCGTGATTTTTCGTTTATAACCGTCGAAAAGTTTTGTCCCGTTACTTGATCTCTAAATGTTTGTTTTTTGCGATTTTTTGTTGATGTGATCTCGAAGCATATACAAACAAGTTTGACGGTTCGGATCGTTGAAATTAGTTTCGGAAAATTCGTATCCCATCAAGTTCAATGGTGTGTGTGTATATATATATATATAGTAGATTTAAATCTATTTATTTTGTACGTATAATTAACTAGTACACGGGGTAGTACATCACGTCACGTGTCATTATAAAAATAGTGGGATATATCATATGTGTAATAAAAAGTTAATAACTTTAAAAAAAAAATTCTCACCACTTCTATTAATTTTCATTTTTTCCCTCTCTTTTTTGTTTCCTTTTCAACTTTTCTTATCATTTTCACTTTTCCCTCTGGTAGCCTACTCATCATTTCCTAATTCCCTTTTTTTTTTTTCCTTTTCAACTTGTCTTATCATTTTCATTTTGCCTCCCTTTTTCTTCCAAAAAGGGTGGCACTTGGAATGAAATGGAATCAAATCAATGGATTATGGATACATATTATTAATTAATAATTATTATAGTTTTTATAAAATTTAATGTATATATATATATATATATAATTATTATAGATAGTTAATATTTTGGGGGTATAGTTATTACAGTATATATAATTATTATAGTTAATTTTGGGGGCTAAAATACCAAAACAATATACTCAAAAGTACAGATTAAACTCAGAAAATAACTTTTTAAAATTTCTTATTCTTTCTTCTCTTTGTTTATTTACCACATTCTATCCTCGCCCAAAAAAGAAAGAATGGATATTACACATTACCTAATTCGGATTCTTTTTCATCAAATATTCCAATTACACATCAGTAATCTATCTTTTCTTTTCCTTTCTCTAATGTTACAGGGAGCCCCACGAATGCCCTACCAGTCTGGGAAGTTGCCCGCTCGTTTCTTCTGCATTGGATTCTGAAGGCAGCATCTTCTTCCACCGCTCTCTGAGACTCGAAATAAAATCGGGTAGTAACAAATTCGCTATAAAGGTGTCCTTGTCAAAAAATCGTTAACGGCGAGAGTGGCATCTCCGTGGGATACCGCATCAGTCTCCGGCATGTAAAGACTCGAGGACGTAGGCTGCACATCAAACATAACCATTTGGTCAAGCCACTGTCTACATAGCAATTGTCACCAAGTAGACATCAAACAGCTATGCGCAATTCAATCGAAAATAAATTTAGCACTGCGAATGTGTATATCCGTGTGAGCAAAATTTGTGTAATTAAAAACTACCTTTGTATCGAGCTGCATTTCTCCGTTGTTATCTACAGTGAGGCATGCACCGTGTACTTTCAACCATTCAATGCATTCGTCCAATCCTTCTGAATCCTTCTCCTCACTTTCCTCGTTTGTGGGCGTAATGGTGGTAAATCCCAGAATTTGAGCAACATAAGGAACAGGTACCGTAGGCCGATATGATCTACAGATGCAGCTCACTGCCTTATACCGCATCTTTTCAACATAAAGATCTGCACAAGGAAGAAATTATAATAATTTTTTATAATCCAAAATGTAAAAGATAATTTCATTTGAAAGAGATGCTCACCCATAAGGCAGGTGCTCAAGTTAGGAGCTGTCTTGTAGAGCCTGAAGAACATAACATAATTTCCCGAAGTCACAGCTGAACGAACCGCAAGAGCATGCTTAACAGCTTCATCTCTTTTCGCTTCAACTGACAAGCTACATTCAACAATGTTGAACAATATATTCAGGGTCATCTTCCATGGTTTGATAAACTGGAAGGGGGAAATATCACTTTTGCTCAGCATGCAATAATTGTCTCTACAGTGCAACAAAGAGGCAAAGTTGCAAGAAACAAGTAGTGAAATTCAAGAATCTTAGACCGTGCATGGTTTGATTCATATTTCATCAAATATGATCTCTTTTTTGGCAAAAGAGTAATCATTACTATCAAAAATCAGGTGACCAATCATTAATTTCTTAAATTTTGATTCTGCACCAAACTTGTTATGTGACACAACCAGGCAATAAAGGACATGCACAAATTTATTTCTACTCCGTATTTCAAATATAGAATAATATTGTTGATAGTCAAGTAGAAGACAATAAAACATATCTTCGTAACTTTTTAGTGTCCCAATATCTGCCAAATGTGTATTTCTATAAACTAAAGTTCACTACCTATGGACTCCGAGTTTTTATGGAACTTTAATCAACAAAAAGAAGAGACCTGAACATATTACTAGTAAGAAGCCACAGTATCCATACAAGTAAAGTCATCTTTAATTGAGAGTTACTGACCTTGCCATTGATGATACTAGATCTCTGTTATTATTTGAGTGAAGGATAACACAAAGTAAGTTGTATGCAGAGAACTCCATATGGCATCCCTCAATACCTTCAGCATAGAGAGATTTCAACTGTGACGCGCACTGAAAACAACATAGACTGTTATTCGACACCCGAACTTATGAGGAATAAATACCTTCAAATGTTAAAATTGCGCAACAATATTTGTTTCTTTTTCTTTCTGAAAAAAGGTGCATGAACTTTTAACTGCATCGGATAAATTCGTATCTCGAATAAAAAGTTATAAAGAATTATCAGTTTTGAAGCCAAACTAATCAAATTTATTGATTCCCACAGATAATTACCACAACCTCCCTTGGCAAGGTAAAGTTCTTCTATTGTCATCTTATTTGTGTAATGCCATAAAGTATTTACAATATTGTTTTCAACCACACTAAGATCACCAACCTGATTATACTCCGGCAGGTCCCCAAATTCCACTGCTAAGCGAGCATGGGTTTCGTACACCTGGTCATGAAATTAGGCAGAATGAATGACAAACTGATGTGAACATAACTCATACAAAGATTGGGGTCGGTAGTTGAAAACGAAAGATAATATTACAGATAACATAATTAAAAAAATATAAAATTAAAAATAAAAAAAGAAAAAAAAACTTCAACAAAAGTTTAAATGTTGTATTAGGATGTAAAGAAGCAAATGCTAAAAATTATGGGTCATCAAAGTGACTCTAATTAGCCGAAAAGACCTGGTTAAGTTGATTTAAGTAGTCAACAGTCAATTTTGAAAGATATGGTAGTCGGTCAGCAGAAAAAGAGTAAATAAACTAGAGTCCATATGATAAAGGATTAATAAAGACCATATGATACCAAATATACCTTTACTGTTAGGTGATTGCGAATTCGTTGCACAGTCAAATCCTGACGAATGGACTTCAACTGATCACATTTATATAGGTAATTCTTTTGGGAATTTTGTACCATAAGCAGAGCTTTTTCAAGAACATCCTCTGGCCTTACCTGTCAGGTAGAACAGATTCTTTAGCAGATTAGTTACATCACACATCAAATTCACTAGTCCATTTGATTTATTTAACTAGAATGTTCATAGAAAAGAAAGATATGAGATAGAGATTATTACAGTGGCAGGATCAGGAGCAGAAGTGAGGCGCAAATAACGTTTCTCAATCTCCTGGCAGGTCCCCTTAACAGTAAGAGAATCCCAGTCAATGTCCTCCACTGCCCTGCTGCCACCATCTTCAAAATTTTTGCTAAGCACCAAGGCAGTAGCCCTTCTGGCATACAAGTTTCCACCACTAGCTTTTTTTGGTTTGAAGTGATTATTTTGTGCCCGGTGTCCTTGCACTCTTTCAAAACGCCTAGAGCGATTTTCACGTCTCTTTCTTTCCTCTGGTGAATCCTCCAGGCCCATTGCTCCAGTGTAATATGCGGTTAAACTTTGTTCCTTGTCACTATCACTAGATGCATCATCATTCTCAGCAGTACTTAAAACATAAGAAAGGCGCTGCTTCTTAAATGGTTTCTGGGTTATCTTATTTCCATTTTTCTGCTCCTGTGGAGTAAACTTTCCATTACTTGTATTACCATCTTTGAACCCACCACTCCCCATCCATGGCTGCATGTGTGAACACCACGTTATATAAAGGGTAAGCTAGAAATGTTTGACAGCTATTATGCTTGAATCATGTATATTCCAGATAATGTAAGTGAAAATGAAATATGCATCTATACATAAAAAAATATGTATTTATAATTAAGACAATTGGGTTTCCTTCCCAAGAATAAATAAAAAAACGGGTTGACAAAATAATTACCTTTCTTTGCTTATCATTGACATTCATCCAAGAAAATTTTAAACTGTCATTGTTGACAGATGCCGGTTTCTCAACAGGCTTCTCCTCTGGTAGAGGTTCCCATCTACTCTTAGATCGTTTATTTGGACTTCTTTTGTACTTTGGCAATGACGAAACAAAGTTTGAAGACTGTAAACTGCTGCACAACCAGAGCACTTAAAGGTCAATGGTCTATACATTGGAATCTAAAACCTTGCAACGAATGTTACTAAGCGTGATTCCAGAGAGACCATTTACTTAAACTATATTTTGTAGACCACATGATCTGGAGGTTGATGGTTGGAGTCCTTCTTTAATGATTTAAAGATAGAATCAAACCATCAACCGCCACATCATATAATCTATAAAATATGGTCTAAAAAGATGGGTCTCCCTAGCATTCTCCTTAGACTAATCAACCCACATAGAGTAGGTTAGGAAATGTGACAAAATAACAAACCAAAACTGACTAATGGCTGATCAGTTTTCATACAGTGGTTACCAAAATATTCATGAATAAATGAGTTCAAGGTGCATAAATGCAATGTAAACATACAAGCCCATGGAGGGAGGCTCTTTATTAACAGCATCTTCATTTGGCAGAGGGAAAAGAGGCTCAGTATCCCAGTCCCGTGTGTAAAGCGTACCATCAGCTGTTGCCTTGGTGATAATCTGAAACGAAAATTAAGTACTTTTACGTACCATCTACATCCCATCTAAAAAATCACACAGCATAGAGGGAAACAAATATTGCATGCTTCATGTCCATGAAACTAACAAAAAAAAAAGCAGCTTAGCAGCAACCCAGAACGTGCATCTGCCTCAATTAGCAAACAGAAGTTCCAAGATATACATATACTCCAAAACAGGAAATGTTTCTTGAAACATTGCACTGAGAACTGAGAAGTATAGAGTTAATAAGGAGAAAAAAATATACTATTGAGTGCTTCATGTCCATGAAACTAACATAGAACTGAGCAGCAAGCCATAAGTGCATCTGCCTCAATTTGCAAACAAAAGTTTCATGACATACAAACACTTGAAAGCAAAATGCTTCCATGAATCATAAACATTGCACTCATTTTTACCATCAGATGAACATTTGTGGAAGATGCAATATGACATTTAATGGTAAACTGACGTTCATAGATAGGTAATGGTACTTCAGATGAATATATTACATGGCAGGTAAGTCATAGAACATGCAGGAGGTTTTGGGTCATCGAAAATCATTGCATTTTGTATAGACCTCAAGACTCAACTCTTCACAATAACGTATATAGTGGTTTTATTATCATCACAACATATCAGATAAGAGTTACTAAGGGCAGCTACAATTGATAAAAAATCCAAAAGTCCTGCCAAAAAGGGGAGTTTGCAAGAGTCCATCAACATGTATGATTTCACAATTGGCAAAGAAAAACTTCTAACCAATTTGGCTTACCTCCTTCATGACAGACTGGCATGCAGCCATTTGCCTATCATCTTTACAGCGAGCCAAAGCCCTTTCAACATAACCACGCAGCGACTTGGGAAACATACCAGGCTGAAAATGAAAAATTATGCATAAATAAATAAATTCATATTCATTAGCTACAGCATAGATTATTGAGTCATGAATTACATTACCATTCTGTGCATAATGTTATGACATACAAGGAGAGGACAAAGACATGCATAACACCCAAAACAGTAAAAACACATTATAGGAAACCATGTTGGTAGGATGCTGCAGAAATTTCCAAACACACATTGATTTATCAATGTAAACAATTAAGTATTCAAAATGAATTAAGATGCTAAAAACATGCGGCGCACCTATCAACCACAATCAGAGTTGAGTACCTATAGCTTAATTATAACTGTTCGCTAGATTTTGCATCAGTTCTTGGACTTTAAGAGAGGGATGACATTTTATTTCATTACTATCAATTTGTATCAATACCATATCATAAGGCAAGCCCTGGCAAATTTCAAATTGCTCTAGAGTTGATCATCCTTCATGTTTAGAGGTGTAGGTTCATCTCATGTTATTTATATGTTTGGAATGAACTCTTCAACTGAATTTCAGAGAATAGAGAGTTCCTTTTTTTCTATGAAGTTGCAGGAAAAAATTCCCCCATTATTCTCCACTTATTATTCCAGATATCCTACTAGAAAAACAAGTATACAAATAAATGTTAAAAGTGACAAAATCTTCCTTTTTTATTCTTAATTTTATGGCCAACTGCCTCACTTTTCCCTTCAAAAGAGCACGTCCATTCCAAAGCCAACTGCTTAAATAATTGCTTATTCATTGTAGGACTATATGCTGCCCCATCGCTATCAACATTTTGTTTTCTTAAAAGTAGTATAATGTCAGTATGCTTGCATTTAAAAAGGGTTAGTAAAATGAAAGGCAATTTATGTTATGTTACATTATAAGAACCACATATAGTTAACATAGCAGAATAGCACACTCGCAACCTAAGAAGAGTATCGTAAGAGGTAACAAACTTCCACTCCTAACATATTTCTGGAAGAAAAGATGAGAAGCAATGACCATCATATCTTTATTATTTTAGTAGTCAGTCTGGAAAGAAATAACTGGGTATTGATACTTAAAAAAAGCAACAGTCATCAAAGCAGAAGACATACCTTAAGTAGAGAATCAGCAGTGGCACTGGATGTCACCTTGTCAACCGGCTTTGGCAGTGAAACACTGATATAAGCAGGTTTTGCTGCTGCAGTGGTTGTACAGCTATCCTTGTCAGTTTTTGGTAACCCAAAGGTTGGATTTGAAGTGATTCTAGGGTTTGTTGGAATCTGTAGTTTATTATCTCTTTCTGTACCTATAGGTGGAGCAGGTTTGGAGGGTGATTGGTAAGTATGAGACGCATGGGATGGAACAGGTTGTGAGGGTGACTGATAAGTATGAGACATATGGGGTGGAACAGGTTGGGACGGTGATTGATAAGTATGAGATGCATGGGATGGAACAGGTTGTGAGGGTGATTGGTAAGTATGAGACGCATGGGATGGACCAGGCTGCAAGGGTGATTGGTAAGTATGAGACGCATGGGGCACCTGCTGAGAAGCAGGATACTGCATGTTGGGTGCTTGAGAAAATGCAGTTTTCTGGTGATCCTGAAAGCTGTCATAAGAAGCCTTTTCATCCAAAGGTTTATGGATGTGTGGTTGCATAGAACTATTGTGGTGAACTTGAGATTGAGAAGTTGGAGCCCCATGATTCCAGTAACCATCATGAGCACCAATAACTGCAGCACCAGACTGAGAAGCCAAAAAATAACGACAAGAATTTTACTAATCAAACATATTTTCAACAGCATAGTCATGACTATAGAGATATTCGAATTTAAAATCAGATCAATATCATTAGATAAACCATCAACTGTAGTTGTCAGAAATATCATGGAACTCTATCTAATGGTTGGTTTAAAATGTAAAGATTAACTGTAAGCTAACAAAACATAAAACAAAAATAAAGGCTAAATATGTGATGATGCACCAATCTGAATTATAACTACCATGTACACTAGCAATAATCTTTGATGACAATATCACTCATTAATGACAGTTTCAATTATATGAATACTAAGACTTGGATCATTAATAGAATTGAACAATGCACCATATCAAGAAGAGCTGGCATATGAGGGCATGGAACTTTTTCAAAACCCTCTGCGGAAGGAAACTCAAACCTGCACTGATGGCAATTCAGATGGACTGGGTTCTGGCCTCCATGAAGGAGCATATGAAGGTAGTGGTGGTGGTGGTGGTGGTGGTAGCTGGTTGTCTGAGGTTTGATACCCGGTGGTAGCACCTGGAACCGGACATCCCACACTGGGTGTACTTGTAACAGAAATGTTCTCAGTACCAGGAGCACAGCTAACTTCTGTTTGACTGTAATAATCTGCCCATTGCTTGTAGTGCTGCTCATAATTTTGTGAAGTTGAAGTTGCAGTACTAGAACTATATGCAGCAGTGGTATCCGGGGTGTACTGTGAATATTGATGAGGCGTATAATTTGCATAATTTCCGTCACTCCAAGCGGTAGTCTGATTATTGTAGCTGCTACTTGGGTAACCTCCAGCTGTCTGATAATCAGCAGGATTGTAGTAAGAGCTTGAATAACTTGCAGACCCAGCATAAGACCCTGTATTCTGAAATGAGGAAAGAGGCTGATAAGGAGCACCTGTATTTTGATATGCTCCTACAGGCTGTGAGTAGGAAGTGTTGGATTGCTGCTGATAGTTGTTATAGTAACCTGGGTACCCTGCGCTTCCATAACCATATGGATCTGAAGAATGTTGGTATGAAGCATAGATATTGTAATCTTGTGGTGCATTTACTGTTCCCAAACTCGATGTACTACTCCCAGGTGGCTGTGGTGGCTGATCATATTGATAGGTTGAATGGGAATGAACCCCATTATCTGTTGAGCTATTGTCTGTCCTATGAACGTTCCAGGACGAGGCTTCTGAACCAGTTGTTGAAAGAGGGGGATATGAAGGCGTCTGTCCTTGGTTTGCATTAATAATATACCGATTCTAAAACACAAATCAATGCAAAATTGTATTAATCATTATTGCCATTTAAAAAGCAATAATCAATTAGTATTAATATATATATGAAAAATAATACAGAGCCAACTGAAAAATGGCTATCATAAAATTGGTAGACGTGTCAAGTAAACTGAACGGAATATATCAAATGGAAAATCAGAGACAAGAAACTTAGCATCCACTATAGACGAGCAGTACAGGCCATTTGGTAAGATAACTTTTTGCCTAAGAGAACAACACCCAGATAATCCTTTGAGCCATACGAAAACAGCTAATCTACCAAATGCGGGTGAGGCTATGCTAAGAGAGTACATATGAAAATAAATTTAAATCACATTCTATATGGCAACAAAATCTGTTTGAAATTGAAATCTCCTACTGTTAATCAGAATTTGATACAAAAATCGCAATAGAGAAGCTGGCTTAGTAGTAATCACCTCAAGCGACTTCGGGTCCAGTGGAGCTATCGTCTCAGTATTACCTCCTTGATTCATCATATCTTTAGCATCCTGCTACAACAAAATCAAAACAAAATTAACCAAACAAACAAAGACAATCAAACATACTACTCAATCCAAAGTAAAAATCCCAAAAATCTTCGATAACAAGAATCCAAAACCCTAATTGATTGCCAATAAAAATCGGTACCTTCAAACAAAACGCAGGGCATCAATCTCGAAACGCGGTTTGACTTACGAGAAAGCTGATATTGGAATCGGAGGGCGGAGAATAACCCAGAAAACAGATTGAGATCAACAACAAGAACGAGCAAGAAGAAGCAAAAAAAAAATAAAAAAAATAAAAAATTTGGACTTAAAAAACCTAATTATCAATACCAAATAGCACGAATGAAATTTATAAAAAGCACGAAAATTTAATAAAAAATATTAGGGGCAGATTGGCGAGGACAGCGATATAGATATGCGGAAGAAAGTTGCAGAGAGAAAGGAGGAGGGAGGGAGGGAGGGAGGGTTTGAGGTTCAACGACCGGGGGTCTAGGTTGGGTCCTGGGTCGTGTTTGCGGGTTTAGGAGGAGGACTTGGTGTTCGGCGGTTGACCAAGACAACATAAAAATAATAGGTTTTTGGTTAACAAGATTGTATTGTTATCAAGTCACACGTTAAGAACTTGTTAAGATAATAATAAGTATATATGTAAACTACACGAATATGACTTTTTTGTCATCAAGACATTAAGCATAACAATTTCTTACCTGACTCATTAACCTGATACGTAACGATATAACCCGTTAACGACTTGAGTCCTACAGAGTCATCTGTTAATAATTTATTACGATAACAATTTTTATATGTTAAGATAATGAGTATGACACGAACACAAAACAAACGCAACCATTTCCCAAGTCTAGTTTTCCACCATTGTGACAAATAAATAAATTTGAGGTTTTTTATTCGCACCTGAGTAACGATTAGATCTTGGATACATGGATTTAATGAATTTTCGTAATAGTTAATCTTACTGAAAATTTGTATGACTCAATGTTACGTACCCTTGTTTGATCCCAATTTTATTTACAAAATTGATGTCACCCTTTTAAGCTCAACATTTTTTTTTTACAAACTATAACATAAGTAGGTTAAATAGTTGGTTATCAGGAAAGAAAGGGAATTAGTAGAGATCAAATCCACATCTTGGTGCATAAAAATGATTATTTTCCACCATTGTGATAAAGCACCATCCAAAAATTATTTCTTTTATTTAAGCGATATTTTAAGGTAATTCAAATTCAAATTATGATGAAGAACATTTGGAAGTATCAAAAGAAAAAGAAAGGGAATTCAAACTTCAATGTTAAGAAGAGAGTACACTGTTCACGCAAATTTAATTATGCACCACGTGTCTTACTCAATTCAAAATATAATAGAAACAAATTTGTTGACGCCTCTTCCCTTGGAAGGCATCCGAAGTCAATTCAAAATATAATAGAAAAAAATTTGTTGATGCCTCCTCCTCTGCAAAGGGATTCTCTCCGAATCCCTTCCACCAAGTCTTCCTCATCAACTAATTCGGGACCTTGAATTTTGATTCAACAACTACAAACAGAAGCCCACTTTAAAAGTTATAATAACTTTAGCCGTTGAATCAAATTTTAAGAATCTCGATTAGTTAACGAGAAGCACTTGGTGGAAGGGATCTGAAGAGTATCCCTTTCCTCCTCCCCCAACCTCATGCGGCTCTCCTATTCTCCCCCACATTTTTATTGGCAACAAGAGAGGTTAGTATCTCCTGTTGGTGTTAGGGAAAAAGGAGATTTCATTACTTGGTCACTAGTGGTGGATGGAGAGGGTGTGCTTGTTGGAATATGAATCACAGTGACATGGTTTTCACAATGAGTGTAATGTGTGAAGGATTGAAAGTACACTGTAACATTGGTGTACTGATGTGAAGAGTCTATATTGAAAGAATATGAATGATATAACTGAACAGTTTTATCCTAGAGGGGAAGTTATAACTTCTCTTGAACATGCATGATTAAGGCTAATCATGCTAGTATTCCGTTTTTCCTCAAGGCTTTATGAGGAGGAGAGTGAGAATTTTTCATATTTTCACTCGACTTATATCCATTTGTCATGAACATTTTTTCACGGTGGGAATAATAGTACTCAAAGAATTTTTTTTTTATTACAATAGGGATAGGATTGCCCTTATTAATAACCGTTATTATCTTTGTTTTAGTAAAAGGATTAAAAATGGTCCACATAAGCATAACAAAGATATGTGAGAAAGGTTTACGAACTTCTTCTACATGTATTTGTATTGCTTATATGGTGCATTTATATTTTTTGATCTAAGCAGTGAATTGCTATGATAGATATGTAGAAGAAATGCACCATAACAAAGTTAGTGTTTTTTGTAAGCGGTGAATTGCTATGATAGATATGGTCTTCTTCTTCAACTTATCGGGTCACATGTTCAAAATCAATGATGAATTGGATCATACTTTTTTTTTTTCCGGGTCGAAACTTGGATTGTAGGGATGTAAAGATCAAAATGGGGGAGTTCAATGGGCTGTGTTAGTTTAAGTACTAGCCCAAAGATATCTAATAGTTTAGATACAAACTAGCAAAAATGCCCGCGCGTTGCTGCGGGACTTGAATGCACCAATCTTAACCACATGAATAAGACAGTTAACCTGAAAAAAGAATTCAACATAATGATGAATGAACAAAAGGGATAGATGAGTGAAGGGTGTCGGTAAGATGAGCAGTTCGGCTTTTATATACATTCAACTGAGCTGATTACAAAAGATACAGTTGCAAAAAAAATGCTCTGTTTCCTGAGAAACAGAAGCAACATGCATTTAACACTTATATTGCCCTTCAAGTTAAGATGGCAAAATATATGCCCTGTAGGCAAGGCACATGTTTTAACAGCTAAACAAAAAAGCAAAAAAAGAGAGATTAAGGCATTTAAATAATTAGACGCAGTAGATGGAGATTAGTAAAAAGTTGGGGAAGTTAATCTCTACAGTGGCATTGAGCTGGCAGCCAGCCTCAGAAGTACCTCAAGAGGAAACAAATCAAACACACTGCATTAGCAATTTGATTTATGAGGCAGAATGACATATAATTCATATACTATTAAATTATTTACTACTGGTTCCCTGCAATTAAGCTTTTATATGCAACTTCAGAATATATTGACCCAAAAAATCCCCACGAACCCCAAACAAAACA
The DNA here is from genome assembly GCA_963580275.1 of Crataegus laevigata. NCBI lineage: Eukaryota > Viridiplantae > Streptophyta > Magnoliopsida > Rosales > Rosaceae > Crataegus > Crataegus laevigata. Next base: position 9,394,092 of record OY756951.1, read on the forward strand.
ACTAAACATGCCAATCCTAAGAACACAAACCATATCAAAAACAGCTAACCACACACATAAACACAATTGTGTCTACACAGTGGCTCTTAATTAATTTATAATACGCATGAGTAAACCCTAAAAAACAAAAATCAAAGTTACAAACTTTTGAGTACAAATCAATCCAGCATGAATTTATACCACACATTCTGGCATAAAAGAAAAGAAAAATCACAACTAATATTTGAAATTAAATTCATGAAAAGCACACAAATTCAGTGAGAAGAGAATGAGAGAGAGAGAGAGAGAGAGAGAGAGAGAGATTACTCGAATGGTTCTTTGAAGCAAGGGACGCGTGACTGCATAGCACTCTTAATCTGGGACTGTATATCGTGTGCCTCCTTCAGAGGGCTCTCGCTATCTTGCGCATCCTTCACCATTAAAGGTGGCAAATCTCCAGCCATAACTTTCCCGTTCTAATTCTTCACTGAATTAAACAAAAAAGCACAAAAAGTTTGTAATTACCTCAAAGCCACATATCAAAGAAAAACTATCACATAAGATCCACAATTACCACACGATATCAAAATTCAGATAAACCTCCTATACTTTAAACATCAACTGGCTAGGGAACAAATTATACATACTTTGAATTCTAGACTGCACAGCTCAACCTGTGTAAACTGGCTTTGAAGCGATTGATCCGTAATGTGAACACCCACATAACTTGACATCTCCACCAATTACCAAGTGGAGAACAAAATGATTTCCCAGTTTTTGAAATCTTCCTCAGATTCCACTGCTGGAGAAAAATCCAACACGAATATATCAAGCACCAATTCAGTCGTCAACACCCAATTCCAGAATCAGAATCACATCAAATCCATTTAACATATACCTAAATCAATAAACACAAAGCACCCAAGCAGCCTAATAATTGTGCTCTATAGAATCACCAACCTCTCCTACCCTGTTCCTAAGACTCATCATGATGAAAATGCTAAATTAAGGCATAAATTTAATTACTAAATCAACAGAATAATGATGAAAATTTCAAATCGGAAATCTGAATCTGAAATATATTATCTACATATGAAGCACCAAATCTAATAAAACAGTAAAACACACAACATCAACATGTTAAAACACCCAAACTAAGAGCTTCTCCAACTCTCCCTCCCCGGCCTTTGATTTTATCAATCTAAATATTTATTAGGAGTCAAAATCAATACTCACTTGAAACAATGAGTACATTCTAATCCAACAAATACTAAAACAAAATGGTGCCAGCATAATGACTTGGCACGTTGAACGCCATAAAGCTTCCTGCACAATGAGAAAACAGCAGCAACCAGAGAATAGAAGAGAAAAAAGGAGTTGCAATGCATACATATAATGAAACTACTTTCCTATCGAGCTTCATGCGATATTACAAAAAACATTTTAGCTTAAACAATCAAACTATTGCTAACACACATTCTGAATGAAATAAGTTTAAGCATATATTCAAACAACATAGAAATAAAATTGCAGATATATCTAATGTTTAGATGAGAGAAGAATTAAAAGCATCTATTCAATTCAAGTGCTTGAAATTCAGATGTTTACGATTCATCTATTGAATGGAGCGTGTGGATTTGACTAAATTCATATCTATGTTTAAGATTCGTCATTGTTCGTCATAAAAATTGCTCTGAACTGCAATTTTCAATACAATTTGTGCCAAAATTCAATTCAGTATCTATCATCATCAAAATCTTCTTCCGAGTCAAAACTCATGATTGCATTGAGGATTTGGACCTCTGCATTGAGGAATATCTACTACATTATGAGTTCCCTCCTGATAAAGCCCAACCAGGGGGTTTTCCGGTGAGCCACGAACGGCTAACTTAGCGCGCCACTGCCATCCCCACTAACACCAAACCCAAATAATATCAGGAACAAAACCCTAATTAATACCAGTAACAAAACTCCAATGGCAAGAATATTATGTAAAAACAAACGATGATAGAAAGAGAGCAGGCAAATCTGACTTGGACTTCAATGTATACGAATCCATGGTTGAACTCATTTCTTGACACACAAAGTGAAGGCAATGAATCATCAAATTAAGATTCACATAATTAGTTGCATTTGAGACCAAAATACCATTGAAGCACTGAAAAATCAAAATTTCACCAAATTCAAAAGCACCCAAAACCCAACAATAAACTTTGGCAAAAGTGCGATTAAAAGGATGAGATCACTTGAAACAAAACCCCAAAAATTTAAAAAAAAATGAAATTTTAACAGAAAACCCATTTCTAATCCCAAATTTACACTTATAACACATAATTTTCAAACCACAAAATTACCCACCCTAAAAAAGTGAACCTGTTCGTAACGGTAGAGAAGAGTTGAGTAGTGTTTCCTCGGCTCAATCGAAGCGCTTTTTGTTGTGGGGAGAACATGAAAACACCTTCCCCTTCCCTCCATTTCTTCTCAGCAGCAACCTATATATATAATTAAGTCCATATGATTTTCTCTTATCTTTCATTTTAAAAATTAAAAAAATTAAAAATTCATTTTTAATTTAGTGAAACGAAGAATTACAATAAAATAGATAGCCAAAGAGTATAATCTCAAAACAGAGAGAAGGGAATCTTCAAAAAGTGGCTACTTTAAAATCCTATATATTGCCGATCTTCCTACTAATTTCTCAAAATTAAAACCCTAAATAAAAATATATTCCCCAATTTGTAAATCTCTAATTCGAACCCAAATCCAAAAGCCCTACATCGTAAATCCCAAATTCGTTTTATAAATATGAAATTGCTTACCTCTCTTTCCCATTTCTATTTTATCAATTTCCTCACTTTTTCCCATTTCCAGAAAAATGAGCAAGAAGCTTAAGCAGGAAAAAAAAAATCATATTTTCAACAACCAAAACCCAATACCCATTTAATCATACACGAACGAAAAAACTAAACACAATCACAAATTAACGAACTGAAAACCTAAAAAAAATAAAGGAAATTGACCTTACTTAAGAACAATACACAGAACAGAGAGATGCATCCACAAAATGAGAGAAAACGAAACAAATAAAGGAAATTTTTTTTTTTTAAGTTTCAGGGAAAAATCGAAGCACAAACAATCAAAAAACCCAAACAAAAAGAAGTTAACACCAAAGAGATAAATTATATACCTGACTCAGAAAAAGCTTGGAAGCTCACATAATGAAACCCTAAAACTTGAAGAAGGATGCTTCCTGCAGACAAAATACAAAATCAGACTCTCTCTCTTAGAAAGAGAGAAGTTATCAAGTCCTGTACTTGGTTATATTTGTTCAAGTTGGGAAAAATCGAGTACAGGGTTGGTACCTGGAGCTTGAGAAATCAAAGAGCTTGCTTATTTGAGAAAAGATTATAACAGCAGGTTCAGATTCACACAGAAAACGCACAAAAAACACACAGCATGCTCTCTGCCCTCTCTCTCCCTGTCCATCCGTCCCTCAAAAAGTGGGAAAAAAAATCCCTAAACATCTCTCCCACTCATGAAATCGAGGATCTGCAGCAATGGCGCTGAGATCCCCATTCCTCCCTCTCCCTCTCTCTGTCGCTCTGTCTCTGTCTCTGTCTCTCTCTCTATCGGAGGCATGGCCTCCCATTCCCGAAACCCCTCTGAATGACAGCAAACCCAAACCTACTCCAACCCGTCTCAAACACCCAGGACAAAATTGCCCTTCCAACCCAGCCCCAATACCAGCCCAAACCTCACGGTTTTGTTGTAAATAGCGTGAAATCGAGTGGCTCCCTGAGAAACCATATGGACAAAATCACCTTCCGAAATTTTGAGAAATTACCTCTCAAACCAGCCCCATTCGACTGGTATTTTTGTAAATAGAGTGAAATTGGATGGCAAACATGTGACTGTAGCTAAGCTACAGTAAATCCCTCCTCAACTTTAGAATAGATAATGTGACCCCAATAAAAATTGCAGATAGTATTATATCGAGAATTGCTATTAACACTAATATACAATGACCGTACACTCCTCCTTAGTGAAAAAAAGAAATGCATGATAATTCTATTTTTTTCAAGTTTTATTTTCCTTTTTTGGAGGGCAAAATAAATAAATTTTTGGATTAACAAAAAAAAAAGAAAAAAAAAGACTAGGAACGAAGACATGGTTGAAGTTTGATTACAGTCTCACTGGCTATAGGACCAAATGAACCCCATGGAATTTTCCAATAAAAGGAACATTTCCATGTTTTTGCTTATATTTTTAATTTTGACATTGTCTTTAATTTAACTAATTTTATTTTTGTAATAATATTGGCGATTTTCATATAATTCGTGTTTGGAAAGGGAAGATGCACATGAGAAGTGCTTCTCTATAAATCACATGAAAAATGACTAGATTTTATACAAAAACACCCCTAATATGCTTCTCAAAGTGATATTACAAAAACGCACCTCTTATGTACTTCACAAAAATAATTATGAGAGTTTGACAATACGCGTGCCAAAAGAGCAAAAATTTATCGTTTACGGTATGTCAAGTTAGAGTGCCCACTTTGTCTTGCACTTGAATCATTGATCGTGTCGAACAATGCTAGTTCTTTACAATTTCAATATAAGTATCAATTAAGTTTGCATTAATCCAAAATTATTCTTAATCACGTCGCATTCAAAATGTTTAATTTTTGGTCCAACGCTACCATCCATAACACCATATGCAAACAAGGTTGTCATTTTCTGGCATTCAACAATGTAAATACCAACAGAAAATTGGAAATCAATTCAATAAAATTCCATAAATGCCCCCACTCATAAAAGTAATTCCATGTCACAAGTGAAATGCGCAGCCAAAATTGTAAATTCACCTTAACCCCTTACTCATCTGCAACCTCCACTTATTAATTGATTTTTAGGTTATATTTAGATGCAGAGGGCAGTTCCGAGTCCTACGACAAGTTTTGCCGGCTACCGGCTCTTACGGCAAGTTTGGCCGGTAACCGGATCCAACTTCTCAACCTTGCTGCTGTTCTAACGAGGATGGTAAGCAGCACAAGAAACAAATAAGAAGCAATTCTATCTCAATACCTCCACTAGTTCTAAGACTTCCCGACACCTTCAAAGTAGGACTCAAAAACCAACCAACATTTTCAAGTTTTGAGACCAAATTTCCAGGGGATAACTGTCTCCACAACGTAACCGATTATACACCCGACATTTCCCCGTTTTGTGGCTGATTCCAGTCGGCATTTAACTGCGCGTAAGAAGCGCACAAAGCGTTGCGTGACAGCTCCAGGAAGTTCAGACATGTTTCTAAATTCCCTAACAGCATGTCAGCTACCCAGCATTCAAGAAAACAAAGAACAGGTCAACGGATGTAAACAACCTCCTACACAGCATTATTCACCTGTGGACTTCAGTAATAGTAAGCTTAGCAGCCGATCCAGAACTTGCCGACAAAGCCCGTTCCATTATTCATACATAAGAAGTAATGGAGCAAACTTCTCCTTCGCACCAGTTTCCAACATTTCTGCATATCATTATTCATTACAACCTCCAACCAATAAGATGTTCTATACTGAGAGCGTGTACAAGATCTGCTTCTCTGCCGATTGCTGCAGATCGCATAACCAGGAACGAAGAAAATTTTCAAACCGAAGATCAAACTATACCGATAGGCTTCTCATCTGAGGTCACACAAAGTGCGACAGGAAGATGGACGCAAAGAAAGTGACGAGACGCAGTTATGATTGGAGCTTTTGTGGCCTAAATACTAGTTAAGAGTGATGACAGCTCCTTGTAGGATACCTGCCCTCGCTCACCAAGCATCAAAACCAATGCAGAAACATAACTCAGAAACTAAGGAGAATCTTCGCACAAGCATTTAAATGGCTAACTCCACGATAATGACCTTACGAGACGTGATGTGCAACCAAGACCTATGGCAAGTATACATATTGCTAATAAAATTTAGGCACTACATGTAAAACCCATAATTACTGTAATATGAGCATCGAGAAGAACTAACCAGTAACCACCGTAGTACCAGATGCAAACTATTTACATGGGAGACAATTAAGCAAGGCTGTATTTGCATCCAGTCCTGAAACCACGGAATCGTAAGCAAAGCTTGGAACTGGAGAAGGCCCACAGAACATCATATGTAACAGAATGGCACCTTGTTTTGATGCTTTGAGCCATGTCCCAGAAAAGTGACTATTTCTGCGTGCGACATGAACAACCAATCCTGAATTCAAGGTCATGGCAGACGCAAATTCAAAATCTTTTTCTCTTCACTTGTGACGTATCATCAAACACACCATCATGCCAAGGCTGTTCACCATGTCTGCAATTAGCTTCTTGGTCTTCGATCCCTCTCATTCTTCTAGGAGCATTTCCTGGCCGATTCTTAATCCTTCTATCAAAGTCCCTTTCCCTCAAATTGCCTCTTTCTTGAAACTCGGTAGTATCATCTTGGCAGAACCTCAAAGGCCTAGGGCCATCCTCTCCGTTAAGATGAAATGTCTCACCACCAACACCATTATAAGGTCTAAATGAACGGATGGGTCCACGTCTCTCAGCAAATCTTCTTCTATCATCACCACTTCCATCACCACCAAGCTCATGCAAACGGCTAGAATGCATGGGCCCCCCAAAGTAATCGCCATTATTTGGCCTCTCTCGAGAATCCATGATATCAAATCTCCTGTTTCTGACTAAACTCCGGCTAGAAGGACTCCCATTGGGAATAACAGACCTTGGAGGGCCGTGGTCTCTTCCCGGATCCATATTCCTCAAATCATTTGACGGATTCCTTCTAACCACCATCTCTCCGGGAAAACATGGGTCATCAGGGGATCTAAACCTCTCCATCCTGTAAACTGGTGGAGACCTTCGATGAGTCAGTTCTCTAGGCCCACCAAATCCATCTGGGGATCTTCTTCTAGGAGAAGACCATGGCCCAGGAGAGCGAGTCCTGGACCTTATTGGCGATTTTGAGCGAACTCTGGGAATCCCTCTCCTCTGTGCAAAAGAAAAGTTCCGATTGCCTCGTCCAAATTGACCATGCACTCCTTCATATGAAGGTTGGCTACGAGTGAACATGGGGTCTGCACTATCATCAGGGAAACCCCTCATAAACTTCTCATTATGCCTCATTCCAACCAAATTTGGAGCATCTTCACCGTTGAATCTGGTTGGGCTAACATTTCTTGGATTTCGGCGAGGCATGTAAATGGTGTGTGCAACAGGAGACCGTCTCCTTGAGGGTATACGGTAGTTAAGTGGTCCATCATTTGAAAGCTTCCTTCCTCCACGACCTGTACCATAAAATGCACTATCTGGAGGCATATTGTAAGTGTTATATTCAAGGTCAGCATCAGAAACATCAGGTGCATATTTATGTCTGGGGACACGATAGTTTGTTTGATTATTATAAAGCTCCGAAGCATAGTTATGATCAGAACCCCAATCGCCACGACTATGCATCCTCCCTCTACCACGTCCAGAACCTAATCTAGGATATCTCAGTGATTGATCTTGGTATCGCTCCCTTGAAAATCCCGGGTTTCTGTCAACATACGGTTCACCTCTGGAAAAAATGGCAAAAAGGAAGAAGTTTTAGATTAGAATACAACTATTAACCCTCAAAATCAAATAAAAGTCAAAATACAAAACAAGGGGAAATAATCACCTCCCTCGAGAATGTATATTATCTTCCTCCATTTCTACATCAGTTAATATTTCTCTTCCAACTCTTGACGGCAAAGGCTGTCCTGAAATAGATATTGATTTAGTCGGAGAAACAGTTGAAGATCGAGGCAAAGTTATTATCCTGCTCCGTTGTCCTCCATAACTGGTATCCTTAGCAACATAATCACCACTACCCAATGTTTTGGGCAAATTTGAGTCACCCATTGGTGCCAGGTCAGTGTTATTTACATTCAGCTCTATACCCTGACCACTTTCCACTACGGTTCCTTGAATTCCACTAATGACTTGCTCCGAGAACTCTGCATCCTGACATTTCTGGGCATCCATCTTCACTGCTTGATCATCAGGTTCTGTTGACCCTTCCACACCAGCTCCGCTTGTTAGATTTTCAACAGGTAATGGTTCTTCATGCAAACTCATATCTTCATCAGAGCCCGTATCAGATTTATCATTACGAACTACCTGGAAAGATTCTTTATAATTATTGTTACTTGTTTCAGCAAGATTGTCTTTGTTGTCTTTTGCCTCATTATAGAATGATGTAGGCTGAACATTGTTAATAGGTCCCACAAGCTCTGCCCTTTTATTATCAAAATCATCATTATCGTCATGTTCGACTTCTCTTGCCTTACATATAGGTTCCTCTACCGCAGTAAGCTCAACTGACACTCTGACCTCACCGTCTTCATAATCATCACGTTTACCATCTTGTTCAGTATCCATGGTTGTATCTAAAGCATGAGCACCATCTGATTCACATTCAGAACCAAAAGAATCTTCCAGCATATCCGCAGATATATTAATCTTTTCCTCATCACTGGCAGAACCCTCACCACTTCCCCGTGAATCAAGTGACTGATCATTCATAAACTTCAATTTACAACTCTCACTGTCAACATTACCATCTTCTGTTCTAGTATTGTTTCCCTTAGTATCAGAACCCTGAGATACAGCAACCTGATCTTTGCTTTGACAAGCTTCCATAGGCGCATATGCAATAACGTTTCCAGAATGCTTTATCACATCCCTGCTCATAGTCAAATCCGTTGAACAAGGCTTTCCAACACGGCAAGACACCTCTGAAGTCATAGGCAATGTCATGTCACAAGAACGATTATCCAGACCTTGTATCAAATGTTTATCCAGTTGACCTGAGGTGCCTTCAATTGACTTGATGGTTTCTTGAGTATCCACATGAGTTGGTTCAGATTTTATGGGTCTAGCATCGACTGAATGTTGGGTGCTCGTATTTGAAGACTTAACAGCTCCAAGATTCCCCTGCTCAACGACTCCACACTTCACTGCTCTACTACTATCTACTAATCCTGTGTTACTGTGTTTAAATACGTTAACATCCAGTTTGACACCCTCATCAAATGGTTCTGATTTCACAGTTTTATGATTACCCAAGTTCAAATTTCTAATTGGCCCAAACAATCTAGGTACGTTTGTAGCAGATATCACCCTATGTAAATCCAGTTTACTGGATGAACTAGAAGGGTTTTGGCACTGGTTTAACTGCGAGCAAGATGAACTAAGGCGCAAAAGAAGGGAGTCATTGGACTTGTACTGATTAGCAAGTGTGGATGAGACGGGCTCATTACCTCTGTTCTGAGTCTGAACAATGGACAGTTTTTCTTTGTTAACACCAGCTCCAACCAACTCAGTTGTGCAATTCACCCCACCAGTTGCATTACTCCCATAAACGGATACGGAAGAATCGCTAACAGTATCTGTCCATGCATCCATTGGTGTATTCAAATCCCAGTTTGCTCGACATGCACTCATATCAGCACAAAGGGAATTCAAACCTTTACCACTACTTTCGCATTGGCTGCTGGTTTTTTCTTTACTTAAAGACAAATCCAGTGACATAGGCTCCAAGTTACCCTGATTCCGGTAACTCCTGTCATCACCAATAACCCGTCCTGTCAAAACTGGAGCAAGATGTTCCCTTAAACCTAATGATAATTCAGTACTCTCAACAACAGCAGGCATTTCTTCTTTGCACTTCACTTCTACTTTACTTCGGCTCTGCAAAATCTCCTTACCTACATTAGATGCAAGAGCTTCATTTGGTGCTAAAGTCAATTCACTTTTCCTTAAAGTCAACTCAGGTGTAGGATTATCAGACAAGACAAGTTTCCCTTTCCTCTGCATGTCATCCAAAGAACTTGAGTGAATCCCGAGGCTAGGTTCTTCAAGTTTGACTCTAAAGATATTATCATTTCCTCGGGCCACACTAACATTTGCAATGTCAGGGTTTCCTTTTCCATAATCGGATTCAGGAATCTTGTTTGCATCAGAAACTCCAGAACTGGTGATACTAACATATGAAGGAGTCGACCCCCGAGATTCCTCCTGTACTGAATCAATTTTTGCTGCTGGAAAAGAAGATGGTTCTTCTTTCGGAAACAAAATTGGTTCTTCAGGAGGAGGTGAAGGAGGCCTCATGAAAAACCTCCTTTTCTTGATAGGAACACCTGCACTATAATCACTAGATTTCCGGGTGACGGGTTTAACCCCAGTCTGCCAACAAAAGATTTAATTGATCAATATTCAGAAAAGCAATAAATTTAAAGGAGACTCTGATCTCAGTTAGCAGTTTTCAGAAAGGAAATAAACACCTCTTCATTTCCCGATACCGGCATGATTCCAAGATTTTGCGATCTTATATTACCCCTTCTCGTCTATAAATCAAAGTCAAATAGCAATTAGCAGGACCGTGAATTCGTTCTGAAGTCACTTTCAAGACCACCACTGTGATAATTATGCAGCTACACTATTTTTCTAAAAACCAAATTTAGTTAGCTAATACGACCGTGCAATTTATCCACTTCTTCTAGCTATCACACTACCAATTTCAATATCCTGCACACAACCAAAACAAAAATCAAAGTTATACAATAGCAAGAGAACCCAATAGCACATGTAAAGGAACTCGAAGATAAAACAGCAAACTCCAAGTCAACGAAACAGAATAATCGGGAAAGTACAATATATAGACTTCAAAGTAACAATTCACACATATCTGTAGACAAGTAAAGAACACATCATGGCTGATCGGCAAATTGAAAAACGAAAAGTGGGGAAAAAAAGAAGAAGAAATTTTACATAGTGTGAACAGAAGCAATTATGCAATATGACTTGCAAAATAATACTAACAAATATATATAGATATAATATGAAAACTATACTCAAATCAATTTGCCAACTCTAAGATCATTTTCCAGAATAATTAAGTAACCAAGCAACAATCTAAACACCAAACTAAAACCCTAATAGATCCAACAAAACAGAAGCACTTTTCCCAAAAGCAAAAGCAGAAACAGAGACATTTTATCCGTACTGTTTATGCTGTAATAAATAAAACCCAAAAAACGAATTTCCAGTAGCGTTACAATTCAAATGAAACAAGTCCGGACGATCCATATAAAAAGAGAAAGTTTTCCTCTTAATAAATAAGCACTTTCACTCTGACCGAAAAAACAATCAAACATTTTCCAAAAGCCAAAAGCCGCCGATGAACCCGATGAGGTCGAATCCAATCAACCAGATCTACTAAATTCGAGGGAAACGAAATCAAAATACGCGAAATTGAAATCAGTCCAGAAGCTTCCAGGAAAATACCTGAAATCAAAGTTCCGAATTCAAATCGCAAACGCGTTGACGAAAGTAACAAAATCCGATCAAAGGTGCGAAAGTTGCAGGAAATTGAGGAGGAATTACCTGCTGGGAGAGAGTATGAAGGAGCTTTGGCTTGATCAAAGGTGTGAAAGTTGCAGGAAATTGAGGGGGAGGTGATTGAAGATTGAGAGAGAAAAGCAAGGAAGGGAAAGAGGGAAAGGGGGGAGAAAGAGAGAGAGAGAGAGAGAGGAAGGAGAGAATCTAATCAAATCCAAGGTGGTGGGTTCCCACTACGTTCCATTAAGTTGTCAGCCGCCTAGGGTTTGTGCTTTCCTTCTATAATTGCGGTCTAACTACATGTAAATTCATTCAATTTTTGCGTACACTATTTGGTCATTTGCCACTATTCGGTCAGTTGATTTAAGTAGTGTGTCGAGTTTGATGTCGAATTATTTAGTCTAATATCACTTTTTCGTCAACCATTTTAACATGCGGTTTTTTTTGGATAAGACGGTATAATGTTGAACTGCAATGAATTCGGTCCAAAACTCGTAAATTCGAGTTGTATGTGGATGCAAGTCGGACTAGTTATAACAATGTATTTGTTTTATTGCAATTGAACTAATTGATCTAACCATATTCCCTCGATGCATTTTTTTACAGACATCAATTAGTTAAAGAAGTGTGCTACATTTGTAATTCAATGTAGCTATGGTAAATTGAAGACGTTTAAAATATCACAATGTGAAAAGAAGAAACTAGTCTCTTACGTGTATACACTCGCAATCTCATTGTGTGGATCGCCTTGCACTGACGTGTTACGCAACTTGCCGCCCTTGTTGTCATCTTTCGGTTGCCCTTTCCTGCAAGATTCGTTATGAATTTCCAATTTTTTACCGAGTACTTTGCCTTTTTCATTTGTTGTTTGCTTTAGCTCTTTTTATACGCCAAAGAAAATAATAAAGAATTGACCTTCTGTTTGTGTTTACAATTAATTTAATTTAATACGGTGTAACCAAAGGTGACTAGACAACGATGAAAAAAAAATGTGGAAGGTTCATAATTTGACAATAACAATAAATAAATAAAATATGAAAGGTTTTGAGTTCGATGCTTATAGCTAGTGAGACTGTTAAATTGTGACTACGAATAGAGTGAAATTCCATGTAACCTTTCCGCATAAAGTGAATAACCGTGACCCACAAATTGTCTCACTTTACCAAAAAAAAAAAAAAAAAAAGTTGACTATGACTCGATTGGTTTTGGTTGTTTTAGGTGGCATTTTCTTTCAAGTTGGGTACAATGTCATTGTTCTCAAATTTTTCAGTCATATAAACATCATGTAGTACAAACTTATAAATAATATTTATCATACTAATAAAAAAATAGATTAGTAAACAATATTTTCAATACCCATCTACAATGCGACAATAATTTTTTTTTTTTTTTTGGTCAGAAGATAGAATTTTATTAAAGAATAAGAATCAAATACGAATAGCAACATTTGCATCTTGTGCTAAAACATTAAACAAAAATTCAAGACCCAATTCATCCCAGTCAAATCTCCCGCCATGCTTAACCACGTACGCCGCCACAGAATGTGCCGCACGATTGCATTGCCGGGGAGTAAAGCAAAACTTTACCGACAATAATTTTTTTAATTGCGCAAATTTTTGGTAGCTCAGGTACATCATGAGTTTTGAGTGTTGAATTTTTCGCCTTTGTATATATTGCAGAATAAAGAATAGGTTGATAATTTTTATATTTTTATAAAAGCTAGAAGGTAAGAAATATTATAGAAGGTTAGTTTAATTACTCAAATCAATATTTGGAAATGTCAATTAAGAACGAGAAGCTCCGTTTCAAACAAAAGATTAAATCATGTTGAATACTTGCAACTTGCACTAATTGCATCTCAAATTTGGGACCCATCACCTCAATTATTCATCCAACAAGTCACTTTCCAGCTCCCATTGCCTCAATTGTTCATCGAATAGAAAATTCAAAGCTGGAAGCACGGTACTCTATCGCCAGCTGGTCGCAAGGTTCCTGTCAAGGCTGTCGTCATGGCTATTCCGACTTATTCGATGAATTGCCTTCTTTTTCCCATAACCTAATCGATGCCATGATGGCTAACTTTTGGTGGAGCCAAAAGGACAATGAACGTAGTATACATGAGTGCATTTTTACTTACTATTATTTAGTGTGGTGTATGTTGACCATCTTATTTATTATCATTGGATGAGTTTGAATTTTGAGATTTGTGTTTATCCACTGCACAAATCTCGAAATTCAAACTCATCTAACGATAATAAATAAGGTGGTAAGCATATACCACACTAAATGATGGTGAATAGTCCAAGAGAGAAACTGGAGTTGCGTCAGCTCCCCTAAGGAGGCTGGTGGTCTTGGGTTTTGAAGCCTGTGACTTCAATATAACCCTCCCGGCAAAGCAGTTTTAGCGTCTTACCTAGGAACCTAATTCATTTTGGGCCCAAATTCTAAAAGCTAGGTATTTTCCGACGGGTGATGCATTATCTGTTAAGAAGGGATCTCGGGCCTCCTAGGCCTAGAGAAGCATTTTGGAGGGCCAAGCTCTTACTGTGGAGGTCGCCCGTTGGCATGTAGGCGATGGTTGTTCAGTTAAAGTTTGGCAGGATAACTGGCTACACTCCTCAGGGGACGGAATCCTCCATCCCATTGTTGATACTCCATCGCTTGCATGTGATTTCATTGATCTCACCACTAGGAGTTGGAATTTAGGTACCATTCGAGGTTTTTTACCTCTGAAAAAAGTAGCTGCAATTGAATCTTTAGTTATTGGGGATCTCGACTGTCGGGAACGTCTTATATGTTCATGGACGAAAAACGGCGGTTACCTCCGTTGAGTCGGGTTATGCTTTATGTCATATCCCAAATACCATGATCGAGCTTTCCTCCCGGACGGTTGCCCAACAGTCTCATCAAATCCATGCTGACTTTTGGAAGAATATCTGGAAGATCATTACCCTCCCAAAGATCAGGTTCTTCCTATCTTCTAACTATGTTTGCCATGTTCAAACGAAGTATCTGCACCAACCCTAAGTGCCCTTTTTGTAAGCAACATCCGGAAACTGTTGAACATCTCCTCTTTCTTTGCCCTTGGACAAATGGAGTCTGGTTCTTCTATGCCTCAAACTACCGTATTAATCCATAATTTATTATTGTTTTTGATCAATGGTTCTTAACTCTCAAGGAGATGGTGGGGAATGACAAATATCTCTACTCTTGGGTCCTTTCTCTGGTGTCCTTCACGCGTCGGGAGATATGGAAAACGCGGTGCCACTACAACTTTAACGGTTTGCTCCCCTCTCCAGGAGAGACAGCCTATTGCACCAACCAAGCTGCTACTGAATTCTTGAGGACTTCTTATGGACATGGGGTTTTGTCATCGCACGTTCCTACTACTTCTCCTAATACCGGCTTTATGATCTGGTCTCCCCCTCCCAATATTTTGAAGATTAATTGTGATGGGTCATGGTCTAAGGTGAATAAATGTATAGGTCTGGGAGTGGTCGTTAAGAATGCAGTTGGCTTCCTTGTTGCTGGGAATTCCAGCCGCGGCGTTGCTCACTCTTCTCTGGAATCGGAGACCCGTGCAGTCTTCATCGCAATGGAAACTGCTTTAAGCCCTACCGCTGGGAGTTGGCCTATCTATCCCCTTATTATCCAAATCCGAAATCTCCAACACCGATTTACTTCATCCAAGTGGAGTTGGATTCCTCGCTAAAGCAAATTCTGTAGTCGATTGGGTCACGTTGCATGCTAAAAGAGGGATGGGTCCGGAAGTTTGGGTTTAGGTGTTCGGACGGTTGAGTTGACTGGAGCCTCGCTCCAAGTCCTCTTAAACTCACCGTCTACCTCTAAACCAGGCTTAGGTCCTCATACCTTATATCTGTTTGTTTTACCTTACTCTGGGGAGGGAGTGGAGTCTGTGCCTTCCCTGCTTTGTGTAATTTTGGAGGTTTCCCCTCTTTATTATTCTATCCTCTCTCTTTTCGACCAAAAAAAATAAAATAAAAATAAATAACTTTCCAGCTTTTGAAACCATCACACCTTTAAGTGGCCCATCACTAGGGGTGAGCGTAGTTCGGTTTGGTGCGGTTTTGAAGCCAAAACTAAAATAAAACCAAACCGTTTGGTTTGGTTTGGTGCGATTTCAAACGATTTTCGTTTGGTTTTTAAGAAAAAATGTACAATTTGCAATTTAACATATTAATAAGCATTTCTCAACAGTAATAGGAAAAAGACATTTGTTATGTAAACAATTAGCATATTGCATGCAGTTGTGATGTCAAAACATGTTTGTGCAACAAAAGGGTGTCTCTTACAATGTTTTCATAAAACAAGTTGAATAAATTTGAATTCATTAAACGTGAGTGAAACTTTCATACTAGAATATGTGATATCATGCTTCAAATGAGTAGACTTCTTTATATCATTGTTCGACTCTTGATAACAAGATTAGTTCACCCTTGTATATATATGTGTGTGTGTGATGGTATAAAATAATAAAGGTCCTTCGAGTTAATGAATGAAAGAAAGTGATGAATGATGATATTCTAGTGTGGTTGAGTCCATACTAAGTGTATGGATTCTTACAAACGACCAATTAAAACATGAAATCTAATATGGACATTTAATTAAATGTGTATTAATATTTGCGGTGCAGTTTGGTTTCGGTGCGGTTTTCAAAAGCCAAAACCGAAACCAAACTATTTTTTATGTTGCAGTTCGGTTTCAAAACCGCAAAACCAAACCGTTAGATGTGGTTCGTGTTTTGGTTTTCAGTTCTAAGTGTCCACCCCTACCCATCACAATCAACTCTCACTTGCCACTCTTGCCAACTGTCACTATTTTTATAAAATAAAATAAGACTAAAAACACAAAAAATTAAAAAGGTGAAAAAGGCCCATATCCTTCACTTGAAGTCAGCCCACCAACAATTCAACTACCAATTCATGTAGAGGCCCATAACCACCAAAAGATTTGTACCCAATTATTCAATTTGGCTCATACCCGATCTATTACAATAACACTAAAGCACAATTCACACTCTTTACTCAACTTGTTTCTTATAACCGTCACATATTCACACAAAACTCATAATTTCACGATGCACATTATTGACATTATCACACAAGCAAGAGATTTGTAATTGAGTTGGTTAAAAGCATTGCACATACAATCGTACTCGAAATCTTGATTGCAATTTCCTTTTCCCTCGAAATTAATTATATAAGAATAACATTATCAATATGATATATATAGATACACCAAGTTTTTAATATTTCAAGCTCAATCTTCAACGTACATCTACATATCAATACAATAATCATACGAAGAGGTTCGTACAGATCCAGTGCACTCCCTTTTTTATTCCACAAGGATTAAGATCAAACAAACATTCTCTTTTTGCCAAAGGAAGATATAAAAATTGCTCAATTAAATCGTGCATATAAATTATTGCAATTAAAACAAATATGAGGGCGTGATATAGTAAAATACATACATATAATAATAATAATAATCAACATAATCTTGCATATAAATTATTGCAATTGAAACAAATGTGAGGGATTGGTTTAGTAAAAAAAAAATATAAAAATAAACATAACAATTTTTGACCAAATACCACCATTTCATTCAACTCCATTCCAATTCCAAACACACATAGGAAACTTAGTTCATAACCACTTTACATTGCGACGTTACAAGAACACTAACAAGTGTTTAACATTTGAAACAAAGTTAAACCACCTAATTAATACGTAATTAACCACTAAACCCAACCCATCAACCATTTCTTGATTGCAAGACATGAAGAACCCAAACAAACCCTAGCCACCGAATCCATAGAGGGTCTTGCCCTGCCTCTAGAGTGCGTAGTCCACATCCATGGCGGTCAGTCTTGCGGTGAGCATGCTCAATGCAAGTCACGACGTTTTTGATCACATTATCCAAGAAGATCTTAAGCACGCCACTTGTCTTCTCATAAATCAAGCCGCTTAGGGTGTGTTTGTTGTATCGGACTGTCCCGGACTGGACTAGCTGCAGGGACTAAGCTGGATTAGCTTAGACTAGACTAAGCTGGACTAGCTTAGTGAAGCGTTTGGTGTAGTGTTGGACTAAGAAGCAGGATAATTAAAACAATACTGTTACCAATTTGATGTTTGCTTAGATTAGGACTACATTATTGTTCTATTTTAATTACTTTTTATATTAAAGATATTATTAAAATTAATAATATTGGATTAGAGTGAGACTCAATAAAAATATAAAAACCAAATTTTTTTGCCAATGAAAGAAACATATATGATTCATGATGTGTTTATTGTACCGGACTATCTTGGATTGAACTAACTTTCGGGACTAAGTTAGACTGACTTGGTTTAGACTAAGTTGGATAAGAATAATGGAGTGTTTAGAGTTCAAATACTTCTTTTGTCATTCATTAATTCATTTTACTATTATTAATATACCTTTTTTATCTTTAAAAAAAACACAACTATTTTTATTTCTCTCTCTCTCTCTCTCTCTCTCCCCCCCCCCCCCGGGGTCTCTCTCCTCTGTCTCTCTCTTTTCTTCATTCATTTGCTTTGGTTCTTCATGCCCAGATTCGCTCCCAGTAAAACTCAAACCAGAAAAAATAAAACCCACATTTTTTCTTCTTTGCATTTGCTTTCTATTGAATTCAAACCTATATTTTCTTCTTTTAATTTACTTACTTTCTCTTCAAATCAAACCCAGAAAAATCCTTTCTTTTTTTTTTCAATTTGCAGAGGCTTCGTCGGATCGTCGGATTTGCAAATTCATTTCAATCGACCTCTCCAAATCAACGTCAATCGATCTTGCAGAAGAAAGAGACAAACTTGCTAGCGCATCTTCCTGGCAAAGCTCTTGGCAAACTCAAGTAGGGCGCGACGGTTGGTGCGGGATCTGGAAGAAGAAGCAAGTTGAGGAAGACAAAGACAAAGTGAGTTGAGGAAGACGAAGACCAAGCAGACGAAGTGAAGCGATGGTCTTATCAATCCCATCCATTTTGGGCGGTCTCGCTAAGACCGGTTAGTGAAGAGTGTAGTCGGCACGAGTCCGATGTAGTCCCATTAAACACAATCCTGGGTTGCACCAAACACGGGATTAATATTCTTAGTAAGCCAGTCCAATCCAGTGATACTTAGTGAGTGGAAACAAACACGCCCTTAGTGGACTAACTGATATTAATGCCATAAAATCAAATGATGAAAAAAAAATATGATAAAAAGAGATGACAAAAAATAAGCTAGGGTTCTTCTATGCTTGTAATCATTTAAAGAAATTTGGGCTTATAAAGGCTTATGTTGACTTAAAATTGGTATTTTTTTCTTAAGTGGACTAACTGAATTTGTACCATAAAGAGACTAAGGATGTACCAAATGTGACATTCATGGGAAATCTCAACAGAAAGTAAGAAAATTGCAGAGATATAGAGTTAATGGTGAATATATTTTTTTTGATGAAGAAGATTACAATATTTCAGATGTTGATAAAAGGGCATTACCAATACGATATATGAAGAACTTGGTCTTAAAATGGTCCTTGCAAACTAGATCTAAATTTTTTAGAATAAAGCATCATTAATCACAAAGCAATGAGTAAACATCAAACACTCGTTTGAGCTCATCGAGAACTTGACTTTTGAATAGGAAGCACAAACACTAGACTGCATAGGGTAAATGGTTATTTCCCAATGGGAGTATTTTGGCTCACCACCATAAACTATGGTATATTCTCACCATATACCTAATTAGTTTTTTTTTTCTTTTTCAAAACTTAAAAAGTAACATTTAATGTGAAAATTAACTAGAGTTAGGTGAAATGACATGTGACATATGATTAGATGTATGGTGAGCATACATCATAATTATGGTGGTGAGCAAAAATGCTCCCATTTCTAATAAATATGCAAAAAGGATGAGGAGGAGAGAAAACTCATTTATTATTTTTAGCATAAATAAGAGGGATAATGATAGAGAAAACTCATTTATTATTTTTAACATGAGTTTACAAAATACCTTCTTGGGCTATAGTCCACCTTGACCTTGTAGGTAGCTCTGCCAGTGTATAAACTACATGCATTAACATGAGCCATTAAAACATGAGGGTAGAAAATAGCTTCCTGGGCTACTTCCCACATTAAAACCTGAGTTTATAAATAAAAAAATAATTTATATTTCACTCGGTTTGGTTCTCCAACCTGCGGTTTCGGTTCGTTTTTTAAATCTCAGTTCGGTTTTTACTTTTGTTCTTTTCGGTCACATATCAGTGAACCGTTCGATTTTTTTCGGTTTTTGGGTTTCCGGCCCACCCGTACCCGCGTGGACAGGCCAGTCGAGCGAGCGCCAAGCCAAGACTCTCCTCTATCCCGCACCGCAATCTCTGCCGTCTCTGCCGTCAACAGTTCAGCCTCTCCTACACGCCAAGTACCAAGCTCAACTTCCACGCCTTTTCCCAACCCAAGGTATCCGAAAAAGCAAACCGAGAATTTCACAATCCGGAAAAGACCGAAACATTTCGAATTCTTGCTAACAATTCATCATTCTCCACCAGGTCGACGAATCAGACGACTTCTTGCCGTGGCTGGAGCGGAAAGCCGGCGCCGAGATTTCGTCGGCGCTTTCAATTGGGAAATCGGCGAACGAAGCGTCTCTGTTTGCTTCAAAGAGCATAACAGCTGGAGACTGCGTTTTGAAGGTTCCGTGCAGCGTGGTAAGTTTTAATCCCAAATTATTTAAGATTTTAATCACAGTTTAAATTGTTAATTTATGATTTAAGAGGGTTTCTTTTGGTTGACAATTGCAGCAACTAGCTCCGGATAATCTTGTTACAGAACTGAAAGATTTGTTGAGTGATGGAGTTGGCGACGCTGCAAAGCTTTGCCACTGTCGTTTTGTTTGAGCAGAGAATGAGCAAGGTAGTTTCTGTTCTAGTTTAATTTACTGCTGTGGAAAGCTGTGGAAAGATTTTTGCTGTGGAGTTTGAGGTTTTTGTTTATGCAGGACTCCGGGTGGGCCCCTTACATTCGCCGGCTTCCTCGCCCGGAGGAGATCCATTTCACGGTGAGTGTTGTGATATTCCTAGAGATAATGAGGTAGGATATGTTGTTAGATGGTCAATTCGGACAGCATGTAGTTGATTTGTTTGTTTGTACACATTTCTTGAATGGCAAGAATTCATTGTTTTTTACTTGGATGTTGTCTGTATATTCTTTAGATATTTTGGAGTGACGATGAGTTGGTGCTGATTCGCCAAAGCTCTGTATATCAGGAAACAATTAATCAAAGATCTCAAATCGAAAAGGAATTTTTGACAATTAGGACGATAGGTACTTGATTGTTTTATTCTCTGGTTAATGGTTTTGGGAAGTTCATGCGTGAACCTCTACCGTGTATATGTTTTAAATTTAGTATCATCATCTCTATTCGGGGTTTAAATTGTTGGTGGCATGTAATTCAGTGTCCCATTATCTTGAATGTTCTGGAAAAATTAATCAACCAGAGTAACCAGTGAAATACGACTAGAATAATGTGGCACAAATTCTTCAGATATGATTAGTTGCTGGATCTAGATATGATTAGTTGCAGCAGTTGCATATCTTAAAGATCTATACACTTATTCTCACTTGTTCAAGGTGGATTTTGCAGTTACTTCTCGAGCATGGGGAAGCATGAAGGGTTATTCCCTGGTAACACATTTATAAAGATTCCGTTGTAAATAGTGTTATGAACTTTATGATGCATGTTCAATGTTTTCCTCTTTAATTATGCATGTTTGGATTATTAAATTATTTTATAGATCCTATTTGCTGATTTTCTGAATCATGACGGGACTTTATCACCCATATCTAGTGATACTCTATGAAGTCACCAAATATTCTGTTTCTTGTGTTCCATTTCCAGTCTTGTTTAGTTAATGCGTTTGGCCGCGTGATGACTTGATATCTTGTGATGAAAATCTTTTACTGATTACAATAATCGTATGTGACATAGGGAAGTTAGGTCTGGTAGTGGAAAAGGGAAAGGAATTCCAGTCACTTTGTGCATTTGCTCGTGTTCTATGTTGCACCTCTCCTCAAGATGTGTTTCTCTTCATGTTACATTACTCGTATGCATTGCTTGATATGCTTCTGAGGTCATTTTACCTTTATGACCCATCTGCGAATAGTTTCTTGATTGTTTTCTAATATTCAGAGCTTAGTGAACTGGCCAAGGAAGCTGCAGAACATGATGGTCGATTGGCTCGACGTCCCTTAACAAACAGCAGCAGAGAGATTAAAGCACATCAGATGTTGTTATCAAATTAACCCAATTTGCTGAGGATTATGATGCATCTATCAAGGTAAAGAAGATGCTAACTTTTTATCCTTTTTTGTTTACGGAACTTGCCTAAGCTAAGTTAAACAAGAGTTCGTTATCTTCTATGGTACTGCGTTAATTCTCAAGAGCGTACACCAATTACAGTTATTGTGAATTAAGGAATTCTTAAGCATTTGCATATTGAATCAGTTGATGTGTTGTAACATACTCATTTTGGTTGAGATATCAATGAAATTGAGGAGTTTTATAACTTGGGAAGCAGTAATAAACATACGAAGGGAGTGAACTTTTAATATACTCGTTCTATAGTTTACATAACGTTGCATCTGACTAGTACAAATGTAGTAACTCCATTTTATGCTTCTTGAGTGTATGCACAGTATTCTGGACCCGTAAGTTCTCCAGTTACATGCAAGACTTTATATCCGGCGGCAAATGGCTCGGGATCTCCTCAATGGTGAACTTCATATCCTCAAATCTGCTTCTGTGTGGCTAAGAAACTGCTGACGATACTTGAGTACAACAGACTACCATAGATGACGATACTTGTTTTGCAAAACCGCAAAAGACTCGAGAGAGGTAATATCGTCGGAGACTGTTTACGTGATCAGACACAAGTACAAGTTATGGATTCATATGAAACCGTACATGAAAAACCGAAATTCTGGGAGACTAGTAGTCCACAAGATTAGGCTAGCATGAAGGAACAACCACCAAATTGGCTCTTAACCCTTTTGGAGCGGGCATGTGGGATCTCAATGTACAACTAAAAATAGAAAACACATTTTTTTCTAGGTGAATTTGGATTTCTTTGTGAATACTTTCTCAAGTGAATGTGGTTATATTACTGTTAGGATATAAAATTAAATGGGCAACTGCTAAGATAAAATTAAATACCCAAACTGCCAAATGCATCTTACTTGTCAACCAGCCGCATCGGTTCGTCAATACTTCACTTGGAAGTTCTAGAAGCCGAAGATATATTATCGTCCACCGTAGAAGGTTCTACCCCGTTTATAAATAGTCCATAAAGCTCCACAGTTACTTGTAGCATGGAAGGCCTTTCCTCCCCCCTTGACCTCAAACATTTCACGGCAAGCTTGCTCACTCTTTCGGCCATCCCAAAACTAAACTTGTCAGTGTTTATTTTACCATCGAGAATTTGGCCCAAGCGATCCTTTTGCACTGAACCGACAAAGTCGTTTGCCAGGGATGTCTTCGACCCGTCAGAAGAAACTGCCTCTCGACGCGTTAGTAGCTCCACTAGAACAACTCCAAAGCCATAGACGTCGTGTGATTTAAGATACTCGGGGTCCAAGCATCTGGATGTCCCTTGCAAAGGTGATACTTCATCTTCATCAAGCAATCGTGAAGCTCCAAAACCGGTAACTGTTACAGTGTCAGTTGTATCATCTATTAATATATTCGCTGTCTTCACATCTCCGTGTATGATTGACATGAAGTGCACGTGTGCTAGAGCTTCTGCAGTTTGTGCTGCTATCTTCATTCGTGATTCCAACGAGAGTTTCGATTTGTTTATGTGAAAGTGCTCAACAAGAGTCAAGGCGTTGGTGCGGATATAAACCATTATAGGCCATCTTGTCTCTGAACAACAACCAAACAGCTCCACCACATTTGGGTGACTGATTAGATTAAGAACAAATGCCTCCTGAACCAAACGTTGACTCTGGATGAACGGGTCACCAGTAGCACTGTTGCACGTTTTTATGGCGACTGCTCTTCCATATAAGTCTGTGTGGTAAACCGTTCCGTAGCCTCCTTCATTTGGATAGTTCAAACAAGTGTAGTTTCTTGTGGCCTTCTTAATTGTCTCTTCTGTAATGACAGGAAAATATCTACAAAGCTCTGATACGAGTCTGTCGTAATTTTTTATGAAATGCTTCCGGAATTCAGTGGCTACACTCGTCATGTCGCTGGCCATTAGAACAAGGACTTCAACAACATCCGTAATTACCAAAAGAGACTCGGCCGCTGTAGGTACTCTGTCAGGGAAAGAGGTCGAGAATGGCCAAACTAGAAGTTCTTCTCCATAGAATTCTCCTGCCCCTTTTACCCAACCTTCATGACCTATTCTTCCTTCCACAATCAACAACATTTGAATTGGGTCACCCTTTTCAATAATGTTGTCAGTACGATTATGCTTCATGGGCCGAAGATGGCAACAAATTTCCTTCCACACTGATCCGTCAATGTATCGGAATGCTGACATCTACATTTCATAACATTTAAATAAATTAATTGATATATTAAAAAATCTAATACATAAGTTATATAATTATAACTAACTCATGAATTTTAAAACGTTTCCATCCATCATTAATCTCCAATTTTTTTATTATAATCTAAATAAAATCTGCAGCCTTCAGACTGTTCTTGTGTTTGCTCACTGCAAGAAAAGGAAGCCATGTAAATGTGAAGGGTGTGATTGTTGCTCGGTTGCAATGATGCACGGTGGCTTTAGAGCTTTTAACATTTAAAATTATATTTTGTAGATCACATAATACGGCGGACAATGATTGTTTTTTTAAAGGTGTGTTATCCACACATTTTTTTTTACTTTGTGCACACCCTTTGCTAATTTCTGTCCATTGATCTTCTTTAATTCATCTAATCCGATAGTCAAAAATTAAAATGTGTTTGAGAAATAAAAAGAGGTGTGTGGATATCACACACTTTTTTAGTGGTCTCTTTAGTATATTTACCTTAAATGAATTGTGACAATAAAAAACGTAACTAATTCAATAATCGTGATTTTTTCTTTTTCTTTCTCTGTTTGTGACATTATTGCAACCCCATAAGTATCACGCTTTTCCTGTTTCTACTGCTCACTTTTTATAGCATATTTTAATTTTTTTTCTTGGTTCATTTTTATTTCTCACACATTTTTTAAATTTTCAGTCGTCAAATCGGATAAATTAAATAAGATTAAATAATAAAATTAACAAAAAATGTGTGAGAAGTGAAAAAAAAAAAAATATGTGTAACTACGAACGTTGACATGCTTCGAGTTATATAAAAAAGTATTCAAGTTGATGGTGGTGTGAAAGGTTATGGGTTAGAAAGTTCCAAGTGGATGATTTTCATTGGCTGGCAAATTCTTCTCTTTGACAGCTTTTTTTTCCTTTTGTTTGTTTTTTTTCTGTCTCGTGTACTTACGCTCCACCTTATCATGGGCAATGGCTAGATTGTTATGTAGCCTAGGCCCTGGGTTTTTGTATAGTATACGTGACTTATGCTGTGACTTTGTTTTTAACAATTAATATTTTTTATACTAAATAGGAGGAGTGGACTTAGCCTTACAATGAGCTAGCAATAATGTGGTTTAAATTCGCCTTTGGCGAGAATCGAATCTAATACCTCTCACTTATAAGTGAAGAGAAATGCTATTAGATTGTAATACTAAATGACTACTTATGTTGTAATTAAATGCCTAGGTTGGGAGCTCTAATATTATATATGCCGGCATGCGATATTGGGATGAGATCTATAAATAAATAAATGCCTCTAATTCTATATTAAAAATTAAAGCCATGGATTCATAGATTTGAAGAAACTTTACCTCCTTTAACTTAGTCAGTGACATGTAACCTTTGATCTCATTTTGAAAATCCAGGGGAAGATGAGAAATGAGATAATCCCAATCAAGAATATTCCAATACACATTCTTGTATTCTTGAAATAGATTTTTCATGATTCGCCACTTTACATCCTGATTCAACTTTTCAGGAATCCCATATCTACGTATCAACTCATCTATATTTCGCTCCAACTCCTGTTTAATCATTCTTCTATGTCTAGGTTCCTCTTTTTCTTTAATGTCCGATTGTATGTATATCTATTAATCCACAACAACAACAAAAAGGTTGTTAGAGTTCGTTACTTAAAGTAAAAGAATATGTAGAAAAATTACAATCAAACTGAGGTTGCTAGAGTTTCTTATAGGCTTATTGAAGTTGTCATACTATATGAATCTCATATCAGGGAAATTAAATTTTGCCTAATGTTAAATAATTTTGGACCCTCTCCCTCCTATTCCCAATGGTTTTTTTTTAACTAAGATGGATGCTCAATTTTAATATGGTATTACATGAGCTCAATTGGAATTAGGGAAATGTGCATTTGATTAAGAGCTTACATTTTGCAAGTCGCGTGCGTTGAGAGCAAGGGCTTCAACAACACTAATTGCCTTGACAGATTTAGTTGCCAACGGTGTTGTAGTGTGAGGGAAGTCAAAGTAGAATGGCCAACGTAGAAGTTCTTGTCCACATAATTCTCCTACACCTCGTCTCGAATCATCAGAAGATCTCTCTTCAATGGATACAAATCCGTCTACAATGTAGACCATCTTGTAAAGTGGTTCGCCCTTTCGAAAAATCAAGCTGTTCTCAGTATAACTCACGGGCTTGAGTAGGTCATGGATTAATTTCAACAAACCTTCATCCATCCCTCGAAGCATTGGCACCTGGAATTCATGTTGTTAAACTATCAGAGAGAAAGCAAGAAAAGCCATAGGAAGAATTAATTAAATTCTTATTAAAAAGATAAAGAGATACAATCCTCGATTTATATGATTATCAAGGTGAGTAATTACCTGCTTCAACTTGGCAAAAGGCTCTTTTATGCGGCTTTGAACATCCGAAGGAAGAAGAGGGAGAATAAAAAACGTAACTAATACAGTGGTTGATGATTGTTTTTTTTTTATTTTTAAAATGATCTCCTTGGTACTTTTCTTAAATGAATCATGACAATAAAAACCGTAATTAATGCCATAATCGTGACTTTTTTTTCTTTTTCTGTCCCTTTAGTATCACACTTTTCCTGTTTCTACTACTCACTTTTTTATAGCATATTTTTATTTTGAATAAATTACACAAAACTACTTTAATTATGGGTCGAACGACACTTTCATACCTCATCTTTTAAAAATGACAATGTCATACCTCATCTTACGAATTTGTGCCAATGTCAGACCTTCGTCAGTTTTTCTGTTAATTTCTCTGTTAAGTGCTGACGTGGCTAGAGACGGGATCCACTCACTAGTCTAACTGGATTACAAAATAATTAAATATATTTTTAATAATTAAACATTAAAAAAATTAAAATTAATTTTTTTTTATATATAAAATTATGGGACCTCTCCCTCGCCTCTCTCTCTTCTCCCTCTCTGTGCACCTACATCCCCCAAACCCAGAAACCTTCCTACCCGTCCTTCCCCACCAACCTTCCTCCACCATCCTCTCTCTCTCTCTCTCTCTCTCTCTCGCCTCTTTCTCTTCTCTTTCTCTCTCTGGGCACCTGCATCCCCAAAATCCCAAAACTCAGAAACCCTTCTCACCCGTCTTCCCCACCCCTTCTCCCCACCCGAGCCCACTCCCAAATCAGACACACCCCTTCTCCCCACCCGTCGATCCTCCGTGTTGGTCCCTACCGAATTAGGCCCTGCATCCTCATCACCTTGCCGCCTCTTGTCCCAGGGCCGACACCCGCTGCAAAAAAAACAAGATCTGGATTTTTTTTGTCCAAATTTTTTTTCAGTAAAAAGGTGAAGAATGGACGAAGGATGAAGGTGAGAGAGATGTGAGAGAGAGATGGAACGCAGGGGAGAAAGGGAAGAAAGGGAGAGATGGGTTCGGATTAAGAAGAAAAATGAGAGAAAGGGAGATAATTATTGGGGGTGGGTCCCACATGTTTTAAAATAAAAATATTAAAGTAATTTATTTTTAATTTATTAATATTTAATTAATATTTTTATCCACTTGACTAGGAAGTGCGTCCCTTCTCAAGTCACGTCAGCATTTAAACATTGTAACAAATTCGTAAGATGAGGTATGACATTGTCACTTTTAAAAAATGAGGTATGAAAGTATCGTTCGACCCATAGTTGATGTAGTTTTGTGTAATTTACCCATTTATTTTTTTTCCTGGTTTTAGTTAATACCATTTTTGGGTTATTTGGATGATTATAACTACAAATGTTCACATGCTTCTAGTTGACAGCTTCTATCCTTATTCTTTTGTTTGTTTTTTTCTTTCTGTCTCATGTACTTACGCTCCACCTTATTATGGGCAAGGGCTAGATTGTTATGTAGCCTAGGCCCTAGGTTTTTGTATAGTATACACTCCACCTTATTATGGGCAAGGGATAGATTGTTATGTAGCCTAGGCCCTAGGTTTTTGTATAGTATACGTTATTTATGCTGTAATTTTTTTTGAACAATCGATATTATCTACACTAAAGAGGAGAGGGTGGACCTAGCCTCATAATGGGCTCGCAATAACATAGTTCAAATTCGCTTTTGGCGAGAATCGAACCTAAGACTTCTCACTTACAAGTGAAGAGGAATGCCACTAGAATGTAGTACTAAGTAGCTACTTATTCTGTAATTAAATGCCTAGGTTGGGAGCTCTAATGTCATATGTGCTGGCATGCAATATTGGGATGAGATCTATAAATAAATAAATGCCTCTAATTCTATATTAAAAATTAAAGCCATGGATTCATGGATTTGAAGAAACTTTACCTCCTTTAACTTAGCCAGTAGCATGTAACTTTCGATCTCGTTTCGAAAATCTAGGGAAAGACGAGAAACGAGATAACCCCAATCAAGAATATTCCAATAAACATTCCTCTTTTCTTGAAATAGTTCTTTCATCATCCGCCACTTTACAGCCTGATCCAACTTTTTAGGAATCCCATTTCTACGTATCAACTCATCTATATTTCGCTCCAACTCCTCTTTAATCATTCTTCTGTGTCTAGGCTCCTCTTTTTCTCTAATACCTGATTGTATGTATATCTATTAATCCACAACAACAACAAAAAGGTTATTAGAGTTCGTTACTTAAAGTAAAAGAATTTGTAGCCAAATTACAATCAAACTGAGGTTGCTAGAGTTTCTTATAGGCTTATTGAAGTTGTCATACTATACGAATCTCATATCGGGGAAATAAAAGTTTGCCTACTAATTTAAATAATTTTGACCCTCACCCTCCTATTGCCAATGGTTTAATCTAAAATAGATGCTCAATTTTTGTAATCTGCATCACTCAATATGTGTGTTTACTCAACACATTACTCTTAAATGGCCCCGCATGTGAAGGGTTGCGTTGAAAACATGAAAATCTTGTTTGATAGTTTAAATACGGGTAGTTCTTGGATCTCTCTCTTATCCCAATGAATTTTCCTATGGATACTCAATTGTAATAAGGACAGTGTGCATTTGATTAAGAGCTTACACTTTCCAAGTCGCGTGCCTTGAGAGCAAGGGCTTCAACAACACCAAT
Source organism: Crataegus laevigata (assembly GCA_963580275.1). Taxonomy (NCBI): domain Eukaryota; kingdom Viridiplantae; phylum Streptophyta; class Magnoliopsida; order Rosales; family Rosaceae; genus Crataegus; species Crataegus laevigata. Next base: position 9,423,109 of record OY756951.1, read on the forward strand.
TGCCTTGACAGATTCAGTTGCCAACATATCGAGCAAAGGGAATTTAACGGACAATGGCCAACGTAGAAGTTCTTCTCCAAATAGTTCTCCTACACCTCGTCTCGAATCATCAGACGATCTCTCTTCAATGGATACAAATCCGTCTAAAATGTAGACCATCTTGCCAAGTGGTTCACCTTTTTGAATAATAAAGCTGTTGTCAGTATACCTCACAGGCTCGAGTTTCTGACAGATTATGTTGAACACATCGTCATCTATCCCTCGAAGCATTGGCACCTGAAATTCATGTTGTTAAACTATCAGAGAGAAAGCAAGAAAAGCCATAGGAAGAATTAATTAAATTCTTATTAAAAAGATAAAGAGATACAATCCTCGTTTTATATGATTATCAAGGTGAGTAATTACCTGCTTCAACTTGGCAAAAGGCTCTTTTATGCGGCTTTGAACATCCGAAGGAAGAAGAGGGAGAATAAAAAACGTAACTAATACAGTGGTTGATGATTGTTTTTTTTTTTAAATGATCTCCTTGGTATTTTTCTTAAATGAATCATGACAATAAAAATCGTAACTAATGCCATAATCGTGACTTTTTTTTTTCTTTTTCTATCCCTTTAGTATCACACTTTTCCTGTTTCTACTACTCACTTTTTTATAGCATATTTTTATTTTGGATAAATTACACAAAACTACCTCAATTATGAGTCGAACGACACTTTCATACCTCATATTTTAAAAATGACAATGTCATACCTCATCTTACGAATTTGTGCCAATGTCAGACCTTCGTCAATTTTTCTGTTAATTTCTCTGTTAAGTGCTGACGTGGCTAGAGACGGAATCAACTCACTAGTCTAACTGGATTAAAAAATAATTAAATATATTTTTAATAATTAAACATTTTAAAAAATTAAAATTAAAATATTTTTTTTATATAAAATTGTGGGACCTCTCCCTCGCCTCTCTCTCTTCTCCCTCTATGTGCACCTACATCCCCCAAACCCAGAAACCTTCCTACCCGTCCTTCCCCACCAACCTTCCTCCACCACCCTCTCTTTCTCTTTTCTCTCTCTCTCGCCTCTTTCTATTCTCTTTCTCTCTCTGGGCACCCGCATCCCCAAAATCCCAAAACTCAGAAACCCTTCCCACCCGTCTTCCCCACCACTTCTCCCCACCCGAGCCCACTCCCAAATCAGACACACCCCTTCTCCCCACCCGTCGATCCTCCGTGTTGGTCCCCACCGAATTAGGCCCTGCATCCTCATCACCTCGCCGCTCTTGTCCCAGGGCCGACACCCGCTGTAAAAAAAAAAAACAAGATCTGGATTTTTTTTGTCCAAATTTTTTTTCAGTAAAAAGGTGAAGAATGGACGAAGGATGAAGGTGAAGATGAAGGTGAGAGAGATGTGAGAGAGAGATGGAACGCAGGGGATAAAAGGAGGAAGGAGAGAGATGATTTCGGATCAGGAAGAAAAATGAGATAAAGGGAGATAATTATTGGGGGTGGGTCCCACATGTTTTAAAATAAAAATATTAAAATAATTTATTTTTAATTTATTAATATTTAATTAATATTTTTATCCACTTGGCTAGGAAGTGGGTTCCTTCTCAAGTCACGTCAGCATTTAAACATTGTCACAAATTCGTAAGATGAGGTATGACATTGTCACTTTTAAAAAATGAGGTATGAAAGTATCGTTCGACCCATAGTTGAGGTAGTTTTGTGTAATTTACCCTTTTATTTTTTTCGTGGTTTTAGTTAATACCATTTTTGGGTTATTTGGATGATTATAACTACAAATGTTCACATGCTTCTAGTTGACAGCTTCTATCCTTATTCTTTTGTTTGTTTTTTTCTTTCTGTCTCATGTACTTACGCTCCACCTTATTATGGGCAAGGGCTAGATTGTTATGTAGCCTAGGCCCTAGGTTTTTGTATGGTATACACTCCACCTTATTATGCGAATTGGATCCTCTCCGGATCCCCTCCATGGGGATCCTAGGGATCAAGGCCTTTGGGCCGTTCATTAAAAATCGTGCGGCTAAAATTAAATGATTTTTATATTTTTAAAAATAAAGCAGTTTCGTTTTGCGTAAAAAACATTTAATTGTAACGCACGATTTTTGATGAACGATCCACTGAACTTGATCCCTAGGATCCCCATGAAGGGGATCCGGAGAGGATCCAAGTCCCTTATTATGGGCAAGGGCTAGATTGTTATGTAGCCTAGGCCCTAGGTTTTTGTATAGTATACGTTATTTATGCTGTAATTGTTTTTTTGAATACTCGATATTATCTACACTAAAGAGGAGAGGGTGGACTTAGCCTCATAATGGGCTCGCAATAACGTAGTTCAAATTAACTTTTGGCGAGAATCGAACCTAAGACTTCTCACTTACAAGTAAAGAAGAATGTCACTAGAATGTAGTACTAAGTAGCTACTTATTCTGTAATTAAATGCCTAGGTTAGGAGCTCTAATGTCATATGTGCTGGCATGCGATATTGGGATGAGATCTATAAATAAATAAAAGCCTCTAATTCTATATTAAAAATTAAAGCCATGGATTCATGGATTTGAAGAAAATTTACCTCCTTTAACTTAGCCAGTAACATGTAACGTTTGATCTCCTTTTGAAAATCCAGGGGAAGACGAGAAACGAGATAATCCCAATCAAGAATATTCCAATACACATTCCTGTATTCTTGAAATAGATTTTTCATGATTCGCCACTTTACATCCTGATTCAACTTTTCAGGAATCTCATATCTACGTATCAACTCATCTATATTTCGCTCCAACTCCTGTTTAATCATTCTTCTGTGTCTAGGCTCCTCTTTTTCTTTAATGTCCGATTGTATGTATATCTATTAATCCACAACAACAACAAAAAGGTTGTTAGAGTTCGTTACTTAAAGTCAAAGAATATGTAGAAAAATTACAATCAAATTGAGGTTGCTAGAGTTTCTTATAGGCTTATTGAAGTTGTCATACTATACGAATCTCATATCGGGGAAATAAAAGTTTGCCTAATAATTTAAATAATTTTGACCCTCACCCTCCTATTGCCAATGGTTTAATCTAAAATAGATGCTCAATTTTTGTGATCTGCATCACTCAATGTGTTGTTTACTCAACACATTACTCTTAAATGGCCCCGCATGTGAAGGGTTGCGTTGAAAACATGAAAATCTTGTTTGATAGTTTAAATACGGGGTAATTCTTGGATCTCTCTCTTATCCCAATGAATTTTCCTATGGATACTCAATTGTAATAAGGACAGTGTGCATTTGATTAAGAGCTTACACTTTCCAAGTCGCGTGCCTTGAGAGCAAGGGCTTCAACAACACCAATTGCCTTGACAGATTCAGTTGCCAACAGTGTTGCAGTGTGAGGGAAGCCATAGTAGAATGGCCAACGTAGAAGTTCTTCTCCACATAATTCTCCTGCACCTCGTCTCGATACATCTGAAGATCTCTCTTCAATGGATACAAATCCGTCTACAATGTAGACCATCTTGTCAAGTGGTTCACCTTTTTGAATAATAAAGCTGTTGTCAATATACCTCACGGGCTCAAGTTTCTGACAGATTATGTTGAACACATCGTCATCTATCCCTCGAAGCATTGGCACCTGGAATTCATGTTGTTAAACTATCTGAGAGAAAGCAAGAAACCCCATAGGAAGAATTATATGATTATCAAGGTGAGTAATTACCTGCTTCAACTTGGCAAAAGGCTCTTTTATACGGCTTTGAACATCCGAGGGAAGAAGAGGCAGAATATTATCCAAATTGGTATCCGTATCCTCTTGAACTGCTTGTTTTAACTTTTCCATAATCTGCAACTTTATATCCTTGTTCGACCTGGTAGGAATGCCATTTTTGGATAACCACAATTCTATTTCTTTATCTTTTCCTTTCATCTTCCGTTTCATTTGCATGCGATTATCTGTTCTTGTAGACTCAAGTTGCATGTACATCTATTCAACAAGTAAGAGATCGATGAGAATTAGATTATCAACATTGGATCAGAAAATGTTTTCAAATGAAGCTGAATGTCATCATTATATTGGACTTTGAGTTTAATCTTTTTTCTATACTACAAAAAAGAAATACTACTATTTAAACCCAAATAAATAAAATTAAACAAGAGAGAAAGAAATACTAGCGACTAAGGGTGGGCATTTTAGTGGGTCTACCGACTAACCCGCCGACTCAACTGATATGGGTTGGGTTTGAAACATTAAAAACCTATTTTTGGGTAAAAGTTCGACTACCTGTTGTATAAGCGAATTGAATTAGGTTGAAATACTATTAATCCGATTGAACCCAACTCAATTGAATGATAATAAATGGATTAGGAGGAAATTACCGTGGGAGAATCAGAGACATGCATGACATTAGAAGAAGAATGGTGTGGGAGAAAATTGGCTTGACTGTTTTGTATTTAATATTATTATTTACCACATCTTTATCAATGTGCAAATTACAGTTGTCAAATTGTAAAGCCAAAAAAGACAAGCAAATAATGACAATAAATTACAATTACAACAAGTAGAAATTGTTACAAGGAGAGGGATTTATGGGATTGAATTATAATGGGCAACAATTGTGACGTGATTGGTGATATGCTTGTCAATTACAACACCAAATTTAAACGAATTAGACATAATTTGACATTAGTATTGATTTTTTCAGTCAATTATACTCACATTAAGAACAAGAAAGAAACTAATTAAACCCAACTCCTAAAACCCGCACTACCCGCACTACCCAATCCGCTTAAGAATGATTTGGGTGGGTTGGTTTGTCCATTTTCATGGGTGGCAATGGGTTTGAAAAAATTCGAACTCGAGCCTATTGGGTTGGCCAACAGATTAACGTGAACCCGATGAACCCACCCGACGCCCACCCTTAATAGCTACCTACTTTTGGTTCTTATCTTTTGATGGAATAATCTCATGCACATATGTAGGTATCTTATTGTACCTATACAATGAATTTCATAATAATACACCTAACAATGGGACCGCAACTAAAATCTAACATACATGACGAGAAATTTCTATGTAGCTAGAATTAGAACATGGTCACATAGTGTTACTATCTCATTCAATTTTTTTTTTTTACTATCCTAAGGCCTACTCCAACCCTGGGCTAAATGCTAAATATTTAGCCCAAAATTCCCCCCAAACACCCTCCAACCCAAGGCTAATTTTTGGGCTAAAAGGGGAATGCCAAAGTTGGGCCAAATTCCCCCCCAAATTCCCCCCAGAAACGCGTGGACTCGCCAGCACCAAGCCCACGCTTGGCCCGCCGACTCGCCCACGCGGCCCACGCTCCTGCGTTGCAACGCCTGCCCGACAGCAATGGGGCCCGCCGTCAGGCCTTGTCGGCCACCACGCCCGAGCCCAACGGCTCTTTTGCTGATCAAACGGCCCTCATTTAAGGACCGTTGGTTGATCCAACGGTCCAGATTCAAATTTTATTTTTAAAATTTATGTTATTTTAAAATACATTGAATCCAACGGTTGAGATTGAGTATAATCAAATCCAACGGTAAAAAAAAAGATCTAACGGCCCAAATTAAAATCCAACGGCTAAAATAATTAAAAAAAATTATTTAACTCAAAATTCACCAAAAAAATCTATAAATACCTATGTATTTGTTCAAACATCCACACAAAACTCAATTTTCTCCTACAATTCTTCCAATTTATCTTTCTACCATTTCTTTCCATTTCCAAATTGTTCAACATGTCAAGAGAGCATGTTAGAGGTCGTAATTGGACCTGTGAGGAAGATGTTGCTTTATGCTTGGCATGGGTTTCTGTGAGGAAGATGGCGCAGTTGATCAGTTCTGCATCTTCAATGTCAAGCCTTGCTTGGTATTATGCCATCTCCATTGCTCTGCTACGCCTTCTTCTATCACCCATTGATGAGATATTGAGGATTTTTAGGAAACAAAAACTCTTTGAAAGTTGAAAGATTGGTGAATATAGAGGATGATTGAAGGTTGAAAGATTGTGTGATCAACTAATATTGGACATGAGTTTATATAGAGGATGATTGATGAACGGTTGGTGAAAGTTGAAAGTTTGGTGTTGAACGGTTGGTGAAAGTTGAAAGTTTGGTGTTGAAAGGTTGGTGAAAGTTGAAAGTTTGGTGTTCAAAGGTTGGTGAAAGTTGAAAGTTTGGTGAAAGTTGAAGGCTTGCTTTGTGAAAAAATTTAATGATTTTTCAATATTTATCGGAATTTAAATTTTTTTAGATTAAAATGTTCATAAAATTAATTTACGATAGTCTACATATTTATTTTTTTTAAAACAAATTGATTTAAGAAAAAAATTAGCCTAAATTCATTCTTTAATAATCCCGGGCTAAAATTTTAGGCCAGTAGGGTTGGAGCAGAAAAACTGTTTCTGGGCTAAAAGCCAAATTTTCCGGGCTAAAAAATTTGGCTTTTAGCCCAAGGGTTGGAGATGGTCTAAAAGGGGAAATATCATCTATGTCATTTACTTATATGGTAACACGTAGAATAATACATTTTGTTGCAAGTGTTCATGTTACAAGTAATTTTTTTTATAGATAACATTCATATTTAGTGAAAAAAAAATCATACTTATCATATAAGTGGTTCAAGAGTACTTAAAACATATATTAGGTTGGTTGGGTGAATTTAATGGATATCAAAATCTTTAGATATCAAGTTTTTTTATTTATTTTAATAAACGATATTATCTATACAAGAGGTTGGGGGAGTAAGTTAAGTCTCACAATGGGCTAGCAATAATGCGGTTTAAATTTGTATTTTGCGAGAATCGAACTTAAGACCTCTCACTGACAAGTGAATACCACTAAATCTTAATACTAAGTAGGTCCAGAGATCAAGTTTACGTAGTTGGAGTGATTAATTAGCACATAATGATAAGTGTAAGAAAAGATTTTTAAACAAACCTGCAAATTTCCAATGAGATATAAAAACAGGAGCAAGCCAGTTATAGAAATAAAAACCGTATAGAGGTTCTCCCATCCATCTACACTGGGCTCAAGATTTGAACCAAGGGAACTGCAAAAATTAAACGAATGGATCAATATATAAGATAACCAATTTCAAGTTATAAACTTACAAATTTACAACCACTTTTCTAAGGGCTTATTTGGTTCTATGGTTCGTTCTTCCTAAAATTTATCCAAGATAACATTTTAATCTCTCAACTTGATTTTAAATTTCTACGAGTCTTTTTACTCGGCTCTGTTTCGTAGAAGCAATCTTTAGTTTCTCGATGTGAGAATCATACTCTCAACATAAAGAATTAATGTAAATCGTGAACAAATTTAGAGACCTTAAAATGATCATTAAACCTAAATTTCCCAACAAACAAAGACAAAAATGTACAAACCTTAAATTTCGTAAACCCCACCAGAAACAGTTCAAGAACTTTTGGAAATAATTGGTTGATCCTACAACACCATATTGAAGCACAGTAACAAATATACCAAAATCGAAGAGGATCGTGTCTGATGAATTGCCACTAACACTGACAGGGCATAAATCATTTAGAATTGTGGTATTTCTAGATAAGTGGTGATCATGACAACTAAAAATTCTGTTATCACATCCAACGTGTTTTCGACATGCAAAATGCCAACAAATCATCATCCGTTGAATAGCAAAAAAGTACCACAGGGCTCCGACTACCTGAAAATTAAACAAACAAACAAAAAAGGTTTTACACCTCATGTTTGGGTTCCTCATACAACATTTTTAAAATATTTCAATCTCATATATTTAGTTATTATTTTATTCAATTTCATATAAACGTTAGACACTCAATTAACTTGACCACTAAGTGATGTTGTGGTAAGCGCAGAGCCCACCTTTTCTTGAATTGGAATACAAATTTGTGACATGTGGCTAAAACAAGTTAAAAGGAAAAAAAAAAAATTAATAATTAGAGGATTATTTCAATTCTTTTAACATTTTATTTAAATTTTTTTTTAAAAAAGGGAAAAAAATAAGAAGGGCGTTTCAGATCTTCATCTTCCTTTCCACCCACCCAACGCTAGTGACGATCCTCCTCCTTGCGACATCCCCTGGGCTCCTTCTCGGCCTCGCCGTAATTCTCCAACCCCAACCAGAGCTTCATCTCCAGGACCGAGAGCCTCGAAGACTTTGTCGAGGTCGATCTTCGAGACGATATATGTGGCTTGCTCAAAGCATGAGGAAGAAATTGATGACTCGATTTGGGATATGAGCTGTTGATGAGACTGCCATTGAGGTTGTTGTTGGGGTTGGGAGCCGACGTGGCCTTGCCGAATCTCCGGCGTTGAGAGCTCAACGATCCTCATTGTTGCTGGGGTGATGGGTTCAAAGTTTGGAATATCTAGAGATTAGTTTGGGGTTTTGGGTGTGGAATTTTGGCTTAAATTGAGTGTTAGGGGATAATCTTTATTGGGTTTTGTTCAATTTTTTTTCAATTTAGTGGGTTTTTGTTCAATTCGGGAATTTTGGTGATTTGGTTCATTTTAGGGTTTTGATTGGTGGTGATTTTGGTTGATAAAGAGTGACAAATTTTGAGACATGTACTCTGGTTTTGGCAGAGAGTTTGATTTGTTTGTTATTTAGCATTTTTTGCTTAATGGCTGGGTTTATGGTGGAGGTCTAGGTTGCGGAGGCCGAAGTCTGCGTCGATGGGAATATAGCTTCGAAATGTAAATTAGCAGAGGAAGGTGAAGCGAGGGGGAAGGAGAAGAAGGGAAATCGGATGGATGATGGGTGGTTTGGCCGTGGCCTTCAGCGAAAGAGATGGAGGTTTCTGGAGATGGAAGGTGGGGAAGGCGGGGAGAAAATAAGTGGACCGCTTTTATATTTTAATTTTGTTTTAGATTAGTTTTAAATTTAAATTGGTTTTATTTACATGGCACATTTAATTCCAAGTGAGATAAGGATAATAATTGTTTCGACAAACAAAAATAAATAAGGATATAGATTGAAACTTACATGACTAGCAATTATATACATACAGAAATTGAGTACACCTTTAATCCATACGGGAGTCTCTGCAATCTCTTCTTCAAGAGTCCTTTTAAGTTCCATAGATGAGCGGTAGATGCGAATAACTCGTGGCATATATTGCAATAGAACAAAAACGTTCATGAGAACCATCCTTGTTGTAGTCAAAGATCTTAGGTCACTCATTTTTGAGAAGAAAATGAGAATTGCCATCTGGATGCCATACATTAGTAGTACCAACAGTAAAAATCGATGGAACAATAACAACGTCGTCAAGAACGCAAATTTAATACAATAGCTAACAAATTGAACGTCAGACCCAAATGTATATTACACAGTATGTCAATTTTGTGCATTTAACACGAAAAAATGCAAAGCAAATAGGGAAAACAATTACTTCAACAAAAGGATTTAATTTCTTACCTGTGTAAGGGGAAGAAGAGCTACAATGTCAATTAAGATATCATTTGACGCCCATATTGTCTTGGCTATTCTTGGCACACAACGTTTCAATACAAAATTGAAATTTATCCGGTGTTGTCTGCGTTTAAGTTCATCGATTAAATCTGAAAAGTTCTCAGATCTATAAATACGAATAATAATGTCTATTAAAAAGAAAAAATCTGTGACTGATCTTAAAAGAAGAACGACTATCTTCAACTTTGGGTCTAACATAAGACACTTGATATCACCATTCAGAATAGGAACGTAGAGGAACAATGGATCTACTATAACAGCACACAAACACGTTCCTATGAATATTTTCTTCCAACAATTTTGGTCTAAGGACCCGTCAGGATTTTGAATTCCCTTATCCTCCATATGTAACTTAATTCATCATCAGCTTGCATGGCCCTTGGATTTGAATAAGAATTATTGGACAAAACACAACAAATGTAATTAGTAGTTGTTCTAAAAAAATCAAAATTTCTCAAGACATAGTGTCGGAGCACTTTTGACCATCAGATTTGATCTAGGGATTGAAATTTGTTTGTTGTTCATTAAATCCGATGATCATAAATGCTCCGTTACTCCGGTTACACCGGAAAAAAAATCATAGAATGGTTGACACAATATTTTTGATGAAAAAGAAAAAAAACATGAAATTACTCATACTTTTTTTTTCCGGCATAAAGTAGAAACTGAATCTTGGAGCTAGAACTCTGAAATTTTGCAGATAAAGTAGCAAATCCACTTCGAAACCAAATTTGAGATTTCAAATTTCTGTAATTAAAATGTTCAAGTTTAAGTAGAGTGGATATATCATATATGGCTACAGTAGTCCACATTTTATAGAAGTGAATTCAAATAAATCCTGTGGAGCTGAGCAAGTTTTTAGAATCTAACGGTCCTGATTGTCATGTTGTTGCATCCAAATTTAGTCGTTTGGCTCTGTTCCTTCACGCGGTGTGGGCCTCCCCCTGTCTGATGCTTCTCCCGTCGGGCAAAAGCCCTTTCAATAATTGACAGATATAGATCATCTCTTGAGCAGGAGATCTGAATCTTCCTGATTCAATAAAAGTCATCATGGCTTAGCTTCCTTTCCAAATGAGAGTGTCGGCTACTTTCAAGTTTATTTGGAATAAAAGTCATCATGGCTTAGCTTCCACACAGTGTAAAGGTCTACACGAAATGAGCCGCAAATTCAACATTATTCGGAATAAAAATAACAATGTGCATTTCTTTTGTTTTTTTTATTTCTTGAAAACTTCGGTGAAATGATAATTAGGCAACTCAAGTGGACAACACTATTTGTACTTCGGCCTAGCAAACATTTGAGGGTCCATGCTTACTACTAGAAATTATTAGTGCATGCTCACCGTACACTTAATCATTTACTACATGTTCTTTTACTTAATCATGATTTTTCTTCTTCAAAATAGCAAAAAAAACATTTAATGTAAAAATTAATTAAAATTAAATGAACCAATACGTGAAAATGATTTCCAAAAAAATAACTAAAGGGGCATCTTTTTCATTTCTCATGCTCTTTTGCTAAACGTGTATCTTTAGTAATAATATACAAATTACAGTATGAATGCAATATAACTAGACAACTCATGCTCACAATACTATTTGTACTTAGCATAGCAAACATTTGAGGGTTTATTTTTGCTCACCACCATAAGTTATGGTGTATGCTCATCATAAACTTACACCTATTTTTTACTTAATTTTACTTAATTCTTTTCAAAATTAAAAAAGAAACATTTGATATAAAAATTAATCAAAATTAAGTTAAGACAAATGATTGTTTATAAAATCACTAAAGGTACATCTTTTCCATTTCTCACTCTCTGTTTCTAAATGTGCGTCTTTTCTCTCTTTTTTGTCTCTTTTGCTAAAGGTGTATTTTTTTTTTTCACTTTCTTTTTCCAAAGGTGCATATTTTCCATTTCTTACAGTCTCTTGTTACCCTAACTTTTTCTAAAGGTTCATCTTTTCTATTTCTCATTCTCTTTTTCTAAACTGTCATGCTAGAGATCAAAATTTTCAAATTAAATAGTATGGTTATAAATAATTAAATATTAATTAATTTGTTTGTTTCTTATTAATGACATTTTATTTGACATGTAAATGTAATTTAAAGTTTTTATTTTCCTAACATTATCTAGAAAAGGAGAGTGTGGGCAGCTCTCAAATAGGGCGTTCGGCTAGTATCTGCTCTAGACCATCTAAAAGGATAGTTTTTACAATATAAAGTGGAATGATTGTAAACAGCTTTTTCTTCTTTTCCAAATGATGTCGCCACCTTTCAATTATTGAGTGAATAGTAGTGCATCTCAATTTTGTAAAGCAAGTGGCTAATAAACATAAACAAACACATATCACCCTTGTCAGCAAGCTAATAAACATAAACAAGTGGCTAATAATTAAGGTTGTTAATCAACATAGTTTGCAGGCACAACAAATCAGCAAGTAGCGGATGACGAGCATCTCGTTATCGAGGCTTCCTACAAATGCAAAAAGACAACACAGATTTCAAACATGGCCGCGGCCTTGGTGGTTGCTAATAAACAAAGACCCATGACAGGGAAGAAATTATAATTATATCAAATATATCAAAACCCAACCAAACTTAAACAAATGTGCAGTCACAACAAATCAGCAAGTAGCGGATGACGAGCATCTCGTTATCGAGGCTTCCTACAAATGCAAAAAGCCAACACAGATTTCAAACATGGCTGCGGCCTTGGTGGTTGCTAATAAACAAAGACCCATGACAGGGAAGAAATTATAATTATATCAAATATATCAAAACCCAACCAAACTTAAACAAATGTGCAGTCACAACAAATCAGCAAGTAGCGGACGACGAGCATCTCGTTACCGAGGCTTCCTACAAATGCAAAAAGACAACACAGATTTCAAACATGGCCGCGGCCTTCGTGGTTGCTAATAAACAAAGACCCATGACAGGGAAGAAATTATAATTATATCAAATATATCAAAACCCAACCAAACTTAAACAAATGTGCAGTCACAACAAATCAACAAGTAGCGGATGACGAGCATCTCGTTACCGAGGCTTCCTACAAATGCAAAAAGACAACACAAATTTCAAACATGGCCGCGGCCTTGGTGGTTGCTAATAAACAAAGACCCATGACAGGGAAGAAATTATAATTATATCAAATATATCAAAACCCAACCAAACTTAAACAAATGTGCAGTCACAACAAATCAGCAAGTAGCGGATGACGAGCATCTCGTTATCGAGGCTTCCTACAAATGCAAAAAGACAACACAGATTTCAAACATGGCTGCGGCCTTGGTGGTTGCTAATAAACAAAGACCCATGACAGGGAAGAAATTATAATTATATCAAATATATCAAAACCCAACCAAACTTAAACAAATGTGCAGTCACAACAAATCAGCAAGTAGCGGATGACGAGCATCTCGTTATCGAGGCTTCCTACAAATGCAAAAAGACAACACAGATTTCAAACATGGCCGCGGCCTTGGTGGTTGCTAATAAACAAAGACCCATGACAGGGAAGAAATTATAATTATATCAAATATATCAAAACCCAACCAAACTTAAACAAATGTGCAGTCACAACAAATCAGCAAGTAGCGGACGACGAGCATCTCGTTACCGAGGCTTCCTACAAATGCAAAAAGACAACACAGATTTCAAACATGGCCGCGGCCTTGGTGGTTGCTAATAAACAAAGACCCATGACAGGGAAGAAATTATAATTATATCAAATATATCAAAACCCAACCAAACTTAAACAAATGTGCAGTCACAACAAATCAACAAGTAGCGGACGACGAGCATCTCGTTACCGAGGCTTCCTACAAATGCAAAAAGACAACACAGATTTCAAACATGGCCGCGGCCTTGGTGGTTGCTAATAAACAAAGACCCATGACAGGGAAGAAATTATAATTATATCAAATATATCAAAACCCAACCAAACTTAAACAAATGTGCAGTCACAACAAATCAGCAAGTAGCGGATGACGAGCATCTCGTTACCGAGGCTTCCTACAAATGCAAAAAGACAACACAGATTTCAAACATGGCCGCGGCCTTGGTGGTTGCTAATAAACAAAGACCCATGACAGGGAAGAAATTATAATTATATCAAATATATCAAAACCCAACCAAACTTAAACAAATGTGCAGTCACAACAAATCAGCAAGTAGCGGATGACGAGCATCTCGTTATCGAGGCTTCCTACAAATGCAAAAGACAACACAGATTTCAAACATGGCTGCGGCCTTGGTGGTTGCTAATAAACAAAGACCCATGACAGGGAAGAAATTATAATTATATCAAATATATCAAAACCCAACCAAACTTAAACAAATGTGCAGTCACAACAAATCAGCAAGTAGCGGATGACGAGCATCTCGTTATCGAGGCTTCCTACAAATGCAAAAAGACAACACAGATTTCAAACATGGCCGCGGCCTTGGTGGTTGCTAATAAACAAAGACCCATGACAGGGAAGAAATTATAATTATATCAAATATATCAAAACCCAACCAAACTTAAACAAATGTGCAGTCACAACAAATCAGCAAGTAGCGGACGACGAGCATCTCGTTACCGAGGCTTCCTACAAATGCAAAAAGACAACACAGATTTCAAACATGGCCGCGGCCTTGGTGGTTGCTAATAAACAAAGACCCATGACAGGGAAGAAATTATAATTATATCAAATATATCAAAACCCAACCAAACTTAAACAAATGTGCAGTCACAACAAATCAGCAAGTAGCGGATGACGAGCATCTCGTTACCGAGGCTTCCTACAAATGCAAAAAGACAACACAGATTTCAAACATGGCCGCGGCCTTGGTGGTTGCTAATAAACAAAGACCCATGACAGGGAAGAAATTATAATTATATCAAATATATCAAAACCCAACCAAACTTAAACAAATGTGCAGTCACAACAAATCAGCAAGTAGCGGATGACGAGCATCTCGTTATCGAGGCTTCCTACAAATGCAAAAAGACAACACAGATTTCAAACATGGCTGCGGCCTTGGTGGTTGCTAATAAACAAAGACCCATGACAGGGAAGAAATTATAATTATATCAAATATATCAAAACCCAACCAAACTTAAACAAATGTGCAGTCACAACAAATCAGCAAGTAGCGGATGACGAGCATCTCGTTATCGAGGCTTCCTACAAATGCAAAAAGACAACACAGATTTCAAACATGGCCGCGGCCTTGGTGGTTGCTAATAAACAAAGACCCATGACAGGGAAGAAATTATAATTATATCAAATATATCAAAACCCAACCAAACTTAAACAAATGTGCAGTCACAACAAATCAACAAGTAGCGGATGACGAGCATCTCGTTACCGAGGCTTCCTACAAATGCAAAAAGACAACACAGATTTCAAACATGGCCGCGGCCTTGGTGGTTGCTAATAAACAAAGCTTCCTACAAATGCAAAAAGACAACACAGATTTCAAACATGGCTGCGGCCTTGGTGGTTGCTAATAAACAAAGACCCATGACAAGGAAGAAATTATAATTATATCAAATATATCAAGACCCAACCAAACTTAAACAAATGTGCAGTCACAACAAATCAACAAGTAGCGGATGACGAGCATCTCGTTACCGAGGCTTCCTACAAATGCAAAAAGACAACACAGATTTCAAACATGGCCGCGGCCTTGGTGGTTGCTAATAAACAAAGACCCATGACAGGGAAGATTATAATTATATCAAATATATCAAAACCCAACCAAACTTAAACAAATGTGCAGTCACAACAAATCAGCAAGTAGCGGATGACGAGCATCTCGTTACCGAGGCTTCCTACAAATGCAAAAAGACAACACAGATTTCAAACATGGCCGCGGCCTTGGTGGTTGCTAATAAACAAAGACCCATGACAGGGAAGAAATTATAATTATATCAAATATATCAAAACCCAACCAAACTTAAACAAATGTGCAGTCACAACAAATCAACAAGTAGCGGATGACGAGCATCTCGTTACCGAGGCTTCCTACAAATGCAAAAAGACAACACAGATTTCAAACATGGCCGCGGCCTTGGTGGTTGCTAATAAACAAAGACCCATGACAGGGAAGAAATTATAATTATATCAAATATATCAAAACCCAACCAAACTTAAACAAGTGGCTAATAAACATTTTCAAGTAACAATTAAGGTAGCGAATAAACGTAAGTTTTCAATCCCATCAAATAAGCAAGTGATGAATCCTTTTCTATTTGATCGGTTATGATCAAATCATAGTTAACATCTTTCGTTCACTTACTTATGTGTGAAAAAAAAATACAAAAAAAAGTTTGTGAAGAGGGAAAGGAAAAAAATGAGATTAAGAGGGATGAGAATCTTATTCCTCCTAAAAATGCAAAATACAACACAAGATTTCAAACATAGCTGGGGCCCTCGGAGGTTGCTATTAAACTAAAGACCTATGACGAGGAAGAAATAATAATTATCAAATATATAAAAATTTAACCAAACTTGTTTTTTTTAACAAACAATAATATCTACACTAATTAGGGTGGACTTAGTCTTACAATGAACTAGTAATAATGTAGTTCCAATTTGCCTTTGCAAATGTAATAGCTCGTCCCTAAAAATTATGATTTTTAATAAGTGAGTTTACGAAAATGCCCTTCGAGGCACATAAATCAAGTGGTGTTGACCGCCTTGTAGTGACACGTAAGGTTCATTTTCTTGGCATATCCTTGTAGTACTAATCGCTACGGACACGTGGGTGCAGACAAAACGTGATTTGGAGCTATAACGAAGAAGTTATTAACATTTGAAGTTGAGGACGTTTTAGTAAATTAATTATTTCTGGAATACTCCATATTTTGTTTGGAGCTAAATTAGGTAGGCCACGTGTGGCTTATGTGAAGGGGGAGAGAAATAGGAGCCCAATTAGAAAGAGAAGAAAGGAGGGAAAGGATGGAAAGGATGGAGGTGCAAAGCACCCAACCCAAATCGACCCGTGTACTTGTAGTAACCCGGTTTCGAACCGGTGGTGTTTTCCGACCAAATTCGTTTGTTTTTCAGGCTTTCTTCAACCTCCCATCACCCCTAAACGTCACCACAGTGTCCTAGCATCCAATTATAGCCTTAATCATTGAAGTTCATCAAGGTTTCCACGAAAATCAACCCGCGGGTGCTGCGAGGGTTCTTGGCCAAAATCCACCAAACTTGAAACGATTCCATTAAATTACCACCACCCATAGAATACTATTGAGGCCTAGAACAAATCCCAAGCAGTGTTTGAGGCGTTGGAATTGCTTTGGAGGTCGAATTGGAGCACACCCAATTCTAGAGTTTATACGGATTTTGATGAAATTGGAGCACTTGTAAGACAAATTGGCCTTGGCCACATGTATGAAAGTTGTTCTACTCATTGAGATATTTAATTCTACAAATTTTGAGAATTTTTGGAGAAAGTTGAATTTTCCGGCGAGTCGGGGCTGCCAACCGCCACCCGCGGCGGTGCGTGGCCAAAGGGCCGCCAATGATATTTTTAGGCGTTATTAAATGCCTTGAATTCAATTTTGAGGATGAATTGACGTAGATTGATCATTAAGACCCAAATTCACTACGATACGATAATAGGTCAATGTATGAACCGACGATCAAACCGTTGGATCGTCACCAAACTTTAAAGGTCGTTATTCATAATTTTTGAGGAATGTAGGAATTTACGGATTGGGAATCTGTCGTATGGATCTTTCCGAATTGGAATTATAAGTTTGTAAATAAAATATTAACCGCCAATTGGTTTTGGCAATTAGCGGAGATCCAACCGTTGGATCGTAACGAAACTTTGGGGTATTGTTCTAGAAGCTTAATGTGTATTCTTGGAAGTGGCAGATTGAAGATTCGTGATACAGATCTTCCGGATCAAATTAAGTAGGGATGTGTTATATGTGAATTGCATATTCTCTCAGTAAGGATTCTGAGACGTGATTTGATATTTGTGCTAGGCGATGATCATTTAGGACATCTCAATAGTCGTGCTAGGGGGTTGTAGCTTGGACTCCAGGTGAGTGGGCTTTTGTTTTAAGTGTGTATATATATATATATATATGATTGGTAATTTTTTCCCATAAAATGTGTTTTAAATGATTTTATGAATTAGAATGCCATGTCAAATATCATTTATATTTAGTATGGTTTTGTGATGATTATTGCTTGGCGCTGCGGACGCTCAGGTAAGTCGGGTGAGTATATATTTGATAGTGATAGTGATGATGATGATGGTGAGATTGGCATATAGCTCATAATCCTGCACCCCAGTGTTTGTGTCTAGGCTCATCTTTTTCTCTAATATCTGATTGTATGTATATCTATTAATCCACAACAACAACAAAAAGGTTATTAGAGTTCGTTACTTAAAGTAAAAGAATTTGTAGCCAAATTACAATCAAACTGAGGTTGCTAGAGTTTCTTATAGGCTTATTGAAGTTGTCATACTATACGAATCTCATATCGGGGAAATAAAAGTTTGCCTAATAATTTAAATAATTTTGACCCTCACCCTCCTATTGCCAATGGTTTAATCTAAAATAGATGCTCAAATTTTGTGATCTGCATCACTCAATATGTGTTGTTTACTCAACACATTACTCTTAAATGGCCCCGCATGTGAAGGGTTGCGTTGAAAACATGAAAATCTTGTTTGATAGTTTAAATACGGGTAATTCTTGGATCTCTCTCTTATCCCAATGAATTTTCCTATGGATACTCAATTGTAATAAGGAAAATGTGCATTTGATTAAGAGCTTACACTTTTCAAGTCGCGTGCCTTGAGAGCAAGGGCTTCAACAACACCAATTGCCTTGACAGATTCAGTTGCCAACGGTTTTGTGTGAGAGAAGTCAGTGGAGAAGGGCCAACGTAGAAGTTCTTGTCCACATAATTCTCCTGCACCTCGTCTGGAATCATCAGAAGATCTCTTTCGAACGGATACATCTCCGTCTAGAATGTAGAGAATCTCGTCAAGTGGTTTATCCTTTTGAATAATAAAGCTGTTTTCAGTATACCTCACGGGCTCGAGTTGCTGACAAATTATTTTCAACACATCTTCATCCATCCCTCGAAGCATTGGCACCTGGAATTCATGTTGTTAAACTATCAGACAGAAAGCAAGAAACCCCACAGTCTTTTATACGGCTTTGAGTAATTACCTGCTTCAACTTGGCAAAAGGCTCTTTTATACGGCTTTGAACATCCGAGGGAAGAAGAGGCAGAATATTATCCAAATTGGTATCCGTATCCTCTTGAACTGTTTGTTTTAACTTATCCATAATCTGCAACTTTATATCCTTAATCGACCTGGTAGGAATGCCATTTTTGGATAACCACAATTCTATTTCTTTATCTTTTCCTTTCATCTTCCGTTTCATTTGCATGCGATTCTCTGTTCTTGTAGACTCAAGTTGCATGTACATCTATTCAACAAGTAAGAGATCGATGAGAATTAGGTTGAAATACTATTAATCCGATTGAACCCAACTCAATTGAATGATAATAAATGGATTAGGAGGAAATTACCGTAGGAGAATCAGAGACATGACATTAGAAGAAGAATGGTGTGGGAGAAAATTGGCTTGACTGGTTTGTATTTAATATTATTATTTACCACATCTTTATCAATGTGCAAATTACAGTTGTCAAATTGTAAAGCCAAAAAAGACAAGCAAATAATGACAATAAATTACAATTACAACAAGTAGAAATTGTTACAAGGAGAGGGATTTATGGGATTGAATTATAATGGGCAACAATTGTGACGTGATTGGTGATATGCTTGTCAATTACAACACCAAATTTAAACGAATTAGACATAATTTGACATTAGTATTGATTTTTTCAGTCAATTATACTCACATTAAGAACAAGAAAGAAACTAATTAAACCCAACTCCTAAAACCCGCACTACCCAATCCGCTTAAGAATGATTTGGGTGGGTTGGTTTGTCCATTTTCATGAGTGGCAATGGGTTTGAAAAAATTCTAACTCGAGCCTATTGGGTTGGCCAACAGATTAACGTGAACCCATGAACCCACCCGACGCCCACCCTTAATAGCTACCTACTTTTGGTTCTTATCTTTTGATGGAATAATCTCATGAACATATGTAGGTATCTTATTGTACCTATACAATGAATTTCATAATAATACACCTAACAATGGGACCGCAACTAAAATCTAACATACATGACGAGAAATTTCTATGTAGCTAGAATTAGAACATGGTCACATAGTGTTACTATCTCATTCAATTTTTTTTTTTACTATCCTAAAAGGGGAAATATCATCTATGTCATTTACTTATATGGTAACATGTAGAATAATACATTTTGTTGCAAGTGTTCATGTTACAAGTAATTTTTTTTATAGATAACATTCATATTTAGTGAAAAAAAAAATCATACTTATCATATAAGTGGTTCAAGAGTACTTAAAACATATATTAGGTTGGTTGGGTGAATTTAATGGATATCAAAATCTTTAGATATCAAGTTTATTTATTTATTTTAATAAACGATATTATCTATACAAGAGGTTGGGGGAGTAAGTTAAGTCTCACAATGGGCTAGCAATAATGCGGTTTAAATTTGTATTTGGCGAGAATCGAACTTAAGACCTCTCACTGACAAGTGAATACCACTAAACCTTAATACTAAGTAGGTCCAGAGATCAAGTTTACGTAGTTGGAGTGATTAATTAGCACATAATGATAAGTGTAAGAAAAGATTTTTAAACAAACCTGCAAATTTCCAATGAGATATAAAAACAGGAGCAAGCCAGTTATAGAAATAAAAACCGTATAGAGGTTCTCCCATCCATCTACACTGGGCTCAAGATTTGAACCAAGGGAACTGCAAAAATTAAATGAATGGATCAATGTATAAGATAACCAATTTCAAGTTATAAACTTACAAATTTACAGCCACTTTTCTAAGGGCTTATTTGGTTCTATGGTTCATTCTTCCTAAAATTTATCCAAGATAACATTTTAATCTCTCAACTTGATTTTAAATTTCTACGAGTCCTTTTACTCGGCTATGTTTCATAGAAGCAATCTTTAGTTTCTCAATGTGAGAATCATACTCTCAACAGAAAGAATGATTGTAAATCGTGAACAAATTCAGAGACCTTAAAATGATCATTAAACCTAAATTTCCCAACAAACAAAGACATACAAACCTTAAATTTCGTAAACCCCACCAGAAACAGTTCAAGAACTTTTGGAAATAATTGGTTGATCCTACAACACCATATTGAAGCACAGTAACAAATATACCAAAATCGAAGAGGATCGTGTCTGATGAATTGCCACTGACACTGACAGGGCATAAATCATTTAGAATTGTGGTATTTCTAAATAAGTGGTGATCATGACAACTAAAAATTCTGTTATCACATCCAACGTGTTTTCGACATGCAAAATGCCAACAAATCATCATCCGTTGAATAGCAAAAAAGTACCACAGGGCGCCGACTACCTGAAAATTAAACAAACAAGCAAAAAAGGATAGATTACATTTTACCCTCTCAGATTTGGGTTCAATTGCAACCTCATGCAACATTTTTAAAACATTTCAATCTCATATATTTAGTTATTATTTTATTCAATTTCATACAACCGTTAGATAGTCAATTAACTTGACCACTGAGTGATGTTGTGGTAAGCGCAGAGCCCACCTTTTCTTGACTTGGAATACAAATTTGTGACATGTGGCTAAAACAAGTTAAAAGGAGAAAAAAAATTAATAATTAGAGGATTATTTCAATTCTTTTAACATTTTATTTAAATTTTTTTTTTAGAAAAAGGGAAAAAAATAAAAAGTGCGTTTCAGAACTTCATCTTCCTTTCCACCCACCCAACGCTAGTGACGATCCTCCTCGTTGCGACATCCCCTGGGCTCCTTCTCGGCCTCGCCGTAATTCTCCAACCCCAACCAGAGCTTCATCTCCAGGACCGAGAGCCTCGAAGACTTTGTCGAGGTCGATCTTCGAGACGATATATGTGGCTTGCTCAAAGCATGAGGAAGAAATTGATGACTCGATTTGGGATATGAGCTGTTGATGAGATTGCCATTGAGGTTGTTGTTGGGGTTGGGAGCCGACGTGGCCTTGCCGAATCTCCGGCGTTGAGAGCTCAACGATCCTCATTGTTGCTGGGGTGATGGGTTCAAAGTTTGGAATATCTAGAGATTAGTTTGGGGTTTTGGGTGTGGAATTTTGGCTTAAATTGAGTGTTAGGGGATAATCTTTATTGGGTTGTGTTCAAATTTTTTTCAATTTAGTGGGTTTTTGTTCAATTCGGGAATTTTGGTGATTTGGTTCATTTTAGGGTTTTGATTGGTGGTGATTTTGGTTGATAAAGAGTGACAAATTTTGAGACATGTACTCTGGTTTTGGCAGAGAGTTTGATTTGTTTGTTATTTAGCATTTATTGCTTAATGGGTGGGTTTATGGTGGAGGTCTAGGTTGCGGCAACGACGGAGAAGGCCTCATATGAACATTTATAAATGATTTTCTATCCAGACCAATTCCGGTGGGAATATAGCTTCGAAAAGTAAATTATCCGAGGAAGGTGAAGCGAGGGGGAAGGAGAAGAAGGGAAATCGCATGGATGATGGGTGGTTTGGCCGTGGCCTTCAGCGAAAGAGATGGAGGTTTCTGGAGATGGAAGGTGGGGAAGGCGGGGAGAAATTAAGTGGACCGCTTTTATATTTTAATTTTGTTTTAGATTAGTTTTAAATTTAAATTGGTTTTATTTACATGGCACATTTAATTCCAAGTGAGATAAGGATAATAATTGTTTCGACAAACAAAAATAAATAAGGATATAGATTGAAACTTACATGACTAGCAATTATATACATACAGAAATTGAGTACACCTTTAATCCATACGGGAGTCTCTGCAATCTCTTCTTCAAGAGTCCTTTTAAGTTCCATAGATGAGCGGTAGATGCGAATAACTCGTGGCATATATTGCAACAGAACAAAAACGTTCATAAGAACCATCCTTGTTGTAGTCAAAGATCTTAGGTCACTCATTTTTTAGAAGAAAATGAGAATTGCCATCTGGATGCCATACATTAGTAGTACGAACAGTAAAAATCGATGGAACAATAACAACGTCAAGAACGCAAATTTAATACACTAGCTAACAAATTGAACGTCAGGTCCAAATGTATATTACACAGTATGTCAATTTTGTGCATTTAACACGAAAAAATGCAAAGCAAAAAGGGAAAACAATTACTTCAACAAAAGGATTTAATTTCTTACCTGTGTAAGGGGAAGAAGAGCTACAATGTCAATTAAGATATCATTTGACGCCCATATTGTCTTGGCTATTCTTGGCACACAACGTTTCAATACAAAATTGAAATTTATCCGGTGTTGTCTGCATTGAAGTTCATCGATTAAATCCGAAAAGTTCTCAGATCTATAAATTCGAATAATAATGTCTATTAAAAAGAAAAAATCTGGGACTGATCTTAAAAGAAGAACGACTATCTTCAACTTTGGGTCTAACATAAGACACTTGATATCATCATTCAGAATAGGAACGTAGAGGAACAATGGATCTACTATAACAGCACACAAACACGCTCCTATGAATATTTTCTTCCAACAATTTTGGTCTAAGGACTCGTCAAGATTTTGAATTCCCTTATCCTCCATATGTAACTTAATTCATCATCAGCTTGCATGGCCCTTGGATTTGAATAAGAATTATTGGACAAAACACAACAAATGTAATTAGTAGTTGTCCTAAAAAAACCAAAATTTCTCAAGACATAGTGTCGGAGCACTTTTGACCATCAGATTTGATCTAGGGATTGAAATTTGTTTGTTGTTCATTAAATCCGATGATTATAAATGCTCTGTTACTCCGGTTACACCGGAAAAAAAAAAATCATAGAATGGTTGACACAATATTTTTGATGAAAAAGAAAAAAAACATGAAATTACTCATACTTTTTTTTCCGGCATAAAGTAGAAACTGAATCTTGGAGCTAGAACTCTGAAATTTTGCAGATAAAGTAGCAAATCCACTTCGAAACCAAATTTGAGATTTCAAATTTCTGTAATTAAAATGTTCAAGTTTAAGTAGAGTGGATATATCATATATGGCTGCAGTAGTCCGCGTTTTATAGAAGTGAATTCAAATAAATCCTGTGGAGCTGAGCAAGTTTTTAGAATCTAACGGTCCTGATTGTCATGTTGTTGCATCCAAATTTAGTCGTGTGGCTCTGTTCCTTCACGCGGGGTGGGCCTCCCCCTGTCTGATGCTTCTCCCCTCGGGCAAAAGCCCTTTCTATAATTGACGGATTTAGATTCTCTCCTGAGTTGGAGGTCTGAATCTTCTTTACCCAATAAAACGGGCTGTTGAAATTCAACGGTTACAATTATTATAACTTTTAAAAAGACTATTTATTTATAATTGTTTGATCAAAATTCAACAACTTTTTTATTGGATCAAGAGGGTTCGGGCCCTGCTCAGGAGATGATATAAATTCATAATTGACGACTGATTGCCCAAAGCATCTGACGAGCAGCACTCCCTTTCTTCTCTATTTCTCTCTCACGCGCTCTTTTTTCCTAAAAGGCAACTACTTTATAAAGTGGAATGATTGCCAACATCCTCTGCTTCCTTTCCAAATGAGAGTGTCGGCTACAAATTCAACATTATTCAGAATAAAAATAACAATGTGCATTTCTTTTGTTTTTTTTTTATTTCTTGAAAACTTCGGGGAAATGATAATTAGGCAACTCAAGTGGACAACACTATTTGTACTTCGGCCTAGCAAACATTTGAGGGTCCATGCTTACTACTAGAAATTATTAGTGCATGCTTACCGTACACTTAATCATTTATTACGTGTTTTTTTACTTAATCATGATTTCTCTTCTTCAAAGTAGCAAAAAAACATTTAATGTAAAAATTAATTAAAATTAAATGAACCAATACGTGAAAATGATTTCCAAAAAAATAACTAAAGGTGCATCTTTTTCATTTCTCATGCTCTTTTTCTAAAGGTGCATCTTTTCTTCCTTTTTACACTCCCTTTTGCTAAACGTGTGTCTTTAGTAATAATATACAAATTACAATATGAATGCAATATAACTAGACAACTCATGCTGACAATACTATTTGTACTTAGCATAGCAAACATTTGAGGGTTTATTTTTGCTCACCACCATAAGCTATGGTGTATACTCATCATAAACTTAACCATCTGACACGTATCTTTTTACTTAATTTTACTTAATTCTTTTTAAAATTAAAAAAGAAACATTTGATATAAAAATTAATCAAAATTAAGTTAAGACAAATGATTGTTTATAAAATCACTAAAGGTACATCTTTTCCATTTCTCACTCTCTGTTTCTAAACTAAATGTGCGTCTTTTCTCTCTTTTTGACGAGCTTCTCGTTACCGAGGCTTCCTACAATTACAAAAAGACAACACAGATTTCAAACATGGCCGCGGGAAGAAATTATAATTATATCAAATAAAAAGACAACACAGATTTCAAACATGGCCGCGGGAAGAAATTATAATTATATCAAATATATCAAAACCCAACCAAACTTAAACAAATGTGCAGTCACAGCAAATCAGCAAGTAGCGGATGACGAGCATCTCGTTACCGAGGCTTCCTACAAATGCAAAAAGACAACACAGATTTCAAACATGGCCGCGGCCTTGGTGGTTGCTAATAAACAAAGACCCATGACAGGGAAGAAATTATAATTATATCAAATATATCAAAACCCAACCAAACTTAAACAAGTGGCTAATAAACATTTTCAAGTAACAATTAAGGTAGCGAATAAACGTAAGTTTTCAATCCCATCAAATAAGCAAGTGATGAATCCTTTTCTATTTGATCGGTTACGATCAAATCATAGTTAACATCTTTCGTTCACTTACTTATGTGTGAAAAAAAAATACAAAAAAAAGTTTGTGAAGAGGGATTGGAAAAAATGAGATTAAGAGGGATGAGAATCTTATTTCTCCTAAAAATGCAAAATACAACACAAGATTTCAAACATAGCTGGGGCCCTCGGAGGTTGCTATTAAACTAAAGACCTATGACGAGGAAGAAATAATAATTATCAAATATATAAAAATTTAACCAAACTTGTTTTTTTTAACAAACAATAATATCTACACTAATTAGGGTGGACTTAGTCTTACAATGAACTAGTAATAATGTAGTTCCAATTTGCCTTTGCAAATGTAATAGCCCGTCCCTAAAAATTATGATTTTTAATAAGTGAGTTTACGAAAATGCCCTTCGAGGCACATAAATCAAGTGGTGTTGACCGCCTTGTAGTGACACGTAAGGTTCGTTTTCTTGGCATATCCTTGTAGTACTAATCGCTACGGACACGTGGGTGCAGACAAAACGTGATTTGGAGCTATAACGAAGAAGTTATTAACGTTTGAAGTTGAGGACGTTTTAGTAAATTAATTATTTCTGGAATACTCCATATTTTGTTTGGAGCTAAATTAGGTAGGCCACGTGTGGCTTATGTGAAGGGGGGAGAGAAATAGGAGCCCAATTAGAAAGAGAAGAAAAGAGGGAAAGGATGGAGGTGCAAAGCACCCAACCCAAATCGACCCGTGTACTTGTAGTAACCCGGTTTCGAACCGGTGGTGTTTTCCGACCAAATTCGTTTGTTTTTCAAGCTTTCTTCAACCTCCCATCACCCCTAAACGTCACCACAGTGTCCTAGCATCCAATTATAGCCTTAATCATTGAAGTTCATCACGGTTTCCACGAAAATCAACCCGCGGGTGCTGCGAGGGTTCTTGGCCAAAATCCACCAAACTTGAAACGATTCCATTAAATTACCACCACCCATAGAATCATATTGAGGCCTAGAACAAATCCCAAGCAGTGTTTGAGGCGTTGGAATTGCTTTGGAGGTCGAATTGGAGCACACCCAATTCTAGAGTTCATACGGATTTTGATGAAATTGGAGCACTTGTAGGATAAATTGGCCTTGGCCACAGATATGAAAGTTGTTCTACTCATTGAGATATTTAATTCTACAAATTTTGAGAATTTTTGGAGAAAGTTGAATTTTCCGGCGAGTCGGGGCTGCCAACCGCCACCCGCGGCGGTGCGTGGCCAAAGGGCCGCCAATGATATTTTTAGGCGTTATTAAATGCCTTGAATTCAATTTTGAGGATGAATTGACGTAGATTGATCATTAAGACCCAAATTCACTACGATACGATAATAGGTCAATGTATGAACCGACGATCCAACCGTTGGATCGTCACCAAACTTTAATAGGTCGTTATTCATAATTTTTGAGGAATGTAGGAATTTACGGATTGGGAATCTGTCGTATGGATCTTTCCGAATTGGAATTATAAGTTTGTAAATAAAATATTAACCGCCAATTGGTTTTGGCAATTAGCGGAGATCCAACCGTTGGATCGTAACGAAACTTTGGGGTATTGTTCTAGAAGCTTAATGTGTATTCTTGGAAGTGGCAGATCAAAGATTCGTGATACGGATCTTCCGGATCAAATTACGTAGGGATGTGTTATATGTGAATTGCATATTCTCTCAGTAAGGATTCTGAGACGTGATTTGATATTTGTGCTAGGCGATGATCATTTGGGACATCTCGATAGTCGTGCTAGGGGGTTGTAGCTTGGACTCCAGGTGAGTGAGCTTTTGTTTTAAGTGTATATATATATGATTGGTAATTTTTTCCCAGAAAATGTGTTTTAAATGATTTTATGAATTAGAATGCCATGTCAAATATCATTTATATTTAGTATGGTTTTGTGATGATTATTGCTTGGCGCTGCGGAAGCTCAGGTAAGTCGGGTGAGTATATATTTGGTAGTGATAGTGATGATGATGATGATGAGATTGGCATATAGCTCATAATCATGCACCCCGGTGTTTGTGCCTCGCCAGAGTAGGGCCTAGCCTTCACGTGATCATTCACCTCCTGCACCATACGCTCACCTTGGATCCAAGGCAGGTGCCAGCCTGTCGTACAGACCACTATAGGTGGTTCCGACTCGTGTGCAGGATATTGGTTGATGAGTTATAGATTCAGTCGTACATGTCACGTTAGGTGACTCCGGTTGACATTTTGATATTGCCGGCATATTGTGATTATTGGTTTATCTCAATTGAGTGATGCATATATTTCTTGGCTGGATATTTTGGCATGGCATATTTCTGACATGGCATATTCGAGTTTTATCATTTTATAGCCTGGTTTGGTATATGATTACATACGTATTATTTTTTGGGAAAGTATACAGGTTTTACAGAGAGGGGTTAGTACTTTTGATATTGAAATGGTTTTGGAAAAGCTTTGTTTTTGCCCATTCACGTTTTCTGTTTTGCGCCCCTCCAGGTTTTAGTTGATGAGGTTTGTATCGACGAGAATTCTTGGTAAATCTCAAGAATGGTGGCTACTTTTGAGGGTATAATTCTTACCCGCTCTACTGTACTTTACTTATGCTCTGAAGTCACGCGTGAGATGGGTTCGCTCTCGCTCACGAGCACACTCTGGGTTTAGGCACTTTTAGGTTTAAATTTATTCACATTTCCACATGACTTTATGGCTTTGTCACCTTCCAGGTGTCGGCCATCACAGCTCGACTTCAGAGTCCTAGTGGACATTCTGGGTCGGGGTGTGTTAGCAAAAATCTAACTCAAGACCTCTTATTTACAAGTGAAAAGGAATACCACTAGATCGTAATACTTAATGACTAAAACTAGGAGTGAGTTTAAAAAACCAAAAACCGAAAAAATTGGACCGAAAACCAAATCAAGATGGAAAAAAACTAGGGGTGGGCACGGGCCGGGCCGGGCCCAAGTTTGAAACGGGCAGGTTCAAGACGGGTCCACGGGTTCTTTTTTTTTCTTGTTTGGACCCCGGACTCGCTCTGTCGCCCATCCTCCAAATCCTTGACATCGCCAGAGCTACACCATCTGCAGCCACACATACAGAAATAAAAAATTTCAGAGCTTTGCTGAATCTAAGCTTATTTGAATCAAAACCCAGCAACATACAACATATAAATACATATATAGAATTTTAGATGTTAAATTTGGCAGTACCTGAAATGAAAATTGGAGAGGAAGAAGAAGAAGGAAGACCCAAAAAAAGTAAGAGGAAAACAATGGAAAAGCAGAAGCAGAAGCTCTGATTAAACACCATACTTTCTGGGACTTCTCTGTATTCACTACCAACCTCTTCGCCCTCTACACTCTTCTTCTAGCTACTACGACTTCAAATCTATCATCGGAAACGCCGTGTTTACCTAAACCTGCCTCGATTCTCCGTCGCGGGAGCCCAAGCGTCTCAAATCCTTATTTGGGTCTTCTCCATCCGAACTCTTATTCAACCGCCCCGCCACCTCCTCCATTCCACAACCACAACAACCAATCTCCCTCCCCGCCACCGTCGAGTCATCATCAACCCGCCCAGCCCTCATTGTCGACTCGCAGGAAAACAGAGTCCGACTCGTCCACAGCCTCATGGCCTGCGGCCCTGCGCGGAAGCTGTCCAGCAAAACATCTTTAACCTCGCCAAAGCTCTGGTGACCCATATCGTGCGGAAGTTGTCTAATGGATGGGTGGCGCCGTTGTCGGTCGCGACGGCGGTGAGGCTGGATGGCTGATGTTGTCGAGACTCGAGAAGACGATGGAGATTGGAGTGGGTGACTAAAACTGGAAGTGAAAACCTGGATACACGGGACATCGACTAGGGTATGTATTAACGGTTGAGATTAGATGATAGGCTAAATAGCGGAAATAGTCCCTAAGATATGCATAACTCATCACTTTGGTCCCTATGATTCTAAATCAATCAAAGTGGTCCCTGAGATTGTCCACCATCCATCATTTTGGTCATTCCGTTAAAAATTCCGTTAAGTGTCCCGGAGATCTTGGCCGGAAGTTGGCAATTTTCAAAACTTTGTAACTCAATCGTTTCTTAACCAAATTCGACCCATAATATATCAAAATAAAGATAGGAAAGTGTAGAACAAGATTATACCTATTTGGAAGCCTAATGGTAGCCGAAGATGGTTGAAAAATAGTCTCAAAGTTGACTGGTCCGATGGAAAACTAGAAAACTCGTCGGAAATTGGGTAAACTTTAAACGTTCATAACTTCTTCAATACTCAACGAAATCAAGTGATTTAAAAACGAAAATTATACTTCTCGACGAGATGAAGAGAATGATACCTTTTTTTTATGACTATCTCGCCGTGATTTGGCCAAAAAATGGGTCGAAAGTGGCTAAAGACAGCCACTTTTGATCCATCCCTATCTCCAACTGAAACGTCAATTCCCATGTGGCAATGACATGGATTGACAGCAACAAGGTTGTTGTCAAATTTGACAGCAACTTCAAATATTTTTTAATTAATTATTAAATATTTTTTTAATCAAATCTGCATATCTCCTCGCTCACTCGATTCTCAGTCGCTGCTCGCCTTCTTCTTTCCTTTTCTCAGAACGAAACCCAGAAATCAACTTCATGATCTCAACCTAAAACCGAAATGTAAGCCTCCCTTTCGCACTGTAGCTCAAACAAGAGCTCTCAATCCTTGCTGCAATCCCGAAAAAGAAAATCCACGGAGTTCATCACCACACCTACAAACGGAGTCCACTCGTCTTTCACCTTCCCTTCTCCTCCCGTTCCACAGTTTCTTGGAATCAACCGATTCTAAAATACTGAAACCCAAATTATTCCTCCAATCCCCAATTAAAAGGTACCCAACAAAGGTAGCAAGGAAGAGAACCACATCAGATGGCCGAGATGGGGTTTACCAGTCGGCTATGGAAACATGAAAAGATGGATTCGCAAGAGCAATCCCTGGGATTGAAATTCAAAAAAGAGAGAAGATCAGGAGAAGTCCAGAAAGATGCGGATGGGTTAATATGAATTTCTTTTTATAAATTATTTATATGTAATTTAAAATAAATAATAAAAATTATGATAAAAAATAGTGTAATAAAATAATAGTTTAATTTAACATATCAGGTGGAGAACAAAATTATAAAAGATGTCAAAGTGCCACGTAGGCTGTCAAATTCAAATTTTATGTTCAAAATTTGACATTTCCTTTGCATACGGTCTTATTTCCTTGCCCACACACCCTTTTTCCATGTACCTCTCTCAATTTTCAGTCATAAAATCGAATGAATTAAAAAAGATTAAAGGATAGAGATTAAAAAAAATGTGTAAGAGATAAAAATATGTGTGGATACCACCCAACGAAATATAGGGAGTTTTGACGAAACATTTCCGGTATTGTTCACTTTTAACGAAAAACTCATTTTTACTTTTCTCTGGCATCTCTCCCTTTTTCTGGAGTTGCGCAAGTCGAAACCCCCTCCAAACGAACCCATAAACACCCCCAAGCCATCACCAATCTCACTTCCTACATCAAGATTCATAACTTGCATGAACGATTTGGTCAAGGTTTGAAGGAGATTGAAGCTCAATTTGAAAACTAAATTCCGGCATAGCCTCTGTATAGACATCGACAAGCGAATATCACCGCCTTATCTTTTTCCTCAGGTAAAAGTCTACGACTTTCTCTTTTCGAATGCCTTTTTATTTTTTATTTTTGTCTTTGAGCTTCTACTTTTTGGGTTTAAAACCGGGATAAGGAGATGATGTTGATGTGGGCTTCAACATAAGAAAAAGGGTGAGGTAAAGGGAATCGAATTGGAATGATGACGATATATGGAACCTTATGCACTTTGTGTAAATTTGTAGTTCAATATTTGATCAATTGACATTAACTCTCTGTGAATCTTTGTACAATAGTCTAACAATTTACAAGTAAATTGCCAAAGGCTCTGAAATCAGTACTATATTTCAAAGCCAAATTTCCATAAATAAAAATTCTAGCATCACAAAAGAAATCAAAGCAATGAAGGAGGAAGGCAAAGAAAGGACAAACCTGGGTTTGAGGCACTTAAGGGATCTTTAGAATTCTGTAAAATACTGTGCCTTTTTGCTATTGATGATGATTTTTCATGAATATTTATGCTTTTATATATAGTTGTTACAGGAGCAAGTTGTTTAACTAAAAACCTTAGAAGATTAGGGTAGAGTATGGAGGAAAAACTGGCGGGAACTTGGGCTTTTCACCATAAACATTACATTTTTGTGTGATTGTATTAGTGTATTTGAAGAAACTATGTCAATGTATCAAGTTCTTATATTTTGTTCTTTCATTTTCAGTAAAACTGTCATTTATTTACATTAACAAGTTTCATTTTTCCGATTTGTAACAGGAAATGTAAACATAAGAAGAAAGTTCTCAAGTGTCGATTAGTAAAGAATAAAGTTCACTGCTGATTAGTATATATGTACCTAGAATATTTTGGAAAAATAAGCAATTCAACAGTGCTCCAAACTTACCAAATTGTCTGAACCCCCACTTTTGGACACCTATTTTTTTCTTATTGTAAGTAGGATTGTAAATATAGTTTCACATGTATGTAAATAATATTGTCTATCGTATATATTTAGAACTTTCAACATGTTTTGTACGATTTTAAAACCCGCAGTATCGCGCAGGCAACTTTTACTAGTAATGAGTCTATTCTTGAAAACCTAGTACTGTATATCAATCAATAGATTCGAAACATAATAACATTTAAGGATTTCTTAATGGGAATGTTGAAGGCTGCATGACTAACAGAGACAAAAATCAATCTGTGAGAAACTACCACCACAAAAAGATGATGCGGGCAAATCTGTGCTAGTTTGTGCTCAACAAAACAATTTTCCCACATAGTAATAAGTTCAACTAAACGTAAGTACCATTTAAGACATTGTCCTATTCAGCTCATTCCCACAAGAGTTGAGGAAAACATAGACCATAGTCTCTAAAGCTTTTTGATAGGTATTTTTACCACCTACAAAAATAGGGATAAAAACACTTTAAAATACTTGCAAGAGAACAAGGTAGTTGTAGTATAAACGGCTCAAGCAAGGTCGTTTCCGCAGGGATTGAATGAATAATATGTAGAGAGATTATATTCACACACCCAAAATTACTTCTCCCACACCCTTTTAATTTTTTAATATTTTTTACACAACACTAACAATTGATAGAAAAATATTAAAATATTAAAAGGGTGTGGGAGAAGTAATTTGGGGTGTGTGAATATAATCTCCCTAATATGTATTTATACTAATTCTTAGCTAATTATTTGAAAACAAAGATCAGAAGAGATTGATTTTATGACCTAAAATATTAAAAACGAATTTTATTAAAAGTAATTTAGGGAAACTAGCAAAGTAAAGAAAACAAAGGAAAACGTTTTAAAAACCAAATTGTAAAACACCTAGGGTTCCACCGTCCCCTTAACAATCCTATGTAGGTTTACCAATTACTTATTAATTACCCATGCAACTTTGAAGGTTAGGTTTTCCTAATGCATATTCTACTTGTGGCATTCAAGTTAGAACGTATATCAAACATGCAATCCGTCTGTGGCATTCAGATCAAATCTAAACATGCATGACTCATTATGCTTTGTGAAAACCCTTTGAAAAACCATGCAACCCCTATGACGTGGCATTCGCCCTAGGTGAACTTACAACTATTAATCACAAGAAGCAATACCCAATTCCCCGGTGGCATTCCGATCGAATTGCATCCAATTACTTATCTAAACATCCTAATGGTTGCGAATCATTAAGACACAAAGACAGTTTAAAGTACAGTGATTAATAATTCAAAGTATACATGCATAATATCATAAGCAATTAAATAAAAACTACATATTCATGCTAAGGCTCAGGCATCGCCCTAGCAAACGAAAATTAGTTACTAACAATCATAAACAAAATATTATTAAAAACATAGATAGAAAACACTTTAATTCGTCAAAAGCTCTCTAAAGCCAAAGTAGTGCGTTCTCTCCTCCTATGTTTCGTCCAATGTTGCCTCCCGCACCCTAATGGCTAAAAAGCCTTATTTATACTAGTAGAAAATAAAACCCTAGCTAGAAAAGGTCTTAAAATAAAATTAGGAAACCTAATAAAATAATAAAACAGAAAATAAAAGGTTTCGTATTCTTACTGGAATTCGGAGTTTTCAGAAAATCAGTATTTTGACCGACCAAATCAACTCCTATTTGGTCCCATAAGGTCTCTTTTTAAATATTGAGACATCGCCTACAAATCTTCAGAAGAAATCTTCCTCAAAATATGCCATCTTGACCTTCAAAATACCCAAAATGTCCAGAAACGTCAATCTGGGAAAGTTGCGCGCTAGGTCTTCTTTTCATCGCCACGGTCAAACAGCTTGGTAGAAAAATCTGAAATTTTGACACAATCATCTTGAAAGACTCACGAACATCCTCCAACTGAAATCACTCCAAAACTCATCATTTTGATCACTTTTCGCTCAAGAGGAAGTCGAATGACCTACATTAGAAAAATATAGCAAAGTATCAAAATTCTTTCAAAATAACTAATAAATTATAACTAAGAATAGGGTAAAATATATAGTATAAAATGGACTCATCAAATACCCTCAAACTTAGCTTTTTGCTTGTCCTCAAGCAAAACAAAACTAAAAAGAACAAATATAAAAACTAGCCAAGACACAAAAAAAATTCACCTTCAAGTCGCAAGCCATAGATAATGTTAAAAATCAGAACATCTTTTCAAAAGTTCCAATTAATCCCACCACAGAGTCTAAGTCATTTAAAATCAATTAGAAAAGAATTCATGAACTTCCTTTGGTGTAAAGTGAACCAACATAGCTAAGGAGACTCGACTAAAATTTCTACTTCTCATCCTTCTTTATTTCACACATACTAAATTAACATATTTGTTTTCTTTTTCAAAATTTCTTCTTTTTTTTTTTTTTTTTTAGTAACAGTAGTGGTCGTGCAATGTTAGTTCACTTAAGCTTTCGATCCAACCCATGTAACGAGCTTTAGGTCAATGACTCCCAAACCACATGGGTTTTAGGGCACTAGATGTAGAACACTAAGGACTTATTAACTCGAGCTGGAAAGGCTACGAAACCAACTAACCACCCTGCCCCATGCCAAAACTCTACCGTTTGACGCGAGAATCACTGCTGATTAGGTAGGACTGGCCCGGTTACTAAGCAAAGTCTTGGGTGGAACAATTATTACTTTATAACACAAACTAACTTAATTTTATATAACAAAAATGAAAATACACTTAGACTAAAAGTAAGTGTTTCAATCTCACTCCCCACAAACCATGTTGGTGTGATGTGCAAATTTTCAAAGTATAACTCGTGAATTAATGTCTAATTGACGATAAATAGAAAAGACTCTATTGTGGGGTTAATCTTCACCATGTCCATTTGTTCTAATGTTTAAATTAATCTATGGATATTAACTTAAAAACAAAAAAATTAACTTGACTCAAAAATTAAAATCTAAAATTTTTATTTCCCACCCCCAAACTTAAATCACACTTTGTCCTCAAGGTGTGGAAAAATAAAATAAAAGTAATAATAAACTGAAACAACAAAAAAAAATAAAAATAAAGAAAAAGACCCTATTTTTACGAAAGAGAAAAGGTGAAAATAAAACAAAGCATAAAACAATAAAACAAGAAGCCAAACAGAAAATAAAAGAAATGAGATGGAAGTGGACACACCTGGGTTCGAAGGTAGGACCTGCAGCTGGGGAAGGCGCAAGGAACAAAAATGAGATATAAAACACCACGTTGCTAGGCGTGGGGGTCGAACTCGGGTCAGGAAGGGCTATCCAGGCAGACGGAGCAGTTGGGCTACCGGGGAAGCGCTGCACTTTCTCACGCGCACAAGGATATGTTCACGTGGAAGTCCCCTTTGGGCCTGTCTCTCACGCGCACAAGCATGGGAACCGCATTGGATGCCCTTTGCGTCTGATCTGCACATGTCAGGAGCCAAGAGCCAAACGGCTCTTTTCCTTGTTTCTTGTGCCGAGAGCCAACAGCTCTCGGTTAGCTTTTTTTTTTGTTAGTTATTTTTTTTTTCGGACAACCCTACTACACTCTTTATTTCAAACGGAAACCCAAGACACCCATAAGAAATGTCAGTGTGGAACACGTGGCGCGCATCTATGCATGTATTTCTTAGGATTCCAAATGAAGGGTCTGATCTTTCTCTCAAGTCTGAAAACTTTATAGTTATTCGAGGCCCTCTATGTCTCAAAAAACTGAAATAGACATCTTCATTTCCTCTCATCTCTCTCTAGAAAATCTGAAAAGGCTCTCACTTCTCCAATTTCAACCTCAGCGCCCAAAACGTCTCTTCCTCCCCAGTCGTGCATCTCTCTCTAAGATCTTCATCCTCACAATTCGTCCTTCCTCTCTAATCTTCTCTGCCTGCAACCCAAAGCTTCACCCCCTAACTTTAATGTCACAGCAGAGCCATCATTTCTCGAGTCTTCGAGAGATCTCATCAACAAATCTGAGCCCAAATCCTTGCACTGCACAGTTCGTTGACAACCCAAAGGTAAATTTCAACAATCTCCATGTTCACTACATGTTCTTACTGCTCAAATAATCTGGGGAAAACTCTGAAAGTCTCATGCATGTGGTTTGGATTTGGTGCAGATCTCATAAGAAAAGGTGCAGATACAGAAATGGCACTGGTGCACAAATCCAAAGAGAAGCCAAGTAGCAGATGTCTCAAAGCCCTTACTTTCAGAATTAAAGGTATAATTCCGAAATCAACAAGGATCTGTAATTGTGTGTGCCTGCATGTCTCCACTGATGTATATTTGGGCCCAAAATTATTGGATAACAGGAAACTGTATCTTGCCTTGATGAACCGTGTCCTCTGTGCTACTTAGATCCCTCAACTTTGTTTCCGCACTGCCTAATCTCATGAATGTAATAATGGAATAGATGATGAATGTGCTGGGGGACTGAATGTTGATTGCACACCCTTAGTTGGGATGAGGCCAAATCAGTTCCGAGTGCAACCTGAAAAGATCACACATTAAAAATCTAATTAAAATCAAACCCAAAATAAAATACTGATTAACTAAAAAAAAAAAAAAAAAATCTGTTTTTATGTTTTTCAATTTTCGGATTTTTTTTAAATATTTTTTTTTTGTGATTTTTGTAATTAGGAATAAAAACAGGAAAAATAAAATAAAAAGAAAAGAGTTAGAAAAATCGGGTTGCCTCTCAATTAGCGCTTTAGTTAACATCTATAGCTAGACGGATTGGAATGAGATTTGTGATCACGTCACTTGTTCCATAAGAGTCAACCACTCTTTACTAGCATCAGAGGGCAACCGTAGGTCCGATGTGACTTGATGGTTATCAATTATGCATATGAATTCATTGTTTGAAGCCTTGATGTCCACCCTTCTGTGTGAATGACTTTTGGTAATAAAATAGGATCCCCTCCAACAAGGTTTATGTCTTTGTCGAACTGCCTTGAATCTTGTATTTAATACCCATAATTTGTGCATTGGCCGAATTTGTCTATGAGGAATTTGGCTGCCACAAATGTCGTCTTCTTCTCGTATGCCTTAGCCTGCTTGTAGGACTTGCCTCGATTTTCTTTAAATTTTATGGGCTTTACTGCTGGAGTGTTCAATTCAGCAACAAAAACTGTTATAGTCTGCACCTGCCCTGTATCCGAATCGGTCAGTGTGACCAAATGCTGACCATTTAATTTTCCAGATTCTGAATTTGTGTGAACATCCCTCTCCAACACATCTATTCCCGTGCTTTCCTGTAGTCTTTGTGGGCAAAATTCGTGTGGCACATGAACTTGGGTAGCCAAAGGATCTGGGAGGATTTTAGAATTAGCATGTGTTGTTTCATCCTTTAGGCATGAGTCACGTGCAGTTGGCTCTTCAATTTTAGCGTTCTCCAGCATGTTGATCGGATCATATTTATATATATTTTTATATCAAATTCACTCGTCTTTTCTTAGTTAGTTCGTTATATTTTGAGCTATTTACGTTATTTTTATGTTTTATAAGTTTTTCAAGAAAAGAAAATAAAAATATAATAAATGAAGTATTAAGTAATAATTTCGTTTAAACTATCTTACTTGTTGAATAAAACTTATCATTTGGAAAATAAAATATATATATATATATTTTATATATATATATATTTATATATTTATATTTATTTATATATATATTTATATATTAATTTTTGTGTTTGTGTGTTATAGCTGGCAAGCATAGAAAAATAATTCAGAGGGAAAGCTGCCTTTAGTGCAGCACTCGGGGGGAATAATGGAGGTTGAAAATTAGAGAGGGCCTCGGACAGAGTGGAAACCAGCGAGAAAGGCAGCGTGCGTGGAATCAGGGAAAGCAAAGCTGCCTTTGGGCAGCCAATGGGAGAAGGGGCTTCACCGAGGGGATATAATAGGCGCTGGGGAAGGAATTACGGGGGGAGGTTAGAGAACTGCCTCTGGGCAGCTTGGGAAATAAAAGAGAATAATAAGGAGCTGCGCGCAGCTCACGGAAGGGAGGAGACGCAGAGAAAAAGGCCTCGGGAGCGCCAAATCAAAAACAGGAGATCAAGGGGGAGCTCATCGGGCTTTGAGGGCTGCCTTGAATTGAGTAAGCTGCGAAGGCAGCTTTGGAGAGAAACTGGAGCTGCCATGGCAGCTTAGGTGAGGGCAGCTACACGGGTAGGACAGAGGGGGTTCTAACAGGAGGCAGCGAATTAAAAGAGGTGCCAATATATAAGAAACTCGAGGACAGCATCGAGAAAGGGGAACCAAAACTGCCTTTCAAGGCAGTTGCGGGGGAAGCTTGCAAGGCACGGGAAAGCAAGGCAGCCAGAGAGTAAGGCTGTGTGGAGAAGGAAAACAGGGAGCTCACGGTGCAAAAGTTCTTGCACTCTCGTTTCGGTTTAATTTCTCCAACTCAGTTTTATTTATGTTTTTAATTTATAAATAATGTGTAATTAATTTATATTGGCTAGAGGTTAATTCAAAGCCATGATTATATTTGTAATTTGAATTGGTAATTTCAGTTGTGATTTCTGAGTTGTGATTTAATTTGCTTAACTGCTAGATTAATAACTTATTTGTGTATGTCGATTAAGAATGCATACTTAATTTACATGCATGAATTTGATGCTAGAATATAAGTTAATTTCACTTAATCGTTATGAACTTATATTCATGAGTAGTGAAGGTTGCTAGTCACAATCGCGTTAAGTGAATTCTTGGCATAAGTTTCATGCAATTCATAGTAACAAGTGCCTCGTCAATGCTTATGGTTTTCATAGAACTTAATGATTCTCGCTTGTATCTCTATTATGCAATTCATGTAGGGAACTTGTGGGGAATGTTTTGGGTTGTCGTATGCAATCATCCAATCCATTAACTTAAGGAAAATCTGAGAATTAATCTATGCAATTCATGGTTAATTTGGGGCGTTGAGAATTCATAATTTATTGAAAGAACAACTGAAAATCAATTTAGGTTGCATATGTGTCATGTGTGGAGAAGAACCCTCTAGCCAATCCGTCGTCTATCCTTTCACTTTAATTTTATGTTTTTGTCAATTCTGTAATTTATTTAAGTTTAATTTACTTCTCGTCAAAAATCAATCCCCCATTTATTTTGAAGTGATTAAATTTGTTAGAAATAATTTTAGTTTGTGTTTTCTAGAGTCTTGTATTGTTTTGAGCCTTTTGATTTGTTTTAGTTTATTTGTTAGTTTTATTTTGAGTTATTCTAGTCAAGTGTTTTTATTTTAGTTTTGTGTTTTAAACTTTGTTTTTACGTTTTTATATTAATTTTAGAGTGATTAGCAATCCCTCCTAATCCCCGGCCTAGAACGATACCCTACTTATATCTTTACTACAACTGTCAAAAAGAGGGTTTAATTTGTGTGTCAAGAAATTCTCGCATCAAATTTTGGCGCCGTTGCCGGGGATTAGTAAATTTGCTAATCCCTTTATTTTTGTTTGTGTTTATTTTTATATTTGTGTTTTTATTTATATTTGTGTTTGTGTGTTTTACTTTTGGTATTTGATTTATTTTTGTTTCTTTGATTTTTAGGTATAATTGGAGCAAGACATGGATAGTATTCAAGCTCAATTGGCGCATCTCACTGCTCAATTGACTAATAATGCCGAAAGGACCTCAATGCCAAATGTCTCTACATTTGATGTGCCCTATGGGCAAGGATATCAAACTCAGCAATATCCTCAATTTTCTGCATATGAAGATGATTGGGGATATCACGGCCACAGCCAATCAAGGGGCAACATGTATTCCAACGCTTGCAATTCGGATTGGAGAGGTTATTCAAATCAGATGTGGGATGAACCTCAGCAATTTCAACAAAGTGGATATTGGCAGCAAGACGAGTTCTATTCCAGACCTATGCAGCCACCACAGCATCAACCACAACAATTCCAATCGAATTCAAGTATGGCCGTAAATTATAATGAAATTCTTGAAGG
Organism: Crataegus laevigata; assembly: GCA_963580275.1. Lineage (NCBI taxonomy): Eukaryota > Viridiplantae > Streptophyta > Magnoliopsida > Rosales > Rosaceae > Crataegus > Crataegus laevigata. The sequence continues at coordinate 9,463,099 of OY756951.1, forward strand.
ACTAATTTCTTTGACGCAGGGCTCACAAAAAGAAGAACAATTGCCGTCATCGGAAGAGTTCTATCAATGGCCTTTGCAACCATCACAGCCACCACAACAATTTGCCCAATTCGATTCAGGTACATCTCTGGATAATGATACATTTAATAACTTACTCACTTCTTTGAATCAGGGAGTGGAAAATCGAATCCAGGAGATGCAAGACCGGACCAACAAGGTGGATGAATTGGAAAGGCAAGTTGGGGAGATTATGGAGGTCATGGCGCAGATTCAAGATCAAAGTGAATTCTCCAACTCACCTTTTGCAAATTCAAAGGGAGAAGTGGAAATTGAAGAAGCCATCACGTTGGAAGGTGATATGGAGGATGAGGCTGTTCTAGAACCATCCAGTCACAGCCCGAACTTGGATGAATTGCCGCTGCAAGAAAAAGATGAGGAGGACGACTTGGGCAGTTTAGACGAATTCTTGTCTCAAACCCCTCAAGTCTGTATGTCGTCCAACTATGGTGAGGTTGTTCCAAGTTCAATTCATTCTAACATTTTTCCACCGAATGTCTCTTTTCCTTGCAGATTTTTTCCAAATAACGAAGAAAGAGAAAAAGACATTGTGGAACATCTTCCAGAAGTGCAAAGTGATATCTCAATTCTTGGTGCACCAAAACAAGTTCCCGAACCTTGCACACCAAGAAAAGAGATTCAAGAGAATGAAGTGGCTGAAGAATGTGTAAAATACATCAATGAGGCTGTGCAGGAAACAAAGGCCCAAGAAATTGAGTTTGATGATACGGGACAGGCCATAACCATCATTGTAAACCTGGCCCAGTTCAAAATCCCGGAAATATCCAAAAACGTAGTTTTTGTTATTGAGTTTGTTTCGGAGAATGACAGTAAGCCATCTTCTCCAATTTTAATTTTAATTTTTACTAACACACTGATTTTAATGATTCAGGCACCTACCCTAGAATTCAGACCATTGCCGAATCATTTCAAGTATCACCTCCCATTAAAAGATAAATTCCATGCTATGGGCCGAAGGGAGGTTAAGGAAAGAATCGTCCGGCTAAAGACGTTAAAGCAAGCGCTTCTTGGGAGGCAACCCAAGCAATCAGATTTGCATTTCTTAACCTTCTTCTTTATTGCTTTTACTTTCATTTTGTTTTGCTTAGTTAATTTTGTTATTTGGTTGATTTTTATTTAGTTTGTGTTTAAATAAATTAAGGGCATGTTTATTTTAAGTGGGGATAAACGAAGTCCTTTTACATTAATTTACATATTTTACATATTTTATTTTGCTTAAAATAACCCTAAAAAATAATAATAATAATAATAATATTAGTACATATATATATATATATATATTTATTTAAATAAACTTAAAAAAAAAAAATTAAAATTACAATAATACGAAAAACTAATAGTGTTCATTGGTCATTGGTTAGGTGGCGCCTCAGAGGTTGACGGAGCTCCGGGAAGACGAAGAGCCAGAGTTGGAATCTCCGGAGCCGGAACGCTTGGTGCTGCTCCAGAGGACGAAGGCAACATAAACCGCGGGAGTAGCGCCATGAACCTTTCATGATCGCTCTGAATCCGACCGTCCGACTCTTGCAGCTGGTCCAGCTTCCTCTTCATGCTGGTCGAGTAGCTAGTTGCAAGCATGTGCAACTCCTTGTTCTCGTGCCTGAGTCCTCTGACTTCTTGCCGAAAACTGACCACCTCCGCCATTAGCGACTCCACCTGACGAGATCTTGCAAGCAGGCGCTGACCCATGTTTGAAACTGAGCCTGCACACTGGACACTGAGAGCCAGTGAGTCCTGAACAGCCAGCTCGTCTAACCGCATAGACAGCAACCTAGTGTCTCTGGGAGTAAGAAGGTTTCTTGCAACCACCGTTGCGGTTATATCGTTCCTCATCATTGTGTCCCCGACTGTAAGAGGACCATTGGGGGATATGAAGGATGGATTCCAAATGTTGTTCGGAGAAGACGAGTCATTGTCTTCCCCGACATTCAAGTTTAGGCGACGGTCGGAAGGGCAAGACATTTTTAGAGGGGGTTGAGGAAGAAGAGTTCGGAAAAATTAAGATTGCTGAAGCGGAAGAAGAGTTCGGAAAGATTAAAAGTGCAGAAGTGCAGGAAGAGAGCGGAAGGAGTAAGATTAAGAAGTGCAGAAGAGAGTGTTTACAGAGGAGAGTGTTTGAGGAATGGAGTTCAAGTGTGATGTGAAGCAGAATTAGCGCCTCTATAAAAAGAAGCAAATCAAAGAGAGGCGCTCCTCGGAGGTTGAAGACGCGTCCTCACGCAATTCGGAAAAGCTGGACGCTCCTTTCTCAAAAGAGCCGTTTCCTTTCTCAAAAGCTGGGCTTGACTCAGCAATCACGTGGCATCACGAGGGCTCAGTTTTTCCAGTTTGTCGTGACTCATCACGTGCAGCGTGGAGCGTTGCGAAAACCATGAGCCGCACCCGGTTTTGAACCCCGGTTTTCAAAAGATCATCATTCCAATTTGTCGTCACTCGTCGCCTGCACCGTCAGCCTTGCGGAATTTACGGACGCTTTGTCAGAAAGCGCTTAACGGGCACTGTTCATCCATTCACCGGCTGCCGACAAATAGTGAAGGAATAGTTCCGGTTGTGAAGCCAAATTTCTATAAGTTCGACCTTCGCCTTCCACAGCAAAGGCACACCTTCACACCCTCTCCACCTCTCAACCTCTCTTCCTCTCTTCATCTCCGATAATGTCTTCCCAAAGAAAGCTTTCGAGTTATTCAGTCTTCTTCATCCCTTGGATCACCCCAGAAAACAAACCTTCCAGAGCAAAAGTATTTCATATTAAAAAGGTTAAAAGCAAAAGTATCTCATATTATGCTTTCTCCTCTCCTTCATCTGAGGAACGTGGAGAAAGTGAGATCCTGATTGCTTACCTAGTCTTGCTCTCGAGTACTCATCTCAGACCCCTCCCAGCCCACTTCAAAAATAAACCTGTGTTGAGGTACTTCTTCAAAAACAAAAGTACCTCACAGACGAAGCAGGAGGAGTCTGAGGTGCAACCAAGAGCAGATGAGGCAGAGACGATCCAAGAGTTCAAGAAGATGCCACACCTGCGTGGAGACCGGACTACTTGAAGCATGTGGAGACAACGTGCTGATTCATCCTCAACTAAGCTGAGGATCACTTGCCAGAAGGAGGCCCATCCTGTTCAAGAAGAAAGCTGTGGAAAATCAACAAAAGCGACCAATGACCACCTATTAGTTCTTTTCGTTATCGTTTATTATCAATTTTTATTTTTCGTTTGCATTTTCTATATTTTTTTGCGTGCTTGACTGATTTATTTCTTTTCTTTGCAGGAATTTTTGAATATTTCCACCCTTGAAGTTGATTACAAAAATTTACACTTGGGGGTCCTCGATTGAGTTTTCTGCAAATTAGGGAAGTTTTCAGTCCCTTTTCTTTATTTTGTTTCGTTTTATTATTCTATTTTATTTTTATTTGCTTATTAATGTTTTCTGACATTGGGGACAATGTCTAGTTTAAGTGTGGGGGTATCAAGATAAAAAAATGACCAAATTGAAATTTTTTGTACCTTCGACTTTGAACTGGTTTCATTTGTTTCCGTGTTGTTGCTTTTTGTTTTCTTAGTGTTTTATGCTGTTTTGGTGTGTTTTATTGTGTTTTGAGGAAATCTTACGAAAATGACATAAAAATTTGAAAAATATTTTGAAAAACCCAAAAAGAATTTTTTTTTTTTTTTTAGTTGTTTTTGTGTGTTTGTGTCTTATGTACCTTCCAACACAATGATGAGGATTTGGTTTTCAATTGCATGACTGTTAAAGAAAATTATAAACATGGATGGAAGTTTGATATGCTCTTGGTTTATGCTTAGTTGTAGTTGTTGTTTATGAATTTAAATTTGATCACAAAAGGATAAAATTAGTTTTTGTAACATGCTTGAAGGAAGGAACTCAAACTAATGCTACATCCCTGTGAGACTTGAGCTTATACCTTGTTTGGAGAATTATAATCTGTGATTTCTTGATTTCTAAAAGTCGTTGCATGATCTCATTATTCTTTGCTTGGTTGCTACTTAGAAGGCGTTTTATCATCTTAGTTCCAGATACTAGAACTCATATCCGTTTCATTCAAAGCATGACATTGAATTGCATAACACATATCAAGATGAAATTGTTTAGTAAACCACCTTAACCAAAAAGCCTTACCCTCCATCTTTCTTATGTTTTGTAGGTTTAACCCCTTTCGAGCCCTGTTCAGCCTATTTTTGTTGTTAACCACTTTAAACTGCACCTAACCGTCCGCACCCTTGTTCTTAAAGAATAGTGAGCAAGACTTAAAAAGAATTCATTTTATTCTACACTATGCAGAAAAACAAGTGTGGGGGAAGGATGGGTTGTTTCGAGCTCAATTGTACGTTTTGTTCTTAAAAAAAAAAAAAAAAAAAAAAAAGAGAGAAAAACGCGTGAAAAGAAAAGAAAGAAGAAAAAGAGTTTGAAATTTGGCCATAAAATGTGTGAATCCTCCCCTCGGGTTTAGAGTTGAATTTTCATTCAAAAGTGAATTCTATGCGTTAACCTTATTACTTTGCTTACTATTTCTTTAAGAACATTTGTTTTTCCATAGCCTTCCTTTGTTAAGCCTATATCCTTAGCCCCGTTACAACCCTTTGACTTCTATCTTGGTTGTTGTGTGTTCAATATGTGGAGTTTGGGATTGATATGAGCATATAGTGTCCCTGGTTCTCGCATCTAAGTAGTAGCATTCCGTTCATGAGATCATATTCATATGCACATTAATAACTCCAGAAAATGCTTTCTTTGCTATAACATATGTGAGTGATTGTTTCCTTGCTTACATCATTCTTCTCACATATACCTAGTGTAGGGAGTGTAGTCAGAAAATCTGAGCGAAAAATTGAGTGCATATCTAGTAAGGAATAGAGTAAATTCTCTAAGGCATGTTACTACATTCAAAATGTTGTTTTAATTGATTAAATGCGAACTAATAAATGGTGACTGTGAATAAGTATGTGCTTAAGGGTATGGATTTCCAAAATCTGTGTAAGTGATGATTTTTAATTTGTCATGTCCATTGGAAATCCCTGAGATAAATGTTGGAAGGTTTAGATTGAGTTTTGTTTTTGTTTTCTTTGTTTTGCTCGAGGACTAGCAAAAGCTAAGTGTGGGGGTATTTGATCGGATCATATTTATATATATTTTTATATCAAATTCACTCGTCTTTTCTTAGTTAGTTCGTTATATTTTGAGCTATTTACGTTATTTTTATGTTTTATAAGTTTTTCAAGAAAAGAAAATAAAAATATAATAAATGAAGTATTAAGTAATAATTTCGTTTAAACTATCTTGCTTGTTGAATAAAACTTATCATTTGGAAAATAAAATATATATATATATTATATATATATATATATATATATTTATATATTTATATTTATTTATATATATATTTATATATTAATTTTTGTGTTTGTGTGTTATAGCTGGCAAGCATAGAAAAATAATTCAGAGGGAAAGCTGCCTTTAGTGCAGCACTCGGGGGGAATAATGGAGGTTGAAAATTAGAGAGGGCCTCGGACAGAGTGGAAACCAGCGAGAAAGGCAGCGTGCGTGGAATCAGGGAAAGCAAAGCTGCCTTTGGGCAGCCAATGGGAGAAGGGGCTTCACCGAGGGGATATAATAGGCGCTGGGGAAGGAATTACGGGGGGAGGTTAGAGAACTGCCTCTGGGCAGCTTGGGAAATAAAAGAGAATAATAAGGAGCTGCGCGCAGCTCACGGAAGGGAGGAGACGCAGAGAAAAAGGCCTCGGGAGCGCCAAATCAAAAACAGGAGATCAAGGGGGAGCTCATCGGGCTTTGAGGGCTGCCTTGAATTGAGTAAGCTGCGAAGGCAGCTTTGGAGAGAAACTGGAGCTGCCATGGCAGCTTAGGTGAGGGCAGCTACACGGGTAGGACAGAGGGGGTTCTAACAGGAGGCAGCGAATTAAAAGAGGTGCCAATATATAAGAAACTCGAGGACATCATCGAGAAAGGGGAACCAAAACTGCCTTTCAAGGCAGTTGCGGGGGAAGCTTGCAAGGCACGGGAAAGCAAGGCAGCCAGAGAGTAAGGCTGTGTGGAGAAGGAAAACAGGGAGCTCACGGTGCAAAAGTTCTTGCACTCTCGTTTCGGTTTAATTTCTCCAACTCAGTTTTATTTATGTTTTTAATTTATAAATAATGTGTAATTAATTTATATTGGCTAGAGGTTAATTCAAAGCCATGATTATATTTGTAATTTGAATTGGTAATTTCAGTTGTGATTTCTGAGTTGTGATTTAATTTGCTTAACTGCTAGATTAATAACTTATTTGTGTATGTCGATTAAGAATGCATACTTAATTTACATGCATGAATTTGATGCTAGAATATAAGTTAATTTCACTTAATCGTTATGAACTTATATTCATGAGTAGTGAAGGTTGCTAGTCACAATCGCGTTAAGTGAATTCTTGGCATAAGTTTCATGCAATTCATAGTAACAAGTGCCTCGTCAATGCTTATGGTTTTCATAGAACTTAATGATTCTCGCTTGTATCTCTATTATGCAATTCATGTAGGGAACTTGTGGGGAATGTTTTGGGTTGTCGTATGCAATCATCCAATCCATCAACTTAAGGAAAATCTGAGAATTAATCTATGCAATTCATGGTTAATTTGGGGCGTTGAGAATTCATAATTTATTGAAAGAACAACTGAAAATCAATTTAGGTTGCATATGTGTCATGTGTGGAGAAGAACCCTCTAGCCAATCCGTCGTCTATCCTTTCACTTTAATTTTATGTTTTTGTCAATTCTGTAATTTATTTAAGTTTAATTTACTTCTCGTCAAAAATCAATCCCCCATTTATTTTGAAGTGATTAAATTTGTTAGAAATAATTTTAGTTTGTGTTTTCTAGAGTCTTGTATTGTTTTGAGCCTTTTGATTTGTTTTAGTTTATTTGTTAGTTTTATTTTGAGTTATTCTAGTCAAGTGTTTTTATTTTAGTTTTGTGTTTTAAACTTTGTTTTTACGTTTTTATATTAATTTTAGAGTGATTAGCAATCCCTCCTAATCCCCGGCCTAGAACGATACCCTACTTATATCTTTACTACAACTGTCAAAAAGAGGGTTTAATTTGTGTGTCAAGAAATTCTCGCATCACATGTTATCATAACTCTCTGCATATTGGGGTGTTTGAATTACACACCATTCCTCTGAAACTTGTGGCACATCAATTTGTTGACAAGGAGACTCGTCTTCCTCGTGTTCGTCCCATTGATGCATGAGTTGCCCAAATTGCCTCTCCAAATTAGTTATTGAAGCTTGCATATTCTGCATGTTCTGATTCATTGTCTGTTGCATCTTTTGCAGGTTCTGGTTGCTTTGCTCAATACCGATGCGGGTGGCGTCTGCCAACTTGTCAATTGCAATCTCCCAATCAGCTTTTGTTGGCGTATGAGGCTGTTCAAAAGACTGATGGCTACCCACCCACATATGATTTTGATACTCTGGCCATGATGGATTGTAAAAATTTGTATAGGAATTGCACCTAGGCCTCTGAAAATTATTTCTCATATTTATATGCTGCTGCACAAACTCTGGAAAACACTGCCTCTGAGGACAATACATAATATCATGCGTATTCAAATTGCAAAGAGCACAAACTGTAGGTGATTCTTGTGAGGCTTCAAACCAATCCATTGATGCAATGCTCTTAAAACCAATAAATTGTTACCTGAAAAAAAAAAACTAAAATCAAATAAATAAAAAGATATATATAAAAATAATTAACTAAGAATATGATAAACACAAATTATTTGAAACAATTCCTGGCAACGGCCCCAAATTCTTGATAGGTATTTTTATCACCTACAAAAATAGGGATAAAAACACTTTAAAATACTTGCAAGTAAAAAGATATATACAAAAATAATTAACTAAGAATATGATAAACACAAATTATTTGAAACAATCCCCGGCAACGGCGCCAAATTCTTGATAGGTGTTTTACCACCTGCAAAAGTAGGGATAAAAACACTTAAAAAAATACTTGCAAGAGTACAATGTAGTTGTAGTATAATAGCTCAAGCAAGGTCGTTTCCGCAGGGATTGAATGAATAATATGTAGAGAGATTATATTCACACACCCAAAATTACTTCTCCCACACCCTTTTAATTTTTTAATATTTTTTACACAACACTAACACTTGATAGAAAAATATTAAAATATTAAAAGGGTGTGGGAGAAGTAATTTGGGGTGTGTGAATATAATCTCCCTAATATGTATTTATACTAATTCTTAGCTAATTATTTGAAAACAAAGATCAGAAGAGATTGATTTTATAACCTAAAATATTAAAAACGAATTTTATTAAAAGTAATTTAGGGAAACTAGCAAAGTAAAGAAAACAAAGGAAAACGTTTTAAAAACCAAATTGTAAAACACCTAGGGTTCCACCGTCCCCTTAACAATCCTATGTAGGTTTACCAATTACTTATGAATTACCCATGCAACTTTGAAGGTTAGGTTTTCCTAATGCATATTCTACTTGTGGCATTCAAGTTAGAACGTATATCAAACATGCAATCCGTCTGTGGCATTCAGATCAAATCTAAACATGCATGACTCATTATGCTTTGTGAAAACCCTTTGAAAAACCATGCAACCCCTATGACGTGGCATTCGCCCTAGGTGAACTTACAACTATTAATCACAAGAAGCAATACCCAATTCCCCGGTGGCATTCCGATCGAATTACATCCAATTACTTATTTAAACATCCTAATGGTCGCGAATCATTAAGACACAAAGACAGTTTAAAACACAATGATTAATAATTCAAAGTATACATGCATAATATCATAAGCAATTAAATAAAAACTACATATTCATGCTAAGGCTCAGGCATCGCCCTAGCAAACGAAAATTAGTTACTAACAATCATAAACAAAATATTATTAAAAACATAGATAGAAAACACCTTAATTCGTCAAAAGCTCTCTAAAGCCAAAGTAGTGCGTTCTCTCATCCTATGTTTCGTCCAATGTTGCCTCCCGCACCCTAATGGCTAAAAAGCCTTATTTATACTAGTAGAAAAATAAACCCTAGCTAGAAAAGGTCTTAAAATAAAATTAGGAAACCTAATAAAATAATAAAACAGAAAATAAAAGGTTTCCTATTCTAACTGGAATTCAGAGTTTTCAGAAAATCAGTACTTTGACCGACCAAATCAACTCCTATTTGGTCCCGTAAGGTCTCTTTTTAAAGCTTGAGACGTCGCCTACAAATCTTCAGAAGAAATCTTCCTCAAAATATGCCATCTTGACCTTCAAAATACCCAAAATGTCCAGAAACGTCAATCTGGGAAAGCTGCGCGCTAGGTCTTCTTTTCATCGCCACGGTCAAACGGCTTGGTAGAAAAATCTGAAATTTTGACACAATCATCTTGAAAGACTCACGAACATCCTCCAGTTGGAATCACTCCAAAACTCATCATTTGGTTCACTTTTCGCTCAAGAGGAAGTCAAATGACCTACATTAGAAAAATATAGCAAAGTATCAAAATTCTTCCAAAATAACTAATAAATTATAACTAAGAATAGGGTAAAATATATAGTATAAAATGGACTCATCACTTTTTCTTTTAACTTTTTACTTCTCTTAAATATATGTATGTCTATTCCAACAAAAACGATGCCAAAGAATCAAAGTACTCCGCAAAAGAATTTTCCCAATCAAAGCAAAAATGGATCACCGTGTATGTAGCACATTCTGTAGTACTCTTCTAAGCTACTGTTACAAGGGCCCGCTGCAATTTTCATATGAGTAGTTCCCCATTGTGATCGCTCGCTAGTTATTTTCAGCTCGTACCAACTTTATAAGCTCTTGAAGTCTCAGCAGAAACTCGCATTTACTCCTCAATCAATAAAGAATTCAGCATTAGATAATACCATACAATCGAACTGCTATTCATTTGGTATAGCTGAAGGAAACAGTTCGCGGTACCAACTCAAATAAATGAGTTTCAATAACCATTTTATCAGGAATTCACAAGCAGTTTTTAGAAATTTAGTAGAACCAACGTACATATGGAAGCAATGCAGCTACAACTACAGGGAATCTTTCACAACAATATAGCAGCAGTATGCAGTCCAAGTATGATAGAAGCATACTATAGAAAGCCAAACTCCAACAAATGAGTCAAATTTCATATAAAAGAACTTCAGGACACATTGAAAGAATCACCATCCTAAACTTATGTACAGAGTATTTGTTTGCTAATTTCGTTCAAAAACAAGCAACAGAACGGATAAATTTACTGACAGAAGAGTAGTATTAGCAAACTCTTCCAATCCACCAAATAGCAAGCTTCTTCACCCTACCCTCCACAAAACGAAAGGAAGTGCATACCACTTTTTTTACACAACTGTTGACACAAGTTTTTATGAGACCCACTTTGTAATGTATTTCAACAATCTGAATCGTCTATCTTTTAAGTCTTCTCTCAAAGATCATTTTGACAAAAAATTATTTAAATCTGAAACCGTATGACTGTTAAAGGAAAGAAATCTCATGATCTGATTGAGAGTGATTGTAGCTTCTGATATTGTCAACTCTTGTGATTGAGTGATTGTAGGATGTAATTAGCTTGATTATAGGTTGTGTTTATTTAGAATGGCTTATAGGCTTTGTATAAAAGTTCTGCCCGTGTATCAATATTCTTAAATGAAATATACAAACTCACAATTCAATAGAATCGTCTATCTTTTAAGTCTTCTCTCAAAGATCATTTTGACAAAAAATTATTTAAATCTGAAACCGTATGACTGTTGGAGTATGAGAGATAGACGATTTTGATCTTGAAAATACATTGCGAAATTTTTGCACCTTATTTTTTTTGTTGTTTGCCGCTTTGCTGAAACTTGCTTTGGTTTTTTTTTTTTTTTTTTTTCCCAATCCCATTGTGCTTGGAATTTTTTCCCGTTGTGCTGGTAATTTACCACCAAAATACAAATATTGCCAATTTTGCACTCATATTCACAATGTTAATGTACATATAGTCACTTATGTCAGTGTAAGTAAAAATTCTACAAAATGCACCATATATGTGAAATTGGATTTCCACCACAACAATCCCTCTAGATGACTTGGTAAGAATTTTGTTGACTACAAATTGTCTTCGGAGAAAAATAATGTCCCACGAGCTATAACCAATTGATTTCTTAGCCTAAATCATTTAGGGGTCTTGTGCATCTAACAATGACGTTATTTAAAGATGATGAACTAATGTAGTTATGGTACAATTTGTTTGTTGGTATTTTCATTATTAAATTGACGAGTCGTCTTTGTTATTTTTCGAAGCAACCCATTGATGTTGTTTCATTTCCTTGTTTGAGTAGATAATGTTTTGAAGATCATTTCATATTTGATCTTTGTATTGCATTTGATCGTTTGGTAATTTTATCATTCATTGTTAATGGTCTTGTCGAAGCAGTGGAACAAGATGGTCGAGGAACATGCAGTGCGGTTGAAATATGTTATTGACGATTCATCTCTTCTTGCTGAATCACGCTAATTCAGATTAGGAAGACTCCCATATATGCTACTTTAGTTCGGTACTCAAAAGTTTCGTGATTATTAAATTACTTGGATTTTGCAAGTCTCCAACCGAAAATGTTTTGTTTTTTTTTCTTTTCAGGAACTTAGGGAACAATGTTTGTATCATACTTCATCACACTTGAAAATACTGAGTACTGGTTAACTTTATACCTCGGGGACCTAATGATTGGTTTGTGCTGAGGCACACCTGCCGAAGAACATGAGTTTCTCACCAACTAGAAAATCAATCACAACGTGACACTTGTCAACATAAAAATAAAGTTATAAGAATCCCACATTGACAGTAGACGAAAACATGGGACTGTACCCAACTGTAAAGGGAGATCGTCTCCCACAATTAACCTTTGTATTATGTAAACTCTACATTATTAACAAAAATCACACCTTGACATTTCACATTGTTTTAAAATTAACCCGATTTTGTACATCAATAACTTTATAACAATAATTGAATATTATAGATTATCCAAACGTTGAGGAGCATTATAAGTTTGTAACAACAGCTAATCAGTTTACACCCCACGCAAACACCGTAATTCCATTATTCCGGTCCCTTTCAAACCAGAAATCAAAATTATTCCAGCCGCGGACAAATTCCCCACACCTTCCCCGCGTGGATACGACAGTCGAGCGCCAAGCCAACACGCTCCTCAAAGCGGCGACGTCCCAATCCCGCACCGCAATGCTACGGGGAGCGCGAAAAATCCGATGGCGTCTCCGCCGTCAACATCTCACCCTCTCCTACAGTCCAAGTATCAAGCTCAACTTCCACTCCTTGTCCCAACCCAAGGTATCCCAAACCGAAACCTATCAAACTCCTGCTAACAATTCATCGTTCTCTACCAGGTCGAATCAGACGACTTCTTGCCGTGGCTGGAGCGGAAGGCCGGCGCCGAGATTTCGTCGGCACTTTCAATTGGGAAATCGGTATACGGAACGTCTCTGTTTGCTTCAAAGAGCATAACAGCTGGAGATTGCGTTTTGAAGGTTCCGTGCAGCGTGGTAAATCTTAATCCAAATTATTTAAGACTTTAATTACTGTTGGTGGCATGTAATTCAATGTCCCTTTATCTTGAATGTTCTGGCAAAATTAAACAACCAGAGTAACCCAACTGATGGTGGCACACATTCTTCAGAATTTAGAATAGTGGGGATCCCATCAACTTAATAACTTTTGAAACTTAATCAAGTCAATACTTACCTGAGATATGGGATGATTGTCAATCACTTCTTAGTTATTAACTTTTAGATTCTAATTATTGCTACGACATATTTTCAGGCTCTGAAGAACTTCCCTGAAATGTCCAATAGTATCACCTATAAGGATTTCATGCACGCATATGCTTTAGGTAAGCTTCTCCATTTTAAAGCATTTTCATGTCCTAAACTGTCTGAATAATTTGCTTCAACTGTACTTAATTCCAATTTTTTGAATAAAATGAATGAATGCCAGCAGCGGTGTAGATGTTCAATGGAATCCAATTTCATATAGTTAGTTATATCTTCATTTACTTATATACCTATTCATTCCAATTTTATATGATTGCTGGATACAAACTATTCTAGATATTATTAGTTGCAGCAGTTGCATCTCTTAAAGATCTATACAACTTATTCTCACTGGTTCGCGGTGGATTTCGCAGTTACTTCTCGAGCATGGGGAAGCATGAAGGGTTATTCCCTGGTAACACATTTATAAAGATTCCGTTGTAAATAGTGTTATGAACTTTATGATGGAGGTTTAATTATTTCCCCCTTACTTATGAATTTTTGGATTTTCAATTTATTTTATAGATCCCATTTGCTGATTTTTTGAATCATGATGGCACTTCAGAATCAATAGTGTTGAGTGACAATGACAAACATTTCTCAGAGGTACTCTCTCTCTCTCTGCGTTTTGATTCTCTATCTCACATCTTGATTTGGTCATAGGAGTACAAGAATTTTATATTCTCCTTTTCATTCTGCACTCTTATGGAATTTGAGTCTTTTTTTTATGTTTTTATTGCTTTATATTAGTTCAGTTATTGGGATGCAAAACAAAGTCATTTCGCATATGCTACTTGTGTTTGCAGTTACTAGCTCCCTTTGAAATTTATACATATCAGGGATATGAGTGAACAATGTTCTTGATTTTTCATGCCTGTTATTTATCTGGGCAGGTCATTGCTGACCGCAATTATGCTCCTGGTGAACAGGTTAGATGCTACTTAATTAAGATGGCTTTTTTCCTCTATTTAAAATTACAGGCACCCTTTGGAATTTCTTTTTTGTTTTGAAACATTTGATCAATTTTTGTTTTTGTAGACGACTCATTAACATTTTCACTCATTTTCGTTTTAGATGTCTCTCGTTGGGTTTGAAATTTTCTTGACAAAGAATTAGTAAAACTTTTTATTCCTCAGTGGTCATTGTTTGTGTTAACAGATAACGGATCACAATACATGAACACAGGGTCTATGTTAGAGTAAAAAGCACAATATTGCTTGAGATATGCTGTGGAATTAATATTTAGAAATTACTGGAAGTTTGGGGTTTCCTATTATTAGGATGAATGGATGGTACATGGAAACATCCTCTGGAGCAGTTCGTCACTATGGTTATGTTGCAGAAGTGGTTGTTTAAAGTTGTAACTCTGGACTTCGATTTGTATATTTGTATAGGTACTGATAAGATATGGAAAATTTTCAAATGCTACCCTGCTTCTTGACTTTGGGTTTACACTTTCATACAACATCCACGACCAGGTCAGTCTTGAATTTCAGTTCACTATAGTCACAATGATTACTTCGTTATGTTGGGAAAATGTTTCCGTTGCTTAGTTCACACTTCTTACTTTGATTTAACACTTTGACTCGAAGTTTGTTTTTGGTAACAAAACTATTCTCCCTTTGACTCCATGAACAAGACTCTTTTGATCTAGCACCTGCTTAAAAACCTCTTTGATAAGTTGGATGTCTTTCATGGGAGCATAGTAATTGCAATTAGTCGAGTATTTATAATCTCTTTGTTCAGTAAGTTTGCTTGAAGACTCAAGCCACTTAATTATCTGTCATCCAGTGTTAATTAGTAAGATACTGAATACACGTTCTACATCATTTCTTTCCAGATGATGGTTTTGTTATATGTAATCTGTAAATGTTATGGATGCCTTTGGTCTATTTTCAGGTCGAGATCCAGGTCAATATACCTCACCATGACGTCCTTCGTGAAATGAAGTGGGAACTTTTGAAGAGACATCACAGACCAATCAGTAATGATGTCAATGGTTTCGACTCTTCAATGGATTCTTTCACTATCAAGTTGGTAGTGATGCACTATATCTCTTTTATTTCCTTTTTTCCCCTATTTTTGTTCCTTTGCCTATATGATGGCCTTTATCGCCCGTATCTAGTGGTACTCTGTGAAGTCAAATATTCTGTTTCTTTTGTTGCATTTCCAGTCTTGTTTAATTAATGCGTTTATCCGCGTGATGACTTGATATCTTGTGATGAAAATCTTTTACTGATTACAATAATTGTACGATGACATAGGGAAGTTAGGTCTGGTAGTGGAAAAGGGAAAGGAATTCCTCAGTCACTTCGTGCTTTTGCTCGTGTTCTATGTTGCGCCTCTCCTCAAGGTGTATTTCTCTTCATGTTAACTTACTCACATGCATTGCTTAATATGCTTCTGAGCTCATTTAACCTGATGACTCATCTGCAAATAGTTTATTGATTGTTTCCTAATATTCAGAACTTAGTGACCTGGCCAAGGAAGCTGCAGAACATGATGGTCGATTGGCTCGACGTCCTTTAACAAACAGCAGCAGAGAGATTGAAGCACATCAGATGTTGTTATCAAAATTAACCCAATTAGCTGAGGATTGTGATGCATCTGTCAAGGTAAAGATGCTAACTTTTTACCCCCTTCGTTTACAGAACTTGTCTAAGCTAAGTTAAACAAGAGTTCATTATTTTCTATGATAATGCATTAATTCACGAGAGCATACACCAATTACGGTTCTTTTGAATGAAGGAATTCTTAAGCATACGCCGATTGAATCAGTTGACGTGTTCTAACACTCATTTTGGTTGAGATATTAATGAAGTTGAGGAATTTTATAGCTGGAGAAGTCTTAGGCGTTTGGGAAGCATTAATAAACATATGAAGAGAGTGGAATTTTAATATAATCATTTCTATGGTTTACATAATGTTGCATCTGACTACAAATGTAGTAACTCCTTTTTGTGCTTCTTGAGTGTGTGCATAGTCTTTGGGATCTGGAAGTTCTCCAGTTACTTGCGAAAGACTTTCTATCCGGAGGCAAATGGCTCGGGATCTCCTCAATGGTGAACTTCGTATCCTCAAATCTGCTTCTGCATGGCTTAGAAACTACTGCGACACTTTGACTACAACAGACTGCCATAGATGATGATATTAGTTTTGCAATACCACCAAAGACTCGAGAGAGGTAATATCATTGGAAATTATTTACGTGATCAAACACAGGTACAAGTTATGGATTCATAACAAGTGTACGTGAGAAACCGGGATTCTGGAAAACTAGGAGCCCACAAGTTAGGCTAATATGAAGGAAAACCCACCAAAACTGGCTCTTACGCATTTGGAGCGGGAATGTGGGATATGAGGGTACAACTAAAATAGAAGACACATTTTTGCTGGGTGAATTTGGATTTCTGTGTGAGTGCTTTCTCAAGTGAATGAGGTTATAGTAGTAAATTTCTATAATATAGTCCACATTTTTTATAAATCTGCCTGTGTAAGTTTATCTTACGCTTTTGGTCCCAAGGCCGGAAAAAGGAGGAGGGGGAGTGCGTCAGGTAGTTGACAACCGGCACTTTGTTCTTCAAGTCGAATTGCTATTTATGCATATTATTTTTCTGGGTATTTTGCTGAAACTCGTTTATTGTTTTTCTAATGTGCAGTCATTCGCGATCACCCATGAGGAGAGAAAGGAGTTTGGAGAGAAGATCAACGAGTCCTCATGACAGCCGAAGCCCTAAGCGTTGTAGGGCTTCACCTCCAGTATCCAATGGGAGGACGCACGTTCAATCCTCCGAAGGGAGGAGACCACAAGAGCAGGGTAGCCTCTCCCCGCATTGAATAGTGATTCAATGAGCTTGATCTCAATTCAGATTGTGATGTTAGGACTTTAAATTTAATTTCTTCAGTGCATATTAAAATCCAAGTACATGTAATAATTTGTAATAGGATGTAAAGAAAATTTACTAAAAATAGTTTTGATATTCAAATTAAAATTAACTTACAGAAACCTTGACTGAAAGGTTTTATGAGATAGCAGCTTGAAAAGAAACTGAATACACAGTAGTGATAATAATATTTAATTCTCTACATACATGTGCTTCTCTTTGTGATATATATTTAACTATTTGAAAATTCTTATTGTTGTGATTGTGTTGAGCTGCTTGTGTATTTGCTTAGCTTAATTATAAATTAGGGGTGGTTAAAATGTTATTCATGCATGTTTTTTTTTTCCTTCCCAGCTATCAATTTGTTGTCTAGAGTTTCAGTTTTATTCATCTTAGCATCATTCACTGTATTTAATTTGTTGGATTTTACTCTATTTCCAAATATCTTTCTATTTCAAGTCAAACATATTGGATTTGGTGAATGTTTTCAAAGTTATTATACATGGTGATATATGGATTATTTGGAAATATTCATGGAGCACGAGAACTTCAGGGTTGGGCTATCCGAGAGATAAATGTATGGCACACTGGAACATTAGTGCAGAATGGCCAATTTAGGGGTCACGTGGTGAGCTGCATATTATGAAGAATAACTCACATGT
This sequence comes from Crataegus laevigata, assembly GCA_963580275.1. NCBI lineage: Eukaryota > Viridiplantae > Streptophyta > Magnoliopsida > Rosales > Rosaceae > Crataegus > Crataegus laevigata. The sequence continues at coordinate 9,480,580 of OY756951.1, forward strand.
GAAGGAATGATGTGACATAAAATTACTTGGTTAAAACTTTGATATTATTTTCATATTTTATAGTGTGTAAAACAGCACACTTGACTTGCATATTACATATTCTACTAACTGGGCGATGGAGGTTATTACTTACCCTTCACCTTTTTATTTTTCAAATGAGTTATTTGACAAGACGAGGGTTAGATGAGCTGGGGTTGTGCTAGATGAGAGATTTAAAAGTTTTTAATTATTTTTGTGCATTCTGTAAAGATTTTGGGATTATTTTATATGAGAAGTTTAGTTTTTAGTTTTATTTTTACTTTTTAATTCGCATTCTAAAATTCGAGTTTTTGGCCATCCCTGGTTCTGAGCTGTGATATTTTAGTTGAAATAGTATTATTTTTATTAGTGTTTTTCCCTTTCCAGTTTGTTGTTTGACACAGTAAATTTGTAAGTACAATGCCAAATAAATAAATAAACAGGGTTATCACCTTGCTTTGGCATTTATGGATTAATCATTGCTAATGAAAGGAAAAAAGTTGCATAAGCTTGTTGTTTTATTGGTTTTTTTTTTTTGGGTGGGGGGGGGGGGGTGTTGTGGGAATAGATGAAGGCCTCCTCTGCGCTCCTTTTACTATATTTTTTCTATCTCTTTCTATTTGTGCGGTCATAGTTAAGTCACGTCAACATTTTATATTCTTATTATTTTTTTTCTTATTATCTCTACAAAAAAAATATTAAATATTGACGTGATTTAACCGTGACCGCACAAATAGAAGGGGATGAGAAGAGTATGGAATGAGAGGGCAGACAATCGGCCTCTGCAATAGATAAATTCAACAGTAAATTTATATCTTTAATAATTCATAAATATTAAAAAAAAATTCATATAAAGAGAATATTCATTGAAGGGAGGCATAAATAGGCCAAGCAACAATTTTAGATCTTTTTCCTTCTTTTTTTTCAATTCCCTAATATCGTATTGGAATTTTTTTTACAAACTTGAACACGTAATCAAAATTAAATGGGCAAAAAGGATGAGGAGGAGAGAAAACTCATTTATTATTTTTAACATGAGTTTACAAAATACCTTCTTGAGCTGTAGGCCACCTTGACCTTGTAGGTAGCTCTGCCAGTGTATAAACTACATGCATTAACATGAGCCATTAAAACATGAGGGTAGAAAATACCTTCATGGGCTACTTCCGACATTAAAACCTGAGTTTATAAATAAAAAAATACTTTATATTTCACTCGGTTTGGTTCTCCAACCTTCGGTTTCAGTTCGTTTTTTAAATCTCAGTTCGGTTTTTACTTTTGTTCTTTTCGGTCACATATCAGTGAACCGTTCGATTTTTTTCGGTTTTTGGGTTTCCGGCCCACCCGTACCCGCGTGGACAGGCCAGTCGAGCGAGCGCCAAGCCAAGACTCTCCTCTATCCCGCACCGCAATCTCTGCCGTCTCTGCCGTCAACAGTTCAGCCTCTCCTACACGCCAAGTGCCAAGCTCAACTTCCACGCCTTTTCCCAACCCAAGGTATCCGAAAAAGCCAAACCGAGAATTTCACAATCCGGAAAAGACCGAAACATTTCGAATTCTTGCTAACAATTCATCATTCTCCACCAGGTCGACGAATCAGACGACTTCTTGCCGTGGCTGGAGCGGAAAGCCGGCGCCGAGATTTCGTCGGCGCTTTCAATTGGGAAATCGGCGAACGGAGCGTCTCTGTTTGCTTCAAAGAGCATAACAGCTGGAGACTGCGTTTTGAAGGTTCCGTACAGCGTGGTAAGTTTTAATCCCAAATTATTTAAGATTTTAATCACAGTTTAAATTGTTAATTTATGATTTAAGAGGGTTTCTTTTGGTTGACAATTGCAGCAACTAGCTCCGGATAATCTTGTTACAGAACTGAAAGATTTGTTGAGTGATGGAGTTGGCGATGCTGCAAAGCTTGCCACTGTCGTTTTGTTTGAGCAGAGAATGAGCAAGGTGGTTTCTGTTCTAGTTTAATTTACTGCTGTGGAAAGCTGTGGAAAGATTTTTGCTGTGGAGTTTGAGGTTTTTGTTTATGCAGGACTCCGGGTGGGCCCCTTACATTCGCCGGCTTCCTCGCCCGGAGGAGATCCATTTCACGGTGAGTGTTGTGATATTCCTAGAGATAATGAGGTAGGATATGTTGTTAGATGGTCAATTCGGACAGCATGTAGTTGATTTGTTTGTTTGTACACATTTCTTGAATGGCAAGAATTCATTGTTTTTTACTTGGATGTTGTCTGTATATTCTTTAGATATTTTGGAGTGACGATGAGTTGGTGCTGATTCGCCAAAGCTCTGTATATCAGGAAACAATTAATCAAAGATCTCAAATCGAAAAGGAATTTTTGACAATTAGGACGATAGGTACTTGATTGTTTTATTCTCTGGTTAATGGTTTTGGGAAGTTCATGCGTGAACCTCTACCGTGTATATGTTTTAAATTTAGTATCATCATCTCTATTCGGGGTTTAAACTGTTGGTGGCATGTAATTCAGTGTCCCATTATCTTGAATGTTCTGGAAAAATTAATCAACCAGAGTAACCAGTAAAATACGACTAGAATAAAGTGGCACAAATTCTTCAGAATTTGGAATAGTGGGGCATCTCGTCAGCTTTATAACTTTTGAAACTTAATCAAGTCAATACTTTCTTGAGATATGAGATTGTAGATCACTTCTTTGTTATTAACTTCTAGATTCTGATTGTTGTTACGATGTATTTTTAGGCTCTCAAGAACTTCCTTGAAATGTCCAAAAGTATCACCTTTAAGGATTTCATGCACGCATATGCTGTAGGTAAGCTTCTACATTTTCGAGCATTTTCATGTCCAAATCTGTCTGAATTATTTGCTTCAATTGTACTTGGCATCCCATTTCATATTTTTTAATTAATTATATCTCCATTTACCTGTATACCTATTCATTTTGATTTTATATGACTTGCTGGATCTAGATATGATTAGTTGCAGCAGTTGCATATCTTAAAGATCTATACACTTATTCTCACTTGTTCAAGGTGGATTTTGCAGTTACTTCTCGAGCATGGGGAAGCATGAAGGGTTATTCCCTGGTAACACATTTATAAAGATTCCGTTGTAAATAGTGTTATGAACTTTATGATGCATGTTCAATGTTTTCCTCTTTAATTATGTATGTTTGGATTATTAAATTATTTTATAGATCCTATTTGCTGATTTTCTGAATCATGACGGGACTTTATCACCCATATCTAGTGATACTCTATGAAGTCACCAAATATTCTGTTTCGTGTTCCATTTCCAGTCTTGTTTAGTTAATGCGTTTGGCCGCGTGATGACTTGATATCTTGTGATGAAAATCTTTTACTGATTACAATAATCGTATGTGACATAGGCAAGTTAGGTCTGGTAGTGGAAAAGGGAAAGGAATTCCAGTCACTTTGTGCATTTGCTCGTGTTCTATGTTGCACCTCTCCTCAAGATGTGTTTCTCTTCATGTTACATTACTCGTATGCATTGCTTGATATGCTTCTGAGGTCATTTTACCTTTATGACCCATCTGCGAATAGTTTCTTGATTGTTTTCTAATATTCAGAGCTTAGTGAACTGGCCAAGGAAGCTGCAGAACATGATGGTCGATTGGCTCGACGTCCCTTAACAAACAGCAGCAGAGAGATTAAAGCACATCAGATGTTGTTATCAAATTAACCCAATTTGCTGAGGATTATGATGCATCTATCATGGTAAAGATGCTAACTTTTTATCCTTTTTTGTTTACGGAACTTGCCTAAGCTAAGTTAAACAAGAGTTCGTTATCTTCTATGGTACTGCGTTAATTCTCAAGAGCGTACACCAATTACAGTTATTGTGAATTAAGGAATTCTTAAGCATTTGCATATTGAATCAGTTGATGTGTTGTAACATACTCATTTTGGTTGAGATATCAATGAAATTGAGGAGTTTTATAACTTGGGAAGCAGTAATAAACATATGAAGGGAGTGAACTTTTAATATACTCGTTCTATAGTTTACATAATGTTGCATCTGACTAGTACAAATGTAGTAACTCCATTTTATGCTTCTTGAGTGTATGCATAGTCTTCTGGACCCGTAAGTTCTCCAGTTACATGCAAGACTTTATATCCGGCGGCAAATGGCTCGGGATCTCCTCAATGGTGAACTTCATATCCTCAAATCTGCTTCTGTGTGGCTAAGAAACTGCTGACGATACTTGAGTACAACAGACTACCATAAATGACGATACTTGTTTTGCAAAACCGCAAAAGACTCGAGAGAGGTAATATCGTCGGAGACTGTTTACGTGATCAGACACAAGTACAAGTTATGGATTCATATGAAACCGTACGTGAAAAACCGAAATTCTGGGAGACTAGTAGTCCACAAGATTAGGCTAGCATGAAGGAACAACCACCAAATTGGCTCTTAACCCTTTTGGAGCGGGCATGTGGGATCTCAATGTACAACTAAAAATAGAAAACACATTTTTTTCTAGGTGAATTTGGATTTCTTTGTGAATACTTTCTCAACTGAATGTGGTTATATTAATGTTAGGATATAAAATTAAATACCCAAACTGCCAAATGCATCTTACTTGTCAACCTTCATTACACGACTAATGAATTACTTCACAAGCATACACTCAAACTGAAACCAGCCGCATCGTCCACCGTAGAAGGTTCTACCCCGTTTATAAATAGTCCATAAAGCTCCACAGTTACTTCTAGCATGGAAGGCCTTTCCTCCCCCCTTGACCTCAAACATTTCACGGCAGGCTCGCTCACTCTTTCGGCCATCCCAAAACAAAACTTGTCTCTGTTTATTTCCCCATCGAGAATTTGGCCCAAGCGATCCTCTTGCACTGAACAAACAAAGTCGTTTGCCAGGGATGTCTTAGACCCGTCAGAAGAAACTGCCTCTCGACGTGTTAGTAGCTCCACTAGAACAACTCCAAAGCTATAGACGTCGTGTGATTTAAGATACTCGGGGTCTAAGCATCTGGATGTCCCTGGCAAAGGTGATACTTCATCTTCATCAAGCAATCGTGAAGCTCCAAAACCGGTAACTGTTACAGTGTCAGTTGTATCATCTATTAATATATTCGCTGTCTTCACATCTCCGTGTATGATTGACTTGGAGTGCACGTGTGCTAGAGCTTCTGCAGTTTCTGCTGCTATCTTCATTCGTGATTCCAACGAGAGTTTCGATTTGTTTATGTGAAAGTGCTCAACAAGAGTCAAGGCGTTGGTGCGGATATAAACCATTATAGGCCATCTTGTCTCTGAACAACAACCAAACAGCTCCACCACATTTGGGTGTCCGATTAGATTAAGAACAAATGCCTCCTGAACCAAACGTTGACTCTGGATGAACGGGTCACCAGTAGCACTGTTGCACGTTTTTATGGCGACTGCTCTTCCATATAATTCTGTGTGGTAAACCGTTCCGTAGCCTCCTTCATTTGGATAGTTCAAACAAGTGTAGTTTCTTGTGGCCTTCTTAATTGTCTCTTCTGTAATGAAAGGAAAACCTCCATAAAGCTCTGATACGAGTCTGTCGTAATTTTTTATGAAATGCTTCCGGAATTCAGTGGCTACACTCGTCATGTCGCTGGCCATTAGAACAAGGACTTCAACAACATCCGTAATTACCAAAAGAGACTCGGCCGCTGTAGGTACTCTGTCAGGGAAAGAGGTCGAGAATGGCCAAAGTAGAAGTTCTTCTCCATATATTTCTCCTGCGCCCTTTGCCCTCTTTTTATGGCGTATTTTTCCTTCCACAATCAACAACATTTGAATTGGGTCACCCCTTTCAATAATGTTGTCAGTACGATTATACTTCATGGGCCGAAGATGGCAACAAATTTCCTTAAACACTGATTCGTCCATGTATCGGAATGCTGACATCTACATTTCATAACATTTAAATAAATTAATTGATAAATTAAAAAATCTAATACATAAGTTATATAGTTATAACTAACTCATGAATTTTAAAACGTTTCCATCCATCATTAATCTCCAAATTTTTTTATTATAATCTAAATAAAATCTGCAGCCTTCGGACTGTTCTTGTGTTTGCTCACGCAAGAAAAGGAAGCCATGTAAATGTGAAGGGTGTGATTGTTGCTCGGTTGCAATGATGCACGGTGGCTTTAGAGCTTTTAACATTTAAAATTATATTTTGTAGATCACATAATACGGTGGACGATGATTGTTTTTTTAAGGGTGTGTTATCCACACATCTTTTTTTTACTTTGTGCACACCCTTTGCTAATTTCTGTCCATTGATCTTCTTTAATTCATCTAATCCGACAGTCAAAAATTAAAATGTGTTTGAGAAATAAAAAGAGGTGTGTAGATATCATACACTTTTTTAGTGGTCTCTTTAGTATTTACCTTAAATGAATTGTGACAATAAAAAACGTAACTAATTCAATAATCGTGATTTTTTCTTTTTCTTTCTCTGTTTGTGACATTATTGCAACCCCATAAGTATCACGCTTTTCCTGTTTCTACTGCTCACTTTTTATAGCATATTTTAATTTTTTTTCTTGGTTCATTTTTACTTTTTACACACTTTTTAAATTTTCAGTCGTCAGATCAAATAAATTGAATAAAATTAAAAAATAAAATTAATAAAAAATGTGTGAGAAGTGAAAAAAAAATGTGTGTAACTACGAACGTTGACATGCTTCAAGTTATATAAAAAAGTATTCAAGTTGATGGTGGTGTGAAAGGTGATGGGTTAGAAAGTTCCAAGTGGATGATTTTCATTGGCTGGCAAATTCTTCTCTTTGACAGCATTTTTTTCCTTTTGTTTGTTTTTTTTTCTGTCTCGTGTACTTACGCTCCACCTTATCATGGGCAATGGCTAGATTGTTATGTAGCCTAGGCCCTGGGTTTTTGTATAGTATACGTGGCTTATGTTGTGACTTTTTTTTTAACAATCAATATTTTTTATACTAAATAGGAGGAGTGGACTTAGCCTTACAATGAGCTAGCAATAATGTAGTTTAAATTCATCTTTGGCGAGAATTGAATCTAATACCTCTCACTTATAAGTGAAGAGAAATGCTATTAGATTGTAATACTAAATGACTACTTATGTTGTAATTAAATGCCTAGGTTGGGAGCTCTAATATTATATGTGCCGGCATGCGATATTGGGATGAGATCTATAAATAAATAAATGCCTCTAATTATATATTAAAAATTAAAGCCATGGATTCATAGATTTGAAGAAACTTTACCTCCTTTAACTTAGTCAGTGACTTGTAACCTTTGATCTCATTTTGAAAATCCAGGGGAAGATGAGAAACGAGATAATCCCAATCAAGAATATTCCAATACACATTCCTGTATTCTTGAAATAGATTTTTCATGATTCGCCACTTTACATCCTGATTCAACTTTTCAGGAATCCCATATTTACGTATCAACTCATCTATATTTCGCTCCAACTCCTCTTTAATCATTCTTCTGTGTCTAGACTCCTCTTTTTCTTTAATGTTCGATTGTATGTATATCTATTAATCCACAACAACAACAAAAAGGTTGTTAGAGTTCGTTACTTAAAGTAAAAGAATATGTAGAAAAATTACAATCAAACTGAGGTTGCTAGAGTTTCTTATAGGCTTATTGAAGTTGTCATACTATATGAATCTCATATCAGGGAAATAAAATTTTGCCTAATGTTAAATAATTTTGGACCCTCTCCCTCCTATTCCCAATGGTTTTTTTTAACTAAGATGGATGCTCAATTTTAATATGGTATTACATGAGCTCAATTGGAATTAGGGAAATGTGCATTTGATTAAGAGCTTACATTTTGCAAGTCGCGTGCGTTGAGAGCAAGGGCTTCAACAACACTAATTGCCTTGACAGATTTAGTTGCCAACGGTGTTGTAGTGTGAGGGAAGTCAAAGTAGAATGGCCAACGTAGAAGTTCTTGTCCACATAATTCTCCTACACCTCGTCTCGAATCATCAGAAGATCTCTCTTCAATGGATACAAATCCGTCTACAATGTAGACCATCTTGTAAAGTGGTTCACCCTTTTGAAAAATCAAGCTGTTCTCAGTATAACTCACGGGCTTGAATAGGTCATGGATTAATTTCAACAAACCTTCATCCATCCCTCGAAGCATTGGCACCTGGAATTCATGTTGTTAAACTGTCAGAGAGAAAGCAAGAAAAGCCATAGGAAGAATTAATTAAATTCTTATTAAAAAGATAAAGAGATACAATCCTCGATTTATATGATTATCAAGGTGAGTAATTACCTGCTTCAACTTGGCAAAATGCTCTTTTATGCGGCTTTGAACATCCGAAGGAAAAAGAGGGAGAATAAAAAACGTAACTAATACAGTGGCTGATGATTGTTTTCTTTTTTATTTTTTTTTATTTTTAAAATGATCTCCTTGGTACTTTTCTTAAATGAATCATGACAATAAAAACCGTAATTAATGCCATAATCGTGACTTTTTTTTCTTTTTCTGTCCCTTGAGTATCACACTTTTCCTGTTTCTACTACTCACTTTTTTTATAGCATATTTTTATTTTGAATAAATTACACAAAACTACTTCAATTATGGGTTGAACGAAACTTTCATACCTCATTTTTTAAAAATGACAATGTCATACCTCATCTTACGAATTTGTGCCAATGTCAGACCTCCGTTAGTTTTTCTGTTAATTTCTCTGTTAAGTGCTGACGTGGCTAGAGACGGGATCCACTCACTAGTCTAACTGGATTAAAAAATAATTAAATATATTTTTAATAATTAAACATTAAAAAAATTAAAATTAAAATTTATATATATATAAAATTATGGGACCTCTCCTTGCCTCTCTCTCTTCTCCCTCTCTGTGCACCTACATCCCCCAAACCCAGAAACCTTCCTACCCGTCCTTCCCCACCAACTTTCCTCCACCATCCTCTCTCTCTCTCTCTCTCTCTCTCTCTCTCTCTCTCTCTCTCGCTCGCCTTTTTCTCTTCTCTTTCTCTCTCTGGGCACCTGCATCCCCAAAATCCCAAAACTCAGAAACCCTTCTCACCCGTCTTCCCCACCCCTTCTCCCCACCCGTCGATCCTCTGTGTTGGTCCCCACCGAATTAGGCCCTGCATCCTCATCACCTTGCCGCCTCTTGTCCCAGGGCCGACCCCCGCTGCAAAAAAAACAAGATCTGGATTTTTTTTGTCCAAACTTTTTTTCAGTAAAAAGGTGAAGAATGGACGAAGGATGAAGGTGAAGACGAAGGTGAGAGAGATGTGAGAGAGAGATGGAACGCAGGGGAGAAAGGGAAGAAAGGGAGAGATGGGTTCGGATCAGGAAGAAAAATGAGAGAAAGAGAGATAATTATTGGGGGTAGGTCGCACATGTTTTAAAATAAAAATATTAAAGTAATTTATTTTTAATTTATTAATATTTTTATCCACTTGGCTAGGAAGTGCATCCCTTCTCAAGTCACGTCAGCATTTAAACATTGTCACAAATTCGTAAGATGAGGTTTAAACATTGTCACAAATTCGTAAGATGAGGTATGACATTGTCACTTTTAAAAAATAAAGTATGAAAGTATCGTTCGACTCATAGTTGATGTAGTTTTGTGTAATTTACCCATTTATTTTTTTTCCTGGTTTTAGTTAATACCATTTTTGGGTTATTTGGATGATTATAACTACAAATGTTCACATGCTTCTAGTTGACAGCTTCTATCCTTATTCTTTTGTTTGTTTTTTTCTTTCTGTCTCATGTACTTACGCTCCACCTTATTATGGGCAAGGGCTAGATTGTTATGTAGCCTAGGCCCTAGGTTTTTGTATAGTATACACTCCACCTTATTATGGGTAAGGGATAGATTGTTATGTAGCCTAGGCCCTAGGTTTTTGTATAGTATACGTTATTTATGCTGTAATTTTTTTTTTGAACAATCGATATTATCTACACTAAAGAGGAGAGGGTGGACTTAGCCTCATAATGGGCTCACAATAACGTAGTTCAAATTCGCTTTTGGCGAGAATCGAACCTAAGACTTCTCACTTACAAGTGAAGAAGAATGCCACTAGAATGTAGTACTAAGTAGCTACTTATTCTGTAATTAAATGCCTAGGTTGGGAGCTCTAATGTCATATGTGCTGGCATGCGATATTGGGATGAGATCTATAAATAAATAAAAGCCTCTAATTCTATATTAAAAATTAAAGCCATGGATTCATGGATTTGAAGAAACTTTACCTCCTTTAACTTAGCCAGTAGCATGTAACTTTCGATCTCGTTTCGAAAATCTAGGGAAAGACGAGAAACGAGATAACCCCAATCAAGAATATTCCAATAAACATTCCTCTTTTCTTGAAATAGTTCTTTCATCATCCGCCACTTTACAGCCTGATCCAACTTTTTAGGAATCCCATTTCTACGTATCAACTCATCTATATTTCGCTCCAACTCCTCTTTAATCATTCTTCTGTGTCTAGGCTCCTCTTTTTCTCTAATACCTGATTGTATGTATATCTATTAATCCACAACAACAACAAAAAGGTTATTAGAGTTCGTTACTTAAAGTAAAAGAATTTGTAGCCAAATTACAATCAAACTGAGGTTGCTAGAGTTTCTTATAGGCTTATTGAAGTTGTCATACTATACGAATCTCATATCGGGGAAATAAAAGTTTGCCTAATAATTTAAATAATTTTGACCCTCACCCTCCTATTGCCAATGGTTTAATCTAAAATAGATGCTCAATTTTTGTAATCTGCATCACTCAATATGTGTGTTTACTCAACACATTACTCTTAAATGGCCCCGCATGTGAAGGGTTGCGTTGAAAACATGAAAATCTTGTTTGATTAATTTTCCTATGGATACTCAATTGTAATAAGGAAAATGTGCATTTGATTAAGAGCTTACACTTTTCAAGTCGCGTGCCTTGAGAGCAAGGGCTTCAACAACACCAATTGCCTTGACAGATTCAGTTGCCAACATATCGAGCAAAGGGAATTTAACGAACAATGGCCAACGTAGAAGTTCTTCTCCAAATAGTTCTCCTGCACCTCGTCTCGAACCATATCTCTCTTCAATGGATACAAATCCGTCTAAAATGTAGACCATCTTGTCAAGTGGTTCACCTTTTTGAATAATAAAGCTGTTGTCAGTATACCTCACGGGCTTGAGTTTCTGACAGATTATGTTGAACACATCGTCATCTATCCCTCGAAGCATTGGCACCTGGAATTCATGTTGTTAAACTATCAGAAAGAAAGCAAGAAAAGCCATAGGAAGAATTAATTAAATTCTTATTAAAAAGATAAAGAGATACAATCCTCGTTTTATATGATTATCAAGGTGAGTAATTACCTGCTTCAACTTGGCAAAAGGCTCTTTTATGCGGCTTTGAACATCCGAAGGAAGAAGAGGGAGAATAAAAAACGTAACTAATACAGTGGTTGATGATTGTTTGTTTTTTAAATGATCTCCTTGGTATTTTTCTTAAATGAATCGTGACAATAAAAACCGTAACTAATGCCATAATCGTGACTTTTTTTTTCTTTTTCTGTCCCTTTAGTATCACACTTTTCCTGTTTCTACTACTCACTTTTTTATAGCATATTTTTATTTTGGATAAATTACACAAAACTACCTCAATTATGAGTCGAACGACACTTTCATACCTCATCTTTTAAAAATGACAATGTCATACCTCATCTTACGAATTTGTGCCAATGTCAGACCTTCGTCAATTTTTCTGTTAATTTTTCTGTTAAGTGCTGACGTGGCTAGAGACGGAATCAACTCACTAGTCTAACTGGATTAAAAAATAATTAAATATATTTTTAATAATTAAACATTAAAAAAATTAAAATAAAAATATTTTTTTTATATAAAATTGTGGGACCTCTCCCTCGCCTCTCTCTCTTCTCCCTCTCTGTGCACCTACATCCCCCAAACCCAAAAACCTTCCTACCCGTCCTTCCCCACCAACCTTCCTCCACCACCCTCTCATTCTCTTTTCTCTCTCTCGCCTCTTTCTATTCTCTTTCTCTCTCTGGGCACCCGCATCCCCAAAATCCCAAAACTCAGAAACCCTTCCCACCCGTCTTCCCCACCACTTCTCCCCACCCGAGCCCACTCCCAAATCAGACACACCCCTTCTCCCCACCCGTCGATCCTCCGTGTTGGTCCCCACCGAATTAGGCCCTGCATCCTCATCACCTCGCCGCTCTTGTCCCAGGGCTGACACCCGCTGCAAAAAAAAAAAACAAGATCTGGATTTTTTTTGTCCAAATTTTTTTCAGTAAAAAGGTGAAGAATGGACGAAGGATGAAGGTGAATATGAAGGTGAGAGAGATGTGAGAGAGAGATGGAATGCAGGGGATAAAAGGAAGAAAGGGAGAGATGGTTTCGGATCAAGAAGAAAAATGAGAGAAAAGGAGATAATTATTGGGGGTGGGTCCCACATGTTTTAAAATAAAAATATTAAAATAATTTATTTTTAATTTATTAATATTTAATTAATATTTTTATCCACTTCGCTAGGAAGTGTGTTTCTTCTCAAGTCACGTCAGCATTTAAACATTGTCACAAATTCGTAAGATGAGGTATGACATTGTCACTTTTAAAAAATGAGGTATGAAAGTATCGTTCGACCCATAGTTGAGGTAGTTTTGTGTAATTTACCTTTTTATTTTTTTTCGTGGTTTTAGTTAATACCATTTTTGGGTTATTTGGATGATTATAACTACAAATGTTCACATGCTTCTAGTTGACAGCTTCTATCCTTATTCTTTTGTTTGTTTTTTTCTTTCTGTCTCATGTACTTACGCTCCACCTTATTATGGGCAAGGGCTAGATTGTTATGTAGCCTAGGCCCTAGGTTTTTGTATAGTATACACTCCACCTTATTATGGGCAAGGGCTAGATTGTTATGTAGCCTAGGCCCTAGGTTTTTGTATAGTATACGTTATTTATGCTGTATTTTTTTTTTTGAACAATTGATATTATCTACACTAAAGAGGAGAGGGTGGACTTAGCCTCATAATGGGCTCGCAATAACGTAGTTCAAATTCGCTTTTGGCGAGAATCGAACCTAAAACTTCTCACTTACAAGTGAAGAAGAATGCTACTAGAATGTAGTACTAAGTAGCCACTTATTCTGTAATTAAATGCCTAGGTTGGGAGCTCTAATGTCGTATGTGCTGGCATGCGATATTGGGATGAGATCTATAAATAAATAAAAGCCTCTAATTCTATATTAAAAATTAAAGCCATGGATTCATGGATTTGAAGAAACTTTACCTCCTTTAACTTAGCCAGTAGCATGTAACGTTTGATCTCCTTTTGAAAATCCAGGGGAAGATGAGAAACGAGATAATCCCAATCAAGAAAATTCCAATACACATTTCTGTATTCTTGAAATAGATTTTTCATGATTCGCCACTTTACATCCTGATCCAACTTTTCAGGAATCCCATTTCTACGTATCAACTCATCTATATTTTGCTCCAACTCCTCTTTAATCATTATTCTGTGTCTAGGCTCCTCTTTTTCTCTAATATCTGATTGTATGTATATCTATTAATCCACAACAACAACAAAAAGGTTATTAGAGTTCGTTACTTAAAGTAAAAGAATTTGTAGCCAAATTACAATCAAACTGAGGTTGCTAGAGTTTCTTATAGGCTTATTGAAGTTGTCATACTATACGAATCTCATATCGGGAAAATAAAAGTTTGCCTAATAATTTAAATAATTTTGACCCTCACCCTCCTATTGCCAATTGTTTAATCTAAAATAGATGCTCAATTTTTGTGATCTGCATCACTCAATATGTGTTGTTTACTCAACACATTACTCTTAAATGGCCCTGCATGTGAAGGGTTGCGTTGAAAACATGAAAATCTTGTTTGATAGTTTAAATACGGGTAATTCTTGGATCTCTCTCTTATCCCAATGAATTTTCCTATGGATACTCAATTGTAATAAGGACAGTGTGCATTTGATTAAGAGCTTACACTTTCCAAGTCGCGTGCCTTGAGAGCAAGGGCTTCAACAACACCAATTGCCTTGACAGATTCAGTTGCCAACATATCGAGCAAAGGGAATTTAACGGACAATGGCCAACGCAGAAGTTTTTCTCCAAATAGTTCTCCTGCACCTCGTCTCGAATCATCAGACGATCTCTCTCCAATGGATACAAATCCGTCTAAAATGTAGACTATCTTGTCAAGTGGTTCACCCTTTTGAATAATAAAGCTGTTGTCAGTATACCTCACGGGCTCGAGTTTCTGACAGATTATGTTGAACACATCGTCATCTATCCCTCGAAGCATTGGCACCTGGAATTCATGTTGTTAAACTATCAGAGAGAAAGCAAGAAACCCCATAGGAAGAATTATATGATTATCAAGGTGAGTAATTACCTGCTTCAACTTCGCAAAAGGCTCTTTTATACGGCTTTGAACATCCGAGGGAAGAAGAGGCAGAATATTATCCAAATTGATATCCGTATCCTCTTGAACTGCTTGTTTTAACTTTTCCATAATCTGCAACTTTATATCCTTGTTCGACCTGGTAGGAATGCCATTTTTGGATAACCACAATTCTATTTCTTTATCTTTTCCTTTCATCTTCCGTTTCATTTGCATGCGATTATCTGTTCTTGTAGACTCAAGTTGCATGTACATCTATTCAACAAGTAAGAGATCGATGAGAATTAGATTATCAACATTGGATCAGAAAATGTTTTCAAATGAAGCTGAATGTCATCATTATATTGGACTTTGAGTTTAATCTTTTTTCTATATTACAAAAAAGAAATACTACTATTTAAACCCAAATAAATAAAATTAAACAAGAGAGAGAGAAATACTAGCGACTAAGGGTGGGCATTTTAGTGGGTCTACCGACTAACCCGCCGACTCAACTGATATGGGTTGGGTTTGAAACATTAAAAACCTATTTTTGGGTAAAAGTTCGACTACCTGTTGTATAAGCGAATTGAATTAGGTTGAAATACTATTAATCCGATTGAACCCAACTCAATTGAATGATAATAAATGGATTAGGAGGAAATTACCGTGGGAGAATCAGAGACATGCATGACATTAGAAGAAGAATGGTGTGGGAGAAAATTGGCTTCACTGGTTTGTATTTAATATTATTATTTACCACATCTTTATCAATGTGCAAATTACAGTTGTCAAATTGTAAAGCCAAAAAAGACAAGCAAATAATGACAATAAATTACAATTACAACAAGTAGAAATTGTTACAAGGAGAGGGATTTATGGGATTGAATTATAATGGGCAACAATTGTGACGTGATTGGTGATATGCTTGTCAATTACAACACCAAATTTAAACGAATTAGACATAATTTGACATTAGTATTGATTTTTTCAGTCAATTATACTCACATTAAAAACAAGAAAGAAACTAATTAAACCCAACACCTAAAACCCGCACTACCCGCACTACCCAATCCGCTTAAGAATGATTTGGGTGGGTTGGTTTGTCCATTTTCATGGGTGGCAATAGATTTGAAAAAATTGGAACTCGAGCCTATTGGGTTGGCCAACAGATTAACGTGAACCCGATGAACCCACCCGACGCCCACCCTTAATAGCTACCTACTTTTGGTTCTTATCTTTTGATGGAATAATCTCATGCACATATGTAGGTATCTTATTGTACCTATACAATGAATTTCATAATAATACACCTAACAATGGGACCGCAACTAAAATCTAACATACATGACGAGAAATTTCTATGTAGCTAGAATTAGAACATGGTCACATAGTGTTACTATCTCATTCAAATTTTTTTTTTTACTATCCTAAAAGGAGAAATATCATCTATGTCATTTACTTATATGGTAACACGTAGAATAATACATTTTGTTGCAAGTGTTCATGTTACAAGTAATTTTTTTTATAGATAACATTCATATTTAGTGAAAAAAAAAATCATACTTATCATATAAGTGGTTCAAGAGTACTTAAAACATAGATTAGGTTGGTTGGGTGAATTTAATGGATATCAAAATCTTTAGATATCAAGTTTTTTTATTTATTTTAATAAACGATATTATCTATACAAGAGGTTGAGGGAGTAAGTTAAGTCTCACAATGGGCTAGCAATAATGCGGTTTAAATTTGTATTTGGCGAGAATCGAACTTAAGACCTCTCACTGACAAGTGAATACCACTAAATCTTAATACTAAGTAGGTCCAGAGATCAAGTTTACGTAGTTGGAGTGATTAATTAGCACATAATGATAAGTGTAAGAAAAGATTTTTAAACAAACCTGCAAATTTCCAATGAGATATAAAAACAGGAGCAAGCCAGTTATAGAAATAAAAACCGTATAGAGGTTCTCCCATCCATCTACACTGGGCTCAAGATTTGAACCAAGGGAACTGCAAAAATTAAACGAATGGATCAATATATAAGATAACCAATTTCAAGTTATAAACTTACAAATTTACAACCACTTTTCTAAGGGCTTATTTGGTTCTATGGTTCGTTCTTCCTAAAATTTATCCAAGATAACATTTTAATCTCTCAACTTGATTTTAAATTTCTACGAGTCTTTTTACTCGGCTCTGTTTCGTAGAAGCAATCTTTAGTTTCTCGATGTGAGAATCATACTCTCAACATAAAGAATTAATGTAAATCGTGAACAAATTTAGAGACCTTAAAATGATCATTAAACCTAAATTTCCCAACAAACAAAGACAAAAATGTACAAACCTTAAATTTCGTAAACCCCACCAGAAACAGTTCAAGAACTTTTGGAAATAATTGGTTGATCCTACAACACCATATTGAAGCACAGTAACAAATATACCAAAATCGAAGAGGATCGTGTCTGATGAATTGCCACTAACACTGACAGGGCATAAATCATTTAGAATTGTGGTATTTCTAAGTAAGTGGTGATCATGACAACTAAAAATTCTGTTATCACATCCAACGTGTTTTCGACATGCAAAATGCCAACAAATCATCATCCGTTGAATAGCAAAAAAGTACCACAGGGCTCCGACTACCTGAAAATTAAACAAACAAACAAAAAAGGTTTTACCCCCTCATGTTTGGATTCCTCATACAACATTTTTAAAATATTTCAATCTCATATATTTAGTTATTATTTTATTCAATTTCATACAACCGTTAGACACTCAATTAACTTGACCACTAAGTGATGTTGTGGTAAGCGCAGAGCCCACCTTTTCTTGAATTGGAATACAAATTTGTGACATGTGGCTAAAACAAGTTAAAAGGAAAAAAAAAATTAATAATTAGAGGATTATTTCAATTCTTTTAACATTTTATTTAAATTTTTTTTAAAAAAAGGGAAAAAAATAAGAAGGGCGTTTCAGATCTTCATCTTCCTTTCCACCCACCCAACGCTAGTGACGATCCTCCTCGTTGCGACATCCCCTGGGCTCCTTCTCGGCCTCGCCGTAATTCTCCAACCCCAACCAGAGCTTCATCTCCAGGACCGAGACCCTCGAAGACTTTGTCGAGGTCGATCTTCGAGACGATATATGTGGCTTGCTCAAAGCATGAGGAAGAAATTGATGACTCAATTTGGGATATGAGCTGTTGATGAGACTGCCATTGAGGTTGTTGTTGGGGTTGGGAGCCGACGTGGCCTTGCCGAATCTCCGGCGTTGAGAGCTCAACGATCCTCATTGTTGCTGGGGTGATGGGTTCAAAGTTTGGAATATCTAGAGATTAGTTTGGGGTTTTGGGTGTGGAATTTTGGCTTAAATTGAGTGTTAGGGGATAATCTTTATTGGGTTTTGTTCAATTTTTTTTCAATTTAGTGGGTTTTTGTTCAATTCGGGAATTTTGGTGATTTGGTTCATTTTAGGGTTTTGATTGGTGGTGATTTTGGTTGATAAAGAGTGACAAATTTTGAGACATGTACTCTGGTTTTGGCAGAGAGTTTGATTTGTTTGTTATTTAGCATTTTTTGCTTAATGGCTGGGTTTATGGTGGAGGTCTAGGTTGCGGCGGCCGAAGTCTGCGTCGATGGCAACGACGGAGAAGGCCTCATATGAACATTTATAAATGATTTTCTATCCAGACCAATTCCGGTGGGAATATAGCTTCGAAAAGTAAATTATCCGAGGAAGGTGAAGCGAGGGGGAAGGAGAAGAAGGGAAATCGCATGGATGATGGGTGGTTTGGCCGTGGCCTTCAGCGAAAGAGATGGAGGTTTCTGGAGATGGAAGGTGGGGAAGGCGGGGAGAAAATAAGTGGACCGCTTTTATATTTTAATTTTGTTTTAGATTAGTTTTAAATTTAAATTGGTTTTATTTACATGGCACATTTAATTCCAAGTGAGATAAGGATAATAATTGTTTCGACAAACAAAAATAAATAAGGATATAGATTGAAACTTACATGACTAGCAATTATATACATGCAGAAATTGAGTACACCTTTAATCCATATGGGAGTCTCTGCAATCTCTTCTTCAAGAGTCCTTTTAAGTTCCATAGATGAGCGGTAGATGCGAAGAACTCGTGGCATATATTGCAACAGAACAAAAACGTTCATAAGAACCATCCTTGTTGTAGTCAAAGATCTTAGGTCACTCATTTTTGAGAAGAAAATGAGAATTGCCATCTGGATGCCATACATTAGTAGTACCAACAGTAAAAATCGATGGAACAATAACAACGTCGTCAAGAACGCAAATTTAATACAATAGCTAACAAATTGAACGTCAGACCCAAATGTATATTACACAGTATGTCAATTTTGTGCATTTAACACGAAAAAATGCAAAGCAAATAGGGAAAACAATTACTTCAACAAAAGGATTTAATTTCTTACCTGTGTAAGGGGAAGAAGAGCTACAATGTCAATTAAGATATCATTTGACGCCCATATTGTCTTGGCTATTCTTGGCACACAACGTTTCAATACAAAATTGAAATTTATCCGGTGTTGTCTGCGTTTAAGTTCATCGATTAAATCTGAAAAGTTCTCAGATCTATAAATACGAATAATAATGTCTATTAAAAAGAAAAAATCTGTGACTGATCTTAAAAGAAGAACGACTATCTTCAACTTTGGGTCTAACATAAGACACTTGATATCACCATTCAGAATAGGAACGTAGAGGAACAATGGATCTACTATAACAGCACACAAACACGTTCCTATGAATATTTTCTTCCAACAATTTTGGTCTAAGGATCCGTCAGGATTTTGAATTCCCTTATCCTCCATATGTAACTTAATTCATCATCAGCTTGCATGGCCCTTGGATTTGAATAAGAATTATTGGACAAAACACAACAAATGTAATTAGTAGTTGTTCTAAAAAAATCAAAATTTCTCAAGACATAGTGTCGGAGCACTTTTGACCATCAGATTTGATCTAGGGATTGAAATTTGTTTGTTGTTCATTAAATCCGATGATCATAAATGCTCCGTTACTCCGGTTACACCGGAAAAAAAATCATAGAATGGTTGACACAATATTTTTGATGAAAAAGAAAAAAAACATGAAATTACTCATACTTTTTTTTTCCGGCATAAAGTAGAAACTGAATCTTGGAGCTAGAACTCTGAAATTTTGCAGATAAAGTAGCAAATCCACTTCGAAACCAAATTTGAGATTTCAAATTTCTGTAATTAAAATGTTCAAGTTTAAGTAGAGTGGATATATCATATATGGCTACAGTAGTCCACATTTTATAGAAGTGAATTCAAATAAATCCTGTGGAGCTGAGCAAGTTTTTAGAATCTAACGGTCCTGATTGTCATGTTGTTGCATCCAAATTTAGTCGTTTGGCTCTGTTCCTTCACGCGGTGTGGGCCTCCCCCTGTCTGATGCTTCTCCCCTCGGGCAAAAGCCCTTTCAATAATTGACAGATATAGATCATCTCTTGAGCAGGAGATCTGAATCTTCCTGATTCAATAAAAGTCATCATGGCTTAGCTTCCTTTCCAAATGAGAGTGTCGGCTACTTTCAAGTTTATTTGGAATAAAAGTCATCATGGCTTAGCTTCCACACAGTGTAAAGGTCTACACGAAATGAGCCGCAAATTCAACATTATTCGGAATAAAAATAACAATGTGCATTTCTTTTGTTTTTTTTATTTCTTGAAAACTTCGGTGAAATGATAATTAGGCAACTCAAGTGGACAACACTATTTGTACTTCGGCCTAGCAAACATTTGAGGGTCCATGCTTACTACTAGAAATTATTAGTGCATGCTCACCGTACACTTAATCATTTATTACATGTTCTTTTACTTAATCATGATTTTTCTTCTTCAAAATAACAAAAAAAATATTTAATGTAAAAATTAATTAAAATTAAATGAACCAATACGTGAAAATGATTTCCAAAAAAATAACTAAATGGGCATCTTTTTCATTTCTCATGCTCTTTTTCTAAAGGTGCATCTTTTCTTCCTTTTTACACGCCCTTTTGCTAAAGGTGTATCTTTAGTAATAATATACAAATTACAGTATGAATGCAATATAACTAGACAACTCATGCTCACAATACTATTTGTACTTAGCATAGCAAACATTTGAGGGTTTATTTTTGCTCACCACCATAAGTTATGGTGTATGCTCATCATAAACTTACACCTATTTTTTACTTAATTTTACTTAATTCTTTTCAAAATTAAAAAAGAAACATTTGATATAAAAATTAATCAAAATTAAATTAAGACAAATGATTGTTTATAAAATCACTAAAGGTACATCTTTTCCATTTCTCACTCTCTGTTTCTAAATGTGCGTCTTTTCTCTCTTTTTGTCTCTTTTGCTAAAGGTGTATTTTTTTTTTCACTTTCTTTTTCCAAAGGTGCATATTTTCCATTTCTTACAGTCTCTTGTTACCCTAACTTTTTCTAAAGGTTCATCTTTTCTATTTCTCATTCTCTTTTTCTAAACTGTCATGCTAGAGATCAAAATTTTCAAATTAAATAGTATGGTTATAAATAATTAAATATTAATTAATTTGTTTGTTTCTTATTAATGACATTTTATTTGACATGTAAATGTAATTTAAAGTTTTTATTTTCCTAACATTATCTAGAAAAGGAGAGTGTGGGCAGCTCTCAAATAGGGCGTTCGGCTAGTATCTGCTCTAGACCATCTAAAAGGATAGTTTTTACAATATAAAGTGGAATGATTGTAAACAGCTTTTTCTTCTTTTCCAAATGATGTCGCCACCTTTCAATTATTGAGTGAATAGTAGTGCATCTCAATTTTGTAAAGCAAGTGGCTAATAAACATAAACAAACACATATCACCCTTGTCAGCAAGCTAATAAACATAAACAAGTGGCTAATAATTAAGGTTGTTAATCAACATAGTTTGCAGGCACAACAAATCAGCAAGTAGCGGATGACGAGCATCTCGTTATCGAGGCTTCCTACAAATGCAAAAAAGACAACACAGATTTCAAACATGGCCGCGGCCTTGGTGGTTGCTAATAAACAAAGACCCATGACAGGGAAGAAATTATAATTATATCAAATATATCAAAACCCAACCAAACTTAAACAAATGTGCAGTCACAACAAATCAGCAAGTAGCGGATGACGAGCATCTCGTTATCGAGGCTTCCTACAAATGCAAAAAGACAACACAGATTTCAAACATGGCCGCGACCTTGGTGGTTGCTAATAAACAAAGACCCATGACAGGGAAGAAATTATAATTATATCAAATATATCAAAACCCAACCAAACTTAAACAAATGTGGAGTCACAACAAATCAGCAAGTAGCGGATGACGAGCATCTCGTTATCGAGGCTTCCTACAAATGCAAAAAGACAACACAGATTTCAAACATGGCCGCGGCCTTGGTGGTTGCTAATAAACAAAGACCCATGACAGGGAAGAAATTATAATTATATCAAATATATCAAAACCCAACCAAACTTAAACAAATGTGCAGTCACAACAAATCAGCAAGTAGCGGACGACGAGCATCTCGTTACCGAGGCTTCCTACAAATGCAAAAAGACAACACAGATTTCAAACATGGTCGCGGCCTTGGTGGTTGCTAATAAACAAAGACCCATGACAGGGAAGAAATTATAATTATATCAAATATATCAAAACCCAACCAAACTTAAACAAATGTGCAGTCACAACAAATCAGCAAGTAGCGGATGACGAGCATCTCGTTATCGAGGCTTCCTACAAATGCAAAAAGACAACACAGATTTCAAACATGGCTGCGGCCTTGGTGGTTGCTAATAAACAAAGACCCATGACAGGGAAGAAATTATAATTATATCAAATATATCAAAACCCAACCAAACTTAAACAAATGTGCAGTCACAACAAATCAGCAAGTAGCGGATGACGAGCATCTCGTTATCGAGGCTTCCTACAAATGCAAAAAGACAACACAGATTTCAAACATGGCCGCGGCCTTGGTGGTTGCTAATAAACAAAGACCCATGACAGGGAAGAAATTATAATTATATCAAATATATCAAAACCCAACCAAACTTAAACAAATGTGCAGTCACAACAAATCAACAAGTAGCGGATGACGAGCATCTCGTTACCGAGGCTTCCTACAAATGCAAAAAGACAACACAGATTTCAAACATGGCCGCGGCCTTGGTGGTTGCTAATAAACAAAGCTTCCTACAAATGCAAAAAGACAACACAGATTTCAAACATGGTTGCGGCCTTGGTGGTTGCTAATAAACAAAGACCCATGACAAGGAAGAAATTATAATTATATCAAATATATCAAAACCCAACCAAACTTAAACAAATGTGCAGTCACAACAAATCAACAAGTAGCGGATGACGAGCATCTCGTTACCGAGGCTTCCTACAAATGCAAAAAGACAACACAGATTTCAAACATGGCCGCGGCCTTGGTGGTTGCTAACAAACAAAGACCCATGACAGGGAAGAAATTATAATTATATCAAATATATCAAAACCCAACCAAACTTAAACAAATGTGCAGTCACAACAAATCAACAAGTAGCGGATGACGAGCATCTCGTTACCGAGGCTTCCTACAAATGCAAAAAGACAACACAGATTTCAAACATGGCCGCGGCCTTGGTGGTTGCTAATAAACAAAGCTTCCTACAAATGCAAAAAGACAACACAGATTTCAAACATGGCTGCGGCCTTGGTGGTTGCTAATAAACAAAGACCCATGACAAGGAAGAAATTATAATTATATCAAATATATCAAAACCCAACCAAACTTAAACAAATGTGCAGTCACAACAAATCAACAAGTAGCGGATGACGAGCATCTCGTTACCGAGGCTTCCTACAAATGCAAAAAGACAACACAGATTTCAAACATGGCCGCGGCCTTGGTGGTTGCTAATAAACAATGACCCATGACAGGGAAGAAATTATAATTATATCAAATATATCAAAACCCAACCAAACTTAAACAAATGTGCAGTCACAACAAATCAGCAAGTAGCGGATGACGAGCATCTCGTTATCGAGGCTTCCTACAAATGCAAAAAGACAACACAGATTTCAAACATGGCTGCGGCCTTGGTGGTTGCTAATAAACAAAGACCCATGACAGGGAAGAAATTATAATTATATCAAATATATCAAAACCCAACCAAACTTAAACAAATGTGCAGTCACAACAAATCAGCAAGTAGCGGACGACGAGCATCTCGTTACCGAGGCTTCCTACAAATGCAAAAAGACAACACAGATTTCAAACATGGCCGCGGCCTTGGTGGTTGCTAATAAACAAAGACCCATGACAGGGAAGAAATTATAATTATATCAAATATATCAAAACCCAACCAAACTTAAACAAATGTGCAGTCACAAGAAATCAACAAGTAGCGGAGGACGAGCATCTCGTTACCGAGGCTTCCTACAAATGCAAAAAGACAACACAGATTTCAAACATGGCCGCGGCCTTGGTGGTTGCTAATAAACAAAGACCCATGACAGGGAAGAAATTATAATTATATCAAATATATCAAAACCCAACCAAACTTAAACAAATGTGCAGTCACAACAAATCAGCAAGTAGCGGATGACGAGCATCTCGTTATCGAGGCTTCCTACAAATGCAAAAAGACAACACAGATTTCAAACATGGCTGCGGCCTTGGTGGTTGCTAATAAACAAAGACCCATGACAGGGAAGAAATTATAATTATATCAAATATATCAAAACCCAACCAAACTTAAACAAATGTGCAGTCACAACAAATCAGCAAGTAGCGGATGACGAGCATCTCGTTATCGAGGCTTCCTACAAATGCAAAAAGACAACACAGATTTCAAACATGGCCGCGGCCTTGGTGGTTGCTAATAAACAAAGACCCATGACAGGGAAGAAATTATAATTATATCAAATATATCAAAACCCAACCAAACTTAAACAAATGTGCAGTCACAACAAATCAGCAAGTAGCGGACGACGAGCATCTCGTTACCGAGGCTTCCTACAAATGCAAAAAGACAACACAGATTTCAAACATGGTCGCGGCCTTGGTGGTTGCTAATAAACAAAGACCCATGACAGGGAAGAAATTATAATTATATCAAATATATCAAAACCCAACCAAACTTAAACAAATGTGCAGTCACAACAAATCAGCAAGTAGCGGATGACGAGCATCTCGTTCCTACAAATGCAAAAAGACAACACAGATTTCAAACATGGCTGCGGCCTTGGTGGTTGCTAATAAACAAAGACCCATGACAGGGAAGAAATTATAATTATATCAAATATATCAAAACCCAACCAAACTTAAACAAATGTGCAGTCACAACAAATCAGCAAGTAGCGGATGACGAGCATCTCGTTATCGAGGCTTCCTACAAATGCAAAAAGACAACACAGATTTCAAACATGGCCGCGGCCTTGGTGGTTGCTAATAAACAAAGACCCATGACAGGGAAGAAATTATAATTATATCAAATATATCAAAACCCAACCAAACTTAAACAAATGTGCAGTCACAACAAATCAACAAGTAGCGGATGACGAGCATCTCGTTACCGAGGCTTCCTACAAATGCAAAAAGACAACACAGATTTCAAACATGGCCGCGGCCTTGGTGGTTGCTAATAAACAAAGCTTCCTACAAATGCAAAAAGACAACACAGATTTCAAACATGGCTGCGGCCTTGGTGGTTGCTAATAAACAAAGACCCATGACAAGGAAGAAATTATAATTATATCAAATATATCAAAACCCAACCAAACTTAAACAAATGTGCAGTCACAACAAATCAACAAGTAGCGGATGACGAGCATCTCGTTACCGAGGCTTCCTACAAATGCAAAAAGACAACACAGATTTCAAACATGGCCGCGGCCTTGGTGGTTGCTAATAAACAAAGACCCATGACAGGGAAGATTATAATTATATCAAATATATCAAAACCCAACCAAACTTAAACAAATGTGCAGTCACAACAAATCAGCAAGTAGCGGATGACGAGCATCTCGTTACCGAGGCTTCCTACAAATGCAAAAAGACAACACAGATTTCAAACATGTTATAATTATATCAAATATATCAAAACCCAACCAAACTTAAACAAATGTGCAGTCACAACAAATCAACAAGTAGCGGATGACGAGCATCTCGTTACCGAGGCTTCCTACAAATGCAAAAAGACAACACAGATTTCAAACATGGCCGCGGCCTTGGTGGTTGCTAATAAACAAAGACCCATGACAGGGAAGAAATTATAATTATATCAAATATATCAAAACCCAACCAAACTTAAACAAGTGGCTAATAAACATTTTCAAGTAACAATTAAGGTAGCGAATAAACGTAAGTGTTCAATCCCATCAAATAAGCAAGTGATGAATCCTTTTCTATTTGATCGGTTATGATCAAATCATAGTTAACATCTTTCGTTCACTTACTTATGTGTGAAAAAAAAATACAAAAAAAAGTTTGTGAAGAGGGAAAGGAAAAAAATGAGATTAAGAGGGATGAGAATCTTATTCCTCCTAAAAATGCAAAATACAACACAAGATTTCAAACATAGCTGGGGCCCTCGGAGGTTGCTATTAAACTAAAGACCTATGACGAGGAAGAAATAATAATTATCAAATATATAAAAATTTAACCAAACTTGTTTTTTTTAACAAACAATAATATCTACACTAATTAGGGTGGACTTAGTCTTACAATGAACTAGTAATAATCAATTTGCCTTTGCAAATGTAATAGCTCGTCCCTAAAAATTATGATTTTTAATAAGTGAGTTTACGAAAATGCCCTTCGAGGCACATAAATCAAGTGGTGTTGACCGCCTTGTAGTGACACGTAAGGTTCATTTTCTTGGCATATCCTTGTAGTACTAATCGCTACGGACACGTGGGTGCAGACAAAACGTGATTTGGAGCTATAACGAAGAAGTTATTAACATTTGAAGTTGAGGACGTTTTAGTAAATTAATTATTTCTGGAATACTCCATATTTTGTTTGGAGCTAAATTAGGTAGGCCACGTGTGGCTTATGTGAAGGGGGGAGAGAAATAGGAGCCCAATTAGAAAGAGAAGAAAGGAGGGAAAGGATGGAAAGGATGGAGGTGCAAAGCACCCAACCCAAATCGACCCGTGTACTTGTAGTAACCCGGTTTCGAACCGGTGGTGTTTTCCGACCAAATTCGTTTGTTTTTCAGGCTTTCTTCAACCTCCCATCACCCCTAAACGTCACCACAGTGTCCTAGCATCCAATTATAGCCTTAATCATTGAAGTTCATCAAGGTTTCCACGAAAATCAACCCGCGGGTGCTGCGAGGGTTCTTGGCCAAAATCCACCAAACTTGAAACGATTCCATTAAATTACCACCACCCATAGAATACTATTGAGGCCTAGAACAAATCCCAAGCAGTGTTTGAGGCGTTGGAATTGCTTTGGAGGTCGAATTGGAGCACACCCAATTCTAGAGTTTATACGGATTTTGATGAAATTGGAGCACTTGTAAGACAAATCGGCCTTGGCCACATGTATGAAAGTTGTTCTACTCATTGAGATATTTAATTCTACAAATTTTGAGAATTTTTGGAGAAAGTTGAATTTTCCGGCGAGTCGGGGCTGCCAACCGCCACCCGCGGCGGTGCGTGGCCAAAGGGCCGCCAATGATATTTTTAGGCGTTATTAAATGCCTTGAATTCAATTTTGAGGATGAATTGACGTAGATTGATCATTAAGACCCAAATTCACTACGATACGATAATAGGTCAATGTATGAACCGACGATCAAACCGTTGGATCGTCACCAAACTTTAAAGGTCGTTATTCATAATTTTTGAGGAATGTAGGAATTTACGGATTGGGAATCTGTCGTATGGATCTTTCCGAATTGGAATTATAAGTTTGTAAATAAAATATTAACCGCCAATTGGTTTTGGCAATTAGCGGAGATCCAACCGTTGGATCGTAACGAAACTTTGGGGTATTGTTCTAGAAGCTTAATGTGTATTCTTGGAAGTGGCAGATTGAAGATTCGTGATACAGATCTTCCGAATCAAATTAAGTAGGGATGTGTTATATGTGAATTGCATATTCTCTCAGTAAGGATTCTGAGACGTGATTTGATATTTGTGCTAGGCGATGATCATTTGGGACATCTCAATAGTCGTGCTAGGGGGTTGTAGCTTGGACTCCAGGTGAGTGGGCTTTTGTTTTAAGTGTATATATATATATATATATATATATATATATATATGATTGGTAATTTTTTCCCATAAAATGTGTTTTAAATGATTTTATGAATTAGAATGCCATGTCAAATATCATTTATATTTAGTATGGTTTTGTGATGATTATTGCTTGGCGCTGCGGACGCTCAGGTAAGTCGGGTGAGTATATATTTGATAGTGATAGTGATGATGATGATGGTGAGATTGGCATATAGCTCATAATCCTGCACCCCAGTGTTTGTGTCTAGGCTCCTCTTTTTCTCTAATATCTGATTGTATGTATATCTATTAATCCACAACAACAACAAAAAGGTTATTAGAGTTCGTTACTTAAAGTAAAAGAATTTGTAGCCAAATTACAATCAAACTGAGGTTGCTAGAGTTTCTTATAGGCTTATTGAAGTTGTCATACTATACGAATCTCATATCGGGGAAATAAAAGTTTGCCTAATAATTTAAATAATTTTGACCCTCACCCTCCTATTGCCAATGGTTTAATCTAAAATAGATGCTCAAATTTTGTGATCTGCATCACTCAATATGTGTTGTTTACTCAACACATTACTCTTAAATGGCCCCGCATGTGAAGGGTTGCGTTGAAAACATGAAAATCTTGTTTGATAGTTTAAATACGGGTAATTCTTGGATCTCTCTCTTATCCCAATGAATTTTCCTATGGATACTCAATTGTAATAAGGAAAATGTGCATTTGATTAAGAGCTTACACTTTTCAAGTCGCGTGCCTTGAGAGCAAGGGCTTCAACAACACCAATTGCCTTGACAGATTCAGTTGCCAACGGTTTTGTGTGAGAGAAGTCAGTGGAGAAGGGCCAACGTAGAAGTTCTTGTCCACATAATTCTCCTGCACCTCGTCTGGAATCATCAGAAGATCTCTTTCGAACGGATACATCTCCGTCTAGAATGTAGAGAATCTCGTCAAGTGGTTTATCCTTTTGAATAATAAAGCTGTTTTCAGTATACCTCACGGGCTCGAGTTGCTGACAAATTATTTTCAACACATCTTCATCCATCCCTCGAAGCATTGGCACCTGGAATTCATGTTGTTAAACTATCAGACAGAAAGCAAGAAACCCCACAGTCTTTTATACGGCTTTGAGTAATTACCTGCTTCAACTTGGCAAAAGGCTCTTTTATACGGCTTTGAACATCCGAGGGAAGAAGAGGCAGAATATTATCCAAATTGGTATCCGTATCCTCTTGAACTGTTTGTTTTAACTTATCCATAATCTGCAACTTTATATCCTTAATCGACCTGGTAGGAATGCCATTTTTGGATAACCACAATTCTATTTCTTTATCTTTTCCTTTCATCTTCCGTTTCATTTGCATGCGATTCTCTGTTCTTGTAGACTCAAGTTGCATGTACATCTATTCAACAAGTAAGAGATCGATGAGAATTAGGTTGAAATACTATTAATCCGATTGAACCCAACTCAATTGAATGATAATAAATGGATTAGGAGGAAATTACCGTAGGAGAATCAGAGACATGACATTAGAAGAAGAATGGTGTGGGAGAAAATTGGCTTGACTGGTTTGTATTTAATATTATTATTTACCACATCTTTATCAATGTGCAAATTACAGTTGTCAAATTGTAAAGCCAAAAAAGACAAGCAAATAATGACAATAAATTACAATTACAACAAGTAGAAATTGTTACAAGGAGAGGGATTTTATGGGATTGAATTATAATGGGCAACAATTGTGACGTGATTGGTGATATGCTTGTCAATTACAACACCAAATTTAAACGAATTAGACATAATTTGACATTAGTATTGATTTTTTCAGTCAATTATACTCACATTAAGAACAAGAAAGAAACTAATTAAACCCAACTCCTAAAACCCGCACTACCCAATCCGCTTAAGAATGATTTGGGTGGGTTGGTTTGTCCATTTTCATGAGTGGCAATGGGTTTGAAAAAATTCTAACTCGAGCCTATTGGGTTGGCCAACAGATTAACGTGAACCCATGAACCCACCCGACGCCCACCCTTAATAGCTACCTACTTTTGGTTCTTATCTTTTGATGGAATAATCTCATGAACATATGTAGGTATCTTATTGTACCTATACAATGAATTTCATAATAATACACCTAACAATGGGACCGCAACTAAAATCTAACATACATGACGAGAAATTTCTATGTAGCTAGAATTAGAACATGGTCACATAGTGTTACTATCTCATTCAATTTTTTTTTTTTTACTATCCTAAAAGGGGAAATATCATCTATGTCATTTACTTATATGGTAACACGTAGAATAATACATTTTGTTGCAAGTGTTCATGTTACAAGTAATTTTTTTTATAGATAACATTCATATTTAGTGAAAAAAAAAATCATACTTATCATATAAGTGGTTCAAGAGTACTTAAAACATATATTAGGTTGGTTGGGTGAATTTAATGGATATCAAAATCTTTAGATATCAAGTTTATTTATTTATTTTAATAAACGATATTATCTATACAAGAGGTTGGGGGAGTAAGTTAAGTCTCACAATGGGCTAGCAATAATGCGGTTTAAATTTGTATTTGGCGAGAATCGAACTTAAGACCTCTCACTGACAAGTGAATACCACTAAACCTTAATACTAAGTAGGTCCAGAGATCAAGTTTACGTAGTTGGAGTGATTAATTAGCACATAATGATAAGTGTAAGAAAAGATTTTTAAACAAACCTGCAAATTTCCAATGAGATATAAAAACAGGAGCAAGCCAGTTATAGAAATAAAAACCGTATAGAGGTTCTCCCATCCATCTACACTGGGCTCAAGATTTGAACCAAGGGAACTGCAAAAATTAAATGAATGGATCAATGTATAAGATAACCAATTTCAAGTTATAAACTTACAAATTTACAGCCACTTTTCTAAGGGCTTATTTGGTTCTATGGTTCATTCTTCCTAAAATTTATCCAAGATAACATTTTAATCTCTCAACTTGATTTTAAATTTCTACGAGTCCTTTTACTCGGCTATGTTTCATAGAAGCAATCTTTAGTTTCTCAATGTGAGAATCATACTTTCAACAGAAAGAATGATTGTAAATCGTGAACAAATTCAGAGACCTTAAAATGATCATTAAACCTAAATTTCCCAACAAACAAAGACATACAAACCTTAAATTTCGTAAACCCCACCAGAAACAGTTCAAGAACTTTTGGAAATAATTGGTTGATCCTACAACACCATATTGAAGCACAGTAACAAATATACCAAAATCGAAGAGGATCGTGTCTGATGAATTGCCACTGACACTGACAGGGCATAAATCATTTAGAATTGTGGTATTTCTAAATAAGTGGTGATCATGACAACTAAAAATTCTGTTATCACATCCAACGTGTTTTCGACATGCAAAATGCCAACAAATCATCATCCGTTGAATAGCAAAAAAGTACCACAGGGCGCCGACTACCTGAAAATTAAACAAACAAGCAAAAAAGGATAGATTACATTTTACCCTCTCAGATTTGGGTTCAATTGCAAACTCATGCAACATTTTTAAAACATTTCAATTTCATATATTTAGTTATTATTTTATTCAATTTCATACAACCGTTAGATAGTCAATTAACTTGACCACTGAGTGATGTTGTGGTAAGCGCAGAGCCCACCTTTTCTTGACTTGGAATACAAATTTGTGACATGTGGCTAAAACAAGTTAAAAGGAGAAAAAAATTAATAATTAGAGGATTATTTCAATTCTTTTAACATTTTATTTAAATTTTTTTTTTTAGAAAAAGGGAAAAAAATAAAAAGTGCGTTTCAGAACTTCATCTTCCTTTCCACCCACCCAACGCTAGTGACGATCCTCCTCGTTGCGACATCCCCTGGGCTCCTTCTCGGCCTCGCCGTAATTCTCCAACCCCAACCAGAGCTTCATCTCCAGGACCGAGAGCCTCGAAGACTTTGTCGAGGTCGATCTTCGAGACGATATATGTGGCTTGCTCAAAGCATGAGGAAGAAATTGATGACTCGATTTGGGATATGAGCTGTTGATGAGATTGCCATTGAGGTTGTTGTTGGGGTTGGGAGCCGACGTGGCCTTGCCGAATCTCCGGCGTTGAGAGCTCAACGATCCTCATTGTTGCTGGGGTGATGGGTTCAAAGTTTGGAATATCTAGAGATTAGTTTGGGGTTTTGGGTGTGGAATTTTGGCTTAAATTGAGTGTTAGGGGATAATCTTTATTGGGTTGTGTTCAAATTTTTTTCAATTTAGTGGGTTTTTGTTCAATTCGGGAATTTTGGTGATTTGGTTCATTTTAGGGTTTTGATTGGTGGTGATTTTGGTTGATAAAGAGTGACAAATTTTGAGACATGTACTCTGGTTTTGGCAGAGAGTTTGATTTGTTTGTTATTTAGCATTTATTGCTTAATGGGTGGGTTTATGGTGGAGGTCTAGGTTGCGGCAACGACGGAGAAGGCCTCATATGAACATTTATAAATGATTTTCTATCCAGACCAATTCCGGTGGGAATATAGCTTCGAAAAGTAAATTATCCGAGGAAGGTGAAGCGAGGGGGAAGGAGAAGAAGGGAAATCGCATGGATGATGGGTGGTTTGGCCGTGGCCTTCAGCGAAAGAGATGGAGGTTTCTGGAGATGGAAGGTGGGGAAGGCGGGGAGAAATTAAGTGGACCGCTTTTATATTTTAATTTTGTTTTAGATTAGTTTTAAATTTAAATTGGTTTTATTTACATGGCACATTTAATTCCAAGTGAGATAAGGATAATAATTGTTTCGACAAACAAAAATAAATAAGGATATAGATTGAAACTTACATGACTAGCAATTATATACATACAGAAATTGAGTACACCTTTAATCCATACGGGAGTCTCTGCAATCTCTTCTTCAAGAGTCCTTTTAAGTTCCATAGATGAGCGGTAGATGCGAATAACTCGTGGCATATATTGCAACAGAACAAAAACGTTCATAAGAACCATCCTTGTTGTAGTCAAAGATCTTAGGTCACTCATTTTTGAGAAGAAAATGAGAATTGCCATCTGGATGCCATACATTAGTAGTACGAACAGTAAAAATCGATGGAACAATAACAACGTCAAGAACGCAAATTTAATACACTAGCTAACAAATTGAACGTCAGGTCCAAATGTATATTACACAGTATGTCAATTTTGTGCATTTAACACGAAAAAATGCAAAGCAAAAAGGGAAAACAATTACTTCAACAAAAGGATTTAATTTCTTACCTGTGTAAGGGGAAGAAGAGCTACAATGTCAATTAAGATATCATTTGACGCCCATATTGTCTTGGCTATTCTTGGCACACAACGTTTCAATACAAAATTGAAATTTATCCGGTGTTGTCTGCATTGAAGTTCATCGATTAAATCCGAAAAGTTCTCAGATCTATAAATTCGAATAATAATGTCTATTAAAAAGAAAAAATCTGGGACTGATCTTAAAAGAAGAACGACTATCTTCAACTTTGGGTCTAACATAAGACACTTGATATCATCATTCAGAATAGGAACGTAGAGGAACAATGGATCTACTATAACAGCACACAAACACGCTCCTATGAATATTTTCTTCCAACAATTTTGGTCTAAGGACTCGTCAAGATTTTGAATTCCCTTATCCTCCATATGTAACTTAATTCATCATCAGCTTGCATGGCCCTTGGATTTGAATAAGAATTATTGGACAAAACACAACAAATGTAATTAGTAGTTGTCCTAAAAAAACCAAAATTTCTCAAGACATAGTGTCGGAGCACTTTTGACCATCAGATTTGATCTAGGGATTGAAATTTGTTTGTTGTTCATTAAATCCGATGATTATAAATGCTCTGTTACTCCGGTTACACCGGAAAAAAAAAATCATAGAATGGTTGACACAATATTTTTGATGAAAAAGAAAAAAAACATGAAATTACTCATACTTTTTTTTCCGGCATAAAGTAGAAACTGAATCTTGGAGCTAGAACTCTGAAATTTTGCAGATAAAGTAGCAAATCCACTTCGAAACCAAATTTGAGATTTCAAATTTCTGTAATTAAAATGTTCAAGTTTAAGTAGAGTGGATATATCATATATGGCTGCAGTAGTCCGCGTTTTATAGAAGTGAATTCAAATAAATCCTGTGGAGCTGAGCAAGTTTTTAGAATCTAACGGTCCTGATTGTCATGTTGTTGCATCCAAATTTAGTCGTGTGGCTCTGTTCCTTCACGCGGGGTGGGCCTCCCCCTGTCTGATGCTTCTCCCCTCGGGCAAAAGCCCTTTCTATAATTGACGGATTTAGATTCTCTCCTGAGTTGGAGGTCTGAATCTTCCTTACCCAATAAAATGGGCTGTTGAAATTCAACGGTTACAATTATTATAACTTTTAAAAAGACTATTTATTTATAATCGTTTGATCAAAATTCAACAACTTTTTTATTGGATCAAGAGGGTTCGGGCCCTGCTCAGGAGATGATATAAATTCATAATTGACGACTGATTGCCCAAAGCATCTGACGAGCAGCACTCCCTTTCTTCTCTATTTCTCTCTCACGCGCTCTTTTTTCCTAAAAGGCAACTACTTTATAAAGTGGAATGATTGCCAACATCCTCTGCTTCCTTTCCAAATGAGAGTGTCGGCTACAAATTCAACATTATTCAGAATAAAAATAACAATGTGCATTTCTTTTGTTTTTTTTTTATTTCTTGAAAACTTCGGGGAAATGATAATTAGGCAACTCAAGTGGACAACACTATTTGTACTTCGGCCTAGCAAACATTTGAGGGTCCATGCTTACTACTAGAAATTATTAGTGCATGCTTACCGTACACTTAATCATTTATTACGTGTTCTTTTACTTAATCATGATTTCTCTTCTTCAAAGTAGCAAAAACACATTTAATGTAAAAATTAATTAAAATTAAATGAACCAATACGTGAAAATGATTTCCAAAAAAATAACTAAAGGTGCATCTTTTTCATTTCTCATGCTCTTTTTCTAAAGGTGCATCTTTTCTTCCTTTTTACACTCCCTTTTGCTAAACGTGTGTCTTTAGTAATAATATACAAATTACAATATGAATGCAATATAACTAGACAACTCATGCTGACAATACTATTTGTACTTAGCATAGCAAACATTTGAGGGTTTATTTTTGCTCACCACCATAAGCTATGGTGTATGCTCATCATAAACTTAACCATCTGACACGTATCTTTTTACTTAATTTTACTTAATTCTTTTCAAAATTAAAAAAGAAACATTTGATATAAAAATTAATCAAAATTAAGTTAAGACAAATGATTGTTTATAAAATCACTAAAGGTACATCTTTTCCATTTCTCACTCTCTGTTTCTAAACTAAATGTGCGTCTTTTCTCTCTTTTTGACGAGCTTCTCGTTACCGAGGCTTCCTACAATTACAAAAAGACAACACAGATTTCAAACATGGCCGCGGGAAGAAATTATAATTATATCAAATATATCAAAACCTAACCAAACTTAAACAAATGTGCAGTCACAGCAAATCAGCAAGTAGCGGATGACGAGCATCTCGTTACCGAGGCTTCCTACAAATGCAAAAAGACAACACAGATTTCAAACATGGCCGCGGCCTTGGTGGTTGCTAATAAACAAAGACCCATGACAGGGAAGAAATTATAATTATATCAAATATATCAAAACCCAACCAAACTTAAACAAGTGGCTAATAAACATTTTCAAGTAACAATTAAGGTAGCGAATAAACGTAAGTTTTCAATCCCATCAAATAAGCAAGTGATGAATCCTTTTCTATTTGATCGGTTACGATCAAATCATAGTTAACATCTTTCGTTCACTTACTTATGTGTGAAAAAAAAATACAAAAAAAAGTTTGTGAAGAGGGATTGGAAAAAATGAGATTAAGAGGGATGAGAATCTTATTTCTCCTAAAAATGCAAAATACAACACAAGATTTCAAACATAGCTGGGGCCCTCGGAGGTTGCTATTAAACTAAAGACCTATGACGAGGAAGAAATAATAATTATCAAATATATAAAAATTTAACCAAACTTGTTTTTTTTAACAAACAATAATATCTACACTAATTAGGGTGGACTTAGTCTTACAATGAACTAGTAATAATGTAGTTCCAATTTGCCTTTGCAAATGTAATAGCCCGTCCCTAAAAATTATGATTTTTAATAAGTGAGTTTACGAAAATGCCCTTCGAGGCACATAAATCAAGTGGTGTTGACCGCCTTGTAGTGACACGTAAGGTTCGTTTTCTTGGCATATCCTTGTAGTACTAATCGCTACGGACACGTGGGTGCAGACAAAACGTGATTTGGAGCTATAACGAAGAAGTTATTAACGTTTGAAGTTGAGGACGTTTTAGTAAATTAATTATTTCTGGAATACTCCATATTTTGTTTGGAGCTAAATTAGGTAGGCCACGTGTGGCTTATGTGAAGGGGGGAGAGAAATAGGAGCCCAATTAGAAAGAGAAGAAAAGAGGGAAAGGATGGAGGTGCAAAGCACCCAACCCAAATCGACCCGTGTACTTGTAGTAACCCGGTTTCGAACCGGTGGTGTTTTCCGACCAAATTCGTTTGTTTTTCAGGCTTTCTTCAACCTCCCATCACCCCTAAACGTCACCACAGTGTCCTAGCATCCAATTATAGCCTTAATCATTGAAGTTCATCACGGTTTCCACGAAAATCAACCCGCGGGTGCTGCGAGGGTTCTTGGCCAAAATCCACAAAACTTGAAACGATTCCATTAAATTACCACCACCCATAGAATCATATTGAGGCCTAGAACAAATCCCAAGCAGTGTTTGAGGCGTTGGAATTGCTTTGGAGGTCGAATTGGAGCACACCCAATTCTAGAGTTCATACGGATTTTGATGAAATTGGAGCACTTGTAGGAAAAATTGGCCTTGGCCACAGATATGAAAGTTGTTCTACTCATTGAGATATTTAATTCTACAAATTTTGAGAATTTTTGGAGAAAGTTGAATTTTCCGGCGAGTCGGGGCTGCCAACCGCCACCCGCGGCGGTGCGTGGCCAAAGGGCCGCCAATGATATTTTTATGCGTTATTAAATGCCTTGAATTCAATTTTGAGGATGAATTGACGTAGATTGATCATTAAGACCCAAATTCACTACGATACGATAATAGGTCAATGTATGAACCGACGATCCAACCGTTGGATCGTCACCAAACTTTAATAGGTCGTTATTCATAATTTTTGAGGAATGTAGGAATTTACAGATTGGGAATCTGTCGTATGGATCTTTCCGAATTGGAATTATAAGTTTGTAAATAAAATATTAACCGCCAATTGGTTTTGGCAATTAGCGGAGATCCAACCGTTGGATCGTAACGAAACTTTGGGGTATTGTTCTAGAAGCTTAATGTGTATTCTTGGAAGTGGCAGATCAAAGATTCGTGATACGGATCTTCCGGATCAAATTACGTAGGGATGTGTTATATGTGAATTGCATATTCTCTCAGTAAGGATTCTGAGACGTGATTTGATATTTGTGCTAGGCGATGATCATTTGGGACATCTCGATAGTCGTGCTAGGGGGTTGTAGCTTGGACTCCAGGTGAGTGGGCTTTTGTTTTAAGTGTATATATATATGATTGGTAATTTTTTTCCCAGAAAATGTGTTTTAAATGATTTTATGAATTAGAATGCCATGTCAAATATCATTTATATTTAGTATGGTTTTGTGATGATTATTGCTTGGCGCTGCGGAAGCTCAGGTAAGTCGGGTGAGTATATATTTGGTAGTGATAGTGATGATGATGATGATGAGATTGGCATATAGCTCATAATCATGCACCCCGGTGTTTGTGCCTCGCCAGAGTAGGGCCTAGCCTTCACGTGATCGTTCACCTCCTGCACCATACGCTCACCTTGGATCCAAGGCAGGTGCCAGCCTGTCGTACAGACCACTATAGGTGGTTCCAACTCGTGTGCAGGATATTGGTTGATGAGTTATAGATTCAGTCGTACATGTCACGTTAGGTGACTCCGGTTGACATTTTGATATTGCCGGCATATTGTGATTATTGGTTTATCTCAATTGAGTGATGCATATATTTCTTGGCTGGATATTTTGGCATGGCATATTTCTGACATGGCATATTCGAGTTTTATCATTTTATAGCCTGGTTTGGTATATGATTACATACGTATTATTTTTTTGGAAAGTATACAGGTTTTACAGAGAGGGGTTAGTACTTTTGATATTGAAATGGTTTTGGAAAAGCTTTGTTTTTGCCCATTCACGTTTTCTGTTTTGCGCCCCTCCAGGTTTTAGTTGATGAGGTTTGTATCGACGAGAATTCTTGGTAAATCTCAAGAATGGTGGCTACTTTTGAGGGTATAATTCTTACCCGCTCTACTGTACTTTACTTATGCTCTGAAGTCACGCGTGAGATGGGTTCGCTCTCGCTCACGAGCACACTCTGGGTTTAGGCACTTTTAGGTTTAAATTTATTCACATTTCCACATGACTTTATGGCTTTGTCACCTTCCAGGTGTCGGCCATCACAGCTCGACTTTAGAGTCCTAGTGGACATTCTGGGTCGGGGTGTGTCAGCAAAAATCTAACTCAAGACCTCTTATTTACAAGTGAAAAGGAATACCACTAGATCGTAATACTTAATGACTAAAACTAGGAGTGAGTTTAAAAAACCAAAAACCGAAAAAATTGGACCGAAAACCAAATCAAGATGGAAAAAAACTAGGGGTGGGCACGGGCCGGGCCGGGCCCAAGTTTGAAACGGGCAGGTTCAAGACGGGTCCACGGGTTCTTTTTTTTTTCTTGTTTGGACCCCGGACTCGCTCTGTCGCCCATCCTCCAAATCCTTGACATCGCCAGAGCTACACCATCTGCAGCCACACATACAGAAATAAAAAATTTCAGAGCTTTGCTGAATCTAAGCTTATTTGAATCAAAACCCAGCAACATACAACATATAAATACATATATAGAATTTTAGATGTTAAATTTGGCAGTACCTGAAATGAAAGTTGGAGAGGAAGAAGAAGAAGGAAGACCCAAAAAAAGTAAGAGGAAAACAATGGAAAAGCAGAAGCAGAAGCTCTGATTAAACACCATACTTTCTGGGACTTCTCTGTATTCACTACCAACCTCTTCGCCCTCTACACTCTTCTTCTAGCTACTACGACTTCAAATCTATCATCGGAAACGCCGTGTTTACCTAAACCTGCCTCGATTCTCCGTTGCGGGAGCCCAAGCGTCTCAAATCCTTATTTGGGTCTTCTCCATCCGAACTCTTATTCAACCGCCCCGCCACCTCCTCCATTCCACAACCACAACAACCAATCTCCTTCCCCGCCACCGTCGAGTCATCATCAACCCGCCCAGCCCTCATTGTCGACTCGCAGGAAAACAGAGTCCGACTCGTCCACAGCCTCATGGCCTGCGGCCCTGCGCGGAAGCTGTCCAGCAAAACATCTTTAACCTCGCCAAAGCTCTGGTGACCCATATCGTGCGGAAGCTGTCTAATGGATGGGTGGTGCCGTTGTCGGTCGCGACGGCGGTGAGGCTGGATGGCTGATGTTGTCGAGACTCGAGAAGACGATGGAGATTGGAGTGGGTGACTAAAACTGGAAGTGAAAACCTGGATACACGGGACATCGACTAGGGTATGTATTAACGGTTGAGATTAGATGATAGGCTAAATAGCGGAAATAGTCCCTAAGATATGCATAACTCATCACTTTGGTCCCTATGATTCTAAATCAATCAAAGTGGTCCCTGAGATTGTCCACCATCCATCATTTTGGTCATTCCGTTAAAAATTCCGTTAAGTGTCCCGGAGATCTTGGCCGGAAGTTT
This sequence comes from Crataegus laevigata, assembly GCA_963580275.1. Lineage (NCBI taxonomy): Eukaryota > Viridiplantae > Streptophyta > Magnoliopsida > Rosales > Rosaceae > Crataegus > Crataegus laevigata. The sequence continues at coordinate 9,520,153 of OY756951.1, forward strand.
GGGGAATTTTCAAAACTTTGTAACTCAATCGTTTCTTAACCAAATTCGACCCATAATATATCAAAATAAAGATAGGAAAGTGTAGAACAAGATTATACCTATTTGGAAGCCTAATGGTAGCCGAAGATGGTTGAAAAATAGTCTCAAAGTTGACTGGTCCGATGGAAAACTAGAAAACTCGCCGGAAATTGGGTAAACTTTAAACGTTCATAACTTCTTCAATACTCAACGAAATCAAGTGATTTAAAAACGAAAATTATACTTCTCGACGAGACGAAGAGAATGATACCTTTTTTTTTTTTTATGACTATCTCGCCGTGATTTGGCCAAAAAATGGGTCGAAAGTGGCTAAAGACAGCCACTTTTGATCCATCCCTATCTCCAACTGAAACGTCAATTCCCATGTGGCAATGACATGGATTGACAGCAACAAGGTTGTTGTCAAATTTGACAGCAACTTCAAATATTTTTTAATTAATTATTAAATATTTTTTTAATCAAATCTGCATATCTCCTCGCTCACTCGATTCTCAGTCGCTGCTCGCCTTCTTCTTTCCTTTTCTCAGAACGAAACCCAGAAATCAACTTCATGATCTCAACCTAAAACCGAAATGTAAGCCTCCCTTTCGCACTGTAGCTCAAACAAGAGCTCTCAATCCTTGCTGCAATCCCGAAAAAGAAAATCCACGGAGTCCATCACCACACCTACAAACGGAGTCCACTCGTCTTTCACCTTCCCTTCTCCTCTCGTTCCACAGTTTCTTGGAATCAACCGATTCTAAAATACTGAAACCCAAATTATTCCTCCAATCCCCAATTAAAAGGTACCCAACAAAGGTAGCAAGGAAGAGAACCACATCAGATGGCCGAGATGGGGTTTACCAGTCGGCTATGGAAACATGAAAAGATGGATTCGCAAGAGCAATCCCTGGGATTGAAATTCAAAAAAGAGAGAAGATCAGGAGAAGTCCAGAAAGAAGCGGATGGGTTAATATGAATTTCTTTTTTATAAATTATTTATATGTAATTTAAAATAAATACTAAAAATTATGATAAAAAATAGTGTAATAAAATAATAGTTTAATTTAACATATCAGGTGGAGAACAAAATTATAAAAGATGTCAAAGTGCCACGTAGGCTGTCAAATTCAAATTTTATGTTCAAAATTTAACATTTCCTTTGCATACGGTCTTATTTCCTTGCCCACACACCCTTTTTCCATGTACCTCTCTCAATTTTCAGTCATAAAATCGAATGAATTAAAAAAGATCAAAGGATAGAGATTAAAAAAAATGTGTAAGAGATAAAAATATGTGTGGATACCACCCGACGAAATATAGGGAGTTTTGACGAAACATTTCCGGTATTGTTCACTTTTAACGAAAAACTCATTTTTACTTTTCTCTGGCATCTCTCCCTTTTTCTGGAGTTGTGCAAGTCGAAACCCCCTCCAAACGAACCCATAAACACCCCCAAGCCATCACCAATCTCACTTCCTACATCAAGATTCATAACTTGCATGAACGATTTGGTCAAGGTTTGAAGGAGATTGAAGCTCAATTTGAAAACTAAATTCCGGCATAGCCTCTGTATAGACATCGACAAGCGAATATCACCGCCTTATCTTTTTCCTCAGGTAAAAGTCTACGACTTTCTCTTTTCGAATGCCTTTTTATTTTTTATTTTTGTCTTTGAGCTTCTACTTTTTGGGTTTAAAACCGGGATAAGGAGATGATGTTGATGTGGGCTTCAACATAAGAAAAAGGGTGAGGTAAAGGGAATCAAATTGGAATGATGACGATATATGGAACCTTATGCACTTTGTGTAAATTTGTAGTTCAATATTTGATCAATTGACATTAACTCTCTGTGAATCTTTGTACAATAGTCTAACAATTTACAAGTAAATTGCCAAAGGCTCTGAAATCAGTACTATATTTCAAAGCCAAATTTCCATAAATAAAAATTCTAGCATCACAAAAGAAATCAAAGCAATGAAGGAGGAAGGCAAAGAAAGGACAAACCTGGGTTTGAGGCACTTAAGGGATCTTTAGAATTCTGTAAAATACTGTGCCTTTTTGCTATTGATGATGATTTTTCATGAATATTTATGCTTTTATATATAGTTGTTACAGGAGCAAGTTGTTTAACTAAAAACCTTAGAAGATTAGGGTAGAGTATGGAGGAAAAACTGGCGGGAACTTGGGCTTTTCACCATAAACATTACATTTTTGTGTGATTGTATTAGTGTGTTTGAAGAAACTATGTCAATGTATCAAGTTCTTATATTTTGTTCTTTCATTTTCAGTAAAACTGTCATTTATTTACATTAACAAGTTTCATTTTTCCGATTTGTAACAGGAAATGAAAACATAAGAAGAAAGTTCTCAAGTGTCGATTAGTAAAGAATAAAGTTCACTGCTGATTAGTATATATGTACCTAGAATATTTTGGAAAAATAAGCAATTCAACAGTGCTCCAAACTTACCAAATTGTCTGAACCCCCACTTTTGGACACCTATTTTTTTCTTATTGTAAGTAGGATTGTAAATATAGTTTCACATGTATGTAAATAATATTGTCTATCGTATATATTTAGAACTTTCAACATGTTTTGTACGATTTTAAAACCCGCAGTATCGCGCAGGCAACTTTTACTAGTAATGAGTCTATTCTTGAAAACCTAGTACTGTATATCAATCAATAGATTCGAAACATAATAACATTTAAGGATTTCTTAATGGGAATGTTGAAGGCTGCATGACTAACAGAGACAAAAATCAATCTGTGAGAAACTACCACCACAAAAAGACGATGCGGGCAAATCTGTGCTAGTTTGTGCTCAACAAAACAATTTTCCCACATAGTAATAAGTTCAACTAAACGTAAATACCATTTAAGACATTGTCCTATTCAGCTCATTCCCACAAGAGTTGAGGAAAACATAGACCATAGTCTCTAAAGCTTTTTGATAGGTATTTTTACCACCTACAAAAATAGGGATAAAAACACTTTAAAATACTTGCAAGAGAACAAGGTAGTTGTAGTATAAACGGCTCAAGCAAGGTCGTTTCCGCAGGGATTGAACGAATAATATGTAGAGAGATTATATTCACACACCCAAAATTACTTCTCCCACACCCTTTTAATTTTTTAATATTTTTTACACAACACTAACACTTGATAGAAAAATATTAAAATATTAAAAGGGTGTGGGAGAAGTAATTTGGGGTGTGTGAATATAATCTCCCTAATATGTATTTATACTAATTCTTAGCTAATTATTTGAAAACAAAGATCAGAAGAGATTGATTTTATGACCTAAAATATTAAAAACGAATTTTATTAAAAGTAATTTAGGGAAACTAGCAAAGTAAAGAAAACAAAGGAAAACGTTTTAAAAACCAAATTGTAAAAGACCTAGGGTTCCACCGTCCCCTTAACAATCCTATGTAGGTTTACCAATTACTTATGAATTACCCATGCAACTTTGAAGGTTAGGTTTTCCTAATGCATATTCTACTTGTGGCATTCAAGTTAGAACGTATATCAAACATGCAATCCGTCTGTGGCATTCAGATCAAATCTAAACATGCATGACTCATTATGCTTTGTGAAAACCCTTTGAAAAACCATGCAACCCCTATGACGTGGCATTCGCCCTAGGTGAACTTACAACTATTAATCACAAGAAGCAATACCCAATTCCCCGGTGGCATTCCGATCGAATTGCATCCAATTACTTATCTAAACATCCTAATGGTTGCGAATCATTAAGACACAAAGACAGTTTAAAGCACAGTGATTAATAATTCAAAGTATACATGCATAATATCATAAGCAATTAAATAAAAACTACATATTCATGCTAAGGCTCAGGCATCGCCCTAGCAAACGAAAATTAGTTACTAACAATCATAAACAAAATATTATTAAAAACATAGATAGAAAACACTTTAATTCGTCAAAAGCTCTCTAAAGCCAAAGTAGTGCGTTCTCTCCTCCTATGTTTCGTCCAATGTTGCCTCCCGCACCCTAATGGCTAAAAAGCCTTATTTATACTAGTAGAAAATAAAAGCCTAGCTAGAAAAGGTCTTAAAATAAAATTAGGAAACCTAATAAAATAATAAAACAGAAAATAAAAGGTTTCGTATTCTTACTGGAATTCGGAGTTTTCAGAAAATCAGTATTTTGACCGACCAAATCAACTCCTATTTGGTCCCATAAGGTCTCTTTTTAAATATTGAGACATCGCCTACAAATCTTCAGAAGAAATCTTCCTCAAAATATGCCATCTTGACCTTCAAAATACCCAAAATGTCCAGAAACGTCAATCTGGGAAAGTTGCGCGCTAGGTCTGCTTTTCATCGCCACGGTCAAACAACTTGGTAGACAAATCTGAAATTTTGACACAATCATCTTGAAAGACTCACGAACATCCTCCAACTGAAATCACTCCAAAACTCATCATTTTGATCACTTTTCGCTCAAGAGGAAGTCGAATGACCTACATTAGAAAAATATAGCAAAGTATCAAAATTCTTTCAAAATAACTAATAAATTATAACTAAGAATAGGGTAAAATATATAGTATAAAATGGACTCATCAAATACCCTCAAACTTAGCTTTTTGCTTGTCCTCAAGCAAAACAAAACTAAAAAGAACAAATATAAAAACTAGCCAAGACACAAAAAAAATTCACCTTCAAGTCGCAAGCCATAGAAAATGTTAAAAATCAGAACATCTTTTCAAAAGTTCCAATTAATCCCACCACAGAGTCTAAGTCATTTAAAATCAATTAGAAAAGAATTCATGAACTTCCTTTGGTGTAAAGTGAACCAACATAGCTAAGGAGACTCGACTAAAATTTCTACTTCTCATCCTTCTTTATTTCACACATACTAAATTAACATATTTGTTTTCTTTTTCAAAATTTCTTCTTTTTTTTTTTTTTTTTAGTAACAGTAGTGGTCGTGCAATGTTAGTTCACTTAAGCTTTCGATCCAACCCATGTAACGAGCTTTAGGTCAATGACTCCCAAACCACATGGGTTTTAGGGCACTAGATGTAGAACACTAAGGACTTATTAACTCGAGCTGGAAAGGCTACGAAACCAACTAACCACCCTGCCCCATGCCAAAACTCTACCGTTTGACGCGAGAATCACTGCTGATTAGGTAGGATTGGCCCGGTTACTAAGCAAAGTCTTGGGTGGAACAATTATTACTTTATAACACAAACTAACTTAATTTTATATAACAAAAATGAAAATACACTTAGACTAAAAGTAAGTGTTTCAATCTCACTCCCCACAAACCATGTTGGTGTGATGTGCAAATTTTCAAAGTATAACTCGTGAATTAATGTCTAATTGACGATAAATAGAAAAGACTCTATTGTGGGGTTAATCTTCACCATGTCCATTTGTTCTAATGTTTAAATTAATCTATGGATATTAACTTAAAAACAAAAAAATTAACTTGACTCAAAAATTAAAATCTAAAATTTTTACTTCCCACCCCCAAACTTAAATCACACTTTGTCCTCAAGGTGTGGAAAAATAAAATAAAAGTAACAATAAACTGAAACAACAAAAAAAAATAAAAATAAAGAAAAAGACCCTATTTTTACGAAAGAGAAAAGGTGAAAATAAAACAAAGCATAAAACAATAAAACAAGAAGCCAAACAGAAAATAAAAGAAAGGAGATGGAAGTGGACACACCTGGGTTCGAAGGCAGGACCTGCAGCTGGGGAAGGCGCAAGGAACAAAAATGAGATATAAAACACCACGTTGCTAGGCGTGGGGGTCGAACTCGGGTCAGGAAGGGCTATCTAGGCAGACGGAGCAGTTGGGCTACCGGGGAAGCGCTGCACTTTCTCACGCGCACAAGGATATGTTCACGTGGAAGTCCCCTTTGGGCCTGTCTCTCACGCGCACAAGCATGGGAACCGCATTGGATGCCCTTTGTGTCTGATCTGCACATGTCAGGAGCCAAGAGCCAAACGGCTCTTTTCCTTGTTTCTTGTGCCGAGAGCCAACAGCTCTCTGTTAGCTTTTTTTTTTGTTAGTAATTTTTTTTTTCGGACAACCCTACTACACTCTTTATTTCAAACGGAAACCCAAGACACCCATAAGAAATGTCAGTGTGGAACACGTGGTGCGCATCTATGCATGTATTTCTTAGGATTCCAAATGAAGGGTCTGATCTTTCTCTCAAGTCTGAAAACTTTATAGTTATTCGAGACCCTCTATGTCTCAAAAAACTGAAATAGACATCTTCATTTCCTCTCAACTCTCTCTAGAAAATCTGAAAAGGCTCTCACTTCTCCAATTTCAACCTCAGCGCCCAAAACGTCTCTTCCTCCCCAGTCGTGCATCTCTCTCTAAGATCTTCATCCACACAATTCGTCCTTCCTCTCTAATCTTCTCTGCCTGCAACCCAAAGCTTCACCCCCTAACTTTAATGTCACAGCAGAGCCATCATTTCTCGAGTCTTCGAGAGATCTCATCAACAAATCTGAGCCCAAATCCTTGCACTGCACAGTTCGTTGACAACCCAAAGGTAAATTTCAGCAATCTCCATGTTCACTACATGTTCTTACTGCTCAAATAATCTGGGGAAAACTCTGAAAGTCTCATGCATGTGGTTTGGATTTGGTGCAGATCTCATAAGAAAAGGTGCAGATACAGAAATGGCACTGGTGCACAAATCCAAAGAGAAGCCAAGTAGCAGATGTCTCAAAGCCCTTACTTTCAGAATTAAAGGTATAATTCCGAAATCAACAAGGATCTGTAATTGTGTGTGCCTGCATGTCTCCACTGATGTATATTTGGGCCCAAAATTATTGGATAACAGGAAACTGTATCTTGCCTTGATGAACCGTGTCCTCTGTGCTACTTAGATCCCTCAACTTTGTTTCCGCACTGCCTAATCTCATGAATGTAATAATGGAATAGATGATGAATGTGCTGGGGGACTGAATGTTGATTGCACACCCTTAGTTGGGATGAGGCCAAATCAGTTCCGAGTGCAACCTGAAAAGATCACACATTAAAAATCTAATTAAAATCAAACCCAAAATAAAATACTGATTAACTAAAAATAAAAAAAAAATCTGTTTTTATGTTTTTCAATTTTCGGAATTTTTTTAAATATTTTTTTTTGTGATTTTTGTAATTAGGAATAAAAACAGGAAAAATAAAATAAAAAGAAAAGAGTTAGAAAAATCGGGTTGCCTCTCAATTAGCGCTTTAGTTAACATCTATAGCTAGACGGATTGGAATGAGATTTGTGATCACGTCACTTGTTCCATAAGAGTCAACCACTCTTTACTAGCATCAGAGGGCAACCGTAGGTCCGATGTGACTTGATGGTTATCAATTATGCATATGAATTCATTGTTTGAAGCCTCGATGTCCACCCTTCTGTGTGAATGACTTTTGGTAATAAAATAGGATCCCCTCCAACAAGGTTTATGTCTTTGTCGAACTGCCTTGAATCTTGTATTTAATACCCATAATTTGTGCATTAGCCGAATTTGTCTATGAGGAATTTGGCTGCCACAAAATGTCGTCTTCTTCTCGTATGCCTTAGCCTGCTTGTAGGACTTGCCTCGATTTTCTTTAAATTTTATGGGCTTTACTGCTAGAGTGTTCAATTCAGCAACAAAAACTGTTATAGTCTGCACCTACCCTGTATCCGAATCGGTCAGTGTGACCAAATGCTGACCATTTAATTTTCCAGATTCTGAATTTGTGTGAACATCCCTCTCCAACACATCTATTCCCGTGCTTTCCTGTAGTCTTTGTGGGCAAAATTCGTGTGGCACATGAACTTGGGTAGCCAAAGGATCTGGGAGGATTTTAGAATTAGCATGTGTTGTTTCATCCTTTAGGCATGAGTCACGTGCAGTTGGCTCTTCAATTTTAGCGTTCTCCAGCATGTTATCATAACTCTCTGCATATTGGGGTGTTTGAATTACACACCATTCCTCTGAAACTTGTGGCACATCAATTTGTTGACAAGGAGACTCGTCTTCCTCGTGTTCGTCCCATTGATGCATGAGTTGCCCAAATTGCCTCTCCAAATTAGTTATTGAAGCTTGCATATTCTGCATGTTCTGATTCATTGTCTGTTGCATCTTTTGCAGGTTCTGGTTGCTTTGCTCAATACCGATGCGGGTGGCGTCTGCCAACTTGTCAATTGCAATCTCCCAATCAGCTTTTGTTGGCGCATGAGGCTGTTCAAAAGACTGATGGCTACCCACCCACATATGATTTTGATACTCTGGCCATGATGGATTGTAAAAATTTGTATAGGAATTGCACCTAGGCCTCTGAAAATTGTTTCTCATATTTATATGCTGCTGCACAAACTCTGGAAAACACTGCCTCTGAGGACAATACATAATATCATGCGTATTCAAATTGCAAAGACCACAAACTGTAGGTGATTCTTGTGAGGCTTCAAACCAATCCATTGATGCAATGCTCTTAAAACCAATAAATTGTTACCTGAAAAAAAAAAAAACTAAAATCAAATAAATAAAAAGATATATACAAAAATAATTAACTAAGAATATGATAAACACAAATTATTTAAAACAATTCCTGGCAACGGCCCCAAATTCTTTATAGGTATTTTTATCACCTACAAAAATAGGAATAAAAACACTTTAAAATACTTGCAAGTAAAAAGATATATACAAAAATAATTAACTAAGAATATGATAAACACAAATTATTTGAAACAATCCCCGGCAACGGCGCCAAATTCTTGATAGGTGTTTTACCACCTGCAAAAGTAGGGATAAAAACACTTAAAAAAAATACTTGCAAGAGTACAATGTAGTTGTAGTATAATAGCTCAAGCAAGGTCGTTTCCGCAGGGATTGATTGAATAATGTTACACCCCGTCCCGGAATTATTAATTCTGAAGATGTGAAATTACAAAAATACCCTTGATCGGGATTAAGGTGTGTAAATGTGACGTTGGTTTTAATTTAAGTTCCTACTTTTGGTTAATGTGATTATTTGTGGGTTAAGAACTTAGGTTTAGATTTAGTTTGTTTGGTAATAATTTTGTAGTCAAAATTTGGTAGGACCTCAAATGGGATCCCATCCCTCAAAACCTTCCCCAAATCCCGTAACTGGTCTCTCTCTCTTCTCAAACTCTCGTCTCTCTCTCTAACTCCCGATCGTGAACCACACTCAAACCCACCTAAAACTTCAACCAACGCTGGATTTAAGATCACCATTGTAACCCTGAGGACTTCACGATCACGTAGGTACCAAATCCAGGTAAGTTTCACTTCAAAAATCCCTAGTTCTAAAGTCCCCGTGAATGTGCACTGTTCATGCACACGTAAATCCTTATGTTTTTGGGAATTTGAAGCTTGTAGGAAGCTTGGTGAGGTCCTAAGGAAGCTCGGAGTGCTTCGTTTGGAAGGATTGGACGTCGGGATCACCTAGTTCGAAGGTAGGCCGGATTTTCGTGTTTTTGAAAAGTTTGATCTTGTAGTTTTTAGACCCTAAAACTAGTTCAATGTGATTCTACATGTTAAGGGCTTCAATTTGGTATAAAATTCGAGAAATTTGGACGAAAAACGAGTGAGAATAGTTAGTTTGAAAATTTCCCAGTTTTCCGGCGAAACCAGTCGCCGGCGGCCGGCGAAGTCGCCGGAGAAGACGACGGAGAAGGAATATTCCGTCAACTCTGACGGAATATTCCAACGCCGTTAACTAACGCCGTCAACTGACGCCGTTAAAGTTGACGGAATATTCCAGACGGCGTCAACTGACGCCGTCACTGTGCAAGGCACGTGGCCGCGCGTGGGGGCGCGTAGACCCGTGTCCAATTCGGCGCGTGGGGGCGCGTGAGACCTAGAAAAATTATTTTAAAAATACTACGATGCTCGTGAGGTTGTGTAGATCACGTTAGAGTATTCATTTGTCAAAATTGAGCATCGTATGAGGAATTAATTGCCTAGTTTGGTTTATGTGCGTTAAATGACGTTGTTTTAGTGGTTTCGCCTTTAGGTGGAACTTATAACGAGGACGAGCACAACCAGGGGCGTCAAGGGGGTCACGACCCGGCAACATACCAGTGAGTGGGCATTTGCTTTTTATATATATACCTATATACTCGATTTCTCCCAGAAATCAAACGTAAATGAAAAGTATGTTGAAATAAGATATGAAATATGTTTTGATTGCCATGCATGGAATTTCATGAATATTACAAATTGTTGTATGATGCATATATGTGAAATGGTGCGGTGGACGTACAGGTGAGTATCAGGTGAGTATTATTATTGTGTGATGATGTTGAGATATGTTGAGCTCATAACCTGCACCATAGTATTAGTGCTTATATTATTCACCGCATCGCACGCTCGCCTTGGATCCAAGTAGATGCTAGTCGTACAGACCATAGGAGGTGGTTCCGACAGGCCAGTCGTACAGACCTTTAGAGAGGTTCCGACTGGTGGGTGACCTTAGATTATGTGCACAGATGATTGATGAGAAAAGCACTAGAGCGTAATATTAACTATTAAGTCGTACAGACTACATTAGGTGGTTCCGACTTATGTGCAGAAGGCCGTACAGGTCACAGTTGGTGACTCCGACAAGATGAGATTTTGAGCTATAGATTCAGCCGTACAGGGCCATTAGAGGGTCTCCGGTTGATTACTTTCTTTCACCTAATTTGTATTATGTTAATGCATTCATACTAAACTGTTGAATTTGGCATGATACATTCTCTATTGAATCTGTTATGAGATTGATGATTGAGATGGTTGAGATATATATATATATATGCTTATATACTATTTTCTGGGAAAGTATACAGGTTTTTCAAAGAGGGGTTATAATTGTGGATTTATGAAATGATTTGAAAAAGCTTTATTTTCGCCCACTCACGTTTTCTGTTTTGCGCCCCTCCAGGTTCTAGTTGATAGTTGAGGCGTTGGTGGCCTACGAGGACTCCTTCGGCGTTCTGACAGACTAAATAAATGTAGGATTCACCCGAGGGTGTTATAAAATAGTTATGGTCCTACTTGACTGCACCTAGATGCTTATGCTCTGTTATGTGTGTTTAGTATCGTTTTATGTACTTAAAACGCTAGGTTGTTAATATCTGCAATAAGTGAGTTTTCTTCTATTTGTTGGCTCGTATTTTGTTATATTATCGTTTCCACCTGCACTTATGGTTACGTCACGCTCACGTGACGGCCAGCACGTCCTAGTCTTCGGGTTAGGATGTGTCAAATAATATGTAGAGAGATTATATTCACACACCCAAAATTACTTCTCCCACACCCTTTTAATTTTTTAATATTTTTTACACAACACTAACACTTGATAGAAAAATATTAAAATATTAAAAGGGTGTGGGAGAAGTAATTTGGGGTGTGTGAATATAATCTCCCTAATATGTATTTATACTAATTCTTAGCTAATTATTTGAAAACAAAGATCAGAAGAGATTGATTTTATAACCTAAAATATTAAAAACGAATTTTATTAAAAGTAATTTAGGGAAACTAGCAAAGTAAAGAAAACAAAGGAAAACGTTTTAAAAACCAAATTGTAAAAGACCTAGGGTTCCACCGTCCCCTTAACAATCCTATGTAGGTTTACCAATTACTTATGAATTACCCATGCAACTTTGAAGGTTAGGTTTTCCTAATGCATATTCTACTTGTGGCATTCAAGTTAGAACGTATATCAAACATGCAATCCGTCTGTGGCATTCAGATCAAATCTAAACATGCATGACTCATTATGCTTTGTGAAAACCCTTTGAAAAACCATGCAACCCCTATGACGTGGCATTCGCCCTAGGTGAACTTACAACTATTAATCACAAGAAGCAATACCCAATTCCCCGGTGGCATTCCGATCGAATTACATCCAATTACTTATTTAAACATCTTAACGGTCGCGAATCATTAAGACACAAAGACAGTTTAAAACACAATGATTAATAATTCAAAGTATACATGCATAATATCATAAGCAATTAAATAAAAACTACATATTCATGCTAAGGCTCAGGCATCGCCCTAGCAAACGAAAATTAGTTACTAACAATCATAAACAAAATATTATTAAAAACATAGATAGAAAACACCTTAATTCGTCAAAAGCTCTCTAAAGCCAAAGTAGTGTGTTCTCTCATCCTATGTTTCGTCCAATGTTGCCTCCCGCACCCTAATGGCTAAAAAGCCTTATTTATACTAGTAGAAAATAAAACCCTAGCTAGAAAAGGTCTTAAAATAAAATTAGGAAACCTAATAAAATAATAAAACAGAAAATAAAAGGTTTCCTATTCTAACTGGAATTCAGAGTTTTCAGAAAATCAGTACTTTGACCGACCAAATCAACTCCTATTTGGTCCCATAAGGTCTCTTTTTAAAGCTTGAGACGTCGCCTACAAATCTTCAGAAGAAATCTTCCTCAAAATATGCCATCTTGACCTTCAAAATACCCAAAATGTCCAGCAACGTCAATCTGGGAAAGCTGCGCGCTAGGTCTTCTTTTCATCGCCACGGTCAAACGGCTTGGTAGAAAAATCTGAAATTTTGACACAATCATCTTGAAAGACTCACGAACATCCTCCAGTTGGAATCACTCCAAAACTCATCATTTGGTTCACTTTTCGCTCAAGAGGAAGTCAAATGACCTACATTAGAAAAATATAGCAAAGTATCAAAATTCTTTCAAAATAACTAATAAATTATAACTAAGAATAGGGTAAAATATATAGTATAAAATGGACTCATCACTTTTTCTTTTAACTTTTTACTTCTCTTAAATATATGTATGTCTATTCCAACAAAAACGATGCCAAAGAATCAAAGTACTCCGCAAAAGAATTTTCCCAATCAAAGCAAAAATGGATCACCGTGTATGTAGCACATTCTGTAGTACTCTTCTAAGCTACTGTTACAAGGGCCCGCTGCAATTTTCATATGAGTAGTTCCCCATTGTGATCGCTCGCTAGTTATTTTCAGCTCGTACCAACTTTATAAGCTCTTGAAGTCTCAGCAGAAACTCGCATTTACTCCTCCATCAATAAAGAATTCAGCATTAGATAATACCATACAATCGAACTGCTATTCATTTGGTATAGCTGAAGGAAACAGTTCGCGGTACCAACTCAAATAAATGAGTTTCAATAACCATTTTATCAGGAATTCACAAGCAGTTGTTAGAAATTTAGTAGAACCAACGAACATATGGAAGCAATGCAGCTACAACTACAGGGAATCTTTCACAACAATATAGCAGCAGTATGCAGTCCAAGTATGATAGAAGCATACTATAGAAAGCCAAACTCCAACAAATGAGTCAAATTTCATATAAAAGAACTTCAGGACACATTGAAAGAATCACCATCCTAAACTTATGTACAGAGTATTTGTTTGCTAATTTCGTTCAAAAACAAGCAACGGAACGGATAAATTTACTGACAGAAGAGTAGTATTAGCAAACTCTTCCAATCCACCAAATAGCAAGCTTCTCCACCCTACCCTCCACAAAACGAAAGGAAGTGCATACCACTTTTTTTACACATCTGTTGACACAAGTTTTTATGAGACCCACTTTGTAATGTATTTTAACAATCTGAATCGTCTATCTTTTAAGTCTTCTCTCAAAGATCATTTTGACAAAAAATTATTTAAATCTGAAACCGTATGACTGTTAAAGGAAAGAAATCTCATGATCTGATTGAGAGTGATTGTAGCTTCTGATATTGTCAACTCTTGTGATTGAGTGATTGTAGGATGTAATTAGCTTGATTATAGGTTCTGTTTATTTAGAATGGCTTATAGGCTTTGTATAAAAGTTCTGCCCGTGTATCAATATTCTTAAATGAAATATACAAACTCACAATTCAATAGAATCGTCTATCTTTTAAGTCTTCTCTCAAAGATCATTTTGACAAAAAATTATTTAAATCTGAAACCGTATGACTGTTGGAGTATGAGAGATAGACGATTTTGATCTTGAAAATACATTGCGAAATTTTTGCACCTTATTTTTTTTGTTGTTTCCCGCTTTGCTGAAACTTGCTTTGGTTTTTTTTTTTTTTTTTTTTTTTTTTTCCCAATCCCATTGTGCTTGGAATTTTTTCCCGTTGTGCTGGTAATTTACCACCAAAATACAAATATTGCCAATTTTGCACTCATATTCACAATGTTAATGTACATATAGTCACTTATGTCAGTGTAAGTAAAAATTCTACAAAATGCACCATATATGTGAAATTGGATTTCCACCACAACAATCCCTCTAGATGACTTGGTAAGAATTTTGTTGACTACAAATTGTCTTCGGAGAAAAATAATGTCCCACGAGCTATAACCAATTGATTTCTTAGCCTAAATCATCTAGGGTTCTTGTGCATCTAACATTGACGTTATTTAAAGATGATGAACTAAAGTAGTTATGGTACAATTTGTTTGTTCGTATTTTCATTATTAAATTGACGAGTCGTCTTTGTTATTTTTCGAAGCAACCCATTGATGTTGTTTCATTTCCTTGTTTGAGTAGATAATGTTTTGAAGATCATTTCATATTTGATCTTTGTATTGCATTTGATCAATTGGTAATTTTATTATTCATTGTTAATGGTCTTGTCGAAGCACTGGAACAAGATGGTCGAGGAACATGCAGTGCGGTTGAAATATGTTATTGACGATTCATCTCTTCTTGCTGAATCACACTAATTCAGATTAGGGAAGACTCTCATATATGCTACTTTAGTTCGGTACTCAAAAGTTTCGTGATTATTAAATTACTTGGATTTTGCAAGTCTCCAACCGAAAATGTTTTTTTTTTCTTTTCTTTTCAAGAACTTGGGGAACAACACTTGTATCATACTTTATCACACTTGAAACTGCTGAGTACCGGTTAACTTTATATCTCAGGGACCTACTAATTGGTTTGTGCTGAGGCACACCTGCCGAAGAACATGAGTTTCTCACCAACTAGAAAACCAGTCAAAACGTGACACGTGTCAACATAAAAATAAAGTTATAAGAGTCCCACATTGACAGTAAACGAAAACATGGGACTGTACCCAACTATAAAGGGAGATCGTTCTCCCACAATTAAGCTTCTTATGGTCTTAGATTCTCTGAACCAATATTAAAACTCACTAATAATCATTATGTTTAACCTTTGTATTATGTAAACTCTACATTATTAACAAAAATCACACCTTGACATTTCACATTGTTTTAAAATTAACCTGATTTTGTAGATCAATAACTTCAGAACAAAAATTGAATATTAAAGATTATCCAAACGTTGAGGAGCCTTGACATTTCACATTGTTTTAAAATTAACCCGATTTTGTACATCAATAACTTCATAACAATAATTGAATATTAAAGATTATCCAAACGTTGAGGAGCATTATAAGTTTATAACAACAGCTAATCAGTTTACACCCCACGCAAACACCGTAATTCCATATTCCGGTCCCTTTCAAACCAGAAATCAAAATTATTCCAGCCGCGGACAAATTCCCCACACCTTCCCCGCGTGGATACGACAGTCGAGCGCCAAGCCGACACTCTCCTCAAAGCGGCGACGTCCCAATCCCGCACCGCAATGCTACTGGGAGCGCGAAAATTCCGATGGCGTCTCCGCCGTCAACATCTCACCCTCTCCTACACTCCAAGTATCAAGCTCAACTTCCACTCCTTGTCCCAACCCAAGGTATCCCAAAAGCCAAACAGAGAATTTCACAATCCCGGGAAAAACCGAAACCTATCAAACTCCTGCTAACAATTCATCGTTCTCTACCAGGTCGAATCCGACGACTTCTTGCCGTGGCTGGAGCGGAAGGCCAGCGCCGAGATTTCGTCGGCACTTTCAATTGGGAAATCGGCATACGGAACGTCTCTGTTTGCTTCAAAGAGCATAACAGCTGGAGATTGCGTTTTGAAGGTTCCGTGCAGCGTGGTAAATCTTAATCCAAATTATTTAAGACTTTAATCACATTATTAATCGCAGTTTAAATTGTTAATTTATTATTTAAGAGGCTTTGTTTTGGTTTATAATTGCAGCAACTAGCTCCGGATAATCTCGTTCCAGAACTGAAAGATTTGTTGAGTGATGGAGTTGGCGATGCTGCAAAGCTTGCCACTGTCGTTTTGTTTGAGCAGAGAATGGGCAATGTAGATTGCTGTTCTAGTTTAATTACTATGTTGTGGAAAGATTTTTTCTGTGGAGTTTGAGGGTTTTGTTTATGCAGGATTCCGAGTGGGGCCCTTACATTCGCTGGCTTCCTCGCCCGGAGGAGATGCATTGCACGGTGAGTGTTATATGATATTAAGTTATCATTTGCATTCCTAGAGATAATTGGAAGGTTACGTTGTTAGACGGTCAATTCAGACAGCATGTGTTGAACATGAATGGAAAAGAATTTAACTGAGCAATGGTCCTTACATGTAGTTGATTTGTTTGGTTGTACACATTTCTTGAATGGCAAGAATTCGCTGTTATTGACTTGGATGTTGTTTGTATATTCTTAGATATTTTGGAGTGACGATGAGCTGGAGCTGATTCGCCAAAGCTCTGTATATCAGGAAACAATTAATCAAAGATCTCAAATCAAAAAGGAATTTTTGGCAATTATGACGGTAAGTACTTGATTGTTTTATACACTGGTTAATGGTTTTGGGACATTCATGCGTGAACCTCTGCCATGTATATGCTTTAAGTTTAATATCATCATCTCTATTCGGGATTTAAACTGTTGGTGGCATGTAATTCAATGTCCCTTTATCTTGAATGTTCTGGCAAAATTAAACAACCAGAGTAACCCGTCAACTTAATAACTTTTGAAACTTAATCAAGTCAATACTTACCTGAGATATGAGATGATTGTCAATCACTTCTTAGTTATTAACTTTTAGATTCTAATCATTGCTACGACATATTTTCAGGCTCTGAAGAACTTCCCTGAAATGTCCAAAAGTATCACGTATAAGGATTTCATGCACGTATATGCTTTAGGTAAGCTTCTCCATTTTAAAGCATTTTCATGTCCTAAACTGTCTGAATAATTTGCTTCAACTGTACTTAATTCCAATTTTTTGAATAAAATGAATGAATGCCAGCAGCGGTGTAGATGTTCAATGGAATCCAATTTCATATAGTTAGTTATATCTTCATTTACCTATATACCTATTCATTCCGATTTTATATGATTGCTGGATATAAACTATTCTAGATATTATTAGTTGCAGCAGTTGCATCTCTTAAAGATCTATACAACTTATTCTCATTGGTTCGCGGTGGATTTCGCAGTTACTTCTCGAGCATGGGGAAGCATGAAGGGTTATTCCCTGGTAACACATTTATAAAGATTCCGTTGTAAATAGTGTTATGAACTTTATGATGGAGGTTTAATTATTTCCCCTTTACTTATGAATTTTTGGATTTTCAATTTATTTTATAGATCCCATTTGCTGATTTTTTGAATCATGACGGCACTTCAGAATCAATAGTGTTGAGTGACAATTGCAAACATTTCTCAGAGGTACTCTCTCTCTCTCTCTCTCTCTCTCTCTGCGTTTTGATTCTCTATCTCACATCTTGATTTGGTCATAGGAGTTCAAGAATTTTATATTCTCCCTTTCACTCTGCACTCTTATGGAAATTGAGTCTTTTTTATGTTTTTATTGCTTTATATTAGTTCAGTTATTGGGATGCAAAACAAAGTCATTTCTCATTTGCTACTTGTGTTTGCAGTTACTAGCTCCCTTTGAAATTTATACATATCAGGGATATGAGTGAACAATGTTCTTGATTTTTCATGCCTGTTATTTATCTGGGCAGGTCATTGCTGACCGCAATTATGCTCCTGGTGAACAGGTTAGATGCTACTTAATTAAGATGGCTTTTTTCCTCTATTTAAAATTACAGGCACCCTTTGGAATTTCCATTTTGTTTTGAAACATTTGATCAATTTTTGTTTTTGTAGACGACTCATTAACATTTTCACTCATTTTCGTTTTAGATGTCTCTCGTTGGGTTTGAAATTTTCTTGACAAAGAATTAGTAAAACTTTTTAATCCTCAGTGGTCATTGTTTGTGTTAACAGATAACGGATCACAATACATGAACACAGGGTCTATGTTAGAGTAAAAAGCACAATATTGCTTGAGATATGCTGTGGAATTAATATTTAGAAATTACTGGAAGTTTGGGGTTTCCTATTATTAGTATGAATTGATGGTACATGGAAACATCCTCTGGAGCAGTTCGTCACTATGGTTATGTTGCAGAAGTGGTTGTTTAAAGTTGTAACTCTGGACTTCGATTTGTATATTTGTATAGGTACTGATAAGATATGGAAAATTTTCAAATGCTACCCTGCTTCTTGACTTTGGGTTTACACTTTCATACAACATCCACGACCAGGTCAGTCTTGGATTTCAGTTCACTATAGTCACAATGATTACTTTGTTATGTTTGGAAAATGTTTTCGTTGCTTAGTTCACACTTCTTACTTTGATTTAACACTTTGACTCGAAGTTTGTTTTTGGTAACAAAACTATTCTCCCTTTTGACTCCATGAACAAGACTCTTTTGATCTAGCACCTGCTTAAAAACCTCTTTGATAAGTTGGATGTCTTTCATGGGAGCATAGTAATTGCAATTAGTTGAGTATTTATAATCTCCTTGTTCAGTAAGTTTGCTTGAAGACTCAAGCCACTTAATTATCTGTCATCCAGTGTTAATTAGTAAGATACTGAATACACGTTCTACATCATTTCTTTCCAGATGATGGTTTTGTTATATGTAATCTGTAAATGTTATGGATGCCTTTGGTCTATTTTCAGGTCGAGATCCAGGTCAATATACCTCACCATGATGTCCTTCGTGAAATGAAGTGGGAACTTTTGGAGAGACATCACAGACCAATCAGTAATGATGTCAATGGTTTCGACTCTTCAATGGATTCTTTCACTATCAAGTTGGTAGTGATGCACTATATCTCTTTTATTTCCTTTTCCCCCCTATTTTTGTTCCTTTGCCTACATGATGGCCCTTATCCCCCGTATCTAGTGGTACTCTGAAGTCAAATATTCTGTTTCTTTTGTTCCATTTCCAGTCTTGTTTAATTAATGCGTTTATCCGCGTGATGACTTGATATCTTGTGATGAAAATCTTTTACTGATTACAATAATCGTACGATGACATAGGGAAGTTAGGTCTGGTAGTGGAAAAGGGAAAGGAATTCCTCAGTCACTTCGTGCTTTTGCTCGTGTTCTATGTTGCGCCTCTCCTCAAGGTGTATTTCCCTTCATGTTAACTTACTCACATGCATTGCTTAATATGCTTCTGAGCTCATTTAACCTGATGACTCATCTACAAATAGTTTATTGATTGTTTCCTAATATTCAGAACTTAGTGACCTGGCCAAGGAAGCTGCAGAACATGATGGTCGATTGGCTCGACGTCCTTTAACAAACAGCAGCAGAGAGATTGAAGCACATCAGATGTTGTTATCAAAATTAACCCAATTAGCTGAGGATTGTGATGCATCTGTCAAGGTAAAGATGCTAACTTTTTACCCCCTTCGTTTACAGAACTTGTCTAAGCTAAGTTAAACAAGAGTTCATTATTTTCTATGATAATGCATTAATTCACGAGAGCGTACCAATTACGGTTCTTTTGAATGAAGGAATTCTTAAGCATACGCCGATTGAATCAGTTGACGTGTTCTAACACTCATTTTAGTTGAGATATTAATGAAGTTGAGGAATTTTATAACTGGAGAAGTCTTAGGCGTTTGGGAAGCATTAATAAACATATGAAGAGAGTGGAATTTTAATATAATCATTTCTATAGTTTACATAATGTTGCATCTGACTACAAATGTGGTAACTCCTTTTTGTGCTTCTTGAGTGTGTGCATAGTCTTTGGGACCTGGAAGTTCTCCAGTTACTTGCGAAAGACTTTCTATCCGGAGGCAAATGGCTCGGGATCTCCTCAATGGTGAACTTCGTATCCTCAAATCTGCTTCTGCATGGCTAAGAAACTACTGCGACACTTTGACTACAACAGACTGCCATAGATGATGATATTAGTTTTGCAATACCACCAAAGACTCGAGAGAGGTAATATCATTGGAAATTATTTACGTGATCAAACACAGGTACAAGTTATGGATTCATAACAACTGTACCTGAGAAACGGGGATTCTGGAAAACTAGGAGCCCACAAGATTAGGCTAATATGAAGGAAAACCCACCAAACTGGCTCTTACGCATTTGGAGCGGGAATGTGGGATCTGAGGGTACAACTAAAATAGAAGACACATTTTTGCTGGGTGAATTTGGATTTCTGTGTGAATGCTTTCTCAAGTGAATGAGGTTATAGTAGTAAATTTCTATAATATAGTCCACATTTTTTTATAAATCCGCCTGTGTAAGTTTATCTTACACTTTTGGTCCCAAGGCCGGAAAAAGGAGGAGGGGGAGTGCATCAGGTAGTTGACAACCGGCACTTTGTTCTTCAAATCGAATTGCTATTTATGCATATTATTTTTCTGGGTATTTTGCTGAAACTCGTTTATTGTTTTTCTAATGTGCAGTCATTCGCGATCACCCATGAGGAGAGAAAGGAGTTTGGAGAGAAGACCAACGTGTCCTCATGACAGTCGAAGCCCTAAGCGTTGTAGGGCTTCACCTACAGTATCCAATGGGAGGACGCGCGTTCAATCCTCCGAAGGGAGGAGACCACAAGAGCAGGGTAGCCTCTCCCCGCATTGAATAGTGATTCGATGAGCTTGATCTCAATTCAGATTGTGATGTTAGGACTTTAACTTTAATTTCTTCAGTGCATATTAAAATCCAAGTAGATGTAATAATTTGTAATAGGATGTAAAGAAAATTTACTAAAAATAGTTTTGATATTCAAATTAAAATTAACTTACAGAAACCTTGACTGAAAGGTTTTATGAGATAGCAGCTTGAAAAGAAACTGAATACACAGTAGTGATAATAATATTTAGTTCTCTAGATACATGTGCTTCTCTTTGTGATATATGTTTAACTATTTGAAAATTCTTATTGTTGTGATTGTGTTGAGCTGCTTGTGTATTTGCTTAGCTTAATTATAAATTAGGGGTGGTTAAAATGTTATTCATGCATGTTTTTTTTTTCCTTCCCAGCTATCAATTTGTTGTCTAGAGTTTCAGTTTTATTCATCTTAGCATCATTCACTGTATTTAATTTGTTGGATTTTACTCTATTTCCAAATATCTTTCTATTTCAAGTCAAACATGTTGGATTTGGTGAATGCTCTTAAAGTTATTATATATGGTGATATGTGGATTATTTGGAAATATTCATGGAGCCCGAGAACTTCAGGGTTGGGTTATCCGAGAGATAAATGTATGGCACACTGGGACATTAGTGCAGAATGGCCAATTTAGGGGTCACGTGGTGAGCTGCATATTATGAAGAATAACTAACACGTGAAGGAATGATGTGACATAAAATTACTTGGTTAAAACTTTGATATTATTTTCATATTTTATAGTGTGTAAAACAGCACACTTGACTTGCATATTACATATTCTACTAACTGGGCGATGAAGGTTATTACTTACCCTTCACCTTTTTATTTTTCAAATGAGTTATTTGACAAGATAAGGGTTAGATGAGCTGGGGTTGTGCTAGACGAGAGATTTAAAAGTTTTTAATTATTTTTGTACATTGTGTAAAGATTTTCGGATTATTTTATATGAGAAATGTAGTTTTTCGTGTTATTTTTACTTTTTAACTTGCATTTTGAAATTTGAGTTTTTGGCCATCTCTGATTCCGAGCCGTGATATTTTAGTTGAAATAGTATTATTTTTAGTAGTGTTTTCACCCTTCCAGTTTGTTGTTTGACACAGTAAATTTGTAAGTACAATGCCAAATAAATAAATAAACAGGGTTATCACCTTGCTTTGGCATTTATGGATTAATCATTGCTAATGAAAGGAAAAAAGTTGCATAAGCTTGTTTTTTATTGGTAGGGGGGGGGGGTCGTTGTGGGAATAGATGAAGGCCTCGTCTGCGCTCCTTTTACTATATTTTTTTCTATCTCTTTCTATTTGTGCGGTCATAGTTAAGTCACGTCAATATTTTATATTCTTATTATTTTTTGTCTTATTATCTTTACAAAAAAAAATTAATATAAAATATTAACGTGGTTTAACTGTGACCGCACAAATAAAAGGAGATGAGAATAATATAGTAATAGGAGGGCAGACAATCTGCCTCTGCAATAGATAAATTCAACAGTAAATTTATATCTTTAATAATTCATAAATATTAAAAAAAAAAAATTCATATAAAGAGAATATTCATTGAAGGGAGGCATAAATGGGCCAAGCAACAATTTTAGATCTTTTTTCTTTTCTTTTTTTCAATTCCCTAATACCGTATCGGAATTTTTTTTACAAACTTGAGCAAGTAATCAAAATTAAATGGGCAAATATATATAAAAGTTACAATATTTGATATTAATTCCAAATTCGAAATTCATCTTGCTTGTCAACCATCATTACACGACTAATGAATTATTTCACAAGCACACACTCAAACTGAAATCAGGCATCGGTTCATCGAAACGTCGGTTCACCCAAGATATATATCGTCCTCCACCGCAGAAGGTTCAACTCCTCCGGGAAAGACTGAAGTTTCTATGCTTTTTAACGGTTTCTAACAGTTTGCGCTACTCCCTTGAGCTTCGCAGCTACTTCTTCCATGGAAGGCCTTTCCTCCCCACTTGACCTCAAACATGTTACCGCAAGATCGCTCACTTTTTTGGCTATCTCAAAACTAAACTCGTCTTCGATTACTTCACCATCGAGCATTTGGCCCAAGCGATCCTCTTGCACTGAACAAACAAACTTCTTTGCTAGGGATCTCTCAGGCCCGTCAGTAGAAACTGCCTCCTGATGTGTTAGTAGCTCCACTAGAACAACTCCAAAGCTATAGACATCAATCTTCTTTGTTAGCACATGCGATTTAAGATACTCGGGGTCTGAGTATTGGGATGTCCCTGGTGTTAATATGTATGAAGATATATCAGAAAGAAATATCAAGAACTAGAGAGAGAAAGTAAGAAGAGTAGAGAGAGAGATGAATGTACTATTATATTGATCTTTTCTTACTCAGGAAGACATTACACTTTTGTTTATATATCAGCCACAATACATGTAACTAACTAATTAACTAAATCTTCAATCTATTGACAAGTGTCACCATCTCATATCACTAATATATCCTAACATCCCCCCTCAATCACATGTGGGGAGGCACCAAGCATGAGATTGTTACAATGAGAACGAAACAAAGGAGAACTAAGCCCTTTAGTGAAAATATCAGCAAACTGCTCCCTAGAAGAGACAAACTGAACCATTAGCTGGTGTTTGGCAACTCGTTCACGCACAAAATGAACATCAATCTCAATGTGCTTTGTGCGCTGATGTTGAACAGGATTAAACGACAATGCAATAGCAGACAAGTTGTCACAGAATAGAACAGGAGCTGCAGGAAGTTTAATATGCAGAAAATCAAGAAGTTGTTGCAACCAAACAAGTTCGGCAGAAGTAGAAGACATAGACCGATATTCAGCCTCAGTAGAGAACCGGGACACTGTATTCTGCTTCTTAGAAGACCAGGAAATGGGATTGCCACCCAAAAACACAACGAAGCCAGTTGTAGACCGTCGATCATTAGGATCGCCAGCCCAATCAGCATCACTAAAGGCTGTTAAATGCAAATCTCGAGCTGAATAGGATATACCAAGGGACAGGGTACCCTTCAAATATCGCAAGATCCGCTTGACTGCAGTGTAGTGAGAGACCATAGGTGCTTGCATAAACTGACACACCTGATGCACAGAAAAAGCGATATCCGGCCTAGTAAAAGTGAGATATTGCAAGGCACCCACTATACTTCGATAGGCTGCAGGATTGTTAAAAGGAGAACCATCATCCTTGAGTAATCGAGTGGAAGGCAAGCATGGTGTATCACACGGCTTGCAATTAACCATTTCAGCCTTCTGTAATAAATCTTGGATGTATTTGGTCTGAGACAAGAAAAGACCAGTGCCAGTACGAGTGATTTGGATGCCAAGAAAATAGTGCAACTCTCCCAGATCTTTAATATCAAATTCAACAGTAAGAGAAGCAATAACTTGTTGAACGACAGAAGAAGCACTACCCGTGATTATTATGTCATCAACATAGAGTAAAAGTATCACAATCTCAGTGCCAACATGCTTAACAAACAGAGAAGAATCAGCATAAGTAGATGCAAAACCAAGAGAAGGAAGAAAAGTAGTGAACCTCTCATTCCATGCCCGGGGGGCTTGTTTCAACCCATATAAAGATTTGTGCAATTTACATACGAACTCAGGATGATGTGAATCTTCGAACCCTGGAGGCTGAGCCATATAAACCTCTTCGTGCAACAATCCATGTAGGAAGGTGTTTTTAACATCAAGCTGCCTTAAGGACCATTGAAAATGTGAAGCCAAAGCAAGAATTAACCGGATAGTAGTTGGTTTAATAACAGGACTGAAAGTTTCCCTATAATCCAAGCCAGGTTCTTGACTAAACCCCTTAGCTACCAAACGAGCTTTATGCCTGGAAATAGAACTATCAGAATTCTGCTTAAGCTTGAAAATCCATTTGCAGCCCACTAAGTTTTTCTGAGCAGGTAAGGGAACCAAAGTCCAAGTGCCCTGATTATGGAGGGCTGCAATCTCCTCCTGCATAGCGGTAGACCAAGCAGGAACCTTAAGAGCAGATTTATAAGTGGCAGGCTCACACAAGGATAAGTCAACATAACTGGTATCAGGATGAGTACTAAAGAATGCCTTCTTCTTGAAAATACCATTCTTACTCCGAGTTTGCATTGGATGCATATTTAAAGGAGGAATAGGTAACACCGGATGCAGTTGAGGAGGACTGAACTCAGAGTCCACAGGGAGAGAGGAAGAAGAAGGTGCTGATACAGTAATGGACAGAGGAGAGGATGCAGTGGTGGAGTGCACAGGAGATGGGTCTGGAGAAATAGGTGTGGGATTGATGGGCAGATGGATAAGAGATGGTGAGGAACTCTCTGCTAAAGAGAGGGAAGGATGAACCATAGTATTGTGAAGGTTAGGGGCTGGTGTAACGGAAGATGCAGGTAAGGATGCACATGATATGGAACACTGTTGAGACTGAGAGAACATGTGTTAATAAGGGAATGAAGATTCAATAAACACAACATGCCGTGAGATATATATTCTACCCTTTAGAACATCATAACAGATAAAGCCCTTATATTTAGAAGCATATCCCAGAAAAACACACTCAGTAGTTTTAGGTTGTAATTTGGAAGTGTTATAGGGTTTAAGTAAAGGGAAACAGGAACACCCGAAGACTCGAAGATGGGTAATGATAGGAGAGGTACCATAGAGCAACTCAAAGGGAGACTGATGCTTTAAAACTGGAGTAGGCATTCTATTAATCAAATAGGCAGCAGTCTGACAAGCAAAAGACCAAAATTGGGAGGGAAGCTTGGCACATTGCATCAGTGTAACAGTTGTTTCAATAAGATGTCTATGTTTTCTTTCGGCTAGACCATTCTGCTCAGGAGTATAAGGGCAAGAGATGTGATGTAACACCCCTTTAAGTTTAAGAAAATACTGAAGTTTATGATTGATGTACTCCCCCCCACCATCTGTTTGCAAAGTCTTAATGGTCACAGAAAACTGAGCTTGAACATATGCATAAAAAGAGACAAAGGTATAAAAAAATCTGATTTATTTATAAGTGGGAACACCCAACAGAACTGAGTACATTCATCAATGATAGTTACATAGAATTTGAAACCATCAAGAGAAGTACATAGTGCAGGACCCCAAAGGTCACTGTGTAAAACTTCAAAAGGTATTTGGGATTGATGAGTACGAGAATGAAAAGGAAGTTTAGTAAATTTCCCTTCTAGACAACTATGACAGATTATTGGTGCATCAGCCTTAGAACACCTAATATTGGCTTTACTGAGCATAGAAGAAACAACAGCATTAGAAGGATGGCCAAGCCTACTATGCCAAAGAGATGAACTAATAAGCTGTCCCAGATATGCAGAAACCTTGATATCGCTTGGGGAAGAAGAAGAGGAATGTGTGGCAAAAGATGGGATGGGATAAAGTCCATTACGGCAAAGCCCTTTGTAGAGAATCCTCCCTGTGGCCTTGTCCTGAATCCAAAAACAGAATGCATCAAAAATCAACCAGCAGTTGTTATCCAGACAAATTCGATGTACGGATAATAAGTTTTGAGACAACTTGGGCACATATAAAACAGAATTCAATTTGATAGGTTGTACTGGTGTATTAAGAACAGTACTACCAATATGAGATACTGTCAAACCTTCTCCATTAGCAGTTTGAACTGTCTCATTTGTGGGATAGGGAGAAGCTAAAGACAGATTACTTAGATCAGTAGTCATGTGATTCGTGGCGCCCGAATCAGTAATCCAAAATTGAGGAGAAGGTTGAGATGGAGAAGACTGAGAAGATGAAACCATATTCGGCACTCCTGATGTAGATGGTGAAGAATAAGATGGAACCATAGCATGCATTGCTTGTAGTGCAGGTTGAACGGAAAATGGAGGTGCTGAAGAAGGATAGGAATAAGAAGCTACTGATGGTTGGTGTGAACCAATGTATGCAGGTCCCTTATCATTGTAAAAACAGAACCAAGTAGTGTGATTGTGCTTCCCACAAATCTGACAACCAGATTTATCCACGGTCTTGGAATGACAGAATGGGGCAGTATGACCATAAGTATTGCATAACTGACAAGATTGAGCAGAAGACACATGCGGAGATGGACCAAGAACACCAGAAGTAGGAACATGAGCCTGAGGAAAGACCTGCTGTCTTGGTGTAAAATACCGATAGCCTTGATTGAACTTTCCTTTTCCCCGCTGCTTGTTATTGTTGAACTGCCTAAACTCACCATTGCTGCCATTAGATGAACCAGTAAAGGAATTAGAAGGCAAATGACCAAAACTAGAAGACTTCGGTTCAGGAATGGAATTATTATTAGCTACCAAGGCAGACAAAAACTGAGATGGCACATTGCTCTCCACAATCAGTTCTTCAGCTAATAACTGAGACCTAAAATCCTTAAGAGAAATAACACTTTCCCTGCCACGAATAACACAGCGGAACGTATTGTACTCAGGAGGCAAACCATTGTGTGACAATATAACAATGTCCTCATCACCAAAATAAACCCCAGTAGCAGACAAGTAATCTCTAGCCTCCTTAATGCGCTGCAAGTACTTGGACACAGAGTCGGACCCTTTCTTGATGGTTTGCAAATTGGACTTCATCTGAAATATGCTGGTTCGTGAAACAGTAGAGAACTGGTCTTTCAAGCGATTCCAAAGATCACATGCACTGGTACTACCAATAGCACAAGAAATGGCAGCAGGTGATAAAGTGGCAGTGATAAGTTGCATCAAAGCTCTATCATGCATTTTCCAAACAACATATGCATCATTCTCAATTGGAGAAGAAGAATCACCAGAAGCCAAATCAGACTCAGTTGAAAGAACACTGAACCGAGGAGGACAGAGATTTGTACCATCAACAAACGACATAATACCATGGCCTTCTAACAACAATTGCATTTGAAAATGCCAATTCAAGTAATTCGAATCATCAAGCTTAACATTCACAGAAGTATAAATGGTGGAAATAAGAGCAGTAATGGGAGATTGAAGAATCTGTAGTTGTAATGCAGTTACCATATTTGCAGATTTGGAAAGAAATTGTTACTGAGATAACAAAACAAACACCTGGTGTGCAGCAAATCGTCAACACAACATCAAAGATCTTGATGGTGCAGTAAACCCTAGAAAGAAGAGAAGACGATCACACAGAAAGAGAAGACAATCGCACCGAGAGAAAAGACGATCGCACAGAGAGAAAAGACGATCACACAGAGAGAAGACGATCACCAGCATATTGAAGAAGCGGAAGCAACAGAAGGATCAAACAGAGTAGCGTGAGCTAATCTGGCAATGGATACCATGTTAATATGTATGAAGATATATCAGAAAGAAATATCAAGAACTGGAGAGAGAAAGTAAGAAGAGTAGAGAGAGAGATGAATGTACTATTATATTGATCTTTTCTTACTGAGGAAGACATTACACTTTTGTTTATATATCAGCCACAATACATGTAACTAACTAATTAACTAAATCTTCAATCTATTGACAAGGGTCACCATCTCATATCACTAATATATCCTAACACCTGGCAAAGTTGATACTTCATCTTCCATTTCACCTTCATCTTCATCAAGCAATCGTGAAGCTCCAAAACCGAAAACTTTTGCAGTGTGAGTTGTATCATGTATGAATATATTCGCTGCCTTCACATCTCGGTGTATGACTGACCTGGAGTGCAAGTATGCTAGAGCTCCTGCAGTTTCCGCTGCTATCTTCATTCGCGATTCAAACGAGAGTTTAGGGTTGTCTCTGTGAAAGTGCTCGAGAAGAGTCAAAGCATTGGTGGGGAGATAAACCATTACGGGCCATCTTGTCTCTAAAAAACAACCAAACAGTCTCACCACATTTTTGTGTTCGATTTGAGAATGAACAAATGCCTCGTGAACCAGACGTTGACTCTGGATGAACAGGTCACCTTTAACACTGTTGCACTTTTTTATGGCGATACCTCTTCCATCTAAATTTGCGAGGTAAACTGTTCCGTAGCGTTCATTGTTATAGTAATGATAAGTGTAGTTTCTTATGGCGTCCTCAACTTCCCTTTCAGTAAAGCATCTTAAGAATGTCCTTTTACGCAAATTCTGCACGAGTCTGCCGTAATTTTTTATGAAATGCTTCCGGAATTCAGTGGCTACACTCGTCATGTCGCTGGCCGTCAGAACAAGGACTTCAACAACATCCGTAATTACGAAAAGAGACTCAGCTGCTGTAGGTACTCTGTCAGGGAAAGAGGTCAAGGATGGCCAAACCAGAAGTTCTTCTCCATAGATTTCTCCTGCGCCTTTTACGCAACCTCCATAGCCTATTCTTCCTTCCACAATCAACAACATTTGAATTGGGTTACTCTTTTCAATAATGGCATCGTTACGATTATATTTCATGGGCCGAAGAAGGCGACAAAGTTCTTTCAACACTGATTCTTCCATGTTTTGTATTTGGATTGATGGCATCTACATTTCATAACATTTAAGTAGATTAATTGACAAATTAAAAAAATAACACATAAGTATTTAGTTATAACTAACTCATGAAACTTTACATCCTTCAACTTAATCAATGGCATGTAACTTTTGATATCGTTTTGTTGATCCAACGGAAGACGAGAAACTAGCTTATCCCAATCAAGAGGGAGTAAATCCCAAAAAGCACACATACGATTTTGAATTTGTTCTTCAACCGTTTTCATAATCCACAAATGTACTTTCTGATTCAACTTTTCAGGAATCCCATTTCTAAACATAAACCAATCTATATTTCGCTTCATCTCCTCTTTCATCATTCTTTTGTGTCTAGGCTCCTCTGTCATTGCAATGTATGATTCGTAGTATATCTGTTAATCCACAACAACAAAAAGGTTGTTAAGAGTTTGTTAGTTCAAGTAAAACAATATCTAGCCAAATTACAATCAAATTGAGATTGTCAGAGTTTCTTATAGGCTTATTGAAGTTGTCAAACTATATGAATCTCATATCAGGGAAAGAAAATTTTGCCTAATAATTTAAATAATTTTGGACCTCTCCCTCCTATTGCCAATGACTTTAACTAAGATGGATGCTCAATTTTGATATGGTATCATATGAGACTATCTATGTGTGTTGTATCACTCAATGTGTTTTTACTCCACATATTTGGTGAAGGGTTGCGTTGAAAGCATGAAAGTCTTGAACTGATAGTTTAAATGGGGCTTTTAGATTTTAGGGCTTAAGTAAGTTTCTTTTTTTTTTCTTTCTAGATTTTAACCTAAATAGATTTTAAAATCTAATTTAAGTCTCTTTATTAAAACTTATCATATTTAAGTAATTATAGCACATTTATTATTTATAAACTTACCATCCAAAATTATCTACCCATCCATAATTTATTTATTTTTGTTTGTGCTCCAATCATATTAATAGATAAAAATTTAATCAAATTCAAATCCTTATAATTTATATATATATAAAAAAAGGATCAACAAACATTACAAAAACAATTTTTATATTAAAAAAAACTCATAGGTACGGAAGTATCGGTACATAAGTTTCGGTACGAATTTCTCGGTACATAAGATTGGGCATGAACGTATAAGCACGTAAGTTTCGATACGATTATATTGTTTATGGAAATAGATAATAATATATGAGTTTTCTTATTATGGAAACTTAATAATAATTATTAAATAACATTTTATTGTTTATGAGAATCATGATATAACCTACATACAAAAAGCTTATTAATTATTACAACCTAATTGATATTCGACCATTACAATTAAATTCCAAGGACTAGAGTCAGTTTTTAATCTTATATACCAAAAGTAACTCTTTTTCAAGAATTAGAATAGAATTTTCTTTAGAATAGAATTCTCTTATTGTGACGACCCGTCCCGACATATATTAAATATTATTGGTGAAATGACGGAATTACCCCTCCGGGGAATTTAGTACGTGTGTTGTGTGTGTGTTTATTGGACCACACACATTATTTTTTCACACCTCACCGACACCTACACTGTTTCTCTCTCTCCTCAGTCTCTCTCTCTCTCCTCCCTCGACAGTCTCTCTCTCCCTCGCCCAGAAACCGTACGGCCAAGGCCAAAATTGGCCAAAACTTCACAGATCGAACCATCCATCACCACCATTCGACTCCTGAGCCTCCTACGAGTACGTTGACACCCATTTCAGGTAAGGTTTCGTTCGTTTTCACGCCGTTCTCTCGATGTACGGTTTTGGCACTGTTCATGAACTTTTCATACGTTGTGTTTTAGGCAAAACTAAGCTCACCACGAGTCTTAGAAGGTCCCAAGGAAGCTCGGAGACGTTCGTTGGCTAAGCGTTGACGTCGGGATCGTCGAGAACGGAGGTGGCCGGTTTTGGAGAATTTCCCGACGAGATTCTCGTTGGTTTTCGAAGTTTTTGAAGGTATAGACTTGTTCTACACTTAATTTAGAGCACGTAGGAAGAAAAATGAGACAAAATGGTGCAAAAATGGCCGAGAAAACCGAGGTTGCAGGTTTTTCGGCGACCGGTGGCCGGCGCCGGCGGAGCTCCGGCGAGCTCGAGGAAGAAGGCGCGTGGCGCGCACGCGCCTGCGCGTGGGGGGCGCGTAGCCCCGTGCCTGTGCTGGCGCGTGGGGGCGCGTGAGACTCCAAAAAATTATTTTAAAAATATAGCGACGCTCGTGACGTCGAGTAGGTCGCGTTGGTATATTCGTATGCCAAAATTGAGCTATGTATGAGAAGTTAATTTCGTAGTTACGTGTATGTGCTTAAATGACGTATTTATAGTAATTTCTCATATAGGTGAGACATACACCGAGGACGAGCGTAGCCAGGCTAGACGCGGGGGCTACGACCCGGCGACCTATCAGTGAGTGGGCAGTTTTTACCGTATTTCCTATATTTTATTATTATTTTTCCCAGAATGAAATAAATGAATGTTTATGAGAATTTTATGCCATGCAAAGTATTTATATATTATTTTTATGCATTAATGATTGCATATTCGCATGTTGGTGCGGCGGACGCACAGGTAAGTGCCAGGTGAGAGCATGCATTAATGAGAATCGATAAACTAGCAGTGATGAGATGATTATGAGATATATACAGCCGAGGGCTGAAATGATTATGAGACATATATACGGCCGAGAGCCGAGATGAGTATGAGACATACAGGCAGCCGAGGGCTGAGACGGTTATGAGACATATATGCGGCCGAGAGCCGAGATGATTATGAAATATACAGGCAGCCGAGGGCTGAGACGATTATGAGACATATATGCGGCCGAGAGCCGAGATGATTATGAGATTTATATGCAGCAGAGGGCTGAGATTGATTACCTGACATTTAATCACATCATTAGTTTTTGATTGAGTTTCCGTTTTGAATATTTTGGCATGGCATACACACTCTTTCTGCATGATTTTGAAAATCTACGTATATTGAGTATATATTTTGATTCTGGGAAATTATACGGGTTTTACGGTGAGGGGCTATACGATTTGAATAAAGAATGGTTTGAAAAAGGAATTGTTTTACTGACCCACTCAGTTTTGTTTTTCGCCCCTCCAGGTTCTAGGTAGCGAGAGTTACGAGTTTGGCACTTCGAGGACTCCCGGCTTTCTGACAGCTTTACTCATATGTATGTCACCGAGGGTGTAACTAAACCCTTTTTCTTTATGCTTGACTGTAGTTAAACTTAGAACGCTCTGATTATGTATAAGTATTGTTTTATGCATCTAGTACACTATCGTACCTAGGTTGCTAGTGGTTCTGGTTTTAATTAGTTCGTTCTTAGTTTTCGATCCTAGCTTCCGCACATCGCACATGGCTACGTCACACTCACGTGACGGCCAGCACGCCCCATTCTCGGGTGCGGGCGTGTCAGTTTGGTATCAGAGCACTAGGTTGCAGTCTTGCATATTTTGTGAAAAGATTAATGACTTGATGTCTTTTGTCAGAACTATGCCGCCTCGTCGTGAGCCTCATCGTCCTTCTGAGCCCATGTTCCCCAATATTGCTCAGCTAGGGGAAGCTATTGCCCATGCATTTCAGAGTATTATCCGTCCTCCTCCTCCCCCTCCTCAGAGGACACCCTTGGAGTCAGTTCATAATTTAAAGATTAACTCATTAGACGGGAGTGAGGGGCCTGAGGGTTCTGAGAAATGGTTCATGCATCTCGAAAAGACTTTCGAAATTCTGACGAGTCAGGGGAATTTACAGTCGAATAAGTGGGTGGAGACGACAAAATGGTTTTTGACCAAGGAACCAGCTTCGTGGTGGATTGAGTTATCTAAGCACATGCCTGAGGAGCAGGCAAACGATTGGGGGGTATTTAAGGAACTGTTCTACCGAAGGTTTATTCCTCCAGCCTACATCGATAGAAAGAAACAGGAGTTTACCAATCTCAAACAGAAGAATTTGGGTGCTAATGACTATTACTGTACCTTCACTGATCTTTCGCGCTATCACCCGGATGTTGCCGCCAATCAGGCAGAGATGTTGCGCCGATTCAAGTTGGGTACCAAGAAAAAATGGCGTACGATTGCTACCGGGTTTCAGTGCACCACTTACCACGAGTTTTATGAAATATTGCTTCGGATTGAGGATTCGGAGAACATGCCGAGTGATAGTGATGGGGAGAAGGACACCAGTCAGGGTAAGAATAATAAGGGCAAAGGCCCGTACGTTCAGGGGCCCCGGCAGACTCAGAACTTCAAACGCAGTGGGGCCAGTTCTAGCTCCTCGAGTGGAGGTTTTAGTTCCACCGGGCAGAGAGGTGGAGGCCGATTCTTCGGTGGTGCCAGAGGTCAGAGGCAAGGGAACTCTGGGAGGACTCCGTTGTGCCGTCAGTGCAACAATCGGCATTTTGGCGAGTGTCGGCGGGGTACTACGGGATGCTATACTTGTGGCCAGGATGGACACCTGGCGAAGAATTGTCCTCAGGGCCAGCAGAGGTCCCAGCAGAGGCCCCAGCAGCCTGCCTTACCGCCGCCAGCACCGATTCAGCAGCAGTTTTCTGGTCCTAGTGGTTATGCCCAGTCGGGACGTGGTGGAGCCTTTCATTACTCGGGGGATCCTATTCCGTATTCTTCGGACCAGTACCAGCCTCAGTATCCCATGGATCCTTACCACCAGGGTGGATATGGCCAGTATTTCGGAGGATATATGCCTCCTCAGCAGCAGTATTCCGGAGGGTATATGCCTCCTCCGCAGCAGTACTCAGGTGGGTATCAGCCCCAACAGCAGTTTACGGCAGGTAGCTCTCAGTGGTATTCGGGGGGACAGCCCCAGCAGTTGGATACTACCTCTAGTGGTGTTGGATCGTCGAGGCAGACTGGATCGTCGAATCAGGGACGAAACCCGCAGGGGCGTGGGATGCACGCAAACCGAGGTCGTGGAGGACGTCAGCAGACCCAGGGTCGTATCCATAACCTATCACTTCAGGACGCGCAAAACAATCCGGATCTAATTATGGGTACGTTGAATATTCTTGGCCATTATGCTAGAGTCTTGATTGATTGTGGTGCTACTCACTCAGTTATTTCTCATACATTTGCTCAATTAACTCAACCTCAATCTTCACCCCTGGGGTATGAGTTGGAGTTTGCTATGCCAAGAGGGGAGAAGTGTTACGTAGATTATGTATATCCAGAATGTCCCGTGATAGTGGAGAACGTGGTTATGCCTGCTAACCTCACTCCGCTAGATATCGTCGACTTTGATGTCATTCTTGGCACTGATTGGTTGCACTACAATCGTGCCAAGATTGATTGTTACGGGAAATCAGTAACTTTTCATCGTCCTGGATTACCGGAGATAACTTTCGTTGGTGAGCGCAGCGGAGTTAGACATGGCGTTATTTCGGCTGTGAGAGCCAAGAAGTTGCTGACGAAGGGTTGTCAGGGATATCTAGCTCATGTGGTACTTAATGACGACGTTCCTACAAGCTTGGAGGACGTTCGAGTGGTTAGGCACTTCGCCGACGTATTCCCTGATGATTTACCTGGATTGCCGCCAGATCGTGACGTGGAATTTACGATTGATTTGTTGCCAGGTACTAATCCTATCTCGTTGACTCCATATCGAATGGCACCTGCCGAGTTACGAGAATTGAAGATTCAGTTACAGGAGTTACTTGAGAAGGGGTTCATTCAGCCCAGTACTTCACCTTGGGGAGCCCCAGTTCTATTTGTCCGGAAGAAGGATGGTACCTTGAGATTGTGTATCGACTACAGGCAGTTGAATCGGGCGACTATTAAGAACCGTTATCCGTTGCCGCGTATCGATGATCTTTTCGATCAGCTACGAGGTGCCTGTGTGTTCTCGAAGATCGACTTGAGGTCAGGCTACTATCAGTTGAAAATCAGTATTAACGATGTTCCTAAGACTGCCTTTAGGACTCGTTATGGGCACTATGAATTTCTGGTTATGCCATTTGGTTTGACTAATGCACCAGCTGCTTTCATGGGATTGATGAACAAGGTGTTCCAACCGTATCTGGATAGGTTCGTTATTGTCTTCATCGACGATATCTTGGTGTATTCTAAGTCAAGGGCTGACCATACTCGACATTTATCGTTGGTATTGAAGAAACTGAGAGAACACCGATTATATGCTAAGTTCAGCAAATGCCAGTTTTGGTTGGACGAAGTAGCATTTCTGGGTCATGTTGTGTCAGCTCAGGGTATTCAGGTCGACCCTCAGAAGATAACTGCAGTGGAGAATTGGGAACAGCCACGAACCGTCACCGAGGTTAGGAGTTTCCTTGGGTTGGCAGGTTACTATCGGCGGTTCGTTAAAGACTTCTCGATTATGGCGCTACCGCTGACGAAGTTGACCAGGAAGGACGTTAAGTTCGAGTGGGATGGTGATTGTGAACGGAGTTTTCAGCAGTTGAAGCATTGTCTCACTCACGCTCCTGTCTTGACGCTTCCTGACGATGGTGGTAATTTCGAGATCTATAGTGATGCTTCGTTGAATGGCCTAGGTTGTGTCCTGATGCAGCATGGTAGGGTGATTGCTTATGCCTCACGTCAGTTGAAACCTCATGAGAAGAATTACCCTACCCATGACCTGGAGTTGGCTGCCATCATCTTCGCTTTGAAGATTTGGAGACATTATCTTTATGGTGAGAAATGCAGGATCTTCTCAGACCATAAGAGTCTCCAGTACATTTTTACCCAGAGGGAGTTGAATCTCCGCTAGCGTCGATGGATTGAGTTACTGAGTGACTACGATTGCACGATTGAATATCACCCTGGTCGTGCAAACGTGGTAGCTGACGCTCTTAGCAGGAAATCCCAGGGCAGAATTAATGCTTTCCATGCGAGCCGAGTTCCCCTTCTTACCGAGTTGAGATCGACTGGAGCGCAGTTGGAATTGGAGAATTTGACGGTGGATGATCGGGAGGAAGCATTACTTGCTAGTTTCCAAGTTAGGCCCATTCTAATTGACCGGATACTTGAGATTCAGTCGCATGACAACGAGATTCAAGAACTTATTCAACTGAGGAATGATGGTAAGAAGAAAGACCTGCGAATCAGGGAATCTGATGGTATGCTTATGCAAGGAAATAGGATGTACGTGCCGAATAATGCTGAGTTAAAGAAGGATATCCTAGATGAGGCGCATATTTCAGCTTATGCGATGCATCCGGGAAGCACGAAGATGTACCATACCATTCGACCGTTCTACTATTGGCCGGGTATGAAGAGGGAAATCGCTGAGTATATAAGCAGATGCATCATATGTCAGCAAGTCAAAGCCGAGAGGAAGAAGCCGTTTGGGTTGATGCAACCCCTACCCATTCCGCAGTGGAAATGGGACGATATCACTATGGATTTCGTATACAAGCTTCCTCGTACTCAGAATGGATATGATGGAGTTTGGGTGATTGTCGACCGACTCACGAAGTCAGCGCATTTTATTCCTGTCAGGGAAAAGTTTTCGTTGGATCGGTTGGCCGAACTATTCGTATCGAAGATCGTGAAGTATCATGGTGTCCCAACGAGTATTGTCTCTGATCGCGATCCTCGATTCACCTCTAAGTTCTGGACTGCCTTCCAGGAAACATTGGGTATGAGACTGTTGTACAGTACGGCTTATCATCCTCAGACGGATGGTCAATCAGAGAGAACTATTCAGACTTTGGAGGATATGCTGAGATCCTCAGTTTTGCAGTTTGGCGACTCATGGCATCGGCGTTTGGATTTGATGGAGTTCGCTTATAATAACAGCTTTCATTCTAGTATCGGGATGGCACCGTTCGAGGCACTTTATGGGAAACCATGTCGTTCACCCCTATGTTGGTCAGAGGTTGGCGAAAGAGTTTTAGTGGGCCCTGAGATAGTAGAGGAGACTACTCAGAATGTTCAGGTTATTAAGGCTAATCTGAAAACCGCCCAAGATCGCCAGAAGAGTTTAGCGGATAGGCATGCTACTGACCGAGTGTATAACGTTGACGATTGGGTATTTCTCAAGTTATCGCCTTGGAAGGGTGTGGTTCGATTCGGGAAGAAGGGTAAGCTGAGTCCTAGGTACATTGGACCTTATCGGATCACCGAGCGAGTCGGTGCTGTAGCTTACAGGCTTGAGTTGCCGTCGGAGTTATCCAGAGTCCATAATGTATTTCATGTTTCGATGCTTCGACATTACGTTTCTGATCCATCACATGTGATTCCTCATCAACCTTTGGAGATCAGTTCTGATTTGACTTATGATGAGGAACCAGTGACGATACTTGATTGGAAAGACAAGGAACTCAGGAACAAGACTGTACGTTTAGTGAAGATTTTGTGGAGGAACCACTCAGCGGAGGAAGCTACCTGGGAATCTGAGGACAGGATGAGAGAGATGTATCCGAGGTTATTCTATGAGTATTAGTATGTTTATGCGTTGTATGAAATTTCGGGACGAAATTTTTGTAAGGTGGGTAGATTGTGACGACCCGTCCCGACATATATTAAATATTATTGGTGAAATGACGGAATTACCCCTCCGGGGAATTTAGTACGTGTGTTGTGTGTGTGTTTATTGGACCACACACATTATTTTTTCACACCCCACCGACACCTACACTGTTTCTCTCTCTCCTCAGTCTCTCTCTCTCTCCTCCCTCGACAGTCTCTCTCTCCCTCGCCCAGAAACCGTACGGCCAAGGCCAAAATTGGCCAAAACTTCACAGATCGAACCATCCATCACCACCATTCGACTCCTGAGCCTCCTACGAGTACGTTGACACCCATTTCAGGTAAGGTTTCGTTCGTTTTCACGCCGTTCTCTCGATGTACGGTTTTGGCACTGTTCATGAACTTTTCATACGTTGTGTTTTAGGCAAAACTAAGCTCACCACGAGTCTTAGAAGGTCCCAAGGAAGCTCGGAGACGTTCGTTGGCTAAGCGTTGACGTCGGGATCGTCGAGAACGGAGGTGGCCGGTTTTGGAGAATTTCCTGACGAGATTCTCGTTGGTTTTCGAAGTTTTTGAAGGTATAGACTTGTTCTACACTTAATTTAGAGCACGTAGGAAGAAAAATGAGACAAAATGGTGCAAAAATGGCCGAGAAAACCGAGGTTGCAGGTTTTCCGGCGACCGGTGGCCGGCGCCGGCGGAGCTCCGGCGAGCTCGAGGAAGAAGGCGCGTGGCGCGCACGCGCCTGCGCGTGGGGGGCGCGTAGCCCCGTGCCTGTGCTGGCGCGTGGGGGCGCGTGAGACTCCAAAAAATTATTTTAAAAATATAGCGACGCTCGTGACGTCGAGTAGGTCGCGTTGGTATATTCGTATGCCAAAATTGAGCTATGTATGAGAAGTTAATTTCGTAGTTACGTGTATGTGCTTAAATGACGTATTTATAGTAATTTCTCATATAGGTGAGACATACACCGAGGACGAGCGTAGCCAGGCTAGACGCGGGGGCTACGACCCGGCGACCTATCAGTGAGTGGGCAGTTTTTACCGTATTTCCTATATTTTATTATTATTTTTCCCAGAATGAAATAAATGAATGTTTATGAGAATTTTATGCCATGCAAAGTATTTATATATTATTTTTATGCATTAATGATTGCATATTCGCATGTTGGTGCGGCGGACGCACAGGTAAGTGCCAGGTGAGAGCATGCATTAATGAGAATCGATAAACTAGCAGTGATGAGATGATTATGAGATATATACAGCCGAGGGCTGAAATGATTATGAGACATATATACGGCCGAGAGCCGAGATGAGTATGAGACATACAGGCAGCCGAGGGCTGAGACGGTTATGAGACATATATGCGGCCGAGAGCCGAGATGATTATGAAATATACAGGCAGCCGAGGGCTGAGACGATTATGAGACATATATGCGGCCGAGAGCCGAGATGATTATGAGATTTATATGCAGCAGAGGGCTGAGATTGATTACCTGACATTTAATCACATCATTAGTTTTTGATTGAGTTTCCGTTTTGAATATTTTGGCATGGCATACACACTCTTTCTGCATGATTTTGAAAATCTACGTATATTGAGTATATATTTTGATTCTGGGAAATTATACGGGTTTTACGGTGAGGGGCTATACGATTTGAATAAAGAATGGTTTGAAAAAGGAATTGTTTTACTGACCCACTCAGTTTTGTTTTTCGCCCCTCCAGGTTCTAGGTAGCGAGAGTTACGAGTTTGGCACTTCGAGGACTCCCGGCTTTCTGACAGCTTTACTCATATGTATGTCACCGAGGGTGTAACTAAACCCTTTTTCTTTATGCTTGACTGCAGTTAAACTTAGAACGCTCTGATTATGTATAAGTATTGTTTTATGCATCTAGTACACTATCGTACCTAGATTGCTAGTGGTTCTGGTTTTAATTAGTTCGTTCTTAGTTTTCGATCCTAGCTTCCGCACATCGCACATGGCTACGTCACACTCACGTGACGGCCAGCACGCCCCATTCTCGGGTGCGGGCGTGTCACTTATCCCAATTAATTTTCCTATGGATGCTCAATTGTAATAAGGGAAATGTGCATTTGATTAAGAGCTTACACTTTTCAAGTCGCGTGCGTTGAGAGCAAGGGCTTCAACAACACCAATTGCCTTGACAGATTCGGTTGCCCACGGTTTTCTGGAATGGAAGTAAAAGAAGTCAATGGAGAATGGCCAACGTAGAAGTTCTTCTCCACATAGTTCTCCTGCACGTCTTATCGAATCATGAGAACCATATGATCTCTTTTTAAT
The DNA here is from genome assembly GCA_963580275.1 of Crataegus laevigata. Classification (NCBI taxonomy): domain Eukaryota; kingdom Viridiplantae; phylum Streptophyta; class Magnoliopsida; order Rosales; family Rosaceae; genus Crataegus; species Crataegus laevigata. The sequence continues at coordinate 9,560,185 of OY756951.1, forward strand.
GGATACATCTCCGTCTACAATTTAGAGCATCTTTTCAAGTGGTTCACCCTTTTGAATAATAAAGCTGTTCTCAGTATACCTCACGGGCTCCAGTTTCTGATATATTATTTTCAACAAACCATCATCCATCCCTTGAAGCATTGGCACCTGGAATTCATGTTGTTAAACTGTCAGAGAAAGCAACAAAACCCATAGGAAGAATTAATTAAATTCTTATTAAGAAGATAAAGAGATACACTCCTCAACAATTACATAAATTCTTATTAAAAAGATAACGAGATACAATCCCGGTTTTATATGGTTATCAAGGTGAGTAATTAAATAAAGTGTAAATTCAAATACAATGAACTTACTTGCTTCAACTTGGGCAAAGGCATAGAATTTTGTATACGGCTTCGAACATCCGAGGGAAGAAGAGGGAGAATATTATCCAAATTAGTATCCATACCCATTTCAAGTGCTTGTTGTACCTTTTCCATAATCTGCAACTTCATATCCTTAATCAACCTGGTGGGAATGACATTTTTAAATAACCACAATGCTATTTCTGGACCTTTTTCTTCCATCTTCTGTTTCATTAGCATCTTGCTTTTGTGATCCTCCCTTCTTGTAGTTTCAAATTGCATATACATCTATTCAACAAGAGATTGATAAGAATTAGAATATCATATTGGATTAACAATATTTTTCTAAATTACGAAAATGAAATACTACTGTTTTAAACAAAAAAGAAAAAGAAGAAAAGAGAAAGAAATACTACCTTAGTAGCTATTAGGGGCGAGTCTACCAACTGATATCCAAGCACGCCAAGAATATTAGAACAGAAAACATTATTGTTTTTAATGGTTTGACTGTTTTTCACAATCAATTTCAGATATGGAAAATGTTTAGGGTTTTTTTTTAAGGATAATGGCAGGAAGATCAAAATTTTTAAATTAAATTTGCAAACTTAATGATGTGATTATTAATTAAGTTTCGATTAACGTGTTTGTTTTTGTTATTGGTGACACATCATTTGGTTTAAAAAATTTGATCTTCTTAACATCACCCTTTTCTAATCCAAATAATGTGATGGTTTGAATTTCACTTTTAATGATTCAAAGAAAGAATCAGGCCATCAATCGGTACATTACGTGAACTATAAATATAATTTAAAAATATTGTCTCTCAAGTATCACTCTTTAGATAATAGTGTCACGACAGTAGTGAATCTCATCTTAATAATTTGACATCTTTCATTGTAACCGTGTTGTGATATTGTCAATTTATTCACATTATATCCTATGATTTTCATTATTATCAATATGATATATGGGTGACACCTTAACTATTATTGATTGATTTTGAAGAAAAAGATTTTGGTCTTCACTCATATTTAATGTTATAACATCTAAATCAGTAACACTATGTAACGATGTGATTGCCAAGCTAAAAACTTCTTCACAATGATGCCCAAAGAGATAGAAAATCGGCTGTGATGGCATATAATTGAATGGAGGTCAAATTTTTTCTCTTTTGAGTTGATTTGTAATGGTGCTATTTTGTTGGTATAATTCTAAGAGCTAGACGATTTGGATCGTGGAAATACATTACAGATTGTCTCATAAAAACTTGTGTAAAAAAATTGTATAAAAAAAAAGTGGTGCCATGAATTAGCCTGTATATATGAGAAGAAAAAGGAATTAAAAATGATAGAGGAAATGAGGGAGAAAATGCATGCTTATTTTTTATTCTAAATACAGAAAAATGTTAAAAATTTGTTTTCAATTAACTTGTAGTTATATTTTGTGTACAATTCATATACATTTCATATGTCTTTCACTATGACACACCCGTACCCTAAAGTAGGGCATGCTGGCCGTCACGTGAGTGTGACGTAACCATGTGCGCTGTGCGGAAGCGAAGATCAATAACGAAGTACGAATAAATTCAAATCGAAGTCTAGAAATGTGTACTAGAGTCAATTCGACACTTATACAAATTCAGAGCGTACTAAGTCGGTGCAGTCAAGCACAAATAAAAGATGTTTAAATACACACTCGATGCCATACATGATGATAAATCTGTCAGAAAGGTGCCGAAGGTTCCTCGATGCGTCAACCCAGAATTCAAGCTATCTAAAACCTGGAGGGGCGAAAAACAAAAGGGAGTAGGTCAGCAAAAACGATTCCTTTTTCCAAAATCATTCTTTTCTCAAAGTTCTAGCCCCTCTCCGTAAAACCTGTATAGTTTCCCAGAAAATAATACATACATATATCTCAATCTTTTCTCAGCATAAAACGTTTTCAAAGTATTTCATTGTATGCCGTGCAATGCATCTCACTGTTATCTGAGTCTCATAAACGATGTCATACTATGCATTTCATAATCACATTGCTAACATATGTCATCTCAGCCCTCGGCTGTAAATATAGCTCATAACTTCTCAATCACATAATCATATATATCCTGTACACACATCATAACCTCATCATATCATCATTATCAACACTGTTTCAATAGTAAATGCTCTAGTGCTACAATCACGTGAGGACTATGCGAATGAACGCGGGTCACCTACATGTCGTAACACTCAAAAGTGATCTATACGACAAGACTATGCACCTAACTTGGATCCAAGGCGAGCATGCGGTGCGGGAGGTGAACGACACGTGAAAGACTATACCCCTATCTCTAGGCGGGAGCACTAACACTGTGTACAGATCTATGAGCTAATAATTCATGGTATCATCATCATATCTCATCACATCTCATCATGTAATTCATCATATCTCATGATCGTTATCAGCATAATATCTCAATTGTATCTCAATCACATTTCAATTATATAATAAACATATCTCAACTATATCTCAATCACATTTCATACGTATATCAAATGTATTTCGTACGTATGTCAATCGTTATACGTTTTCAATTATGCATGTACCTACCTGGTACTTACCTGGCGTCCTCGGCACCAACACATGCATGAAATGTATAATTAAATACTCATGCATCAAATCAAGTAATATGCAAGTCGATAAAACGTATATTTCCATTTAAAAAGTGATTCTGGGAAAATCATAAGTATATATAGGTATACGGAAAATAATACTGCCCACTCACTGATAAGTAGCTGGCTCGTAACCCCCGCGTCGGGCCTGGCTACGGTCGTCTTCGGTATACGTATCACCTATACGAGAAATTACGTAAATACGTTATTTAATACATACTCACAACTACGGAAATAACTTCTCATACATAGCTCAATTTTGGTATTTGAATATACCAACGTGACCTACTCGTCGTCACGAACATCCCTATATTTTTAAAATAATTTTTCAATGTCCCACGCGCCCCCACGAGCCTGACGTGGCACGGACCCACGCGCTCCCCACGCGCGGTCACGCGCCGAGCACAGTGACGGCGTCAGTTGACGCCGTCAGGAATATTCCGTCAACTTTAACGGCGTCAGATTAACGGCGACGGAATATTCCGTCAGGTCGCCGGAATATTCCCTCCGGTTGTCTTCTCCGGCGACTGGTTTCGCCGGATTTTCTGGGTAATTTTCAAATCGTCCTATCTTGCTCATTTTTCATCCTTTTTGACCCATTTTTCTTCCTATGTGCTCCAAATTTAGTGTAGAACACGAATATACCTTCAAAAACCTTGAAAAAGGTCTCTAATTTCCTCGGGGACGAACTCCAAAACCGGCCACTCTCGATGCACGTGATCCCGACGTCCAAACACCTCCAACGAACTACTCCGAGCTTCCTTGGGACCTCACAAGGATCATTGTGATCTTAGATTGTCCTAAAACACCATGTATGAAAAGTTGATGAATAGTGCTCAATAAAAACATCGAGTTTTGGACGTGAAATCGAATGGATCCTTACCTGAAAATGGTACCACTGAGTTCGTATGATCTTCACGAGTCTGAATATGCAATTAGTTTCGACGATCTACGAGTTTTGGTGTGGGTTGACGTTGTGCCGTGCCTAAGAGAACTAGAGAGAAAGAGAGTTTTGGTCGTGGGATGAGAGAGAGAGAGAGAGAATCTGAAAATGGAATAATTGAGAGATAGTGAAAGTGAGGGAATGATGGAATGAGAGAGAGAGTGACGGGAGAGATGAATAAGTGAGGGTTGTGTGGGTGTGATCCATGCTGTTAAACACTAAGCATGATTATAGGTTTTAAAAATTGAGGGCCACCTCCAATGGTCCTCACACCACACATACACACGTAAATAATCCCCGTTGGGGTAATTCCGTCATTTCATATCCAATAATTTAAAATGTCGGGACGGGTTGTTACACACTATCCTTTCCTCCGACAAGAACAACCAACAAATTGTCAACGTAAAAAGAATCTTAATCTTAACTAATACGAGTTTGTTAATCTAGGATTTTTAAGTGGTTGATTAACTATGTTGGTGTGTGCTAATCATGTATGCACATGGGGATCTATTTTATGGACCCGAGTGCTCCCAAGACCATCCAAAAGTTTGAAGAATCGCATATAAGGACATCCGAGAACCACCCAACGATATGGGCAAGTGGTGGAAGAGAGAAAGCCATCGTGACTATGCAAATGTTGTGCAACAAAAGCTTTGAACCAAAAAGAAATATCTAATTTTAGACGAAGAGGACACATAAAAACCACAATGACTCTGCTATCCTTGGACTTTGGTTCCATCGAAGAAGAAATACTTTCTCTCTCCATTTCTCACATGACCAACTACCCATTTTTTTATTCTTAATTGTTGTCCAATCAAACTGTGCCACTTAGCATATTAATTAATGAAGGGATGGTGTATTACTCAACAAATTCGTATATACCATATATTTGACACCGTTATTTTTTAAAGTTCATTAAAATTTCATATGAACTCACAATCACTTGACCTTTCATCTCATACCATCAAATTTACTAAAATACTAAAGCAAAAATTCTGATTTTTTTGTATGTTATACGTTAACTAATAAACGTAATTAAAATAATAAACTCAATTTATCAATACAAGTATAGTTTTTTTAAATATAAATAGGCACTTATTTATATGATATATCATAATTTACTTAAACCCGCCTATTTCGGCCCCTACCTAGGCACCACCTACGTGTATTGGTATTATGCCCAGCCCGCAATCCGACTAGCACCTAGCGTACCTTGATTAAGACATCTTGATATTAGAATTTTGGATCCGTCACACATGTATGGGTTTCGATTTTACAAAATTATAGTTTTTGATCCAACTTTTTGTCCTGGGATTCTCTTGGTGTTGCTTCTGGTGGAGTATGATGATTGATGGAACAATAAAAAGCTTTTGTGAATTGTGACTTGGGTTTGGAATATTGTTATTATTATACGCCGAGAATATTAGAACAAAAACATTATTGTTTTTGAATGGTTTGATTTTTCAATAATCAATTTAAGATAAGGAAATGATTCAAATTTTTAGACTATATTTTTAGGGTGGTTGTGACATCCCGTCCCGAGTTTTATATATTCGCGACGTGAAATGACGAATTTGCCCTTACCTACGCGTGAACGGGTGTGTTTTGGGCACAAATTTGGGCTTTGGGTGTCTCAGATATTAAGCCCAAAAGGTTGGGCTGATATATTACCACGTGTACCTATACATGCACGCACACACGTGCACAACCCATTTCTGTTTCTTTCTGTCACTCTCTCTCTCTCCTACAATTCTCTCGAATACTCTCCTTCTTCCTCACTGTTTCGTACGGACCTACACCAAGAACTCGATCGAGGCACGGATCGACCCTAAAGATAGCATGTTTAGACTTCTGGGAACTTGGTAAGTGTAGTACTATCCTTAGTTTAGCTCGGGATATCGTAGAACTTAGGGAAACCCGAGTTTTTCATTAAGGCACTATTCATCACTTTTGTTTTGGCCTTGTTTTAGGTGAAACTAAGATCACCACAAGCTTTAAAATCTTCCCACGAGGCTCGGAGTACCTCGTTTGCAAGGTTTGGACGTCGGGATCACTAGTTTCGAGGTTGGCCGAATTTGGAAGGATTCCCCGAGGAATTTCCAGTCGTTTTTCAAGGTATTTGAGATTATAGGAATGTTCTCCATTGAAATTAGAGCATGTAGGAAGAAAAATCATGGAAAAAGGTTGAAAAATGAAGAAGATATTGAAGTTTGAACTTTTGGTCGGAATCCGGTCGCCGGAAAAACCAGTCCGGCCGGCGACCTGAGGTAGGGGGTGACGGAATATTCCGTCAAAGTTGACGGAATATTCCGTCAAAGTTGACGGAATATTCTAACGCCGTTAACTGACGCCGTTACTGACGCCGTTAGAAGTTAACGGAATATTCCTAACGCCGTTAGGGCGTGCGCAGCACGTGGCGCGTCTGGCCGTGCCTGGGCCGGCGCGTGGGGGCGCGTGCGGTGTCCAAAAATTATTTTAAAAATATCACGACCCTCGTGACGTCGTGTAGGTCGCGTTAGTATATTCAAATACCAAAATTGACCTTCATATGAAAAGTTATTTACGTAGTTCGTTTATGTGCTGTTAATGACGGTTTTGCGATTAATTCACGTATAGGTGAGACGTATCCAGCGAACGAGCACAGTCACTCTAGGCTCGGGGGATACGACCCATCGACATATCAGTGAGTGGGCTTTTGTTTTTAGTATATATATATATATATATATATATATATATATATATATATATATATATATAAATGACGTTTTTCCCAGAAACATGAATGGATTGATTTACGAATTGAACGGATTTTATAATTGAATTGCCATGTAGTATGCCAATTATGTTTTATGCCTGTGATTATGATTGCATTCATTATGCACTGACGCCGAGGACGGCCAGATAAGTCAGGTAAGTACTGTGGTAGTGCTTGAAATGATGATAGATTGTGATTTAGCTAATCACCTGCACCTCGGGTGTTTGTGCTCCGCCAGAGTAGGGCCTATCCTTCACGTGATCGTTCACCTCACGCACCGTACACTCACCTTGGATCCAAGGCAGGTGCCTAGCCTGTCGTACAGACCACTATAGGTGGTTCCGACTCGTTGGTGACCCGCGATTCGTCGCACAGCCTTCACGTGATCGTAGCACAGGGCGTAATATTATACACCTAGCCTGTCGTACAGACCACTATAGGTGGTTCCGACTCGTGTGCAGGATAATAATGATTGATAGGGATTGAGTATGTTTTGATGAGCTATAGATTCAGCCGTACAGGTCATTAGAGCTGACTCCGGCTGATAGGACACTAGTGACACCCTAGTTTTATATTACTTGCTTGATGATGATGATTTTCGGAGTTGGTATATTGACATGGCCTAATCTTGAGCTTGATGATGAGTTTTGATATGTAGACGATGTTTTCGTATATAAGTTTATATACGTATTATTTTCTGGGAAAATTATACTGATTTACAGCGAGGGGTTATTTATGGATCTTATGAAATGGTTTTGGAAAACTTTGTTTTTGCCCACTCACCTTTTATGTTTTGCGCCCCTCCAGGTACTAGGTAGCAACGTCGTGGACGGTTAGCGAGGCACCAAGGCAGTTCTGACAGACCACCACTTATGTAGGATTTCTTTCGTAGTTATAATGTTTGTTTAAATCTGACTGCACCTAGGATCGGCTCTGTATCATATGTATATTATCAACTTAACTTTCACTGCTGCACTTCATGCCAAATTTGCTTCCGCTGACGTCTTTGGCTACGTCACTCACACGTGACGGCCGGCACGCCTCGGTTTTAGGATCGGGGTGTGACAGTGGTACTATCCATACATCCATTTTTACTTCTCATTCACCTCTCTTAATTTTCAACCGTCATATCGAATGAATTGAAGAAGATCAATGGTAAAAAATTAATAGCGTGTGAGAGGTAAAATGAGTGTGTGAATTGAATTATCCTATTTTTTAACCAAATAATTTGGTGTTTGAATTCTATTTTTGAACATTTAAATAAAAAATTTAACTATCAACCGTCACATTATATGTTGTTTACACATATAATTTTAAAAGATGATCTCTCTAGCATCATCCGTCAATAATAGTGTCAATGTCACTGTAAAAGTGAATCTCATCTAAATACCACGGAGCCGCCCCCTTCAATATATATGAGAATAAAAAGGGATGAAAAATGGTAGAGGAAATGAGGGAGAAAAAGTATGCTTTTTTTTTTTAAAGTGTAAATAGACATTTATTTATATAATATACACCAAATTTACTTAAATTCATGTAATTCGCATAGGCTCCTGCCTAAAACCCTTCTAGGCATATAGACACTAAACCCAGTCCAGCACCCGACTAACAGCTAGTGTACCTTAATTAGGACTACCTGATATTAGAAACCTAAATCTGCCACATCTATGGGTTTGGATTGTGCAAAATTATAGTTTTGTTCCAACTTTTTTGTCCTGGGATTCTTTTGGTGTTGCTTATAGTGCAGTATGATGATTGATGGAACAATAAAAAGGTATTGTGAATTGTGACTTTGGTTTGGAATATTGTTATATTATCCGAGTAATATTATCCAAGCACGCCAAGAATATGAGAACAAAAACATTATTGTATTTAATGGTTTTATTTTATACCATAATCAATTTATATAAGGAACTGCTTCATCTTTTTAGATAAATTTTTTTTTAAAACTAAATGATGTGGTGGTTGAATTCTATTGTAAATGATTTAAAGAAAGAATTCTAGTAGTATTCCTCTTCACTTGTAAGTGAGAGATCTTAGGTTCGATTCTCGCCAAGGCAAATTTGAACCACATTATTGCTAGCTCATTGTGAGGCTAAGCTCGCCCCCTCCCCTTTAGTAGAGATAATATCGTTTGTTCAAAATAAGAAAGAATTTAACCATCAACCACCACATTATTATGTCATCTTCAAATATGAATTACAAAGATGGTCTTTATAGCATCATCTTTCAGATAGTAGTGTCAATGTCTCTGTAGAAGTGAATCTCATCTTACTAATTTAACATTTTTCATTGCAACTGTGATGTAATATTATCAATTTTTGACGTTATATCATATGAGCTTCATTATTATCAATATGATATATCCTAACACCTTAATTATTATTGATTGATTTTGAAGAAAAAATTGTGTTATTCATTGGTATTATAAGTTGTAACATATAACATTATGTAACGGTATGATTGTTGAGTTGAAAACTTCCCGACAATGATGCCCAAGGAGATAGAAAATGGGCTACAATGACATATAATTGAATGGAGTCAATTTTTTTTTCTTTTGAGTTGATTTGTAATGGTGCTATTTTGTTGGTATAATTCGAAGAGATTGACGGTTCGAAACATTGAAATACATACAGAGTGAGCTCCACAAAAAGTTGTGTAAAAAAAGTGGTACCACATATTTGTCCCTTAGGTATATATGAGAAGAAAAATGGATTAAAATGATAGAGAAATGAGAAGAAAAATGGATTAAAATGATAGAGAAAATGAAGGAGAAAAGTAATGCTTATTTTTGGCTCAAAATACAAAAAATTGTTCTCAATTAACTTGTAGTTGTACTTTATCATTCATATACATTCCTTCGGTACGTCTCCCACTATCTTTTCCTCCCCCGACACTCGATATTTAATGGGGCTTTTTCTTTTGTGCTTTTTTCTTGTGAGCTTTGGCGAAAAGATAACTACGTTACTCAGGTGGACAACACGATTTGTACTTGGCATAGCAACATTAACATGCTATCTACAAGCCACCTGCTCATCATCATAACCAACATGCTATTTGTTTGGGTTAATATTTGATCATTGGGCTTGAAGAAAATAAAGCCTAAGAATGCAAATTAATGGAGACCTGCCCGAAGCCCAACATCAAGCCCAGATGCAAACTGAAGCCTTCTCAGCCAGGGAACAAGCCATCTGTCCATTGTGGAAATGACAAGTGACGGAGACTAACCTACTACTAGCTAAAAAAAAACATTTTCCAGTGGCATTGCTAGTAAAAAGCTGATGACTCACTACCCTCCAAATGCTTTCGGGAAAGAGCAAAAGCTATAACAGTCGGGCTAAACTGCCTATGAAAGGGAGAAGAGACAACAAGGACAAGTTTACTCAACCAATCAAACAAACAAGCATACAAATTCTGCTCTCAAGCCAGATTTGCATCCAAAAGCTGTAATCAGCCCATATCTTAGATCTTTTATCAATAGTTTCCTTAAGAAAGCTATCTTTCTCTAGTTTAAAAGCTCTACTACTTTATAGCATTGTAGTATCGATTCCCTCGTGTAAACCTGTTTACCATTCATCCATTTTTAACATACAATCACTGTGAACCCAAAGAGAGGTGACTGCAAGAGGTTCAACTTGCCATATAAGGTGAAATCTTGCCCGAGTCTCTCTGTTTGTCTTTTAAAGTTAGTAGATCTATTGCTTAATACACTTTCCAGAATGTATTCAAATCATTTTCACTTGTTTCTTACCTTAAGAATCTTGTTTGTATATGGATCTGGTTATTTTAATGAATATGCTTTCATTAAAAACCAACTTGGAACCAAGCAAATGACTTAAAGGGCTTTGGACTCTAGAGGTGGGCACTTAGAACCGAAAACCGAAACCAAAACATGAACCAAATCAAACCGCAAGGAACGGTTTGGTTTTGCGGTTTTGAAACGGTTTTGGTTTTGAAACCAAACCACAACATAGAAAACGGTTTTGTTTCGGTTTTGGCTTTTGAAAACCGCACCGAAACCGAACCGCACCGCAAAAATTAATAAACATTTAATTAAATGTCCATATTATATTTCATGTTTTAATTGGTCGTTTGTTAGAATCCATACACTTAGTATGGACTCAACCACACTAGAATATCATCATTCATCATTAACTTGAAAGACCTTTGTTATTTTATACCATCACACTCCCACACACATATATATACAAGGGTGGACTAATCTTGTTATCAAGAGTCGAACAATGATCTAATGAAGTCCACTCATTTGAAGCATGATATCACATATTCTAGTATGAAAGTTTCGCTCACGTTTAATGAATTCAAATTTATTCAACTTGTTTTATGAAAAACATTGCAAGGGACACCCTTTTATTGCACAAACATGCTTTAACATCACAACTGCATGCAACATGCAAATTGTTTACATAACAAATATCTTTTTCCTATTACTATTGGAAAGTGCTTATTAATATGTTAAATTACAAATTGTACATTTTTTCTTAAAAACCAAACCAAAACCGTTTGAAACCGCACCGAACCGAACCAAACGGTTTGGTTTCATTTCGATTTTGGTTTCAAAACCGCACCGAACCAAACTACAAAAACTTGCGGTTTTGGTTTTGGTTTCACTCAAAACCGCACCAAACCGAACAGCGCCCACCCCTATTGGACTCCCTTCTTTCGAACATACAAGATCATGAATTAAAAGTCCTTGTTTACAAGGCAATAAAAAGAACTTAACGTGGACTTAACCCATCCAAGACAATCCTTTGATAACAAGAAGTTTGAGTAACTTGGGGAGCAAGCAATCAACTTAAAACACACTTGTTCTACATCTGCTATACTGAGATAGTAGTGGCATGCCTAGCACTTAGTTAGTTGTGATTGCGAGCCTCAAGACCTACACCTAAGGCCCCACAAAGATACCTTTAAGAACTAACTTTATTCTCATCTTGTAGCACATCAACAAGCAAGAGCCCGACTACCAAACATATACATTCAAAGTGTCAATCCCTTGGAGACCTGTGGTGAGGTCCAATGAGCCTTCTCCAGAGAAATCTTTGCCCGAACACTATCATTCATCCACAATTTTGTCTACCCTACCTAGTGTGATTCGAGAAAAAATGAAGATTCATTTTAGTAATACTTTTAAGTTTATAATATGGAAATGGAAGTTTAATTTCTAAAGAAGCACTTCATGAAGCCTCCCGGAATTTGATTAAGTTTATAAAACTTGCTGTTTAAACACGAGAAATTATTTTCACACTTTTTTTCTTCTTCAGCACGCTTGAGATAAATTTTAAGTAGTGGATCAGATTTGAATTTTACTGGATTTTAAAGGCATTTCCGCTAGTTTCACACTAATTTCATAGGATGTTACCAAATTTAAAATCGATTTCTAAAATTTGGCGTTAAACTGTGTAACTGACGTATGAATCTTAGGAATATTTCAAGAGCCTGCCTCCAAAACATAAATCAAGAAGAATATTTCAAGACTGAATTAACAAAGATCTTGTTTTTACTACAAAAAACGCATACAAACCTTAGTGCTGTAGACATAGCCGTTGGGCAAGACTTGCGGTGGGTTCTGTGTCCGTCAGTTCCTTAGTTATGTAGCAAACAAGCTTCGAATGATGCTGCTTAGAATAAGGTAAGGGCAGGGCTAGTTTCCAGAAACCCTCCTGTGATAGCGGATCCTCCTTGGTGCAATCATCATCATAACAGTATCTGAATCAGGTCAAGGCAAAACGAAATCTCTAAATGCAATTAACAGCTGCAATGCAAGTGGTCATGTGCTCAAGGTGAATGTGAAGTGCCAAAACACCAATGAGGGAGCTAAACCACGACCACCTAATGACTCTAGAGATTATGACATAAAACCCTTAAAAAGTTAGCAAGAAATGGACGAAAATACTAAATTTCCACAACTAACGAAATACACAGTATGCATTCTCCAAACTTCGTTCCATGTACAAAAAATTTGGTTCACTATTTCAATCACATAAGTATGTACATATGCTATAGCTGTTTCACCCTCCCGCTCTAGAGTTTTGTTCTGCAGGTCACATAGGCAACGTTGCAGCTTAAAGCCAAAGAAGCTTTGGGAGTCAACTCCATATAAAGTGAACTCGATTGTACCAAGCCTAGAACACTCCTGATTAATAGATAAGTGGAAAACAGTAAACTACAGATCGATAAACAACTGTTAGAGGATACGGGGTTTTAAGAGCAGACAGGCCTGCTTGCAGATAAATATTCAGCAAAGGCTCAAGCGTCATGCCATATAACTTGCAGAATTCCTGTTTGAATTGGTCAACCAGGTAATCCCATTGCTTTGGCTCAAATAAAACCTGGAAAACATAATTAACAAAAGAATAAAAAAAATTACAATCAGAGATTAACCTGTACTATGCAGCTCCAAAGATAAATATAACCACCAAACCAATACATCTCCCTAAAATGTGTAGTTCAAAATATATTATTTCTCAAGGAGATGGCACAGAAAATGAGTCTATTCTTGAAAACCTAGTCCTGTATATCAAAGGATTCCATACCGAGAATATTGAAGGCTGCATGACTCACACAGAGAAAAAAATTAATCTGTGAGGAACTACCACCACAAAGAGATGGTGCAGGCAAATATGTGCTAGTTTGTGTTCAAGAAAACATCTTTCCTACATGGTAATAAGTTCAACTAAACATGGGTACCATTTAGCACATTGTCCTATTCAGCTCATTCCCACAAGATTTGGGGAAAACAGAAGACCATAGTCTCAAAATCATTTTCATTAACTTTTTTACTTTAGTTCCCCTAAATATCAATAAGTCTATTCCAACAAAAACTGTGGCACGGTTAATTTCAGATAAGTAAAAACCTATAATGCTGCTGCCAAAGATTCAAAGTACTCCGTAAAATAATTTCCCAATTTAGGGAAAAATGGATCACCTTGTATGTAGCACATTCTGTAGTACTCTTATAAGCTACTGTTACAAAGACTCGCTGGAATTCTTTCATATGAGTAGTTCCCCATGCTGCTAAGCAAGGATTTAAATATCGGAAATATCGGTAGTCCGAAAATACGAAAATATCGACGGAAATATCGATAAAAATTACATGGAAACCACGGAAATTGTAAGAAAAAGTTGGAAATTTTTATTGAAACTTTGCAGGATGTTTATTTAGTCAATTATCTATTAGTTTATCACAAAAAATTGGAAGGAAATGCATTGCATGATGGATTTAACTTATTTAAGTTGATTATATAGCAAGCTGGCAAACATTGTGAGTGTAGAAAATATGTAAATATTTTAGCATATTTTCACAAGAACATAAGTGATATGGTGGTCAAAGTGTTGAAGGAGTAAAATTGGAGGGGTTCGAATCCCCTTGGTGTTTTAAAAAAAGAACAGGCCAAAGGCCCCAAATTAAAATGGCCCAAGGCATTTTAAACAATTTAAATAAAAACATAAAAGGAAAAAGAAATGGGTTGGGGCTGCCCAGGTTTTGGGTTTGGCAGGAATGGCCCAAAGGGCCTAAGGTTGATGGGTCGCCGGACCCAAGGAAGAAAAAGGCCGGAGTTCGGCCGAAATTCTACCATAACTTTGAACGTCCATAACTTCTTCGTTACTCAACCAAATTAAGTGATCCAAACATGAAAGGGGCAGTGCTCGTCGGAAAACTGGGTTTGGGGCCGAAGGTTTGGGCAATTTTCAAAGCTTTGTAACTTCTTCGTTTCTTAACCAAATTGAGTGATTCAAAAGCTAAAATGTAGTTAGGAATGTGGAGAAAAGGTTCATACCAAGTGAGGACCGAGTGGTGGCCGGTGTTGACCGGAAAATGACCTGAAAGATGGCCAAACGACCACGGTTTATGAGTTCGGCCGGAATTCTACCCTAACTTTGAACGTCCATAACTTCTTCGTTACTCAACCAAATTAAGTGATCCAAACATGAAAGTTGTAGTACTCGACGAGATGAAGAGATTGATACCCTGCACGCCGGCCAATTCGCCGTGGTTTGGCCGAAAAATTCCTCGAAAGGGGCGGTGCTGCCCAAAGGGCCGGAATTCTACCCTAACTTTGAACGTCCATAACTTCTTCGTTACTCAACCAAATTAAGTGATCCAAACATGAAAATTGTAGTACTCGAGGAGATGAAGAGATTGATACCATGCACGCCGACCAAATCGCCGTGGTTTGGCCGAAAAACGCCTCAAAATGAGGGTTCCCATCAGAAAACTGGGCAATAGAAGAGCATGCTAGAGTTTGCCAGTCCCACATCACCTGTGGGTTGGCTGGGAGCCTGCTCGCTGGGCTATAAAACGTTCATTCCAAATCCTATTTGATAAACCTTTCAGCCTTTTGGCTAATGTGAGGTTTAGTATAAGTTTTTGTTAGTTTAATATCTAATATGTGGACTAATGGTTCACGTGATATTAAATTAATATTTTAGTATTTTTAAGTATATTTGGGGTTTAATATCGCAATATTATCGATAATATCGCGATATTTTAACGAAAATCATTTGGATAGTAAAAAAAATATCGTTGGGGGAAAAAAACGATATTATCGGCGATATTTCGCCGATAATATCGATATTTAAATCCATGCTGCTAAGTACTTTTGAGCATATGTGATCGCTCGCAAGTTATTTTCAGCTCGTACCAACTCTATAAACTCTTGAAGTCTCAGCTGAAACTCAAATTTGCTCTGCCATCAATAAAGAATTCAGCATTAGATAATACAAAACAAATGAACTACAATTCAATTGGTATAACTGTCAACAGAAACCTTTGTTATCTAATTTGAGGAAGGAAACAGTTTGAAGTACCAACTCAAACAAATGAATTTCAAGAACCATTTTATCAGAAATTCACAAGCAGTTGTTAGAAATTTAGTAGAACCAACATACTTACGGAAGCATTGTAGCTACAACTACGGGGAATCTTTCACAACTAAGGTATAAAATATCGATGATATCGGTAGTCCGGAAACACGGAAATATCGACGGAAATATCGGGATAATATCAATATCGATAAAAATCCAATGGAAACCACGGAAATTGTAAGAAAAAGTTGAAAATTTTTATTGAAACTTTGCAGGATGTTTATTTAGTCAATTATCTATTAGTTTATCACAAAAAATTGGAAGGAAATGCATTGCATGATGGATTTAACTGATTTAAGTTGATTATATAGCAAGCTGGCAAACATTGTGAGTGTAGAAAATATGTAAATATTTTAGCATATTTTCACAAGAACATAAGTGATATGGTGGTCAAAGTGTTGAAAGAGTAAAATTGGAGGGGTTTGAATCCCCTTGGTGTTTTAAAAAAAGAACGGGCCAAAGGCCCCAAATTAAAATGGCCCAAGGCATTTTAAACAATTTAAATAAAAACATAAAAGGAAAAAGAAATGGGTTGGGGCTGCCCAGGTTTTGGGTTTGGCAGGAACGGCCCAAAGGGCCTAAGGTTGATGGGTCGCCGGACCCAAGGAAGAAAAAGGCCGGAGTTCGGCCGAAATTCTACCATAACTTTGAACGTCCATAACTTCTTCGTTACTCAACCAAATTAAGTGATCCAAACATGAAAGGGGCGGTGCTCGTCGGAAAACTGGGTTTGGGGCCGAAGGTTTGGGCAATTTTCAAAGGTTTGTAACTTCTTCGTTTCTTAACCAAATTGAGTGATTCAAAAGCTAAAATGTAGTTAGGAATGTAGAGAAGAGGTTCATACCAAGTGAGGACCGAGTGGTGGCCGGTGCTGACCGGAAAATGACCTGAAAGATGGCCAAACGACCACGGTTTATGAGTTCGGCCGGAATTCTACCCTAACTTTGAACGTCTATAACTTCTTCGTTTCTTAACCAAATTTAGTGATTCAAAAGCTAAAATGTAGTTAGGAATGTGGAGAAGAGGTTAATACCATAGTCTTAAATATCGAAATTATCGGCGAAATATCGCCGATAATTTCGTTTTTTTCACCCCAACGATATTTTTTTTACTATCCAAATGATTTTCGTTAAAATATCGCGATATTTCCAAAAAAAATCGCGATATCGGCAAAAATTCGAATCGGAGAAGAAGACCAAAGCTTGTACAACTCCAGCCAACTGATATCTTCCTCCTGACTCACGTATTTTGCCAAATCAAAACCAAAAACTACTTAAAAATTAATTTAATATCATGGGAACCAATGGTTCCCATTTAGATATTAAACTTACAAAAACAAAAACTAAACCACATCTCAGCCAAGAGGCCGAGAATGGAACGCCTTACTCAAGGCTAGAATTGGGCTTTTATAGCCCAGTTAGCAGCCTCATTTCTATACCACAGCCGATGTGGGACACTCTGCTGAAGCAAACCCAGTTTTTCGACGACCACCGCCCCTTTCGAGGCGTTTTCCGACCAAACCAAGCCGAGTTAGCAGGCGTGTAGGGTATCAATCCCTTCATATTGTCGAGTGCTACAACTTTCATGTTTACATCACTTAATTTGGTTGAGTAACGAAGAAGTTATGGACGTTCAAAGTTAGGGTAGAATTACAGCCCTTTGGGCAGCACCGCCCCTTTCGAGGCGTTTTCCGGCCAAACCACGGCGATTTGGCCGGCGTGCATGGTATCAATCTCTTCATCTCGTCAAGTACTACAACTTTCATGTTTGGATCACTTAATTTGGTTGAGTAACGAAGAAGTTATGGACGTTCAAAGTTAGGGTAGAATTCCAGCCGAACACATAAACCATGGTCGTTTGGCCATCTTTCAGGTCATTTTCCGGTCAGCACCGGCCACCACTCGGTCCTCACTTGGTATTGACCTCTTCTCCACATTCCTAACAACATTTTAGCTTTTGAATCACTCAATTTGGTTAAGAAACGAAGAAGTTATGGACGTTCAAAGTTAGGGTAGAATTCCGACCGAACTCATAAACCGTGGTCGTTTGGCCATCTTTTAGGTCATTTTCCGATCAGCACCGGCCACCACTCGGTCCTCACTTGGTATGAACCTCTTCTCCACATTCCTAACTACATTTTAGCTTTTGAATCACTCAATTTGGTTAAGAAACGAAGAAGTTACAAACCTTTGAAAATTGCCCAAACCTTCGGCCCCAAACCCAGTTTTCCGACGAGCACCGCCCCTTTCATGTTTGGATCACTTAATTTGGTTGAGTAACGAAGAAGTTATGAACGTTCAAAGTTATGGTAGAATTTCGGCCGAACTCCGGCCTTTTTCTTCCTTGGGTCCGGCGACCCATCAACCTTAGGCCCTTTGGGCCGTTCCTGCCAAACCCAAAACCTGGGCAGCCCCAACCCATTTCTTTTTCCTTTTCTGTTTTTATTTAAATTGTTTAAAATGCCTTGGGCTATTTTAATTTGGGGCATTTGGCCCGTTCCTTTTTTAAAACACCAAGGGGATTCGAACCCCTCCAATTTTACTCCTTCAACACTTTGACCACCATATCACTTATGTTCTTGTGAAAATATGCTAAAATATTTACATATTTTCTACACTCACAATGTTTGCCAGCTTGCTATATAATCAACTTAAATCAGTTAAATCCATCATGCAATGCATTTCCTTCCAATTTTTTGTGATAAACTAATAGATAATTGACTAAATAAACATCCTGCAAAGTTTCAATAAAAATTTCCAACTTTTTCTTACAATTTCCGTGGTTTCCATTGGATTTTTATCGATATCGATATTATCCCGATATTTCCGTCGATATTTCCGTGTTTCCGGACTACCGATATTTCCGATATCATCGATATTTTATACCTTAATACCACAGTACAAAATATCGATATTATCGGCGAAATATCGCCGATAATTTCGTTATTTTCACTCAACGATATTTTAACTCATATCCAAATAACTTTTGTTGAAATATCGCGATATTATCGATAATATCGCGATATTTCCAAAAATATCACTATATCAGCATTTTAGTATATTATTTAAAGAAAATATCGCGATATTATCAATAATATCGCGATATTAAACACCAAATATACTTAAAAATACTAAAATATTAATTTAATATCACGTGAACCATTAGTCCACATATTAGATATTAAACTAACAAAAACTTATACTAAACCTCACATTAGCCAAAAGGCTGAAAGGTTTATCAAATAGGATTTGAAATGAACGTTTTATAGCCCATCGAGCAGGCTCCCAGCCAACCCACAGGCGATGTGGGACTGGCAAACTCTAGCATGCTCTTCTATTGCCCAGTTTTCCGACGGGAACCCTCCTTTCGAGGCGTTTTCCGGCCAAACCACGGCGATTTAGCCGGCTTGTAGGGTATCAATCTCTTCATCTCGTCGAGTACTACAATTTTCATGTTTGAATCACTTAATTTGGTTGAGCAACGAAGAAGTTATGGACGTTCAAAGTTAGGGTAGAATTCCGGCCCTTTGGGCAGCACAGCCCCTTTCGAGGAATTTTTCGGCCAAACCACGGCGAATTGGCCGGCGTGCAGGGTATCAATCTCTTATAAAACATTCACATATGTATGTTCTTTTATGCAAGCATATTAGATATGTACATAAAACATTCACATATGTATGTTCTTTTATAAGAAATAACATATTATTCAATAATTATTTACTAATTCATTATATATAAATGATTGTAATTGGTTCGGCGCAATTGTTATTGGTTCGGAGCAACAGCTCACATTGCTTAATCCCTTGCTTAAATGAGTGTAAAATATTGTACTAATTCATTATATATAAATGATTATGGTGTGTTTAAACTTCTTTCATTAATTACTACATATTTTCTACACTCACAATGTTTGCCAGCTCGCTATATAATCAACTTAAATCAGTTAAATCCATTATGCAATGCATTTCCTTCCAATTTTTTGTGATAAACTAATAGATAATTGACTAAATAAACATCCTACAAAGTTTCAATAAAAATTTCCAAACTTTTTCTTACAATTTCCGTGGTTTCCATTGGATTTTTATCGATATCGATATTATCCCGATATTTCCGTCGATATTTCCGTGTTTCCGGACTACCGATATTTTCGATATCATCGATATTTTATACCTTGGTTAATACCAAGTGAGGACCGAGTGGTGGCCGGTGTTGACCGGAAAATGACCTGAAAGATGGCCAAACGACCACGGTTTATGAGTTCGGCTGGAATTCTACCCTAACTTTGAACGTCCATAACTTCTTCGTTACTCAACCAAATTAAGTGATCCAAACATGAAAGTTGTAGTACTCGACGAGATGAAGAGATTGATACCATGCACGCCGGCCAAATCGCCGTGGTTTGGCCGGAAAACGCCTCGAAAGGGGCGGTGCTGCCCAAAGGGCTGGAATTCTACCCTAACTTTGAACGTCTATAACTTCTTCGTTACTCAACCAAATTAAGTGATGTAAACATGAAAGTTGTAGCACTCGACGATATGAAGAGATTGATACCCTACACGCCCCCTAACTCGGCTTGGTTTGGCCGGAAAACGCCTCGAAAGGGGCGGTGGTCGTCGAAAAACTGGGTTTGCTTCAGCAGAGTGTCCCACATCGGCTGTGGTATAGAAATGAGGCTGCTAACTGAGCTATAAAAGCCCCATTCTAGCCTTCAGTAAGGCGTTCCATTCTCGGCCTCTTGGCTGAGATGTGGTTTAGTGTTTGTTTTTGTAAGTTTAATATCTAAATGGGAACCATTGGTTCCCATGATATTAAATTAATTTTTAAGTAGTTTTTTGTTTTGATTTGGCAAAATAAGTGAGTCAGGAGGAAGATATCGGTTGGCCGGAGTTGTACAAGCTCCGGCCTTCTTCTTCGATTCGAATTTTTGCCGATCTCGCGATTTTTTTTGGAAATATCGCGATTTTTTTTAAAATATGGCAATATTATCGATAATATCGCGATATTTTAACGAAAATCATTTGGATAGTAAAAAAAATATCGTTGGGTGAAAAAAACGAAATTATCGGCGATATTTCGCCGATAATTTCGATATTTAAGACTATGTTCACAACAATATAGCAGCAAAATGAATTAGAATCTATGAAAGAAAAAGGTCATTTTCTTTTTACTTCCATCTCCTAGTATGCAGTCCAAGTATGATAGAAGCATACAGTAGAAAGCCAAACTCGAACAAATAAGTCAAATTTCACATAAAAGAATGGCAGGAGACATTGAAAGAATCACCATCCTCCTAAACTTATGTACAGAGTATTTGTTTGCTAATTTCTTTCAAAAACAAGCAACAGGAGAGATAACTTTACTGACAGTAGTATTAGCAAACTCTTCCAATCCACCAAATAGCATGCTTCTCAACCCTAACCCCCCTACCCTCCTCCAAAACAAAAGGGAGCGCATACCTTGGATTTCTTTAACCGTGACTTGTTCTCGGCACACCAGGCTAGGGCAGGGCCTACCTCCTTATTCTGAAGGGCTTCAATACCCTTTTTTACTTCTTGGAATACATCAATATCAACAAAATTCTGACACATAAGAAACTAATCAAGTTGCCGACACATACAAACAGAAATATGGAAAAATTCTTCAATCTGCACCACTAGCAATAAGAAAGAAGGGATTCTAACAAAGCCAATGAACCTGCGGCAATAAAAGCTAGTATCCCCTATTTATTCTACTTACCTTCACTTCCTAACTCCTATACTAGACCATAAAAGTTCCAACCTATCAATTATGGAAGCAATACGCTGCTTTCTTTCATTATATAGACTTTGTGAGCTAAAATTTAGTTCATAATTTCTTCATTAATGTCAAAAAGATAATTTCTTTCCATCGTTAGAAAATGTGAAGATGAATCCCTCTTCCCATTGTAAAGTAGAGTAAGCAATTGGATAATGAGCATGACGATAATAATAAAACCGTTTGATTGCCAGGTATATAATAACATTGCCATCGTTTCCAAGTTCTTCAATCCAATTAATACATTCAAACTACAATAACTCATGATATTCAAACCTTCCATGAATTTATGAACATTGGAAAGAAAAAAACTGATGACAGAGCACTCGGTATAAAGAACCACAAATATGTAATGTCAACAAACCTAGGACAGGAAACCAAAACTACCTGAATATTTCTGCTTTCCTGTAGCTTCACTGCCGTATCATAATAAGACATCCGCAACATGTAGTCCACAAGTATCCGGTTCACACGTGTGTTATTCCATTCAGACAGACTCTCCACATCTGCCGATTCTAAATGATCAAGCCGAGCCCAGCACCTCTGCGCCTGCAAGTGCTCCGTCTTACCCCTCCTCTTCCAACTTAATCACAAAAAACCCCACATCAATCAGCATGAAAATTCCAATCACAAACAGCCAAATTCAATCACTCAAAGCATAAATATAAACAAAAATAATCTACTACAATTATCAAACCACAAAAATCCAATCCGGATTAGTTCAATGTCAATTTAGATCGATGACTTTCAACAGTTTAACAGTAATGTAAATCATATCAAAGCTACCCAAGCTAATAAATCTCGAATTAACCTCTGGTTGCCTCGAATCCATCGGATTAACCTCCGTTCTTTTCTATTTCCTCTCACTCCTCCGTCATCCAAACAGGATAAAACAATCCAAGCTAAGGTTTACAAATCCAGTACCTTTCGTTTAAGCCCCTGCAGCCTGGAAACGAGGGAGCTGAGATGATTCACGGCGTCGTCCGACGACATGTTGTCCCGGTCAGCGTCTTCCGAGACGCCGTTAATAACGGAGGAAATCTTCTCGACGACGCGGTGGTTGGCGCGGATCGTCTTCTTGTAGTGCTCGAAGGGGACTCTGAGGAACTGGTGCTCGAGCTTCAGGGAGTCGGCGAGGTGGCTCAGTTTCTAGGACGGAGGAGGGGTTGCGGCGGCGGGGCCGGGTCCTAGGGTTGGTCCCGGCGACGCGGCGGTACCGTTGGGGAGGGAATCGATTTCCATTGAAGGAGGAGAAAGAGATGGATAGAGAGAATGATTGGGGAGATTCGAGGGTGGAATGACAGAAAGAGTAGGGACAAAGGTGGATGGGGGAGGAGAAGACTTTAAACGACGGCGTATTGTTTTCGTGGTTTTTCTACAACGGTCCTAACTGTTTCTTAATTTTTTATTTTGTTGGGTCATTAAAATGCTTCATTAGGGTAAGGCCCCATAAAAAGCAAGGAAGTAGTGAGGTCTGGCCCATGAGAACACCTCCACCAGTCCAAACAAAAATCCCAAATCTAGAGTCCAGGAAAAAAAAGGTTTAATTATTTTAGGTCAGCCCCGGCAAGCGACGTACTGCAAAATAAAATGTGATAATATTACGTTGTTAGAGTCTATACATTCTAGCATTTGACTTACGTGAAATTTTTTGCAACCAGCTAAATTTTCAGTAAGTAGTGGATTGTTATAGTGAATAAAACCTTCTTTATCAACTAGCTGCACATCTGATTCAAAATCTTCCTCTCGTTATAGCTTAGTTTACCATAATAATATCTCTCGTTATAATTACTAATTTTTTTAATTTAGAAGAAAAAGAAAATTTAGCTAAGCAAACCTCCTGACCACGTGTATTAAAGCAAACTTGTACCTGTTCCCACCCGATTCCCACTCTATCAGACACCCGCTCCTTCCCTCTATTTCAGCAGACGACAAAATTTTCACTTTCTGACTAATTTACCCTCCCATATATTACCAGCCCGAAAGAACACCAAAAATAATTAATTAATTAAAAATAAAAAACCAAAAAGCCTTCTAATTGGGTCGGGCCATATAATAATTAAGGCTTAAATGTCAAGGGCGTCTATGTGTTATAGTTATATGAATAATTTAGTTCTCGTGTTTTTTTATTTGGCTAATTGAGTCCTCGTGTTTATCTTTTTAGCCAATCAAGAATATTTCATTCAATTTCTTTTTTTAAAAAAAACCATAAGAAAAATTATATGAGATATAATTACGCTTTCTCTTTACATATAAATGCAAATCAATGAGAAATAACACATATAAGAAATAAAACTTCCAATTTGAAAAATGATTAAGGTTGTGACATAGAAAAGAGAGGGAGTAATGTTAGGGAGGAGGTCGAGGAGTTAGGGGGAGAATAATTTTTCTTTTAATTTTTATTTTATTTTAACTTAAATAAATAATTTTATAAATAAGTTCATAATAAAAAAAATTTACAAAAATTAAATGAAAATGTTCTTAATTAGCTAACGAAGATAAACACAATGACCAAATTGACCAAATTAAAAACACAGAGACTAATTGATTCAATAACTATAACACATGAACCATTTTAATATTTAAGCCAATAATTAATCCATTGACTCACTCTCACTCCCACTTAGGAATGGGCAACGGTTATGGCGGACGGGTAACCGCGGTTATTTACCCATAACCGTTTATGCTCATACCCGCATAACCGTTTACCCGTTGGGTAATTGCCTAAACGGTTATACCCATACCCATAACCGCATACCCATTTAACCATAACCGTTTAATACCCGTTTACCCATTTACCCTTTTTAGGTCCCGTTTATCTTTTTTTTTTTTTTTTTACCATTTCCCCTTTTCACCCGTCTACATGTTTTTTAACGACTTGAAAATTTTACAATTAAACACCGTTATAGGTTCATTCATCATATATTTTTGTATTTTAATTTTTTAAATCCTTATACCATTACAGTAATAATAGTTTACGGACGATATTTCTAACTATTACCAATGAAGGTAATATAATATTTGCTAAGTATTCTTGGGTTATGAAAACTGTTTAGAAGACAACCCATAATGTAAAGTATTAACATAATATATATATATATATATATATATATAATGAGCTACATTATATTATAATTAGCTATATAAACCATGCACTATAGTCAATAGCATTGATCTAAGTTTTGTCCGATAGAGAACATGGTTTGTATTAATTTTACATATATAAAATAAATGGGTAAACGATTACCCGTTTATAGCTGCGGTTAATACCCATAACCACCCATTTAATTTCACAAGTAAACGGTTATACCCATAACCATTTATTTATCTAAACGGTTACCCATAATGGTAACCAAGAAGTTTAAATGGGCGGGTAACCGCTGTTATCCATAACCGCGGGTATTTTGCCCATCCCTAGTCGTATGCTTCAAAATAAAATTATATGACTAATAATTTGTACATATAAATATATCATGTAAAACCGTGATGGCTATGTCTCGGCACATAAGCAAATATATGTTACCGACATAATCAATAAGCACTTGTAATTAGCATAGTGTAAAAAATAAAACGATGCATGTTGGCTAGTGCCAAACAGTGTGTGGCTTGCCAAAAAGGTTTTATGCTTGGTATGTAGGCTTGTATTAAAAAGTGTAGTAATAGAAATATAAGTTATTGAGCACATCATATAGGTTTTATGCTACAGAAATCATGCACTATAGTCAATAGTGTTGATCTAAGTTTTGTTCGATAGAAAACATGATTTGTATTAATTTTACATATATTAAATAAATGGGTAAACGGTTACCCGTTTATGACCGCGGTTAATACCCATAACCGCCCATTTAAATTTTGCGAGTAAACGGTTATACCCATAACCGTTTATTTATCTAAACGGTTACCCATAACCATAACCGTTTAATTTAAATGGGCGGGTAACTACCCATAACCATTGAGTATTTGGCCGTCCCTACTTCCACTCCCGCTCTCACTCTCTCTTGATTTTGTTCCCGGCATCATCACAAGAGCAGCCGCGCAGCCAAACCTCGCCGTTTGGGGCTTAACGGTCGAAACGCCGGCCTCTAACGCCGTTTAAGCAGTAAGACTCTACCTCCTCCTCTACCCCTCTCGCCCGTTTAAATATCCATTCCCCATAACATTCGGGTTTCTGAGTTGGAACTTGGAACCCATTTTCCTCAAGCATTGGAGAGGGAACTGGACAGAAGGTCGACTGACTGGTCTCTTAAGCTTGAGAAATATCAGTTCGAAGAGCAGAGGCTTCGTGAGCAAGTTAGAGAGCTTGCAGAGCAAAAGGTCTCGCTTCAAAGAGAAGTCTCTTCCTTTAATGCGAGGGAAACCGAGTATAAAGCAGCGGAGGAACAGCTTAACGGCCTTACTGCAACGGTGGGGGAAATGAGAGAGGTGAATCAAGAATTGAACAAGTCCATTACAAGATTACTGAGAACCTGCAAAGAACAAGAGAAGACGATAGATTGCTTGCGTGAAAGTTTTAGGGAGGAATTTAGGAAGAACCAATCCGCTGAGAGGTTTGATAAGCACGTCCCTAAATTGCAGATGGAGCAATTGAGGTTGACAGGAGTAGAACAGGCCTTGAAAATAGAGTTGGAATCTCATAGGGTTGTTAGGCATGAGAATATACACTTGTTAGACCGGTTGAGTGGAAGTGGGAAAGAAAATGGTGCTTTAACTCTCAAGCTAGATAACGAGATGTGGACGCGAGTCTCCTGCTTGCAGATTCAAGGGTTATCGATTCTAAACGAGAGCTAGCAGTTATGTTTAAACTTACTGGAATTTGTTAAAGGGAAAGCAGGCCAATTTCCAGAAGCTAAGCACGGGTAGACGGACAATTTTTTGTTGAATCTGAAATGAAAGTTGAGGGCATCAAGCGTGGAACTGAAAGCTTCGCAAGAAGTTTGAAGACAATATCTGGTTTGCTGGACAAAAATCCAGTCTGTCCGCTTCAAAATTAGCATCTAAGGGCACGAATGCTGATGAATCAGCATATCCAAATGATCAAACTCCAGAGCTAGTTGGTACTGAGTAAGTTCTTTGGTATTGTTAAACAAGTTATTTTGTTTGCATTCTACACATAAATTGTTACTGATGCTGTCAGTCTTACATAGGACGATATGAGATATGAGTTCAAAGCAGAAACTTTACTAACAAGTCTACTGAGAGAAAAGTTGTATTCGAAAGAGCTGGAAGTTGAGCAGTTGCAAGCTGAAGTTGCCGCAGCTTTAAGAGGAAATGACATTTTCCGATGTGAAGTGCAAAATGCAATGGGCAACCTTTCCCGTCTTACCCACTTGGCGAAGGACCTTGAAATGCAGGTAACCTGTAGTATCACATATAATTTCAACGTTAGAGATCGTAATGTGTTTGAATCTGGTGCTTCGTATGTTATATGACGTATGTATAACAGACAACATAGATTAAGGCCCTCTTAACTAATTATTTTTCCCTTGTTAATAGAGGCTTGAGAAGGATGAGAATGTTGGTATTTTGGGTAATCTTCATCCTTAATAAAGCTTGAATAAGAATGAAGAAAGATGGGAAATATATTTTTCTATGGCTGCAGCACGGGAGATAAAAAAAACAGAGAGCTTTGTGAAAATAGAGATCTGATTTTATTCATGATATTTTCTGTTATATATGGCTCAACACATAAGTCGACTGAAGACAAGATGTTGGGTCGACTGAGTGAGCCATCAGTCAGCCTTTTACAAACAGAATAAGTCGACTGAAGCAAGTCTTCAGACAACCCTTTTAATACAGCTTAGGTCGACTGAACAAAAACAACTGTCAGCCTTTGGGTCGACTCAAGCATTACATATTAACTAACAAGCATCTAAATTAGACAATAAACAGAAGCAAAGGATTAACTTTAACACTCCCTCTTAATGCTTTGCTGCTTCACTCCTAAAAGTTCTCTTAGGTAGATGAATCTGTCTTTTGGTAATGCCTTGGTGAAGATATCAGCAACTTGATCTTCTGTCTTGTAGTAGACCACTTCCACTTCCTTGTCTTCCACAGCACCTCTAATGTAGTGATGCTTTAGAGCAATATGCTTTGATTTACCATGACAGACAGGATTCTTGCTCATGGCAATAGTTGACTTATTGTCACAAAGGATATGAGTTGCTGATTCTTGATTCTCACCAAAATCTTGCATAATTCTTCTCAGCCACACTGCTTGAGAAGTTGCAATTGAAGCCGACACATACTCAGCCTCTGCCGTTGATAGTGCAACTGATTTCTGCTTCTTACACGCCCAAGAGAATACTCCAGTCCCTAATGTAAAAGTATAGCCAGATGTGCTCTTCAAGTCATCCACACTACCTCCCCAATCACTATCACAGAACCCATACAATTTCGGTTCAACATTCCTTCATACATAATACAAAAGTCAAGTGTACCTTGTATGTATCTTAGGATCCTTTTTGCAGCTCCATAGTGAATGCAAGTAGGTTTGTGCATAAATCTGGACAACAAGCTTGCAGCATACATAATATCGGGTCTAGTTGCTGTCAAATACAACAAACTCCCAACCAGGCTTCTATAAACAAATTCATCAGTATCACCACTACCATCTTCTCTTTGAAACTTTTCATTCACAACTAGAGGTGTTGCAACAGGCTTGCAACCAACCATTTTGAATTTTTCTAGAAGTGTTTTTGCATATTTCTTTTGAGTAATAAAGATACCATCATTTGATTGAATGATACTAATTCCCAAAAAATAATGCAACATGCCTAGATCGCTCATCTCATATTTCCTCATCATGTCATTCTTGAAATTCAAGATCATATTTTGACTACTTCCAGTATAAACCAAATCATCAACATATAAGGAAACGATAAGAATATCTGAAATACCTTCTGTTTTGACATAGAGGGCAGGTTCATTCTCACTTCTTTGAAAACCTCTTTCAGTGAAATATGAGTCAATCTCTCCATACCATGCTCTCGGTGCTTGTTTCAGGCCATAAAGTGCCTTCTTAAGCTTGTACACCTTGTGCTCTTGTCCTTTAAGAACAAATACTTGAGGTTGATCAACGAACACCTCTTCTTTTAGGACTCCATTTAGGAAAGCCGACTTGACATCAAGTTGGTGTAGAAACCACCCCTTCTGAGCTGATACGGAAATAAGGCCTCTGATTGTTTCATGCCTAGCTACCGGTGCAAAGGTTTCTTGGAAGTCAATCCCAGGTTTCTGAGAATAACCCTTTGCTACCAATCTAGCTTTGTTCCTTTGAATGGAACCATCTTGATTGAGCTTAGTCTTATAAATCCACTTCACTCCAATGACGGAGTTGTCACAAGGTTTGTCCACTAGTTCCCATGTCTTGTTTTTCACAATGACATCAATCTCCTCTTGCATTGCAGCCTTCCAAGTCTCTTCTTTCACTGCATCATCAAAGTTTTCAGGTTCTACAACACAGAAATTGCAGCTTTCATAGACTTCATTTAAGCTCTTTAACCGAACCGGTGTTGAACTTGGACTTGAAGTTGTAGGAGAGTGAACTTGAGGACTGTTTTCATGTGATAATTGTGGAATTTCTGGCTCAATTTCTTCTTCATTTGATTGATTTTCTTCTTCAATTCTGATTAGTGCAGATTCTTCTCGGATAGTTGCTTGATTCCAATCCCACAAAGATTTCTCACTAAAAAGAACATCTCTACAAACCACAACTTTCTTCTTTTTTAAATTGTAGAGTCTGTACCCTTTTGTGTATGAAGCATAGCCTACGAAAATGCATCTTTCACTTGACTCATCAAGTTTTTGTCTTAGTTCTTTCGGAACATAAGCAAAACAGATTGATCCAAACACTCTCAAATGATTCACGGATGGCTTTCTTCCACTCCATGCTTCAAATGGTGTTTTTCCTTCAACTGCCACTGTTGGATGCCTATTCATTATCTTTCATTCTTATATACTCAAAATCTCTTCTCAAAGATTGGAGTTTAACTGCCCTTACCTTAGTAGAGCCTCTGTAGACTTTCTCCAAGACATCCCAAGCTGATTTGGCATCTGTCTCATTCGAAATTCTCGGAAAAATTTCATCTGAGATAGCATTTTGGATGACCCCAAGAGCTTTTGCATCTCTCTTGATGTTCTCCTTCAGTTCCTTTGTTTGAGTCTCTGTCAAAGCTTCAGTACTTAGAGGTACTACAAAGCCATCTTCAATCAAACTCCACAAATCATGAGATACAAAAATTGTTCTCAACTTTGTCCTCCAGAAGTCATAATTTACTCCATTGAAGATAGGAGTTCGAATCTCACCACTGCTACTTGAACCAGCCATGAATTTGAAAAATTTTGATTCTAGGGTTTCATTTAGAATTTTCCCCCTTTTTGAGAATCAAAGAAACGCCGCACTCTATTGATCAGATTGGCTCTGATACCATGTTGGTATTTTGGGTAATCTTCATCCTTAATAAAGCTTGAATAAGAATGAAGAAAGATGGGAAATATATTTTTCTATGGCTGCAGCACGGGCGATAAGAAAAACAGAGAGCTTTGTGAAAACAGAGATCTGATTTTATTCATGATATTTTCTGTTATATATGGCTCAACACATAAGTCGACTGAAGACAGGATGTTGGGTCGACTGAGTGAGCCATCAGTCAGCCTTTTACAAACAGAATGAGTCGACTGAAGCAAGTCTTCAGACAACCCTTTTAATACAGCTTGGGTCGACTGAACAAAAACAACTGTCAGCCTTTGGGTCGACTCAAGCATTACATATTAACTAACAAGCATCTAAATTAGACAATAAACAGAAGCAAATGATTAACTTTAACAGAGAACACAAACCAGCTTCAAAGCGACCTCCAGGCATCGGCGAAAGAATTAACAGTTACTCGGGGGATACTGCCTAAAACTTCAGAGGAGAGAGATATGATGTGGGAGGAGGTGAAGAAATACAACGAGAAGAACATGTTGTTGGAACTCGGAGGTTAACACGTTGAAGAAGAAGATCGAAACCTTTAACGAGTACATACTTCTAAAGGAAGGTCAGATCACAATTCTGAAAGATACCATAGGAAGGAACGAGCCTTTCGACCCTCCAGAGGTTCTGCTACTTTCAAATTGTCACCATGTTTGGCAGTTGGCGCCAATAAATGACAAGCTTTCTGGAAAGCAAATCAATTTTGCTCCGCCGGCAGCTGCTTCCCTCACATAATTATTTAATTAATTAAGAGTAATGTTATTCATACCATGTTTTTATACTACATTTCTATACCACCTTAGGTAACATTTGATGTAGAGAACCACATCAATTGAAAAATTTGCAAACCCAAGGAAATGAAGGAGAAAAACTCCTCGTATGCCACCTAAAGTGTATGAAAATGTGGTAAAAAAACATGGTATAAATAGTATTACTCACTAATTAAACAGAATTTATTATCATAATTACATTTAAAAGGGAAGAAAAAAAAAGAGAAGAAAAAGAGGTGAAAAATATGGGTACTTTGACGAGGCGGGAGCAGGTGGCGAAATTGGCGGCGAGCTCATTGATGGACGTCATTTGGGCGGCGGCCACTCGGATTGAGCTGGTGGCCATGTTTGAGTCTCCGGCGATGGTGACGCTTGCGGCTGGGAACAAATCGTAGCGCCGTCTTGGAGGAGTGGACTGATGCGATAATTAAGTGGGGAGAGGCAAATGACTGGCCTGCCATCGAACGGCCCGCGGGAAATTTTTAGGCAAAGCCACGTCGGACAGTTGTTGTTTTATTTGTTTGGCATGGAGCCCTTTGACTTTGCTGTATTTTCCTCTTATGCACTATATTTTGTTTCTTTCTCGTATTGCCACTTTAAAAATGTCGTCGTCCACCTTTTTTTTAATACAAATTTGTCTTCTGATTTTATAAATTTTGGAATGCATACAATATTTTTAAAGAAAAACTAAAGAAAAATTCAAAAAAAACTTTTCTTTTAATGAAAAGTCATTTTTAAAAATATAGTAAATAGTACCAGAGAAAGGTAAAAATGTGGTTTTTCGTTAAAAGTGAACAGTACCGGAAGTATTTTGTTAAAACTCCTAATTTTTAAAGTATCAACAACTTTTTATTAAACTATGAACATGGTTTCACTTTACTCTCCGTACTTTTAATTGGATTGGAAAAAGGTATTTTAGTCACAGTTATCATTGAGATTGTCATAACTTTTCGTTTTCATTTTTGAAATTTAAAATCAATAGAAGTGGTCTTTAAGATTATCCACCGTCAATCATTTTTTGTTCTTATGTGAAAAGGCTTTGTTGGATTAAAGAAATCACCAGTTTAAGATGAAGGGTTGATTTGATAAAAATACCCTCAATCTAACAGTTTCACGAAATGACTAAAATGATTAACGGTGGACAATCTTAGGGACTATTTTTATTAATTTTAAATCTCAGTGACCAAAATAAAGAGTTATGTTAATCTCGGAAACCATTTTGACAAAAAAAAATCTTTGAAAAATTATGAGTACCCTACACTTTTAGTGCCATTGTCCCCCTCAACCATGAATTGTCACAATTTATCATTAATTCTATCATGGGCAATGTATAATACCATCTTTTAGGGACATATACATCAACCAAATGCTACATTCACAACTAAAATTAATAAATAGTTAAAACTTTGATAAAAGGGTTATGTGAACAAATTAAGAATTGAAACAAACTCACATATCTTCAACAAAATCAAAGACTTGTCCTATATCAAAAGGATTGAATAAAATTTAATTTGATGAAATAATTGACAAAACTAACAACAAAAGAATAATAACACAAATTGAAGGTTTAAAATGATTCAACCAAATTGAAAATTCATAAGACCAAATGGAATAATGCCTTACTTCCCAAGGCATTGCTAAATATTTTTCATTTTTATTCATTTTCCTTGACAAATGTTTTGACACACCCCGACCCAGAAGGGCTGATGTATGTTGGCCATCACTGTGAAGTGACGTAACCATAGGGGTAAGTGATGTAAAAAGTGCATAAATTTAAATCGAACTAGAACTAAATCAAATAAAGATAGTGATAAAGTGCACAAACGTGGGTGTGGCCCACTATAGTTATTCAGAGCTTAAAGACAGAACGACTACTGAAGAGTAGTCAAGCAACTAAAGTACACTTATTACACACGGTGATAAGTTCATACATCAGGAGCTGAAGCTTAATGTTAGAAACTGTCAAGGTTCCTTGAATGTCATGAAGATCAGCTATCTAAGTCCCGGAGGGGCGAAAAACAAAATTGAGTGGGTCAGCAAAACAAACTTATACGAAAACCTTTATTTTTGAATATACTAACCCCTCGCCGTAAAACAAATGTAGTTTCCTTTAAGAAGAAGTACAATATGAGTAAGTATGTATATATATCCACAATACTATAGCCAAGTATAAATGACAATGTGTATGCCAAATCATGATAAAATCAATGCCGTAGAGGTATAATCATGTGACAATAATATAATGAAATTCTCATCCATCTAATGCTGGCACACAAGTTCGAACAGACAAAATCTAACACGAACAGGACTGGGTGTAATCAATACACTCAAGTACTACGATCACGTGAAGACTGGTGTAGAAGCACATCACATACAAGTCGAATTGCCTAATGCAATCTACCCGACAGGACTGGCACCTAACCTGGATCCAAGTTGAGCGAACGGTGCGATGTGAACATACACGTGAAGGACTGGCCCTGGCCTTAGGGCAAGTACTAACACGGGTGCAGCGGGATGAATATGTATACAGCTATGTATGAATGTAATGACAAGTATATCTCAACCGTATTTCAGCATTCATCACTATTATATCTCAATTATCCACTACTTGGCAACATATACATAAAGTGAAACATTTTATGAAGTTTGGAAACCATAAATACGTATATGTATCAAACAAGCTGCCCACTCACTAGTACGTTGCTGGATCGTAGCCCCCGAGCCTAACTTGGCCTTGAAATTCCTCGGGATACGTTTCTCCTATATATAAATAATTTATAACAAATTAATTAAAATACGTATACAAAAACTTAAATAAAACTCCCATCGTTTGCTCAAGCCTAGGGTTTAAATATATGAAATCGATCTACTCGACGTCACGAACACGCACATATTTTTATAAAAAAATTCCGATCACCCACGCCCCGCCACGCTCCGGCGACGGCACGGACCTACGCACCCCCACGCGCGGCCACGTGACATGCATACTAACGGCGTCAGTTAACGCCGTCAGGTATATTCTGTTAAATTCTTAACTGAAACCGTTAAATCTGACTGACGGCGTCGGAATATTCCGTCGTCTTCTTCGTTGAAACTCCAGCGAACTGGGAAATCTTATTTTTGTTATAACTTCTTCGATTTTAATCCAAAATTCATGAAATTTACACCAATGGAAAGCTGGAGATAAGTAGAACAACGTTATACCTGTTTTGGGATCTAAATCTCACGGGATCTCACTGGGTATATCTCACGAAATTCGGCCAAACTCGAAACTCAGTCCTCCGACGTCCAATTCGACTCAACGAAACTCCCCGAGCTTCGTGAGGAAGTTCTAAGACCTCATATGATCTTAGAATTCACTGAAAATGTCACACATGAAAGATGATGAACAGTACCAAAGTCGGAGGTTTATAGTTCGACGTGAAAACGATCGAGTTCTTACCTAAAATTGATGTTGATGAACTCGTGAGGTTCCAAGCAATCCAATGGTAACCTTGGATCCTTCGATCTTCAAGGTTTAAGTGGTTAACGATGTTTGTCCGTACGAAAATGATAGAGAGAGAGAGAGAGAGAGAGAGAGAGAGTTCGAGGGTAGGAGAGAGAGTAACTGAGAGTTGGAGAGAGAGAAAGAGTTGTATTATCTTTGATTTCTTTGGATTATGATTGAATGTCAAATAGAATAAGGAATGGTGACTTGTCATGGATGGAGGAGAGGGTTTCAGGGAAAAGAAAGTTGACAGGTTGGAGTGAGGGGGACACGGATCCCCTTCTTAAGGAAAAGAGGGAATATTTTCTAATATTGTACATAGTGTTTCAAGCACTGATAAATTTGTACGTGTGAGTAAAAATTAGAATACGAAAGCGTGAACGAAATAAAATTAATATAACGCGTCCACGTCACTCAACGATAAGGGCATAATTGTCAATATACACATGCGGGGAGAATTTACATAGGAAAATTAGGGACGGGTCGTCACAGTTTACATTTTCGAATTACAAGACATGTAGTAAAATTTCAATTCTCACAATAAAAAACAAGGTATAAAATAAGAAATAGATCTTGATTAATATAATATTTATAAATAGGCTAACGAATATATTGGCAAAATAAAATTAATGAAAAATTGTCATAAATTACAAGAATACACAAGTGTTGACTAGTTATGACTCGTTTGGAAATGCTTTTAGAGAAAATATTTTTGGGTTTCAAAAATACTTAAAAAGCACAAGGTATGTGCTTCTTCCATGTAGTACTTTATGTGTTTTTTCAGGATTTAAGTGCTTTCAGCTATTTTAAAAGTATTTCCAAACGAGCTCTTAGTAATTTAATACATCTAATCATCTATTTGGACATGCTCCATCACATAATTTCATTATCCAAACAGTTCATTGTTTAGAGCATCTGAACAAGTAGTTAACGCCATATTAAGTTACTAACTAATCAGCGCTTTAACGTTCCTCTATAACTTACGTGTAGAAAGTTGATACGAAAGTTCTTCACTTCGGACCAAGAAGAAAACGCGTAGAGATGAACAATAAACTTATTCAAGGGATGATTATCACCAAGTAGAAGAGAAAAGTCAAGCATCGATTTTCACCATAAAATCTTATGTTGCTAAAACAAAGTGATACAAAAGTTCCCCTATAACTTACGTGTAGAAAGGGATGATTATCACCATCAAATCTTATGTTGCTAAAACAAAGTCAAGGTTCGATTTTCACCAAGTAGAAGAGAAAAGTCCCATGTTCTTGGAAGGAAGTCGTTGCCGTTACAGTGACTGCCGAAATGCCGAATCCATATGGTTTAATCAAATTGGTGCATACCGATATAAACTATGTGTCTAATGTCATAAAAAACACACGAACCAAAAATTAACCAACAAAAAATGATTCAATTTTCACCAAGCAATTGAAAATAAAAAACTACCTTTGTACTTGAGTATTGAAGGGATGATCACCATATTAAATGAGCTTAAGTTTTGAAATTTATGTAGTAGCAGTCTTGCTTCCTTAAGATCCTTATATTGAGGATTTGTAAGGACCAAATTCATATTAATTACAAGATATACTAATTTAGATTCAAAAGCTTAAAATTCTTAACCATTAAGAAAACCTATTTTCTTCCTCCCCAGTCCCACAATAACGATGGTCTCCTTAATTTTAAGTTGGTTTTGCTTTATTAAGTTGTCAAATATTTTAAGCATTTGTATCTAAACTAATATAATCTTGTGGTTAATATGCATGAGGACCTTAGGAGAGCAAGATTGATTAAATTATACACATTTGTCAGAGCAAATTTTTGGTGGACTTGAAACATGGCTACGTTATGTTACTACTTCATTGAACTTATAACATGTGGATTGTTTTATTAACATATCCCATGAGTAGGATACATCAACCATGTAGTCCATCCTTAATATGTTACCGGTACCCCAAAAAAAAAAATTTACAAGATGTTAATGTGGTAGTGATGTACCACCACTACTTAAGAAGCAACAATAAAAAATGCACTCAACTTGTTTTGACAAACGATAAGATAATTACATTAAATTCATATAAACTATTAAAATGAGAATTCAAACTTGAGTGCAGATACGTATCACACTGCTCATAGATAGTGACAACAAGTTGACAACTATATTCCCAAGAAATTCCCAAAGACAACACAATATAATTGGCAAAGTGGGAATTATTATTATTTAGAACAACTTATTAGAAGGGAGTTGTTACTGAATAAAGGTTGGGAGGAGAAGATGAGCAAAAGTTGCCTAAAATGGTGGTTTGTTGGTGGTCAAAGTCAAAACCCCAGCCCATAAATTAGAATACCAAAACTGAAAATCCAACCCAATAGGCCTCAGCTCTCTCCCTTATCGTGGTTTTTTCAAACCGAGGGCGAGGGGTTTGTAACTTTGTATTCTTCTTTCTCCATGCTTAATCTTCTCTTTCCCTGCAAGAAACAAAGATTATAACCGTTCTTTTTGTTGTTAAATAATAAGGAGAACCAATTTACTGCTCCCTCTCTCTCTCTCTCTCTACCACGCTTTCTCTCTCTTCATTCTTTCGATCTAACCCTTTCCACGTTTCTGGCAACCTTTTTTCTGTCAGAACATTCCAAATCTGTTTCATTGGTTCTCAGTCTAATCCGAATAAAAATGTTCTGCCGAGCTCTCGGATGGTAGTTGAATCGTCATAGACAAAGGCCAGAGGAATCCCCCCTCCAAGGCTCCGACATATTGAATACAAGGTATGCAGATTTTGTTTTTGAATTCTTAAAGACATGAACTTTTGTTGTTTGAGTTATGATTCAATGTTGTTTTTTCGTACCCCAGATGTTTGTTTGGTCTTAAGTTTATGTTGGACAATTGAATTTATGGTTTCATGTCTTTTTCTGAAACACCAATTGGTTTTTAGTTTGCATTTTAATTATCTGGGAAGGATGCCCCTTTTCAATTAATTACCTGCAAGTTAATTATCTTCCTAAACTCATGTTATCTGGATTTGCAGACCTTTCAATTTGACTTTGGTTCTGTTTGCAATTTAATTTTTACTCTTAAATTTATATGCAGGTTATTCACATACCGATCATTGGATTTTGTAATTGCAGGGAAGGTAGACGAGGCGCCAGGATTAGCTCTTGTTCACAACGATGATTCGTTGAATAATTTAATTCCGGGGTCATTTGGTTGAGAATATGTGAGGGATGGTATCAACTACTTTTCTGAAACTTGTGTCACCTTGCTGGAAACCGTCTTTCGAGGGTGAAAATTCTAATAGGGGGGACGTGAGTGGTCGAATTGATGGTTTGTTGTGGCATAAAGATTCGGGGCGTCATGTTAATGGAGATTTCTCGATGGCAGTAATTCAAGCAAACAATTTGTTGGAAGACCATAGCCAACTGGAATCGGGGCCATTGAGCTCCCTCGAATCAGGGCCTCATGGAACATTTGTTGGAATTTATGATGGACACGGAGGTCCAGAAACAGCCCGGTTTTTAAATGAACACCTGTTCAACAATATCAAGAGTGCGTTATTCTTCCTCCTAAATTCATCTTTTTTAGACCTGTTGAGGAGTTTGGTAATTGTGATAACTAAACGAATGCTGCTATTATTAAAAGAAACCTGAGAAAGTAGTGTTTTCTTATGTCTTGCACCATAGGAAAGTAGTATTAAACAAGGTATAGTCGTTTTGGTGCGATCTGTCTTGCATGCTTGCTACACATGCGATTATCAAGAGCTATTTCATATGTTGCTCCAATGTGACTTTTTGGAGAGTTTGAAGAAGACAGAAAGCTCTTCTTTTTTTGGATCGAGTGGGAGCTTTATTGTCTAGGATTATCTTTGTAGTGACAGTTTATTCATTTTGCAATGCTCGACTGATGATGTTTGAGTCAGAATCGGGATCAGTGGGGATAAGAATTTCGTTATTATTATGGCAATTGTGAGGTTCCCGAGTGAGGTGTAAAACATGTGGTTTGGACTGGATTTCTTGAATTTTCTTTCATTAACAACCTCCTCGATCATGAATTATATGTCATAATACTAATTATGAAAATTTACGAACAACTGAGGTTCTGGTCACATAATAATCCCTATTGTTATCAGTTTTTATGGTATAACAGATATCTTATTTATGCAGGTTTCACTTCCACTACTTAGATAGCTAATGCATATATTTACTGACTTGACAGCTTTCCGTGGTGCAGAGTTCACATCAGAGAATCAGGGAATGTCAGCAGATGTTATCACCAAAGCATTTTTGGCGACCGAAGAGGAGTTCCTCTCTCTAGTAAAGAAGCAGTGGGCAATCAAGCCACTGCTTGCTTCTGTTGGTGCATGTTGTTTAGTAGGCATAGTATGTAGTGGGCTGCTATACATAGCAAATGCGGGGGATTCTCGTGTGGTGCTAGGAAGACTGGAAAAGACCGTTAAACAGGTAAAAGCAGTTCAGTTATCGATTGAGCACAATGCAAGTCATGAATCTGTGAGAGAGGAGTTGTGCTCGTTGCATCCTGATGATCCACAGATTGTGATGTTAAAGCACAAGGTGTGGCGCGTGAAGGGTTTGATACAGGTGATTAACTTTCTTATCTGTTCTTAATTTTGTGTAATATCTTCCAAGTCATTTTCTGTTACCAGGGTACACACACATACATAGTGATCGTTTTCCCCCTTGACTCGTGTGTGGCTGAGTATTTTCATCTTAAGTCATTTAGTTTTCGCGATGTTTTCATTTATTATATTTCCCGACTAGGGCGTGGTGCCATTATTGGAATGGATTTGGAACTAAACAATTGAGGTTTATGTGTATTTGACTTTTAGTTTTGAACCCGGAGCTTTCAACAATTTTGCAAATTTGCTGGAGGAATGCTCTGGTGCATTTTAACAAATGATTTGAGATCTTTTGAACATTAATATTTATTAGTCTTTCGGTGAAAGTATATGTTATGAAGCCCTCGG
This sequence comes from Crataegus laevigata, assembly GCA_963580275.1. NCBI lineage: Eukaryota > Viridiplantae > Streptophyta > Magnoliopsida > Rosales > Rosaceae > Crataegus > Crataegus laevigata. Next base: position 9,599,259 of record OY756951.1, read on the forward strand.
GTCAGGCCTGTCTTCCCCTATCATAACGGATTAATTAAATTTGAACAGAGTTTGTTTAAGATAAACTATGAGACCTCTAGTTAGGTTTGCATAATTTTTGCGTTTAAGTTTTGGTAAATCCTAATTCATTGAAATCTTCTACGCTCGTGACCAAATTTGCACGTCCTCTTCACAAAGATGGCATGGATTGCACAATAGAGCAGCACTCATGTTAGAGATGTTTGCTTGTCTTGCAGGTTTCAAGATCCATCGGCGATGCCTACCTGAAGAGGCAAGAATTTAACAAAGAACCTCTATTGGCAAAGTTCAGATTATCACAACCATTCAACAAGCCGATCCTTAAAGCTGAGCCAACAATATTAGTCCAAAAACTGTACCCTGAAGACCAGTTTCTCATATTTGCATCAGATGGCCTATGGGAGCAGTTAAGTAATCAGGACGCAGTTGACATTGTCCAGAGCTATCCGCGTAATGTATGGTTCCTATGTCAAGCTTTGACTTTCTTTTGTATTTACTCAACTATCTTCTGGATCATGGGCGATCAGTCTTGTTTTGCCCGTATGATATTACAAGCTCAGTATCTCAGTTCGAATTTGTCTGTTATTGAATTTGCTATTCCACCTGCTATAATGTTTTCCCATATTTGTGCAGGGTATTGCAAGGAAACTTGTGAAAGCCGCGCTTCATGAAGCAGCAAAGAAGAGAGAAATGAGATATTCGGACTTAAAAAAGATAGACCGAGGGGTGAGGAGACATTTTCACGACGACATCACAGTGGTAGTTCTGTTCCTGGATTCGCATCTGGTCAGTCATAGCTACGGGCACGGGCCTCTGCTTTCGGTTAAGGCAGGTGGTGGTGTCCCTGCCACCAACACCTAGATTTAGGAGGTTCAAATGGATATATCTCACTGAAAACCCCCTGGTTTTCTTCACTTGTGCTAAGAAACAAACAAAAGCTTTTGTTTCCTTTACAAAGAAGAGAGTTAAAGGCAGAATTTTGGGTCCCCTTTTTTCCATATTTCCCCCCTTTTTCTTCTCTCTTCTGCTGATGTATAGTATAGCTGTGCTTTTCGGATTTTTAAAATTTTTTAAAATTTTTAATTTTTACATTTAATGCCACATGAAATTTGAGTACAAATGGAAAGTGAGTAGCTAGAGAACTGAGAGTGCCTCAGAAAATTTTCTGCAGAAAGTTCCTAGCCATTGGAATATGCCATGATTATTGTTATTTTTTTTTTCTTTTGAGAGCTACAATTTGCATGAATTGTATATGTTTGCCTTGAAAATATAAACTTGGAAGCATTATGTCCATCGAAATCTCCAATTCAACTTGCACCCCGACTCTGTATCAAGTAATGTATTTTAAATTAATGACGTGTAAACATATGGCCTTTTTTGGCTTGAAAATTGAATTGCTTATATTCGTTTCTCAAATTTTGGCACATTCCACAATTTTGCTTTTAGCTTTCAAGTTTTGTTTCTTAATTGTATCTCTATAAATTCAAGGGAGGTTTAATAAAACACTCCCGGTACTGTTTACTTTTAACGAAAAATTATTTTTTTACCTTTAACTGTCACTATTCACTATACCTTTAAAAGTGGCTTTTCGTTAAACTCAAAGTTTTCAAGCCCTTTTAATTAGTTTTCGTTAAATTCAAGCCATTTATATTTAACAATTAAAGCACCCAACAAAAATGACCCGTAGCCATATTTCTAGAATATTAAAAGATTAATTTAAAGTAGCATATCGTTTGTATAACTTTTTAGGCTTTTGTTTTAAACAATGGCTCAAATCCAAAAATCATTGAATATTTTATATCTTAATCTAAAATGCAGGCTCTTTCTCATTTGAGTAAATTATACAAATGATCCATCAACTTTAATCAAATTAGAGCAATGGTTCCTCAACTAAAAATCCATTACCATTGGTCCCTCAACTTATCAAAATGTGTAGCTATAGTCCTTTTCATCAATTTTGTCAAAATTTTGTCAAAATAAGCTATGTTGGAATGACCATTTATACAATTAGGGTCTCTCAACTCTTCAAAGTGTATAATTATGGTTCTTTTTGTCAACTATGTCAAAAAATTTGTCAAAATGAGTTATATTGAAAGGACCATTGCTACAATTGGATTAAAGTTAAGGGACCATTTCTCCAATTGAATTAAAGTTGAGGGACCAATGGTAATGAATTTTTAGTTTAGGGACCATAACTGCACGTTTTGATAAGTTGAGGGACCAATGATAATGGATTTTTAGTTGAGGGACCATTGCTCAACTGAGTTAAAGTTAAGACACCATAGCTACAATTTACTCTTCTCATTTTTAGAAAAGGATGCCCTCTTGATTCATTATGTGGGGATCATAGGAATTCCCACATCACAGTTGTTCATTGTGTATCGTGCGATCAAAAATTATTTAATTTTATTATTTTAAATTAAATACAGATAGTATCTAACGAAAAATAATTAAAACGTAAAAATTCTTATGATTCCCACGTAATGGATCCGGAGGAACGCTTTTCCCTCCTTTTTGGCCTTTAGTTTTCTCAAATAATCATTTTTATTTATTTTTTCCCGGGAAATTTCTGTAAAATCTGTTAAGAACATAAATACATAACAACCAATCAAAACCAACTCATACCGCAAAATGGCGGCTCTGAAAGTGAGTTTGAGAGTCACTGCTGCTCCTACTTCTTCACCGTCACCATCTCTGAAATCTTGGCCGCACATCTCAGATTCTCGCTCCAAGATATCAGTGACAGCCAGATTTCCAAACGCCGCCGTATTGTCTCTTCCCAAGCTTCGTCTTCAAGCTTCCCCTGGAAAGAAAACCCGAGCTTCAGTCTCTGCAAGTATGGCGACTGGGTATGTTACAGTAAATGGGAAATTTAGTACAGTAAAAACCAAAGTTCTTACCTTTCTTCTCTGTTTTTATGAACCCAGTTGCTAGAATTGTAAAAGTTTTCATCTTTTACTAAATAAATTACTGAGCAATCTTGTTTTGCGTATTTTTTTTTTCCTTTTTTTGTTCTTATGTGGGAAGTGAGCAAGAGGTTCTTCCACCAGCTCTTACTTCTAAATCGGACCCGCCTCCAGTCTTCGATGGAACTACAAGGTTAGTGTAGAATACTAGGTTTTCGGTACTTAATTGCATTTTTAGTTTTTGGTTTGAATTTTGTAGTTTGCAACTTCTTGTGATTTGCAATCAATGTTTACATTGTTTGGATTTTGTAATCTTGTTAATGTGAATCTGACTGTTGGAAAATGTTGGGATTTTGGATTGTTGAAGGTTGTATATATCTTACCAGTGCCCATATGCGCAGCGTGCGTGGATTGCCCGAAATTGTAAGGTTGTTTCAAGAACGCTTCATTGTTTGGTTTTACTTGAGTTGATTAGAATGGTTGCAAAAATACTTGAGGAGAACAAAAGAACTTTGAGAGTATTTCATTCGTATTGTTTGGCTTTGCAAAAACCAAAAAGTGAATAGAATTCCTCAAGTGAAGGGCCAGGACTTGTGAATCGGATTCTTGTATCTTAAGTTTCAGTAGAAACAAAAGGGAATGCTTAATCTGTTTCCTTGGCATGCTTTTTTCGGAGCTACCAAATTGGATATTGATTCTGTGGGCAATTCTTAATGCTTGCTTGTTTGTGGACGTTTGTTACTGTGTTGAGTACGCTGGTACTTCGGCTGTTTTTGTTTTCGCCGTCAAGATCAAACCCTTTAATGATTGATGATTCTTATGAACAGGGATTGGAGGAAAAGATACAGTTGGTTCCTATTGATCTGCAAGACAGGCCTGCTTGGTACAAGGAGAAAGTCTACCCTGCAAACAAGGTGAACTGAATCAAACGAAATGCTCTCATATCATAAGGCGTCTTAAATACCGCCCTGTTGTGGAGTTCACAGAAACTGCACTGGTTAATTAGATGGAAAAAGAAGCCAATGGGATGTTTCCGGCCATTATGTCTGCACAAAATCTCTGTGTCATTCGTATGTTTAATTTCGAGTTGCATTTTCTCAACAAGGTGTGTCTGATATGAAATTTGAATGCAGGTGCCTTCACTCGAACACAATAACGAAGTAAAAGGAGAGAGTCTTGATTTGATTAGATACATTGACAGTCACTTTGAAGGGCCTTCACTGTTCCCTGATGTAAGATTTCGAGAATACTTGGTTACTGAATATTGACTGCTCTATGTTATACAAAACCTTATACTCTGCAAATATAGGATCATGCAAAGAAGGAGTTTGCAGAAGAGTTGCTGTCCTACACAGACACCTTCAATAAATCTGTGTTTTCGTCAATTAAAGAAGATGAAATCGAGGCAGCTGGTGAGACGACCACTTGCTCCTTTCGATGTTATTTAATTTAAGTTGAAAATCAGCTCCTATTAACCATAGTCGTGTGTTGAAGCAGGTGCCGCATTTGACTATATCGAAACTGCTCTTTCCAAATTCGAAGACGGACCTTTCTTTCTTGGCAAGTTCAGTCTGGTAATATGGCAGCTATATCTGCTTTCTGTCAATTAGTATTTTAGTTTCATTTTCCTTAAGCTTTACAGGACAGGTTCTCCATCCTCGAGTACAAAATTCATATGAAGCTTTCGGCATCATTTGACTTTGTTTTCAAGTTTGTTCGTACTTTCAGGTGGATATAGCTTATGCTCCATTCCTTGAAAGATTTCAGCCTTTCTTGCTGGACTTGAAGAAGTATGACATCGCTGCAGGCAGACCTAAACTGGCAGCATGGATCGAGGTACACAACGATTCCAAGTTTTAAAACACTAGTTTATGTATCGCATACTTCAAATTATAAATATTGGTTTCCAAATTTGGTGGAAAAGGTTACTCGTATGACTATATATGTCACTTTTGTAGGAGATGGACAAAAATGTAGCTTACAAACAAACGCGGTGTGATCCCAAAGAGCTTGTCGAAAGTTACAAGAGACGGTTTTTGGTAATTTTCTTGTTGCAGCATGTTAGGAAGTCATTTCTCTGTCGTTTTCAAATGCTAATTTCTTAATTCATTGGTCTTGCAGGCTCAGAAATGAAATCAGTAGAACAAAGTTAGAAGTGGCTGCTGATGTTCCGAATTTCGCTCGTATGCGTTGCGAATGTTTCAGAGAAACTGGAGAACCAAATCATAATTCCCAAAAACTGGGGGGCGTAATTATTGAAGCGAATCTTCATTTCTTGTGTAATACTAATAAGTTAGCTGAATTGGTACTTGCATCTTTTCTTTTAGAAGAATAATTTTATGTGATAACCAAATTGTTTCGGACTTGGTTTTCTCGACTTAAGAGTTTTCGTTATGTCAGTCATAAAAGTTCTTTATGGAAAAGTACCTGTTAAATGTTTTTTCATGAAGCACTTTTAAGCGATTTTACACAAAGCACTTCAATTTTTAATAAAAAAATTCAACGTGCTTATGCTTATGGATGCGCACACTCTCTAGAGATACAAATCCCATACAATCTCATCAAATTGGTAAGTTTAGTAGTTCACATTTTTTTTTTCGTTCACAAAAAGTCAATTCTCATAAAATGTTCGTACAAGCACTAGTTGGCTTCTTAAATGTAAGAAGTCATTCCTCACTAAAACTTTATGCACACGTTTCAAACTATGATTTTGCCAGAAGGAACGACTCCTACACATATTGTAAAAACAGTTCTTTTTTTTTTGGAAAACTAATCAATCTTATAAGATCCTGCAAAAATCTAAAACATGTTCTGCTAGAATGTAAAAGCCATAAGTAGTTGGAATAGCTAAGGGGAATTAAGAAAGCTGCTTTATTTAACCGTAGATACTTTTGTGTTACACTTTCTGAAATCAACAAGCAAATAAATCATCTCCAACACCAAACTGCAGAAGCAACTTATTAACCTACATCATCCATCCCAACCTCGATTCAAAGAACCAGAATCTTCCCGGATCAGTGAACAGATAAAAACATTGAATAACCGCCTTAAATATGATATGCAATGAAGAAATTTTTTTTCAACATCTCTATCCAGGTATTACCCCCAAAAAATTAGATCAACCTGACATGACATCTGTGAGAATATAAAGTCGTCGAGGGCAGCGATTAAACAAAATGATACTACCCACCCCAAAATATTAAAGCAAAATTTACTTAAATGCTTCAGGATCTCTAGCAATAATGTGTTATCCCCTCCATTGACCATCAGCGGAATGCTCAGTGCAAGATTGATCATTACTGGGTTCATGTACAGAGCACTGACAAGTACCTCTTCGCATTTGAAATGGTTGCTCAATCGAGAAGTATGTGCATCAGTGAACACAGAGGAGTCGCGCACACACTACCTCAGCAGTACCTTCCATATCTTGCTCATATACACAACCAAAGACCACACAGCAAGCCCTGCTGAAACATAAAGCAAAACAAGACCAGAAGCCACTAGAACCTCTGGTCTTCCAAGGCTGCACAAGTTGGATGATAGATGGAGGAAAATGGCATCAGACACTAAACTAATAAACTATTTCATCTGTACTGACCTAAAAAGAATAGCCCAAAATTCAAGAAAACCAGACGATGTACCTGTTGTCTCGGGTTGCCAAGAGGATAGTTAGTGCTATCATCTGTGTGGCTGTTTTCCACTTTCCCAAGTTATTTACAGCTACAGCCTGAGAGTGAGAATATTTATCATTTGAATGAAAACTTAATTTCTGAGTTACAGCTAATATCTTCTATGAGTTCTGAAATGAGAAGGCAGTAGTTCAGAGGTCGCATGGGGAAGGAAAACAAACCTCTAAAAGTTTAGCGTTCTGAGAAGCAGCCCATTCTCTAACTGCAGACATGGTTATCTAATAGTAAGATGCAGAAGCAATTAGTGAGACAGTGTTATTAACATGAGGAATCCATAAAACTACAGGATACAAATAATTGATCAGTGAACTAGTTGGGCTGGGGAAGAGAAAATAGCTGATAAGATAATTACTCCTTTGAGCAAAATATAGGTTAAAAAGATTTGCTTTAAGAACCCTGAAACGGTAGAACTTGGAAACTCACAAGCAGAATATGCACACCCCGCAGCCCAAAAATACAATCAAATTTAATTTTGACAATTACTAATAAACCAGTGAAATATTTTATTGGTCCACCGATACAAGACAAGAAAGCAAGCCCTGGATCGATTAATTGATAACTAAGAAAATAAAGAAGACAAATAGAACAATATAATACCTCTCTACCAATTATGGCAATTGAAGGAACAACAAATAGCCATGGAACTTGCCCAAACATAGCAACATCCAAAGGCCTAGAACACAATAAAACCAGTGTCGCTGCAACCATGAGCTGCACTCAGCATGAATGACAATCAATTTAGAACGCTAGAACAGTTTTAGAGAAGAATTATAATAACAAAAGCAGTCCTTTTATTTCAACAAGCTGAAACTGACAATGGAAGTGTTTCATTTTAACTTTGGTGGGGAAGACAATACCTTATCAGCTACCGGATCCAAAAATGCACCAAAAGCAGATCCTGATCTCATCTGAAACGCAAATAAACTCTTACAAAGTTAACAATTTGACCCAGATGAACAACCTCAAGCATTGAAATTCCCAAAATCAATTGAAAAGATAAAAGAAAATAAGTTAACCTTCCGAGCAATATACCCATCGAGCCAATCAGTAATTGCTGCAGCAATGAAAATACTAGTTGTGGCAGTTGCTCCCCACCAACTATCGACATAGAAAGCTAGGACAATGAAAGGAAAGGAAAAAAAAAAACCAATATTAGCCTAATCAAATGCAAGGACATTATGCTTCCAAAATCAAAATCTGCAGAAACCGAGAATGCATACAAAACCCAGATGTTTAAACTTGCCCAATACCCAAAATGTGACCACTCCAATTGTATTGACGCTCCCAACAGAGACATCAATGTCAAAAAGCAAATGAAACCCATAAGGGCAATTCAAAAGTTAGCAAAATGCATCAGACAAATCAACATCATTGCCAAAATATGAGTACTCGGATTGCATTGGATCTCCCAACAGACACAAAAGTCAAAGAACAAACAAAACCCACACCGGCAATTCAAAAATCAGCCAGATACACAATTGCAGTCAATGCAATTTGCAACGAAATAAAAAATTCAATCGAAATCATACTGCTAATGAGAACCGGCACGGATGCGACGCGGCCGAGGGTTAGAATGGTGGGCAAGGTAAGGAATTTGGAGGAGGATTGGGATTGCAGCTGCTGTTGTTTTTGTTGTTGATGTTGCAGAGGAGAAAGCAATTCGTGTTGGTTCGGGTACAATGGGCTGTCGTACCAATCGGCGCCTTTATGATTCGCCGAACCCATATCGGCCATAACACCACCACCACCGGGGCCGGACTCAGAGCCGGACCCACCAGAGGAATCTCCACGATCTTCGGAGGAACCCCCACTAGCGTCACTGGGGCTGCGGGAGGAGGCGGAGGCGGAGAAGCATTTAAGGAATCTGGGGGATAGGTTTTGGGGGCAAGGGAGGATTGGTGCGCAGAGGGTTATCCTGCGGCCGGAGTATTTATGTGTTTGCGATAATGCGGCAATAAAGATCTTATGATTTGGGGGAGGGGGGGAGGGAGAGGAGATGGAATTGAAGAGGATTTGGTAGGGCTTTTTGGGGTATATAGAGGAGGCTGCTGTGGTCATTTTGAGCACCAGGGCTGACATGGCTGGCCAAACCAAAACAGCTTCTACAAAAAGTGCTTTTTGAGTTTCGGCAGGACTCTCTCTCTCCTCTCTCAGGTGAAACGGTTAATAAAAACCAACACAACTAAAAGCTGGTGAGGTCTGCGTTGGCTTATTTTAGCAGCTCTCTTTCTTCTTCTGCTGTTGATTAACAGCGTTTGGGGAAAAAGGGAAGTTCGGTTGCTTTGATTTTGGTTGGAGAATTCTAGAGCTAAGTTTATTCCATGGTTCCATTCCACTTGTTAGTTCTCTATTTGTTTTCTCAGAAAAAATACAACCAAAAAAAAAAAAAAACAAGAGAGCCAATGAGCCATGTTGGGAATTTTTATTTTTTGGTGAAAAGAAAAAGGGTTTTCACTTCTTTTATTTTTGTAATTTTATTTTTTCGATTGGCTATAATATTTATGTTTAATATGAAACAAGGTACCTAACTAGTAAAAGCTCACAAATTCGCCACGTTTTGTATTTAGAGGGTATATTCAATTAAGGTTTTTAGAGATTTTAATGGAATTATAAATTTAAAGATTTTGATGGAGTTTAATTGATTTGTAGAAATTCAATATAAAATTTTGACTCTCCCTCGAAATCTCAAGAAAGATGTAAGATTTGTGAATGCTTAAAATACACTACGAATCTCTCCAATTCCCTCAAATTCCTTAACTTTTTAACATTCTTTTAAACAAATTCCTAATTGAATACACTTAGAATGTTAACTTATTATAATCCCAACTGATACACTCAGAGTTCTAAATATTTTAATAGACTACCTTAAAATCTTCATTGAATACATGTTAAATTTAAGATAATCACTTAAAACCTAATTGAATACCTTAGATTCATTAAAATAATTAAAAGCTGTATAGAATCACTTATAGTGGATAATATGATTAGATTTGCAAGGATGGACCCGGCCTTGCTAAGTTGAGCTATTGCCCAATCGAGATTTAGAAGAAAATGCAATACCTGAGTATAGTCTTCTTCTCTTCCTTCACACAATCTTCATCCATGCAACTTATCCGGCCATTGTATTCTCCCTGTAACCTCAACATGTTTCTTCTTGCTCTTTTCTTGGTCCAAAATCTTTGGTGGAACCTCAAAAGCTTGATCCTTCGAAAGTTCGGTTGTCGTAGAAGTTGTGTCTACTAATTGTTTGAGGAATTACCTCTGTCGCGAAACACAAAGCCTATGCCTTTCTTTTTCGGTGAAAAGATAAAAGAGAACACAATAAAAAAAACAGGAAAGTTATTAAAAATGACTTGAAAACTTTGAGTTTTAAGGATAAGGACAAAATAAACGGTAAAGTGAATAGTACCATGATTGATTTTTTAGTGTAAAAATGTGGTTTTTCGTTAAAATGAATAATATCGGAAACTTTTCGTTAAAATTCCCTAAAAAAAAAGAAATTGGTTTACTAGCCCTTTTATAAAATATACCAATCAAAATTAATTATGCTTTCGAAATGTAATATCTACTAGCCCTCTTTTAAAATGTATTAATACTGGATCGATAGGATAGTAACTTGAAAGTATTTTTGTCAACTAGGCTAGAAGAGATACATTTTGAAAGCAAGCATGGCTATTTTTGGTTCGTGGGTTTGTCTACTAAGCCCAATTCCTCAAAAATGAAAGGTATAGGCTTTGTGCATCACCCCATTATTTTTTAGATATAATTATTTCTTAATGACAAAGTGGTTGATTGCCATGATAGTTAGGGTCTTTCTCTTCAAACCACTACAATTTGGTCTCGTCGAAACCATCCTCATCCTCCTAGTTTAGATTTGTGTTAAAAAAAAATATTCCTTAATTAAAGTTTAATCATGTTTTAATGTTTTGTAATTATTTTCTTAAAAAAAAAATATATTTTCCAGACATATAAGTTGGGCTCCATCTTATAGCAGTCTCATTGGCCCCACAAAACCCCACTCATCTTAATTTTTGAAGCCCAGTAGATGTTAGTTTTCTAAAAAAAAAAAATTAAATGGTTCTCTTAAAAATATAATTATTTTTCCATTGTCGTTTTTAAATCAAAACAAAGGGAAAATCTAATTTTATTTAGTGAGAATAGTGATTCTAAGGTTACGTTTGGCTTGTGGGAAAAGTGTTGCCTTTCCTAGCTCATTGGAAAATAAGGAGGAAAGTGAAGCCCTCTGTAAGTACCACACATTTTGTATATTACATTTGTACCATTTTTAGTTGATGTAGGTTTATTAGTAAGACGAGGTTGTGACCGGCAGCCGTCATTCATACTATGGACAGTGAAGGATCATCCCGACAGTTAATTTTTGTTTTAATTGAAAAAAAGTGATACAAATGTGGTATGCAAAATGTAATAAAAGTGTTATTTTTTTATTCCTCTCCCCCGGTAATTCACTCAGAAAACCAAATTGCATTTTTGTGCACATCCTCTAATTTCAAAACATCCCGAATTCGTACTTGTGACGGATTGGACTAACAATGCTTACAAAATAAAACTACAAATACGAAAGTGCAAGGAAAAATAGGTATTGGGCATAAATTGTGGTTACTTCCATCAACATTTAGCTAATCATTACAACTCCCACGTTTAGTTTTACTCAACGAATGAGTATCATCTCCATGTTTATTTTGTGAGGATACAGAGAATCTTTTAATCGTATATGTTTATCGTAAATTGTGTAATTAATTTTTGTCAAATATTATTTGTGTTCAATTTTAAAATAATTTATAACCGTATAATGTACGATAAATTAACACAATTAAAAGATCTTCAGTATTCTCACAAAAAAAAATTCGGAGTGGATTATCATTCTTACTCCACTGAGGAAATTCCAAAGGCCCATGTGCAGCAGCATGACGTGCAACCTGGTGCCATTATATTTCTCCCAATAACGTAGACACGGTTGCTTACCTTAAGCCTTAAACACAGTTAAACTTTTCGTAAAAGGTCCATGTAACTTCAAAGGAAGAAAAGCCGTCTTCTCGAAATTTTTAAAAAATCATAATTTTGCATTAAAAGAAAATTAATTAATTTAGCTTCATTTGAAAGCATAATTAATTTTTATTTCGTCTGGACTTTAGGCTTTATTGGAAAATACATACACAATTTTTCAACTATTTTTTTTCAATTGAAAACGGGGTTAAAAATTCAAATAAAACCAAGCAACGATCTCGACATGTCAAAGGCTCAAGTCGGTCCTCACGAATAAAGAACAAATTGAGTGAGTGACGGAAGATCTTTTGATCAGATTTTAACAGTCAAATTTGTGTTGATAAGGGTTGTTTGGAATAGTTTGCAAAAAAAATTATTACAAGAAATATCTTCATAAAAACAAAACTGTCTCAAATTTCATAAGTCCATGCATAATAGGTACTCAAATTTGTTGTCTTCTACCGACACAAACTCTTTGAGTGCGATCTCACCAAAATAAGGGAGGCATTTGCGAGAAAAAGGTCCTTTAGACGAAAAGCTCACCTGCCGACAGGGTAAGTTTACAGTCTCGCCAAGTTAACTGAATAAAAAAGGATAATGTTAGACATAACATCTATTTACATGATATTTTATATATTTACAATGGGATTGTTGATAATTTAATTTCTTTTTTGAATCATTAAATTCAATCATCAATCGTCGCATTTTACAAAATATAATCTAAAAAATATTGTCTTCTTGACATATTTCAAGTAAAAAAATTACATAATTATAAAATTCAATAGGTACACCCAACTTGCTAAATTCTTCTTTGTTTCTACTAATCTCAATTTGTTGTTTAAATTCAAATATTTGATGGCCTCCAAGGTGAAGCCATTGTTATTACTTATTTGTCACTAAGTTGTATAATTTTTTGGGTTTGAACAGTGATTTACAGGTTTTGGGGTGTGCAAAAATACATTAGTTTTTGTCTTTAACATGGCACTGTTCTAAACTATTCTAATTTATATGTTGGTGATTAAGAATATTTATCCGCTTAACTCCAGGTGTTCTTTTTGTCAATTTAACTTTTATAAAAAAAATTATTCTAATTTACTGATAATGTAAATTAGCCACGAATGAAAGGCACGAACGCACGCTGTCGTGACCAATTGAACTACACATGTAATTTTGGAAGCCACCACACTGCATACGGATAAAGTGCATGCTCACATTGCATACGGAAAGCGTGCGAATGGTGATGATGGTGGGACTCCATGTTGGCACCTTCGTAGCTTACTCATTTGGAGCGCACCAATTGCGGATAAATCCTTTTATGGTTATTTTACTCGTTAGAAAGGAAATTATGAATTTGCCACCACTCATAACTCTATGCGATGGTGGCGGGGGCTGTGGAGGTGATGGCGGTGGAAGGTGGAGGAAGGGGTGGAAGTGGTGGAGTTGGGTTGGAAAGAAAAAAAGAAAATGAAAAAAGAGATTGTGTATGAATGGAAAAAGGGGCTAAAACTCTCTTTGTACATTTTGTCACCAAAAAATAATATAAGAAAATAGTAGATGATGTTATTTTTAAAAATTATTGAAGTTATAACGGAAATTGAAACAATATTAAAAACTTTATAAAGTAAATCAGCTTTTCTACGAAAAAAAAAACACAATTCCAAATGGGGGTATGAGCTATAAGTCAACTAATTTGATAAACCAATAAGGTAATAAAAGATAACATTATAATTAAATATTCTACGAAAAACCCTAAAAAATTTCCATTTTCTAAAACAAATTTTTGGAAACAAGGAAAACACACGAAAAAGGTAAACAATAAAATTTAGGGGCATTTTGATATGGGTTCAATTGGACAAAAAATTAGACCTATTTTAAAAGATAAGCTAGAAAATTGGACTTATTTCAAATTTTCTCTAAAATTTATTTATTCCATTTCCTATCCATCGTACTTAATTTCTAGCATTAACCTTTTAAGAAAAGCAAGGAAATTAGGTTAAACAGTTCAACACCATTTTCAAAACTGTTTTTTAAACAATTAATTTCTAGCATTAACTTTTATGAAAAGCAAGGAAATTAGGTAAACAGTTCAACACCATTTTTCAAAACTCTTTTTAAACAATTATGTGAAGGGAATCCAATTATCCAATATCCTTAATAAAATTCTCCCTCTTTTAATAGAATTTTCTAACCATGATGAGGGAGTATTTACTCTCACATTTACGTCAAGATTTCGAATTATATTCTTTATTTTTTTATTAATTTTTTTTCATACGTTTGGCACTAAGACAAACAATGTTATCAATTTATTCACACTTACGCCGCGCCTCTAAAAATGTATTTCATTATTTTTTTATCATTATTTATTAGTTTCACGTTGATAACATTATCGATCATGTCGTCTATTCTGCCAAAATCAACCGTTTGAGTGAAATAAAAACTGAACTGTCTATTTTACTCTTGCTTCTGCAGAAAATAAGTCCGTCTCCCTCATCTCGGATTCCGTGTAAGAGACATGGCGCACATGTAATAATTCACGGCAATCTCGCTCCTCATTGCATGTGCCCCCCTCTCTCCTCTCTCATCTCTCTCTCTCTCTCTCTCTCTCTCTCTCTCTCTCTCTCTCTCTCTCCAACTTCCTTGCTCAATCAACCCACTCACACTCTACTTCTACCCAGTCTTCTCTCTCTGACCTGCCTCCCTCCCACGCACAGACGCTGAGTTGAAAATCCAGTTGCAGAAAATCAAGGGCCAGCCGCGGAGCAACGAAATCTGATCTCTCCGCTCACCCGGACCCGATACAAATGAAATCCGCCGCCAAAGTCTCGCTCAACCCGCTCGGCGCCTACGAGCACAAGAGGTAACGCTTCTTCTTCTGTGCTACCCCCTCCCCTTTCCCGCCACGCGCCCCCCCTAGGTTTTCTGTAATCCACGTCATTTGCTTCCTTCGCTGGATTCGCAGAAATGTGTTGTGATTCGGCGATTAAGATCCTGACCGTTGGATTGATTAGTGTGTAATTTGGTAGGATTTGTGTGATTAATTGATTGTGTATGTGCATTGATAGATTTATTTTCGATTGTTTAGTGTGAAATGCGGTGTGATTTGTAGTATAATTAGATTGAGACTGATCTGAGGCAATGCCGAGTGCTATGGGAACTAGAATTGTCGAGCCTGAGTCTGCGATCGAGACTCGAGGCCGATTACAGGTATCCTGAGCATGATTCGTGCTCGAAATTTTGGTTTTTGTGCTCTGGATTGGATGTTATTCATAATTGGGCTGTTTGGATTGGGATATGATTGTGGATTGATTATTATGGAGGTGTAGTAGTGTTTAAGGTTAGATATGTTTGTTGTTTGTGAAAGAAGATTTCTATTTCGTTAGAGATTTCGAATGAACGGGCATTGGTGTTTGGACAGGGATGCTTATGGATTTGCTGTGAGGCCTCAGCATGTACAACGATACCGAGAATATGCCAGTATCTACAAGGTTTTGTTCTTCTTTCGTTTTCTTCTATCTTAGCATGTTTCGTTTTGGTTTTTGATAAAAATTGATGACCATGGAAAATAGAACAAACATTAGATTTTACAACTATGTTCATTTAGTTTCTTACATTCTGAGAAGCTAAACAAAGCATGTGTTTGGCTTCCTTCGGCGGGTGTTTTCACTTTTTACTGTGAAGACTAGATGAGTGAATTATTTATCAGAAATTCCAGCTGTGTTGTGCTCTAATATACATATGTTTTCAGGAAGAAGAGGAGGAAAGATCAGAAAGGTGGAAGTCTTTCCTGGAACTACAAGCAGAGTCTACTGAATTGCCAGTAGATGGATCATCTAAGGGACAGGATAACTCGCTTGTCGAAGCCTCAGCGAAAGAACTGGACTCCAATTCAGAAAAGGGTGTTGATGGCGATGATTTAAGTGACCGGAAGACAGGTTCTGATTCTCCAACCAAAAGCGATAATGACAAGGAGGAACTGGCAGCTAACGACAAAAAAGCTCATGGCATCCAAATATGGAATGAGATTAGACCATCCCTTCATGCCATTGAGAATCTGATGAGTATTCGTATAAAGAAGAAGAAGAAGAATTTATCAAAGCATGAGCAGGACACTGGAACTGGGAAGCCAGTTACTTCTATTGAAGAGGCTAGATCCCCAAAAGGAGCATCTGAGGAGGATTCCGAGGATGAGTTCTATGATGTGGAGAGGTCAGACCCAGTTCAAGATGTCCCTTCGAGTGACAGTCTGAGTGCATCTGCAACCTGTGCTGCTTCTGACACAGTTGATTCAGAATCTTTATTTCCTTGGAAAGAGGAATTGGAGGTTCTTGTTCGTGGGGGAGTGCCAATGGCTCTCAGGGGAGAGGTGCATATTTAATTCTTTTATCTCTTTTTATTTAGCGAATTTCATTATAATGAGTAAACATGATGATTGCTTACTTCCAACTTTCAGCTTTGGCAAGCCTTTGTGGGTGTGAAGGCACGGCGCGCGGATAACTATTACCAGGATCTGCTAGCTTCTGAAACTAATGCTGGTGGTGATGTAGAAAAACATAGCTCGGAATCAGACAGTGATAGCAAATTGTCAACAACAGATCCTGTATCTGTACCTGAAAAATGGAAAGGGCAGATTGAGAAGGTTGTCCACTACTTTATTTAAAAAACTTTTGTCTTCAGTATGGCTGCTCCTTTATTTGAAAAGAACTATCCACTAAAGTTATTAACTTATTGGCAATGATCTGATTTCCAGGATCTACCTCGAACATTTCCAGGTCACCCTGCTCTTGATGAAGATGGTAGAAATGCTTTGAGGCGTTTGCTTACTGCATATGCGCGACACAATCCCACTGTTGGGTACTGTCAGGTAATTGGTTCTGGAACATGTTCTACGCTCAGGTAACTGCTAAGTTGTAAAGTTGCCATTACTGTAATTGGCCGTGAAATTTGAGGATCAAAATAGTACTTTTTTTTCCGTGAAATGACACTTTTGTGATTATTTGTACAATTATACTGAGACTGTAATGCTCATGAGTTTGATTTATGTATATATGAATAACATCTTACAAATAGGTTATGGGTTTGTATAAGTTTATTGTGAATGGAGTAGTTTTAATGAATACAGGATCTGGCCAATTTAGGCCTTAAAGGCTAGAGGATTAATTTGTGATCCACAGAGAATCTTAGCCTTATATTGACTTCTAAATGTCAAGATTATTTGTCACATTAAGTCTGCATCTTACCTAGGGTTATGGATGTGACTTAGATGGAGCTGTAACTGAACCCCCTTCAATATTTGAGTGATTGTAATGCGTCAATATTTGTGTTTAAATTTAACCAGTGTTATCAATTATTTTCTTTGTTTCACTTCTAACTGACTTTAATGCTTGTTGGGCTTCTACATACAGGCCATGAATTTTTTTGCTGGCTTATTACTACTCCTCATGCCTGAAGAAAATGCCTTTTGGTAAGATCTGAAACTTGATTCGCTGTTTATTAACTTCCCCAAAAGGATAATCACCTTTGTTTGTCATTACTTGACTTAATTTTGGAGGCTTAGATTGAAGAAATTAGAGTGCAGAGTTTTCTTTTGAAAGGAATAACAATTGTCCTTGAAATTTAGAAGTTTTTGTTGCATATGGTTACATTTGAACTGATTACACTTGTTTGGATTTGTGTAATGACAAAATTGGCAAAACTTTCAGGGCTTTAATGGGGCTCTTAGATGATTATTTTGATGGCTATTACTCCGAGGAAATGATAGAATCTCAGGTACATTAACGAAAATGTGAAAACCATGTTACTGTATAACTGCAGATGGTTGGCATTTAGACATATACTGATGGTCTGTATTTTACCAGGTGGATCAACTTGTTTTTGAGGAGTTGGTGCATGAGAGATTTCCTAAATTGGGTTTGTATATTATTATGTACACAGTAGATGCTTCTCTTTGTATTATATATTTGTTGAGCGATCACTTAATGTCACCTTTAATCACATTGCAGTCAATCATCTAGGTTACCTGGGAGTGCAGGTGGCATGGGTTACTGGGCCATGGTTCCTTACCATTTTCATGAACATGCTTCCATGGGAAAGTGGTCAGGTTTTATATGTGTCTTTGTAATTAAAACTAACTTTTCTTTTATAGGTACTTCTTATAGCCTACCTCTAATATGATTGCCTCCTATTGACTTCAGTTCTTCGGGTCTGGGATGTTCTTCTTTTTGAGGGGAACCGCGTGATGCTGTTCAGAACAGCACTTGCCTTGATGGAGTTATATGGTACTGGATAAAACAGATTTATTTTCCCTTTTTTAAAAGAAAAAGATTGCATATAATATGGATATTCAATATGAATATAGTACCATGTGGCCTGTAGGCTTCTCTGGTTTATGAAACTTAATTTGGCTCAGTTGCGTGTAGGCCCTGCACTGGTTACTACTAAGGATGCTGGAGATGCAGTTACTCTTCTGCAATCACTGGCTGGCTCTACATTCGATAGCAGTCAACTGGTATTGACAGCTTGCATGGGTTACCAAAATGTAAATGAAACTAGATTACAAGAGCTGAGAAATAAACATCGGCTAGCTGTAATTGTCGCTACTGAGGAAAGATCGAAGGGACTTCAGGCTTTGAAAGATTCTCAGGGTCTAGCATCTAAGCTATATAATTTTAAGCAAGATCCTAAATCATTGATAATAGAGACAAAGAAAGCAGAACGGTTGGTCAATTCACAGACAAATGGTGATTTATCTCGTTCAGAATCTGGGTCCTTTAATGCAGATGAAATTCTTATTAGCCTGACTGGAAATGGGGAATTAGATTCCGTTCCAGATCTTCAAGAACAGGTTGCTATTTCTTTTCAACCCAACCACACCCTCATTATAATCTTCTTTTGTTTGGCAAAGTAGTGGAGTGCATTTTGTTCTGTGCATGGGTTGCCACTTAATCTGCATTAACTTTTTTTTGGCTGGTTGTTGATTTATTTTCCTCATAATCATACTTTGAGATTTAAATTAGGTTCTTCGTGCAGGTGGTATGGTTGAAGGTTGAATTATGCAAGCTGCTGGAGGATAAAAGATCTGCTGAACTCAGGTTCATATTATGGTGTTCAGCCGTTTTTGTTTGTTTGTTTTTTTCTTGTAAAATCTACATTCACTTAACAGAATACTCCTTTTTGATATGTTGGATGCCAATGTAACTCTCAATGTCCCCAGTGCATTGGATAAATACTTTGAAAAAATAGCTCATTTTGATAGGTTGGAAGGAAAAATGTAAGCCAAGAAATTTCGAAAAGAAAAATAGTTTATATTTACTTCATAGTTGGTATTAATCTTGACCGTTCAAGGGCATCTAGGATTTGGGGGTCAAACACTTTACGACCATTCATTGTAGTCTTCAAGTCCAACCAGGGTATGATGGTTTCTGTGTAGCCCTCATTATGAACAATAGTAGCCTATAGAGTTGTTTTTGTGTGAAAATGTATTTAGTTGGCAGTGCCAGAAACTTGTTGGCAACATACTTGATTGCTTAGACATTTAACTTTTCTCCTATGAAGCTCCTGTTAATTTTACTTCCATTAACAGATCATTCTCAACATTATCCTGACCACCGTTAAATGGAGCAGCTTTGTGTGTTTCCAGGGAATCCTGAAATATCACATAGGAAACTAGCTTTCTAAACTAGTGATAAAATCCTTAAGTTGAAATATTTTCATTTCCTTAGATTTATGCCAAATCCTTATGTTAATTACGCATCAACTGACACCTACATTCACAAGAGTACAAATATCTAAACAGTTTGACGACCATTATTAATGTTTCTAGGACCATTTCTAATCTTTCACACTATGCTTCAGTAACAAATGTGATTGTTATTGAACCAGATTATTATTCTAAAGTGATGCTGATATTCTGGGTCTTTCCCAAATTTTCAGAGCTGAGGAGCTGGAGACAGCATTGATGGAGATGGTCAAGCAAGATAATCGTCGGCAACTGAGTGCCAGGGTACATCCAAGAAACTTTTATACATAGCTTAATTTGTTCATGAAAGAGATGGTTTTCTATATATTTATTTCTTTTGTGAATCTGCCTCATTTCATTGGTGAATAATTTTAGATATGTTAGTATGTTACTGTAAAACTTGTTTATTACTTGCTACATCTAATAGGGCAACAAAGCATTTTAATTATGATGATTAAATGAGTAGCTAATATGATCTGAAATCAGATATTTCACTGGCTTATTTCATCAACTACACATCTTTGTTTCTAGTGTGGAATTCCCATTTATTTGTCCTTGTACTTGGAAAGTTAGTAGTAAAGATATTTCACACGGAGTTTCTTGCTTCATCAGGTTGAGCAATTAGAGCAAGAGGTTGCTGAGCTTCGCCGAACCCTTTCTGATAAGCAGGAACAGGAGAGCGTCATGCTACAGGTTTTGTCTGCTCGTCCTTTGTCCTTGGGAGTTCTGTCTTTTCCATACTGGTTCTGGGTTTGTGAGCAGAATTAAAAAATTGCTTCCTATCTAACAGGTCTTAATGCGAGTAGAGCAAGAGCAGAAACTAACTGAAGATGCTCGCAGATTTTCTGAGCAAGATGCAGAAGCACAGAGATATGCTGCTCAAGTGCTTCAGGTTGCCTGGATAAACCATATATCTGACTAGTTCTCTTATGTAATAATGAAAAATGATTTAGATTTTAGAACCACTTGTATAAGATTAGTTTACTAATGTAACGCTTGTAGTTTTACCAAACTATTCTCTGACTGCAGAGTGAAAAACTTTCAGGTCAATATTTTTTATTCTTATTTTATATATTGTAAACACATCTTGCAGGATAAGTATGAAGAGGCCACCGCTGCGCTTGCGGAAATGGAGAAGAGAGCTGTTATGGCAGAATCAATGTTGGAGGCTACTTTGCAATACCAATCTGGTCAAGTGAAAACACAATCTCCACGGTAACAGTCTGTGCAGTCTCATTTTATTCATTGTTGAAAGTTACTCGATCACCTTTTTTTTACTCTTGGTTTCGTTCGTGTCTACCTTGATTTAGTCCTTCCTTTAGTTGTGGCATTGATAATATGAAAGGTTGTTCAGCTTTCGGTAGGTGGAAATTGAAGTAAAAGGTTGTTTTGCAGATCTGTATCTTCACCAGTACAAAGCAATCAAGAGCAGCTGACACAAGAAATTCCTGCTAGAAAGATTAGTTTGCTAGGTCGACCATTTGGCCTTGGCTGGCGCGACCGGAACAAGGTTAGCCCTTCTTGTACCCTTGACATCTAACTTTTGTGTGACAAAAACAGTAGGAGAATATGATTGATAGGCCATTTGACTAAGATCACCGGTATCTTTCCATACTATTTGCGGTTAATATCGCCTATTGAATGCACCAGGGAAAACCTGCTAACAGTGAGGAGCCAAACGATAGCAAGTCTACCAGTGAAGGACAGAGCCCCACTGCGGAAGCAGATGTAAAAGAGACGAATGGCGTTGAAGTGGAAGATAAAGAATAGAGCAGAGCAAAGTCTCTATTGATATATATCCCTATAGATATTTGGTGCCCGATGGTATTACTCAAATGTGCAAAGCTTTGGTAGTATGTTTTTCTGTGTCCGTCGGTCCAGGGAGCTATAGTTTCGTATGTAATTTTTTATCCATTCATTGCTTAATTGTTCATTAAGTAGTGGTAATAATAATGTAGGGGAGGAAGAAGAAAATGTAGAAAATATGGATGATATATGGTTTACATGGGTGTATAATTTTCGTCGAGTTCGGCATCCTTCTTGTATTTGTATGACTTTTCAAAACGTACAGTTCCTCTTTTTTTTTCTTCTCTTTTGATCAGATGAACGTAGTTATGTTGCTCTCTCTCTCTCTAATGTTCCATCTTTTTTTTTTCTCTTGTATTTGTATGACTTTTGGTCATAATGAACGTAGTTATGAAGGTGACTTACTGTTCACTATGTAATATGAGATTAATAGTAGTTCCATTTACTAATTTTGAGCAGGGGGCAAAATTGTCTGAAAATGATCTTTAATGAAAAGCTTTCGGTACTGTTTACTTTAACGAAAATCATATTTTTATACTAAAAAGTCAATCATAATACTATTTATTTTATCTTTTATTTTGTCTTTATTATTAAATTTCAAAATTTTCAAGTCTTTTTTATTAGTTTTCTTAAAAAAAAAAAAAGAGACAAACAAAGTGAGTGCAGGAGACAAGGGAAGTGATAATCAGTAACCATGCAGTTGCACAGGATGAGGTAATGCATTCACCAAAATCTGTAAAATTCCTATAAATGATTTGAAGAAATTGTAGTAATGGTCCATAAATTTTAATTTAATTGGAATAATAGTTCCTCAATTAGAAATTTGTGACCATTGGTTCCTTAATTCATTAAAACGTGTAGTTACAATCCTTTTTGTCAATTGTCAGAACTTGGGTCAAAATGAATCACATGTCACGCATGCGAGGCTTAATCAAGACAAATATGAAAAATCAAATGAGAAAATTATATCAATGATCTCTCAACCGTAACCAAATTAGAGAAATTTTCTTTCAACTTAAACCCAATTGAAGCAATAGTCTCTCAACTTTAACACAATTCTAGCTCATTTTAATGAAATTCTGACGGAGTTTACAAAAAGGATCATAGTTGCACGTTTTGATGAGTTACGAATCAATGATCAATGATTTTTAGTTGAGAGACCATTCCTCCAATTGAATTCAAGTTGAAAGACCACTGCTACAATTTTTTTCAAATAATTTGAATACATTTGTATTATTCTATTGGAGGCCAGTTTCGACAAAAAAAATCTTATTGCTCAGTTGTACATCAAATCAAAGAATCTTGTAATAAGGCGAGTGAAAGAACAAGGCGGAGGAGGAAGCAAAGAAAAACGGGAAAAGCGGGGGAGCGACCACCGCACCTGCTACCGGAGTGAGCGAAGTTCCGATGAACAGGCACCATTGCATTTACAGCCAACAAAAATACCACTCAGCTCCAAACAAATTGACTTCTGAATCACAACTAAAACCCCACTACGGAAGGGAAACACAACGGCTATATTGGTGACAACAATCTCGCTCTCATCACAAGCTTCCGAAGATGGAACTGTGTCGAGTAAGACTTATCTTATGAATTCAAAAGTTCCCTCCTAGACCTAGGAGTGGACGATGCTGTGTGAGAGCTGTGTGATTGCCGTGCTTCAGGATCATATTTTTGGGAAGCAAGGTAATTAAGGGCTGTCACTGCATCCGCTATGGCAGGTCGCATATTAGGGTGTTCCTGGACACACATTGCAGCCACGGCAAGAGCTTGATACATACCCCTCACCGGATACTGACCTTGGAGCATTGGATCAGCAATTTGCCAAAATTTCCTCCGATCTCTAAACAAGGGACGGGCCTGCAACAAAGAGTTTATGAGCAGAAAGTTCACAAGAGTCGAGACTGCCATTTAGCAAGAAATAGCTTGTTCTTCCTACTGTTGATTTCACTCATAAAATATTGCAGTTGTTAATTGCAACCTCATATGAAACTCATTTGAGTGTTCCAAGCGATCTTCTTATGTTTTCATATTAGCAGAGAAAATAAAATGTATAAAAGTAAAGAAGACACAACTCGCTTACCCATGTGACCAAATTCTGTTCACCGGCAGCCCTGGAAATGTCAATTGCCTTTCTTCCGGTAATGATTTCCAGAAGAACAACCCCGAAGCTGTATACATCTGATTTCAATGTGAGTTGACCAGTCATTGCATATTCAGGGGCACAATATCCATAGGTTCCCATCACCCTAGTGGAAACATGAGTATTATCTCCCACAGGACCCAACTTTGCCAAGCCAAAATCCGATAGCTTAGGATGGTATCCTTCACCAAGTAAAATGTTTGAGCATTTAAGATCACGATAAATAACAGGGGGGCTAGCTTTGTCGTGCAAATACTCCAAGCCTTTTGCAGCACCGGCAGCTATTTTCATTCTCGTGTTCCAGTCAAGATGTTTTCCATCTGGCGGTAGATCTGGCATATGGCGATAAATTAAAGTGATTAACAACGTTAAAGAATACCAAAGACGGAAAAATAAAATTGGAGCTTAAGCACCATATGACCGCAGACACATTGAACATGCCATGACATGGTAACAACTTGTTAGCTTGCATTCTATCAACATCAAATTATGAACTTCGAGCATAGAAATAATGGCTTCAAGTGCTGTTACTGCTGTATATACCGTGCAGATGGTCTTCCAAAGATCCCAGTGGCATGTACTCGTATACCAAAAGCCTCTGATCCCCGTCAGCACAATAGCCTACTAAGTTCACAAGATTGGGATGGTGAAGTAGGCTCAACATTAATACTTCGACAAGAAATTCCCTGTTCCCTTGAAGCCCATTGGAATCAAGTTGCTTTATGGCCACTACCTACACCAAAGGGAACAAGATTCAGCTCTTACCACAAGCCAAGCATGTGAAGTCTAAGATACAACAACAACGAACTTTTAGGACAGACGGAAAAATATCAATGACAGTAGATATGAGTACACCCGTATGATCTGCAGCAATATAAGTGAATTGAATCTTATCAAATTGGTGACCACCCAGAATTAGGCTTAGCGCCACACTCAAAACCTTTCCGGTCTTTCACCAAACATTATTACTTCGGTCATCTTTTGCAACACTCTACTTTATCAAAGCATATAAAAATCATAATATGTAAGTACATCATATGAAATAAATTTTAATTTTAGAAATTAAAATTTACGATGCAAGAAATAAATCTTACAGTTAGGTGAGGTTGAGAATGGGAAATGAAGGGCATAAAAAATTTTATAAAGGAAAGACAGGTAATTTAATTTTTCATGTAGTTGATCGTCAAAGCTTTGGAAAGAACCTGATTAGTGCTCTCCAAGCGTCCTTTATATACTTGACCAAAACCTCCTTCACCTAAAATACAATCTGCTCGAAAGTTCTTTGTTGCTGCTGCCAATTCTCGAAATGTAAATGTATGTGCTGCAATGTGACCGGAGCCTCCATCCTCAGGAACCTCCGTTACAGATGGTCCCAAATTTGCCTTCAGTTGTTCTAAATGAAAGAACAAATGCGAAAGGTATATAAACAACAGTGCAAAACCAGTTCACTGTGTAATAAAATTCAAACGAAACTTCGATTGCATAATAATCTAAAATGTTCCTAGTACCCATTACCATCATTGCGAGGTTTGAAAAAGATGAACGAGTAATCGAGTGAACTTATCATAACTTCATATTCTCTCTCCTCTCTCTCTCTCTCTCTCTCTCTCTCTCTCTCTCTCTCTCTCTCTCTCTCTCTACATTTTATCTTCCTGATCAAAACATAATCATTTAAGCCATCTCTCTGACCCAAAAAAAAAACACAGAAACTAATGATTTTGATTTGATTAAACAAAATGGTTCGCAACAGTAGAAAACCCAGTGCAGTAAAGAACACAACTTGAGAGTTAAAAATCGAAAGTAACTCTTACCCAATAACTGTGAACCCTAAACACCAAAGTAAATCCAACCCAGAAAGCCAAATACCACGACAACAAACCCACATTATTCCCAACAATGCCAAAATTCAAAAGGGATCGCATACACTAAGATTCAGGCGATTACAAATATGGGATTCCTGCATTCATCAACAGTAACTCAATGCGGTAAAAAAAGCACACATTGGCTCACAAAGCTCAAATCTTCAAGCATCTTTCAAACAGTAAAAAAATTCTGAAAAAATGGTGTCTTTAGAATATTTCCAGAAATGTTACCTGAAATTGATGAGATCTGATCTTCTGGCTTGTTAATCTTGAGCTTCTTCTTCTTTGCAGATTTTCTGCTTAATTTGCCAGAACACAGGAACCAACTCATGGCTTTTCTTCAACCTCTTACTGATTTTTTTACCTTTGTGTTGCTTGAGAGGCAGAGTTGGTTAAATTCTCACAGACCTGTTCATTCCCATTATATACTTTTAATTCTTGAAAACCCTTTTTTGCAAGGGTGCCCTTGTAGTTTTTCTGAATTTGTATTTCATCCCAAAGAGTCTCAGTATTTCCATTGTTTTGCTTTGACTCAGCTCAGCCTCAAGTAACCACTTTACTCCAAAACTTGATGACAATTGGCAGCTATGAAGAATACAATTGTAATTCTGATGTGATGCACTGAAATAATACATCTGCTAAAACTAATGTAGTTATGCTCACGTTTGCAACATTTTTTTTTTTACATACAAGAGAATATCTTTACTATTAAAAAGTCAGAATCCTACTTTAAAGTCACAAGGCTTCACCAAAAAAATTTGGACTAAAACACTCTTCAAACAAACAAGTTTACAAACTAAATGAAATTTGCATCTAATTATTTCAAGGGTATATTTGTAAACAAATAAAGCAATAATGACAGTGAGAAAAAAGCAAAAAGAAAAAGAAATTCAAACGTGGAGGAGAAAAACTTCACCATGTTCAACGCAAAGAACCCGTATCCCCCCCCAGAGTATTATATGGGGAGGCTGCTGAGCAGGCCCATCAGACAATTAAAATTTAATCCAATTATTACAAATATATGTTCCGGAGGGGACCAGATTCCAATGCAAAAGCATTTTTTTCTTAGAAATTCGTTATTTATGATATTTAAACTTAAAATTTTTCATTTAAAAAAAATTATATCATTAAATCTTAATACTAAATAATCGACTACATTTGAAATTTGAAATTTAATCGAAGTTGGTAGATAGTTAACACCTCATGATTAAATACAAAACCCAATAACTGGCTTTCACTTTATTGTTTTTTGTTTTAATACAATATTTGGCTTTCACTTAAGAGGGCAAAAAAACTAGAAGTGGAAAGGACAGCTAGGCCACTTTCTTGAAACAAAATTACAAAAAAGCATAAAATGTCAATTTCAAAAACATGATTTTCAACATGACTTTTAACCGCGTTTTAAGGAATTATGTTCAGACGTGTCGTAATTTGAAATGAATAATACTTAGTTAAATTTACCTTTGGGTGATTTCTTTAAGAATCAATACAAATCAGTGAAAGGTGAATTTGGATTTGAATTTGATTTTTATAATGTAATTTCGAGTAGTTTTTGCTGAGTCAATATAAAGGAACGAAAGGATGATAGATACAATTGAAGTGGTAAAGTGAGCAAAAATGGATTGATATAACTTAAGAAGCAATTATGAGTCTGCGACACACAATTTTTCTCTGCCTGCACTTTAAAATTAGTCTTACATAATTTTCTATGAACTCATAAAGGAAGCTACACAATGAGTGCTTTTTAATAATCAAACTTTTAAGTATTATGTGTCTGAGTTCGAATTTTCTATTTGTTGGATTTTTTTTTTAAATTTCTTATTATTCACTTTCATAAAGAGAGATTATATTCACACACCTCAAATTACTTCTCCCACACATTTTTAATTTTTTAATATTTTTCTATCAAGTGTTAGTGGTGTGTAGAAAATATTAAAAAATTAAAAAAGTGTAGGAAAAGTAATTTGGAGTGTATGAATATAATCTCTCATAAATAATTAGTTTTGAGAAAAAAATTTCACCCACCATTTCTCACCTCATACGCACCCGTCTAATCTCGTTGCCTATAGATTGAACAATTAAAAGAAAGTGGTAATTTACCAGAGTGGTGAAAATGTGTTAAACTATTGCATTACGGCGTGAGTTTAAACTTCATGACTAATCTAACAAAATTTATCATTCGACAAAAAAAAAATTGAACAATTAAAATAACATTAACGGTTAATAATAACAGATGTGTCACAAAGTGAAAAAAAAAGGTGTGTTGAAATAAAAAATATATTTATTTTTGTAAAATAAAATTAGAAAATTAATAAAATAATAATAATAATAATAAATGGCGCGGGTGAAGTGGCTAATATTGGCTAGTGACCGCTTAAAACCGTTTAAATAAGTTTTGCATCAACAAACCGTTGAAATCAGAAATTCAGAAACCCTAAACCCTAAAAGCTGACTGCTTTGAAAGAAGAGGAAGAAGACGAAGATGGAGCAAGGAGGAAGCTTATTGGACGAAGCGCTAGGGCATCTCAGCCGCCGCGTTGTGCTCCTCGAAGACTGCGTCGACGCTTTCGTCCTCCACCACATTCTCAAGCGCTCTCTCTCCCAGCCTCCCCACTCCACCTCCAACGCCGTCGTTTTTGTTGCCTTCGCCCACCCCTTCTCTCACTACGATCGCATCCTCCGAATACTCGTACTCCCACGCTCTCTCTATAAAGAATTAAACTTTTACTTTCGATTGATTGTTCATAGTTTCATGTTTAGCTGCTAATGTTTGTGTTAATTTACATTAGTTAAGCATTGATTAGTAATTGTTATATTTGTTTTCCATTACACAAAAATAAATGGGGTTTCTGAATTGCGGATGTGGTTTCTGGAACAGGGTTGCAATTTGGCTGCACAGACATGCTTATGGGCTGCCCGGGTGAGAAAAATAGGTATAAAATGGTCTTTCAGTTTACCGGCTCAGCCCGGCTTACTCTTATTTACTAATTAATTTTCCACCCAATGCAAATCCCCGACACGTCCTTATCGATTTACATGTCCTGAGTAGCTAAAAGTTTGTTAATGATCCACGTATAAGAGACCTGCAGATAAATAAATCTTCTTTGGGTTGCTGTAATCACTGTCATTTGAAGCGATGTAGGATTTACTGCAGGACTGATGTTAACCACAGTTCCATTTCGGTTGATAAATCTTTGTTCATTAGGAGAATAGTGTAAGAGTTGTTAGTATTGGTTATCAGAAATTGTTGGATTATCATTAAATTCATGACAACAAATCATCTCATTCGATTGTGACGAAGGGAAAAACAGTGATTGTGGACTAATTGCTTTGTATGGGAAAATCCAAAAGACTATAAGGCTATCTCCAACCGAAGGATTCAGAGGGCCAAAAAAAGTCCGAAAACTATCTCCAATCAAGGGCTAGGCCAGAGGGCTGTGGAATCTGGGAGGGTCCCACGGAATCAAAGAGGGCTAGAGGGCTAGAGAGCTGGCCACTTCCAACCAACCAGCTAGCCCCGAGCTGGCCAGAACTTTTTTTAAATTTGACGGATTTCTTGTCGGTTATAACCGACAGGAATTCTTCAGAAAAAATTCAAATGCAACGGCTAGCTGACTAGCTGTTGCATTTCAATTTTTTTTTTTTACAGTTTTATTATTATTTTTTATTTACAAAATTTTCATATAACTTCTATTTTTTCCTATGACTTTTATTTTACAAAATTTGTTTCATATTTTTTTAAAATTTCATTTTTTCCTATAACTTCTATTTCACAAAATTTGTTTCATTTTATTTTAAATTCTTTTTTTTTCCCATAACTTCTATTTCACAAAATTTGTTTCATAGATTTTTTTTAAATTTCTATTTTTTTCCTGTAACTTCGTAAGTCATTATACAACATTAAATTAAATTAAGTAACATGAAACAACATTAAACAATATGAAACAACATTAAATAACATTAACCAACATACAAATTATACAACATAAAAAAATATTTAACAACATGAAACTTAAACAACATTTTAAAAAACATTTAACAACATAAAACTTAAACGCCTACTCCATGCTTCTTTTGGCCCAAAGATGTGCAACAAGAACATATTGTAGGTACTTATTTGTGGCATGAGAACGTATCATTCTATAGCGCCTCATGTACTCATTTATAGAGATACTACCAGTTCTTGGATTGAAAAGCAAATTAGGCCCATCATATATTTTGGCACGAGCCCTTCTTGACCTATTTGGATCTTCTTGGTCGTCATCGAACTCTCCATCAATATACCCATCTCGCTCATCCTCCACTATCATATTGTGTAATATGATGCAAGACAGCATGATGGAGTCCAAATTTTCTCGACTCCACCCTCTTGCCGATTCGCTGATGATCTTCCACCGTGCTTGTAGAATACCGAAAGCTCTCTCAACATCTTTCCGGTATGCCTCTTGGTGTAAGGTAAACAACTTTTCTGCATCATTCCTAGGGTTTGGAATTGTTGTCGCCCACTTTGGGTAGATGCCATCTGCCAAGTAATACTCCATATTGTATTGACGACCGTTGATGTAGTAGTCAAGTTGAGGTGCTTTACCTTCTGTCAAGTTATTGAAGAGGGGTGAACGCCGAAGAACTGTAATGTCATTTTGGGATTCAGGGACTCTCCATGTGTCATATGAGGCAACCACCTCTAACACAACAGTTGGCTTTCTCGACCTTCCGCTAAAACTTCCTTGCCATCCAGTGGGACAATTCTTCCAATCCCAATGCATGCAGTCTAATGACCCTATCATGCCTGGAAACCACGGTCTTCATATTTTCAAAGGAGCCGATTCAAATCTTCTTGGAAAATCTTGGAGAATCTTGGAGGGCCAGAGGGCTAAAATGAGCCATCTGGTCAGCCATCGGTTGGAGATGTCATTTTAGCCCTCTCTCCCTCCAAGATTCTCCAAGATATTAATATTTTAATGAACAGTACATGACCATATTTGCTTCCGTCTCCAACCGAGGGCCAGAGGGCCAGATGGCTCGTTATAGCTCTGTCACAAAAAACCGTCTCCAACCGAGGGCCAAACATAATTTATGTTTTTTTATGTTGTATAATTTGTATGTTGGTTAATGTTATTTAATGTTGTTTCATGTTACTTAATTTAATTTAATGTTGTTTCATGTTACTTAATTTAATTTAATGTTGTATAATGGCTTAGGAAGTTATAGGAAAAAAATATAATTAAAAAAAATATGAAACAAATTTTGTGAAATAGAAGTTATAGGAAAAAAAAATTTAAAAATAAAATGAAACAAATTTTGTGAAATAGAAGTTATAGGAAAAAAATGGAATTTTAAAAAAATATGAAACAAATTTTGTAAAATAAAAGTTATAGGGTATAATGGCTTAGGAAGTTATAGGAAAAAAATATAATTAAAAAAAATATGAAACAAATTTTGTGAAATAGAAGTTATAGGAAAAAAAAATTTAAAAATAAAATGAAACAAATTTTGTGAAATAGAAGTTATAGGAAAAAAATGGAATTTAAAAAAAATATGAAACAAATTTTGTAAAATAAAAGTTATAGGAAAAAATAGAAGTTATACAAAAAAATTTGTAAATAAAAAATAATAATAAAACTGTAAAAAAAAAAATTCAAATGCAACGGCTAGTCAACTAATGAAACAAACGATAAACTTCGCTGACGAAAACAATGAACTTCACTAATGAAAAAAAATTGAAAAACAGTATCTCGAATACACTGAATAATAAGGACGGTCACATTTAGCCAAAATAATACAAAATATAAATTAAATAGCATGACACACCCCGACCCAGAATGTCCACTTGGACTTCAAATCGAGCTGTGTTGGCCGACACCTGGAAGATGACGAAGCCATAAAGTGTAGTGACGTGGAAAATGTGAATAAATTTAAACCTAAAAGTGCCTATTCAAGAGAGTGTGCAGGTGAGCGGTATTGAACCATATTCACACGTGATGTCAAAGCATAAGACATCATAGTAAACAGGATGAGAATTATACCACTAAAGGTAACCATCTCCTGAGATTTGCCAGAATCCTCGTATACACGTAAGCACAGCTACTAAACATGGAGGGGCGTGGGTCAGCAAAATAATACTCATACGAAAACCTTTATTTTTGAATATACTAACACCTCGCCGTAAAACAAGTATAACTTCCTTTAAAATCATACCACATAAGTATGCAACAATAATATGATAGCAATATAACCATAAACAATGCCACAGTAAAATAAACATGTGATAATCAATGGTTCATCAATCTAGGCTAGCACACAAGTCGGAATCGCCTAATGCAATTTTACCCGACAGGCTAGGTGTAATCAATACGCTCTAGTACTACGATCACGTGAAGGCTGGTGCAGAAGCATGGTCACATACAAGTTAGATTGTCTAATGCAATCTACTCGACATGACTGACACCTAACTTGGATCTAAGACGAGCGAACGGTGCGATGTGAACATACACGTGAAGGACTGGCTCTAGCCCTGGGGCGAGTACTAACGCCGGGGTGCAGTAAGATGAGCATGTATACAAAATATGTATGGATGTCATGACAGTAATATATCAACCATTAAGCGGCATTTATCACAATTTATCTCACAATATCACATACTTAGCAATATAGGCGTAAAATGAAGTAAATACGCATTTATGGAAACTATAATATGTATAGGTATAAAATAAACTGCCCACTCACAAATACTTTGCCGCTGACGAGCCACGTAACTTAGCGAAGATGGAAACGCCACTAATAATTGCCCCTAAGCACATAAAGGGTACAATTAATAAAATAACATAAAAAACGGATTCAGGACGGCGAATTACCCTAAAAAAGGTCCCGCTTAAATTTCCAAAAAGTCAACAAAAATCAACAAGGGAAATATTCCTTAACGAAATATTCCATGACGGATGGAATATTCTCTGACGGATATTCCATCTGGGTTAAGGATTATTAGGTTATGCTAGATTGATAGGTTGGCTTAAGGGTTCTAGGCCCAAAGGCCTAAACTAAAGGGTTTAAGGCTTTAGGAATTGGGTTTGGGGTTTAGGCCTTCACAAATAAGGCCCAATGCCTTTAATTTAACAAATAAAATAAAAACAAAAGAATTTAAAGGGTTATGGGTTTGGGGTCACGGGCCAAAGGCCCTCACAACAATGGCCTAAAGGCCTTTAACATTAAAAAGGAAAATTGGGTTTAAGAAACAAAAATGGGCCTAAGGCCCTAGCTTAATACACGGCCCAAAGGCATTCTTCTACTCGGCCCCAAGGGCCTTGGTTTGAAATGGTTGGGCTTAAAAGCCTGGCCCGAGTCCAACATATGGGTTGTTGGACCCAAAGGAAGAGGAAGGCCGAAATTCGGTCGGAAAACTACACAACCTTCACAACTTCCTCGTTACTCAACGAAATCGAGTGAAACAAAAACGAAAGTTGTAGTTCTCGAAGAGACGAAGAGAATGGTACCTTGTAGACGTCTAACTCGCGATGGTTTGGCCGAAAAATGCCTCAAAATCTTCTGGACTCGCCGAAAACTGGGTAAGATTCAAATGCGTATAACTTCTTCAATACTTAATGTAATTGGGTGAAACAAAAAGGAAAGTTGTAATACTCAGTAAGACGAAGAGATTGATACCTTGCACGCCAGCCAAATCGCCGTGGTTTGGCCAAAAATTGGCTCGAAAGGCACGGGTCAAACTTGAACTTTTCAAAACCTTGTGTTTCAAAGTTGTCTCTCATTCAAACTTTCACTAAAGACCTCGGGGAGTTAAGTGTAGGTCTTTAGACTTCCTAAAAACTTGTAACTTGCTTGCAACTCGTCGAGGAAAAACTGAGCCGAGTCGGACCTTCCGAGTTCGACGTCCAAAACTCGGTCAAACCACGATCCAATGATATGGTTGTGTTCGTAGTGGTGAGACGAGTTCGAAGGTATGGTTTTAAGGCCACGTTGATGATGTTTGAAGGTGGTTCATCCTTGTTGCAGAGAGAAAGAGAGTTCGGGGAAATAGAGAGAAGAAAGAGAAAGAGAGTTGTTTTCTGATTGGTGAGGTAAGAGATGGAAGGGATGTGAGTGGTGGAGAGGGATTGGAGGGATTTGATTGGTGAAGGGAACCGGATCCACTTTTTAGGGATTGGATGGATTTTGTACAATTGTACAAAATCTATCTCTTTGATAGTGTTCTCGACACTGTAAATTCGTACGCGTGTGTACAAAATATCTGTAGTTAACGTATCTTAACAGATCGTAACTTTTTCATTACAGATCCGATTTGAGTCTAACACACGCTCATACGTTCGTAGCGACGAGTACTAATTACGTACGAAATCAGAAGAATGAAACTGAAAGTCGAAACCATGTCCACGTCATATTCCACTTTTGTCCAAGAAGAGTAAAATCATCAAACACGCCAATGAAAGAGAAATTTCAGTGAAAAGTAGGGACGGGTCGTCACATAGCATGTGGATCTATATTTTTGTTTCAAAGAAAAAAAAGAATGTCTACAAAACAACGATGAACTCCATTAACGACAAAAATCTGTAAGTCAACCTAAAAAAGTTAGGGGTAAAATCGACAAATCATAATTTATTATAGTTGGACTACTTTAATATGGGCCTTGTATTAATCATTAAACAAAACTTATAACATGATTTTTTTTATAGGAAAACTAATGAAAAGGGCTTGAAAACTTTGAGTTTTAATGATAAGGACAAAATAAAGGGTAAAGTGAATAGTGCCAGGATTGACTTTTTAGTGTAAAAATGTGGTTTTTCGTTAAAGTGAACAGTACCGGGAGCTTTTCGTTAAAGTTCCCTTTTTTTATTAAAGCTAAAACTTTTCAAGTCATTTTCATTAGTTTTCCTTAAAAATATATAAATTTATAAATCTGTTAAAATCTCACAAATTCCTAATTGAATACACCCTTAATTGGGATTTTGTGGGATTTTAATTCTTTTAATGAATTTAGAGATATTCAATCACGAACTTAAGTGATTATCTGAAATTAAATGTGTATTCAATCATGATTTTAACATAGTTTATTAAAATTCCTTATAAATCAAGGTGTATTCAATTATGATTTAAAAGAAGTTTATAACATTACAGATGTATTCAATTAAAATTTGATTTTAAAAATTTGAAAAAATTGAGGAAGTAGAGAGAATTGAAGAGATTTTGTAGTGTATTTTAAGTATCCATAAATCTCACATATTCACAAGAGATTTTGAGGAAATTGAATCAAAATTTTACATAAAATCTCTACAAATCAATAAAACTCATAAAAATTTATAGATTTATAAATTCATTAAAATCTCTCAAATTACCATTTAAATAGTCGTTTGTTTAATGGAAGAGAAGTTCGCCTCCGAACCATTTCTGTAAGCGAGTTGAGCCACCGGACAGCGACGCGGCTAGGGATGCGTGTGGGGTGCTGATAGAGAGGGGTGAGAGGGTGGCCGGGGGCGGAGATTGGTCTAATTGGGATACTTGCATTTCGGTACTACAGAAGGTTTGAAGCCCGAATTAAGAGGAAGTTAGGCCACCCCATTTGCTTTTGCTTCCCTGAAATTCATTTTCTTCTCCGTTCACCTGCGTTCGCATTGTCCAGCGGCTACATAGCTTTATCTAGCAGCTGAACGATTGAATTCAGTGCGCCGGCA
Source organism: Crataegus laevigata (assembly GCA_963580275.1). NCBI lineage: Eukaryota > Viridiplantae > Streptophyta > Magnoliopsida > Rosales > Rosaceae > Crataegus > Crataegus laevigata. Next base: position 9,634,102 of record OY756951.1, read on the forward strand.
ATGATCTGCGGTTAGTCTCTCCCTTCCTCAGTCACACGCTACAATATTATATTGTAAATTTTGCAACTGCCAAGTGACATTTTTTTGCTTTTGTTCATATACCATCTTCTGTTCTGTATGAATGTATGAATACGAAGCATCGTCTAGTGGTGTAAATTCAAGTTTTGACTAACAACGCTCTAGACATAACTTGTATTGGAGAAGGCTAGGCTACCCATCAAGAATTACTGCCTTCTCCAGTAATAATCGCAAGAGAAATTGTTCGAGTCAAAAATCAATAAGCACAAATCCATGCGTCTTTCGTTGTCCCCCTATAGTAAATCTAGTCTTTAACCATACTAGATATGTAGATTTTGAATGCCAAATGCTGTATGCCCCTATCCTGCATCATCGAAACAGATGCTTAAGCGGGTATACATAGCTAGTCCTGTTCTCATGGACAAAACCACTAGGAATGAATTGAGTAAGCTTAGCTATCTGTATCGTTGCCTTTGGTCTCATTTACCAACTGTCGAACAAACTATCCACGAACACGGGTCCTTTATTCTGCCAGTTTTTTCCTGCTCTGGTATCTAACCTGAAAAGGTGAAGAATTGTTTTGTTCAATACCTCAATCAAAATTAACCACAGAAGTAAAGCATTACGCGCGATAAAACTCAAAACACAATTAAGTTACCTTCTTCTCGAAGCATCTATCTTTCCTCTTCTGGCGGAATTTATGCAAAGCAGCCTCTCTTTGTGCAAGACGATTTTGATCAACTCCACTTTTGCTACCACCTTCAGTTGCACTGATAGTTCCTTCTTCTCCAGCTATGTGATTATCAGATTCCATGTAAGTTCCTCTAAAATTTATGGCAGAGCTACCCCCACTCTGCCCGTTGATACTGTTGTTTCTTTCTAAGGCACACCCATGCAAACTGTTACTGCCAATATTCCCTTCTATTGGTGCACCCTGCATATTGGATGACCCGCACTGTGGAGCTGCTGCTGCCAGATTTTTCGGTGACAAACTATTGTGATTCAGTATCTGCTAGTGCTGGTCCAGACGTGCGTTATGCATATGGTGGTGGTGCTGCTGCACTTGCACGTGCTGCTTCATTCCCCATTCTTGTGATAAAGTTGTGTTATGGACTGCAGCATCAGCCTGACCTTGTTCTATAGGCTGGTTATACGACATAATCCTGTTGTGGTCTGGTTGGAAGACAGAGGGAGCGTGGAGACGTTTGATCGTTGATCTAGGGTCTTCATTGTCCTCCGATGTCTCTTTGTTGGCAAAGAACTTGTTTGTAGTGGACCCCTTGTCATCGTTATTGCTACAGCCATTGGAACGCAGGTAGAGAGGAGTGCTGTATGATTTAGATTGAAAATTTTGAAATGATTTTGCATTGGCTCCCCCTGAGCAATTACCGAGAGGAGAATAGCTACCAACATTCCCAGATGGGGTCTGCTTCGAATTTGTAGAAAACGTGTACCTGAACAGTATCGAAAAATATTTTCAGATTAAAAAAGTTGACATAAACGTCGTTAGAGATGAGTGTAATTCAATTTCTGAGTATCTGCATACCTTGAGAAGGCTGAATTGCTTGAATGTCTCAGAACATTTTGATCATGACCACTGCACCTGGCATCTTGAACATCTCTCTGCGTCATTAAACTGAGCTCAAGGGAAGGAATTTCTTTACTGTCATGGATGGCCTTAGCTTTTATCTCTGGAAGTTTGAAGACACCATTTGGAACGTCAAACATAATACATTGCATCTGGGGATCGGTGGTACTGTTACCGATGGCACCCATTAGATCAACAGCCTGGTTTCTCAATTCCCGATTTGTTTTTACATTGTTGAGATCTGGTTGCCCTTTCTCTGTTCGTTCATCATCGTTCTTTGAGTCCATTTCTGAAAGTTTGTCTTTATTAGTGCCGGTCATGGTGGTTAACCCTTCTTTTGGTTAGAAGTCCTATAGCCAAGTCATTGCCCACGACAACATCGTCTGAAGAAGAAAAACAGAAAATTTTCAACTGGAAAAAAGAGGGAGACAAGGAAACAAAAGATCATTAGAAAAGATGCCTACCAAGCTCTTCATTTTGCCCTTCACACTCACTAGTTTTAATTGCAGGCACCCTGTCATTGCCAAAAGCATTATCCCTTGAAGGATCAACCTGACTGGTCTGAAAGAATGAATCCAAGCTAATGCTTGGAAATTGATCAGTACCTCTCCTACTGTTCTATCTGACTTATAACTTTATGCCTAAATGTTTGAATTATGTAAACAGATCCAGCATAAAGGAAGATATCCAGCGACCAAGCTCTTCTTTTATCTATTTTCATGCCATTGGTTCAGATGCTTGATCTTGTCCGAGGACCGAAGTAGAGGATTGCTACATGAGGTGGATAGAGCAAATGCGATTCAAAATGTAGAAGATTGCTACATTATGTTATTGGGATGAGAGAGCTTCAATGAGATGCGAGCAAGTTCTATTTCACCTCTCACTTAGATCATATTCAATTCATTTAAAGCATCTTCGTTTTCTCATACAACGGTGAAACATGATACAGTAGCTTCAGTGCTTCGCAACTCCAACCCGCATATAACGATTCCTTTGATGAAGCTTCGCCAGAAAGATCTTTTGGGAGATAACTTTTCGTTCTGGGTGGCACAGAACATTGCAGCCAAACAACCTCAACACTGAAAGGTCTTTCTTTTCTGAAAATGATCTTTTTGCTTTCCGATTTAAATTATGTTTAATTTTACTCATGTTCATGATTAAACATTAGGCATACATACTTGCAAAACGAGTGCAATGAAAAGAATTCAAAAGCTAGTTTTCTCTTTTATATGATACTAGTAAAGTGAAGGCAATTAGTAAGCTGACTGATACTTACCATTCAACACCTAACATACGTGAGAAAGGAAATAATAGAATAAACCAACCAAGAGAGGATATATGATTAAAAATGTTTTCAGTCACAGCTTTACCATCATACGAAAAGCTTTTGACATGAAGACTGCATAATTTGTACTATTGTCTAAGATCCTAGATGCCACGGTTACTGACAACCTTAGCAGATTAAGCTTCGGATTCTGCAGAAGTTCTGTAAAATAGGCATAGGCAGCCACAAGGATGAAACTATAGCTTGTTTTTTTTTAATCCTTTGTTAACAATAACAACTAAATGCCACAATATAAGGGGGAGTTTGTTAGTAGGTTAGTAGGCTTAAAAGACATCATTTTCTTTATGCACGAATCTTAGTTTTTGTTTGTCAATGTTTCTCTGTTACCACTCCTCTCTCTTATATACTATCTCAATTCTACGAACTTTTGTCATCAAGGAAAATTATTAAACTGAAAATCTGTCGTAAGCATGTTCTAACATCTTATGGTGTGTGAGGGAAATATCTGCACTTGAAATATCAGGTCACACAAAGATCTACACCAGTAGACTTCAATTGATCCTTATGATTTAAAATTGATAGGAGTGATCCATGAGATTTAAAATCGATAGGAGTGGTCCTTGAGATTGTCCACCGTCAATTATTTTGGTCATTCTGTGAAAAATCTCCATTAAATTGAGTGTATTTTTGTCAAATCAAACCCTTCACTTAAATTGGTTTATTCAATTTAAGGAGATTTTTCACAAAAATGACTAAAATGATTGACGATGGACAATCTTGGAGACCACTTCTATTGATTTTAAATATCAAGGAACAAAGTGAGACCATTTTGGCTAGAAATCCTTCTCTTTAGCATGAAAATTGATTCACTAAAGTATTTTTCTCACACAATTTTCCATTTCAGCAACAAAGAATACCAAAGATTTAACAAATTTGCTCCTTTAAGCTTCAACAGATAATATAAAAAAAAACAAAACAAAAAGAGTAGGAAATTGAAGTGAAATTAACAACAGAATGCACTGCAAGTGGCCTTTTACCACAGTAGTGAAAATGTGTAGTGTTCTTGCATGACAACGTGGGTTTAAACCCTATTGGTGATTAATTTAACATTTAACTTACTAACGATATCGTTTCACTTAAAAAAAAACAGTAGAATGCACTCAGATCAACTAAACGTAACAGAATAAACTGTCATAAAAGTTAAAATTTGATTAAACTGGAAGAATAATTTTATTATTTCGATTTCAGAGCAGTCAAATTTACCAAAATACGCATCGGAGAAAAAAAAAACGGCTTCAGTGGTCGCCGAAAGGCGGAGCAGAAGAGGCAGGGTAAAGGCGGATGTCTTGAAAATTGAGATAAAGATATTATGACGTGTACGGAGTGGATGTCGGGAATTCTGCCACGTCATGTGCCACGACGGATAACTGGGGGAGTGGGCCATGCGGGGAACACGCCGTGACACGTGGCGCGTTTGGAGACAAGTAAAAGGTTTGAGGATGCTTTGAGGATGCTTGGATTCGTCGACGTAACTGGAGACGAATTTTGGCGGGTTCGCACACTAACGGCGGAAGAGACGGTTTGTGAGAGGACCAAAATGCCCTCCCAATTTCACAGATTGGTCCACGTCATCATAAAAATATCTGGTTGGAAATCCCACGACCAAAAAAATCTTCTTTTCGGTTTTTCATTTTAAATGTTTAGGTAATTTAGTTTGTATCAATATCTATTTCTGTCGTTTTCCATCTGAAATCTGTTTTCACGTGATATCATCGATTAAACTTATTGTTCATAATAGTATTTTAATAATGATTAGAAATATCATGAAATTATTATTAATTTTTATCAAATAAAGTTTAGAAAGAGATTAGTTACTCTCGTTACCAATGTCAAAGCATACTCACGACCTCCAACTTGAAGGACTTACGTGTGACATCTAACTGTCAAGTGTCATTATTTAAGAAGAAACGGAATAAAAGTGAACGGAGGTGTCAAATTGTCACGTAACCCGAAATTTAGGTAGTTGATTGTACATATTTTAGTTCAGATGGGTGTTTGCGCAAAAGTGTAAAGTTCAATGCAGTATTGTGAAAATTTTCGTAGTTTATTCTTTAACCCGATTACATCCCGCACATTGCAACGCGTCCATTTCCTTTTGTCCCGCATAATGCAACACGTCCATTTCCCCTCGTCCCTCCTTTTCTGACATTGGAAAGAGAAGCACCACTATAACCCAAGCAAATTGCAACGAGGGCAATGTGCCATATCAATAAACCCAGTTTTCGACAGTTTTGGAGAATGTTCTCAACAAGAACCCAAGAGCCGATGCATGCAAAGCAGCTAAGGAAAAAGATGGCAAGAAAACAAATGGTAATTTTCATGTTTTTCTCCTCTCCTACGGTTTGTGTACAGAATTCCATGTTTACATTTCGTTAATCGGTACAATTTCATTAAAACACGGCACACTTGTGGTGCAATGAAAAATTTACTTCCCTCGACTACGATCTAAGCATCTGCCACACAAAGAACACGACTGAATATTACAAATGCCCAACTTTGCAAATGCCATACCTGCTTTTTATCGCACACACAAGTTTTTCCACATCAATTTCAAATTATATGCATCTGGTTCCATGACATTGCAAAGAATGATACAGCTTACCTAATGAAAGCTAACTTGTCTAGTGTTGTAGTACAGAATTTACGAATCATGCTGCCGCAGATCGTTTGTCTTCATGGTCTTCCAGATTCAAAGCTTGAAGTAGCTTTGGCCAGGATTCAGGAATCCCTCCAGGAAGATCAAACTCTAACAATTTTCCTCGACTTCGGTAGAACTCCTCCACGGGTTGACTCTGCAAGAAGATGACGGTATGTGATGCACATATTACTAACTGAACCAAAACTGAATACCGTTCATTTAGCCTGTAGAATAGTCTCTGAGGTAGATCTGTACGAAGGGGGAATGCCCTATAAACTATGGGTGGCAGTGTTTCAGTCACGTTAATATAGTTTTAATCTTAAACATTGATAAGTTAGATGCTTGAATACTTGAAAAGAACGTAAAAGAGCATTCCCAAGATGCTGAAACAGTACCATATCATTGTATATACGGAGGCGCTCCTTAACAACTTCTTCAGTGTCATCGGAACGTGTGATAAGCTTAGATGCACAATTTGGAGGGGGAAGAAGTGGAGCCATGTACATGCCAGGGTTCCCATCCTCAGCCTTAATGTCAACGGAGGCAACATTATAATTTCCTCCACACTCGCTACAAATCCTTCTTCCAAGGCACTTTGCAAGCAAAGCCTCTTCACGAAGCTTTAGGTTGATCACCAAGTCAATGTCTGTTACTCCCTCTAAAATATCCTGTAAAATAATCAAAACTTATAAGGCAAGTTAACCATAGAGGCCTGAGCATTATATTTGAGAGGAAGGAAGGGGGAAAAGGCACGGAAGCTAACTCAATGCGACATGGAAATATACAATTGCACCATAATCTAAGCTCTGTTGCTAACTGAATGGTACTAAGTCAATGCCTACTCTTCTCTGCGCAGCCACTCATGACATTATAAAGAAAGGAAATTCGCACCACTTGCTCAATAAGTGTCCTTACATATCAGTTTCAAAACTTAGAGTGTCCTCCAGAGGTCAGAGAAACCTGGGAATTCACACTAAACGAGGACTCTTGTAAAATGGCACACAAAGTCATTATCTTCATTCAACAAAATGGTAGGTGCCTCGTTGCAATAATCATATGGAAATTCGATGACTTCGAGATGGGATGCAAATTCCTTATGTAGATAAGCAAGATGATAGAACTTCAAACCAAGTGAAGTTGATCCCCATAAGCAAACATAATACAAAACAAAACCTTATTAAAACTTGAACCAGCTGAATTCAGATTTTCTGAATCCAAACATTAAATTCAAAAAATGCAGTAACTATTGAAACGAAAAGAAGCACAACGGAAATACCGCTGTGCAGGAATTCCGGTGCCTGTATAAATTGTTGTAATACAATTCCGCGATAACACAATCAACAAGAAGATTCAAACACCGGAAATCTACTTTCACATTTCAACTCTACTAATCTGAACTAAATCTTCAATTCTGACTACTACATTTTGTTATCTACACCTGCGTGATCATTTTGTGCAACTTCAAGCAAATTCACGCTGCCATTTTTTAAAAATTTGATGCAAAAGAAGATGGTATTACCGCCTGTCGAATCGTCCGAGGGAAACCGTCAAGAATGAAGCCAGTTTCACCCTTAGCTGCACTAGCCTCAAGGCGCTTGGACAGCAATTTTATTATAATCTCATCCGAAACCAATTTCCCCTGATTCACAACCTCCGCGAGCTACAATTTTTACATATACTTTTAGGTTTTGAGCAACTTAAATTTACAGAAATTACAAAAACCCTGAGGGCCGAAGGGGAGGGACCTGAAGAGCCAAGGGGCCGGAGGACGACAACTCGTCGCGGACGAGATCGCCGGTGGCGATGTGGGGGACGCCGAGGAGGTGGCAGAGGCGGGAGGCGTAGGTGCCTTTGCCGACGCCGGGGCAGCCGAGGAAGGCCCACTGGACATTCCTGTCCTTGACGTCGCGATGCAGGGGGAGAGGTTTTGGGATGACGGAGGCAGACGCTTTGATGTCAGTTTCGGAATTTAGAAAAGGCGAGGAGCGGAAGCTCCGGAGTGAGAAGGAGCTTCCCGGTCGTCGTAATTTCAGAAAGCGATTCAGAACCGCCATGGGAGGGACTAAAAAGTCTTAAGTCCTTTTGGATTGCAGAAAGAGAGAGAGAGGGTTTAATAAATTAGGTTGTGATGTGTTCCCTGTTCCGGGGGGCAGAGGGGTGGTGGCGGTTTTTGGCGCGCCACGACACGTGCAATAAAGTCTAGAGTGCTCTCCAGTCCACGATTACGAATGTCAAAAAGTACGTATTCTTTTTAACGTTGATAATTAGATTATTACTTACATGTCGATTTAGGTGCTTATCATTTATTGATCATACATCTTTTAATTTATAAATTTAATTAAAATGTTGATCCTCTAGCTAAAATAGTGAAATGATGTCACGTCATTATCAGAAGAAAAGGGACTAAGGAACCAAGTATTCTCCGTCGTTGACATCCAAAGGTTCGTTTACTTATCAGTAGTAGAGAAATAAAGAATCGGATCATTTTGGAATGTGAAATTGTAAGGAAAGGGAACTGAATTAACACCTCTGCAGGTTAATCAAATTCCTGAAGTTGGATTTTCCATTTTGAATTTTAGATAATTTTGTACAAATTACGTGCAAGGGGAAGTCGTGAAGGGAACAAATTTTCTTTCTTTTCATTACCAACTATAAGTAAACAAGCACTTAAAGTTCTTCGGGTTCTAATTTCAACTAAAAATCTTTAAATCAATTATACTTAAGATCGGCTACAATGTTACATCTCAAACACTATTCACTTTTCATTTGTACGTGAAAATGTCTAAATTCGAATCATTGCTTACCATGTGTTTAAAGAGTAAACCACATATCCAATGAAAAACTGCCATGCGGACCCAAAAATCGAAAATTACAACTACACGTTCCAAGGAGATATAAAGAACTGCCTTAGCAATACTGCTTCATTGAGTTTGGCTCCAGCTGATCTCAGGAAAAGCCCCTCAATATCTCAATCCTATGAATTACATGAAATTCCGTAGCCTTCATTATAATGAAAATTGCAAGCACGATGCAGTTACTAATTTAAATTTCACGAAGGGGTGAAAGCGAAATTACATCAATCAAAAACCACTCGAACAACGCACTAAATCAAATCGGAATACGGTATAATCTTACATAGCATGCCTATCATTTGAGGGTGAAAAGTACAAAATACAAAATCAAATACACGTGCAGTTATACAAAGGTTGTCATCGCTCAGCTACATGTGGTCAGCCCTGCCGTCATCCTCACTAATTCCATCGCCTGCGTGTCTGTAGCCAGATCAAGCAAACAAAGCTAAGAGAGCAATGCACACGAAGTATGGTTCCTAACTCTTTTGAATACAATTGGTACGAGATGATGACTTAAAATGAACCTTAATCACAAGGTTTCAAATTTCACATCCTTCATTTACACATGACAAAGGCCGGATCAGCATTTCATTCACTGGTAAATTCTGTGCATTTACTGACCGGTCAAAATAATATGATCCGATGGAAAATGTAACCATCCATACTTTGATTTGGATTAAACCACCTAAGAAATGGAACACATGGCAAATAGCCGTACTTTGATTTTCAAAATCATTGAAAATCCCTCTCTACCATTCTCATCACTCTTCAATTTTCTTTGGAAAGAAGGCTTATCCTAGTCTTTTTTTCTTTCTTAAGGTGAACTAGTCTTATTTAAAGTGGATATAACAAAAAGAAGAGGCTGAGAACATACCGCCAAGATGTTGTTAGATTGCGAGCTTTTCTATCCAATTGGAGGTTTTCCATCGCACTTGAAGCTCGAATGACATCCTCTGGACTTTCATCACTGTCATATCTATAATTGTAGTCATCTTTCCTGTAGCCAGACATGGAGGACCCACCTCTTCGATCTGAATATGCTATAATGTATCAGATAAAGAGAAACGAAAGGAGGCACATAAAGGGAAGACACAAGAAATAGCTTTGTCACTCACCAGATGATTGGGAAGATGCACCAGGCCTAGAATAAGCACACAAACAAACTAATATCAATTAAGAGTTGAAAGAAAAAGGAAAAAGAGATAAAAGCAAACATAAACTATTGGATAGTCACGTAGGTTCAGCACCTTCCTAGAGGAGGTAGCCCTCCCGCAACAGATGATGAAGAAGGTCTTCGCGTGTTCCGAGAATCTAAATTGGATAAGGACTCTGTTTCTGAAGTTGTTAGCCTCCTTCCAGTACCCCTTGCTTGAGATAAATTCTGTAGTAAAATGATCTAATGGTAAGCAATCCGCTAAAGGAACAAATATAATCAAACAATAAGCTACAGGAATTTGTACTTTTGCTTCATTATCAATCCAGCGTGATATCATCCCCTTTCTCCTTTGGCTGGGAAATTCTTTCCCTTGGTCAGTTGAACCTCTAAATTGTATATTAATCCCATCCTATAACTGATCAATAGGTTTAAAGAAAAGGGAAAAAGTGCCCACATGCATACCAGAGAACATATCATGCAAACTTAACTAATCCGTACTATGTCCAGAGAACTAACACGCATTTGTTGAAGCCATGCCTTGCTTACGTGATAAAACATAACAATCAGTTAAATGTACCTTGAGGCAAAGAAAACATTGCCAACAAAGACTACAGTCCTAATGCAAATACTGAAATGAACTTGGAAATTTTGTGTTTTAACTCGGACAAAATCAAACCTCAAATTTCAAGAATCCTTCAAGCACGTCCAAAAGCAAAGGACAGCTATCTCCATTTCGGTTCAGATCATAGCCATTCTTGCTACTAAAGTCCTTCAACTCAGCCTTCCAAGAATCCTTTTGCTGCGATTCAGCAAAAACAAAATCGGCATTCATTAGCATAAGATAACAACGCATTACTTCAAACTTTTTGCAAAAAGCCGACACTTTCTGCACTCAAAATTATACATGATTACCAAATTACACTCGGGCTGATAAACTTTTAGCGTGTGGTTTAGTTGCGCCCAGTCCAAGTATTCACATATCAGTGCCGTAAGCAACCTTCCTATAACAAGCATGCCAAAGTAATTCAGCTGTGAGCATAAAAACCTAAAGGAAATTAACTCTCTTTAAGCGTGGGATAAGCAGAAGAACCTGAAGGAGAAGCGTGGAGCTGTTTCGCGCGATCGTTGCAGCTACCAAGCAATGCCGGAGGCAAGCCTTCGTCTTTCTCGATGACCTTGTCCTCCTCCTCAATTGCCTCAAACACACTTGCTCTCAATTCAGCCTACCAAAACAAAACAGTTGAATTAATCAGAAAACAACCCGCAAACCTGAATAATAAGTTCGATTATTCACAAATCACAGCTTTCTGCAAAAAATGGATCGCATTTCTCAAAATCCGGAGCTTCAAATTACAGTTACGCAAATAAAAAGCAATTGAAATTTCAAAACCCTAGCCGAAGTCAACAAAGCTGGGGTACATTTCCGCACTTAACCCGAGAAAAAAAACTCGTTTTGGGGGTGAAATCAGCTGCGGAATAACAGAAAGGAGATCGAGATGATGAACATTAAGAAAAAGGGGGAAATGGGCAAAAAGGGAATTTGAAATTGTACCCGGATCTTGGCGAGTACGCCCTTCTTCTCGAGGGTGCGAGTGACGAGAGTCTTGAGGTCCATCATCTCCCTCGTGTAGTCGTCCATCTTGTTCTTCGGTTTTCAGAGGGAGAGGGTTTTGATTGGTGAAGAGAGAGAGCGAGTGAGCTCGCTTTCTCTGCGTTTTGAATTTCTCAGCTTTCCTCGATATTTTGCTTCTTCAGAGAGGAGAGAGGAGAGAAGAGAGGGGAAAGTTGCTCTCGGAATGATGGGGGTCACTGGGATGAAGATGGGCTCCACTGCAGGCTTGCAGTTACCCTGGTAATTTCATCTGGGCTGGCAGCTGTGAAATACCAAATATGATGTTTTGGGCCGTTATTGTATTAAGCATGTGAGTTCTTTTCTAGCCCTTGAGTATCAGCCTGCTAAATACCAAATATGATGTTTTGGGCCGTTTTTGTTTTGTCTCGTTCATTACGTGATCCGTTGCAATTAAATATAGCTTTTAAAGAAAATTGGAGTTCTATTATAAAACTAATTGGCAATATAAGGTTCCAATTACTTATAAGTACATCAAAGTTCTTTTCTTTTTCTAATGTGGGATTAACATTCTCAACACACTACGACGAATTTTAAAGCCTAGTACGTGAACAACACAAATTAGATGATATGAACTGCATGCCGCCATTAGACAACTCAAATTCTTAGAAAATAAATAAATAAAGATCTATGATATGGAAATGTTATCTATTAAAGAACCAATCACAAACTCAATGTTATCCATGATATGGAAATGTTATCTTAAAATTTCATCCACAATGTTAAAAGGCATAGCCAAAATAATAACCAGAAAACTGAAGAAATATTGTTTATTGCTCTCTGTCTATTTAAATTCCTTATTTGTCCGTTTCCCGATGGCGCCCATCGACCCTCACTCGTTCACTGACTCGACCCACCCACTCGTCACCCACATCTCCCTCTCCTTCTTCTTCGACTTCCCCTCCTCCACCATCCACGCCTCCGCCCTCCTCACCCTCCCCGCCCCGTACTCCGGGCCACTCTCCCTCGACATCCGTGCCCTCACCGTCCACTCCGTCATCGACCCCCATAAGCCCTCCCGTCCTCTCCCGTACGTCATCTCCCATCCTGACCCAATCAAAGGCTGCCACCTCACCTTCACCCTCTCCAACGCAGCCTCCGTCTTAATACTGTACTCCACCTCCCCCTCCTCCTCCGCCCTCCAGTGGCTCTCCCCTCCCCAGACCTTTAACAAGACGCTGCCGTTTGTCTACACCCAATGCCACCCCATCCACGCGCGCTCCGTCTTCCCCTGCCAGGACACTCCCGCTGCGCGTGTGCGCTACGCGGCCAAGCTCAACGTCCCCCGCCAGCTCTCCGCCGTCATGTCCGCGCGTCACGTCTCCCGCCGCGACCCGATCGCCGGCGAGGGGTCGGCGCTGGTCTCCGGCGACGCCTTGTGGTGCTCTGAGGACAGGGTCGTCGAGGAGTTCGTGATGGAGCAGCCAATCCCGCCGTACCTGTTCGCGTTCGCCGTCGGTGAGCTGGGGTTCCGGGAGGTCGGCCCGAGAACTAGGGTTTACTCTGAGGCTGTGCCGGCGGTGCTTGAATCGGCGGCAACGGAGTTCGCGAGCACCGAAGACATGATCAAGCAAGGGGAGGACTTGTTTGGGCCGTACGAGTGGGAAAGGTTCGATCTTTTGGTGCTGCCCCCGAGCTTTCCGTACGCTGGAATGGAGAATCCGAGAATGACGTTCGTGACGCCGACGGTGCTCAAAGGCGACTGCAGCGGCGCGCGGTTGGTGGCGCACGAGCTGGCTCATAGCTGGACTGGGAACTTGATCACCAACAAAACTAATGAGCATTTTTGGTTGAATGAGGTACTAAATTTACATTCATACATGCACTGGTTCAACTTTTCGGGCTTCATATCGAAAAATTCATACATAGATGTTGTTTGTTTTGCATATTTGGTTGATGCCAAGTTCACAACTGATCAATTCCATAACTTTAAGACGCTTGTGTTCTTCATTTGATGTAATACCACCTACATACAGTGCGTTTGAGGTCAGTTTTCCAGTATGTGTCTTGTGAAAACCGCAATGTACGAAAGCTTGACGGTGTAATGCCGCGTTGTTTTAGATGTAGTCCAGTTTTTAGAAGCATAACACACTAGGATGTTTGTATAGTTTCTGGGTTAGGAGAATGTCTTGCTGATTTACGAGCTTCCGGTTGTAGTTGATATCAGGGTGTTAATATTTACTTATTGCTGCAGGGTTTCACGACATATGCTGATAGGAGAATTGTTGAGGCTGTGCAAGGCGAGGACAGAGCTGCATTGAACATTGGAATCGGCTGGCGGGGTTTGCACAAGGAAATGGAGAGGTTCAAGGATAGCTTGGAGGTCACAAAGCTGAAAACCAACCAGGAAGGAGTTGATCCGGATGATGTGTATTCTAGAGTTCCATATGAAAAGGGTTTCCAGTTTCTATGGCGCATCGAACGTCAGGTATGTTGAAATTGTAACTTCTTTTGTTTCTTGATATTGTTCTGTAAAGACGATCTGATTGGCACTTGTTTCTCGGAATATAAAGGTTGGAAGGCCTGCGTTTGATGAGTTTCTGAAGAAATACATTGCCACCTTCAAGTTCCAGTCAATTGATACCGATACATTTCTCGAGTTTCTGAAGGCAAACCTACCTGGAATAGAGAAAGAGGTTGACTTAGTGTTGTGGACTGAGGGCACTGGCATCCCTCCTGATGCGCATGAACCGGTTTCTAACATATATGCAAAGATTGTGTCCATGGCAAATGAATTTAAGCTTGGTAGGATGCCGGGGGAGGATGAAGTTGCTGACTGGAGAGGGCAGGAGTGGGAACTCTACTTGGAGAACCTCCCCAAGCCTATTGAACCTTCACAGGTACTTAATTTCTATGACTTGATTCCATAGCGGCCTTCAACACGCGTAGTTACTTAATTTCTTAGTTTCTGTGACTTGATTTGCAGGTTGTAGAGTTGAACTCGCGCTTCGGGCTGGCAGAATCGAAGGATTATGATGTGAAGGTGACATTTCTCCTGCTGGCCATTGCTTCCAAGTGCAAAGACTACTTGGGCGAGGTGGAAAGAACTTTGAAGGAAGTGGGGAGGAAGAAGTACCTTGTCCTCCTCTACGGGGCTCTTGTGGAAGGCAATGGAAATGAGGAAGAGAAGATTTTGGCCAAGCGGGTGTTTGCAGCCGCTCGCAAGACTTACCATCCTATAGTTCAAGGCGGTGTCGAGACAATCTTAAACAAGCACTGCTGAAATGGTGTGTGAGAATGTATCTCTGAGATCTGTAGGCTGTGCATCTTTGTTGATGCTTCTGCTGATGTGAATGATCTCGTAAATAAAATGTAGCTGACTTTGTATCTCGTTTGCTGATGCCTGATGATATTTTATGTGTAAATTCGAAAATACGAATCAAAGCTATGCCTGCAAAATCAATTTTACTTGATGCATGACAGGAACGGGAATATTACTCATCGAGTCTCGCTTTCGTAGGAGGATTTCGATTTCTATTGTATCATGAACACGTCCGTTTACAGAAGCAAATAACTCGGAGTTATTGGAATCAACAGACTTCCGGTATTCACTGATGATTTCTACACAGTTACTACCAAATCAGTCTAAAACAGTGAAATTGCACTACTCCCGATCCATGGCAAAGCGATGGAGCATGGAGATCTTGACATTTCTGTTCAACACCTCTTCTAGTGCGGTTTATCGTACTGGGAATCATACACATCAGTAAAATCATCCTCTGTACAGAGTGCTGGAACATTTGTGTACCCGTAATTGTTTCGCATCTCAACTCTTCTAAAAAACCTTGAAAATAACTGTGAGAATAGAATTCGCTGAACGACAGGCGCTTAACTGCAGTAGTGCATCAGTACGTCAGAGAATTACTAAACATAATGTATAGCGAGTTTTGGCGATAAGTACAATAATAATATGAAACTGAGGCTGGTAAAATGCTAAACCTGGATTTGGAGACAACAGTTTTGAACACATATCGACAGAGTCAGGATGCAATCTAGAAAGGATGACTTGGTCGAAAGGAAGGTATGTGGATGACTTGATGGTCTTAAGCACCTGGAAAGTAAATTTATCAAAGATTTGGCCAAGCATGACTAAAGGACCTTTTCCGATAAAAAGCGTAAGTTAGTACCTGAACATTAGTCCTACCAGGGAAAGGAGGGCGACCATTGAGAAGCTCAAAAAGAATTACGCCAATACTCCACATGTCAACCTATAAACTGAATCTGTCAATTTTGATTCATCGTGATTGAAAGGGGAAAATGACACAAGTTATAGACAAGACCGTACCTTCCCATCATATCTTTCAAACTGAAGAACTTCAGGTGCCATGTACAATGGGGATCCACAAACTGTCTCCGCATAATCACCTGGATGTAAACTTCTGTACATGGTAGCAAAGACAAGCTAATAAGGAACGAAACCACCACAGTTGGTTGCTTTAAATCATACTAAATACATCCAAAACCGGGTTAGGGATGAATTTCCGCATAAAGATCTCTCTGCTAGAATTTACCTTGAGAGACCGAAATCAGCTACCTTTAGCACCACATCATCTTGAGTGCCAGAGAGTAGAATGTTCTAGTAAAACCAAATACAAGAATTCAGGCGATTTACAGAATTCTGATAGAGATTTATGATTCAATTCACATTTAAGGGAGCAATGGAATCCGAAAGGATCAAAATCCAATCAATATACATTCAATTTGTATAACAAATCCAATTGTTTAGTATAGATTCTAAGATCTCTAATTGCATTTTGTTACCATCTTTCTATAAACTCTTGTTTTTACCTCCGGTTTCAAGTCCCGGTGAATGATGTGGTGCGAATGTAGTAATTTCAACGCGGCTCCTGCAACCGAAACAAGAATTTGATTAGATTCAGACTGGAGAATCAAAGCGGCCTGAAGCCCTAGTACACGTAAAGATACAAAAAAATTAAGAAGCTACCAAGCTGCTGCATAAATCTCTTGGCAATCTGTTCTTCAACTCGCCCGTGCTGCCGGATATAAGCAGCCAGATTTCCCCCATCACAAAACTCCAAGACCATGAATATGCAGCTTTCATCCTGCAATTAACATATGAGCTTGACTTCACGAAAACAAATTGAACATGTAAGAAACAGTCCTCCTTTTCGGGTAACTGCACTCGCGGATAAATTAACAAATTCACAATAAAAATCGAACACATATCGACTGCTGTAAGTTCGTAGTATCAACAATATCGAGGGCATATTGATGTCCGCGTTTAAAAAAGTGCAGTCAACCGCAACGCAGAAAAGCTTTATAATCGAATCAATTAAGAGGTGAGGAAGGTGATTGAAAACCTGGAAAGCATTGAGGAGGCGGATGATGTTTGGGTGGTTAACGGAGGATAAGAAATTGAGCTCGCAATCCAAGCAGTTCTTGAGGTGGCGGTTGAGGCGGGAAAGGTGGACCTGCTTGAGAGCCACCACCTTGCCGCTTTGCCGGTGCACGGCTTTCCAAACGGTGGAGAAAGAGCCTCGTCCCACCTCTGATATCACGATATAGTCTCCTTTGAGTGCGGAGACAACTCCCTTGCTTTCAGCTTCCATAGAATCTTTGGGCCCTCCAGTAACAAGTCTATTTGTTTATATTGGGAGAAATTTTTTATTTTATTTTTAAAGATAAGAACAAAATAAAAGACAAAGTGAATAGTATTACGATTGGTTTTTTAGTAGAAAAATATAATTTTTTGTTAATATAAATAGTACCGAGAGATTTTCGTTAAAGTTTTCTTTATTGGGTGAAAGGTTTCGGTGATTATATTGTGAATACATATCAATAACTTTGAATCCATTTTAAAGTAATTTTAAAATAAATGAAAGTATTTTTAGTGAAAATGTTCTGAAAACCAATCATTCATAAAATAAGTGTTGCTTGAAAAAGTACGACTTAGATATAGCACCTAGATAATGGATGTGTGCTAACTTCATTTATTTCCTCATTAACAAGGACAGAGTTTCTCACTTAACTCGTTGAGATTATGCATAAGCTGCTTGACATCTGCCTAAAATTGTCGTGCCCAGCCCCATAAGTATCTGTAAAATGAGGGGAAAAAAAAGAGAGTTGTTATTGTCATTCCAAAATGTCATCTTAAAAAATGCAACGGAAAATTAATTTGTGCAAGAACAAAATGACATTTGGCTTACCATTTGATTCCGCAAAAATTCTCTACTCACAGCAGGTGTAATCATAACAGAATGCACATGTTGGATTTTGTAAAAATCCTCTCCTCCCTCCCCAAGCCCGCTACATAATCTTACATAGCATGCCTATCATTTGAGGGTGAAAAGTACAAAATACAAAATCAAATACACGTGCAGTTATACAAAGGTTGTCATCGCTCAGCTACATGTGGTCAGCCCTGCCGTCATCCTCACTAATTCCATCGCCTGCGTGTCTGTAGCCAGATCAAGCAAACAAAGCTAAGAGAGCAATGCACACGAAGTATGGTTCCTAACTCTTTTGAATACAATTGGTACGAGATGATGACTTAAAATGAACCTTAATCACAAGGTTTCAAATTTCACATCCTTCATTTACACATGACAAAGGCCGGATCAGCATTTCATTCACTGGTAAATTCTGTGCATTTACTGACCGGTCAAAATAATATGATCCGATGGAAAATGTAACCATCCATACTTTGATTTGGATTAAACCACCTAAGAAATGGAACACATGGCAAATAGCCGTACTTTGATTTTCAAAATCATTGAAAATCCCTCTCTACCATTCTCATCACTCTTCAATTTTCTTTGGAAAGAAAGCTTATCCTAGTCTTTTTTTTTTCTTAAGGTAAACTAGTCTTATTTAAAGTGGATATAACAAAAAGAAGAGGCTGAGAACATACCGCCAAGATGTTGTTAGATTGCGAGCTTTTCTATCCAATTGGAGGTTTTCCATCGCACTTGAAGCTCGAATGACATCCTCTGGACTTTCATCACTGTCGTATCTATAATTGTAGTCATCTTTCCTGTAGCCAGACATGGAGGACCCACCTCTTCGATCTGAATATGCTATAATGTATCAAATAAAGAGAAACGAAAGGAGGCACATAAAGGGAAGACACAAGAAATAGCTTTGTCACTCACCAGATGATTGGGAAGATGCACCAGGCCTAGAATAAGCACACAAACAAACTAATATCAATTAAGAGTTGAAAGAAAAAGGAAAAAGAGATAAAAGCAAACATAAACTATTGGATAGTCACGTAGGTTCAGCACCTTCCCAGAGGAGGTAGCCCTCCCGCAACAGATGATGAAGAAGGTCTTCGCATGTTCCGAGAATCTAAATTGGATAAGGACTCTGTTTCTGAAGTTGTTAGCCTCCTTCCAGTACCCCTTGCTTGAGATAAATTCTGTAGTAAAATGATCTAATGGTAAGCAATCCACTAAAGGAACAAAAATAACCAAACAATAAGCTACAGGAATTTGTACTTTTGCTTCATTATCAATCCAGCGTGATATCATCCCCTTTCTCCTTTGGCTGGGAAATTCTTTCCCTTGGTCAGTTGAACCTCTAAATTGTATATTAATCCCATCCTATAACTGATCAATAGTTTTAAAGAAAAGGGAAAAAGTGCCCACATGCATACCAGAGAACATATCATGCAAACTTAACTAATCCGTCCTATGTCCAGAGAACTAACACGCATTTGTTGAAGCCATGCCTTGCTTACGTGATAAAACATAACAATCAGTTAAATGTACCTTGAGGCAAAGAAAACATTGCCAACAAAGACTACAGTCCTAATGCAAATACTGAAATGAACTTGGAAATTTTGTGTTTTAACTCGGACAAAATCAAACCTCAAATTTCAAGAATCCTTCAAGCGCATCTAAAAGCAAAGGATAGCTATCTCCATTTCGGTTCAGATCATAGCCATTCTTGCTACTAAAGTCCTTCAACTCAGCCTTCCAAGAATCCTTTTGCTGCGATTCAGCAAAAACAAAATCGGCATTCATTAGCATAAGATAACAACGCATTACTTCAAACTTTTTGCAAAAAGCCGACACTTTCTGCACTCAAAATTATACATGATTACCAAATTACACTCGGGCTGATAAACTTTTAGCGTGTGGTTTAGTTGCGCCCAGTCCAAGTATTCACATATCAGTGCCGTAAGCAACCTTCCTATAACAAGCATGCCAAAGTAATTCAGCTGTGAGCATAAAAACCTAAAGGAAATTAACTCTCTTTAAGCGTGGGATAAGCAGAAGAACCTGAAGGAGAAGCGTGGAGCTGTTTCGCGCGATCGTTGCAGCTACCAAGCAATGCCGGAGGCAAGCCTTCGTCTTTCTCGATGACCTTGTCCTCCTCCTCAATTGCCTCAAACACACTTGCTCTCAATTCAGCCTACCAAAACAAAACAGTTGAATTAATCAGAAAACAACCCGCAAACCTGAATAATAAGTTCGATTATTCACAAATCACAGCTTTCTGCAAAAAATGGATCGCATTTCTCAAAATCCGGAGCTTCAAATTACAGTTACGCAAATAAAAAGCAATTGAAATTTCAAAACCCTAGCCGAAGTCAACAAAGCTGGGGTACATTTCCGCACTTAACCCGAGAAAAAAAACTCGTTTTGGGGGTGAAATCAGCTGCGGAATAACAGAAAGGAGATCGAGATGATGAACATTAAGAAAAAGGGGGAAATGGGCAAAAAGGGAATTTGAAATTGTACCCGGATCTTGGCGAGTACGCCCTTCTTCTCGAGGGTGCGAGTGACGAGAGTCTTGAGGTCCATCATCTCCCTCGTGTAGTCGTCCATCTTGTTCTTCGGTTTTCAGAGGGAGAGGGTTTTGATTGGTGAAGAGAGAGAGCGAGTGAGCTCGCTTTCTCTGCGTTTTGAATTTCTCAGCTTTCCTCGATATTTTGTGTTGAAACTTTGTGTTTATTTAAAATAAAACTCTAGATATCGTTTGTTTTAAACTAGGGTACTTAAACCTATTTGGCTGACCACTTCTTTTTTTTTTCAAACGGTTTTGTGTTGAAGATAAGTAAGAAGACCTAGTCTTTCTCGACCAGGTTATCTCTTCCAGATTTTGTGGTCTGTTTGTAGGCCTCATTTCCCTCAGCCTTTCCAACGTAAACCTAGTTCCTTTTCTTATAAATAGAACG
This sequence comes from Crataegus laevigata, assembly GCA_963580275.1. Taxonomy (NCBI): domain Eukaryota; kingdom Viridiplantae; phylum Streptophyta; class Magnoliopsida; order Rosales; family Rosaceae; genus Crataegus; species Crataegus laevigata. The sequence goes on from OY756951.1 coordinate 9,654,471, forward strand.
TCTATCTTCTACATAAATATATAGAAAACTGAGTCACAAAACGGAGCATATACATTGAAGTTTTTTGAGCACGAAAGGGTGAAAGTTTCGGATCCTTCTCAGTGCAAGAAGTGATCTAGACAATGAGAGTCTGGGCTGTTTTATCCTGGGGACGACGTGGTGTGAGACGAACTGCTTGCACAAGTTAGAGCAAAGCCACGGAACGTCTTAAAGAAAGCGACATTGTCCGCGACTCAACCCTAGACACATCCTCATTCACGTTCTTGTTCACTGGTAATATTGTTCTTTTTATTCTGTGTGCAACAATTTTAAGACGTTTATTATGCAATGGAGAATGAAAGCAACACCTTCGCTAATGATCTGAACAAACCCATCAAGTTTGAAGGTCCCCACTTCAAACGATGGAGACAAAAAATGCTGTTTTTCTTAACCACCAAGAAACTTGCCACCCACTGCACTTCTGAGTTACCATCACTACCTGAACAACCAACAGCTGAACAGTTCAGGTTATTTCAATCATGGACTGACAACGATTTTCTGTGCAAGAATTATGTTTTGAATGGGTTATGTGATGACCTATATGATTACTACTCTTCTTGTAAGACAGCCAAAGAACTGTGGGATGCTCTCCAGAAAAAATACGATACTGAGGAAGCAGGAGCAAAGAAGTTTGCAGTTAGCCGCTACATGAAGTTTCAAATTGTGGATGACAAGTCTGTAGAAGGACAATCACATGAGTTGCAGAAGATTGCTCATAAGATCATCACGGAGGGAATGAATCTGGATGAACAATTCCAGGTTGCTGTGATCATAGACAAGCTCCCACCAAGCTGGAAGGAGTTCAAAAAGGATCTTCGACACAAGACGAAGGAATTCTCACTGGAGAGCCTCATCACACGTCTTTGAATCGAGGAGGAAGCAAGGAAACAAGACATGAGAGAGGAGGTACTGGTTGTCTCTAACAACAACCATCTGAAGAAGACTTGTTCGAGGAATCATGCAGCTGTGGTGCTCAAACCTTCAGGTAAACCTATGAAGAATTCCACCAAGTATCGTGGCAACAACAAGAACTTCTCAAACTCTCAGAACCCTCAGCGAGTTCAGAATAGGAAGCTACCCCCCTCACGAGATGAAACTACCGTGCCATTTTTATGCTACAATTATGATAAACCTGGACACTTGGCAAGGAACTGTCGCAATAAGTGTCGAATGACTCCTCAGGCTAACTTGACTGAGGATCAACTCATTGCTATGATTTCAGAAGTCAACATGGTTGACGGATTCGAGGGGTGGTGGGTAGACACTGGGGCTTCGCGCCATGTCTGCCACGATCGCAGGCTCTTTAAATCCTATTCTGAAGCTGAGGATAGGAAGGTCTTGTTGGGTGATTCTCACTCAACGAATGTTGCTGGAATTGGTGAAGTGGTGCTGAAATTCACTTCGGGTAAGACTGTCATACTGAGAGACGTGCTGCATGTTCCAGAAATAAGGAAAAATCTGGTCTCAGGTTATCTCATCAACAAAGCAGGCTTCACACAGACTATTGGAGCTGACATGTATACTCTCACAAAGAATTGTGTCTTTGTGGGAAAGGGGTATGCTACTGATGGGATGTTCAAATTGAATGTTGATGCCATGAATAAAACTGCTTCTTCTGCTTACTTATTGAGTTCCTTTAATGTTTGGCATGCAAGACTTTGTCACGTAAATAAAAGACTAGTAAAACAAATGAGTAACCTAGGTCTACTTCCAGAACTCTCGCTAAATAACTTTGAGAAATGTGAATACTGCAGTCAAGCCAAAATAACCAGAACTCCACATAGATCAGTTCTTAGAGAAACTGAATTATTAGATCTAATACACTCTGACATTTGTGAATTCGATGACATCTTAACACGAAATGGAAAACGGTATTTCATAACCTTTATCGATGATCATTCAAATTATTGTTTTGTCTACTTAATGAGATATAAGAGTGAAGCCCTAGATATGTTTAAGTGTTTCTTAACTGAGGTGGAAAACCAGTTTAACTGAAAGATTAAAAGACTGCGAAGTGATCGAGGACAGGAATATGAATCTGGAGCTTTCACCGAATTCTGTAAGAAACTAGGAATCATACATGAAACCACTGCACCTTATTCCCCAGAAATGAACGGCAAAGCTGAGAGAAAAAATAGAACACTTAGTGAACTTACAGTGGCAATTTTGCTTAACTCTGGGAGTGCTTCATATTGGTGGGGTGAAGCACTTATTACAGTTTGTTATGTACTTAATAGGGTTCCGTCTTCGAGAAACAAAACTCCACCTTAGGAAATCTAGAAAAATAGGAAACCAAATGTTTCATACTTAAGAACCTGGGGTTGCTTGGCATTCGTTAGAAAACCTGACCCTAAAAGGTCAAAATTAGCTAGTAGGGCTTTTGAATGTGTGTTCATTGGATATGCATATAACAGTAAAGCTTATAGGTTCTATGATTTGAAAAACCATGTTGTTATTGAATCTAATAACGCTGATTTCTTTGAAGACAAGTTTCCTTTTAAATCTAGGAATAGTGGGGGCTCGAATGTTGTATCTAGAGAAGCACCTACAGTGAATGAAAATAACGTTGCAGATACGGCCGAGACTGACTTCGAGCCAAGGATAAGCAAGAGGACCAAAATTGCCAAGGACTTTGGTCCAGATTTTCAAGCATTTACCTTGGAAGATGATCCTAGTACTCTTCAGGAAGCCCTAACTTCACTAGATGCAGAATTGTGACAAGAAGCCATAGACAATGAAATGGATTCTCTCGAATCCAACAAGACCTGGGAACTAGTAGATCTTCCTCCAGGATGTAAGACAATCGGTTGCAAATGGGTGCTAAAGAAAAAACTGAATCCCGATGGCACAGTAGAGAAGTTCAAAGCCAGGTTAGTAGCTAAAGGGTTTAAGCAAAGAGAAAATGTAGATTTCTTTGACACTTATTCACTAGTCACTAGAATAACTTCAATTCGGGTCTTGTTTGCATTAGCTGCTCTAAATAATCTTGTAGTGCATCAAATGGACGTTAAAACTGCCTTCTTAAATGGTGACCTAGAAGAAGAAATTTATATGGACCAACCTGAGGGTTTTGTTTCACCTAAACAAGAACATAAAGTGTGTAAATTAGTTAAGTCTCTTTATGGCCTAAAACAGGCACCAAAACAATGGCATGCTAAATTTGATGATTTACTTATCTCTAAAGGATTTAAAACTAATGAAAGTGATAAGTGTATCTACTCAAGGACGAATAATAATCTGTGTACTTTGATTTGCTTATACGTTGATGACTTGTTGATCTTTGGTTCAAATTTGCATGTTGTGAATGAAGTTAAAACTATGCTTTGTAACAACTTTGACATGAAAGATTTAGGTGAGGCGAATGTAATACTTGGTATCAAAATTACAAAGACAAAGGAAGGATTCTCTTTGGATCAATCTCACTATGTTGAGAAAGTTCTGAAGAAGTACAACTATTTTGAATGTAAACCAGCGTGCACCCCTTATGATTCTAGTGTGAAATTGTTCAAGAACACTGGCGACAGTGTTAGGCAACATGAGTATGCAAGCATTATCGGGAGTCTTCGGTATGCTACTGACTGCACTAGACCAGATATAGCCTATGCCGTGAGGGTGTTATGCAGGTTTACAAGCAGTCCCAATGAGGAGCATTGGAAGGCTGTCGAAAGAGTAATGAGATATCTCAAAAGAATAGTCAATTATGGCTTAAACTTTGAAAGGTTTCCCGTAGTCCTTGAAGGGTATTGCGATGCTGATTGGAACACGTTATCTGAAGACTCCAAAGCCACAAGTGGTTACATCTTTAAGATGGCAGGAGCTGCAGTATTGTGGAAGTCTAAGAAACAGACGATACTAGCACAGTCAACAATGGAATCAGAAATGATTGCATTGGCAACTGCTAGTGAAGAGGCTGGATGGCTTCGTGAATTACTCTCAAACACTCCATTGTGGGAGAAACCTATACCTGCAGTTCTTATTCACTGTGATTGCACTGCAGCCATTGCAAAAGTTGAGAATCGATATTACAATGGTAAGAGACGCCAGATTCGTCGAAAACATAGCACAGTTAGAGGGTTTCTCACTAATGGAGCTGTTCGAGTGGATCATGTAAGATCCGAGGACAATATAGCCGATCCTTTGACGAAAGGATTGGCTCGTGAAAAAGTTTGGAAAACCTCTAAGGGAATGGGGTTAATGCCCTTGGATAGTTGAGTCACTTGTGATGGTAACCTAACCAAAGGACTGGAGATCCCAAGAATTTGGTTCAAAAGGTAATAACAAGTCATGGAGTGATATGAGATCATGTTAAGACCGAACATTGAGATTCTGAAAACATGATATCCTATAACGATCAAAAGGCTGAGTGTATGTCACTCTTAATGGTAACTATACTCTTCTTGAGTGGAACATCTAGCTGTAGGAATGTTCTTGATAGTTCCACCTATGTGATGATGAAGGTGAGGCCGCCAACAGAGAAGTCGTAAGGGCATACTTCTTGATATCATCACTAAACCAGGACTTAAGCACAAGGCCGAAACGTGCTGGCTTCAAACTTCACCCTAGAAGAGTTGTGTGTGCTTTGTCGTCAGAGGTAGAGTTCAAAACCGAGAGTTACTCTTGTAGTTCTGAGGCAATGACACTATGTACAAGTTCAAGTTAGTAAACACTTGTATTTAAGTTCAACTCTATAACTGAATCGCTCAATGAACAAAATTCGTTTTAAATAAACAAGTGGGGGATTGTTGAAACTTTGTGTTTATTTAAAATAAAACTCTAGATATCGTTAGTTTTAAACTAGGGTACTTAAACCTATTTGGCTGACCACTTTTTTTTTTTTTCGAACGGTTTTGTGTTGAAGATAAGTAAAAAGACCTAGTCTTTCTCGACTAGGTTATCTCTTCCAGATTTTGTGGCCTGTTTGTAGGCCTCATTTCCCTCAGCCTTTCCAACGTAAACCTAGTTCCTTTTCTTATAAATAGAACGTCTATCTTCTACATAAATATATAGAAAACTGAGTCACAAAACGGAGCATATACATTGAAGTTTTCTGAGCACGAAAGGGTGAAAGTTTCGGATCCTTCTCTGTGCAAGAAGTGATCTAGACAGTGAGAGTCTGGGCTGTTTTATCCTGGGGACGACGTGGTGTGAGACGAACTGCTTGCACAAGTTAGAGCAGAGCCGCGGAACGTCTTAAAGAAAGCGACATTGTCCGTGACTCAACCTTAGACACATCCTCATTCACGTTCTTGTTCACTGGTAATATTGTTCTTTTTATTCTGTGCTGCAATATTTTGCTTCTTCAGAGAGGAGAGATGAGAGAAGAGAGAGGGGAAAGTTGCTCTCGGAATGATGGGGGTCACTGGGATGAAGATGGGCTCCACTGCAGGCTTGCAGTTACCCTGGTAATTTCTTCTGGGCTGGCAGCTGTGAAATACGAAATATGATGTTTTGGGCCGTTATTGTATTAAGCATGTGAGTTATTTTCTAGCCCTTGAGTATTAGCCTGCTAAATACCCTTTTTGTTTTGTCTCGTTCATCACGTGATCCGTTGCAATTAAATATAGCTTTTGAAGAAAATTGGAGTTCTGTTATAAAACTAATTGGCAATGTGAGGTTCCAATTACTTATAAGTACATCAAAGTTCTTTTCTTTTTCTGATGTGGGATTGATATTCTCAACACGCTACGACGAATTTTAAAGCCTAGTATGTGAACAACACAAACTAGATGATATGAAGTGCGTGCCGCCATTAGACAACTCAAATTCTTAGAAAAAAAAAAATAAATATCTATGATATGGAAATGTTATCTATTAAAGAACCATTCACGAACTCAATAAAAAAATGAGATTTTCTAACTTATGCCTAAATTAGAATTTTCATTGCTTTAGAAAGAACCTATAATCTTTTTTTCTTCATTTAGTGCATGTCATTCAAAATATAGAAGAAATTTCACCGGTTTAGAAAGAAGCTACAATTTTCTATTTATTCAGTTCATATCATTTGAAATGTGGCAGAATTTTCACTGCTTTAGAAAGAAGTTATCCTCTTTCATTTATTAAATACACATTATTCGACACGTACAAGAATTTTCACCACCTTAGAAGAAAGTTATACCCTTTTGTTTACTTAGGAATGTCATTCGATCCATAGCCAAATATCCACGCATTAGAAAGAATCTGAGACTCCAAAAAGAAAAAGAAAAGTATCAAATTCTTAGTATAAAAACTTTGCCTTATATATATGCCGGTGTATGATTTTCTTCTCCCCTCCAAAATGTTGAAGGGCAAAGCCAAAATAATGAAAATGAATCATTTCCGAATCTCTTCCATCAAAATCACCTAATCAATAAATTCGGACCCTTAAATTTCATCCAAAATGTTGAAAGTAGCCAAAATAATAACCAGAAAACTGAAGAAATATTGTTTATTGCTCTCTGTCTATTTAAATTCCTTATTTGTCCGTTTCCGGTTCCACGCTCTAAAGCCCAAGCATTTCCCGATGGCGCCCATCGACCCTCACTCGTTCACTGACTCGACCCACCCACTCGCCACCCACATTTCCCTCTCCTTCTTCTTCGACTTCCCCTCCTCCACCATCCACGCCTCCGCCCTCCTCACCCTCCCCGCCCCGTACTCCGGCCCACTCTCCCTCGACATCCGTGCCCTCACCGTCCACTCCGTCATCGACCCCCATAAGCCCTCCCGTCCTCTCCCGTACGTCGTCTCCCATCCTGATCCAATCAAAGGCTGCCACCTCACCTTCACCCTCTCCAACGCAGCCTCCGTCTTAATACTGTACTCCACCTCCCCCTCCTCCTCCGCCCTCCAGTGGCTCTCCCCTCCCCAGACCTTTAACAAGACGCTGCCGTTTGTCTACACCCAATGCCAGGCCATCCACGCGCGCTCCGTCTTCCCCTGCCAGGACACTCCCGCTGCGCGTGTGCGCTACGCGGCCAAGCTCAACGTCCCCCGCCAGCTCTCCGCCGTCATGTCCGCGCGTCACGTCTCCCGCCGCGACCCGATCGCCGGCGAGGGGTTGGCGCTGGTCTCCGGCGACGCCTTGTGGTGCTCTGAGGACAGGGTCGTCGAGGAGTTCGTGATGGAGCAGCCAATCCCGCCGTACCTGTTCGCGTTCGCCGTCGGTGAGCTGGGATTCCGGGAGGTGGGCCCGAGAACTAGGGTTTACTCTGAGGCGGTGCCGGCGGTGCTTGAATCGGTGGCAACGGAGTTCGCGAGCACCGAAGACATGATCAAGCAAGGAGAGGACTTGTTTGGGCCGTACGAGTGGGAAAGGTTCGATCTTTTGGTGCTGCCCCCGAGCTTTCCGTACGGTGGAATGGAGAATCCGAGAATGACGTTCTTGACGCCGACGGTGCTCAAAGGCGACTGCAGCGGCGCGCAGGTGGTGGCGCACGAGCTGGCTCATAGCTGGACTGGGAACTTGATCACCAACAAAACTAATGAGCATTTTTGGTTGAATGAGGTACTAAATTTACATTCATACATGCACTGGTTCAACTTTTCGGGCTTCATATCGAAAAATTCATACATAGATGTTGTTTGTTTTGCATATTTGGTTGATGCCAAGTTCACAACTGATCAATTCCATAACTTTAAGACGCTTGTGTTCTTCATTTGATGTAATACCACCTACATACAGTGCGTTTGAGGTCAGTTTCCAGTATGTGTCTTGTGAAAACCGCAATGTACGAAAGCTTGACGGTGTAATGCCGCGTTGTTTTAGATGTAGTCCAGTTTTTAGAAGCATAACACACTAGGATGTTTGTATAGTTTCTGGGTTAGGAGAATGTCTTGCTGATTTACGAGCTTCCGGTTGTAGTTGATATCAGGGTGTTAATATTTACTTATTGCTGCAGGGTTTCACGACATATGCTGAGAGGAGAATTGTTGAGGCTGTGCAAGGCGAGGACAGAGCTGCATTGAACATTGGAATCGGCTGGCGGGGCTTGCACAAGGAAATGGAGAGGTTCAAGGATAGCTTGGAGGTCACAAAGCTGAAAACCAACCAGGAAGGAGTTGATCCAGATGATGTGTATTCTAGAGTCCCTTATGAAAAGGGTTTCCAGTTTCTATGGCGCATTGAACGTCAGGTATGTTGCAGTTGTAACTTCTTTTGTTTCTTGATATTGTTCTGTAAAGACGATCTGATTGGCACTTGTTTTTCGGAATATAAAGGTTGGAAGGCCTGCGTTTGATGAGTTTCTGAAGAAATACATTGCCACCTTCAAGTTCCAGTCAATTGATACCGATACATTTCTCGAGTTTCTGAAGGCAAACCTACCTGGAATAGAGAAAGAGGTTGACTTAGTGTTGTGGACTGAGGGCACTGGCATCCCTCCTGATGCGTATGAACCGGTTTCTAACATATATGCAAAGATTGTGTCCATGGCAAATGAATTTAAGCTTGGTAGGATGCCGGGGGAGGATGAAGTTGCTGACTGGAGAGGGCAGGAGTGGGAACTCTACTTGGAGAACCTTCCCAAGCCTATTGAACCTTCACAGGTACTTAATTTCTATGACTTGATTCCATAGTGGTCTTCAACACGCGTAGTTACTTAATTTCTTAGTTTCTGTGACTTGATTTGCAGGTTGTAGAGTTGAACTCGCGCTTCGGGCTGGCAGAATCGAAGGATTATGATGTGAAGGTGACATTTCTCCTGCTGGCCATTGCTTCCAAGTGCAAAGACTACTTGGGCGAGGTGGAAAGAACTTTGAAGGAAGTTGGGAGGATGAAGTACCTTGTCCCCCTCTACAGGGCTCTTGTGGAAGGCAATGGAAATGAGGAAGAGAAGATTTTGGCCAAGCGGGTGTTTGCAGCCGCTCGCGAGACTTACCATCCTATAGCTCAAGGCGGTGTCGAGACAATCTTAAACAAGCACTGCTGAAATGGTGTGTGAGAATGTATCTCTGAGATCTGTAGGCTGTGCATCTTTGTTGATGCTTCTGCTGATGTGAATGATCTCGTAAATAAAATGTAGCTGACTTTGTATCTCGTTTGCTGATGCCTGATGATATTTTATGTGTAAATTCGAAAATACGAATCAAAGCTATGCCTGCAAAATCAATTTTACTTGATGCATGACAGGAACGAGAATAATACTCATCGAGTCTTGCTTTCGTAGGAGGATTTTGATTTCGATTATATTCATGAACACGTCCGTTTACAGAAGCAAATAACTTAAAAGTTATTGGAATCAACAGACTTTCGGTATTCACTTATGATTTCTACACAGTTACTACCAAATCAGTCTAAAACAGTGAAATTGCACTTCTCCCGATCCACGGCAAAGCGATGGAGCATGGAGATCTTGACATTTCTGTTCAACACCTCTTCTAGTGCAGTTTATCGTATTGGGAATCATACACATCAGTAAAATCATCTTCTGTACAGAGTGCTAGAACATTTATGTATCCGTAATTGTTTCGCATCTCAACTCTTCTAAAAAACCTTGAAAAAAACTGTGCGAATAGAATTCGCTGAAGGACAGGCGCTTAACTGCAGTAGTGCATCAGTACGTCAGAGAATTACTAAACATAATGTATAGCGAGTTTTGGCGATAAGTACAATAATAATATGAAACTGAGGCTGGTAAAATGCTAAACCTGGATTTGGAGACAACAGTTTTGAACACATATCGACAGAGTCAGGATGCAATCTAGAAAGGATGACTTGGTCGAAAGGAAGGTATGTGGATGACTTGATGGTCTTAAGCACCTGGAAAGTAAATTTATCAAAGATTTGGCCAAGCATGACTAAAGGACCTTTTCCGATAAAAAGCGTAAGTTAGTACCTGAACATTAGTCCTACCAGGGAAAGGAGGGCGACCATTGAGAAGCTCGAAAAGAATTACGCCAATACTCCACATGTCAACCTATAAACTGAATCTGTCAATTTTGATTCATCGTGATTGAAAGGGGAAAATGACACAAGTTATAGACAAGACCGTACCTTCCCATCATATCTTTCAAACTGAAGAACTTCAGGTGCCATGTACAATGGGGATCCACAAACTGTCTCCGCATAATCACCTGGATGTAAACTTCTGTACACGGTAGCAAAGACAAGCTAATAAGGAACGAAACCACCACAGTTGGTTGCTTTAAATCATACTAAATACATCCAAAACCGGGTTAGGGATGAATTTCCGCATAAAGATCTCTCTGCTAGAATTTACCTGGAGAGACCAAAATCAGCTACCTTTAGCACCACATCATCTTGAGTGCCAGAGAGTAGAATGTTCTAGTAAAACCGAATACAACAATTCAGGCGATTTACAGAATCCTGACAGAGATTTATGATTCAATTCACATTTAAGGGAGCAATGGAATCCGAAAGGATCAAAATCCAATCAATATACATTCAATTTGTATAACAAATCCAATTGTTTAGTATAGATTCTAAGATCTCTAATTGCATTTTGTTACCATCTTTCTATAAACTCTTGTTTTTACCTCCGGTTTCAAGTCTCGATGAATGATGTGGTGCGAATGTAGTAATTTCAACGCGGCTCCTGCAACCGAAACAAGAATTTGATTAGATTCAGACTGGAGAATCAAAGCGGCCTGAAGCCCCAGTACAAGTAAAGATGCAAAAAAATTAAGAAGCTACCAAGCTGCTGCATAAACCTCTTGGCAATCTGTTCTTCAACTCGCCCGTGCTGCCGGATATAAGCAGCCAGATTTCCCCCATCACAAAACTCCAACACCATGAATATGCAGCTTTCATCCTGCAATGAACATATGAGCTTGACTTCACGAAAACAAATTGAACATGTAAGAAACAGTCCTCCTTTTCTCGCGGATAAATTAACAAATTCGCTATAAAAATCGAACACATATAGACAGATGTAAGTTCGTAGTATCAACAATATCGAGGGCATATTGATGTCCGCGTTTAGAAAAGTTTTATAACCGAATCAATTGAAAGGCGAGGAGGGTGATTGAAAACCTGGAAAGCATTGAGGAGGCGGATGATGTTTGGGTGGTTAACGGAGGGTAAGAAATTGAGCTCGCAATCCAAGCAGTTCTTGAGGTGGCGGTTGAGGCGGGAAAGGTGGACCTGCTTGAGAGCCACCACCTTGCCGCTTTGCCGGTGCACGGCTTTCCAAACGGTGGAGAAAGAGCCTCGTCCCACCTCTGATATCACGATATAGTCCCCTTTGTGTGCGGAGACAACTCCCTTGGTTTCAGCTTCCATAGAATCTTTGAGCTCTCCAGTAACAAGTAACAAGCGGTTCTATTTATTTGCTGAAAAATTATATTCACACATTTTCAATTTTTTTTTTATATTTTTTACACATTACTAATATTTGATAGAAAAACATTGAAAAATTAAAAAAAGTGAGAGAAATAATTTGAGATGTGTAAATATAATCTCCTTTGTTTTTATTGGATGGAACCGTGGAAGGTTCTAGTGATTATATTGTGAATACATATCAATAACTTTGAACCCGTTTAAAATTGATTTTAAAATAAATGAGAGCATTTTTAATGAAAATATTCTGGAAACCAATCATTTGCAAAATGCAAGTGATCTTGAAAAAACACTTGAAATACTTCTTAGAGAAATATATAACTAGTGTTTCTTAAAAAAAAAACTTCAAATTTAAAATTAAAAAATATTTTCTCTAAAAATGCACTCTCAATGATCTTTCTGAAAATGATTAGGCAATCACCAACTTTTATTTCTTTCTTTATTTTTTAATCGATGACAAAAAAAAAAAAAAAAACTTAGATTTGACATCTATCCCAACATAAACATTCTCAAACGGGTTGATATTTATGTCGAGTGAATTGGGAATTTGGAGTAACTGCATGCATGTTCGAATAAGAGAAATCTCCTATTTTTGCTTCAAATTATCAAGAATTTTACAACTAGTCTTCAAATACATTCAGCTTCACCGCAATTCTTTTCATAAGCGTAGTTTGCTAGAAGTGCTTTTATTAAAAGCATGTCAACACCAAGTGTTTCCATAAAATGGTAAACAGATTCGTCATTTAGAAAAGTCGAACTTTTTAAGTCCTCCAATATTCAAGTGAAGGGGAAGTAAAAAAATCCGCAATCAAAACAGAGTTCACATGTTGGATTTTGTAAAATTCCTCTCCTCCTTCCTCAAGCCTGCTACCGAATCCACGAGTCACCACTTTGATGGTTAATTCCTTGAGGGTAGTAACATACCGAAGGCCATCTGGAACTGTAAACGAGGGCGAGCAACGCTCAATGTGCAACCTGGAGAGACAAGGCATGGCTCCTTTCTCCACCCTCCACTCCTTTAATTCTATCAAGCTGTGAAGAGAAAGGAACTCAAGACGAGGAAAGCCTCCTGCTGAGCAAACAAGTGGTCCGGGAAAATAGCCGTGGGCAGCAGAATTATCCAGGAAAAGCATTCGTAAGCTTGGCAGCTTCTCTAGTATTTCTATGTTATCGTCCTTGAGACGATCGTGATGAATTCCACACAGTGTTAGCTTGGCGAGGTTTGGAAGGAACGGGAGGTCTTCTGGTAATTGTCTGATACGTCCCTTTACTCGCAGCTTGTACATATGAGGGCAGCTTAATACTACGTTCCATGCTCCACCATGAAAAGATGCCACCGATAGAGACTGCAGACTGTCAAATGTAAGGCTCCCTCTCTCGATGGTTTCGTTGCCAAATAGCCTTACCTCCAACCTTCGAAGGTTGGTCAAGTTAACAAAATCATACAGATCAGATGCCGAAACTGAAACATTGACCACCGTCTGCAAATTACTTGCATGAGTGGCAAATGACAGTCTCTCTTCTCCTCTTATTATCGAGGGTAAATACACATGCCTCAATTTCTCCATCTTCCAAAACACGTTTGGAACTTTCAGCAGCAACCCTGCATGAGCGTTAGTGCCGCGTAAATCTAGAGTTTGCAGACATACCAAATTACCTACACACGATGGAAGCTCTTGCATCGTAGTATTCCTTAGACTTAAAAACCTTAAGTGGACTAGATTCCCAATTTCACCCGGTAACTTGAAGCTTTTTCTACTGAAAATATCTTCAAACTTCAAAACTCTGAGAAGTTTGTAGCTATTTAACAGTGACCGTAGTACTCTTTGGCCGAAATTTAGGTTCAAAATAAACTGTTTTGGGACAAAGAAAAGCATAGACCTAAGATGTCTATCTCTTTCATCTCTTTTTAGATAATAAAAATCAAGCTCCTTGTCCAAATAGATGGCAAGTCTTTGAACTCTACCGCTCGGTGTTTCCTTGCTTACCGTGGCTGCAGAGTAATTGATAAGGCGAAGAATGTTCCACTCTTTTGCCTTTACCATGCACAAATCTCGCATAAGACCATGGAGACGACAAGTCTTAATCTTCTTTGTTAAACCATGTTGGCCAACTTGAACCATAGACCTGTCTACCAACTCACTTAAGCACCTGTAGGATACATCTTCCATTTTTTCCATGGATGTTGATGATACAAAACCTTCAGCCATCCATAGTTGAGTCAATCTATTCACCGGTATTTCATAATCTTTCGGAAAATGGGCTAAATAGAGAAAGCATAGTTTCAACTGATATGGTAAGTTGTCATAACTCAAAGCCAATAACCATAATACACCACCGTATTCTTCACCTTCGTATTCAGGTCCAAGGTGTGATTTGATATTTCGTTATTCCATACAAACTCTAGTGTCAAATGAAACGATATAATCCTATTCAATTGATAAATAATAAGAAAAGTAGAGATAAAAAGCTTTGTGTGAGAAGAGAACATACTTGTATCTTCCGTTTGAAACATTGCTATCTTCTCAAACAGTTCCCAACTTTCATCTTCATTCAATGACAGCGGTTGGTAGATGAAGCCATTTTTATCTGCACAGTATGCCACTTCTTTGTTGCGAGTGGTGAGTAATATTCGGCTTTCAGTTTCCTCATTCATCGGAAAATCAGCTTGTAATGAATTCCACACATCGCATGTCCAAATGTCGTCAAGCACCACCAAACATTTCCTTTCTCGTTGCTTAGTACCAAGCCTCTTTGCTATCTCGTCCTCATTGAGTTTTGCAATTTCTTGTCTTTCCTCATTGGTAGAACTGAGTTGAATGAGAAGTTCTTCCAAAACTTCCCTTCCATGGCACTGTTGAGATATATACACCCAAGCGAAACAGTCGAAATGACACCTAACTCCATCGTGATTATAAACTTGTTTTGCAAGCGTGGTCTTACCCAAGCCACCCATTCCCCATATAGAAACAACTCGATGACGTTTTTCTTTGATCAAATGCGCAACCAATATCTCTATGCCATCGGCACACCCCACTACATCAGGTTCAATTGCATGACGAAAAGATCTCCTCCGCTCTTGTTGCCTCTGGAAAGAAGTGTTGCCTCCACTCTCCCTCATCTCTTGTAGGTTATAACTTGGCAAACCTAACCTTAATTTTGAAATTTTGGTCGTAATTTTCTCAATTGCCGAGCCAATCTTGTGAAGATGAACTCTTTCTACGAAGATGCAAGTAAACCTTTTCGGAACGCTTCCTTTCCTCGTGGAAGCAACTTTTAAGACAAAAGCTTCAGCGACATCCTCCAGATCATAAGCAACATCTCTAACGCTTGCGACCCAATTGCATACTCCATCATCATCATGTCCATGTCTTGCATCTGCATCTTTCAGATAACCTTGCATAAATTGTAGCTCGGTTTGTGCAAGCTCAACCTGATCACCTACTCCACCCAAGAGTTTCAATTCCGGAATGATAGAGTCCGCGAGCCGTTCAAGCACCATTAAAACAACAGGATCGGCCATACTAATCTCTCTTCTTCAGACGATCAACAACTAAGTTAAGCAGTTTTCCTTTTTTCTTCTGATTTTTAGATCCAGGAAATAATGCCACCAAAGAAGATTACTATAATCCTGCCTGATTCATACTCAAATTAAATATTTTGCAAAGTCAAATTAATATTTTGTAATTCTTCGACAACAAGCAAAGCACTCAAGATTTCTTAATTTAATTTTACACAGACCTTATGAAAGTCAACGATATATGATAGTGAAGTTTCCTATGCAAGTTGCCAATTATATTTTGAAGAGACGGTCAATCCAATTTTATATCTCCCATACAACTATACAAGAAAAAACCAGTCTGCATAAAATCATGACAAGTAAATTTTCTGCAGGTGGGTGAAATGAACTCCGCGCTAACAAGTTCCCTTCCTCCACAGAATGTAGTCCACTGCCGCTTCTACGTTGTCCACAACCTACAAAAAGAACAAAAGGGAAGGAACTTCTTAGAGCGCATAGAATTCATTTCACTCGTAACACAATATGCAATCAAATGCAATTTATAAGTTAAAACGCAATTTTTAGACTTGCAGGTGAGAAACTGTCTATCCACATAGTATGGTAATGAATCTAATGATATATGCATATCAGTGTACATTATAAGTGGTTCAAATACCCATAAGCACTCCTATATCATATATTCTGTGAGACACGATAGTGTACAGTTCAAGATTCTTTTTAACAAGCGATATTCAACTTTAAATTAAATGTAGCGCCAGGAGTGTTGGATGCATAGGGGGAGAAATATGCTATAGCCAATGTGGCTACACCCACCCACGTCTGCACACAGGTAGGGTGTTAAACAATTTGAACATGACAGGAATCCCAGTATCACCTCTTGGAAGATGCTTGCTGGAGAAATTCTAAAAGTGCTCGTTCCAAGTCGCTTGGAAGAAATGCAGCCTGTTTGTGTATAAGCAGGCAGCTGATCTGGATCATTCCAAGTATGGTATGAAACTTAGAGTTGAAAGAAAAGGGAGTTGATGATGTTACAAAGCGCAACGAAAACAAAAAATAATAATAATCCTACGATGTTCTTTAATACAGGAATGGAACACATCATCCAAATAGAACCCTTTTGTTAGACATGGAAAATGCTTCCCGTGCGTAAGCATATTTTGCTTGAAGTGCTTTTAGTAGAAGCACGTTGAATATAAGTGTTGCTTGAAAAAGTACTACTTAGATATAGCACCTAGATAATGGATGTGCGCTAACTTCATTTATTTCCTCATTAACAAGGACAGAGTTTCTCACTTAACTCGTTGAGATCACATGCTCTAATTGAAACAATGGCTGACGTCTGCAGTCGCCTGCTTGAGTAGCAAATGATAGTTTCCGTCTTTCATTTTCATACAATAAAAGTAAATATACGTGTCTCAATCATTTTATCTTACAAAACACCTTTAAAATTTTCTTCCTAAGTCTAGAGTTTGCAAACATACCAAATTGGCTACAGCCTACAGATGACGCCGACTTCGAAAATTTGGTATTCTTTAGACTTAAAAACCGGAAGTTTATTTTCAACATTGAATTTAGATATCTTCAAACTTCAAAACTCTAAAAGCAATTTGAAGTAAAAAAAATAAAAAATAAAAAAGAAATGTTATCTACACACTCCTTTTTACTTCTCACATATTTTTATTAATTTTTGTCCTTTAATCTTTTTTTAATTCATCTGATCTGATGATAAAAAATTAAAATGGTATGAGAGAAGTAAAATGATGTGCAAATATCACATTTCAAAAATAAGGCTTATGAGATGACACTTGACACATGACACTCAACTCGAGGGCAAAATGGGCATTTTATGTCACCCAAACAAAACACCCCACTCGACCGCCGCTCGGTCTTCGTTCTCGCGCATACAGGGGGCTCTCGAAAACCCTAATCGCCATCTCCGATTCAAAATTAAGCAAATCCCCACCGGAAGTTGATAACTTTTATTCAATTCGGAAACACTGATTGCTCAAATTTCTCCCTTTTTCCATTAATTTTTTCTGTTCGTTGAATTCGACGTAGCCATGCCGCCAAAGGCATCGAAGGCCGACTTGGCGAAGAAGCAGAAGGTTGTGGAGGACAAAACCTTCGGGCTCAAGAACAAGAACAAGAGCAAGAACGTCCAGAAGTACGTCCAGAATCTCAAGCAGGCAGTCCAGCCCAAAGTAGACCCAGCCAAAGCCAAGGTCCGATTTATATCTCTGTTGTTTTTTACCTATTGGGTTCTGTTTGGATACCCAGAAAATTAGCTGAGAATGTAAACTAACGATTTTTATTGGAGTTAGTGTTTGGGTTGGAATTGGGTTTTATCAAATTTTGTTGGGTTTTGCAGAAAAAGAAGGAGGAAGAGAAAGCCAAAGAGAAGGAGCTCAATGATTTGTTTAAGGTTGCTGTTAGTCAGCCGAAAGTGCCAGCTGGTATGTAGTAGTAGTATGTACTCCAACTCTCACATTTTTCGTGATTGTGTTCGGTGATGGTCGATTATGTTGTGTTCGATAGCAGATTGGTTTTGGTATGCTTGTAATCGAATTGGGAATTTGAATAGGTGTTGATCCCAAGTCTATATTATGCGAGTTTTTCAAGTTTGGGCAATGTACCAAGGGATTCAAGTGCAAGTTTTCGCATGACTTGAATGTCCAGAGGAAGGGTGAAAAGATTGATATTTACAGTGACAAGCGTGATGACGAAGGTGAGAGGATTGACATATCTTGTTTAATGTTCTGATGCTAATTTATCGCACGTGTTTTGCTTATTCTGGGACTGATTATTTTTCAGACACTATGGAGGATTGGGATCAAGCGACGTTGGAAAAGGTTGTGGAGTCAAAGAAGAATGAGTATAATCAGAATAAGCCCACCGAAATTGTATGTCGGTTTTCTTATCGTAAATTGTTTTTATTTTTATTCTTTATATCTGATATAGAAACTTTTAGTGTAATTTGCATTTGAATGTGTTGCTCTCTGTCTTTAGATATTCATCTATATATAACCCTCCGTCCTCCATATCCACCCTTTAAATGTTTCTGATGATTTTGGATGGAATATGGAGGCATTTCTGGGCATATTACCCATTACATAAATAATATGTTTCATGAGGAGGAAAAAAAGAAGAGGGAGGCAGAGTCTTAGTTGCATGGGACATCGGTCTTCTTTTAATACTAGTTTAGGTGATGTAGGTCAAGTTTGCAATCCTTGATCCTAAGGGTTATGTTAAGTTAAATTATTAATGTTGCAATCTGATAACTGAAAGAACAAGTCATTGACAATAGGGTATGTTACAACTTTATGCTAGTACATATAGAGTTCAGGTGATCAATTTATGTCTTCTGTACATAGATTTGGCGGAAGGATACTTTTACTTTTACTCTTTTCAGTTGTGGGTTTACTCTGTTTGGCTGTTTGCAGTTATGAATGTTACTTAAGACATTCTTGTAAAGAATATGTAATGTGAAACAATATTTGGGATTTAGTTTGGATTCTCCGTTGTAGGCTATGCTAGTGAGTTAAATTGGGTTGAGTTGTAGAATAATAGAGGAGAAATTATTTTTTGTCTTCGAGATGAGCAAATATAAATATTAAAAATAGTGACAGGTAAAAAGTAACATACTTTTTCTAATTTTGGCCATATTCATTTGGTAATGTGAAATCTCTGAATGTAGTTATGAATCTAAGGCTGGCTTTATATATGTACAGGTTTGCAAACACTTCTTAGATGCAGTGGAAAAGAAGCAGTATGGTTGGTTTTGGTCTTGTCCAAATGGTGGAAAAGAGTGCCACTACAGACATGCTCTTCCTTCTGGTTATGTTTTGAAATCTCAGATGAAGGCGCTTCTTGATGAAGAGGCTGAAAAAGTTGCCATTGAGGATGAAATTGAAAATCAGGTGATGATCATATTGATTTTGTTGACTTTGCGTTTTCATTTTATCCATATATGTTGTGAATGTGATAGAGACCTTTTGTACATTTGCAACTATATGTTTTGTATCCCTAAGTACTTTTAGCTTTATTTCGTCGGTTTTGTATATCTAATTCTTACTGTTGATCATCTGCTGGTTACTGCAGCGTGCAAAAGTAACAACCATTACTCCAATGACCACTGAGTTGTTCATGCAATGGAGGAATAAAAAGACAGAAGAGAAAGAGGCTGGCTTGGCTGCTCAACGAGCAGAGAGGGCTAAGAATGACCGCATGAGGTTCTGTTCCTTTTTAATTTTTTTGCATTTTTGTAAATTTTTTTGTTTTATGCTATTGACTGAAGTTTTCCTGTATTTCAGTGGTCGTGAGTTGTTTCTTTCGGATGCTAGCGTGTTTGTGGATGATGCTGAAGCATATGAAAAATACCAAAGACAAGATCCTGAGGCTTCTGAAGAGAAGGTAATATGTTCTTTTGGTATATGTGTGCGATTGATTTTATGGACTGATAGTATGCCATTTTGAAGTCTGTGAAGCCTTAGTTTCTTTTGGTATTATTTTTTCTAAATTTAACTTCCAACATCTCATCGCTGTCTTGTGTGAATATTATTTCTATCTGTGAATTTGCTTCCTTTTTGTATTAAGAGAGGTTTCCGTATCTCAAGTCAGCATGCTTTTTTGCTGCGAAATAAAATCATTGGCTTATCAACAGAGATAAGAGTCCACATCTACTCTTTTTCAATCACATAATTTTAATGCGGCGGTTCAGGCCATTGCATTTTGATGGGGGGTGCAGAATTGACAGTTATTGTAGTAATAACGCTGTGAAAGATGAGTTGAAGGGATCTTTGAACATTCTTATAAGTTCGCCAACAGTAATACCAAAATTATGTGATTGCAGCTAGGCAATAAGATTCTCTGTTGGTAATGTCATGATGTGATTTTTTTTCTTTTCAAATCCTTGTTTTTAATCTCATAATGTTTTTCACATTGTATCTCTTTGTTGGTTTCGTTTATAGTAGATCATGGTGTGGAGGTTTTTTTTTTCTGGTGCGATCATAAAATTTTGATTACAGATGCATGCATCAAGATCCTTTTAAGGGTTTATACTATGTTTTTCTTAGCCCTTTCTGGTTCTGTCTGTTGCCCTGTTCCATGCATTATAAGCATACTCTCTGACTGACTTCTGTTCTAACCATGAACCGTGTAAAGCAAGCATCTGTGACTCTGTAAACTTGTGCTCTTACTGTTAACACACCTATATGTACGCGCACTCTTAATGTTAATTGTTGCCATGTTATTTTCGCCCACAAAAATTCTATTAATTGGCTGGTGTTTTGAACTTCCGCAGTTCACTTATGTGATCATATTCATTTCGCTACTTGTTACTTCATTTGTTTGGCCATGAATTATTGTTTGTTCTTCTCGTCTTTCCTGTGATCAAGGAGGTCAAACCTTATAAAACTGGTCATTTTAATTTGTTTCAAAAGTTTAGGTGCCTCCTGTTTCGAAGGAGTGGTCCTCTTTTGACTTATAGATAGTCTATTGGGGGGGGGGGGGGGGGGTAAATCTACAGAACATATGGATAAAAACCATTTTCTTCAAAACATGAGTTTAACGTTAATACGCGCTTTTCTCTTATGCCAATGAAAATGAAGACATTTTGAGATTGTAGTTTGATGCTGATGTGCAAACACTGTGGAGAGAAAATTTCATACTTTCTTAGTAGTGGGTGACTTGGTTCACCTTTGTTGTACTATTTTTTTCATTAATAAAAGTTTGTTTCGTGTAAAAAAAAATATTAATCAGTAACTAATGAACCAAAATCTCCGCTTTGGTCATTCTAGTTTTGGCGGACAAGTATTATCAAAACTTTGAAGGACTATATTTCGCTTATTACCCGATGAACAAATATTCTGAAACAAGGAACATTTATACAATGGATGTGCTTTCTTAAACTCTTAGATTACCTGGTTCAAATAATGTCGCATGGTTCCCATTTACATGGACAATTTACCTTGCCTTCACAATATCCATTTTATTTTGTTATCTGAGTTTGACTGTGTTCCATTTCAGGCCAAAGACAACTCAGCAGCTGGAGGACCAAGCGCCTCTACTAGTGCTGCTGGGTCTGAAGTCCCCGTCGATAATGATAATGAAGACGACGACGACGACGATGATGATGAGTTGGACTTGGATGAGTTAAATGAACTTGAAGCAAGTTTGTCAAAAACATCCATTCAGATACGGGAGCCCGGTATAGAGACATCTTGAAGAGGGGGAGAGAGTACTGTTGACAATTTGCTCGTTGGGTGCCGAAAGAGACGAGATATCGAGAAATGAGAGAGGAAATAATGTATTGTTCATCCTGAGATGCTGTCTTTATGCTAAATTCTTGGTGTTCTGGATTTGACCTGGTGTTTTATGCAAGAAAAAAAAAATCCAAATTTTGATTCAGATTGCTGTTCTTACCATCAACTTTGGTTGTCTTCTGTATTTTTATATCTGCGTTTTCCTCTGAGTTGTTAACTTCAACTTTGCTATTTCAATTTTATTTTTCATAATTATCCATGTGGCATCGTAAACCGGACACGTGGGCTCTGCATGTTTGCCGCGTCATCAAACTAACGGAATTTATTTTACAGAAGTTAACGGAATGGATCATTGCTTCACGTTTTGTTAAATTCAAGGATCAAAATTAACAGATGAAATCTAGATTAGAGTTGTGGTTCAGAGATTAGTTCTAAATTTAACTCAAATTAGAGTTAAATATTGACACAGCTGTATCTAGTAACCAGTTGCAATTTGGCAACCCCAAAAGTCGATGGCTTTATTGACTTGCTTGATCAGCCTTTAAAGTAATTTCGCTAGAGGCAATAAACAACTGGGATCCAAACTTCCAGTCAAAACGCTTCGACGTATTCACTTGCTCTGCTGGCTCGGTTCAAAGAACTATCTCAAATTAAATTAGAAGAATATCTTGTCCTTTGTTTGGTGAACTTACAAATATTATGGACGTTTAAAATGAAAAACAGTACAACATATTGTGTCTTATAAATCCTCTCATAAATGACGAGACTCTACAGAACTAATTAGTAAAATTGTCTGCGCTCCACTGCGGGTTATAAATCCATAATCACAATTTAACACATTTATTTTTAAATAATTCATCAATATCGGATTTCTAAGTACCAGCAATATACAATTCATATGATGAGTTTTCCATATGAATTTGAGAGTGATGGCTGTTTAATTGGTATCTAAGGTGCAGTAGTAGTTGGCGGTGATGTGGCTAAAATGAGAGACTCAAAATCGAGTCATGATTCCTTGTAGCATAAGTAGAAAAGAAGGTGGTGCAACAAAATTTGTTAGTGATAATGTAACTTGTATCAAAGTTTAACTCAAAATTTACTATAGGTATCAACAATAATTTTATGCATATTTGAGACAAAGTTGAACCTGATGTTGCAACACATACATTACTATACACAAATCAACACATTCATTCCAAAACTTCTTATAAATTAATAAAAACAACTAAACAAACAGGGTAAAATAGGTTTTTAAGTTACATGACATTCTATTTACTTTACATCAAAAGCATATTTGCAATCCAAAGGGGAAATTTCAAAGTTACAATTATATACACTTTCAAAAGTCTCCCACATTGATTAGTCGTTCATTTTGCACCTATATTTTACTAACTCTACATTAAAAGTTCTATGTACAACCAAAAAAGCATATTTGAACGACTAAAAGGATGGACTTTTAAGTCCCAAATATATATAGTTTCAAAATTTGCCCACATGGTTCTATTTTTCATGTTACTTCTATGTCCTTAGGCTCATAAAAAAATCTTCCATTTGTTCTGTATTGTTACATAGAACTTCAGTCATCTTTGCACTTATTCTTGCTGTAGATTGAAATTAAATTCTTTGTATAAGAAATATGATGATAAAATTTGAGTTATGAAATTACGTGTATTAATAACAAATAAATGTAACGTACTGGGTTTTGGAAGTAGTAAACACTATTTCAAATTTGTTTGGAGACACTTTGTTCCTGAGAGATTTGATGGGAAAATCTTCAATGTCTGAAGCGTTTTGTTCATCTATTTCTTCGGTATTTCAATTTCTCTTAAATCCATATAAACAAAAGAGAGATTAATACATTAGTAAGTGTCAGGTTATTTGAAAATATAGATACAAATGAGATACTTACAGTGAAAACTCTTATCTTTCTTGTTTTTTCTAGTCTCGGAGCTGAAAAGACCCTTATGAATTGAACTTTATGTAGGCGATGTTGTGACAACAGTGGATGAAATGGTGGAATAGTTATGTTTTAACTCTTTTTCAAAAAGTGGTGGGGAAGATGAAAAATTATGAGCTGCTGTATCTTCCTCCTCAAATTCAGCCATTGATTCATAAGAAGCTTTGGAGCTTGATTGAACAGCTTGTATTTTGTTGTCGAAAATCGCTTTGATTAAAAGATCATTTCTGTTGAAATCATTTTTCAAATTTCCAAATCGAAGTTGAAATTTTTTTATCTGCCCTCGACATTGGAGAATTGCATATGGTAACTCTTGTTGATCAGTAAACCCTTTTTCGACAACTATATCATAACACGAAGTTCCATATAAACGTTCAGCCAGTTTACTAATGATGATGGCACTAGTCTCATTGCTGGCATCTTCGAGGATTAAACTTACTTTGAACCTAAGTATATGAAGGACAATTTTTTTTTATAGAAGTTAACGGAATGGATCATTGCTCCATGTTTTGTTAAATTTAAGAATCAAAATTAACAGATGAAATCTATATTAGAGTTATAGTTCAGAGATTAATTCTATATTTAACTCAAATTAGAGTTATATATTGACACAGCTGTATCTAGTAACCAGTTGCAACTTGGCAACCCCAAAAGTTGATGGCTTTTTTTACTTGCTTGATCAACCTTTAAAGTAACTTCACTAGAGGCAATAAACAACTAGGTTACAAACTTCCAGTCAACGTAATCACTTCTTTCTATTTGTAGAGATAAGTGCCGAAGGAGAGTCAAAAGTTGGCATGTCCTTGTTTAAAATTACCTTATATTTCAAAAGATAATCTTCATGAATTTCCATGTGGGCACCTCTATATATGTTTCTGTCAATAAAGAACGTGATGGATATGCTGTCCCTTGACAAATCGTTTGGATGGGAAAATGAATGATGTGTTTAGGCACGATTTGATGAGTTAATTAGCCTTTTATATTAAAGCCATTGATAATCTTTGGTGCAATTAACTTAGGGCTGCAGGCCATTTGGTGCACTATCAGTCTTATAATAATGGATGAGCATGTCCCCAATACACCATATGCATTCACAATGGTGATGGGGACTTCTTACTGACATCTGTGACTTGGGCTCCAAGCGAAGCTGTCATCCACTTTTACTTTGATCTCTAAGGAAGAAAATTGGGTTAGGAGGCTAATCCAAATGGGAGACTATTCTATATTTCTCCCTGCAGTCCTCTTGATTTTTTTAGCTAGTCAATTGATCAAAGAAATTGATCATAGGAACAGAAACAGAGGAAAACAAATGTAAAAAATGCAAACAGCAACAGATGTTTGTAAGAAGTCACCATCATCATTGTGAATGCGTGGTTTATTGGAGATATGGTCTCACTTTTGTTTTTTCTTTTTGCATTTTTTTTCCTTTGTTTCTTTAATCAATTGACTATCAATAATATTGCAGTCCAAATAGGATAGAATTAAAGACTAGTTTACAAGATACATGCTTTAATCTAGTCTTAGCAAAACATAAGACCAAGCCATCCTTTAGGTACCTTTGTTTCCAAATTATGCATGCTTTAATCTAGTCTTAGTAAAACATAAGACCAACCCATGTTTTAGGAATCTTTCTTTCAAAATTATGCATGCTTTCTTAGTAAAACATAAGACCAAACCATCTTTTAGGTACCTTTGGTCCAAATTAGGACCACATGTTATTATTATGCATGCATTTGATGTGAAATGTGAAATCTAATATTTTGGAAAGATTGCTTTCTTGATTTCAAGTCCTCATCATCATCCTGAAAAAATAGTCTTTCAGTTTGCCAAAAAAAAGAAAAAAAAATGAAATAGTCTTTCAAAGTTTGAACACCCTTGAACCTCTCTCTCTCTCTCTCTCTCTCTCTCTCTCTCTCTCTCTCATATTTGCAGCTGTGGTGGCCACCCTCTAGGGTTAGGGTTAGTGATTGCAACTTTTACAAAAAGATAAAAGGAGACTATAGGGGAGTTGGTACCAGCTAACTTAAGTTAAGCATAAAATCTTTTCACTCTCAGACAAACTAGGTAGACATTATCACTTGAAAAATATATTTTTTTTCTCAGCCAAATATTCAATTTGTTTTTGGACAACGCGTGCAGCAAGCATTCTTATTTAATATTATTTGCCGTGTAATTCTAATTAATTAAACACTTAAACAAACCCCCAGCAATTAAATTAATTTATAAAGTTGTGATGATATTGAGTGAGATGTTGATGACACTAGCTTTTGTGACGTACAATGATAATTGAAGTCAAAAGAATGAATACAATTTGCTGAAGTAAACAATGAGTATTCTGTTATCACTTCCAATGATAGGATCAGCAAGATTCCCAAATACCCATAAAAAACAAAGATTAAAAAAGCTAATTTAATTAATAAGAATATTGGATGGATATGATTTGTTGATGAACTGCTTAAAAAATTGTCACGCTTGAATATACCTTTTTGCAACTTTTTTAATTCTTATGAATTTTTTTCTGATTTTTTATATCGAAATTACATTCATAATTCGTAGAGATACATAAACAATGTAAACCACCCATTAACAAAATCTTCCTTGTTAATCAAAATGGAGAAGAGACTAAAGTAACTGTGCAAACAAAATTAAAGAAAAATAACTAAAATAAAGGTTATGGTAATATAGTAAATTGAACACAAAATAGTTTTTACTTTTTTTTTAAGCCTTACAACTAGCATGTTTTAAAACGTGAAAGTAAAACCAAGGCGTCTTATGAATAGCCCTACTTAGGCAAGCGTAAGGCAAAGCCTTGCGGAATCTAAAGTTATTAATATATATATATATATATATATATATATATATATATATACTTAAGATAATCAACAATCAAATAAAAAAAATTCCACTATAGGAGAGAAATTCTAACTTTAAAAAAAATGCCTCAGTTGACGTCTCAAGCGCGCCTCGATCACGTCTAGCCGAGTTTAAGCCTACTCCCGGTTGGTGTAGGCATTTTCCTCACGCTCCACCTCGAAGGCCGCCTAGGCCGGCCTCGAGGCTCGTTTTTTAAAATGTTGACAACCAAGTAAGCATATCAATTGTCTCAATTTCTCTTTCACATTTTTCTCCAAATAAAATAAATTTTTAGTGACAAATAGCTATTCGGAAACCGTCGCTAAGGATATGAACAACCTCTTCAGTGACGCAAAATAGTTTGAAAGACATCACCAAAAAGTTCAAGAGAACATTTATATTCTCTCTATGTAAAATTTTCAAAATTTTAAAAAACACGTGCATAACATGTATACAATTGATAGTATAATATAACGGAAGGTCTTCATTCGCTCGTTATCAACCACGACGGGCCAACACAGATTTGTCGTGAAAAACCAAGCTAGTTTGGTTAAACTCATTTTTTAGCACTAAATATGTGCATAATGCATGTAACTTGTTTCTTAATTAGTGAGAACAAAATCTCGCTTCCCAGTCCAAGCAAAGAAGTTAATTAGTTTTGATCAAAGATCAAATTGTTTCTTAAGTTTCTTAATTAGTAATAACAATGAATTGGGATTTTTGTGATCTTGGAGAGTGTTGGAAGTTGGAGGCTATTGGGAGTCTCATTGCAGCAATCATTGTCAATTATGTAAACCAAATAGGATAAATGTAGAGCTCGTTTAGAAGTGGTTTTAAAATAACTAAAAGTGTTTTTAGAGAAAATATTTTTGAGTTCTAAAAGCACTTGAAGTGTATTTTTTTTAAGATTCACTTGCATTTTTACTAAGAATTAGTTTAAAAACATTACAAAAGCTCTTGCTAAGGTTTTTTTTTTGGTAACAAGCTCTTGCTAAGGTTCAACTAGTGCAATCCAAATAGAAGTTGTAGTTATTTGTGTACATAAACTGTCATCTAGAAGTCCATATTGTTTAGAAAGATGAAGAACTAATTCATAGCAAAAACAACATGGATTACTTTTTTGTTACAGTCAAGGAAATCGATCGAACACTTGATCTGTACTAATCCAAACTCCTAGTGCATGCTTAAACAACTTGTATGCTTACTTCAAACCCTCAGGCATTTAAAAGTAGAAATTTGAAAAAGAAAGAAAATACCCTTTCTCTCTCTGCCCTTTTTTTCCCCAAATAGTGCTAGTGTATTTCTCATTTGGAAGTGTATGAGTAAACAGTCGATGATGATCCTGGTTTTTCCACAGAACTGCCACCACACATTCCTCCAACCGCTCCTGCAGCTGCTATGTTGGTCACAGTCTCCACTATCTCGTCAAAGATTCTAGCTTTGATTTGACCTCTTTTTGGTGGGATAGTATTGGTCGTATCTTTTGATCCTTTCCCGCTCTTCACTGGCTTATTGCTTTTGCTTTCCATTTCTCAGCTGTTTTGTGAGCAAAAGGAGAGAAATTAAGGAAGAAGGAGGAAGCTGCAGGAGAGTAGTGTTGAAGTGAGCGGAAATGAAAGCGTAGGGCTTTATAAATCTTGGTGGTGGGGGAAGCCAGTATTATTGATGAGGGCAACTTTGTCAAAAAGACTGAGAAGTGGTATCATATCACTCATGGCGTGCAGTGTGAACACTGTATAAACTATTGGGGGCTGTTTGAGATCCCCCACACAGATTCCATCCTCCTCGCAATTTTAGCGTTAAAAAGTCATGTTTGGTACACAAAAATGCATGCATGGATGGATATATTATCGAGGAAAACAAGAAATGCACGTGGATGCATCGGATAAAATCAAAATTATAACTAGTTATATAGTACTTTGTGTCTATATTTCTTAATAATATAGATGGACACAAAAGACATTAGAAACGAGAACAGCTAAGAATGTCGCTTACATGTTGCATGTTGGTTAGGAAAATCCCCAAAAAAGAAAAAGCAAAGCTGAGTGGTCGATGAATTATACACCTTACTTATTTTTTTAAAGGTTAACTATAGATTTAGTTTTTGGATTATTACTTTCATGTTACACATTTTAGAGAGTAATTATATAATCATTTTTCTTATCTATAAGCCCTCAACGTTGCATATAGGTGGGTACTTTAATTTCTAAAGTTAACTTCATATACTATTTTTTCAAAAAGAATAAGTCCTTAAACTCGTGAAAATTAATAATCTACCCTTCAAAGTTTATCACATGTAAGTCATGTGATTTTAATTAACGGAAAACTAAATAGAATAGTTTTGAATATAATATTAGGAATGTATTGGTAGATTTAAAATAGTTTAATGACCAATTTTTCTAAAAAAATAGTTTGGAACTTAATTTTTTTTAGAGACTAAGTTGACACTTATTCTTTTTTTTTATATATACAACGAATAAATTAGTTACGAACTCGTCATTACAAGATTCAAACTTAAACATTTTAAGTATAAATGAAATGGAATATCATAGTCGTAAATGACACTATTTGAGATAGATGAAGGCTCAATTAAGTTTATGGCAAAAGATATAATTCTAATCTGAACAACCAGAGTCTGGTGTGGTAGAATCAGATTGTGATTGATGTTGGAGAACTGATTCTGGACCTTACCAACCAGAAATAAGGATGAAATATGAATCTGATGGAAATTTGATATTAATTTAACAGGGGCCTAATTAAATATTAAATTTCTTAATAGTCCATTGGGTAATGAGATCAGGCCGATTTGATCTTTTATGGAATTAATCTATAAGGTTTTTTTAATAGGAGTGAGGATTTTTGCTGAATTCTCTTTGTGAGGATTTCGAAAATTTTCAAATTACATCTGTTCATCGAACATCGTGCGGTCAGAAATCATTTTAATATTTTTATTTAAAATTAAATATAACAGTACTTGACGAAAACTAACATCACGATTTACAATGGATAGATGTGATTGGAAAATTTTCAAAATCTAGAATCAGGCAAGCAGGGACAGAGTTAGAAATTTCTTCTTGTGGGGCAATCCGAAAAATAACTAAGAAAATCTTACTATAGTATGGCTTATACTCAATATGATAACAGAGATTATTTTAAACGATGATGTATCACAATTCTAATGTTGCAACATTTCAGTATATTAGTGAAAACTGGCAAAGTGATAAGAAATATATTAATATATGATAGGCAGAAGAGGATTTTTTCCATATGAATGACAGAATAAGAGCACTTGCTCATATAATATTTGATATAGAGTATATTAGTGAAAATTTGCAATGTTTTTTTTTTCTTTTTTTTTCACAAGGAGGGAGTCTTTGCTGTTAGACGGAAGCCATGGCAAACTATAAGCACCAGTGTGGTGGAAATCATTTTAAAATCAGAGCGTGGAACGCTTACCTTCACTCAACTGAAGTTTTCTAAATCTGTTCTATTGTGTGCGTATTTATATATTTAATTTATGTTCATTATTTATAGCAATTCAACACCTTTGTTTCCTACATAATCTTCACAAAATGGTACATTTTCAAATTTCTCTAACATGTGAATTAATTAGTAAAAATGAAATAATTTGACTTCAAGCAAGAACAAATCGACTGAAAAAGAACAACAATGTAACAGACAAAGATCTTTTCCTTATCCTCTTTGAGAGGATCCGAAGATCAATCAATTATGTATGTTTATTGTATATTGTGCGGCCATTTTTCGTTAGATACTATTTATATTCAATTTTAAATAAAAATTTTAATTTTTTTTTAACTGTACGATATACAATAAGCAGACACGATTGATTGATTTTCTAAATTTCTGAAAAAAGATGCAGAGAAGATTCTATTCCCGGATCCCAATATAACAATGGCAGACAGTAAAAACAGGAAATTTGTCACAGTTAAAAAACGTGAAAGAATATGTTTTTCAAGCATTTTTCTTTGGAGATGGATTGTCTATCTTCCCATTCTCGTATCTTTCCAAGTCCTCCTGTTTTGCGTCGTCACGGTTATGCCACATCAGTATTTTATATTTTTATTATTTTTTGCCTTATTATTTATATTAAAAATAAATATAAAATGCTGAAATAACTTAATCGTGACAGCACAAAACAGAAGAGCATGAAGAGGGTATGAGAAGGGGATGGCAGAGCCAATCCATCTCCTTTTTATTTTCATCTGGCTGCTGATTCGCTGAAGCTGCTGATGAGCTGTCGTCACTTGGATATTTCCCATTCCTATCAGATTGATTACATTCTCTTTTATGTCCTCAAAGATTTTGGCTTTGATTTTAGCTTTCTGGGGTGGAAGGGTATCTGCATCTTTATGAACTGATGGCTTATTAGTAATTTTATGATCCATCTTTGAGTTTGTAGGGGTAGGGGTATGGATATGAGAAGACTGAAGGGTGTAGAAAAAGAATTGACTACAAGAATAATAGTTGGTGGATTTTTATAAGATCATAGACAATGGAAAGACAGCTATATATTAAGAGATTTCCACTAATCTCTTTTTTGCTTCATGCAAACTGCTAATACAAAAAGATTTTTTAGTCAAAATGGTATCTGAGATTTGCATAATTTCTCACTTTGATATCTGATAGACCACATATATTGATTTCAAATCTCAGAGATCAAGATGAAGAGTTATATAAATCTCAACGACCATTTTAATTAAAAAGTCCATAAAAAAAGAATGAAAGCGAAATTCAATGAGGTGGTTCAAAAAGAAAAAAATTGTGCACGGAAGTTATTTTTCTATATTAGTTAAGAAAGTTGCGCTAGCATGACATAATTTCCTGCAATGTGAACGTTTAACACGTGAGGAATTCCTGAAGAGAGTCAAGAGACAAGTATACAAGTTCAAAGTTCAACGGTTCAACCAAAGAGAAAAATCATTAAAACATACAGGGGGATGTCTTTCTGCCGTCACCTACTGCCGATGAATGAGGCTGCTTTTGATTTTTCAACCAAACCAGACACTATTCGACATCTGACTATTAATATATGGAATCATGATTTACATCAGATTGTGTTTTAATTACCAAAGCTTAATATGATTATTCCCTCTCTTGATGAAAACAAAAAAATCCGAAAAAAGAACAACAGGGCTTCAAATAAATCTAACATGTTTGTCTTTCATCGTTCAACTTACTTAGTAGTCTTGCTTTTCAAACAATTTTTACCGTTTAATTTTTTTTTTTTTGGATTACTTATTAGTCTTAAATTATAGAAGAAAAATTAGAATCGAACACGAATCATATAGTTCCTTCATTTTCAACAATGCCATCATATTAGTTGTCACTTATGTGAATGTAGCTTACTTTTTATTTATTTGTACTTTGAAAAGTTGAATTGAAACCACCTTCTCTCATTACGTGATCATGTAATGAAAGACAAAATATACATATTTTTTAGGAAATTTTAATAAAAAAACTCTTGGTACGGTTTATTTTAACAAAAAATCACATTTTTGCACTAAAAAGTCAATACTGATACTATTTAGTTTACTCTTTATTTTTTTCTTATCGTTAAAACTCAAAATTTTCAAATTTTTTCATTAGTTTTCCTTATTTTTTAAGACTCGTGATGCAAGAAAGTCCCATACACACCTAAAGACTAAGCTAATACCTCTATCAGACAGAGAGAGTTGGTAAACCTCTCTTTTTAAATATGCAAGACATGCATGCCTTAAAAAATAGAGTTTTGAGTTTGGAAGAGAACCAAGTTCTTCTGCACATCAGTATTTTAATCATTGATCGATCTTGCTTGATAACTGGTAGTGCTGCTATTTCTGCTGTTTTTTCATTTAGTTATTTATTATTCTGTTAAAAATTGCAGAATAGATAAACTATTTTCTCCTCTAAAGTCCCAAAAACAAAACATGAAAACAAAAAAACACAAATCCAGAGACAGAATTTACATAATTCATAGCTAAAGTTTCCAAATAACCTGAAACTTGAACATAAATACAGTAGTTCCCTAAACCACCCAAATTCCCTAAACTAGCCAACTCCCCACTTCAACTAAATGCCATATAATCCCTACTGCCATGACCCTGTTGGTCTTTTTATATTACAACTCTCTATCTGCATATGTATAGGCAGAAAAAAAAACCCATAAAAACGACAACGGTTCAAAACTATTTCAAACTTGAAATGTGGCCAACTCTAATCCCCCTGTGAAAGAGAAGAACTTGCTTATACGCCGCCGAGCATCCCAGCAATTCCAACTGTTTCAATGTTCCCCACGTGACGTCATTGTACTATTGGCCTGGAATGACACAGCGCGTACAGGGCGTGCATGGAAGCCTCTCTTCCTATGAAAGTGGAGGCTCAGCTTCCACAGCATCCTCCTTTCTT
Organism: Crataegus laevigata; assembly: GCA_963580275.1. Lineage (NCBI taxonomy): Eukaryota > Viridiplantae > Streptophyta > Magnoliopsida > Rosales > Rosaceae > Crataegus > Crataegus laevigata. Next base: position 9,686,780 of record OY756951.1, read on the forward strand.
TGTTCCCAGTTTTTTCATCACTGATGATGCTGCAGTTTTTACTTTTGACCTCAACATTCTGAAAATCTTGGCTTTAATCTGACCTCTTCGTGGAGGCAGCCTTATCAGTGGCCTCTTTGAGCGGAGCTCAGTTTCCATGGACTTGAATTTTAATGGAGTAACAGAAGCCATGAAAAAATGCAGAGCAAAAAGACGGAGGAGGATAAGAAATTTCAAGTTTTCAGAAAAAGGAAGATTTTGTGGGAGAATAAAACTTGGTGGGGTGCATATATTTATACAGATTGGGAATTTTTGGGTGGGGGGAATCATAGAAGGGTTCACAATAGTGTGAAACGGATATACGAAAAAAAAACGAAAAATAAAAAAGAGTGGAAAATATATGTGATGTGGGGTTTGAGTGTGTGTGTACAAGCAGAGACAGCTGGTTTTTATTTTATTTTTAATGTATGGGATGATGGTTTGCATGTGTGGGATTATATGTTTGCATGTGTGGGATGATGGTTTGAACTTCGAGAACGTAGTAGAATCTTCTAACAAGCAAACAAAGGCCATTCAAAAAGTCTCCAAGAATTCACTTGATTTGGAGAAGCAGCACTCCGTTCTTCATATTTATGTGTTGAGAATTAAGCTGCATACTTAGCTTAATTCAGCTTGCAGATGACAATCCTGCAGAATCAAGAGATGAGAGGATGAAATCGAAGAGAAGAAGAAGTTTCCATTTTGAGTAATAGCCGTTGGTTTTAAAATGTGTAACGGCTAGTTTACATTCCATTTTTAGAAACATTACAGCTGTTTTTCTTATTGCTGTCAAATTGTACTGTGTTATCCGATCCTCCTCCAAGTGGAAGGATCGTAGCCTCCGATGGCCTGAATGGCTGGAGATGTGTCCTTGTTCCTCGTAAGAGGGATCTTTTCTTCTCATCCCGTTTTAGGTGATATAGGGTTGTACCCTCAGTGATGGTGTGAGTGAAAAAAATATAGTAAAAACCTTCTCATTTTCTCTCTCTCGGTGTTCCTCTTCTTGTTCTTAATTTGCTGTGTAGAAAACCTTCAAATCCATTAAAGTTCTTTATCTTTTGTTTGATAATTTGAAGATGATGCCTGGTACCATTTAACATGGTATCAGAGCTCAAGTTCTGATTCAAGAAAGGGGCGTAAACTGTGAAGAGAGTTCTTCTGGGAAAATTTCTCAGAAAAGGATAAAGGTGGAGTCTTTAACTTTCAGGTTCTCCGAAACTCACTGAGAAATGGTGGGATCAGGTTCTTCCAGTGGAGATTTACGAACTCCACAGTTCGATGGCACCAACTATGATTTTTGGGCTGTCAAAATGGAGACTATCCTCATAGCACATGATCTATGGGATGTGGTAGAACTCGGAGTACAAGCACAGCATGTTCCCGAGAGAGGAGAAGGATCTGAAGATGAAGAGGGTGAGGCTGAACAAGTTCCAGTGGAAGCACCCATCATCTCCAGAGAAGACAGAATCAAAAACGCCAAGGCGCTGAGTCTCATACAAGGAGCCATAACAGATGAGCTCTTCCCTCGCATCAGAAATGAAAAAACTGCACAAGGGGCTTGGGATATTCTGAGAAGAGAGTTCAGAGGAGATAAAAAGGTAAGAGCAGTGAAACTTCAAGCTGTTAGGGCAGATTTTGAATATATGAGAATGAATGATAGTGAAAACTTAGATGACTATCTGGGAAAGTTCTTTGGAATTGTGAATAATCTGAAATCCCTTGGTGAAGATGTCTCTGAACAAAGAATTGTGCAGAAATTACTAATGAGTCTGAGTAGGAGATATAAGTCCATTGTATCTATTATTGAAGAGACTCGAGATCTAGATGCTATTAGAGTTGAAGAAGTCATTGCATCTGTCAAAGTATTTGATAAAAGAGAAGACTTGCATGATGAAAGGGACAAATTGAATGGAACCGAAAGGGCATTCAGTAGTCTTAGAGTAGGAAATAACCAGGTCAGTGGTGCCTACAAAGGATCACAGAGTAAGCCAAGTCAAAAGTGGCAGGGACAATACAAGAAGGGATCAAATTGGTCTCAAAGTAGTAACTGGAATAACAACAGTGGCTCAAGTTGGAACAATGGTAATGGTGGAAATTGGAACAACAAATTTCACTCACAGAACAAGCAAGGAAGTAGTAGTCAAGGGGGTGTGAAACCACAGTGCCAAGTTTGTCAGAAATACCATTTTGGTATCTGCAGATATAAAGGAAAAACAAAGTGTGGAAAGTGTAATCGTTTTGGACATACTGCAAAGGACTGTGATAGTCACAAGCAAGTAGCAAATTATGCGAAGGAGGAAGAAGTAACCACAGGAACCATGTTTTATGCTTGTCATTCGTCCATTATGCAAGATAAAGGTGTGTGGTTTGTGGACAGTGCCTGTAGTAATCACATGACATCTCAGGAATCTGTGTTGATAAATATAGACAGATCTGTGACTTGTAAAGTGAAAATGGGCACTGGAGATCTGGTACAAGCAACTGGAAAATGGACTCTAGTGGTTGAAACTCAGCGTGGGAAAAGATATATAAATGAAGTGCTACTGGTTCCAGGTTTGGATGATAATTTGCTAAGTGTAGGACAAATGATAGAACATGGCTACTATGTTCTATTTGGGAACAATATGGCTGTTGTCTTTGATGATAGAAATCTCAAAAATGTTGTAGCAAAAGTAATCATGGCAGGAAATCGATGCTTTCCCCTCTCACTTGAATCCATAATACCTGCAGCAAGAAAAGCTTCTGTAATTGAAGATTCTTGGATCTGGCACAGAAGACTTGGACATTTGAACTTTGCCAGCATGAAGAAGATGCAACAGAAGGAAATGGTACTTGGTTTACCTGTCTTGACTGAGATTGAAGATGTGTGTGAAGGTTGTGTTAAAGGGAAACATCACAGAGAACCATTTGACAAAGGAAAAGCATGGAGAGCTAACCATCCACTCGAGTTAGTACACACAGACTTGTGTGGACCAATGCAAAATGAGTCTATTGGAGGAAATAGATATTTCATCACATTCATTGATGATTTTTCAAGAATGTGTTGGGTGTACTTCCTCAGGAACAAGTCTGACACCTTCAATGTGTTCAAGAAATTCAAAGCATTTGTTGAACTGCAAAGTGGGTTCAACTTGAAGAAGCTACGAAGTGATAGAGGTGGAGAATACACCTCACAGGAATTTCTGGACTATTGTGCAACCATTGGAATGGAGAGGCAACTAACCATTGCTTACTCTCCTCAGCAAAATGGAGTTGCTGAGAGAAGAAACAGGACAATTGGAGAGATGGCAAGGTCTATGATGACTGAAAAAAGGATTCCTTTGAATTTCTGGGCAGAAGCTGTGAGCACAGCTGTATATCTCCAAAATAGATGTTTTACAACATCTGTGTTGGACAAAACCCCATTTGAAGCATTCACAGGTAGAAAGCCTGGAATTAAGCATCTGAGAGTATTTGGATGCATCTGCTATACTCATGTTCCACCATCCTTGAGACAGAAGTTTGATGACAGAACCAGAAAGGGGATCTTTATGGGATATGGAAGCTGTGAAAAAGGGTATAGAGTGTATGATCTGCAATCTAAGAAAATTGTTCTTTCAAGGAGTGTTATTTTCAGTGAGGACAAGTCATGGAATTGGGAAAGAGAGCAAGTGGAGTCTATCTCAATACCTTTAAATTCTGAAGGTAATGGAACTGAAGATGAAATTGGTCAAGAGGAAACTGATGAAGCTCAGTTTGGAAATGATGCAGATCCTAATTTAAACACAATGGTTGATGAATCAGTTGACACTAATGGTGAAAGCCACAGCCAAGAGTCTACACCCAGCTCCACTCCAGTGAAGGTGAGAACTCTAGAGGACATTTATGCAAGGTGTCACATGTGCATTATAGAACCAGAGAATTACCAAGAAGCTGCAAATGACATAGCTTGGCAAGAAGCAATGAATGCAGAGTTGGAAATGATTGAAAAGAACAATACCTGGGAACTAGTTGAGAGACCAGTGGACAAACCTGTTATAGGTGTGAAATGGGTGTTTAAGACTAAACTAAACCTTGATGGAACAGTCCAAAAACACAAGGCTCGTCTTGTAGCAAAAGGCTATGCACAGAAACCTGGGGTAGACTACAATGAAACCTTTGCCCCAGTGGCAAGGCTGGACACAATTCGAACCCTTATTGCACTGGCAGCACAAAAGGGGTGGAAGCTGTTTCAGTTGGATGTCAAATCAGCTTTTCTGAATGGTGTGCTTAATGAAGAGGTGTATGTAGAACAGCCTGAAGGTTTCGAGTTAAAGAATGCATGTCACAAAGTCTACAGGTTAAGGAAAGCTTTGTATGGACTCAAACAGGCACCTAGAGCCTGGTACAGTGAGTTTGATGCATATCTTTCCCTATGCAAGTATAAAAGAAGCACAAGTGAAGCCACTTTGTACACTAGATCTGATGATGAAGGAGGGTTGATTATTGTCTCAATATATGTTGATGACATTGTGTATACTGGGAGCAGTGAGAAGATGCTTGCTGAGTTCAAAAGGGAGATGATGCAAAGATATGAAATGTCAGATCTTGGACTACTACATCACTTCCTAGGCATGGGAATACTACAAACTGATCAAGGAGTATTTATTCACCAAAGTAAGTATGCCAAGTCCTTACTAGTGAAATTTGGACTTGAAGACTGCAAACCAGTATCCATTCCTTTGCCTACTGGTGAAAAATTAAAGAAAGTAGATGGAAGTGAGTTAGCTGATGAAGGTCTTTACAGAAGAATTGTGGGCAGCTTATTGTATCTAACTGCAACTAGACCCGATCTAATGTATGCTGCAAGCCTACTGTCAAGATTCATGAATGGCCCTACCAAGAAGCATCTGGGAGTTGCACGAAGAGTACTAAGATATGTGCAAGGGACTCTCAATTATGGGATTGAATACTTGAAGGACAAAACTGCAATTCTCATTGGATTCTGTGATGCAGATTGGGCAGGCAGTAAGGATGATAGTAGGAGCACCTCTGGATATGCATTCAGTTTTGGAAGTGGAATTTTCTCTTGGGCTTCTGTGAAACAAAACACAGTTGCACTATCAACAGCCGAAGCTGAATATGTATCAGCATCAGAAGCAACAGCACAGTCTATTTGGCTAAGATTTGTTCTTGATGATTTTGGAGAAATGCAAACTGAGGCAACTCCTTTGTTCTGTGACAATCTGTCAGCCATATCTATGGCTAAGAATCCAGTCTTCCATCAGAGAACTAGGCATATTAACAGAAGGTATCATTTTATAAGAGAAGCTTTACATGAGGGTGTAATTGATCTGAAATTCTGCAGAAGTGAAGAACAACTTGCAGATATTTTTACAAAAGCTTTGCCAAAAGACAGATTCAATCATTTGAGGTTGAGACTTGGAGTTAAGCCCGTAAGCAGCTTAAGAGGGGCTGTTGAGAATTAAGCTGCATACTTAGCTTAATTCAGCTTGCAGATGACAATCCTGCAGAATCAAGAGATGAGAGGATGAAATCGAAGAGAAGAAGAAGTTTCCATTTTGAGTAATAGCCGTTGGTTTTAAAATGTGTAACGGCTAGTTTACATTCCATTTTTAGAAACATTACAACTGTTTTTCTTATTGCTGTCAAATTGTACTGTGTTATCCGATCCTCCTCCAAGTGGAAGGATCGTAGCCTCCGATGGCCTGAATGGCTGGAGATGTGTCCTTGTTCCTCGTAAGAGGGATCTTTTCTTCTCATCCCGTTTTAGGTGATATAGGGTTGTACCCTCAGTGATGGTGTAAGTGAAAAAAATATAGTAAAAACCTTCTCATTTTCTCTCTCTCGGTGTTCCTCTTCTTGTTCTTAATTTGCTGTGTAGAAAACCTTCAAATCCATTAAAGTTCTTTATCTTTTGTTTGATAATTTGAAGATGATGCCTGGTACCATTTAACATTATGAAGTTATTCTTCGTTTTTTTTTCTTTCTCTCATATACATTTATGTTTATTTGTGGTATTTGGATTGAATAAATAAGAGTGTGCAGCAAGAGAAAATAATGTGTGGAAATCCTTTTGAATATGTGATATAATTTTTCAAAAAAAATAAAATTTTATATACACGTGTCAAACTGTAATTTAACTACAATCAAATGAAACTTATCTAACATCGTTTACATATCGTAACCATAATTATGAAGACACACTATGTCTACAGTTGAAGGGTAATTATAGTTAATGTTTAGTTACGATCTTGATAACCCTTATCAAGAAGAATTAATGTTCTCCAAAGTTACTAAAAGATTATAAAAAGGGATGTCATTACAAGTCTATGTAGAAGATAAGGTCTTCTTGTAATCGTGTTATTAGAGCCAAAGGGGATGAATCAAAGAATTAAAAGCCATTCTTTATGCATGGTACAAACTGAATTATTCGCCATCTCTACGGTCAACCACTCCATCTCCAACCCCACAGGATGTGAAAGCTTTCTATTTAATTGGTGAAAAGAATATGAAAGGTATTTGGTCTTCAGAGAGGCAACAGTTGGCTTGAGATGGCATTTGAGTCTTCTGATCATGTGATAGTGAGATGGCCGCATTTAAATTCAACCAATGTTGATGAGATTTCAAGGCCCTTATCTTTAAGCTAATCAATTTTGGGATTTGCAAAAAAATAAATAATAATATGAAACTGATTTTCGCACATATAAAAGAATTTATAATTCGAAAGTCATTCTGAAAAATTGCATCAATCAATCAGTCAAATGAGAATAACCGACTTATAAAATAAATATCTCACGTATAAATTCATGTGGCACTCGTGTTTACGCTTCACACAACCAAAAGTCTGAAAGTTTGTCTTCCATTGAAAAAGGTCAATATTTGACCATGGAAGGTTTCTTTTTTCTTTGTTTTTTTTGGAAGCCTGTGGAAGGTTTCTCTTGACAAAGACTGACCTGATCTAAACGTAGGCAGTTTGGAAGTTTGCTTAGTTGTTGAAGGGATTTGTTTGTCCATTTCCTATTACGGTCTCCCCACTAAAACCTATGCAATCAAAAGTTGGGCAAAATTACTAGACATTGCAGATAACTGAAAATAATCAATTTGCATTGGTGAACTTTTAAATGCTCCATTATCCTAATCCTAAACAATAGTTAGATTTCATTAGTAATCATATACGGATGGAAACATGAATATCAGCATTCAGCAGCCAGGATATTAGACCTTCAAAGGAAATAATGACTAATATAATATGTCCAAATGTTATTTGATGACTGATATGAGCATTTGAATATAAATGTTAAATCTTTTTTTTTAATGGATATGTATATTTATTTTATTATTATATTGAGTTCTATAGTTAGATTAACTAATAAAAAATAATTAAAATCGATTTTAGCTTTTACGACCTATTTGTCAATAGGACTATGAATTAAAAAAAATATATATATATTTGACTTCTTCTTTGCTTTGTTGTAAAAAAAAAAGATATGCTAGAAGGCCACGTCATATATCATGTCAATTGGAGAACGCCTTAACCACGAGCTAAAGGACAGATTGCGATGATTCATTCAAATTAAAAACTTGAAGTCTTGGGTTCGAAATCCTCTGTTGTGCATTTTGTTGAATGATAAAAACAATGTATCAATTGTTCTACACGAATGTAAAAAGCATTTACAAGTACAAAAATGTCTCATTTGCCCATGTACAACTTTACATGTCCTATAACCCTAGACAGAACTATGATAGTTCTTAGCTTTCTTCAAAGCAAACATCCAATATCCAAGATCAACTACTGGTGTCTCTAATATTCACAATAGAAAGTCCAATCCATATAAGCAAGTTAGGCAAGTGCTTATGTACAATTAACAGCCTCACAACATGACATGAGCATGCACGGGTCATTCCATAAACAAGCACCAACATAGAATTAAAGAATTGGCACTCACTCACATCATTTGATGCTGCAGCTGTTTTTTCACGGAAGATGGAATGAAGAACAGTCGCACTTGGTTGTGTCCACCAGGATGGCACTATTATCTCTGTCAAGACTCAAGTTCTATGTACCTAAGAAACACAAACTTCTTATCCAGAATAGGGGAAGGATATGGACAAACAAACAACACATATTAATTGTTCAAGGAACGAAGATAATCCTTACATAGCATTCAGATTGAAATTCTAAAACAAGCATAATTCTGATCTACACACACACACACACACACACATATATATATATATATATATATTAATCAAACTGTTTATTTCAATGTATTTATAAAAATGTAAAATCAGAATATTACATAGAACATATCACATTTTTTGAAGAATAGATTCTTAATACCAGAACGTCTAAAAAATTTAGTATCATCTCCGTTAAGCAATTTTTGCCTTCACACAGGGCTTATGATGAAGCAATATAGCTCACAACTGGTTCCCCCTTGTTTAACATGAAATGTGTGAACAAGTTGCTCGACTGCTAGTCAATGGAATAGCTAGAGCTTCTCAGTTGCGGCTTGATTCCATGCAATGAATCTCCCTCTTCCACTCCATAGAGAACGGAGAGTAGGCAGAAGGAAGGGAGGTCCTCATACGGAGTCGCAGTACACTTACTTGTGGCTAACCACGAATTAAAACTATTAACCCTACAAGATCCATTTCTAATATTATGTCACACTAGATTTTTCCAATTATATCCCATTCCAAATTTTACAAGTCTAAAAATATTTTGCTAACCATGCATACAGCTACATATAATGAATTCAACATAAGATATTAAGATTGCCTACAAACTCACCAGCCGAGGGGTTTCTTAGAAGTCATAGCTCAAACAAGCAGCATCCAGTTCATCTAAACTTCGCTTGATACCAATCCCACCCTGTGCAAACATCATTTTAATACCGGAATGATATTAAACTACCTGTAAACCTAAAGTACCAACTGCTCACCTGAACAGGCATTCCAGGGGGTTTATTGATGACAATGATGGCTGGATCCTAATATCAGAATTGTAACATGTAAGTTAGATCATATATTGTAAGAAAGATAGCTGGCTGAAATTTATACGACAGGGATCAAAAGTTAAGAACCTCATACAACTCCAGGCTCCGGATAAATTTGATTTCTTCTTCACAACAATGACTCTCTAGTTTTTCATTGGGGGGCTCGTGTTTATCATCAGGCAGCTCTTGCACACTAAAAGGGAGATGTATTCCATCTCCTAAGTTCATCGAATCTCCAGCCGCCACCTTCCCATAAATTAAAATCATATATAAACCTTTCCCATGTTAAATTACACGAAGCAACGCTCTATAAATATAGGAATACTCCTGCAATTTTTTCATTCAGTTTCACTCACTGCATACCAGAGATCATTTTAGGCATGTATTATAGAATAATTCGTTCGAGAAAGTTCCTGCATATTCAAGTTCAAATGAGCCTTGTAAATTGCAGTACTTCTTTCACAAGGAGAGAGCCGTCGTATGGGAGACAAACGCCATAGTTGATAATGTCTGATTTCTAGTGAGGAATGATTTAATGGTCGAAATGAAGAAGAATGAAAGAAGAATAGGGCTATGGTGAATAACAACTTTTCATTGAATCCCTCACACACTTCTCTGAAATGAAGAGGAGAATATATTTTCGTTAGAGAGAGGGACCACTCATCCTCTCTCATCATTACAAAACTATCACAACCATTCATTATTAAATCATCATGTAAGATGATTACACTTGTCATGAGCTATGACTCATTTACAATCTAATCTAGATACCATGTGGAATATGATCCAATGGTGTACATTAAATCCTGCACATTACTCATACTGAAAAGCTAACACAGCAAATACATTTATGCACCAATACTCCCTTCTAAATGTTTTGCTGATTTCACTCCAAGTGCTGCTCTTAAGTACTCGAATCGATCTTTAGGAAGAGCCTTTGTAAACATGTCTGCCAATTGCTCCTCTGTTCTGCAGTAGTGCAGTTCAATGGTGCCTTCTTGAATAGCATCTCTTATGAAGTGATACTTCCTATTAATATGCCTTGTTTTCTGGTGGAACACAGGATTCTTGGACATGGCTATGGCAGAGGTGTTATCACAAAGTAAAGGTGTAGATGCTACTTGTTCTTCTCCAAAATCAGACAACACAAATCTCAGCCACATTGCTTGTGCTGTAGCTTCTACAGCAGATACATATTCAGCTTCTGCAGTGGATAGTGCCACACTGCATTGCTTAACAGAAGCCCAAGAGAACACCCCTGAACCAAAACTGAATGCATAGCTCGAGGTACTTTTCATATCATCCAAGCTTCCTGCCCAGTCACTATCACAATATCCTATCAACACAGTTGCTTTACCATTCACATATTCGATTCCAAAACCAAGTGTCCCTTGTACATATCTCAATACCCTTTTGGTTGTTCCCATGTGCTTCCTGGTAGGCTTATGCATAAAACGTGCCAACAAGCATGATGCATACATCAGATCTGGTCTAGTAGCTGTTAGATATAACAAACTACCAACCATTTGCCTGTATAAGCCTTCATCAGCTTCCTCACTTCCATCAACTTTGGATAGTTTATCAGTAATAGCAAGTGGAGTTTTCACAGCTTTGCAATCCTTCAAGCCAAATTTTTCCAGTAAAGACTTGGCATACTTCTTCTAATGAATGAATATGCCATTATCCTTCTGAATGATGCCTAAACCAAGGAAATGGTGCAGCAATCCCAAGTCTGACATTTCATATTGCTTCATCATATCTCTTTTGAATTCTTGGACCATTTCATCAGAACTCCTTGTGTAGATAATGTCATCTACATACAGGGACACAATAAGAACACCTGTATCACTGAATTTGGTATACAAGGTAGCTTCACTTTGACTCTTCTTGAATCCAAACTGATTGAAGTATGAATCTATTTCATCATACCAAGCTCTGGGAGCTTGTTTTAGACCATATAAGGCCTTATTCAGCCTATAAACTTTGTCTTATTTCCCTTTCACTTCAAATCCTTGTGGTTGATCAACATATACTTCCTCATGTAGTGTACCATTTAGAAACACAGATTTGACATCCAATTGGAACAATTTCCATTCCTTTTGAGCTGCCAAGGCAATCAGGGTTCTAATGGTATCAAGCCTTGCCACTGGTGCAAAGGTCTCATTGAAATCAATCCCAGGCTTCTGAGAATAGCCCTTTGTAACTAATCTGGCCTTGTTTTTCTGCACTGATCCATCCAGATTAAGCTTTGTTTTATAGACCCATTTGACACCAATTACTGGTTTATCAAATGGTCTATTCACTAATTCCCATGTATCATTATTTTCTATCATTTCAATTTCTGTAGACATGGCATTTCTCCAAGCTTCATCTTCTGATGCTTCTTCATAACATTCAGGTTCTATTACACAGAAATTGCACCTTTCATATACATCTTCCAAGCTTCTAAATCTGAGAGGTGTGTGATCAAACCCTTGTGGTTCAATGTGACTCACTGGATCCTCTTCACTTGAGTGAGAGCCAACAGGATGATCTTGTTGCTCCAGTAAGGTTTCAGTGAGACCCATATCTGCTTCACTTCCAACATTACTTCCTTTTTCACAGTGTACATCATTAGAGACTGAAATAGGTAGATTTTTCTCAGAATAGGTTGTCCAGTTCCAGCAAGAGTTCTCATCAAAGATTACATCCCTTGAGATAACAATCTTCTTGGTTTCAGGATTGAATAATCTGTAACCTTTCTCACAGGATCCATAACCAAGAAGAATGCATTTGACACTTGTTGCATCGAGTTTCTGCCTCATCTGTGATGGAACTTGTGCATAGCATAGTGAACCAAACACTCTTAGATGTTTCACACCAGGCTTCCTCCCACTGTAGGCTTCAAAATGAGTCTTCTTGTTCAAAGCTTTGGTGGGGCATCTGTTTAAAATATAGACAGCAGTATTAACTGCTTCTGCCCAAAATTCAAATGGAACCCCCTTCTCTAGCATCATACACTTAGCCATTTCTACAATGGTTCTATTTCTCCTCTCTGCAACACCATTCTGTTGAGGGGAATAGGCCACTGTGAGTTGTCTTTCCAGCCCAAAATCTGCACAAAACTGAGAAAAATCCAGTGAAGTGTACTCTCTTCCCCTGTCACTTCTTAATTTTTTTCAGTTTATATCCACCTTGAAGTTCCACAGTTGCTTTGAATTTCTTGAACACACTCAATGCCTCAGACTTATTCCTCAGAAAATAAGCCCATCCCATTCTGGTACAGTCATCTGTGAAGGTGATGAAATATCTGTTTCCAGCCTTGGTAGGAGTTTGCATTGGTCCACAAATGTCTGTGTGGATCAATTCCAGAGGTAAGACAGCCCTCCATTTAGTTTCCTTGGGAAAAGCTTCTCGGGTATGTTTGCCAAGTGCACAGCCCTCACAAACTGTGGTGTTCGATTTTATCTCAGGCAACCCAGTTACCATTTCATGCTCTTGTAACTGCATTAGAGCATTCATATTCAAGTGTCCAAATCTTCTATGCCATATCTCAGCAGATGGACCAACACTGGCCCTCATTGCAATGTGAATTCCTGGTTGTAATGTCAAGGGAAATGTTCTATTGCCTTTAATTGGAATTTTAACTACTAGATTTGAGCATGTAACATCATCATAGATCCTGACTTCAATTCCTCCAAAAATAAAGTAATATCCATGCTCCATCATTTGTCCTACACTTAGCAGATTCTCCTTCAAGCCAGGTACTAACATGATCTCTCTTATATACCTTTGACCTTGCTTAGTTTCAACCAGTAAATCACCCTTTCCAACCACATCAACCAATTGCCCTGTGCCCATTTCTACTTTGGCAGTGACTCTCTTATCTATATTCACCAAGAGATCTGCCCTTCCTGTCATATGGTTACTACAACCACTATCAATATACCATGTGTCTTCATTCTTCTTCACAGCAGCTTTCATACATGTATAAAACATACTTGGATGATTCTCCACTTGTCCAACATAGTTTGCTTGCTGAACAACTTTCTTAGACCAGCAATCTTTGGCAAAATGCCCTGGCTTATCACAATTGTGGCATCTCGGTTTCCCTTTGAACCAACACTCCCCAAAGTGTAGTTTGTCACAATATTTGCAGGGATTCTTAGCTCCATCAGAGGAAGCAACAAATTTCCCTTGCTGATGCCCAGGTCTATTATCCCACTTCTTACCCTTAGACTTCCAATTCTTTGTGGGTTTGAAGTTTTGATTAGCATTATAGGTGTTCTTCTTGGGAGCTATACTGAAACTAGCAAATGCCTTTTCTGTACTATCTTCAGAGTGTCGCTCAATTCGTTGTTCATACCCCTTTAGAGTAGCAACAACATCCTGCACATCAACAGTCTCCAGATCCCTAGTATTTTCTATCACAACAACAATACTATCATAGGACTTAGGTAAACTTATCAATAGCTTCTGCACAATTCTTTGATTCCCTATATCTTCACCATAACTTTTCATTTGTGACATAAGATTAAATAATCGCACAACATACACAGAGAATGCTTCATGTTCACTCATACGGGTATATTCAAAATCACGCCTTAAGCTTTGGAGTTTCACAGATCTCACCTGTTTATCTCCAATAAATTCTTACTTCAGTGCATCCCAAGCTTCATTTGCTGTCTCGAGTATGGCGATTCGTGGGAAAATTTCATCGGATATGGCTCCTTGAATGATCCCGAGAGCCTTAGCATCCTTCACTATATTTTCCTTCAGAAGTTTGAGCTCAGTTGCAGTGATCTCTCATTCACTCTTCGTTGGAGGACTATAACCCTTCTCCACCATTTCCCACAGATCGTGAGATCTAAAAATGGTCTTCATCTTTATTTGCCAGAAATCAAAGTTTTCTCCATGGAAAACTGGTGCTCTCAGATCAGCACCACTCAATCCAGCCATATTAGACTTGTTATCGAGTAGCCCAGAGGTGTTTTTCAGAATTTCTTCAGTCACAGCAAGCTCGATTCGTCGTCGAGATCCTCAGCTGCACACCGTGTCACAGATTCACGCCCAGATTAAGATGGAACTTGGCTCTGAGGCCATGATAATGTCTGATTTCTAGTGAGGAATGATTTAATGGTCGAAATGAAGAAGAATGAAAGAAGAATAGGGCTATGGTGAATAACAACTTTTCATTGAATCCCTCACACACTTCTCTGAAATGAAGAGGAGAATATATTTTCGTTAGAGAGAGGGACCACTCATCCTCTCTCATCATTACAAAACTATCACAACCATTCATTATTAAATCATCATGTAAGATGATTACACTTGTCATGAGCTATGACTCATTTACAATCTAATCTAGATACCATGTGGAATATGATCCAATGGTGTACATTAAATCCTGCACATTACTCATACTGAAAAGCTAACACAGCAAATACATTTATGCACCAATAATAGTAAACCACAAGCACAAATGTGGGGTGGAAATCGTCTTAAGGTCAAAGATGTGAATTAGTTAGTAAAAGGGAAATAATTTGACTTCAAGCAAGGACAAATCGACGGTAAAAATTACAACATAACAATGTGCATACATTTAAAACAGGAAATTTGTCACAGTAAAAACTTGAAAGATTCACCAACAGAAAGAATCTGGTCTTCAAGCCCTTTTCTTTTCATCTGGTTGCTGATTTGCTGAAGCTGCTGATGAGCTCTCACTTGGATTTCCCATTCCTATCAGATTGATGACAGTCTCTTTTATGTCCTCAAAGATTTTGGCTTTGATTTTACCTCTCTTGGGTGGAAGGGTGGCTGCTTCTTTATGAACTGATGGCTTATTAGTAATTTTGTCATCCATCTTTGAGTTTGTAGTAGGGGTGGGTTCAAAAAACCGAAAACCGAAAAAAACCGAAAACCGAACCGGACCGAGACCGAAAAAAACCGAACTGAAAAAAAACCGAACCGAAACTCTCAAACCGAACCGAACCGAATCTGCCCAGTTCGGTTTCGGTTTTTGAGGTTCGGAAACCGAACCGAACCGAACCGATATATATATTTAATTATTTTTTTCAATGTTTATAAATAGTTTAGTCATACAATCATAACAAAACAGATGTTGTTGTCAAGTTGGTTTCAGTTAAACTTTCGAAGTGAGAGGATATGGGTTGGAACCCTCTCGTGCCTCCCAGATTTTGAAATTTTTTTCCAATTTTTATGAGAAATCAACAAAACCCTCCACATGGTTTCGAACCCCTTCTCTCTAAGTTGGGAATAGCAGCCGCAAGCCAACTTGACAAGAGGCTTTGTGCTGTTATAATTGTACAAGTATAATATTTATAGGTATTCTAAAACCGAACTGAGCCGAAACCGAATCGAGAAAAACCGAACCGAATACAAACCGAACTGAACACAAACCGACAGAAAACCGAACCGAACCGACCCGAACAGTAATTTTGGTTTGGTTTCCGGTTTTGGCAAAAAACCGAACCGAACGGAACCGAACCCACCCCTAGTTTGTAGGGTTATGGTTATGAGATTGAAGGGTGTAGAAAAAGAATTGGCAAGAAGAAGAAGAATTGACAAGAAGAAGAAGAATTGACGAGAAGAAAAAGAAGGAGAATAATTGACAAGATGAAGAAGAAGAAAAGTTCTTGGATTTTATAGATCAACGAAAGGCAGCTACATATTAAGATAAGATTTCTATTAGTTTTGTTTTTCTTCACTCTTATTTATTTTTACTTTTTAAAGATTAAACAAAAGAAAATGAAAGCCGGGACATCTCACATCGCCCAGGGGAGTGATCCTTAAATGTATATTCTCATCCCTACTTAGCACGAGACTTTTTGGGAGCTCACTGGCTTCGGGTTCTGTAGGAACTCTGAAGTTAAGCGAGAAAGGGCCTAGAGCACTCTCATGATGGGTGACCCACTGGGAAGTTGCTCATGAGTTCCCAAAAACAAAACCGTGAAGGCGTGGCCGGAGCCCAAAGCGGACAATATCGTGCTACGGTAGTGGAGCGGGCTTGGAAAGTAGTCTCACCCGGGCCGGGATGTGAAAGCACTATTCAATTCAATAAGGTGTTCAAAAAGCAAGTGACATTTTATCACAATAGTAAAAAAAAGTTGAGTCATTGCATGAATGTGTAGGTTCAAATTTCGTCGGTAGCTAATCTAATATTTAATCTAACCAAAATTTATTATTTGACAAAAAAAAAGTGTTAAAAAAGAAAAAGAAAAATTGTTAAAAAAATGAAAAAATCTTACGGGCGGAAATTGTTTCCATATTAATTAAGCCAATTGTGTGAGCGCAACATATTTTGAGGAATGGATTCACTCCAGATATTAGGGTCTGGAGTTTAAGGATTCTCAAATGTGGGGCACATCGTTGTATGGAAAAAAAATTAGGGTCATTTTTAGTTTGTATGAAATGTGTCAGCTAAATAAGTTAATAGAAACTGTCGAATTGAATTTATGTGATTTAGATTTGTGAATTTGTGAATTTGTGAATTCTAGGCACTAAAATCCAAAGTGGATCTAATTTTATATTTTGATATAGCGTGAACACGAAACACATGAAGAATTCCACTTAGTGTGAACACCGAGCTCAGGGTTCAAGTCCAACTGTTCAACCAAAGAGAAAAATGATTAAAATGTTCAAGTGGATGGCTGGCTCTCTACTGTTGATTGCCGCTAAACAGGTTGTTTTAAGTTTTTGACGAAACCAGACATCAGAAAGCACCAGACACCAGAAAGCAATCATCTGACATTTATATATATAATGAAATATAAAATATACGTATAAAGTCCCATACATACCTAGGACTATGCTAATACCTCTATAAAATGAGAACAGATCCTCTCAGGTACGGGTGGGTTCAAAAAACCGAAAATCGAAAAAAAAACTAAAAACCAAATCGAACTGAAACCGAAAAAACTGAACCGAACGAAATTGAAAAAATCGAACTGAACCGAATTAATTAAATTAATATTTTTTAAATTATATTTATTTAATTATTTGTTTTGGGTATTATTTTTTAAACCCAATTTTATTTGTTTAATTATTTGTTTTAGGTATTATTTTTTAAACCCAATTTGTAAGCCCAATGTGTTGCCAAATACTTACTGCCATTTTCTCATTTTTCTCACAATCCAATTTTACTGCTAATTTCTTATGGTTTGTTTGTTTCATCACTAAACCAGTTGCTTTCCATTTGTCTCTTGATCAATTATGTTCTTCTTTGTTTGTGTTTTTATTGTTTGGATTAAAAATCACAGAGTAATCAAATTTGCTTGTACAACTTCTCTCTCTCTGCACTCCAGTCCATTTACTTTCATATCTCTGCTGGGTAAAAATTGAGGGGGAGAGAGAGTTAAACAGCTTAAATTTCATTTTTTTGTGGCTTGACTTTGTAAAAGACTGAAACTTTCACTGCATTCTCTTAGAAAACTAAACATATCATTGGATTTGATGGTTGTTTGTGATTTGGATTTTACTGCTTTATTTGCCCCTTATTAATAATCATGTAATGTTTGATTGATCTATTTTGATCAAAAGTTTTAGGATTTTCCTTGATATTTTCTCAGGAACCAAACAAGGATTAACCCTATGTATACTTTGTTTGTTTGCTTGATGTGAAAAATAATAATACCCAAAACAAATAATTAAATAAATAATACCGAGAAAAAAAGAATTTAAAATATCATTGTTTTTTAAACCCAATTTCTCAAGAACCAAACAAGGATTAACCCTGTGTATACTTTGTTTTTTTTTTTAACCCAACCGTGATATGAAAAAAAAAATCGAAACCGAACCGAAATTTCGATTTTGGCAAAAAACCGAACTGATTTGAACCGAACCCACCCCTACTCTCCGGACTCAATCAGCCGGAGACTAGGGATTAAGTAATCCGATCTTTGAAATTTGATCTAACAGTTAAAAGAAGAGAAATGTTTTAAAAAGTCCAATAACTTCTGGCCGTTGGATTAAATTTCGAGAGTCCGGATCACTTGATCCCTAGGCTTTGACTAATTGAGTTCGGAGAGGATCTGTTCTCCTATAAAACAAAGAGAGCACGTATTTACTTAATCATATGTGTTGAGAGCTCTGTCCTCCCCTTTTAAATTAGTACATGCATGCCTTAAAAAAATAGAGTTCTGAGTTTGGAAGAGAACCAAGTTCTACTACACACAAGTATTTTAACCATTGATCGATCTTATGGAGCCAAATTGTCTCATTAAATGGTCAGGACACACAAACACGAGCAGCTCAACATCTCTGGAGGTCAAAGCAGCTGAATGCGAATACTCAAAGCTCACCTGTTTTTGGCATGAAAAAGTCAAAAACATTGATTAATCACCAAATCCTATATTTAATACATTCATAATTAAAGATCAACTCAAACAAGCACAATCAATCAACGATGCTTCCATTATTGGGAATATTATTTCCTAAGGACGACACAACCTTGGCCAATGGAAAGCCGGACCTAGGTGTAGGATTTGGGAAGCCACCACGTGTAGGACAACACTAAGGCCAGCCACCTCTCTATAAATTCGTCAAAACTAAAGATGGAGTGGATTCTTGCTACCACATATCTTACTTGATAACTGATTGTGCTGCCAATGCTTTTCATTTATTTACTTACTTATTTATTTTTCAGCTAGAAGTTGCATAATTATTAAACTATTTTCTCCTCAAGCCCCAATAAACAAAACATGAAAACAAAAAATCACAAACCCAGAAATTCATAGCTCAAATTCTGGTAAATGCCATACACTCCCCACTGGCGTGACTCTATTGGTATTTTTCGTTACAACTCTCTATTTGTATAAATATGGGCAGCAAAACCAATCAAAAACTACAACCGTTCAAAATTATTCCAAACTTGAAATGTGGCTAAATGATCGCCCTATGGAAGAGAAGAACTTGCTTACACCCCAATACTCCGCCGAGCACCCCTGACTAATAATGCAATTCCAACTGTTTTAATGTTCTTCACGCAGTGTCTAAGCCATGAGTTGGTCATGGTATGTCATCTGTACGATGGATAAGGAAAGAATTATCCCGAAGTATTAATTAGGAGATGATATCCTGGGATGATGAGTTAAATATGCTTGATTGATTATGATGAGGATCTCTTACTTGTTTCAGCGATGAATGTATCAAAGATAGGATTTGGGGATTAATCATATCTTTAACTACTTTGACTTTTTCATGCCACAAGTAGAGGAGCTTGGTGTAGCTGCTCAAGCCTACATGGATGTTGAGCTACGCGTGAGAATATTTGTGTGGCCTAAATCTTGTCTTCTTTAGAAAAAAGTTCATGTGTTGGCTTCTAGATTTTTTTAGATTATTTTTTATTCCACATAAATTATTTCAAGATAATTTTTGCACGTGTATCAAATTATAATTTATCTACAATGAAATAAAACTTATCCAACTTCGTTTATATATCATACCCATAATTATGAAGACACATCATTTCTTCAGTTAAAGGAGTTAATGTTTAATTAAGATCTTGATAACCCTTTTTTGAAGAATTAAAGTTTTTCAAACTTACTGAATATTATAAAAAGGGATGTTAATTCAAGTCTATGTAGCCACTCAATACTACGGTTTGGTAGTATTACTCTTTACTTGAAAGTGAGAGGTCTTAGGTTCGAATCTCATGGATGGCGAATTCGATACCAAATTAGGTTGCCCATGGTGTGGTTTAGCCGAACTCCCCTCCCCTTAGTGTAAAAATATCGATGTATTAAAAAAAATAATTCAAGTCTATGTAGCAAGTGGCCCTTTACCACAGTGGTGGAAAGGAGTTGAGCCCTTGCATGACGACGTGAGTTTAAACCCTATCTATAGCTAATCTAACATCTAATCTAACAAAATCTATCGTTTGATAAAAAATAAAAAAATCAAGTCTCTGTGGAAGATAAGGTCTACTTGTTGGTGTTTAGAGCCAAAGGAGATGAGTCAAAAACTTAAAAATCAAGGTTTTAAAAGGTTTCGGCGCTAGTTTGGAGATAGATAATAGCTTAGTGTTTAGGCGCAGGACCTAGGCAGTTTTTTTAATTTTTGAATATTTTTGAAATGTCATATGAACTTGTTCATATTTTTCAATATTTCATCTAAACTAAAATTTTAAGCAATTTGTCATACCAACTTCACAAAATCATTAATTTGTCATCTCACCCTAACTCCGTTAAATTTTTCATCCAATATAAGTCGCGTGCCTCACACATGACTTGTATTTAGGGTTATTTAGGTCATTTTAACATTTGTTTACAAGTTTTTTATATTTCTTTAGTACAAACACTTAAATTTTTTACTTTTCTTTAGCACATATGCATCTATAACTCTAACACAAAACGTCAACCTATTTCTCATTTATAGAACCTGTATGAAATTATGTCTTTATGACATGCTAAAATGCATACTCCCACTGGTGTATTATTACATATTTGGAATACCAGGAGAGAGTGCATTACATGATCATTTCAGTGCTATTATATCAAAAATATTGTTCCATTGTCTGAGAAACCTTACAATTTTTTGTCGAATACAACTTGATAAAAGGGAAGTAAGGTATTAAAATGATCAAAATAACTCTAAACACAAGTCATGTGCGAGGCACATGACTTATATCGGATGGAAAACTTAATGCAGTTAAGGAGAGATGACAAATTAATAATTTTAAAAAGCTGGTATGACAAATTGCTTAAAATTTTAGTTTATATGACAAATTGAAAAATGCATACAAGTTCATATGACATTTCAAAAAAAATTTCCTTTTAATTATAATTAAATTTATTATGTAATGTATAAATAATTTTTTAATTATATTTAAAAAATATATAATTGTATTGAGATATATATTTTACAAAATAGAATGACATATAAATTATAAAGTATTAGAACATATTTAAAACATGAGAAACAAGCATATAATGAGTCCAAGTATTCAACAAGTTTCTTACATTTATTGAAAAATAAAATGTAAACTGAAAGTCTATTTTTTTGTTTGAAAGTGAGAATCACGATCTATGTAAATATCTAAACGTCACTAAGAGCAACTCCAGTGTAGGAGCCCTCCCCCCAGGCAATACATTATTCAATCCACCTAGTGAATAGCAACTGCCTTAATAAACAGTGTATTCCCCTGGCAATAGCCTTTTGCATCTCCACCCCTGCACTTGAATAGCCCTGGCAATTGGCAATAAAATATTAGTATTTTTTTATTTATAAAATAATACATAATAATTTTATTTGTAATTTCGAATAATATTTTAAATTGTTCTCGTTGCACCACATGTCATTATCCGAAAAGCCAATACCAATAATAAAAAAATTCAAAAAATTTTTATTTGTTATTTCGAATAAGATTTTTAATCATTCTTGTTGCGCCACGTGTCATTATCCGCAAAGACAATTATTAGTGGTGGATTTCCGATAAGATTTTTAATCGTTGTCGTTGCGCCACGTGTCATTATCTGAAAAGACAATTATTGGTGATGGATTTCCGATAAGATTTGTAACCAATCACGTCGTGCCACGTGTCACAATCCGATTACAATCTTTGAGGATATATTTCCACCAGATTTTTAACGAATGACGGCATGCCACGTGGCATTATCTACAACCTAATCTTTGCCCAAATCCTCCATATAATCCACCCTCCATCCTCAGAAATCTCACACCAATTTTCTCAAGCTCTCTATCATTATTCATAGTTTCTGCTTCCTTCTTCACTAAAATCCCTGTCATTATTCATAGTTTCTGCTTCCTTCTTCCAAAATCCTTATCATTATTCATAGTTTCTGCTTCTTTCTTCACCAATGTCTTCTTCTTCTTCAAAGATGATGTGGAAAATCGATCAAGAAGAAAAAGATTTGTTTAACCAATCAGAAGGAATGTTCAATGCCGGGGATTGGGCCCAAAATGAGATGGAAGAGGATGATGAGCGTAAACGGAGAGATGACGAATCAAGAATGGCACGAGCCTCACATTCCCGTCGAATGGCACGAGCCTTACATTCCCGTCGAGTCGTCCAAGGTGTGGCTCAGATCTGCAGGCCTAACCGTGCTGTAAACATTGATAGAAACAGGCAACGACGAGGTCAGAAGCTCTTGGACGATTATTTTGTCCGTAACAGTGCATTCCCTGATACGTACTTCCGACGTCGTTTTAGAATGGAACGACATTTGTTCAACAGAATCATGGGCGCTGTTTGCAACCATGATTCTTACTTTGTGCAAAAGCCGGATGCATTTGGTGCTATAGGTCTCCTACCTGAGCAAAAAATTACTGCTGCTTTGCGGATGCTTGCATATGGAGCAGCTGCAAACCAAGTGGACGAGATAACGAGGATGGGAAAATCAACCATTCTTGAGTCCTTGATGAGGTTTTGCTCGGCAATCGAATCTATCTACATCAATGAGTACCTCCGGAGGCCTACTCATATGGACTTGGAAAGGCTTTTGAAGAATGATGAAATGCGAGGTTTTCCAGGGATGATTAGAAGCATTGATTGTATGCACTGGACTTGGAAAAACTGTCTAAGTGCATGGCAAGGCGCTTATGGGGATAGAAAAGGATCGAAAAGTATCATTTTGGAGGCGGTGGCATCTTTTGATACTTGGATTTGGCACGCCTTTTTCGGGGTTCCGAGAGCTCATAATGATCTTAATGTCCTTGCCCAATCCCCAGTGTTCGATGAAGTCTTGCAAGGAAAGGCACCAAAAGTCACATACTGGGTCAACGAACGTAAGTACGACGGGCCATACTACATAGCAGACGACATTTACCCAAGGTGGGAATGCTTTGTCAAAACAGTGCCACGTCTACAAAGTGCAAAGGAAAAATACGTTGCAAGCTTTCAAGAAGGATGCAGGAAGGATGTGGAGCGTTGTTTTGGTATACTCCAAGCTCGCTGGGCTACTGTTAGGGGTGCTGCCAGAATGTTTGATGTGGAGTCGCTTCGATCTATCATGATGACGTGCATCATTCTTCACAACATGATTGTGGAAGATGAGCATGATTATGATGCTGTTGATGAATATGAGCCAGACACGATGAACAATTCCAAAACACGAATATATTGTGCTCATGACGCCACCGAAGAACCCGTGCAACACGACCCAATACAAAGGGATGGACGTTACAATGATAGAGTCATTCAACGATATACTGCAATGCAAAGGCCATATATGCACAATGCTCGCCAAATTGACTTGATAGAACACCAGTGGAAATTGAGGAGTGTTGAAGATACTTAAGTTCATTAGTGTTTGTTTTTATTTGGGGTGTTTATTTGATTTCATGTGGTGTGTTTATTTAGTTCATTTAGTGTGTTTTTTATTCGGTATGTGATGTAATTTTATTTGGTATGTTGATGTTATTTTATTTGGTGTGTTTAAATGTGTTTTGAATAAAGTACTAAATTCAATAAATTGGAAATAACATAAAGTACTAAATTCAATAAATTGGAAATAATATAAAGTACACAATTCGATAAATTAGAAACAACATAAAGTACACAATTCAATGAATAAGAAATTACAACCTAAATTCAATAATCATCACTTAACCAATTTGTGGTGCTAGGATGATCTTCTCTTGTCGTGCTAAGATGATCTTCTCTTGTCGTGCTAGGACCATCTCCTCTTGCTCTCGCTTCTCTTGCACACCTCATTCGCACCACGTTTTCTTTCCCTGACTTCCAAAAATATTTACAGTTTGGAGACTTCCCTTCTAAAGGCTATTTCATAATGTTACGATCTTGTTCAGCCATTCTTTCTTCTCTTCTTCGTTCCCTTTCTTGCCGAAGTAGTTCTCTTTCTCTCTCATCAGCTTCAAATTTTTTCTCAAAAACTGTAGCTTTTGCATCCTTTCTAGCCTTATCGGCCTCATATTTAGCCATTTCTCGGGCCAAAGTCAATTAACCTTGGCGGGAAAGGTCTTCCATATACTTTCCATAATCATTCTTTGAAGTATACCTTTTCTCTTTGCAGTCTTCTTACCTTGAGGCCTAATTGGAAAACGAGTCGACCCCGACGCTTGTTTAACGGGGGGGCGTTTCAGGCACTTCTTCTGCATCACCTTCATCATGATCATGCGAGGCATGATCGGGTGTAGAGTGTAGAGGGGTGCTGTTCATGAAAACTTCTGGACCGACAGGCACAACTCTGAATTTAGGACAATCTTTGACAACATTCCAACATTCAAACCGGGTGAATGTTTTGTTTTTGCTTTTGGTTTTGGCACCATACCAAGCTTGTGCTTGAAGTTCCTATACAGTGCGGGAGAATAAATAATTATGATGAAAGTAGCTAACAAATAATTATAAGGAAAGTAGCTAACAAATAAATAATACAACATAATAATTATAATGAAAATAGGTAACAAATAATTAATACAAACAAATAAATAATATGAAAATAGCTAACAAATAATTATAATGAAAGTAGGTAACAAATAATTATAATGAAAGTAGCTAACAAATAATTATAATGAAAGTAGCTAACAATTAAATAATACAAACAAATAAATAATATATTGTTACCTGATCCGCTAAACTTTCCCCACTTCGAAGATAGCACTAGCTTGTGTCAAGGCGTCTCTCCACAAGCTAAACGATATATTAAGTAATTTCTAACGACTGGACAGTGAATCTTTGGTTCTTTGCCCACCCATTTTCTCAATATAAATGGTATGAATAAGACTCCACATTTCTCGCAATTGCATCTCTTTACCTGAAAGTGAATCATGAGTAATTTTAACCCAGCTAGCACACAACGCAACATCTTCAAGAAGCGTCCAATTCGTACCTGCAGCAGTACTCATTTTGTTTTAAAAAATATTTGGCTTCAAACTTTGAGAGAAAGATAGGAATGTGAGGAGAAATAGTTGAGAAAATATGGAATTGTGGTGTAAGGTTGATGTTAATGACAAGGTATTTATAGAAAAGTAAAAAAAAAAAAAAAAAAAATTTACAGATTTTTTACAATTTTTTTTTTAATTTAAAAAAAATTGAATTCCAACACTCCAGATTGTGCCACGTGTCACAACGATAACATTTCTGATTTTTAAAACTATTTTTTCTTTTTTTTTTTAAATTTATAAAGCAGAATAATATCAACCGTTGATCTGAGATCCAACGGTTGATATTAAATAAGTTTTTATTTTTATTTTTATTACCGTTGAAAATCGGACGGTGCAAATTAAATAGCCGTTGCGATCGAACGAACCGTGGGAAGCCACATGGCTTCCCAACGGTTACTCTACAACATTGCATCGCGGGCCCAAAAAACTGAAAAGCTGTCAGCGACGCGCGCCCACGCGCGGGTGAGGGGCACGCGCCTGACAGAAAAAAAATTTAAATTTGGGCTGACGCCAGGATGACGTCATCCCTGGCGTCATACCCACCCAGTGGCTCGGGCTGTCAATTTTTCACTGGGCTGTCCATCGGGCCTCTACCTTCACTCGGGCCCTTGCACGCTGGAGCAAATCCACAGGGCCTCGGGCCCTTGTTTCTCGCCTGTCCCCCGAGCAAACTCCAACAGTGGAGTTGCTCTAATCAATTATTTGCCATGTCATAACCACTCCATCACCAACACCCCCTCCCCCACACGATACGAAAGTTATCCATTTAATTAGTGAAAAGAATATGAAAGGTAAGAGAGACAAGTGTTGGCAACGGATGGAGTTTGACTCTTCTGAGGGAGGTTGGATTTACTAACAGTTAGGTACAGCTGAATTTTGAAAAAAAAGCAGCGACTAAAAAAAACCAGGGAAGATTTGGTGTTTGGTAAACATCATCAAGCAGTTTTTTTCACAATTTAGGTGAAAAAAGTTAAAACCGACCTTTTTTTTTCTTCCCAAAAGGCAGATGAACAGTGCAGATTAATTTCTTTCCAAACTTTCAACCTACCCTTATTTCTGTCATTATTGTACGAAGCACAGTATCGCTTCAATGAAATTTATGTGACAACTAGCGCGCTTATGTTGATCAGATTTCTAGGCCTTTATTCTTAAGCCAATCAATTTTGGAATTTTGAGTTTGCAATAAAAAAATAGAAGTGATTCTTGCATTCTTTTATTTTTTTTCACATTCAATACATATAAAAGGAATTGCTCTATACAGACTGTTACACTAAAAAATCATATAAATCAATCAAACAAGAACCTGAAGTTTGAGTTTTATCTTCCGTTGAAACTTATAAGTCTATTTCTATTAATTGTCTTGCGCATATTTACGGTCTCCCACTAAACATTGCAAAGCTGGGGCAAAGCAAGAACAAATATGGGGAGATTAGGTCCTCTTGTCGCAGTCCACGAATAGGATGACTATATTAGGTTCTCCATGTAGCATCACACTATAAAACACCGGGAAATACAGTCCATAATCCAGCGACAAAATTGGTCTGAAAAATAGTCTCACTTATTTCTTCGTTACTAGGCATGGCAGTAAGCAAATTATTCTCCACATCCCCAATTGGAGTTCCCAAACAACTTGACCACCTCATCAATCCGTCTTGGGTTGTCGGATTGAACGAACTAAACAAAATAGCCCACCGTAATCCTTTACATCGCATCCACACACCACCATCATCCTCCAAACCTTTTAGTTGGGTATGGCGTCTGCGTTTCATCGTCTTAGCATGAAAGTATTTCGTACTCTTGTCACCTTCCTTCAACCATTGCACTATGCTTTTAAGCTTCCATTACACTTCTTCCTCCTTAATGAGCTTCTGTAATTCTCCTTCTGTAGCACGAATAAAATCCCCACTAAACACAGGTTTTTGATACCATTCACGCAAATATTTTCAAATCAACAATTCTCCTCTTCGAGTTTGGCACACTGTTTTTCCTCAATCTCGTCTTCGATCTGGTTTGCTAGCGATCCTTCTCCATTATAGTGCCATTTCGTACCCACCTATGCTACATCTTTGTTCCTTTCCGGATCTCGGATCACATATAAACCTCTTCTTCCACTTTGCCAGAAGTGGCTCCGTTTTCAACACCAGTAAGGCATGGTCCGAGGCTCCGAGCCCCTTAATTATACCACATGCTCAACGCAAGCTTTCGGACATAATTGCACCCAGCCCTCCGATGCCAAAGCTCGATCCACCTCTCCTGAATAAAGCCGCCCTTCTCCTTTTACGCCATCCGATGCCAAAGCTCGATCCACCTCTCCTGAATAAAGCCGCCCTCCCTTCTTTTACACCATCCTATGCCAAAGCTCGATCCACCTCTCCTGAATAAAGCCTCCTTCCCTTCTTTTACGCCATGTACATGGGCAGCCAATAAACCCTAAATCCAAGAGCTTCCTGTCAGTCACAAAATTCCAAAACGACGCATACTCCCACTGTCCTTAGACTGCCGCCTGTCTTCTCTGATCCATCTAATAAATCATTAAAATATCCAATCATCAGGCAATAATCGCCACTTGATTTACGCCCCTGCAATGTTTTCCACTGTTGCTCCCTAATTTTATCATCTGTGCTAGCATGCATAGCAAACAATCCACCTCTCTTTAGTTAACGTATCCTCCACCACAACTAAAATAAAGAAACTAGCATATTTAACCAAAACAACCTGCTGTCTTTCCTTTCAAAACACACACAAACCCACCACCAATACCCCTCCTCGGCTCCACTGCGTGCAAACACTGCATGCCCAGTCGTCGCTTCAAATACCTGTAATTTCTACTATGGTTTTTCGTTTCCAGCAAAATCACCAATTCAGGGGAACCAAGCCTATTTTGCTCCTCCAAATCCTGAACTGTCTGGTCCCCCTTCCAATACCCTGACAATTCCAACAGATGATCCTCATGGCAGCCACGATGCCTTCTCAAATCAACAAAACTAGAACTGCAGGCTTGAATATCCTTCTTTCCAGAGAGTCAAGCCACCGGAGAAGGATAACCCTATGCCACAAGTGAAGGTAGTGTTGAAAACATTTGGCGAGGTGATGCTACTTCTCCTACAATAAATCACAAAAGAACTAATATTAGTATATGACAATTTTTATGACCACAATTTATTAAATAAAATAAACCAAATAAGATAAAATACTTATCTTTTGTAGAGTAGAAACCGCTCTTCATCGTGCTTGATTAGAATAGGATTTAAGGTTGAGGCGTGTAATCACTGTCCTTAAAAGTAGATTTCGCCTCTCGAAAACTGTCTCTATTAGCAGGATATGGTGCCCTGCTCTTCAGAATACAAACAACCTTTGAACCTCGTAATCGTACACTCGCAATACTTGGATCGGGCGAACAACTCAACTATTTCATTTGGTATATAAGTAGTGAAAATTACAATAACTTTTGAAAGAACACAAAGATAAGGAGAGAAAAGGACGGTAAGATTCTTTTCAACTAGGTGGGGTTTGTAGGAAAGAAAATATTACGCACAAGGTCAGAACAAATGAAGCTATATATAAGAGCTCAATTAGAACATTAGGATATCAAAGAATATCGCGTTAACAATTCTCATAATGGTTGAATTTTTTTAGTATATCGATATTTTTACACTAGACAGAGAGAGAATTTGGCTAACCCTAACCTTCTTTCGAGGACAGAGGCTTATGTTTATTTGATCTCTTAAACTTGTGATTAAATCTTACACACATAATTCTAATCTTACACACATAATTGTAGTATTTTTTTTTTAAACTCATCGTATTACTACTACAGCTCTCATACTAAGATAATTTAGGGTTCGATTATTCTCTAATCCGGTACATGCTTGCGACTTGGGTTGCAGGTACTAAGACCTCATCACCATTTCCCTTGACCCTGTAGAGTGGTTCCCCAACTTTAAAATCAGCAAAAGTTCTCGCTTCGTATTTAGGTGGCGATTTGACAATAAAAACGTCGTTGTTCTTGGTGACATGAAAATGTTTATGTCGTGCTTGTGTCAGTGTCGGTGACCATACGACGAGAATTGCTAGCAGCACTGCCAAGACCTTGGTAGGCATGTTCATGATGTTGAAGATATTGTTGTTAAACTTAATTTTGAGAAGGATATTATCTTCAACTCCCAAATGTGACTTACAATTGGATGGTTATTTATATAGTTTGTGGTTAGGTCCTAATAACGGTCAACTAGTTTAAATGGACGGTAAAAATTGTAGTAGTTTGGGGTTATTTTTCTGCTGGAAGACATAGTTCCTATAAATGGTGGGTTGCCTTCTAGTCAACGCCTGGAGTTGGTTAATTAGAAGAATCTATCACGGTTACAAATTGGTTGGATTTATTTACTTGCATGGTCACTAGTTTTAGTGATGAAACCAATTTTGTTTTGAGGCTATATCTAGTATCTAGATTCCAAATTTGGTTAGTACCCTATTTTTAAAACGAGGTGAACACACTGTCCTAACTAACTGGTTTAACGATGTATGTAACCTCACCTCTCTATTAGAATAGTATCATGTGTTAAAAAGAATATGACTAATAATTATCAGATTAAACCTAAGGGTAATGTTAGGAGACCAACTATTTAGATCAAATTTTATGTACCATATGACGTGATTATTGATAATTAGATTATTACTAAGTGTTGATTAACATGTTTATTTCCTATTTGTGACACTAACACATCACATGCTTTGCAAAATTTTGTTTAAAGATTGGTAGTCTTTCTGGCATTACTTTTTTAATTATATTGAAACAATAATTTATGACCTGTTTGATAAGTATTTGGTTTTAAGTTTTTTCCCTTTGCACTGAAGATGTGTGAAAAGTACATGGAGGAAGAGAGGGATGGAGAAGAGTTGTGTGGGAGGGAGGGGAAAAAGGTAAAACATAAATGAATGAAAACAAAGTTTTAAAAGTGAAAATAACTTAAGATAATTTTTTGTTTTCAGTTTTCATTGTGTATTTCTTTTCCTTATACATGATTTCAACACTTCTCTTACCATCATTGTTCCGCTAATCAATAAAAACAAAGGAAAACTAATGAAAAGAATTTGAAAATTTTGAGTTTTAACGATAAGGACAAAATAAAAGATATAGTGGATAATACAAAGATTGAATTTTTAGTGTAAAAATGTAATTTTTCATTAAAATAAACAGTACCGAGAGTTTTTTTGTTAAAATTTTTTAAAAACAAAATACATAAAGTCAAATGGTTGTCAAACGATTCCCTAACTCATGTTTTTGCCCTTAATAGGAAAAAGAAAAAAGGAACTATTGGACTGAAAAGGAAGAGATACCAATGGCCCAAAGACAGCACTTGAGATGGGCTATTTAAGTGGGCAACCTTTCCAACAAAAAACCGGTGCTCCGAGTCCGACCCTAGAAACTCACTGATACCAGTCGGTTCTTTCCATTTGGATCATCGTCTCGCCTCGTTCAACTCAGCCCCATTGGGCTCGGCCCGCTCTCCCTCTCTCTCCCTCCCTCTCCCTTCCTCCTCTGAACTCACTGTATTCCTTTCTTTCTGTGCAATCCTCAAAACGTCGCGGCGTAATCTCGATCAGGTAACCCAATTCCTCTCCCTCTCCCACGCACACGGAGTCGCACACTCAGAGATATACGTGTGTGTGCATATTGCGGTTTTTTCGCGAGTGAGATCTCGGTAGGGAGTGCAGTCGCCGTAATCGACGTCGTAAGCTTCAGTAATCTTTGTTTGTGAATCAAATATGTGTTGCTGTGATAGGGTTCGTGCTCATTTGGGTTAGAATTCTTGGAATCAAAGCTAAAATTTTGCTTGAATTTAATTGGAGGTTATATTAGATGATAATGTTTTGCCCTAAATCAAATAGTGAGTTATTATTTGATGATTCTTTTTTGGGCGTTTGTAGTTTCTTTTTCTTTTGCATGGCAATTTGATTTTGATTTTGATTTTTTTTTGTCAATAATGGTATATTGTTACTAAGTTTCTAAGAGGACTTAGAGGAAACACCCCATTTGTTTTGTTTTTTTGGGTTTTTTAAAGGGAAAGGGGTTTGTGTTGTGGGTACATTTGATCAGTCTAGATAGTGTAATTTCAAGTTGCATAATCAGAAAAAAAGTTAAGTTATTGATTCTTTTGAAGATTCCTTGGTTATTCGATGAAACTCAAGTGAAATTTTACCTGTATGGGGTTAATATGCTTGGAAGTTTAATATATCAATTTTGTGATGTGACTTTGTTTGATTCTGTAGTTTTTTGAGTTTTTTTTTTCTTTTTCTTTTCAGTTTTACATCGTCTTTTGTTTGTGTGGATTGGGTGTTAATTAAGCCTGCAATGTCTTGTAACTCTTGTTATATAGGTTTCTGCGAGTGGAGACAAGTACGGAGATGGAGCACCATGAGGAGGAAGGCGGTGCTGGCAGTGAACCTCATGGGAAGCAAGATGATGAGGTAAGTCGCTGCATCTGGCACTTTTAGAGATTCTTATAACTTCGTATCTGTATTGCTTTTTCATTGCTCTTTTTCACATTCCTTCTTTTATTCCTGAGTCTTGGAACACGTAGTGAGATGGAACTTTCTGGGAACTAATTAGTAATTTGAAAAGGAGAAGTTTCTTAGACTTTGGATATAAGTTTGAGACCATTGTAGTTACGTTATATTTAATCCTCAGTTGAGCTAAGGCTGGACAATTTTTCAAGTGAAATGGTTAACACGCACCCTTTTAAGCCTTTCACACACCCCTTTTAATCTTGTGCATTGATTTCGTTTGATTTATTCAATCTGATGGCAATAAAGAGGGGTGTGTAAGCTAAAAAGGGTGCGTAAAAATCACCCCCCTTTTTAAAAATAATATTGTATAGGAAAATTTGAAAATTAAATTAATAGTTTGGTTACTTGTGCGCATTCTTGGAAATTTAAATGCCTTTCAGGAGTGATTTTGGTAAGGCAGTTATTGGTTCTTTTTTGCAGGAAGCTGCTGCTCGGCTTGAGGAAGTCAAGAAATCTATGGAGGCAAAGATGGCTCTTCGTCAAAGCAATCTGAACCCTGAGCGGCCTGGTAAGACCACAGTGGTATTCTTGTATTTATCATGCCAATGAATGATGAACTAATTGTTAAGTACTTAGAATGAGTGAAAACGTATGTGGAAAGAAGGTTCATGTAAACCTTGCACAGTTGCCATTCCAGTTGACATAAATTGTTAATGAACGGATGATGGCTGGCAATTTTTGTAAGGTTGTTCTTTGCTTCTACTAGTAATACTTAGATTTAATCCTAAATAATTGGGCCGACAACATTATCCTTTTTCAAACGACTTGAGGTCCTCCAGATAAGTTACCTTTAGCTGCTTTCAATCTGAAGTCATACCCTACATTAGATGTCTAATAATCTATTAATTACAGGTAATTTCTCGAAACTAGTGTGTTGGTGTAATATTATAACGCTGATAAACTATCCTCTACCCTATAATTTCCTACACTTTGTTGTCGCATCCACGTTACATTTTGGGATATTGGGGAAGCTTCTTACTTCATTTGAGGTTATCAGTGTTTTCATTAAAAAGGCTAATGATCATTAAACTGATGAGGATTGAGGACCATTTAGCCCTTTAAAGTTTTTCTCCCTGTTTTGGGTAGGTTTACTGTTAACAGTTACATTTGGATTTAATTGATATGTATTATGAGTCATGACTCCTGTTTTACATCTTAATGAAGGTTTTTACTGTATAATTGTTATATATAAATATTTGATAAGTTCATTGCGAAGATATTTTATACTTCAGGGTTATATGTCTTTCTTTTTTTTCAGATATTCTTGTTGACGAGTTTATTTTATACTTTTGTGAACATAATCACTTGGCTAACCAAAAACACCATATTGATAGCATAGTGGACATGTATGATTGCTGCATGATACTGGAGAATAAACCAATTTATTCTGATTTGCAGACACAGGATTTCTGAGGACACTGGATTCTAGCATTAAGCGCAACACAGCGGTTATTAAAAAACTGAAGCAGATAAATGAAGAGCAGCGGGAAGGTTTGATGGATGACTTGAGAGGTGTCAACCTAAGCAAATTTGTCAGCGAAGCTGTTACCGCTATTTGTGATGCCAAGCTTAGATCGTCCGACATACAAGCAGCAGTCCAGGTTAATTTTTTTATATTTTAATTGATATTTCAAAAGCATTTATATATATATATATTTTCCTTTTTACTTGTTTTACATTTCCTTTGAAGTTTTAGTTAATCAAGTTCTTTGGGTCATCTACCCATGATTTTACTTTCAACATATTAGTCTGGATTTCATCCGGGGTAATGACTTAGAAAATGTTTGGCTAATGCTGTTGCACAGTGCGTTTGCTTAAGAAAACAATATGGTTATTTTCAGATCTTAACATTTCTAGAATGACACGAACTTCTAGTCATGTAGTATTGTACTCACAGGTTCCAAAATGCTGATCTTTTCTTATTTTATTTAAGAAAAGACGACAGCACTTGCTGAATGACAAGGTGTATAATTGTCAAATGCTTAGTACTTTTTCTGCTGAAATTGATGCTGATGTTGTTTTTCTAGCTTTTGGGTCTTTGGATAAGGGATAAGTTGCCTCACCACGCGTTATTTGTATCAGTTTTCAAGGTTCTTGCTTCTCATTCTGTTGTTTCAGATGCATCCAGTTAGACGTCTTTGGGTACTTGGTGTTTTCCCTATTTGAATTTGGGAAAAAATTCTGAATATTGCTGTTGCTAGCTAGTTGGATGTTTTTAGCCCAAAAGAGAAAACTAGCAGGGTGTATCACATAGGTCTTTACTGGGGAAGAAAGTTGGTAACACTTTTCAGGGTGTATCACAGAGGTCTTTACTGGGGAAGAAAGTTGGTAACACTTTTCAGCTAGTATGTAAGGTTGATAGGTTTGGCAGTAATTGAATTTTCATAGAGAAAAAGGAAGTTACTTTTAAACAGGCAGTATGTGGAGTGGACATGCACACCTGCAAGCTTTACCTGTTCATTTTGTATAGCATAAAATACCTAAGAGTGTTTAGTCTAATGGTCAGGCCCTTGGTTTGCTACCAAGAGGTCTGGGGTTCGACACTTCTCAAGGTACCCACCTAGCACTTGCTAGAGTTTCTTGCTTCCCAAATGTTGTGGGGTCAGGTGGCAGGCCGAGTGATTAGTTGGGTCAAAGATCCGGAGACACTAGTTTCAAAAAAAATAAAATAAAATAAAATAAAATTTGTATAGCATAAAATACATTTTTGAATGCAATACATCTAACACGCCTCTATTTTTCAAAGATCTGCTCTCTGCTTCATCAAAGGTACAAAGACTTCTCCCCAACTTTGCTTCAAGGTCTTTTGAAAGTATTTTTTCCGGGAAAGTCTGGGGATGACTTAGAAGCAGACAAGAACTTGAGGGCCATGAAGAAGCGAAGCACCTTGAAACTCCTTGTGGAACTTTTCTTTGTTGGAGTTATAGAAGACGGTAGTGTTTTCGTGAATATCATTAAGGATCTTACCAGCGGAGAACACTTAAAGGATCGGGATACTACTCAGACAAATTTGACTCTTCTTGCTAGTTTTGCTCGTCAGGGTAGAATGTTTCTTGGCCTTCCACTCTCTGGGCCGGAAATTCATGAAGAGGTATGAACTCTCTGCGGCTTTGTTTGTTATTTAGTCCATTCCTCATATTTCAGTGTTGTTCTATTTGCCTTATTTGACTTTCCATTGAAGTTATTTTATAGTATCCTATAGGCAGAAGAAGTGACTCTCTGTAATTACCATGTATGTCACTTATATTTATCTTGAATTTTTGGTACAGTTTTTTAAGGGCCTTAATATCACAACAGATCAAAAGAAATTCTTCAGGAAGGCATTTCAAACATATTATGTTGCTGCTGCAGAACTGTTGCAATCCGAGCATACTGTAAGAGTTTTCTGCCTGACCTAAGATAGCTCTCTCTCTCTCTCTCTCTCATAGTGGAATACTGGTTGCAACTTGTAAATAATGAATTTTTTTTATACTTTCAGTCACTTCGCCAAATGGAGCATGAAAATGCTAAAATCCTTAATGCTAAAGGAGAGCTCAGTGATGAAAGTGTCTCATCATACGAGAAGCTGCGGAAATCATATGAACATTTGTACCGCAATGTCTCATCGTAAGCTGCTGTACTATTTCACTGCAATTATTTGTCTGTATCTGTTATCATGCCAGTGACCTGGTCTGTTGGGTCTGGCAGTGTTGTGGTCTGAGTCTTCTTTCACTTTCTAGTCTTCTATGTTACATTGGATCCAGGATCCTTCTTTCAAACCTTGCACACCTTAATTGTTTCAATTACTCTATTGAACATGTAATGATCATTGTTATCCCCAATTTTCATGGATTGTCATTTAGCAAAAACTCTGCATAGTTCTCCAACATAAATAATACAATAAAATAGGATGAAATGAACCAGATGGTACCGAATTCTTAATGAACTAGTTTGGCATACTAGTCTTGCGGTTCTGACATGGGAATTTTATAACCCTTCCTGAATGTTAGATAGTGGTATATGTCAAGAAATCTTAGCATGGCCTGAAGATTCTAGCTGGAGATTGCAAGTATGAGGAAGATGATGTAACTTTACTTTCACCTATTGGATAAGTAATTAAAGTTGTTAAACCACTCTAAAGTAAGCATTAGCTAGGTGCATAATACTTGATAATCCCTTATATGTAACAAAAGAAAGAAAAAAAGATCAGAGAAAGTAGTAGGAGCAAACTGTGACCTGAGAGAATGCCTAGGAAATTTAACAGCAGCATGGGGACTATACCCATAGATGCCCCATAGATGCAAATGAAAGCATCTCATTTCAACATCTCTAGTGTGGTGCCAGATGCTCCTGCTTTCTTTAATTTGAAGTCACACTAGCCACTAGTTTACTAAAACTCTTTTTTGATTATTTTTCTTTATTAGTATCTGGATAACTTATGTTAGAAACTGTTTTTCTCACAGTTTAGCAGAAGCACTTGATATGCAGCCCCCAGTAATGCCAGAGGATGGTCACACAACAAGGGTTACTAGTGGGGAGGATGCTTCATCTGCTGCTGCTGCTGGAAAGGATTCTTCGGCACTTGAAGCCATATGGGATGATGAAGATACAAGGGCTTTCTACGAATGCTTACCAGATCTTAGGTTTGTTTCAGTTCAATGATATTTTTCTGTCACTTGTCAAATAATAAGTCTTTTATATATTTCATTTGTGTCAGTGACTCGGTCATTATAATTCTCTTAGATGGTGTTTCTTATACAGCAGAGATTGACCTGAAATGTATGTTCTTTTTATTTCCAGAGCATTTGTTCCGGCAGTATTATTGGGAGAAGCAGAGTCTAAAACCAGTGATCAATCTGCAAAGACCCAGGAACAATCGACTGTAAGGAATAAAATCTCAGCGTTTATCATCATTTATCACCAGTTATTGCTATTCTGTAATCCAATTGGTTCTGTATTCACTAATTTCGGTCTTCCGGAGCTAGATCTTTTTTTCTGTGATCTTTCTCCTAATTTATCTTCTGTTTTCACTTGAGTTTCATAACATTTTGTGGCTTAATTTGTGGACTATATAGGTACTGTGCCTTCTTTGGAAGAATAAGATTCCCAATTACTCTAGCAAAAGTTTATACTTATAGTTATATACTCAGATGAACATTTTTTAATTTTCTTTATTAAGGAACCCGCACTTGAATCAGACCAAAGTCAACAAACTACAGAAGATACTGGAGAGGCTTCTGCAGATATTGGTGCTTTACAAGAGAGCAAAACCAGAGAGAAAGGAAAGGACAAGGAAGAAAAAGAAAAAGAAAAAGACAAGATCAAAGATCTAGACAAAGAGAAAGGTGATAAAAAAGGAGAGCATGAGAAAGAGAAGCTCAAAAGTATTGAAGGGACAAATTTGGATGCTTTACTGCAGAGGCTTCCTGGTTGCGTGAGCCGTGATCTTATTGATCAGTTGACTGTAATTTACCTCTGTCTGAGCTTTAGTACTGTTCTTTCCCACCCCCATCCCCACTCCCACTCCTCTCTCTCACACACACATTTGGCTATCTAACCTTATGATTGACGTTGAAATTTATTATATGTTTTCAGGTTGAGTTTTGTTATTTGAATTCAAAAGCAAATCGGAAAAAGCTTGTGAGGGCAGTATTTAATGTCCCTAGAACCTCATTGGAGCTACTAGCTTACTATTCGCGTTTGGTTGCCACACTCTCAACTTGTATGAAGGACATCTCATCCATGCTCCTAGCGATGTTGGAAGAAGAGTTCAACTTCTTAATTAATAAAAAGGTTGGGTTTTACAAGTCATGTATTTTGTTGAATAGGAGTTCTTCTTTAACAAAGTTTACTTGTGTTGCTTTCATTTGAGAAGTTCATGTTTTTCATATATAATTTTAATTTTATGCAGGATCAAATGAACATTGAAACAAAGATTAGGAACATTAGATTTATTGGAGAACTCTGCAAGTTTAAGATTGCACCAGCTGGTCTTGTCTTTAGTTGTTTGAAGGTAATATGCACATAACAGAATTGATGTATAGGTTTCTGGTACAGTTGTGCATTATTGATAAGGAAAATGCTAGGGAGACCACATTTTGTGTTTGTACCACCTCTAATAGAGTTGGGACCTACTTGTATTGGTGGGCCCTTCCTCTATTAGAGAGAGAGAGTTTACTTGTAGTTTTCGAAATATGGTTTATCTAGCATCGCCCGATTGATAATATCTTCAGTACCTTGTATATCAGCCGTAATATATCTCTCAGAAAGGTCTTTGAGCTGCACTTATTCTTGGAGAAGGGTTCTTCTTACCTTTTCCTTTCTTTTACCTTATCATACTTCTTTGTAGGAGTTGCTGAAAATATTATTAGATTTTTTGCCTACAGATTTCAATGTGTGTTTTGTAAACTTGTATCAAATTTTTTTGCCCCTTTTGGTTGCAGGAGAATCCATGAAATGCACATGTCTTTGCAGTCAACCTTTTTCGCTCTCATTTTGTTTTACTTGTCTATTAACTGCAACATCTGTGTGGTAAATCATAATTTAGAAGATGGGTTGAAGACTTGAAGCCTAGTCAATGCTATCAGTGAGATTTAAGGTTATATCATAGTGGATTTAGTTTGTGAGCTGTGTACTTAGCAGTTGATGTTACTTTGTTGTCAGGCTTGTTTGGATGATTTCAGTCATCATAACATTGATGTTGCTTGCAATCTTCTTGAGACTTGTGGGCGCTTTCTGTATCGATCTCCTGAAACTACTGTGCGGATGGCAAACATGTTGGAAATATTAATGCGCTTGAAGAATGTAAAAAATTTAGACCCTCGGCACAGCACCCTTGTTGAAAATGCCTACTACCTATGCAAACCACCTGAGAGATCTGCACGGGTCACTAAAGTCCGTCCTCCATTGCATCAGGTGTAAATCGTTTTATTGGTTCAACTCTTGTTCATAATTTATTTTGGTAATATCCAAAGTCTGAATTAACCTTTCATTCATATATTTCTTTTGCAGTATATAAGAAAGTTGCTCTTCTCAGATCTTGACAAGTCTACCATAGAGCATGTGCTCAGGCAACTGCGTAAACTACCATGGGGTGAATGTGAGCCGTATCTTTTAAAATGCTTTCTGAAGGTTCACAAGGGGAAGTATGGTCAGATCCACTTGATTGCTTCTCTCACCGCTGGTTTGAGCCGCTATCATGATGAATTTGCTGTATCTGTTGTTGATGAGGTGATCTCTTTCATTTCAAAAATCTTTTTGTAGCATTTTAGTTTCCATGTTAAATATGATTCTTTCTTAATATGACTGGCCCTTTGCTGTGCAGTAGTATCTCTTTTAGATTTGTCTAACTCCAGATGCACAAAGTGTGGGGTAATTTAGGGGAAGGGGAAGGCTATCATATCTTGCTATTAACTAGAATACAGAAGAAAAACATGTACTAATTGCTCATTCATTTTAACATCGAGGACATTTTAACTTACACGTTTGCTTATTTTCTGTATTTATTGAGAGGTAAGCTGCTCCCAGTGACAAATTCAATGTAGCAATAAATTATATGCTGCAAGACTCAGACTCAGTAGGTTCTAATTCTAAAGTCACTTAACACCTTGATGCTTGATATATTTTCTCATGATTTGCCTGCCTCATACTTTAGTCAAACAGTAGTTTTGATGCTAGTAGAATAATCATTCTAGGGAAAGGATAAAGGAAAGATGAGGGAGGGGACAGGTGATTTTTAGCAGTCTTATCGGTTTGCCTCCATTTTATGGTCATAATTGTTTTTCAACTTTAAAAATATATTTGGAACCAGTAGAGAAAAAGGGAGAAATTAAATATACATTGACATCTCTGAGATATGAAGTGTGCATATGTGTGCAAGTTCGGGCATTTCTGATTCTGTCTGACCCACCAGAGATTTCTCAAAGTTATATCTTCACTTTCAGGTTCTAGAGGAGATACGGCTTGGCCTAGAGTTAAATGAGTATGGGATGCAGCAACGACGGATTGCCCATATGCGATTCTTAGGAGAACTATACAACTATGAGCATGTAGATTCTTCTGTTATTTTTGAGACTCTGTATTTGACTCTTGCCTTTGGTCACGGCACACCAGAGGTATGTAATTTTGCGTGCATTTCCATACATCACCATATAGTACTTGAGGACTATTGCCATAGTCAGTGCTAGGCACACTTATCTCGGTAACTATATACTAAATTAGGTGTCTTAAATGCATATGTAGAATATGTAGTACTATTGGACATCTTTCCAATCTTAATATTTTTTATGTTAAGGAAAACTTTGGGGACTAAAATTGAAATCTCCAAGAATGTATATTCCACAATTGTCACATGAGTTTATTCATGATTAGAGTGTTTATGTTTTTTTAAATACGTACTTGTGTATCTCTCTTATTTTTATAAGAAAGCATAAGACCATCTCCAACCCTGGGCTAAAAGCCAAATTACTCCCCAAAATTTCCCCCCAAACTCACTCCAACCCAAGGGGAA
Organism: Crataegus laevigata; assembly: GCA_963580275.1. Lineage (NCBI taxonomy): Eukaryota > Viridiplantae > Streptophyta > Magnoliopsida > Rosales > Rosaceae > Crataegus > Crataegus laevigata. Next base: position 9,726,695 of record OY756951.1, read on the forward strand.
AATTCGGGCTAAATGCTAAATGCTAAACCAAGGCCAGATTCCTCCCAGAATTTAGCCCAAAAATCGGTGTGGGCTCCACCAAACTGAATGAAAATATTTATCGAAATTAAAATTTTTTTTTATTAAAATGTTCATAAAATTAATTTACGATAGTCTACATATTTATTTATTTTTTAATTTAATTTAAGAAAAAAAATAGCCTAAGTTTATTCTTTAATAATTCTGGGCTAAAATTTTAGGTTAGAAAGGGTTGGAGCAGAAAAACTGTTTCTGGGCTAAAAGCTAAATTTTTCGGGCTAAAAAATTTGGCTTTTAGCCCAAGGGTTGGAGATGGTCTAAAGATATGGATGATTTAATCATTTCCTTTTTTTTTTAATCATGAATCAGAAGTTACTTAAATTGTGTACATGATGATCTTCTTACATTGGCCATACTTTCTTTTCTGTCTCACCAGCAAGATGTACTGGATCCACCAGAAGATTGTTTCCGCATGAGGATGGTCATTACTCTGCTTGAAACCTGCGGTCACTACTTTGATCGAGGATCTTCCAAGAGGAAACTTGATCGGTTCTTGATGAACTTTCAGAGATATATACTAAGCAAAGGTGTACTACCGCTTGATGTTGAATTTGACTTACAGGTCAGTCATGCTGCTCATATATTCTATTCTGTACCCCACCCTACATATTTTTCTGTTTTTCTTGCTAATGAAAAACTAGAATCATTTATAAGATTCTGAAGTAAACTGAACTTTATCTATTTTTCTTCTCTTAACTACTACTGTACTGTACCTTTATGTGAAATATGCTATTCCAAGAATCTATCTTATCTATAATTCTACATGGGAAAGCTTATGTGGTAAAGCACTTGCAGGACTTGTTTGCCGATCTACGCCCCAACATGACTCGATACTCTTCCATTGAAGAAGTTAATGCAGCTCTTGTAGAACTTGAGGAGTGCGATCGTACTGTCTCCACTGACAAGAACAATAATGAGAAGCACTCCGACACTGAAAAACCTTCAAGGAGGAACACCTCCAACAAAATGTCAGTGAATGGAATCGAGGAAAATGGTGTTGATCATGGAGACCTTGGAGATAGTGACAGTGATTCGGGAAGTGGCACCATTAATCGAGATAGACATGATGAAGAAGGATTGGGTGAAGAGAATCATGGTGGTGGATCTGACAGTAATGAGGATGATGATGATGATGGTGGTGGTGGACGGGCATCCGATGAGGACGATGAAGTCCATGTCAGACAGAAGGTTGCAGAAGTGGACCCTCAAGAAGCAGAAAAGTTTGAGCTGGATCTCAAAGCTGTTATGCAGGTAAGATCATATTACTGTTGTATGTGCTCTTGCTGTTGTATGATTTGCACAATAGATTCATTTATTATGGTATCGTATATATTTGTTAGCACATTCTGAATGAATGCAATCACGGTCACTAAAAATTTGAAAATCTTGCGGTCCTAATGTCCGGGGTCTCGAAATGATTTTGTACATGATGTTATGATGCTGAAGGGTGTTACATTATTTGAGTGCAGTTTTTAACCCATTAAACAATTTCTGAATGCAGGAAAGCATGGAGCAACGTAGGCTAGAGCTGAGAAGCCGACCAACATTAAACATGACAATACCGATGAATGTGTTTGAGGGGTCCACCAAGGACCATCATGGAAGAGGGGTTGGAGGGGAAAGTGGAGATGAGGCGTTGGATGAAGAGTCTGGAGGAAGCAAGGAGGTCCAGGTGAAAGTTCTTGTCAAGCGTGGTAACAAGCAACAAACAAAGCAGATGTACATCCCTCGGGATTGCTCACTTATCCAGAGTACAAAACAGAAAGAAGCAGCAGAGCTTGAAGAGAAACAAGACATCAAGAGGTTGGTTTTGGAATACAATGACAGAGAAGAAGAGGAGCTTAATGGATTGGGGAATCAAACTCTGAACCATATGCAGAGTGGCGGCAATAGACTTGCAGGCCGTGGCAGCACTTGGGAAGGAACTAGCGGTAGAGGTGTTGGAGCACGTCATAGATATCACAGTAGTTATTCCGGTGGGGGAGTTTACTACAGCAGGAAAAAGTAAAAAGTGTGATTTTGCAACCATGCAACACCAGAATGTCTCTTCGGATTTCCCTCATTTTGCAGATGCGGTGCGTACTGTGCAAACTCGTGCTTTTCCAACAGTAGTCACAACTGACGTTCCTATCTGGCGGAAAGCCGTGCCTTTTTGGGACACTCAACTCGGACCGTTCCTCCTTGCTGCAAGGGTTATATGTTTTGTGGTCTTGTTAGAAGATAGTTGCAGGTGTGAAGAAATAACCAATGGAAGGAAATCGGGATAGCTAACCAAGAACCGAGCCAGCAGCGCACAAGAAAGGTGTTCGTTTGGTACTGAGTCGCTGTTCTGCGAACACACGGGTTGTTCGGTCGTTAGTTAGATCGATCTTACATTTAGTTTAGAACCTGAGGTACGGGTCTCCCTGCGTGTAAATTTGTCAATACGAAGTAAAAGATCTGATGCAAACCTGCTTGGGCTTTTTTGTGTACCTTGTATGTGCCAATGTTGATTAGAACTGCCTAGACAGAAATGATTAAATGGAATTTTACCCGGAGATATGTCATTTTAATTTTTGTTTTTAATATTCGAACGATGTTCTATTTTAAACTACGCTAAGCTTCTAGTTCTACCATCATTGATACGTTAATGGTGATTAATGCTGGTCTTATACTCATATTTCACTAGCACTATAAATTTGGTCTCTCTTCACTTGCAATTGAGTTTTAAGTACTTATTTAGATGACGAGTTTGATGTTAGATTATTGGACATCGTGTAAAATTTAGTCAAATCCTCCGTCCTTGTAGAATATCGTTGTATAAAAATAATAATGTGTTGTCACTAACAATAAAGTTGCATGCTATCATCAGATGTTCTACTTACAAGTCAATGTTGTTCTTTGGATTTTCCAAAGATCTAGCCCTCACCACCATGCTTCCCAAAACTGAACAGCCCAACCGAAATCGAACCGAAACCGTCCCAAATTGTAATGTTTTGGTTTCCTCTCAAAATCTTCGGTTTTGAAACCGATCCAGACTAAGTACATGTTTTCAGTCCGGTCCATAATTTTAAAATAAAAAACCGTTGTGCCCAATCGAAAAACATTTTCTTTTAAAGAGGTAAAAGTAAAATATGAGTACAGTGGCGATGAATTCGGATCCTCTTTATGAGGATTCCGAAAATCCGTGAATCATATTTGTTCGTCGTATATTGTGTTGTCAACGTGTTAATCGTCCATCGTATAGTCAGTTTTTGTTATGTACTATGTTTAATTTCAAATAAAATAATTTAAAATAATTTATAGCCGCACAATGTATAATGAATGGTTAGGATGTGAGGGATCCTCACAATTTAGCTTAATATTTGGACACTCCACCTGCATAATCATATATGGTTTAACAAATTGATTGCATGTGTTTGCACTCTTTGTCATTGTTCTAATGGTCCACTCCAATTCACTGTTAAAATTGGTTGTATATTAGTTCTTTTTTAGTTTCATTTTTCACAATGATATGCTACTCTAAGAAGTGATAAGAGATTAACCACGACAAGTGGTTCAACAAAAATGTGGTAAAATTTTAAGTCAAGTTTGTTCTTTAATTTGGTTCGAGAGACACGAAGTTAGCAAAAAAACTAATGATTCTTTGGTTGAAAGTTTTTGAAGGACGTATGTTATTTGACTGTAGGCTGAAATGTCTTTGACTTATTGGGCCTTACAAGGGATTAGTCTTACCTTTCAGGGTGTGAGATGTAAAAATTACCACATGTACAATCCATTATGTGTGGAATTTTATCACAAAAAGCCTTAGTATTAGTTGGAGTGAGATTTTGATATTTAAATTCTTCTTTTCTTAGAAATACGGTTGATGTGGAGTATTTCAACGTGAGATACCTCAAGTTTCGGCAAGAAAAAAATAGTGGTCAGAGATTTGTGCAAAGTTACATAATAAATCATCCATAATAATAAATATAAGACCCATCATCTAAGTAAGGCAAACTTGATACCTCACATCAGCTTTAGTTGCATCTCATCATCATGCTGATGGTCCACTCCAATACTTTTATGATTATTAATAATTTATTCTTTGCTTCTTCTGTTGGAGCTTTAACTCTTTACTTTGCAATTCCCCGAACCCTTTAATTATAATTTCTTATTGAGTTGGCCTCGGAAGAACCCTGCAAGGAAGCATGTCAAAAACTAAAGGAAACCTCAGCCCCAAATATGAGCGAAGAAACCTTGTACTTCTTTGCCCTAATAGGTGGAATTTGACTCCTAATGACATAGATTGTTGAACCTAATTTAAAAGGTGTGCATTATCTTATATCAAAACACTATGATTAGCCTTTTTGGATGGGTTTCTAGAGGTTGGTAGGTTGTACAACCTTTCTACAAGTTATGCATTCGTAGAAAGCTTTAATAAATGTAAAATACTTGTAAGTCAGGGATAAAATGTCGAGTTCAATATTAATTTATTCTTACATTTTTTTAGTGTAAACATACATTTGTATTAAAAAAACTCACATGTAACTTAATGTGTTTTTTGGTTTGTAACTCTAATAGCTAACTACGTACATTCTTACACAAAAAAAATTATGTGTTTGATTTCTTCCTCCATCGTTTGTATCAAACAAGAATTATGTGTCCCCTTTAAGATCTTGGAGGTATTGGCAATAGCCTTGCAAGTTGGAGATCTAATCCCTAACATGTACCAAAATTTCCCCCTTCGAGAAAGAAGAGGCTAGAACCAAAGTGTGGAATTTTTGGTTGGGGTGTGCTATCCACACACCCCTAAATACTTTCCACACACCTCTTGTTAATTTCTGTTCGTTAATCTTTTTTAATTCATTCGATCCGATGGCCAAAAATTAAAAAAGTGTGTGAGAAGTAAAATTGAGTGTGAATATCACCTTTTTTGGTTTCCAAAATTTTTATGCCCTATCTTTTTTCCAAAGATTACTCTAAGCAAAGCTATAGGAGCACATTATTATAAATGGAACATGTGGTTCCCACCTTTCGCCACTTTCACCTTTTGGTGCAAAATGTAACATATGAACCCACTTATCTAACTAGAAGGATTAATATATATATATATATATGTATGTATGTAGGCACATATATTAATTTGCTTCATGTGATCCACGATTATTGCAAGGGTGCTTGCTTGTTCTTGTTCATTGGCCATAGAAAGAAGAAATCCCGACTTTACTGTTTTCTACAGTGTAAGTTCTGACTTTGCTGTCTTCCTTGATGTTCTTCTAATTGTATGAAATCAAGGAAAAGAATTCAAGTCAAAGATTTAGTTTGAAATATAATTTTTTTTTAAATTCATATATCATACTATATACTATTATATAATCAAGATTATTTGGGTAAGATTTGAACATACACAAAAAATTGCTCTTTATGATTTTGTAGGACACGTGACGAATTCTGAGGTTTTCGTTGTAATAAGTTTTAAGTAGAAAACAAAACCTGTTATTTTCACGTCTCTTCGTGTCAAGTTAAAAACTCATGTTTGAAATTACCATATTGAATGAGAATGGACAGAAACGTTCATAAAGGAGTGACCATCCATACACATTATCACACAATGGGAAATGCAAATAGTTAAAAAAAAATTGAAACTTGTATAACAATGATCATGAACCAAAAACCCAATTTTCATATAAGAATTATTTGTATCACTTGCACAAAGTTAAGATATAAAATAATCTTTCTAAAAACAATGAAGACACATTGAGAGCTTATAATTATTTCCCCAAAAAGATTAAAAAAATGACAAAGCTTGTGTCATTTGTGATAAATTTTAATTGGGTTACTAAATCACCAACTAAACTAATAGTGAAGTTTGTTGGGAAAAATAATTACCCTACTTATATAAGTAAGATGCTACGTTCTCACAATGTATTAAAATAATATGGAAAATGGCCGACCAAACACTCAAACAGTACTCACATTATTTCATGTTTGGAATTATTGGACCTCCATCAAGGTAAATGTTCGATTGGAATTCCGTTCAGAATCCGAACATTTTTTATTTCGAAATTTCTAAAAATTTGGATGGTAATTGTAATTTACATATCCGATTCAAAATTTCTCAGACTTATTTTCTCATGTTTATTTATGGTATATATAGATATGCTTTATTTGAAATTTTGTTTCTTTTATCATATTATTATATATTAATAATAAAAGGTAGAATCATACATACTATTTTGTCTTGTTTAATATAATTTTATCTCATACACACGTACCGGCTACAAATAATACAAAAATTTAAAAAAAAAGAGTGATACGTAATATTTTCAAAATTCATATTCCTAAAATTTTGATTTCAAAGTTTTTGATAATTCACAATTTAAACTTTGAACAAATATTTAGTTCCGAAACTTTATTTATTTGGCATTAGAATGCATATTTCCGATCCAATCCGATCAATCACCTCCCAAAAAAATTGCTTAAGTTCGAGTCCACGTTTAATAACACGTGCGAGAAAATAAATGGCAAAACTGTAAATATATGATAATCTCTAAGTAAAGCCGTAAGATTGAAAACTTTAGTACGGAAGGAGGGGAAGCAGCCACGTCAGTCAGAACCTTTGAAACCTCGTAAACTTGCCGACAAAAACACCAGAAGCAATTATTTCTCATCTCTTCCCCCAATTGGTAATCTTCCATTTAAAATAATCATATCCCAACAGAAATAATAAAAAAAGGAGGGATCCGGATCTCTTCCTCTAAATCCATCAAATTAAGAGATTCGAGCTTTTAAAATTTAATCTAACGGTTAAATTATCATAACTTTTAAAATGATTCTTATTTGTAGTCGTTAGATCATATTTAAAAAATCAGACTTCCTTAATTTGATAAATTTAATGGAAGGGATCCAATCCAATGATCCCTTTTCAAAAAGGAGATTTAAAGAAACATATCGTCTCAACTTTCCACACCAACAACTTAGATTTAATTTGACAGAAAAAAAAAATTATGTTGAATATTTAATTCACACAAAAGAGCTTTATCTTGTGTAGCATTATTTAATCCGACACTTGTTGGTCCTTCATTCGAAATAAATTAATTATTAAAAATAATATCATCCACTTTTGTAGCCTCTTCAATAAACATGAAAACGTTTTTGTGAATCTTTTCTTAATTTCTTGAAAGGTGAACTGTCATGTCAAAATTACAACTTGACTTTTTTTTATTAAAAAAAAAAAAACATGAATGTCTTGTGATATTGGTTAGGAAATTTGGAAATTATTGTTTTTGATTAGGGAAACTTTGGGGAGCCCTAATTAAAAATTAGGCGACAATTATTACATTGACCTTGTATTTCAGGTGAGACAACTCAAGAATATTTCTCCTTTGGTTGTTCCAAAGAAATTTAGAATATCTGACCCCCTTTTTATTAGGGATCAAATTTTTAATTTTATTAGTTTACAGAAGATAATATTTTAATAATCCTCAATGATATAAGCAATGACGTACTTGAACAGTTGATTAAGGTTCATGCGCTCTTGATCACACAAACTTGTACTAATATTCAGATTGACGATTTTTATAATGAACATATATAATTAGAAATTATCAACACAAAAGCTGAGAAATATAGCTGATTAGTAAGGACTGCCAACTTGTAATTGGCTTATCGACATGAATAAAAAAACATATTAAGTTATTGTCAAATACATAAATAATATTATTTTTGGTACAATATGCTGGTTTAACTCGTATATGGCCAAGAAATGGAAAACCCAAAAAAGAAGAAGAGGAAAGCAAAAGCCAAAAGCCAACAAAATAAGAAAGAAATGTAATGAATTGGTGGAGGCAAACATTATTCGATGAATGATATCTTCGAAATAAATTTTCTTTTTTTTTTCATTCTTTTTATTTGAATGATCACGATTAAACATAAAGTGTTAACTTTTTTATTGAAAGGTAAAGAAAAAGAGGAAAATGAATGAGGAGGAGATCGGTGGGGAGGAAATTTGAAAAGAATAGATACTTTGTATTTTGTAAGATATTTACCTGGAGTGTGCTGGAAGATGCTATGTTAAGATATTTACCAGAAGTAGTCGTCTAGCATGTCGGTTTTAGGTCAAAGTACATATATAGACAAAAGAAAAGAAAGTCTAATTTATAAGATTTAAGGTAGAAGGAAGCTTGTCAGGGTTACTATAAGCGGAAATGTTCCTACGCGTGGCGTGGTGGGTATGACCGATTGAGTACACTAGGTGTATTTATATAAATGATGAATTATGTAGGTTAAATTTTTTCACTATTTGCATAAAAATATGTAATATATCATCTGTATTCTTGTCACTATTAAAAATTTCTCTCCCGTGTTTTCATCTGTCAACCATTTTGTTCCCATATCGAGAAACGTACGGCTAGATTTGATAATCTGTCAATCAAGGCCTAAAATATCGATGATATCGGAAATATCGGTAGTTCAAAAAACACAGAAATTTCGATGGAAATATCGGGATATTATCGATATCGATAATAATTGAATAAAAACCACGGAATTGTAAGAAAAACTTGGAAATTTTTATTGAAACTTTGCAGGATATTTATTTAGTCAATTATCTATTAGTTTATCACAAAAAATTGGAAGGAAATGCATTGCATGATGGATTTAACTGATTTAAGTTGATTATATAGCGAGCTGGCAAACATTGTGAGTGTAGAAAATATGTAGTAATTAATAAAAGAAGTTTAAGCACACCATAATTATTTATATATAATGAATTAGTACAATGGGAGGGATTCGAATATTTTCGCATATTTTTATATTTTCACAAAACCATAATCATTTATATATAAAGAATTCAAAACAAAACCATATATATAAATGTTTTAGCATATTTTTACAAAAATATAAGTGATATGGTGGTCAAAGTGTTGAATAAGTAAAATGAGAGGGGTTCGAATCCCCTTGGATGCGCAAGATTGAGACTTTTAAACATTTTTCAAGTATTTTTAGATTTTATCTCGCAATATTATCGATATTTTGGTCATTGATACACATATATGGTATCACTATATTACAACTATTATATATATATATATATATATATATGTATATATATTTTAATTTCTAGGTGGAGTTGATTGGTGGTTGGGTTTATTAATTTACATAAAAAGACACTGACGAATGAACAACTGGCAATTGATAGGAGGAGCCCCTCTCCTGCATTGCTATCTCCTCCTTCGTTGAAAGCTTATCAGTGTACGTCTCTGGCTGGTTTCGCTGCAAAAAAAAGAAGGGAACAGTTGGCTCCTTTATTTTTAGTATTATTATTATTATTTAATTATCTAGATCAGACTACTGTATAAAAGTGCAGCAAGTACCTCCCATTATAAAATTGTGTCACGTGCTTTATATTGTAAATTGTAGTTGACCAACCTGCACAACTAACTTAATGATTTGGATGTCAAGTTAGGATCATACCACGTATATGTATAAAATGTATGGTGGGTGAAATATACATTATCACGAAGTTTTTATAGTTTCTCGTTTTCTTCTTCTTTCACAACTAGGTGTTTCGGACTATTTTAAAATCCTATAGCATTGTCAATTCATTTACATTATAAATCTTATCAATAAGAAGAAGAAAAAAGAGAGAGGAGTTCTCTTAAATTTTGTTGCTTTAGAAGTCTTGGAGATGGAAAATCCAGTCGCGTGGTCAGTGTTCATTATAAGCAACAATTGTTCATAATACAGGTTCATATTTTGAAAATATCATATTTGTGGATGCAAATTTTTGTCGTCTTCTTTTTTGATAAAAATGCACTTGCAAAATAATAACACATAAGATTAAGGCCAAAAACATCATGCGCCCACAATGAATTAGGGGGGCCTTTGGCTGAAGAATCTCCAATGTCAAAGTTAGAATTCTGAAAATAATGTGTATATGAGTTTGTGGATAGCAAATGACTTAGCTTTTGAGTGGGATAATAGGGCTATTTGTAGGAGAGTAGCCGGCCCTATTTGAAGAATAGTGGCCGGCCATATATGGTGTAATTGGGTGAATAATTGCAAGATATTATGTGAAATAATAACTTACAATTAACATGGCAATTAATCCTAAATTAAATAGGAAATTTGGGAGTTACATTTTGAATAAGGATTTGATGAGGAGTGATGAGAGGGATTTGAATAAATGCCATTTTGATCACATTTGACTCTTCCTTGATTGAGTTGTTATTGTCCGTTACATACGTGTGGGAATCCCGATATGCCTCGAGGGTAATTTTGTCATTTGCACCCAAAAACTCACGCGTCACCTCCATAATTTTCTTAATTATTTTTTGCTCCATAGTATTATTTTCATAATTATTATTATTTAAGTTTACTACTATTAATGGAAGGGAAAGAGATTCGAAATTCTGACAATAGTTTCATTTTTAATACAATGAATATTAGAATTTTATAAATCGTGAATTTGGGTCGTGAATAGATAGAAATTAAGATTTTAAAGATTTGGGTTTATATATGTCTAGATTAATTAGAAGCTTAAGTTTTTTTAAGTGGCTAGATCTTATTTTAAAAAATATATAAAATTACTTGGTTTTGCTTCAAAAGCACACTTCCAAATGAGGTCCAGCACTACATCAAAGTGAATAGGGTTTGGTAGGAAGTGGCAGCTTTGGACTTGAGAGCAACAATATTCCAGCTCGAGGCATCAAACATGTATCTCCTTGTTTCCACTTCTCTTTAGGAAATTCCTTGGCGGGTTGAGGCAAGTTCAAGAAATCCAGAGGTGGAAAAATAGAGGCTGTAGCACACTATTGTAGTAGTAGTATCATTGGAGCCAAGGGCACAATGCAGCCTTTACCCACACTGTACACAATGCTTGCCCTTCCCTGTGTTGCCTATTCATTAAGGCATTTCATTGAGCATCTAGAAAGCATATCTCAAAGACAACTCTAAACATCAAAGGGGTAACACATAGGTCTTCCATGGAGGTTTGCCAAAGTTGGGAGGGTCAGCTTGACACACCCTGACCCGGACTGTCCACTTGGACTCCGAATCGAATTGTGTTGGCCAACACGTAGAAGGTGACCAAGCCATAAAGTGCAGTGTGGTGGAATATGTGAATAAACTTAAAACTAGAAGTACTTAAATATAAAAGTGCGTTGTGAGCGGGAATGAACCCATTTCACAAGTGATATTAGAGTATAAGTACAGTACAGTAAGATAGAGTGAGAATTATACCATCGAAGGTAATCGTCTACACCAAGATTTGCCAAGAATCCTCGTCGATAAGAAATCTAAACTACTAAAACCTGAAGGGGCAAAAAATAAGGGTGAGTGGGCCCGAAAATAAAGTTTTAATAAAAACCTTTGAAAACGTTATAACCCCTCGCCGTAAAACATGTATAGTTTCCAAGATGTACATACTACATATAGTATGAAAATACTCACCATAGCCTACAAAATATCAAGATATCAATACAGCACAATAGTTCATATATAAGTGCATGACGTCAGTAATCGTATACTTTCGCATAAGCAAACATATCAAACCAAGTGCTCATCGACACATGCTGACACACGAGTTCTTGCAGAGTTATTCTAACATGAACAAGACTAGGTGTAGTAATGATATACGCTCTAGTGCTATAATCAAGTGAAGACTGGCGCTATTCGTGGTTACATACGAGTCAGAGTTGCCTAATGCAACCTGTACGACAAGACTGACACCTACTTGGATCTAATGCGGATGTGAATATACACGTGAAAGACTAGCCCTGGCCCTAGGCGAGTACTAACACCGGGTGTAGCAAACGATGAGTAGAGAACACAAATATAGTAATGCCACAGTGATTCGATAGTTCTAATCAACATACTAACATTCATAGTTGTAGATATAATTATGGCATCAAAGATTATAAGCATACTTGTGCATCCCGTAGGATGTAGCATATTCCATAATTTATAGTCAATATAACATTCATCAATTCCGTAACTTGGATTAAGGCGTCTCGCAGGATTCGGAATAATTTCATAAATTCAGTAATTTCGCTAATGCTTATAAATTTTAGTCTAATCCAGGCATACAAAATAAATTCTTTTTCAAATGCATAAATGGAAACTATCAATCACACACACACACACACACACACACACACACACACACACACACACACACACACACACACACACACACACACACACACACTATAAAAAAGAAAAGACCTACTCACCTGAAGTCCGTGCTACAACTTCCTAGCACGAATATCGAGGCGTCACAAACGATCGTCGCCTGTGGCCAAGTCCAAATTAGCTCTTACCCGTTGGAAACCCTAGAAATGGGTGGCTTGGATTCGTCACCTCCAGTGCTCCGCCGCACCTATAATTGTTTGGGCTTTGTTCCAGGGCTCAAGAGGAGTGTTTTGGTGGTGGTAATTGAAGGAAAACGTTTCACAATTAGAGGATCAACTTCGAGACACCCTCAGACCCGTCGGTGTTCTAGCGCACAATCGAGACCCAAATCTCGTCAAGTTTGATTGAAAATTGATAGGAAAGTGGAAGGGAAATGATTTGGTAGTGGTGGGGAGCTTTCATTTGCTCGAAAAATGTCGTGAGAGCGTCAGAAATATGCGCCAGCCGAACCGGGTCAGATGAAATAAACGGGTCAAGGGGAAGAAGTTTTTGATTGGGTGCTACTCCCCTCTCTCCTTTTCCCTCCTTCCTCCTTTATGATTCGTCCCTTCCCTTTCTCTTTCTCCCCTCTATTGGCCCAACCTCCCTTATTTCCTCCCCTTTTTCTTCCGTCCATCATCTTCGTTCTTTTTTTTTTTTTTTTTTTCTGATTAGGCAACCCCCAATCCCTCATTTCTCTCTCACTATCTCTTTTTTTTTTTAATCTAAACGATGGTCAACTGAAATCAAAATCCTTGCCTCTATGGGTATTTTAGTCAATTCACTCAATCAAAATTTATAAAAACGTAAAATTAGAGACGAGTTGTCACACAACTGACCCCTCCTACCCCTTAGTGGATCCGTCCCAACGCCGCTGCACGTGGTTTTATCAATTTGCAAATTCTTCTGTGGTTAGTTAAAAGAGGAAGATTATTCTTGATTCTTTATGATATTGTTTCCATTGTGGGTCATTATCCCATTTCACAAGCAACCTGTTTCACTATTTGAGCTATTTGTGAGAACTTTCGTGAAATAAATGTATAATGAAACTTCTCTTTAGTAATAATGCTCGGACCAACTAAACTTTATTATATAATGAGGTTATTATTGAACAAAGGTACTCTAATTAAAAAATTCTTTTGATTTAGTTATCTTTAGTGACAGTTGTATGGATACAATACAGTGCATTAACAGTAGAGTGTGTCAATTTTTAAGATGTAAACATTGCAAAAATAGATGCCTAGTTTTAGAAATCTAGTGCATGTAAATAAAGGTTAGGAATATTGATTTAGATTTAGGTCATTTTTATTTTGATACTCCTCCTTCTTATTCAGTTAGTTTTATTTGTGAGAATATACTTGAGATGTTCCGGTCTAAAATTATTATTGGGTAGGTTTGTTTGGGCTCTTACTTTTAACTCCATTTTCAACCAAAAAAAGGGTTGAGAAGATTGGTAAAAGTTCATCTTGAAAAACTTATATTATTACTATGTATGGTGACAAGTTTCTTAATACGAGTCCTAGAAAAATTATAAATTATTACAATATGGGGGTTATTACTATATACATATGTGTCCCGAATTCGAAATTTCCTCATTTTCCTAATCTGTTGTAATAGTTTCGAATTCTCCCCTTTTATAAATTATATATATATATATATATGAAAAGTTTTTGAAAGAGTTGAAATGTGAAAAGTTGATTCATATCTCATTACAGAATTATACATCTTGTTCCTTTATCATCATTGTTTATAATACAACGATATATTTACACTAAGGTATGTGTGTGATATAAATTGTTGTCAAATTTGTCATATACGAACTTAAGACATTTCACTTACAAATGAAGAAGAATACTGTTAATTAATTGTAAAACTTAGTGGCGTCGTTTCTTATATCGTCATGTTTTTTAAATTTTACATGCACAAATTTATTTCTCATGTACCCTCTAGAGATAAAATTCCCACTGCTATTCCAATGGAAATAACTCTATGTTAGGTCAGAGTTTCGTTTGTTTAATTTACCTCCATGCTTTTGCTTTGTGATGACAGCAGCGGAGACACGATTCCTTCTGTCAATTTTTTTTAAAATTAAAAAAATATGGATATACGTATTAGTTACTCTCTTCTTTCATCTATTTGTTCTTTTGTTTTGCTGGTCTCAACTTCTAGTTCACGATTCCTTGTCTCTTTTTTTTCAGTCTCAAATCTCAGTCAAATTGAGTGAGTAGTCATTACAGTTTGTAATTTTTCTCTAGCTATATATATAAATATGAGGAACTCGTACATATATACGATGACTTTTTTGGAAATGGTAATATTTTATTTGAAATGTTAAGAGAACATTTTCGATTAAACTTGGAGACTTCTCAAATCAACAAGATATAAATTAAGCTCAACTTAGTCATTCGATGTGCGGCATGTTCGTAGAATGGTGACTATGGCAAATTCGAGAATGAGCAGAGTCCCTAGACCAGTTCGAATATGCTCGGCCACTAAACCAATAGAAGAATTGGCATTGCGCACGCCAGTATGAGTGGGAAGTACACAGAGAAAAAAAAAACCTTCGGTTTTCGTTGAAAGAAGAAAAGGAAAAAAACATTTCTTTTGCAAACCGCCAGTTATGTATTTAAGAAAAGGGACAAATCCGTATCAAAGCCCATTCATCGTCCGTTTCTTTGTCCTTTTTAAGTTTTTCTCCACCCATTAAAGCCATAAAAAAGTCTTCAACACGACAAAAGAAAGACCAGATCTCCATAGTCCGTACGTAATTTAAAAGGAATTTTAACGAAAAATTTCAAGTACTGTTTATTTTAACGAAAAACTACATTTTTACACTAACAAGTCAATTTTATTACTATTCACTTTACTATTTATTTTGTCATTTTCGTTAAAACTCAAAGTTTTCAAGTCATTTTCATTAGTTTTCTCTAGTTTTTAAAAATGATCTCGAGTAGTATTCTTTTTCATTTGTAAGTAAGAAGTTTTTGGTTTGATTCTCGTCAAAGGCGAATTTGAACCACATTATTACTAACCCATTGTGAGACTAAGTCCATTCCCTCCCCTTATGATAAACAAACCATTTGTTTAAAAGAAAAAAATTATCTCAAGGATAATTAATTAGTAGAAAACTAATCTTCAAAGATTCCCTTGTGGCAAAGGTGTTCAAGGCCCGCTATTTTTCCTCATTGGAGTTCATGCAAGCACCAGTGACAACGAATGCATCTTATTATTAGTAGTATTGCGGAAGCCAGAGCCATTATTCGCCGAGGTTCGAGATGGAGAGTCGGCGACGGGGAGAAGGTTAGCATATGGGGGGACAGCTAGTTACCCCGTGCACAATTCTTTAAAGTACTATGCCCAGTTCCGACGGGTGTTGCGCCTACCACTACGGTCAATGGGTTATTAATGGAGGATGGGGGTTTCAAATGAAATGAGGACTTGGTTAATAGTATTTTTAGTGAGGAGGAAGCGACACTAATTTTGAGTATCCCTATTAGTTATTTCCGGACTCCGGATACTTTAATTCGGACTAAAGAGAAGAATGGTACTTTCACAAGGAAGTCTGCTTATCATGTGGCACGTTCAAGCGGTGAGGACTATGGGACGGGACCTGCAAGTTCTACAATGGATGCAGGGTTTAAATGGCTGTGGAAGGCTCTTTGGAAAGCTTGTATGCCTACGAAAGTAAAGATTTGTGTTTGGCAATGTTGTATAAATGCTTTAGCGACTCGAGCGAACTTGCAAAAGAGGAAAGTTATCACCACTATGGCTTGTATTTTTTGAGAGAGTGAGAGGGAAACGGTTGAACATGTGTTACTTGAGTGCCCAAGGTCGGTCTCTATTTGGTTTTCGAGTCCGTTGAGCTTGAGAACGGGAGGCATGGGAAGTGGAGGATTCCAAAGTTGGATGATCATTCAAATGGCGGGAGTGTAAGATCCTAGTGAATGACAATGAGTGTTTGATATTGCTTGGGTAATGTATAACTTGGTTTGCAAGTTATTTGATATATGAGTAGTATGGTTGATCTCCATCTCATAAAGAATTATGGAGTCTTATATCCATGCAGCTAATTTGATAAGGGTTTAATTCAAGGATGTTGAATCATGATAGGACTCTTTCCGTGATAAAACGATAAGGATGCACAGCTGTTGATAGGCCGGCTGTGCAACCCTAGCTATATATAAGGTCGAAGTCCCTGCTCCCGTACGTGAAAAACCCTAATATTACTGAGACCTATTCGTGCAGTATGGGAGCTATAGAGTAGTGGGAGTAGAAGGCTCAACTGTATCGCAAGATGGCAACAAGTTCATGTAAATAGTTGCAGACTCAGTTGTTGTTATATATATATATATATATATATATATATATATATATATATGTATATATATATGCTGTATTATTTAATCCAAAAGGAGATTGTATTGTAACCCTAGTATCTAGTTGATATGGTTCTGGATTTTGACTTTGATTATGAACTGCCTACATGTGGTATCATAGCTAGTCAACCTGGCTAGGGTTCTTACAAAACTTATGATGCAAAATATACTTTACAAAATGTGAAACATTCCGCTGCAAAATTTTTTAGTACAGACTACCAAATTTTTTCTTTCTTTCTAAATCTCACATATATATGCATATATGTATGTGTTTCAAGTTCAGAATGATGTGTTTGTTGAGTTATGTCAGGAAAAGATTCTCTAATAATGGCATAGGTGAATACTCGGAGACATCAAGGGAGACTAAGAAGACTATAGAGTTCATGATTACCATTGTGATAATAAATGGACGATTAAAACAAGAAAACAATACCTATTCTGCTCAAAAGTGTTTAGTTTGTTGTTTTGTCTTGTGATTCAAACATGAAAAGATGGTGTCGTTTAAAAATGATTGAATGATAATTTGCTCAAAAGTGTTTATTATTCAGTTCTATTAAATGATTCAATGTATAGTGGACCATGAGATTGACAAGATTACATTATTCATCTGCTCAAAAGTGTTGAAAACATGTAAATTGACCTTATATCTTATTTTCCAGCTATGCAAAACTAATATGAACAACATCTGTCTAAAGATGTTGTTGTGTTCGTATGACTGTTGAATAAAAATGAGAGAACATTATGTGAAAGTTCTCTCGATAAATATGTTATGAATTTGAAGATATATATACTGACACAAAGAAATTTTGTTGAATTCAGTTCCACATATGACTTCTCTTAACTTCAACAATATTGAAACCCTCACTGGTTCCAACTTTAAGAAATGGAAGGAGGACGTAGAGATTGTTTTGGGGCTGATGGATCTTGACCTAGCACTGAGAGAAGACCAACCTGCAGCTTTAACAGATAAGAGCACGACTAATGAAAAATTGAAGTCTGAAAAGTGGGAAAGGGCAAATAGAACGTCCTTGATGATCATGAAGAAAGCCATGGCATAACCAGTCAAAGGAAGGATTCCAAAGCTTGATAATGCCAAGGCATTCTTAGTAGCTGTCAGAGAAATTTTTTTGGAATCAGAAAAGCTGAGACAAGCACATTCCTCACATAGCTCACTTCCATGAAATTTGACGGCACGGGGAGTGTGAGAGAGCATATTCTAAGAATGGTAGACCTTTCCCTGAAGCTGAAGGACCTAGAAGTGCCTATGACTGACCAATTCTTGGTGCGCATGGCCTTGAATTCGCTTCCTGCCAAATATGGTCAACTTAAAGTCTCCTACAACATGCAGAATGACAAATGGGGATAAATGAACTGATCTCGATGTGTGTACAAGAGGAAGATCGACTTAAGACTGACAAAACTGGTGAAATCAATCTAGTGCAAATGGAGAAAGGGTCAAAATCATTCAGTGCTGGTTCATCAGTTGCTACTGGTAAGAAAAAGAAGAGTATAATTTCTACTCATAAAAATGCTAACACCTCTAAAGGATCTCACAAACTTAAACCAGTGAATACTGAGATAGAAAAGGAAAATGAGTGCTTTTTTGCAAAGAGTCTGGTCATTTGAGAAAGAACTGCACTGGTTTAAAAAACTAGCTTACAAAGAAATGTAAAATAATGAATGTCTTTGTTTGTGTAGAGTCCAATATGGTTTTTATTCCTCTTAAAAGTTGGTGGTTTGATACTGGCTGTTCCATTCACATAACTAATTCCTTGCAGGGCTTCTAAAAAATAAAGGAAGTAAACAATGAAGTCTACAATGTTTTTGTTGAGAATGGGAGCAAGATAGCTGTCGAGTCTGTTGGGAGTGTCAAACTTGTCATGTCATCGGGTTTTATCTTAGAGTTGAATCCAGTTCTTTTTGTACCTTTAATGAGAAGGAGTTTAATTTTTGCATCCAAGTTAGTTCAGTTAGGTATTTCTTTTGTTGGGGATGATAAAAGTGTAAGGTTTTTTTTTATTCAAATAATGCGAATTCCTTGCTTGGCAGTGCTAATTTACGAATTGATATGTGGCAAATGGAATGTTCGTATGTGCATGAATGTTTTAATGTTCAAAGTATTGGTTCTAAAAGGATGCTCACTTCTGAAAAAACCTCTATGCTTTGGCACAAGAGGTTGGGGCATATTTCGAAAGAAAGAATCATGACTTTGTGCAGACAAAGTTTGTTACCTCAGTTAAGTTTTGATGATTTCCAAACCTGCACAAATTGTTTTAAAGGAAAACTGACTAACACAAGGAAAATGGGTTCAACTCGTAGTCAACATTTACTTGAAATCATCCATACTGATATCTGTGGACCTTTTCTAAACAAAACCATATGTGGAAAGTCATATTTCATTACTTTTATTGATGATTTTTCACGTTTTGCATTTGTTTATTTGATTTCTGAAAAATCTGAAGCTTTAGATTGTTTTAAAATCTTTAAGGTAGAGGTAGAAAAACAGTTGAAAAAACACATAAAAATACTAAGATTCAATAGAGGTGGTGAGTATTTTGGCAGGTATACTGAAACTGGACAGCACAAAGGACCCTTTGCCACATTCCTTCAAGACAATGGGATTGTAGCATAATACACCACCCCAGGGATACCACATCAAAATGGGGTGGTGGAGAGGAGAAATAGGACCTTAAAAGACATGGTTCGATCCATGTTTGCACAGTCAAGGGTGGCTATCTTTCTATGGGGGAAGCTCTCAAAACTGCTAATTACATTATCAATAGAGGGCCAAGTAAATCGGTGACAAAGGTGCCTTTTGAAGCTTGGACTGGAAGAAAACCAAGCTTTAATCACTTTCATATATGGGGATGTAAAGCTGAGGCACGCTTCTATAATCCAGATGATAAGAAGCTTGATTCAAGAACGACAAGCTGCAGTTTTATTGGCTACTCGGAAAAATCTAAAGGTTTCAAATTCTATTGTCCTCATGGTCAATCTCGAGAGTTACGTTTGATCAAGATGCTAAACACATGCTGGCTTCACTTTCACAATGGAAAGTTACGTTTGATCAACGAGAGACGAACAAGGCAGCACACAGACTGGCACGATTAGGCTTAACTTTGAGTAGTTAACTTTCTTGGTTTAAAGAACCACCTGATGTAATTTATGATATTCTTCTTGATGATAGTATTAATATTTAATATGGTTCGAGACACTCTTTTTTCCTTTGAAAATCCGGCAAGGTTTTTATTGAGGCTCATTGTTAGCACCTTATCATCTGTTTTGTATGATTTATTCCAAATAAATGAATATCATAATTCTTCTCAAAATTAGGAAAATAATCAATACAATTTGTTGGACTTTTAATTTGTTAGTATGACTTTTATTTGTGCTAGTTTTATCTTTGCATGCTACTTTTTTTTTCTACAATTTTATACACTTGTTTGACATATTATTGCAATTAATCAATACATTTATGTATTCTCGTAATATATATAATAGACATATCATAATTATGCACCTGCTACTGTAATTGATTTTTTTCTTTTCTTTTATGAAAATCATTTTACTTCTATTTCGTTTCTTGACCGACTTATTCAACAAACTTTTTTTGCCCCACTACCTTGAAGTCTTAACAAGTTATGTCTGCGTCATGATGTGTGAACCTTCTTTATTTTTTTTATCGTTAAACTTGAAAAATTCAAAGCCATAAACTTAGTTTAGTAAACCATAACCTTAAAGATATCGTGAACCTTTTTTGACTAACCTTATTGAAATTGACAAGGATATCTATAGCCGTTATTCAGGCGTCGATAAAAAATATGATATTTACGATCCATTTGTCGCAAATACAAAACGCATATTTGTCTTTGCATTATGCGGTAAATAAAACATGACTAGAGACATAAACCAACATTTTTTTAAAGATATATTACAAAGGCCAAAAACATTTGCTATATATGATTCAAGTTATAGTTTTTGTCACGTTTTCTTGGTTGTTAATTGCGTGGAGGGTGGAGCTAGCTTAGATTGTTAGGTGATTACCGAGCCCAACCGTTGGATTTATTGAACCTCTCTATTTATATGGGACCATCATATAATCCATATATTATTATATTGAGAGGCTATCGATTGACCAGAAATAAAAATAAAACTAAAAACAAAATAATATAAGAAGGTGGTCCATCAAATAAAGGATACACCCGTAGACGGTAGACCTTTGATATTTCATTATTTTTTGCATCAAACTCTGATAGCTCCGTCCATCTTTGGGGTATTCGACGAACCAGAGAATCCCACGTGTTTCATGGTCCAATATAAAACTGAGGCTAATTATTATTTTGGAGAAGTTCCATTGCACCACTTTTTTTACTCGATTTTTACACATTTTATGGAGCCTACTCTGTAATGTATTTTAATAATTCGAATAATTTATTTTTTAGAACATAATTGATAGATCAATCATGCAAAAAATTAAATAAATCCATAACCATCAAGACATTCATTTGTAAAAAAAAAAAAGGATAAATATAGTTCTACAAATGAATCCTAAATTTTAATTCAACAGTCATATAGTTTCAGGTTTTGGTGATTTTTTGGTAGATATGATGTTTGAGGAAATACTAAAAGATAAACGGTTTGAATCGTTGAAATACATTACGAAGTGAGATCGACAAAAATACATGTCAAAATTTGTGTAAAAATAATGGTGCAACAGCTCCGTCTCATTGTTTTCTAGAATAAAGGTATTAATATCTGTGTGTGCGAATTCACATTTGCCAGCCGACTTCCTGACCGTACAAAATTGTTGAATGCCAAACCTACGACTATTCCTCCTTTAAGGAACTGCCCTGCTTACAACGTAATCTAAACAGTAAGTACAAAAATATTCACGTTGAAATTCTTTCTAATCTTGGACGACTTTCTGTATTTTGCACATCATAGATTTTTTAGCCTGCTAATATAGAATTATGTTTTGTTTAACTGCTTAATTACACAAGGTTCTAAGTTCAAACATTTCTTTAATTTTCTTAAATAATAATTGTACAGTGGATTGGGCATAGTGTGCTACATCCGACGAAAAAATTATGTTTTTCGTTTGTTTTGGAATAAATATTATATTTTAATTATAATAAGTTAAAGGTTAATACTGTACATTGCGTAGCTGTCATTTCATCTTATACTCTGTTTTTATTGGACACAAAAATCGTTTGCCAAAAAGAAAAACCCATAATTCCAACAAATTTTGTGGCGTGTGACGATGAAGGTAGTGAGTGAAAACGACATGACAGGACCATTTGCAATACAAAAAATTAATGTGGTTCCAACCCTCTCTAGATTTCACACTCGAGAATATGCGAATTGAACAATCTAGACCGTTTTATTTAAATTTTACGATCTTTATTAGGCTATTTTACTGGCCCAGTTCACCTACAGTTTTAGCTCTAACGTCTAAATATATCTCTTTCTTGAACGACACAGATTAATTAGTGATTTCGGACGGTGAGATTTAAAGAGGATGTCGTATGCAAATTTTATACGAGGCAGTGAGACGGATGGATTTCTAAGGGGGGTCCATTTTAAGCAGTAATAAGATTGGGATTTGTCTTGTGAAATACCTCTTTTGGGAAAGAAGAAACAACAACAATCCTTGTAACCCCCGGTCGGCTGTCTTTACACATGAATCGCGCGTCAACGTGCTTTTCTTCTCTTTCACATTTTCACTGTCAATAGTTTTCTTCAATGATATTGTCCATTGCATTACTACTTTGCCTCAATAATTGTATGTTTTATGATATCTCTCCCAAAATTTTAGAGAGGCAGCTCACTGCTAATCTTATCGACTTTTTCTTTAATTTATATGTATTAACAAATACATAGTACATGAGATATACGGTTTTGTTACAAAATATCTTGTAAAATTAGTAAAATCATTTCTTATATGTAGTAATTAATTTTTGTCACTTTTGTAAATTTTCTGATGTGAAACGGTTTTGCATTATCATATGCACAGTACAATTCGACCGTATTAGACCTCACTTGGAAATTTCGTCAGTCCATTTTATTTCTTTTTAAATAATCAAATCTACAAAAAAAAAAAAAAAAAAAAAAAAAAAAAAAACTCATGTTCTCATATGCACAAAGTGAATTTTGGGATTATACAACGAATTATTGCCTCAAAATTTGTAAAGTTAGATGAATATTTATATTGTCAGATTGTGAATTTAAATTGTACATTCATGATAAAATCAGCTTGATTGATAATTCAAACTTTTAGTATAGTAATATAAACATCTTATATTACTGCCATACAACTGAAGGTACAAAATGGTTATCACGTTCACACATATAGATATGCTACATTTTACACCTTTTAGAGTTGAGGTTGTTTTCAAACTGGACCATGATCTTCATTATTTTTACATTAGACCATGAGATTTTCACATCATATCAATTTATATCTTTCGTTTATTTGAAAATTGAATCCCTTCTCAATGTGGTGACATGTCACATGAGGGGCTCGTTATAAGCAATTTTACAATTTTAACTAAAACTTTGCAACTGATCATCGATTTAGGAGAAGATAAAGCTTCCTGATAAGTTTTTTTTTGTCCATATAGTGCTAGTGTGCCTTACGCACGTCAACCCATAAAACATGCTCGACAAGAATCATGTCATTAATTTATCAAAAAAATAAAAAAATATATATAATTATATGATTTCAAAACTTTAAAATACAATATGAGTGACTTGAAATTTCATAATATGTTTTCAAAAATCACTTGTAACTAACATAGATGATGTAAAATATAGACTAAGATTCTCTCTCTTTCTCTTTTCATTTTCTTCCATCCCCTCTTCTCACATTCTCTTATTTTATCTTTCTCTTATTATAAAAAATTAATATAAAATATTAACATGACTTAATTATGACCGTTCAAATAAAAAAAAAAAAAGAAGAGAAAATCATACTCTGTAAAATATAGCAATCCATAAATCCAGCTCCTTTATGCTTTTCCTCTTGTGATGCTTTTTAGGTTGGGTCAAGTCACTTCACTATTTAGTTCCAATCAAATTACCTGTTTTGTACCACCTTTGATTCAGATTTATATTAAGTGGAAATCAATTTGGTAAGTTTACTTTTAACTTCCTTAAAATCTCTCCTTGGCTCTTTCCAAAAAAAACAACAGAAAAAACATCAAGCTCTCTAAAAAAAATAAAAAAATAAAAACCAAACAAATATACAAAAAAATTCAACACCCCATTCAAAAATTCCAAGTGTAACTCACTTTCTTTTACAGCTAACACGTCCCCGTCTCTTTATTTTGAGCCTTTGAGACCTCCCTCAAAACGTCACAACCAGTTCTCATCTTTCTTCCTCTCCTTCCCTTCTCTCCCATCTGAACCTTCTCTCTCTAAATATTTTTACATTACTTTCATGGTGGTTTGATTTTCTTGTTCCAAATTTGATTTCTGTAATTGGGTTTGTTTTGTTTCAAAGATTTAAACACAGAAAAAAATTACACACAAACATGTTGGATCTTAACGTTAATTTCATCACCATAACTGAGACAAAATCTATGGAGGTTCAAGATTCTGGGACCTCCAACTCCTCCGTCGTCAATGCCGAAGAAGCTCTGACTCCGAGTAATGCCGGAGACGAAGACTCCACCAACAACACCACTTCCTCTTTCATGTTTGATATCCTGAAGAGAGAGAAAGGTGGTCTCTGCAATTATGGGGCGGGAGACCAAACGCAATCTATGCACTTCGTGACGAGGTCGCTTTTTCCGGTGACCG
Source organism: Crataegus laevigata (assembly GCA_963580275.1). NCBI lineage: Eukaryota > Viridiplantae > Streptophyta > Magnoliopsida > Rosales > Rosaceae > Crataegus > Crataegus laevigata. The sequence goes on from OY756951.1 coordinate 9,751,081, forward strand.
GAGACGGCGGAGGAGGCAAGGAGGGGGAGGGGTACGGGTTGGGATTGTCGTCATCGTCCTCGTTAACGGCAAGGCCTCAGGGGCTGAATTTGTCGTTTGCCGAGTCGGGAGAGCAGACTCAGGCCGAGCTGAAAGTTGTACAGCAGAAAAAACAGCCACCCAGGAAGAGCCGCCGTGGGCCAAGATCTCGGAGCTCTGAGTACCGCGGCGTCACGTTTTACCGCAGGACAGGGCGGTGGGAGTCGCATATATGGTGATCATCATCATCATCATTAATCATCATTAAGCTGTTTCATTAAGCAGTTAATTATCTTGTCTAATCATTTTAATTTATTTATTTTCTTTTTTGGTTTGCAGGGATTGTGGGAAGCAGGTTTATTTAGGTGAGCAGATGATCATATAATTATTTTTAAGAAGATTGGATTCATGGGTTTTGCAGGATTGGATCTAAATTGCATTGGGTTTTGTTTTGTTTTTCTTGTTTTTTTGGTAGGTGGATTTGACACTGCTCATTCTGCGGCTAGGTAGTCAGTTTTCCATTTTTGTAACGAACATAATTTGTTTACAGTTTTTTAATATTTAGCAATATTATATTTTAAACTAATTTAAACTGCGGATGATAGATCAACTCACTTGGGTTTAATGATTTTAGAGCATATGATCGAGCTGCAATCAAGTTTCGCGGAGTTGATGCCGATATCAATTTTAACCTAGGAGATTATGAGGAAGATATGAAACTGGTACAGAATGTGGCTCAGTTTTTAATGATTAAAGAGTTTGGATTGACTTCAGATTTACTTACAAATTGCCGAACTTTTCTTCGTCGAATCTTTCTAATTATAGTTATGATTGATTAATTTTTGTAGTTGGCGGATCTGAATAAAGAAGAATTTGTGCACGCGCTTCGTCGCCAAAGCACAGGAGCCTCACGTGGGAACTCAAAGTACAGAGGCGTAGCAGCAGCTGCTCTGCCTAAATGTGGTGCCAGATGGGAAGATCTAATGGGACAAGTTCCTGGGAATAAGTGAGAACGATCCTTTCTCCCCTTAACTGAAGCTTATATATATATATATATATATAGACACACACACACAAACATATATCTAAATCTAATGTACATATATATATACATATATAGACACACACACACAAACATATATCTAATCTAATGTGTATTTTGTGTTGCTGGATTTCAGTGTCTTTGAAAAGAAGGCCATCAAATGCAGGACCGGAAGAGAAGCAGTTGCAAACTTTGACCCTAATGTCTACGAAGGGGAGATAGTTTTACATGCTAGCATTGAAGGTATGCGGCGAAACTAAAAAATGTTAGTATTAGTGGTGCACAAACCAGCGTGTGAATTGACTGGTAGGACCGACCTAAATTCATTCACGCGCATGTGTGCACGTGAATCTTTTAATTTTGTAAAACCAAGGTCAATTTTCTCAATTTTGGTTGTCTTGCGTACTATACAATGAATTTGGTATTGATGTAAATGCAGGCAGTGGTCACAACCTTGATCTGAGCCTAGGGATTTCTCAACCTTGTTCTACCGGTAAAAAGGGGAATGGAAAATTTGGGGATTTTCAATTTCCTAAAGAGAAGCCAATGGTATGTCCTTAATTTCTTAAAAAAAAAAAAATCCTAATTTTAGTAATTTTCATGTTTTTGTCCTTTTAATTTTCTCCTTCTTATATTTATGTCGTTTTCATTTTTTCTTTTCTTTGTTGAGATATTTTCTGAATGCATGTGGCATTCGTCAGTGAGTCCTTACTGTCCTTCTGTTGGTGGCTGTTTGATGATGATAAGTGCCCACTTGTGTAGGTCAATGGGTTTTGTTCTGCAGCTGTGGGAGTGGGACAACCCCCTCATGTTTTAACAATGGTAGCCAAGCATCCTGCCCTGTATCCAGGTTTCGTACACAAAAATGAGGTAATACTTCTCATCTCTATCATATATTGCTAGTTGTTTATTTATTTTGAAGATAGATGTACTTTTGATTCTAGTAGTTAGAAGTTTATATAGTGTAATACGAATGCATAAAATTCTAGAGTAATGAATGTTTGAAATTGCTGAATATAATGATTAGATGTGCGTTGAATGATTAAAAAAAAATTACCTGATGGGTTTCAGCTACTTAAAATGCATACATCTTATGCGATGAATAAATAGTTTTCTTGAAATGTTTCATCACTTCTTGCTCCATCTTTGTCCTCATACCTAAGTTTGTCTCCTATTTAGGCATCGTCTAATTAATTTGTGGGTTGGGCAAGATTGGAATTAGGTCATGTCCCCTGTCTCGTCCTATAGAATCTCATTCTAGAGATGAAAATAATTTACATGGCACATGTATACTGTCATGTGGAACAAGACATATGGACAAAAAACTTATATACGTCTTTATTTCTTTGACATGGATTACCACTACGACGGTGTACTTGTGCGGCCATGCCATGTAAGTTCTTCTCCTAGAGATGAAACTTAAGATTTTTCTCCTAACATATTTAACATGTGAGATTATTATCCAATTTAATGCGTAGTGCCCTTTTTTATTAAGACCACCAAACATGGAAGAGGACGCTGGTCCATTTTTTGACTCACATGTTTTTTGAGCCCCCTCACTAGATTGAAAGTGAGTGAAGAAAAATAATAAATAATTATGTCATTTCCCTTGCATCAATTCGTAATGGTTGCTATGCAGGTGAAGCGATCCAGATCAGACATTTTATTCGCAGAATACGTTTCAGATTAGTCTATGCTAATTAACCTAAACCTTTTCTTGCAGGAAATGGCTTCAGGTCATAACAGATTGCAACGAATTTCTTCGCCGAGATGCACAAACTGGGCATGGCAAGTTCATGGAAACAGCAACAATGTCAGCCCAATGCAAGTGTATTCCATTGCAGCATCATCAGGATTCCCATCTTCCACAGCTACTACACCTCCATCAGCTACTTACCTTCCTCCGAACCTCCAAGACGGTAGTGCTTCCGCCTACAACGTCCGCCGTCTTCCTTTCCCAGCCGCATCCAGCATGTACTAGTGCTTTTGAAAGGCTGGCTAGGTCATGAGCAAATGTACTAGTTTGTAATGTGCAGAGATGTTAATTCTTCGTTTCGAATGTGTTTCACATTATCAAACAGAGTGGTGTGTATATGACCTAACATTGTCCTTGTAACTGTTGTATAGGGCTGGCCCAGGCCTAGTGCAATCAAGGCGACCGTCCGGGGCCTAAAATAATTGGGGGCACCAAAATTATTAGGGTAATATATTTATATATGTTTTAATAGAAGTATAAATTTATAAAATTTGGTTCAATGACAAATAAATTTAACTAGAACTAGTGGTTTTGTTGTTTGAAATTAATGAGATGGTTTTGTGAGGAGGTTTGGGTTCAAAACACCATGTGTGCTTAATTACTTTTTAATTTTTACAAATTTCTTTTCATAAGAGTATAAATATATAAAATTTGGCTAAATGATCAAGAAGTTTAATTAGAAATTTTGAATAAATGGTTTTTGTTGTTTAAAATTAACTAGAGGTCCTAAATTCGAAATGCTAAGTGCATGTTTACTCTTTTCAATTTTTATGAATTTTTGTTTGGTTGTTAATTTATTTTTAATTAGTAGCTAGTAGTTATGTGTGTTGTTATTTTTAAACATTTGTTCCAATTCAAGTCTAATTTTCAACAAAGAGTAATGTGTTGACCATATTTTTATATCAAATTTGCAAATCATATGAAGTGTCATAAAAAAGTTTAATGAATTGGACTTGAGTGCTACAAATTTAGCAGCGAAGTGTTTTTCAAGTTTAGTTTAGTACCCATTTATTACTTATACATATCAATTAATGTCACATTCTGGTCCGGGGTCCATCACATCCCGGCCCCGACCACGCCCTCATGGTTTTATTTATGGGAAGGACATCGAGATCGGGCCGTGTCAATTAAAGACTAAAAAAACATCATCATTTTTTCAGTCCCATATTGACAAGGTTAGTAAATAAGAAAAAAACATCTCACGATTTATACAAAAACACTTTAAAAGTTCAGATGGAAAACAAAACTCATATCTATTTACTTTTAAACCCAGAGTTTTTTTGTTTCCTTCTCACAATACAAAATAAATTAGTTTTTCCATATTTCTAAATTATTAAGTTTGAAGTAACTTTCTAAGTATAATTTTATCCATGTCTTACATGTGAAAATAAATAAATTTCTTATATAAAGTAATAGCACATTTTTTGATGTTGCCCCGGACCTCGAAAATCTCTAAAGCGGTCCTGTTGTTGTATATGAGCTTCAGTTTTAAGCAAACGGTTACGTCTTTCCAGTTGCGAAGGTGGAATGCACGAGGGAAAGTAACTTGTATGTTATCAGAAGTTTATTGTCACATCGGCATGAGAAAGTATACATTAGTTGGCTCGTATTAACACATAATTATTTGTTAATACCATAATTTTAAAAATCATTAGATAGTGGGCGGGCGGTGAGAAGGGGCGTGGTGCCTTGATACTTGGGCAAAAGCTTGGGCGATTTATTATTATTATTATATATATTTAACTAAATTTATTATATAATGCTAGTGTCCATAACGCGTATTTAAAGTCTCGCCAACCTTCTGACATGCAAGAAGCTTGAATTCAATTTGTTAGCTATAATCTGGGCGTTGGGTGAGCTTCAATAAGTTTCAAGACGTCAAAGTTGCATGCTAGAAAGAAAGGTGGTAGTTTGGATCCTGATGCTCATCAACCTTGACCTTGAACCCTGAACTAGAATCAAAGTAACATTTATTTGAATCTTTAAGCACCTATGAATATAGCTATAATCTAACTGTAATTAGTAAATGTAAGTGGCTTGTAACTTAATTGGTTAAAAGTCTTCGCTTTTAAATTTGAGGTCTTGTGTTCGAATCTCCCTCCTCGTAATTTAGTGTAGATATTGTAACGTTTGTCCAAAAAAAAAGGTAACTAAGAAATACTTGGCATTTCAGTTTTTCATTACAAGGGAGAACTAACTAGATCGAACGATGTGTTGTAGTTATATTATGAGACATTGAGTACGATACCCCACGATCTGATTAGGCCTAATTAGGCTTGGGCAAAAAATACCGAGAACCGAGCCGAACCCGTACCGAACACGGTCGGTTCGGTTCTTTTTTTTTCATTCGGTATCAGTACAAAATTGGTTCGGTTTTGGTTCTATGTTCGGTACCGAATTGTACCAAATCAGTTTTGGACAAAGAACTAATTTGGAGTTTTTTTTTTTATACAAAAATTGAAAAATAAGTCTTATTCCTTACCGAACCGAAAACCAAACCGAACCTACACTTGAACCGAATCGAAAACCGAACCGACCCTACACTTGGACCGAACCGAAGCGTACCCAAATTTTACTACATGTTCGGTTTCGGTACCACTCCGATACTGAATCGTGCTCAGGCCTAGGCCTAATCGTAGTCCAACCAAGCCCTCCACTGAAAAAAAATTTCCAACATATATATTTTAAAATTCATATTTGTTCTTGAAATCGATTAAAGCACAAGTCACATTCCTATATACGATAAACGAAATAAATGCAATTTGGCCGATAAACGAGAAACGACTATTTGATCTACGGTCGTAAATAGACCAAATTGAATATCATGCTCAAACTCGTGTAATTTCTTTTTGAGAGCTCCGGCTGCTTTTTGTACAAGTTAAATAATTTGATACTAAACTCAAGTTGTATCGAATTTATTTGTGTTGTAACAAATTAACACAGCTTGTCACGTATTTCTTGGCATATTTTAATTTTAATAAATAATTTATAGCATATGAAATAAAAGAAATATTAAAGATACTCTCTCTAAAAATAGAACTCTTCATGAACTTTCTATTATATTTTTTGCACAATGTGACAACCCGTCCCGACGTACTTTGTTTTGAGAATGTGAATGGACGAAATTACCCCTTCGGGGTTATGTACGTGTGAATGTGTGTGTGTGAAATGGGCCAATAATTGCATGCCCTCAATTATTGGGGCTAATTAGATCCCTAGGATCCCTTATTTCTGATTTGGGGATAATGACCACACATGCATACCTATTCTCTCTCTCTCACTCCCGTCACTCCCTCTCTCTTCTCTCTCGAAAACTCCCTCTTTCTATCTACCATACGTACTGCACACCCACAAAACCCCTCAAACCTTCATAGATCGAAGCATCCAACACCACCACTCGACTTCTGAGGTTCCTACGAGTACATTGACACACATTTCAGGTAAGTTTCTAACGTTTTCACGTCGATTTCACGAGGTCCGATTTAGGTACTGTTCACAAAGTTTTTGTGGGTTGTGTTTTAGGCAAAACTAAGCTCACTACGAGTCTTAGAAGGTCCCAAGGAGGCTCAGGGACGTTCGTTTGCTAAGCGTTGACGTCGGGATCGTCGAGAACGAAGGTGGCCGGTTTTTGGAGATTTCCCGACGAGATTCTCGTTGGTTTTCGAAGTTTTTGAAGGTATAGACTTGTTCTACCCTTACTTTAGAGTACGTACGAAGAAAAATGGGACAAAATGGTGGAGAAATGGAGGAGAAACACCGAGTTGCAGGTTTTCCGGCGACCCGAAGACAGGGATGCGCGTGGGGGCGCATGCACCCGTGCCACGTCAGGCGCGTGCCAAGCCCAAATTTTTTTCTAAAAATTATGCGACGCTCGTGACGTCGAGTAAGTCGCGTTGGTATATTCGTATGCCAAATTTGAGCTATGTATGAGAAGTTATTTCCGTATTTGCGTGTATGTGCTTAAATGACGTATTTTTAGTAATTTCTCATATAGGTGAAACGTATTCTGAGGACGACCGTAGCCAGGTCCGACGCGGGGGTTACGATCCAGCGATTTATCAGTGAGTGGGCAGTATTATTTTCCGTATAACCTATATATACATAATGATTTTCCTAGAATCGCATTTTAAATGCAAAGTACGTTTTTAAGATATGCATATGACTTGATTTTGATGCATGAGTATTTGATTATACATTTCATGCATATGTTGGTGTCGAGGACGCCAGGTAAGTACCAGGTAGGTACATGCATAGTTGAGAACGAACAGTGATGAGATATGATGGGAAACGATGAGATACAATATAATATGTTAGCTCATAGACCTGCACATATTGTTAGTGCTCACGCCCAGAGATAGGGGCACAGTCTTTCACGTGTCGTTCACCTCCCGCACTGCGTGCTCGCCTTGGATCCAAGTTAGGTGCACAGTCTTGTCGTATAGACCACTTTTGAGTGGGTACGACATGTAGGTGACCCGCGTTCATTCGCACAGTCTTCACGTGATTGTAGCACTAGAGCATTTATTATTGATACAGCGCTGATAATGATGATGATATTGATGTATGTGCAGTGTATATATATGATGATGAGATAGAGAGATGTTATGAGCTATATTACAGCCGAGGGCTGAGATGATATATAATAGCGATATGATTATGATAATGCATAGTATGGCATTGTTTATGAGATTCTGATGGCCTTGAAATGCATTGCACGGCATATATTTGAGATACTTTGAAAACGTTTTATGCTGAGAAAGATTGAGATATATATGTACGTATTATTTTCTGGGAATTATACAGGTTTTACGGAGAGGGGCTAGAATTTTGAGACAAGAATGATTTTGAAAAGAATTTGTTTTTGCTGACCCACTCCCTTTGTTTTTCGCCCCTCCAGGTTCTAGATAGCTTGAATTACGAGTTGGGCACATCGAGGATCCTTCGGCCTTTTTGACATATTTGACATATGTAGGGCACCGATGGTGTAAATAACTCTTTTATTTTATGCTGGACTGCACTGACCTAGTACGCTCTGAATATGTATAAGTATTGAATTATTTCTAGCACACATTCATATTTAGGTTGCTAGACTTCGGTTTTAATTACTTCGTACTACGTTATCGATCTTAGGTTCCGCACAGCGTACTTGGCTACGTCACACTCACGTGACGGCCAGCATGCCCTACTTTCGGGTACGGGTGTGTCACACAATGTTGATATGAAAATTAATGTTAAACTGTGAGGTGGTAAATAGTTTATAAAGAGTTCCGCTTTAAGAGAGTGTCCTTAACATTTTTCGTTAAATAAATATAACAAAAAACATTTTAGACTATACCAATAAAATCTTAATAAAATTTCTTAATTGGTCAGAAAATAAAACATGGAATAATAAATAAATTGAACATAAACTTAATAGTAAAAGACTTGTAATTTAGTTAGTTCAGAACATTCACATTTGTATCCAGGTTTCAAGTTCAACTCTCTTTCTTTCCAAAAAGGCTTGCCTTGTTTCTTTTGCGATTTCGAACTGTTTCAAGCTAATTATAGCCCTAATTTTCTTTAGTAATATTTCATCTTTTTTTTAATAATCTTTTTTTTTTTGTAAACCAAAAACGTTATATATTAGAGATTTAGCTTTTATACTTACAATTATTTTTTACAACCACCGTCTCAATAGTTAGTGCAAATTATGTGAGTAAACCAAAAACGTTATATAGAGATTTCTAATGAAAAGTAAAAAAAAAATTCTCTCTTAATGAAAAGTTTTTTTTAAGATATAGTGAATAGTATCAAAAATATAAAAATATAATTTTTCGTTAAAAGTGAACAGTATTAAGTGTTTTGTTAAAATTTTCTTATATTTATAATTATTTAGTACAATTACCGTCTCAATAGTTAGTATAAATATAAATTATGTGAATATATGTATTAATTATAATAGAGAAATTATAAACATATCGTTTTTCCCATGTAGGAAAATCGTTCTTAAAAATTGTCCCTCGATAAACCCCACGAGTAGCCAGCAGTAACTCAGTGGCAACTCGCAACTCAGTCTTCTTCTCCATAACCCCCAAAACCCCGAAACCAAAATGCGGCGCGCCATAGACGCCCACCTCAAGGCGACGCGTCTCTTTCCCTCCTTATCATTCTTCTCTTCTTCCTCCTCACCATCTACGCCTCGCGTCACCGTCCGTGCAATCCTAACCCTAGCTCATCCCCACTCTCCTTCCATTTCCAAAACGCTGAACCTCCACTCTATCACAATTTCCTCCTGCTCTTCGATTCTCAGAAACCACGGCGTCGCCTCCAATTTTGGCCTCGCCGTCGTGCGCTGCGTTTCGTCGGTCCCGCATGCCGATACACTGGAGTGGAACGAGCCGGTTTCGTGCTCGGAGGTCGGCGATGGCCACAAAGCCGCCGTGGACGAAGACTCCAAGCCCTCGATTCCTGTCCGAGCATACTTCTTCTCCACCAGGTTCTGTTTTCGGATCTTTCATTTTTTTTGAATTTAGCAACTTTTTGTTTCGAAATTGTCCCAGAAATGTTTGGGAATGAAAAGGCAGAGGATTTCACTAGTTTAGTGTTCATATTGTTTAGGATTAGAGTGTAAATTCTGTGATTCTACATGGTTTTTATAATGTGCAAGTATCTTTGTGAAATGTAGTGTGGATTTAAGAAGCTTGGTAGAGCAGAACAGGCTGAATTTCATCCCACCTACGTCGCGAATGACTAATTATGTTGTTTTTAGGTTCGGGGAGCTTTCCGATTCTAACGATGTAAGTTTGCTGCATTTTTCTTTTATTTCCAGTGATTTCGGCTCTGATTTGGTTTCTTTTCTTAACAAAGAAAGGGATAATAAGACCCCTTCTACAGATGGGATAATCTTATACCTTTTACCTCTTCATGCATTTTACCTACATTTTCTGTATTTGCTCGAAAAATGATACTATAAGTTGAATGCAGTTTCTATGTTTCAGGGTTTGGGCCTTAGTTTAAGTGGGAGTCACTGTTGCTACATGGTAGTCTTTCAGTATGGCTCCATTGTCTTGTTCAATGTCCGTGAAAAAGATATTGATGGGTATTTGAAAATCGTGGAAAAACACGCATCAGGATCGCTGCCTGAAATGAGAAAGGATGGTGAGACTGTATAAACAAAATTATATCTTTTCAGATAAGAAGTTCATGAATTCTGCACTATCTGATTCGTTTCGTTAATCTTTCTGTTCTGTACACAGGCATTCGATGTTGTGTTATAGCTAAGAAAGTTTTATATTGACTGAGTATTCATGCTGTGCTCAATTGTTTTCTTTTTTCATTTTTTATTTCTTGGTCATTGGTCAATCAATATTGTTGGACTGCTACCTTCGTTAATTTTTAACTTTGCAAAGTAAAATTTTCTATTTTCTGCTTCATTGTTGCTGCTCCAGTGGTTGTGGATTACAATTTTTGGGAGACTTTTCACATCCGAACTTTTATTTTGTTATGAAATCAGAGTATGAGGTGAGAGAGAACCCCACTTTGCACACATGGATGGAAGGTGGATTAGATTACATAATGTTGCAGTACTTGAATGTTGATGGAATCCGTACTATCGGTAGTGTTCTAGGTCAAAGTATTGCTCTTGATTACTATGTGCGCCAGGTATATCTGCTGTGCATAATCTTGGGAACTTCAACTTTGTGAAAACGTAACTTGATGATTCATCTCAGAACTCTGTTTCTTCTTTTAGGTTGATGGAATGGTTGCGGAGTTTACGGACATTAATCGTGAAATGGAAACTACTGGGAAGTTTAAAATGAAGAGGAAGAAACTGTTTCAGTTAGTGGGAAAGGCAAATTCTAATCTTGCTGATGTGATTCTTAAGCTCGGACTTTTTGAGAGGTAATAATTTTAAATCCATACTGCAGTTATCAATCTGAAATTTGGTTTTGGATAACAGTGATCCTCCATAAGACGGGCATAATGTTATCTGCATGTATGGTTACAATTGACAGGAAAAGTAATGAATCAGAAGACAAAAAACCCTTTCGGCTATTCTTTTTCACCCATCTGAGAAGGTTTTAGTTTCTTGACATGTTTAATCCAACTAATGAAAAATCGATTGACTTTACAGATCGGATATTGCCTGGAAGGATGCCAAATATGCTCAGATATGGGAATATCTCAGGGATGAATTTGAGTTGACTCAGAGATTTGCAAGTCTTGATTTTAAGTTGAAGTTTGTGGAGGTACACGAAACAAATTATTCTCAATACTGGTTTACTAAATCTGGTGAACTACTTTTCAACTGCCGTGGATGTTGCGCTGACATCTTGTTTTCTTCGTTGCAGCACAATATTCGTTTTCTTCAGGAAATTCTCCAAAACAGGAAGTCAGATTTCTTGGAATGGCTCATCATTGCGTTAATAGGTGCTGAAATTCTTCTCTCCCTTTACGACATTGTCCACAGGTCGGCACTTGCTTCGCTTTAGCCCCAGGATCGATGATGCACGAAGTCGAATGTGCCCTTATACAATGTCCTGGTCACTGTATATCTTACAGTCCCCCCTCCTCCTCAAATTTGTTGCCTTCTGCTTACACTTCTCATACCAGTTGAATTGTGTAATTATGACTTGAATTGATCTTATGATCTGATAAATAAATCATAGATTTTGTATTGCTGTTTTCCTCGTGTCAGTTGGCATCCGCAATCCAAGAAAGTTCTATACAATGTTGAATTTATCGAAACCTTAAGTCATGGGAAAACAAAATAATTCAAAACTACAAAGCGTATCGTCGTTTCACTATTTATCAAAAAGCAAAAAAATTCAATCTCGCTGTGTCGCACGCATCGGAAAGTTTAGCAAGAGTAGCCAAACCAACTGAGATTTTGACACCAGCAGATGCTCGAGGGAACCCCTCGAGCACTAAACCGATTTTCTCCTTCCTGCTCGGGTGTTGGGAATGAAGAATGATTTCTTGCAAGCTCCTTCCTTGTTCAAGCAAAAACCTTGCAAACTTAATCACATTCTCATTGATTCTATGTGAGTAATCATGAATATTCACTACCTTCAAGTGACCTAGGAAGTGACTCAAAATTTGAGCTTGACTTTCCCAGAATTGCTCTTCAGTGCAACCGGCATAGTCCAGCAAAATGTTGTGCCATGTCTGAATTCAAAAGTTGAACGATATTGATAAAGATATAAACTGAACTATAAATCGATCGACGAACAAAGCTAGAGTGCCGAAACTTACCGGTAAATAAGTTTTGGGATATGTGTTCAATGTGCAAATACTCAGAGTATGCAGTTTGGGAGAGCTCTTGAATAGGCATGATATACCTGGGATGACATCTTTGTTGAAAACCCTAATAAAAATTTGCAATGTCTTAAGGTTCATGAATGAGTACGGTAGACCGCCTTCAAAATAAATATCCGATAAAATCTGCATAAATAAACAACCGATCGACTGTAATTAATGACCAAAACAAAAACGCTAAATAACTTATATAATACATCATCATGAGCGACCCCAAGCCAATAAGACTCTCTGCTCTGCGAGAGTCGAAGGCAGGAGGGCGTTTATCGAAAGCAGCTTTACTCTTGTTTTGCAAAGAGGCTATAAATTATCCATTTTGAATGTAGGGTATGAGTTAAAAGGCATTTCAAAGAGACAGGTCCTGAATCCATACAAGTCAAATGTAGACATAAGATAAAAACAGATGAAAAGTTGTTTAACCATACATGGATGTTTCATATAGGCAGTGATTTCTGTTAGATTTTGGATATTAAGGGAGTGATTTAGAGCAGCTAAGGAAGAACAAAAAGGATTTTTACAGAAAGTTTGTTTACTCAATGGTCGCAAATCATTGCTGCAGACCTTTCAAATTCATTCAACAGATTTTGAAAAAACATTCTCCCTACTTATCTGCAGGTATTGCAGATAGTACATGTCCTTCTTTTGGACAGCTGGATGTGTAAATCTCAGCCTTACATGACATTCTAATCCTAGCCTTACATCTGTTCATAACAAACTAGAATCCAATGTTTCATTCTATTTCAAACAAAACTAGCCGTTGTAATATTTTCCCTAAGTCTTCAAGTCTGCAATAGCTTACATTCCAACACTCCCTTTTAAGCTATTTCCGGACTTGACACCTAACAATCCTCTGAGGTAGGTAAACCTCTCCTTAGGCAGTGACTTTGTGAACACATCTGCCACTTGTTCTTCTGTTTTGCAGTATAACAGTTGAATCACATTCTGCTGCAAAGTATCTCTGATGAAATGATACTTTCTTTTTATATGTCTTGTCCTGTGATGAAATACAGGATTTCTGGTCATTGCAATTGCTGATGTGTTGTCACACATCAGTGGAGTAGCCTCCAATTGCATCTCACCAAAATCTTTCAGCACAAACCTAAGCCAGATGGCTTGAGAGGTTGCTTCTGCTGCAGCAACATACTCTGCTTCTGCTGTGGATAGTGCAACAGTTTGTTGCTTGACAGAAGCCCATGAGAAAACACCTGATCCAAACGAGAATGCATATCCAGAGGTGCTCTTTGAGTCATCTTCACTGCCTCCCCAATCACTATCACAGAACCCGATTAGTATTGATGATTGCCCTTTCTCATAGTGAATCCCATAATCAATCGTGCCTTGGACATATCTCAAGACTCTCTTTGCTGCTCCCAAATGAGTCTTTGTAGGGCAATGCATAAATCGAGAAAGAAGGCTTGCAGAATACATGATGTCAGGCCTTGTTGCTGTTAGGTAGAGTAGACTCCCCACCATACTTCTATACAGACTTTGATCCACAGATTCAGTTCCATCATCTCGACTCAACTTTTCAGTTGCAACTAAGGGTGTGCACACAGCTTTGCAGTCTTTTAGTCCAAATTTTTCCAACAAGGTCTTTGCATACTTCATTTGATGAATGAAGATCCCATTGTCATTTTGCAGCACACCAATACCAAGAAAATGATGTAGCAGCCCCAAGTCAGACATTTCATAGTGATTCATCATATCATGCTTGAAGTCACTTAGCATTTCTTCATTGTTACCTGTATATACCACATCATCAACATACACAGATACAATAAGGATATCAGAATTCCCTTGTTTCTTGGTATATAGGGTGGCTTCACTTGAGCTTCTGTGGAACCCATTTTTGCCAAAATAAGAGTCTATTTCACCATACCATGCTCTAGGTGCTTGCTTTAGTCCATATAGAGCCTTCTTTAACCTGTACACTTTATCTTCTGCATTTTGGACTTCAAAACCCTCAGGTTGTTCAACGTAGACCTCTTCTTCTAGCACACCATTTAGAAAGGCTGATTTTACATCCAATTGGAACAACTTCCAATCTTTCTGTGCTGCCAAGGCTATTAGAGTCCTAATTGTGTCTAACCTTGCCACTGGGGCAAAGGTTTCATTGAAATCAACTCCAGGTTGTTGTGAATACCCTTTGGCTACTAGTCTTGCCTTGTTTCTCTGCACAGTTCCATCTAAATTAAGCTTGGTCTTGTATATCCACCTTACACCAATGACAGGTTTGTCACTTGGTCTGTCAACCAACTCCCAAGTTGAGTTCTTTTCAATGACTGAAATTTCTTCCTCCATTGCTTTCTGCCATGCCATATCACCTTTGGCTTCTTCAAAACTATCTGGTTCAATAGTAGAGAAATTGCAGGAAGCATAAATTTCATTCAAGCTTCTTAGTCTTATAGGAGTTGAACTTGGAGTGGATTGCTGTGAGTCTGTGTTCTGAGATGTTCCACTTGAACTTTGTGGTGTTGATGTTGGAGATGAGGATGTGGATTGAGGTGATGTGTGAGTTTCAGGAATCAAATTTGATTCTTCCTGATCTTGGTGCTCACTGGAGTTTGAATGGCTTTCATCAAGAGGCAATGAGAGATGCACTTCAGTGCTGTTTTCCCAATTCCACTTTGTTTCTTCATCAAATACTACATCCCTGGATATTACAACTCTCTGAGTGTTGACATTGAATAGCCTATATCCCTTCTCACAGCTTCCATAACCAACAAACACACATTTCTTGCTAGTTTCTTCCAGTTTGTGCCTGAGTTGTGTAGGAGTGTGAGCATAGCACACTGATCCAAACACTTTCAAGTGTTTCACTGAAGGTTTCCTCCCACTATAAGCTTCAAATGGTGTCAAGTTCTCCACGGCTTTTGTTGGACACCTGTTTAGTATGTATACTGCAGTGTTAACTGCTTCTCCCCAAAAATGATAGGGCATTCCTTTTTCATGGAGCATTGACCTAGCCATCTCCACAATGGTCCTGTTTTTCCTTTCAGCCACTCCATTCTGTTGAGGGCTGTAGGATACTGTCAGTTGCCTCTCAAGACCTATATCTTCACAGAACTTGCTGAATTCGTGTGAGGTGTACTCCCCACCTCTATCACTTCTCAATTTTTTGATTTCCCAACCACTTTGTCTCTCAACCATTTGCTTGAACTTTGTGAATACAGTGAAAACATCAGATTTGTGCCTCAACAAGTATGCCCAGCACATTCTACTCTTGTCATCAATGAAGGTCAAAAAATACTTATTACCTCCAAGTGTTTCAGTTCTCATTGGACCACAAACATCACTATGGATCAGCTCTAGTGGTTTGGTTGCTCTCCAGGTTTGACTTGTAGGAAATGGTTCCCTATGTTGCTTTCCCAGTGCACAGCCTTCACACACTTCCTTCACTTCACCAATTTCAGGTAGGCCATACACCAGTTCCTTGTTCTTCAAGTTCCTCAAACTCTGGTAGTTGAGATGCCCTAACCTTCTGTGCCACAGGCAGGCATTTTCAATCACAGTTGTCCTCATGGCAATTGAATCCATGTGTTTCAGGAAAAGAGGGAAGCTTCTGTTCTCCTTCATCAATACTCTTGCCACCAGGTTTGACAGTGACCTATCATCGAAGATCTCTACCATGGAGTCTCCAAACAAGAGAAAATACTGGTGTTCAATCATCTGTCCAACACTGAGAAGGTTCTCATCAAGTCCTGGAACAAGCATCACTTCCTTAATGTATCTCTTTCCCTTCTTGCTTTCAATAACAAGAGTACCTCTGCCAACTGCATCAACTAAGTTTCCATTCCCCATTTTAACTCTGCCTTTACAAGAAGTATCAATGTCAATGAGTAAGGATTCTTGTACAGTCATGTGATTGCTGCATCCGCTATCAATATACCAGGTGGTACTATCCTTCCCGATTGATGCCATTCTGCACTGAGCAAAGAACACATTGGTTTCCTCCACCTCATTTGCAAAGTTGACCTGTTGATTGCCTTTGGCATTGCAGTCTTTCATCCAATGTCCAAATCTGTTACACTTTGAGCATTTTGGTTTTCCCTTGAACCAGCAGGGTCCAAAGTGTAGTTTATCACAGATTTTGCAAGCAGTTTTGGTTGTCTCTCCTGCACCACTACTTGCACCTTGTCTCTGCCCTATACTGAGTCTACCATCCCATCTCTTGTTCTTTCCTTTCCACTCTTTTTTTCTTTATAATTTTGGTTTCCAGAGGATTGTCCACTAAAGTGGTTGCTCTTGCCTCCAATGTTCAATCCTTGGAAGGCATTTTCAGTCATGTTTTCAGTATGCCTGTCTAATCTCTGATCACAGGCTTTAATTGAAGCTACTACTTCTTGTATTCCTAGTGTATCAGGATCCCTTGTTTCCTCAATGACATTTACAATATTATCATATTTCCTGGTAAGACTGATGAGTATTTTCTGCACTACTCTAGCATCAGTAAGCTCTTCTCCATAGGTTTTTAACTGATTTACTAGTTCAAACAGTCTACTGAAATAATCATTCAAGGGTTCTCCTTCTTTCATTCTAGCATACTCAAAATCTCTTCTCAATGTTTGAAGTTTAACTTTTCTTACCTTTACATCTCCTCTGTATTCTTCTTTGAGCTTGTCCCATGCTCCCTTTGAGGTTTCTTCATGAGCTATTCTGGGAAAAACTCGATCTGTGATAGAGTTCTGGATAATCCCCAAGGCTTTCGCATCCTTTGTCTTGTTTTCCTTCAAGATGGTTTCTCGGCCAAGAGGAGGATGCTCCGCATCTTCATCCTCTTCGATGGACGTTTCATACCCGTCCTCGACTAACTCCCAGAGACCATGAGATTTGAAGATTGTTTTCATTTTGATACTCCAAAACTCATAGTTTTCTCCCCCAAAGACTGGAGCTTTAACTTCTCCATTGACATTGATAGACATTTTGAGAAGAAAGGAAGAGACTTTAAGAGATTTTCAGGGGTTTTGCAGATTTCCAAAAGATTCAGAAAGGAAGAAACTTTTTGGGGTTTCAGATTGAAAATCTCCCCTTGAATCACACCAACGCCCAGCTAATGATCGAAAAACGGCTCTGATACCATGTTAGATTTTGGATATTGAGGGAGTGATTTAGAGCAGCTAAGGAAGAACAAAAAGGATTTTTACAGAAAGTTTGTTTACTCAATGGTCGCAAATCATTGCTGCAGACCTTTCAAATTCATTCAACAGATTTTGAAAAAACATTCTCCCTACTTATCTGCAGGTATTGCAGATAGTACATGTCCTTCTTTTGGACAGCTGGATGTGTAAATCTCAGCCTTACATGACATTCTAATCCTAGCCTTACATCTGTTCATAACAAACTAGAATCCAATGTTTCATTCTATTTCAAACAAAACTAGCCGTTGTAATATTTTCCCTAAGTCTTCAAGTCTGCAATAGCTTACATTCCAACAATTTCAATTCAACACACCATTTTTTACTTTAAGCACACCCTTTTAGTTTTGACTCTGTTGATTTTCCTTTAACTGTTTAATCTAAACGGGTACCAAACTAAAGTGTGTGTACGAGGTGAGAAAATGGGTGTTAAATTATTTAGCTTTCATATACAATTACGGGTGTCCGACTTAATGAGCGGTCCCCCATATTTGCTTCTCTCTAAACATGAGTAAGTGTAATAGTGTATAATTAGAAAGGTTACTTCAAAATTTTCCAAATATCTTATAGGATAGTAAGAATTCCGAACGCTATAATCTCTGAAATTTCCAAACAATATATTGCAAGTCTCTCTCAAAACGTTTATGGATTGGAGGAGGAAATCTATCGAGTAGTAATGCATTTTGTTTTCTGAAAACAAACAAAACAATGCATGTTTGATGTCATGAGATCAGTTCACTACTTATAGATGAACTGCACAGCACCTCTAAGTAAACAAGAAAACATGATTTTGGAAAACTAACCCGGAGATAGCTATCATAAATGCAAAGCTTCTGAACCTGCGAAGATCCGCAAAGAAGATTGACAGTTAACTTCACCATGGTCACATCGACTACTTTACCGAAACAAGCCAGGTGACATGCTCTCAGGATGGGAAAGCTTGGAGCAAAACTTTCCTCCGTACCGTAGTTATGTTGCCACCACAAAGTTTTCAGATTCGGGGCAAAATTTTTGACCCGATTTCCATTTACCATTCCTTCAAAAGACTCTGTGATTTCCAAATTCTCTAGTCTCATTCCGGAGATGTCCAGGCTGCTAAGAAACATCCTGACAATTTGTACATCTTTGATGTTTGGACAAGTAATTTTGAGATGAGTGATGCCTTTGCAATTTGTAATACTTAATTTCTCAAGAGAAGGTAAAGAAGAAGCAGAAAATAAATCCAGCTCCAAAGCACTATCCAAAAACTCCACACGAGTTAGAGAATGTGTGAAGTTGGTGCAGACCACTTTTAGCCACAGCATTTGAAGATAATAAAAGACCAAAGTGTGGTTTTCGAATTGATGGCGAATAATATGGATTTTTATAGGTGGCTAATGTGAGGCTCCTCAATGAATCACATTTAAACAAACTAGGCAAACCGAATGCGTCACCAGAAAAATACTTGTCAGTTAAGGAGACATCAAGTGCAAGTTCTTCAACCCTATACTTTACCACCCGATCAATACAAGAATACAAACAAGAAGAACGCAGATATCCTTTAACCCTAAAAACCTTTAAGTTGGAGTTTTCATGGCGGTGTCTCAGTACTTTGCTTATGAATTCCACTGCTCCACCTTTAACATCGGAGAAGTCTAGGATAGGAAGGGAAGCCCATAAATGATTCCATTGTCTAGACAAAACACTGGTTTGTGCAGTGGATCCGACGGGTAGAAGGGAGAGTATGTGATGCAATATATCATCCGGAAGACTACTGATTCGGTTTCTACTGCTTCCTTCAGTGTGCAACTCTTCTTCCTCGGGAAGCCTTCCCCCTTTAGCTCTTGCTTCCATGGTTTTGGATAACGAAATTTTCTTTGAAGATTAACCGATTGGGGAAATTTTTTTCTTTGAGGAGGAAACGAAAAAGGTTAGGTTAGGGTTTAGACCTACTTTGCCGTTTACTCTCCACGTTTTCGTATTTCTGTTATCAAGATTTAAATTGATAAACCTAGTTCAGAGAATCCTACAAACCCTACAGATAAGTCCACATCAGCATCACCAATTCAAACACTACCTTCCCGCTGTAATCTGCAACAGAAAAGATTGGTTCCATCTCAAATACCCTTAGTGTTATCATAACAACACAGTCCATCATCCACACAACTCTTTCAAATGCTTTTGTATCTGATTCAAATATTTGTATTTATCTTTCAAGTGTAGCAACCGCATCATTTGTAATTCTATATAAAGAAATGAATGAATACTCACTCGATATTGAGCTCAGCTTATACAACTCAGCAACTTGCTATACAGTAGTTTTCAAATCTCCTTTATGGTATCTCAGAGCTAACAGTCTAACGAGCAAAAGCTTTAATTTTTTTTTCCTCTTTCATGGCGTCCAGTTCAAGTTCCTCAAACCCCATCGCTATCCCCTCTCTTCCCAATGCTTCCAACTTTCTGACTATAAAGTTGGACCGTACCAACTATCCACTATGACATGCCCAGATGTTACCCTTGCTTCGAAACAGGAATTTGGTGTCATTCGTAGATCGAACCAACAAATGTCCTCTTGCTTTCTTGAAAGATGATGAAGGCCAAATCACCGATGAAGTCAATCCTGAATTTGATGCATGGATTCAGCAATATGCTATGGTTCTCTTATGGATCAACGGTTTGGTTCATCCCATAGTTCTTGCCTTTCTCATCGGTAAGACGAGTTCTCATTCTGCATGGACTTGTTTACGTGAAAGGTATGCGCCTCAATCTACTGGTCGTCTCCTTCAATTACGTAGTGAGCTTATGAATACCCATCTTGGTGATTCCTCTATTGCTTAGTTTCTTGATAGTATTAATTGTCTTGCTGACACTCTCTCCCTCTCTGGTTTTCTTGTGTCTGACTCTGATCTCGTTGCCATTATTTTAAATAATGTTGGGCCTGCTTATGAGAGTAATGTTGCTTCTACACAAGCACGGGATGAGGCCATCATTTATAGTGCCTTAGAGGCTCTTCTTTTTGGCACATAAAGACGTCAAAAGCTTTGTACAGTGTTCAAAAATGGGCCCACTGCCCTTGCTGCTAGACGAGGCCGTTTAGGACCTTACAGTGGTCGCGGTGCTCCTAGGGGTGGATGTGTGGTGGCCATGGTCAGTTTGCTCCTCGACCTCAAGGCCAAGGATAACATGTTCCTCAACCCCGACCCGTTCTTTATGGTGTTCTCGGTGCTCATCCTTCTCCAAACCAACATGGTGGTCGCATCTAGTGCTAAATATGTCATCGCCATGGACATTCTGCAATAGATTGTTTCAATCGCTTGAACATGGCTTATAAAGGATGTGTCCCTGCTCTACGTCTCCAAGTTTATACTGCTACTGCACTGACTCTGGAGTCTGCCTCTCCCTCTTGCATTCAAAACTGGCTTTTTGGTTCTGGAGCAAATGCACATATCACCAATAATTTGAATCAGGTTCAAATCCTCGTCCCTACATTGGTACCGACAATGTTAATGGCGTGGTTGATGGATCAAGTTTGCAGATTTCTCATGTCGGCACTTATTTTATTCACACACCAAATCATTCATTTACACCCCCCCAACACTCTTCACTGTCCTAATGCTTCTACTAATGTTATTTCCATAATTCAATTTACCAAAGACAACCATTGTTCACTAACCTTATATCCCAATTCATGTCGTGTTCAGGACCTTCAAATGGGGAATATGCTTTTACAAGGTTGGAGTAGAAATGGTTTTTATCCATTTTCAAGTTCTTCTATGGTCAACAATGGAGTTTCTGAATTTGTTGGTGTTAGATTGTCAGATGCCATTTGGCATTCTAGGCTAGGTCACCCTGCGTTTTCTGTTTTACGTAGTTTAGCTTCTCAAAATAAATTACCATTAACTGGTAATGCAACCTATGACTTTTGTTCATCATGTCCCTTAGGCAAAAGCCATAAATTGCCGTTCAATTTGTCTTCTTCAAGGTCATCTTTTCCTTTGGAATTAATACATTAAGATGTATGGATTTCTCATTCTTATTCTATTAATGGTTACAAGTATTATGTTGTTTTTGTGGATGATTTCTCTCGATATGCATGGCTCTATCCCTTAAAGTTTAAATATGATGTTTTCCAAATCTTTGTTAACTTAAAAAAAAAAACTGGCAGAAAACATGTTCAACACCAAAATTAAAATTTTCCAATGCGATGGTGGAGGAGAGTTTGTCAATTCATCTTTTAAACAATTTTTCACTCAATATGGCATTCATCACCAAATAAGTTGTCCTCCTCATCTCAGCAAAACAGTCTCACGAAACAAAAGCATCGTCATCTTGTTGAAACTGGCTTAACCCTACTTGCTCATGCGTCTCTTCCCTAAACTTTCTGGGATGATGTTTTTCAAACTGCCAACTATCTCATTAATTATCTTCCCACAAAAATCTTGAATGGCATCTCTCTTTTCAAAAAATTGTTTTCTAAATCGCCACAATAAGGTTTTCTCAAAGTATTTGGTTGTGCCTATTTTCCTTATTTACGTCCACACACTGATACTAAACTTAAGTTTCGATCAAAACAATGCATTTTCTTAGGTTATTCATTAAACTATCAAGGTTATAAATGTTATGATCCTTCCATTAGGAAATCTTTCACATCTCTTGATTTTGTTTTTAATGAAAAGAGTTTTCCATATAAAGAACTTGCTACTCCGTCTTTGTAAATCCCCAGTCCATCGTACACTGTCCTGGATATTGATTCCTTCCATTTTACACAACCACAACCTACCCCACGATCTTCTAATTCTATTCAACCACAAACTGTTGCCACCTTACCCACTCACATACACCCTACACCCTTTCTCACTTTTATCCTACCTCCCATCCTACCCTACCTTCATCTACCGCATACTCTCATTCTCAACCACAAACTACCACCACTCACGTGAATATTGAAATTGCCAACATCACTTCTTATGTTGCTCCATCCACTCATCCCATGCTTACGCGTGGTCAACAAGGAATTCAAAAACCTAAACTTCGATATGCTAGCATCACTAATGTTACTAATTCTTTGGTTGAGCCAACTTGTTTCTCACAGGCAAATAAGTCTCCCCAATGACGCCAAGCAATGGCAGATGAATTCAATGCTTTACGACGCACTGTCACTTAGACTTTGGTGCCCTGTAAGCCTTCTATGAATGTGTTACCTAATAAATGGGTGTATCACATCAAAAAGAAATCTGATGGTTTCATAGAGCGTTTTAAAGCGAGACTAGTTGCCAATGACTTTCATCAGCAAGAGGGAATTAATTTTTGAGAAACTTTTAGTCCTGTAGTCACACATGCTATAATTCGCCTCATTCTCTCTATTGCTCTTCATTTTCAGTGGCTTATCCGACAGCTTGATGTTCAAAACACCTTCCTTCATGTGACATTGAAAGAGGAAGTTTATATGAGAAAGCCTACATGGTTTATTGATCCTTAGTTTCCCTCTCATGTGTGTCGCCTTTGAAGATCCCTATATGTTTTGAAACAAGCACCTTATGCTTGGTTTCAATTCTCAGAAACTCGAAGACTTGGGCTCTATTACTTCACAAGCTGACTCGTCTATCTTCAACTATTTCGACAGTTCCACAATCATTTATCTTCTTATCTATATGGATGACATCTTAATCACAGGGAACAATAATGCATAATTGTCTCAATTTATCATGCAGCTTGGTACTCAATTTGCTATGAAAAATCTTGGGCCATTACATTACTTCTTGGGCATGAAGGTTTCACGGACGCCTTCTACTTTGTATCTTACTCAATCGAAGTATATTTTGGAGCTTTTACAGTAAACTAATATGACTGATGCCAAGCCAATCTCAACACTAGTTTCTAGTGGTCGACGTTTGAGTTTATATGAAGGTGAGCCTCTCTTGGATGGGACTTCCTTTTGCAGTGTTGTGGGAGCCCTTCAATACCTTTTATTTACACGCCCTGATATTGCTTACACTGTCAACCAAGTGTGCCAGTTCATGCACTCCCCAACTACTGCACATTGGGCTGCAGTTAAACGCATCTTAAGGTATTTAAAAGGCATCCATGATCATGGCTTAATTTACAAACCTAGTCCCCTCACTCTAACTGCTTTTGCTAATGCTGACTACGCTGGGGATCCTGATGACCATCGATCCACTGGAGGTCACTGCATATTTCTAGGAGATCATTTAATTTCTTGGAGTTCGAAAAAGCAACGTGGTGTGTCAAGGTCTAGCACAGAGGCGGACTATCGCCAACTTGCCTACACTTCTGCTCATCTATCATGGTTTCACAATATATTCCGTGACTTACATCTCCTATTATAGCCACCTCGTCTCTGGTGTGACAATATCAGTGTCATTGCTGTTGCTTCCAATCCAGTTTATCAAGCTCGCATGCGTCATGTTGAAGTGGATTATCGCTACAACAAGGAAAAAGTCATTCACAAGGAAATATAAGTTGGTTATGTGGCTATAACAGACCAAATTGCAGATTTTTTTAACAAAGGGTTTGTCCTCTAGACGCTTCAATTATCTTATCTCTAAGCTTTATGTTCGTCAACGCCCTGTCGGCTTACGGGGGCGTGATAAACCTAGTTCAGAGAATCCTACAAACCCTACAGATAAGTCCACGTCAGCATCACCAATTCAAACACTACCTTCCCGCTGCAATCTGCAACAGAAAAGATTGGTTCCATCTCAAATACCCTCAGGGTGCGTTTGTTGCGCCGGACTGTCTCGAACTGGACTAGCTGCAGGGACTAAGCTGGACTGGCTTAGACTAGACTAAGCTGGACTAACTTAGTGAAGCGTTTGGTGCAGTGTCGGACTAAGAAGTATGATAATAAAAACAGTACTGTTCACCAGATTTGTGTTTGCTTACACTAGGACTACAAATTTTTGCCATTGTGTAATAAAGTAATGCTACAAATGTCATGAGAAGATACTTGTGTAATAGAGTAATCCTAAACTTTATGGAATAAAATCAACATTAACTAATGATAGTTTTCTTGGATTATAGAGTTTAAGAAAACGAAACTCATATTAGATATTTGTCTGAAGCAAGTAAAATTGCCTTGGAAAATGTCACTTAAGTTCTTCACGTGCATGATATATGGTGTTCTGGTTCTCTGTTGGGTGAAGATGACTAGGATCCAATGGTGGTAGGGTTTTGAAGGAAGGGGAAACGTGAGTACTAATACTTTGGTTTCAAGAATCCTCCAAGTGTACCCAACAAACCTTGCTCAAAAGAAAACAAAATAGAAAAGCATGGTAATTAAACAGGCTATAAGGGCTGCCTCATTTTCCATGTGGCATAATTCATAGCTGACTAGCTTAACAAGCAAGAGCAAGTACATAAGAAGATACTTGTGACAAGTCAATCTTTACCATTGATTGACTCTTAAAACATCATTCACTAAACTTTCATCTAGGATATTTTACAAAATCCCAGTGAACTATAGTATACCATTCCAAAGTAGATCTCCATAATTTACAAACTCCTAGTTAACATTAGCCAAAATACTTCATAGTGGAAAGCTAAGTTATAATCCGCTTCACTAAGATTGTACGATTAATAAAATACATACATGTCAAAAGGCACCACATAATATACTCATCCGCTTACTTTGTCGCTTAAAAGCCTTTGGACGAACACTTTCTTGAGTTCCGGTTTGATTGCCCTGAACACTCCCACATTTTTTAGTTTATCCAAAATAAGAGACAATGCATCAATTTGATCCATAGGAGAAAAACCCATTTCTTCAAGTTCGTTAGCTATGTCACTATGATTTGCAGTACCTTGAACTAAAGCTTCAGTTACCATTTGCATCCTCTTCCCACTTTCAACATAAAATTCTTTCAGTCCACTGATAATTGCCTCGGTTCCATCACTTAAACTTCCCACACCTCTTTTCCTCTTTCGTTGGCTATTTTCAGATGGGGTGCTTTGTTGGCTTTGTTGGTTCATTGAATAAACAACATTTTCACCTCCAATATCACTTGCACCAACCTGATCATGACTTTGTTCCTCCACCATTTCAGCAGGGGTTTCGGCTACATTACCCGTAACTCGATCTTTACCAAATATATATGCAAATCTATCATACAGTGGAAAAGGTTTGCTTCTCCATCCATCGGCTTCTTTATTTTTCTAAGATTATATCAACATAGCAAAACTAAAATTTAGCATGCGTAACAAATATAGCAGCAAGAATAAAACTAAAGTATAAATAAAATAGGATATGAACCTGCACATAAGTTTGCCATGCGTCATCACTGTCAACTTCAACGCACATTTTGACATCATTCCATGCAAATCCACTTGTGTTTATCATGTCAACGACCATACTATATGTTTTTTTCCATTTCTTCAACTTTGACTCAATATGTGGAGTTGCCTTTATATTGGAATGAGGACATAAAACATTGACAGCTTTCGCTATTTCAATCAAAGTACCTTGTTTGAAAGCACCGGTGTCACACCGTTGCTTCCGAGCAACAAAATCCTCAAGAACGGATAGTAATACTTCTTCCTCAAATGCTTCCCATGTACGCCTTCTTCCTTTTGGCTCTCGAGTAGCATTCAAAATATTGTCGTTATCCATACCTAAACAAAAAATATTTAAATGTACTAAAATACAATACAAATAATCAATTTGCATAATATCCAATCAATTTGCATACCATCCAATCAATAAAAAAGTTTTAACATTCACTGATGAGCAATCTAATAATTTTGCTAATATCCAACAAATGCATGATAAAAACACACACTAAAATAAAATGTTATCATTAACACATATAGCTAGTTCGATTGCTGGTTCCTAATTGCTCTCCACTCATTATACATTTCCTGAGCCATGGCATTCCTCTTTGCAGTCCACTGGTCAGATGTTTCAACACTACCAACATATTCACCTTCTTCTGTATTTTGTCCATCTTGTATTATTGGCAAATTCTCCATTTGATCTACAGACATCTCTTGCCTAATAAGATTGTGTAGTAGGCAACAAGCAGTAATTATTCGACCTTGTGTCCTTATCGGATAGAAAGATGGACTTCTTAGTATCGACCACCTTCCTTTTAGCAAGCCAAAACAGCGTTCAATTACATTCCTTGCCTTAGAATGCTTCATGTTAAAATATTCTTCCTTATTAGAAGGTGTTCGTCCCTCCCATTCGGATAAATGATAAGGTATTCCTCTATAGGGTGCAAGGAATCCTTCACCATTTGTATAACCACCATCTACAAGGTAATAATAACCTAATAAAAAAAAAGCAGACCTTATTAGTGTTTTGTAGTTGACAAACAAAACTAGACCTAACTTACAAAGTTGAGACTAACTAATAGTCTTACCCGTTGGTACCTTAAAACCATTAGGCCTAGTAATGGCATCATGTAGCACTCTAGAGTCTGATGCGGAACCCTCCCACCCCGGAAACACATATATGAACTGCATATCTTCTGAACACACACCTAACACATTAGTTGCGACTCGACCTTTTCTTGTTCGGTATCTTGGTTTGTCAATTTCAGGTACATGCACATCAATGTGTGTTCCATCTAATACTCCCAAGCAATTCTAAAAAAAAAAAGAGCTTTTGTTAACTTATACAAAGGGAATGAAGAGTTAAAGCTTAGGGAAAATGAAAAAAAATTATCATACCTTAAAACATCGCCACCTAGGATCTGTAGAATCAATAGGCACATGCTGAGGGACTTTTAGTAGGATACCTTGTAATCGCAAAATTCCTTGCAATACGCTATTGAAATACCTACTTATAGTCTCTCCCGACCTATAAAATCTACCGCCAACACTACGATTCTTAGTATGATGTGCTAGTATTTGTAAAGTCATACACACCTGCTCCTCTACAGACACCAAACCATCAATTTTTACCCTCCCATCTTTACGAAGTAAGTCACATAATATGGCAAAAGTCCTTCTATCCATTCTCAATTCGTTGACACATTCAATATCAGTATTCCCTATTATACCATTCAGATAACACAAACTAATCTGTCGTCTAACAAGTGAACGGTTAGTCAAAGTGCGTCGTTCAACATGTCTCTGTTTGGCCCTTACCATCATCAACACAAGAATCGTACAAATGCAAATTGTCTCTAAATGAGACATCTCTAACAATAAGATCAATAAAAGCTTCCTTCGATCCATATCTATCCAAACAAAAAAAAAGAAAAAAAAATAAGGACATTATATATGTAATATTTACTGTTATTAAGGGTGATGGAAATGAAGTGATTATGATACGAAATGAACTAGATCAAAATAAACGGTATACAAAGAATTCTGAAACAAGTAACTACATTAACAGCCCAAAAATTAACCAGCCAAGTCACAATTAATGTTGGATCAACAAAGAAAATAACCAATCAAGTCACAATCCGAGCCTCGAGCCAACAAATATGCGGCTGATGTTAAAAAAAAAAAAGAAGTTTTTATGAATCCGAGCCCGAGCCAACAAATATACGGCTGATGTTGAAAAAAAAAAAGTTTTTCTCAATCCGAGCCAACAAATATACGGCTGATATTGAAAAAAAATAAAAATTTGTCCAACAATCAAATTCATATTCAAAATGTTCTACTCTTATACATCTATTATTTATCCCATATATTCTTCCTCTATTAACATAAAAATTAAAAATAAACTCTAAATACAAAATGCTTATTAAACGACCATAAACGTGTGTCTAACAAGAGTAGTCAATGCTAACTATGTAGAGAACAGACTAGCATAAGGATTGCTGTCATTGCTAGGCATTGCATGTCAAGAGAGAAATTAAAGGACACATGTAATGCAGTAGCCTTAGCCTTAGCCTTATCCTTCCGTTTATGCTCATCTTCTCTGCAACCAACAACCACAGAATATTGCAGTTCAGCATAAACCCCACACACAGAGATTACACACACACACACACACACACACACACACACACACACACACACATACACACACAGATTACACAGACACACAGACACAGATTACACATACACATTACACATTACACACACACACACACACACACACACACACACACACACACACACATGTGACACAGACACATACACACACACATATTACACATTACAGACACACACACACACAGATATTACAGACACACACATTACACATTACACACACACACGTTACACAAACACACACACACACACACATTATACACACACACACACACAAATTACACACACACACACACACACACAAATTACACACACACACACACACACACACATTACACATTACACACACACACACATTACACATTACACACACACACACACACATAAACTGAGTAGTTCTTGCTGACAGGGCGGATGACACATATAAACTGCGATGCCTATTACATTGCCTAAATAGTTTGGTTTTTCTAATATCACAGAAGTCATATTCACAGAGATGCAACGCAGACTTTCACACAGATTTATGCTAAAATAATAGAGATGGAAGTATGTGTCCCTTTTGCAAAAGAAACTTGTCGATTTTATGGCCAAGCATGGTTTCTGAGTTCGGATTTGAAAGAAAAGTTGAAATATGAAAACCCAGATTCAAATCTCAATTTGACCTAAAAATCAAAACCCTATATAATTTGTTCAAATCCAGAGGTCTATGATTCAAAATTTCTCAAACCCAAAACAACAAAATCAAATAAACCTCAGTAATATCACGATCTGCAAAACAAATCAACGAAATAAATCGAAGATTCGAAGTTTACCAGACAACTCGGAGCAGATGAGGGCGAGCAGATGCAAGGACGACGATGACGAAGCAGCGCAAGGACGACTATGAGGGCAGAGATGAGGATGAGGGACGTTGAGGGGTTCTTGCAGGAGTGACTCTCGCGATTTTCTATCTATCAGAAGAAGGGCTTACGAGTCCGCCCAAAATTGGGGATCCCCGTTAAGAACGCGTAAGGAGGTGACTAATCCCAGCAAGTCCGACCTAAGGTCATTTAACCTAATCCTAGTGCAGACCAAACAACAGACTATAGTCCAGTCCAGTCCTGTCCCTTCTAATCCGGTCAAACAAACGGGGCCTCAGTGTTATCATAACAACACAGTCCATCATCCACACAATTCTTTCAAATACTTTTATATCTGATTCAAATATTTGTATTTATCTTTCAAGTGTAACAACCTCATCATATGTAATTCTATATAAAGAAATGAATGAATACTCACTCGATATCAAGCTGAGCTTATACAACTCATCAACCTGCTATACATTAGTTTTCAAATCTCCTTTATAAATAACAGTAAACAAGTCAATCCTAGTTGAACAAGGAAAGATCCCAATACAAATTCACAAGGATATTTGCCCTAAAATAAAAAATAACGAAGGAAGGATAAGAAAACCTATATCTTTACTACTATGTTCCTCCGAAAGACTATAATAAAAATATAACCCTGAAAATAAAACATGACCGCCTAATTTGCTCAACTACAAATTACTTTCCAGCACTTTCCTCAAACTACTGGAACATGGATATCACATATGTCGAGCTTGACAAGTCGTAACTCGACATCCACCCATTCCAAACACTAGGAATCAACGACAACCATCCTGATGATAGTAACAATCGAGGTTTCTTAGCTCATAGTGTCAAAGATTATTTCAAATTAAGTGAGATGTTAAAACGTGACTAGGAATACTGTAGTAATCATCTTTGAAGGGAAGCTTTGTCGAAGACTGATGTATGAGTGATGATAAAATATATACAACCGATTTTACAAGACGCTTTTCTATAGTTTGAAGGGAAGCTTTGTCGAAGAAGAAAAAGAAGTTAAAACGTGTAATGATGAGGATCATCCTAAACAAGGAGGCAGGACTATCACAGGTTCTCTCTTCATTTTTCACTCATCGATTTCTCTTACTTCTCCTACTTTCTCCACAGATCTTGGTATGTTATGTGCAATTTAACAATTAAACTGGAGTTAAATATATCTTTTAACCCCCATTGTTTCCGTGCATTGGAGATATTAGCTTAATATTGGTATTTTCCTGGCGTCAAGTTTGTAAATAATGGTATCCATAAATTAAAGAAGTTTCACAATGTGGATTGAAATATTGCCCAACTGAAAACTAAAAAGTTGATAATGAATAATTTTACATTTAATCCGAACCTTAAGTCATGGAAAAGCAAAACTAATTGAACCTTACCTTACTCGTAGTAATTGACCCTTACTCTGTCATAAGTATTTGGAAAATTAGCACCACTTACAGAAAATGAGATTTTGACATCACCATTTGCCCAGGGCAACTCCTTCAGCAAACTGATTTTATCCTCCCAACCTTTGGGGTCTCGTACATTAAAAAGCATTTCTTGCAAGCCCTCTCCATGTTGAAGCAAAAACTTTGCAAACGTTATCACATTTTCATCGATCACATAGGGGTAATGATGAATGTTCACCACCTTTAAGTGACGTAGGAAGTGACTCATATTCTGAGCTTCATTTTCCCAGTATTGCTCTTCGGTGCAATCCGCATCGTCCAACAAAATGTTTTGCCATTTCTGAAATTTAATTTTAAAGGGCAGTTTAGTGATATATAAAATGTAACAGGATTGATTTTTACAGTTCCCTTTAAAAGTGAATAAGCAAAGGAGAACCAAAGGATAAAAACAAAAGAACAAGCGTTGAAAGAGAAGTGTTGCCAAAACTTACAGTTGAATCATTTACCAGAACTCTATGCCATGTGTAAATACTGAGAGTATGGAGTATACGAGAAGTCTTGAATAGGCATGCTAAACCTGGGATGATTGCTTTGTTCAAACAATCAACGAAAATTTGCAACGTCTTGAGTTCCATAAATGAGTATGGTAAACCGCCTTCAAAATAAATTCTGGATAAAATCTGTAAAAATAAAATAACCCGCATTAATACACAACCTAAAAACATTGCCGCATATATGACTAGTTGCTTGCTGCCAAGCTTGGTAACCTAGGTTTATAACTAAGCAGGGGATTAAAATCATGGGTTGTATGGCAGATAAGTTGAGTGGATAAGAGATCATTATCACCACTTATTGAGGTCAAATTAAGCACACCCTAAGCCCATAGGTTAGTATGGCATACCCTAACCCCAATGGGCAGGTAGCAAACGTTGAAAACGCAAAACACTGGTTGCTTGCTTACAGAATGTAGATAATATGCAACAATATGACATTTCCAAACAATAATTACATAGTATATGAGACTCTCAAATCATGATTTTTTTTGTTTTCCTGAAAAGAATCAAATAATGCATGTCTGATGAATTCACTAGCTCAGTGAACTGACATCTATACCATTGTTAGTAAAGAAAAGGTTTTTCTTTTTTAACAATGCACAGGTCTCTCCAAACTAGTAAAGAAGAAACATGAAGGAAAACTAACCCGGAGATAGCCATCAACAATGCAAAGGTTTTGGACCTGCGAAGAACCGCAAAGAAGATTGACTATTGTTTTCACCATGCTCATATTGATTGCTGTCTGTGCCATGCTCATATCCATTAATGCCTGCGAACAAACTAGGTGACATGTTTTTAGGGTGGGAAAGCTGGTGATTGAGCTTTCCTGAGTACGAGAGATTGACCCCCAATAGAAACTTTGCAGATTTGGGGCTAAAATATTGACCCGAGTTCCTTTAAAGTATCCTTCGAAAGCATGTGTGATTTCCAAGTTCTCCAGTCTCATTCCCGAAATGTCCAGGGAGATGAGAAACATTCTGACAATGTGTACATCTTTGATCTTTGGACAAGTAATTTTGAGATGAGTGATGCCAATACAATTTTCTAAACGTAATTTCTCAAGAGAAGGGAAAGAAGAAGCAGAGAATAAATCCAGCTCCAAAGTACTGTCCAGAAACTTCATACTAGTTAGACACAATGTGCGAAGTGTGTGCAAACCACTGGTAGCCACAACATAATAAGATAAGGAAATCGGGAACTGTCGGCTTGAAAGTGGTTTTTGCCAAGCATGTGGACTATATCTGGCCGCCAATTTGAGACTCCTCAATGAATCACAGTTAAACAAACTTGGCAAACCAGATTTGCCACCGAAAAAATACTTGTCAGTTAAAGAGACATCAAGTTTAAGTTTTTCAACTCTATACTTCACCGCCTGATCAATACAATTATACAAACAAGAAGAACTTAGATCACCTTTAACCCTAAAAACCTTTATAGTGGAGTTTTCGTCACGGTGCCTCAGTACTGTGCTTACGAATTCCACTGCTCGTTGTTTTACATCGGAGAAGTCTAGGATAGGAAGGGATGCCCATAGATGACTCCACCTTTTAGATAAAATACTTGTTTGTGCGATGGATTTGATGGGTAGAAAAGAGATTATATGATGCAATATATCTGCCGGAAGGTTACTGATTCGGTCGCTACTGCTTCCCTCAGTGTGTAACTCTCCTTCCCTGGTAAGCCTTATCCCTCCTTGAGCTCTTGTTTCCATGGTTTTGGATAACCAAATTGTCTTTTTTGAAGATTAACCAATAGAGGAATAAAAGAATTCTTTGAGGAGGAAACGAAAAGGTTAGATTAGGGTTTGAGACTTTGCCTCGCGTTGTACTTCAACCTCCTCCACGTTTTCTTCTCTTTTATTAGGCCAATATTAAAAGAGTGGTGATATTCTCACCCCGGTGTCTTATTTCCCCACCCACTATTTAATGAAAACGTTATAACATATTTATTCTTTTAAAAGAAGACTCTTAAACCCCTATTTAATTCAGTACTAAAATTTTGAAAAAATAATAAATAAATAATGGTGGGTGGGTGGGGTGTGATATCTTTGGTGGAAAGAGGTTGGAAAAGATTTGGGTTAAAATCGACGGAAAGGTTGGAGGAAGGAATGGCCATGTGCTAGACGAAGGCAAAAATCTTCAATGGAGAAAAAAGAGAATTGAGTGCGAGATCTGCGGTTTTGACAAAAAGGAGGAAAAAGAGTGGCTTGGGGGGTTTGGAGTCTCTGTATGACGACGATAGGTGTGAAGGAGATAATAAATGTCTAGGTCTTAGTTATTGCATTGTCTTTCATTTTTTCTATTTTTATTTATTTATTTATAATATTATTTAAAGATATATTAGAGTTATTTAAAAAAAAATATTATGGTTATTTTGGGAATAATGGTGGGTGAGAAAATAACAATTTACTTTTTTAATTTTTTATGGTGGGTGGAAAAATAGAACACTGAGATGGGTCTAGTAGCACTCTATTAAAAACTACAATTCAGAGGCCCAAAGGTCAAAAAGACTCGCGTGCCCATAAATTGTTGAGTTCGGTCCATATGATTTAGTCTCTTTGTTGAACCTACTACTCCCATATGTCCGGCTTGACATGCCCTAATTAACTACGAGACGGTCGATATCCACCCAGACCAAGCATTGCGGTCGACATCCAGTCATATGTAGAAGTTGCCGTGGACGGTTTCTAAGACGATAGTGTCGAAGATTATTGTTATTTCGGATGTTACCAGACTGCCCCTGTCTCAATTTGTCTTTTGATGTGTTCGGAGTTGCAGTATCCTTGTTTGCCTTCAGAGGAAACACAGTTACACTTCCCATAGAGTTTCAGTTTATGTAATTATGATTTGAGCTTCTCATAATCTGATGAGCGTGGACATAAAATTCGTATTTTTCCTCGTGTCAAGTTGGTCAACATTCTCATTGCAGTAATGTGGCAAATTAACCATGTTGGACTCCGTTTCTCTTTTGTTTCCTTGTGTCAATCTTCTCATATCTTTTCTTTTTTGTTATTTAATCTTTTTTATTTATTCAATCCAAAGACTTTTTTTTCTTCAAATATTCAATCCAAAGACTAAAAAAATAGAGTAGTGAAAAAAAAAAAAAAAGGGGTGGACTTTTTTTTATATTTTTTTTGGTTACGATGGGAGCTTTAGAGGCCAGAAGAAAAGTTAACCAAAGAAAAACATCAACCATAACTGTTTACGCTGCAACTCCAACATTATCATCCAGAAATAATTGATAATAGACAGAATAGGTTCTTAAAACTCAACACACTCAAGGTCCACAAAAAACTCATCTTCACCAAACCATCAATCATCATGTTTCTTTCAAGATATGACTCAATCCACATCGGTCAAATTGAGAAATCAAATGTTGTCAACCATATAACAAGGAGGCCAAAGAATGTATATCACGTTGCAACGACACCTTGTTGGAATTGCTCTGTTTGATTAGAGACTGGGAAGAGTTGGGCATTGTTGGGTGACAGAATGAAGTGCTCCCGACTGTTGCATGTGATGTGCGCGCAGTAGTTTGAATCCACAGCTCAACCTCAACCCCAGCTCCGGAATCATGGTCTCTTGTTTCCTTTTGGTGCCATGTGTTATATGTTAGTTCGTTGATAATTACATATTAATATGACTGCTTTTTGATCTTATTTGTTTATATACAAGCAATTTTGAGAAATACAGGATTGAACACATGACTGATAGAAATCTTATTTGTATATTTCTTAATGAATAAGATTACAACAGATGGTTATATACTCAACCAAAACAATAACAAAATGACAGCTCACCTAAACTAACTTCTAACCAAATAAAACTAACTAAGAAAACAGAAAAATATCTTCTAAGTTTTATCCTTTACAATATTAGCCTTAATATCCCCCCGCAAACGAAACGGAGAATGACGAAGAGCAAGTTTGTTGCGCAGAAAATGAAACCGAGCCTTGGATAAGGGTTTGGTGCAAATGTCAGCAAGCTGATCCTGAGTGCCAATAAAATGCACGGTAAGAGCTTTGGACAAAACTTTCTCCCGAATAAAGTGATAATCGATTTCAATATGCTTGGTCCGAGCATGGAAAACAGGATTCTTAGCAAGTTGAATGGCCGAAAGATTATCACACCAAAGCTTGGGAGGAGAAGAAAGAGGTAGACCAATGTCACATAACAGATTGCAAATCCAAGTAAGCTCAGTAGCAGAATTGGCCAGAGATCGATACTCTGCTTCGGTGGAAGAACGGGCCACAGTAGGCTGTTTCTTGGCGCTCCAACTTATGAGGGAATGACCAAGAAAAATACAAAAACCGCCCGTGGAACGACGATCAATAGGGCACCCCGCCCAATCAGCATCAGAGAAGGCATTAATACTAAGAGATGCAGCGGTCTTGGGAAACCAAAGACCAATGTCAAGAGTACCTTTTAAGTAGCGCAAAATTCTCTTGACAGCCTGAAGGTGAGAAGCTCTTGGTTGGTGCATAAATTGACAGACCAAGTTGACAGCAAAGGAAAGATCAGGACGAGACCAAGTAAGATACTGCAACCCACCAACAAGCGAGCGATACTCCGTGGGATCAGATAACAAGGGAGACTCATGATCCAGAGAAGAGGTACTGAGAGGAGTTGCACAAGGTTTGGCACCATCCATTTTGGATTTGGTAAGAAGATCCAAAATATATTTGGTCTGAGAAATGAAAATACCAGAGGAAGAACGCTGGACTTCAAGACCAAGAAAGTAGTGCAGAGAACCCAGATCTTTGATGGGAAACAGATCACGAAGTTGAGAAATAGTAGCTTGACAAACTTGAGAATTAGGACCCGTAACCAAGATATCATCGACATACACAAGAATAATGACCAAGGCAGGATCTGTTTTAATAAAGAGAGAATGATCGTGCTGAGAACCTTGGAATCCAAGAGAAGAAAGAGCAGCATATAATTTGTCATACCAAGCCCGAGGGGCTTGTTTAAGCCCATACAGTGATTTGTGGAGATGACAAACAGAAGTGGGCTGAGTAGAATCTTCAAAACCAGGTGGCTGAACCATGAACACAGACTCAGAAAGATCGCCATGCAAAAAAGCATTGCTAACATCCAATTGGTGCAAAAACCAGTCAAACTGAGCAGCCAGAGTGAGAAGCAAACGAATGGTAACAGGCTTGGCTACAGGACTGAAGGTCTCTGAATAATCGAGGCCGTGTTGCTGATGGAACCCTTTAGCAACAAGTCGGGCTTTGTACCGAGCAATGGTGCCATCAGGATTTCGCTTGATGCGAAAAACCCACTTGCATCCAACCAGATTTTGAGAAGACTGAGAAGGAACAAGGGACCAAGTTCCAGTTTTGAGCAAGGCATCGAACTCCTCCTGCATTGCTTGACGCCAATGGGAGTGCTTAGAGGCTTGTAGGTAGGTAGTAGGGACATAATCGTGGGAAAAATGAGAAGGAAGAGGATGTTTAGTGGCAGTATAGGCCTTAGGTTTATGAATTCCGGATTTAGACCGGGTTTGCATAGGATGGAAAGAAACAGGTAAAGAAGGCGGATGAGCAAGGGGAGAAGACAGAGAAGCAGAAGGTGGAGGAGAAGAAGAGGGAGAAGAAGAAGAGACAGAAATTGAAGGAGGAGAAACAAGGGAAGTAGGAGTGGTGAAGGTTAAGGATGTAGGAATAGATGAGAATGGAGAACTGGAAGATGAAGGCAGAGAGGAAGAAGATGGTGTATGATGAAAAGGGAAATGGAGCTCATCAAAACGAACATGTCTGGAGACATAAATCCGGTGAGTGGCAATGTCCAAACACTTATAACCTTTGTGCTGCAGACTGTAGCCTAAGAAGGCACAGGGCTGACTTTTGGGATCCAGTTTGGAATGGACATATGGCTTCAACCAAGGAAAGCACAGACAACCAAAAACTTTGAGTGTATGATAGTCCGGAGGTTTAGAAAATAGAGACTCCCATGGAGAGCACTGAGACGCAGTGGGAAGACGATTAATCAGATAAACTGCTGTGGCAAAGGCTTCAACCTAAAATTCATGAGGAACATGAGAAGCTGCAAGAAGAGTGCGGGCGGTCTCAACAATATGCCTGTGCTTCCTTTCAGCACAACCGTTCTGCTCTGGGGTGTGAGGACAGGAAAGTTGGTGTAGAATACCATTAGTCTGCAGAAAATTAGAAAACTGGGTACTAGAAAACTCTCCACCAGCATCAGAACGTAAACAGACAATCTTAGTACACAGAAGATTCTCAACCATAGCTTTGAATTTAGTAAACACAGTGAAAACCTCAGA
This sequence comes from Crataegus laevigata, assembly GCA_963580275.1. NCBI lineage: Eukaryota > Viridiplantae > Streptophyta > Magnoliopsida > Rosales > Rosaceae > Crataegus > Crataegus laevigata. The sequence continues at coordinate 9,788,381 of OY756951.1, forward strand.
CTTGTATCGAAGAGGAAAGAACCAACAATATTTAGTAAAATCATCAACGAAAATGATATAATAGCGAAACCCTTGCAGAGAAACAGTGGGTGAGGGGCCCCATACATCAGTATGTAAAAGTTCCAAAGGCTTGCTTGAAGAACAAGAACTACTAGAGAATGGTAACTTGGAACACTTTCCCATTGCACAACTGGAACACAATGAAGTAGATGAACTACCAGTGAAGGAAATACAAGAGGAAGATACAATTGTATGTAGAATCCGAGAGGAGGGATGGCCTAATCTGTGATGCCAAATATCCTGAGATGCCTTGGAAGCTGCTGCAAAAGCATGATGAGAACTAGCAGCAGAAGGTGTAGTATGAAAGGGATAGAATCCATCTTGCACAGCTCCTTTAAAAAGCACTTTCTCCGAAGAAAGATCCTTCACAAGAAAGTGAAAAGGATAGAGATGAACGGAGCAATTGTTATCAAGAATGAACTTGTTGGCAGAAAGCAAGTCTTGCTTTAATTCAGGAACATGTAAAACATTTGTAAGTGCAAAGGAATGATCAGTAGTAGGTAAAGTAGAAGAACCAAGATGGAGAATAGGCAAACCTTTGCCATCTCCAATGTAGACCTGCTCGGGACCATTGTAAGGTTCAGGATTCTGCAATTTGGCATAGGTGTTTGTCATATGAGAAGAGGCGCCAGAGTCAAGCAACCAAGATTGGTGAGGTGTGGATTGGGTAGCACAGAAAGCAGATTGAGAGGAAGCTCCAAAATTGGGATTGAGACGCTGAGAACACTCAATAGCCTCATGATCAAACTGCTTGCAAATCTGACAAACAAGTCTTTTGCCAGACTGAGAGGAATGAAAGGTGTTATTGTTGAGTCGAGAACCACGATATTGATGAGAGCGCTGAGACTGATACCGGTTGTGATTATTGAAACGCTGATTATGACCTCTGAAATTGCCGCGATTCTGAAAATTTCTAGGGCTTGGGAAAGAACGATCGGAGCCACGACCTTGATGAGATGAACCCTGAGCAACATAGGCCTGAGAAGAAGGAGAATCAGAAGGTGTAGGTAAAAGGCCAGCAGAACTGTGGAAAGCCTGAATCGGTGCAGAAGCAGATTTCTTCCGATTTTCAATCTGAATTTCTTTACTCAGCAGGAGACCATGCAGTTCATCAAGAGTTGTGGAACCGATACGAAACTGAATCGCATCAACAAAAGAGTCAAATTCAGGTGGTAAACCATGCAGTGTGACAGAAATCAACTCAGAATCTTCAACCGGAGCACCAGCACTGGCTAAAGCATCAGCAATTTCTTCGATTCGTTGAAGATAGGCAGCAGCGGAGGAATCGCCTTTGGAAATCGTACGAAGCCGAGATCGGAGCTCATGGATATGAGACTGCGACGCCGTGGCAAGGCGTGATTCAAGCTTGGACCAGAGTTCCCGAGAAGAATTAACACCAACGGTGTAAGGAATCAACGAATCAGAAAGAGTAGAATTTATCCAGATCAGAATATTCTGATCATTTTCATACCAAGAAATAAACGCAGGATTCAAGGTAGAGGTACGATTTCCAGAGGAATCACAAAGAAACTTCGGCGGAGCGGCCTGAGAGCCATCAACAATACCAGTGAGATTGTAGCGCCTGAAGATCGGAGCGAACAACGCACTCCAGGTAAGATAGTTGGTGGTAGTGAGCTTGAGCGGCACCATGGAACCGATATTCTGGATAGTAATGGAGGAGGCAGGGGAAGAAAGAACCTGAGATGGAGGATGAAACGAATCATTATCAGAGGAAGGAGATGCAGAAGCCGCCATGGATGAGAATTAGGGTTAGAAAATTGGGGAAGAAAGAGGTTAGGCAAAGGATCGAAGGGTCGGTGGACAGAAGGCGAGTGATACCATGATAGAAATCTTATTTGTATATTTCTTAATGAATAAGATTACAACAGATGGTTATATACTCAACCAAAACAATAACAAAATGACAGCTCACCTAAACTAACTTCTAACCAAATAAAACTAACTAAGAAAACAGAAAAATATCTTCTAAGTTTTATCCTTTACAATATTAGCCTTAATAATGACTTCAGACAAACGCCCTTAAAAATGAGCATGGTACTGTGGCCTATAATAAAACTCCAATCACCTAACGCAGCATTTTGTACAAATTAATGACGGCATACTGAGGCAGGAATACTAATTACGAAATATTTATACCCTTGTTTATTTATTTAATGAATCTATATACGTATGCTTTTTTTTTATATACCACTGTCAATCTTTCTTTTGCATAAAATAAGCAGTGTGAGAGAAACGTGATCATATAATATAAGTCACTAAAAGAAGAAAAAGAAAATAATATGATTGTAGAGTAAAAAATAATCAAGAAAATGATATAAGCACTGTCAATCTTTCTTTTGCATAAAATAAGCAGTGTATATAACATATACACATACACATATGCAGGAGGGATGTTGGGACTGTCTTTAGCAGGTGGCGGGTGGACATCAATTCTATTATTCTTGGCACCAACAATCTCCTCCCTATTGCCGGAGCTTTCGTGGCTGATTCCTTCTTCGGACCCTTCGCCGCCGTCACCACTTTTTACTTCGTTTCTTTACTGGTAAAGATTACTCACTAGTTAACTACTTTATACTTGATCAATTTCAACTTACTGCAGCTAAGCTATATCGTATAGTCTTCAATTAAAGGCATAATTTTATCAGTTGGGGGTAATTTTATAAGAAAGTTAAACCAAAGGGTAGCTCGTTCGTTTTCATAGCACGTGTATTAGTCGCAGCCATTTGGAAGAGGAAAATATCAGCTGCGACTTCAAGAGACACGAATTATTATTGTGGAAATGGAACTTTGGTTGACAACACGGTACCAACAAAAAGTTTCAGGTATGCTAATGTCTAAATATTTTCAGTCAATTAATTTTTCTTTTGTTTTTCTATGTTAGTTGAATTCTGACTTAATTTTGAACTTGGCTAAATTTATTGGCTACTTCATCACATAGACAAGAATTAATATCAAAACATATTCAATGTCAAGTTATAAGTACTTTATGTACCTGAAAAATGCAACTATGCAAGCGTCAGATAAACATATAGTTCATCTAATTGCATCCTTTATTAACAAACATTGTATAGTTCGCAAATAAAGCAATATATATTTCAAAATTGCGTCCATTATTAACAAATATTGTATAGTTCACAAACATTGTATAGTGCTTCTTATTTTGGAAAATCTTTGTTTTTAAATATATGTGTTGTTGTCAATCATTCACGTGACATCGAGAAATAATAATACAAAATGATGAAAATGTGTATATGAAAAGATTGTTTGCATTTGATACGTCATGTCACTATGCATTAGTACCCTCCTGTTTTCTATATAACACATGGAAGTTGCATTATTGTGCACCATTTTTCTTCGGGAGTTTTAACGAAAAGCCCGCGGTACTGTTCACTTTAACGAAAAACCACATTTTTACACTAAAAAGTCAAACATGATACTATTCACTTTACTCTTTATTTTGTCCTTATCGTTAAAACTCAAAGTTTTTAAGCCCTTTTCATTAGTTTTCCTTTTTTCTTATGCAGATTCTTGAATTGTGCGGCGCTAAAAATCGAAACAGACAAGCAATTTGATGGCTCATTTGCAAAATCATGGAAGCTGTGCACTGTCAAAGAGGTGGAAGACCTTAAAACCCTAATGAAAATCATGCCATTATGGTCTACTGGCATCTTTCTAAACACCCCACTTGGTATTTCTAGGCTTCTAGCAACCTTTTTATACTCCAAGCCCTAACAATGGACAGACACCTTGGTCCACACTTCACAATCCCTGCCAGTTCATTCCTAGTCTTCAACCTTTTAGCCACAGCCATCTCCATTTTCATAATAGATCGATTCGTACTACACAAGTTAACACCCCTCCAAGGAATAGGGATCGGTCATGTGACCAACATTGTTGTGTTTATTGATTCAGCCCTAATTGAAATGAGACGATTAGGAGTGGTAAGAGCACATAACCTCATGAACCAGCCCGGTTTGGCTCGTGGCACCACTATCTATTGTGGGAATTGGAGAGGCAGTCCAATATCCAGCACAAGTTGCATTGTTCTATGAAGAATTCCCAAAATCACTGAAAAGTACTTCAACAGCTATGGTACCGAACAATATAAATCAAGGGCGGCTGGACAATGTGTTTTTTATGTTGGCAGTAATTGCAGTGGTGAATTTTGTGTACTTTCTGATTTGTGCCAAGTTTTTTAGTACCAAAACCAAAATGTTGAACTCAAAAATTAAAATTGTAATGGAAAATATTTCAAAATTCTAATAATTGAGGGGTGCAAATCTTTATTCATTGCTGAAGAATAATTGTGGGTACAAACTCTCCGTAAACACTTCATATTGGATTTTCCTTCGCGCATGCATCAGACCTAAAGAAGGATAAAAATATTTCTCGACGGCCTCCTAGGACAAAGAAAGAATACACATTATTCTAAAACGAAACTTTTTTGAAGCTGAAACCGATTAAACTTTAGTTGGTGCATCAGCCCATGGTGAACTTGGTACATCCTTGGATATATATGTATAGGACTGTCGCGTCAGCAGTTAGTTACGTGTTATAAGGGTAGCTTCAATTCAGGGAGAAGGCAAAAAGAGTGAAGATTTCTTAATATCCAAATTACCTCTCTCTGTGGGGACCAAAAAAAAAAAATTACCTCTCTCTCATTAGGTTTAAGCGAAGAAAAAAAATTCACGTAGTGTAGCTATGGGTGATTATTTTCATTATTTTCCAAAGTATATTTTAATTAAAAACAACAATATCTAAAACAAGTAAAATGAAAAAAAAAATGTAAAACAATAAAAACAGAACTAATTGCCAAGAGGTTAGTAGTCATTAAACTAAAGTTGTAGGCGCTACAACTTTTATCTCTCTCTTTTACCCCCTTTTTTTTTTTTTTTTGTGTGTTTGTGAAGAGGTACTTACTGTGCCTTTCTGCAGGGTTCCACCATTCTTGTTTGTTTTTTTTTATATAAGAAAAAATAAAAATTTGCACCATTTTTTGTAAATATGTGAATTTTGTAATAGATAACAACAAAGGCGAAGCTTTTATAATACCCCAATTACCCTTCTTCGTTAGGATTTCAAAAAAAAAAATTCAACCTATTGGGATCTATGGGTGGATTTGGATCCGCTCCGGACCTTAGTGTCCAGAGCCTCCTCATCCACAAATTTGGGCCGCTGATTGGTGTGCAAGTCAAATCAGGGCCGTTGGTTAAGTGTGGTGGGCCAGGAAAATGAATTAAATAAGACCGTTTGATGCAATTTGTGTGGCCCAAATTAATAGATGAGGAGGCTCCAGACACTAAGGTCCGAAGCGGATCCAAATCCTCTATGGGTGACTACGGTCATTATATTTCAGAATATATTTTAATAAAAAATAACAATATCTAAAATAAGTAAATAAAAACAATAAAAAAGAGCTAATGTGGCAAGAGGCTAGTCGTCATTAAACTATAACGTGAGTGAGATCTTAAAAAACATCAAAATTTAATTTGTACGAAATTGATTTTATTTGTGGTAGAAGACCAAATTGTCTTTTCATTCTTTTTAATTGACAAATAAGATTTTTATTAAGAGAGCTTTCGTGAAAAAGACTTGGATTAAGTTTATTTTAACAAAAAATCATGATATAACTTAATTTAATGATAAAAACATATATATTAATGAAAAACCCTTAAATTTTAATAAAGAGGACAAAAGAACTTAAATTTTAATGAAAAATGACACAATTTTAATATTAAATTTATAAAAAAAATATTTTTAAAAAAAACTTGACACTCGTCTATCATAGACACTGTTTATGAAATTGCACTATTTATGAAACTGAATGGTACTACACTATTTATTGGTCCAATTTCATAAATAATGCCTAGTTCTTGATCCACTTTCATAAATAGTGCTTAGTTCTTGGTCATGTTTTATAAATAGTATCTGGTTATTTGGCCCAATTTCATAAATAATGCATAATAATTGGTACTGTTTCATAAATAGTGTCTCTTTTTTGGTCTGGTTTCATAAATAGTGTCTAGTTATTGGTCCACTTTCATAAATAGTGACTAGTTTTTGGTCATGTTTCATAAATATTGTCTAGTGCTTTGTCATAAATAGTGTATAATCCAGTTTCATAAATAGTTTTCACCTATTGGTTTAGTTTTGGAAATAGTGCCTAATTTTTGTTTTCATTTCATAAATAATGTCTACTTATTAGTCTAGTTTCATAAATAATGTCATTGGTCTAGTTTCGTGAATAGTGTCTACTTATTGGTCAGATTTTATAAATAATGTTTAATTCTTGATTCAGTTTCATAAGATTTGAAACTTAGACCCTTTTTCATCTTGTAAAAGTACCATTGCGCCAAAACCGATGAACCCATAAGTGTTTAAGAAAGTTATGTTCTTAGTAATTATATTTCAAAGCTATTTTCAGTTACCAAATTAAAATTTCCTCACATTTTTTACATACCTACAAAATAAATGTAGCTCTCCATCCAATTTCTTGATCTTGGGTTTCATCTTGAAGAAATTTTTTCTTATGCCCGTAACACAAGTAGTACATCACGTGTTATTATGTAAATGATATGAATGGTATGAAATTTTATTTTTTATGCTATTAAGTTTTGAACACAAGAATCTTACAACTTGTATAGAGACACGTGGTGTACCATCCTCGTGTTCCAGGCACATTGACAAATCTCCCGTCATTTTGACTGTTATTAGGAAACAACACCACAAAATTCAAACGAGAATGTAATTCAATTTGAAATCTTTTTCTTATTTTAAGCAAAAATAAAATATTTAAAAAAAAACTATTAATGTAGCTGACAAAGAAAGAAAAAAGTCGAGTGTGGAAAGTTGTTGTGTTTTTGTTTTTTTTGTGGGGGGGGGGGGAATGCAAGTTAGGTTTTTTATGTTTTTTTTATTCTTTTGTCTTTATCATTAAATAAAGTTAGTGAATAGTTTTTTTTATTAAAATGTAAAGATTTAAAGTTATTTTCTTTAGTTTTCTTTTTGTGGGGTAGTTTAGATTTTAATTAATAGATATACGTATGCTTTATCTATATACAATCACTAAAAGAAGATATGTAGTTTTTCTCACATATCTATATATATATATATATATATATATATATATATATATTGTCATTAATCTAACGTTGAAGGTGGTCTTTTGTCTCTGTCATTTTCTTTTTCTTTTCATTTGCGTATAAAGAAGTAAGTATCAAGTATGTATTGTGTCTTTCGCAGGGTTCCACCATTTTTGTAGGTACGCTAATTATGTAATAAGAAGAAATGTATATTGTCGTTGTGAAAAGAAATAAATAATTTTCCTGGCAAAAAATTTCTCCAATAATAATCGGATTGGGTGGGCTCATTAAATTAATTAAACCAAAACGTTCCACACATGAACACTTCTTTATATGTAGGGTGAAGTGCCGATTTAGTCTTTGAATTATCACCTTAGTGAAAATTAGGTCTCTAAATTATTTTTCCAGTAAAATAAGTCTCTAAATTCATTAAAAACTGCTAATTTCTTCCCTACTATTATATTCAAAGCTATTTTATCTAATTTTCTTACACTTTAGAATGTACTATCGTCATTTTCTTGCCTATAAGCCATTTACATTTCATATAGGTTGCAAATCTAATGTCTAATTTACTGTGACAGCCCGTCCCGAATTTATAAATCTCGTTATGTGAAATGACTTTTATACCCTTACGTGACGGATGTGTATCGTTTATTGGTGATGTTTTAGCCAATTGCATAGCTTCCTAAGTTTTAGGGACCTATGAGAACTAAAGTCTAGTAGGTGTATTATTGGTTGGATACACATTGACCACACAACATCCAATCCCTCATCTCACTCCCGTCATTCTCTCTCAGTCACTTCCTTTCTCTTCACTCTCGAAACCTCTCTCTCTCTCTTCTTCTTCTCACGTACAGACGACCACCAAAATCCATCAAAACTTCACAGATCGTGGACACCAAGACCACCATTCAACTCCTGAGGTCCTTGCGAGCACAGTGACACCCATTTCAGGTATGAACTTCATCGTTTTCAAGTCGAAAATCAAGCACCAAAAATGGGCACTGTTCATGAACTTTTTTTATGGTTGATTTTTAGGACAATCTAAGCTCACATGGAGCTTTGTTAGGATCTATAGAGGCTCGGGGACGTTCGTTGGGAGTGTTTTGACGTCGGGATCGTGTAGAACGAAGGTGGCCGGTTTTGGAGAATTTCTCGACGAGATTTTAGGCCTTTTTCGAGGTTTTTGAAGGTATAGACTTTTTCTATTCTTAATTTTGAGCACGTAGGAAGAAAAATGAGCTAAAATGGTTGAAAAATGAATGAGATATAGCGATTTGAAGTTACCCAGAAACCGGCGAGATTTTCTAGCGCCGGCAAAACCAGGCCAGCGAGCCAAGGAAGAAGAAGGCCGCGTGGGGGTGCGTAGACCCGTGCCACCCATGGCGAGTGGGGGCGCGTGGCGCATCCTAAATTTTTTCTAAAAAAATGTTGACGTCCGTGACGTCGAGTAGGTCGCGTTGGTATATTCTTATGCCAAAATTAAGTTATGTATGAGAAGTTATTTCTGTAGTTACGTCTATGTGCTTAAATAACGTATTTTTAGTAATTTCTCATATAGGTGAGACTTATTCCGAGGACGAGCGTAGCCAAGCTAGACGTGGGGGCTACGACCCAGCAACCTATCAGTGAGTGGGCAGCTATTTTTTCGTATAAACCTATATACATAATGATTTTTCCTGGAATCAGCTTTTAAATGAAAAGTACGTTTTTATCACCATGCATATAACTTAGTATTGATGTATGAGTATTCATATATACATTTCATGCATATGTTGGTGCCGAGGACGCACAGGTAAGTACCAGGTATGTGCATGCATTGCTAAGAAAGAACAGACGAGATACGATGTGATATGATGTGATATGTTGTTAGCTCATAAACCTGCACATATTTTTAGTGCTTACGCCCAGAGTTAGGGGCACAGTCTTTCACGTGTCGTTCACCTCCCTCACCGCATGCTCGCCTTGGATCCAAGTTAGGTGCACAGTCCTGTCGTACAGACCACTGTAAGTGGGTTCGACTCGTAGGTGACCCGCGAATCCCTCGCACAGTCTTCATGTGATTGTAGCACTAGAGCATTCTTATATTGATACAGTGATGTGATGATGACCTCATGAGGATATTGATGTATGTGCAGAGTATATATATGATGAGATTGAGATGTTATGAGCTATATATACAGCCGAGGGCTTAGTTGATATCTAGTAGCTATATGGTTATCGAAATGCATGGCATGGTTTTTGAGATTCAGAATGGTTATCGAAATGCATCGCATCGCATCGCATATATATTTTGAGATATGTTTGATAATGAATAATGCTGAGCATGTTTGAGATATATATGTACATACTATTTTCTGGGAATTTATACAGGTTTTACGGAGAAGGGTTATACTTTTGAGAAAAGAATGATTTGAAAAGATTTGTTTTGCTTACCCACTCAATTTTGTTTTTCGCCCCTCCAGGTTCTAGATAGCTAGAGTATCGTTGGTGGCTAGCGAGGATTGTACGGCAGTTCTGACAGACTTCGCTATATGTATGACACCTTTGGTGTTATTCGAATCTTTATTCATGTCTGACTGTATTTTAACTTAGTACGCTATGGTTCTGTATAAGTACTATAATATCTCTCTAGCACACTATCTCTTTTAGGCTGCTAGTGGATTGGTTTTAAATTAGTTCGTATTTTGTTAATGATTCTTGCTTCCGCACTGTGCACTTGGCTACGTCACACTCACGTGACGGCCAACACACCCCACTTTCGGGTCGAGGTGCGTCATTTACCCTCCAAAGTTAACGTACATTATTTCTTATGTAAAACTACCAATTTACCCTTCAAAGTTAACTTTATACACTATTTCTTTATGATAAACTATTAATCTACCATCCAATGTGTATCACATACAAGTAACGTGACTTAAATTGATGAAAAATTGAATATAGTAGCTTCGAATATTTAGGGATGTAATTGGCATATTTTTATAATTTAAAGACTTTTTTTTTTTGAAAAAATAGTTTAAAGACCCAATCTTTACTGAGTTGATAATTTAGGGACTAAATTGATAGTTCACCCTTATATGTATAACCTTGAAGCATAGTTCCACATCGATTAAATTGAGAAATCAAATGTTGACAACCATATAATAAGGAAGCCAAAGAGTGTAAAAGGGACAACTGAAAGAGTATTCTTAATTATGTCAAAATATAATAAAAGGGAGTTCGCCAAAAAAAAAAATTATATATATATATATATACAGGCCCTTCTCAAGAGGGATCTCCATTTTTTTTAAAAAAAATTGGGATACCCTCTTCACCGTTAGATTTGACTTTAATAAAATTCTGTGGTTGAGATTAAATCACGGGCCACAGAATTTCATTAAAGTCAAATCTAACGGTCAAGAGAGAATCCCCATTTTTTTTTTTAAATGGAGATTCCTCTTGTGAAGGGATTCCTACATATATGTGTGTGTGCGCGCGTGTGTACAAGTATGTATAATAAAAGGGTTTCGGGACAGTTGAAAGTTTGAAACGACACATTGTTCGAATTGATTGTTTGATTAAAGAGTGGGAAGAGTTGGGCGTTGTTGGTAACAGAATAAAGTGCTCCCAACTGTTGCTTGTGATGTGCGCATTTTCAATAGTTAGAACGCACGTCCAATAGTTTGAACGCACTTTCAATAGTTAGATTCCATAGCTCGACTTTCATTAGTTTTATTCCTTGATAATTACTAATATAACTTCTTTTTTTTAATCTTATTCGTTTATATAGAAGCGATTTTCAGAGATACAAGATTAAAACCATGATTTCAAATGTAGAGAAGAACACCCTTAAAAATGTGCATGGTTTTGTTGGCCTGTAATAAAACTCCAATAAATATTTAATGACGGCACACTGAGGCAGAAGTACTAATGACGATTTTTTGTTTTTCTTTTTGTAGAAACAGATTAGGCGAAATTAGCTCTTCGTCAACAGTCACATGCGAGGCACTAATCCTGTTCCAAAGGAGAAAGGACCGTTGCACCCAGAAACCCCCACCCACCCCCTACAAGATTTTATTAATAATACGAAGAAGAAGAAAAATAAGTAAAATAAGCGGGGAGACTACACCAATACCCGCTAAAAACAACTAACGAAAATGATATGAACTAATTTAAGATTGCTTAGCTTCAGTCACCTGAAATTGATTTCCCATAATTCAGCTGCTCATATTTCATTGCCAAAATTCACTTCCACAACAACAATTTGCTCCTCATGACCTTGAATGGAAGAATGGAAGCCTGACACTGTTTCCTCTATAAGACGCATCAGCAAAATCGAGTACAAGTCCCACCACGTAAAACTAATCATTACAGTAAAATTAGCAAAAGCATTCACCAAACAATTCTCTTCCCTAAAAATATGCAAAAATGCAAGCGAGCAATATGCCTTAAACAATTTTCCCATGAAACTTTAAGAAACCATGGAACATCCATGGAGTGAGCTGATAGTAGGCTGATGACATGCATAGAATCTATTTTAACCAAATGTTATGCCATTCTTTATCCCATGCAATCTGAATTGCCTCGATGATAGCTACAATCTCCGCAACAACTACACTTGGATAAAAAGACGAGGAGGCAAATGCTCTTAAAAAAGACCACTAGAGTCACGAAAAATACCACCACTACCCACCTGACTATTCCCTTTACAAGACCCATATGTGGTAATCTTAATCCACCCAACAGGAGGCGGATGCCAAAGCACAGCCACAAAACTAAGAGCATCCAAAGAAAAGGATGAAATTCTTAATATGAAGAATATGGAAACCGATACACAACCAGTGAAAAAAAAAAAGATGATTCCCTCCAATGCCGTAAAATACGACGTGGGATCCGACAATACTAAAACTTTTGTTCTCAAATTTGATCTGGTTCCTTTCGTGCCAAATCCACCAAAAGAAATTGCAAATAACCAAGAACCAAGGTTTCCGAACAAACGTGGAGAAAGATGAGACCAAAGAACCATAAAAAATATCTTTAATGAATTGCCAAGGATCATAAGGCTTGCCAAAATGAATGAAAATCAATTTCCATAAAGCAACTATTTGAGGACAATGCAGAAGAAGATGTTCATAAGATTCCCCAACATTATAACAAAAAAGCGCAATAAGAAGCTAAAGCCACACTTCGGCATTGCTATAAATCATTAGTCAATAATCTCTCATGACAAGCTTTCCAAACTACTAAGCTTTTGTGTGGCTAAATAGATTGATGGCAAACCATTTTATCCCATTTTCTACACGGAGCATGAGATGAGAAAAAAAGAAAAGCCTCCTTAGCTGAAACAATACCTCAAGATGTACCTATCCAAAATAAAGGATCATCCATGTGCGTTATTGACAATGGAATCTTCATAATCTTCTCCAAAAGGTGAGGAAAAGAAGAAGTAAGGGGAAAAGAAGAAGTAAGGACAATGGCAAAAGACCATTTTGCATCCTGAATATAAAAAAATTTACCTTAGAATTCTAAGGAATTATGTCAACCTCACCGATATTAGAGAGCAAAGGGATTCCAAGCCAGTTATCATACAAAAAAGAAATCTTACAGCCAGTACCAACACTCCATTGAAAGGAACTATAGAAAGAGGGCCACAGTTGTTTAAGCCTTAACGAAACGGAAAACTTCTTATAAGACTTTAGCAAATGAAAGTTGTCTTTAAGAAATATGTTACGTAACCAATCCGAAGCTGGTGAGAAAGAAGAAATTACATCCCAGCATCTTTTAAGAATGAGAGAACGGTTGGATTCAAAAAGATCTTGGATACCAAAACCACCATCTTCTTTCAAATTACAATAAGAACTTCAAGCTATTAGAGGCATACCTCGTTTTAACAGATCACCAGATGAAAATAAATTTCTTATCCACCCCTAGACCTCACGTAGCAAATTAGTAGGCCAAGCATAAATTTGAAAACTATTAACCAAGATTTCCTGAATTACTGAATTAATAAGTTGGAATCTCCCTGCTTGCGAAAGCAAAGAACCTTTCCAAGCCGTCAACTTGCAACGAATCTTATCAGCAATAGCTTGAAAATAGATCCTTTTCGGAAGACTCTGAAAAATAGGGACACCTAGATAAGTAAAAGGCAAATTTCCTCGACTTACACCAAGAACCTTTTGAATAATAGCATGATGATTACTGACATACTTCCCAAGAAAAAATAAATATTTTGATTTATTTATGGATTGCCCAGAATTCAAGTTGTACTTCTCTACAAAACTCATTAGGTTACACATAAATCGCTTATTTCCATGAATAAAATCCATAATATCATTTGCAAAAAGAACATGAGATGGTGGAGCAATAACCATGGGAACTGAAAAAGTGTCAATTAGATCATCTTCCACCATCTTTGTTAAACCCCTGCTAAAAACCTCCTCAGCTAGACAAAAGAGAATAGGAGACAAAGGATCCCTTTGATGAACACCATGAGAACATGTGAAAAAACCTTCAACTGAACCATTAATAAGGATAGAAAGATGAGTTGAAGCTAGAATAAAACGAATCTAATCCACAAAACCTGCTGAAAATTCAAAAGCGTCCAAAACCCGAAGAAGAAAACCCCAATCCAAAGTGTCAAGCGCCTTTCAAATATCAAACTTGATTGCAATATTCCCACCCTTCCAACATCTATCGAGGAGGTTCATGCATTTAGAGGTGAGAATGATGGGATCCACAATAGATCGTCCCTTCATAAAAGTATTCTGTTGGGGGGAGACAATACGAACAACAATAAGGCTTCAACGATATGCTAAAATCTTAGTGATAATTTAAAAGGAAAAATTAGCCAATGCAATAGGATGAAGATGATTCACCGAATTCGCTCCATCCACCTTTGGAATTAAAATCATTAAGTTAGAATTGAAGTGAGGCAGAATATTCCCTTGGGAGAAAAAAAAAACTTTGCACTGCTTAAACCACATCATTACCCACAATGGACCAACACCTAAAATAGAAAGACCCGCCAAAACCATCTAGACCCCGGGAACTAGAATGGTCCATAGACTTTAAAGTTTCAAAAATTTCATCAAGAGTTGGAATTGCTAACAAAGACTCATTTTCTGTTGCAATGACTACATTAGGAATAATGCAAGCAACCAAACCAATGTCCATCTAATGGTATTCCTCTTCACTTGTAAGTGAGAGGTTTGAGGTTCAATTTTCCCCAAAGACGAATTTGAACCACATTATTGCTAGCTAGCTCAGTGTGAGATTTAGCCCACTCTCCACTCCCTTAGTGTAGATAATATCGTTGTTAAAAAAGGTGAAATATGTATATCTTATATTTATTTATTTTATTTAATGAATATACGTATTCTTTTTAAGTATACCACTGTATATAAATAATATGCTTTAGTTTATAGAATTTTTTTTAACAAACGATATGATTAGGGGTGGACAAAAATCCCGAAAATCCCAAACCGTACCAAAAAAATCCCGAAACCAAACCGAAAATTCCAAAAAATTTGGTACACATCCCAAACCATTCAGTATGGGAATCAATCTCACCATTTGAATTGTTCGATAATCCCAAACCGAAGTTAAAATGTATTGGATTTCAACCCTTCATTACTAGGTTCAACTGTTTTGCTAGTAGTTGTTCTTCAGCGATGTTAGCCCTCCCACCTCCACTGCCATCTCCAGTTCCACCTTCGCCGCCACCTCAATCTCTGCCCCAACGGCATACCAGACGCCTGCCAAATCCCCAAGGCCAACGACACCAATCTTCTTCAGACAAATCATCATATCAAAGTTCGTTGCGAATCGAGAAGCCCCAACACTTGATGAAGTAAATTTAGTCTCAAGTAAACCGACAAAGAAAACAGTACTTCTGCAACCTCAACGGACAAATGCGCTTATATGGTGATGTGCTATTGCGTGTCTCATATTTAGCCTTATTCTTATTTTCTTTGGAATTACAACTTTGATACTCCAACCCTTTCAATCTTTCACTTCGAGCTTGAAACTTTCTGCCAACCCAGTCGAGTCTCAACCTTCTCTCTCTCTCTCTCTCTCTCTCTCTCTCTCTCTCTCTCTCTCTCTCTCTCTCTCTCACTCTTCACTGATCCACAGTGTTTGTGCATATTGTGTGCGTGTGTGTTGCAGATTGTTTATGTGTGCACATAGTTTGTGTGTGAATTGCTTTCATACCAAATTGAAGTTAACAATTGTGCACTATGCAGATTTGGAACAAGCAAAGCTGCAACATGGAAGTGCAAGCTATTTTTGATTGAATTGTGAAAATATTTTAGGAATCCCGATCCATCCCAAAAGACCGATAATATTTTGGGAATCCCGAAAATTAGGAATACCGAAATTTCGGCTCGAGATTGGTCTTCAAATTTTCGTCCCAAAAATTTTTGGTTTTGGGATTCGGGATCCCATACTGAACCAGCCCTAGATATTATTTACACTAAATGGGAGGAGAATAGGTTTAGCCTCACAATGAGCTAGCAATAATGTGGTTATAGATTTTTATTACTTTTGCATAAAAATAAGCTATGTGAGAGAAACATGATCACTTATGACATTATATAATATATAGTCCCTAGAAGAAGATATGTAGTTTTCTCACATATATAAAGCCATTAAACTAACTGTAGTTTTCTCACATATATAAAGCCATTAAACTAACTTTGTAGGATTGCTTTTGTCTCTGTTTTTTTTTTTCTTTTCGTTTGTGTGTGAAGTAGGTATTGTGTCTCTCTCTCCACAGTGTTCCACCATTTTTGTACGTACCTGGATTATGTAATAAGAAGAAAAGTATACTGTCGTTGTGAAAAGAGTTAAAATAGTTTTTCTGGCCAAAAATTTATCCATAATAAGCGGACCGGGCACTCATTAATTAATTAAACCAAAACGTTCCACACATGGACGCTTCTATATATATGTAACCTTGAAGCATAGTTTCATGCCCTTGTAGTTTTGTGTGTGCGTGAGAGAGAGAGAGAGAGAGAGAGAGAGAGAGAGAGAGAGAGAGAGAGAGAGAGAGAGAATGGAAGCAGCTGCTCGTGAACTGCAACAGTTTGAAGGAAAGCTCTCTGGAAAAGAAGAACAAGAAGCTGAAACACGCAGTGATGATGAGTATCATCCTAAACGAGGAGGCTGGATTACCTTCCCTTTTGTCACTGGTTCTCTCTCCAATTTTCATTCTCTCTTTCCGTTTTTATTTTTTTACTTCATTGCTTCCTTGCTTCTTTACCCGATCTTAATTAGTGTACATCAGTATGCATGTTATATGCAAATTAACAATGATCAGTCACTCTCCTAATTTTCTCTTACTAGAATTATGTTATTGTCGACCATACATATATGTCAGACAAATATGAATTCGGCCACAATTAATCTAGCCAAAGAACGTTTCTCATCTTCAATTTTAGTATATGTTATCTAGGCTTTTTTGTATGCCTCATGTGTTTTGACCAAAATCTCACTTGCCCGGCCCCTAAACCTGCAACAATGTGACTTTACCTCATGTGCATGGGATTGGGGCATTATTTTTGGTTAGTTTATTACCATAAGACAAGAGTTAACGATTTTTTTTACCAACTTGACGGAATAAGGTAATATGAGACACAAAATTAAAAATTCAAAAAAGAGAGTGAGATTTTCGTCAAAACACATAGGCCATATAATACACATATAAGCCTATTGGGTTAATAATTAATTTACTGATTAAATGATGAGCATATATATGAATAAATGCAGGAGGTATGTTGGGAATGTCTGTAGCAGGTGGCGGATGGGCATCGAATTTGCTAGTATTTCTGATAACAAAGTTCAACGTGAAAAGCATAAGCGCTACCAAAATCGGTAATGTCATTTTTGGCACCAACAATCTCCTCCCCATTGCCGGAGCCTTCATTGCTGATTCCTTCTTCGGACCTTTCCCCGTCGTCGCCACTTTTTCCTTCATTTCTTTATTGGTAAAGATTACTCACTTGTTAACTACTTCATACTCGATCAATTTCAACTCACTGCAGCTATGCTAATACTCTGCAACTAAGGGCATAATTTTATAAGTTGGGGGGTAGTTTTGTCAATCCAAGGAAGCAAGAAATATAGTGGGAATCTTGGAGAAGTGACAGCCACTCTTATTATATGGAAGTGAGAACAAAATATTGACATGAAAAACCAAGCACCAATTCACTATTAAAATAAAGCATAACGATTAATTAATGGTAGTAGTTGGCAAGTGGTTCTCTACTATAACAGTGAGGAGAAGTGTTTTCTTTGTATTACGACGTGGGTTTAAATTTTGTCAGCTTTCTAATCTAACATCTAATTTTAAAAATTTGTTGTTTAACAATTATCTATATACATGTGATGACTATAGTCAATTATTTTAAATAACTATGAATAACTTTCATCAGGGTATGACCATATTAACCCTAATAGCTTCAATACCCTCCTTGAGGCCTTCAGCATGTGCAACAATCGGCTCATCCCTCACTTGTGAAGCTCCATCAAAGTTTCAATTCTCAGTCCTCTATGCAGCAATATCACTAGCTGCTCTAGGACTTGGAGGCACTAGCTTCACAATTGCAACCATGGGAGCTGACCAATTCGACAAGCCCCACGACCAAGGGGTTTTCTTTAACTGGTATTTTCTGGCCTTGTACTTAGCCAACGTCATCAGCCTCACGGGCATCATCTACATTCAGAACAACGTGGGATGGGGATTAGGGTTTGGGATTTGTTTCGTCGCAAATGCTATTGGATTATTGGTGTTTTTGTTGGGAAAACGATTTTACAAGCAAGTTAAACCAAAGGGTAGCCCGTTCGTTTTCATAGCACGTGTATTGGTCGCAGCCATTTGGAAGAGGAAAGCATCAGCTGCAACTGCAAGAGACACGGATTATTATTACGGAGATGGAACTTTGGTTGACAACACAGTAACAACAAAAAGATTCAGGTATGCTGATAATTCTGTTCACGTCTAAAATTATTTTTAGCCAATTAACTTTTGTTTGTTTTTTCTATGTTAGTTGAACTCTTACTTAATTTTGTATTTTGGCTAAATTTATTGGCTACTCCACATAGACAAAAATTAGTATCAAAATATATTCATCATCAAGTTATTTTTACTTTATCTACCTGAAAAATACAAGTGTCAGATAAACATATATTTCACCTAATTGCGTTCTTAAACAACCAACATTGTATAGTTCACAAATTAAGTAATATATGTTTCAACTAGAGATCAATCCATGCTTCTTATTTTGGAATTTTTTTTTAAAAAAAATTATATGTTATTGTCAATCACTCACTTGTATATCTGACATTGAGAAACAATAATATAGAATGATGAAAGTGTGTGTAAAGATTATTTGCATGGGTACATCATGTCACAATGCATTAGTACCCTCCTAGTTTATTCTATAACACAAGGAAGCTGCATTATTGTACACCATTTTTTATGCAGACTCTTGAACTGTGCGGCGCTAAAAACCGAAACAGACAAGCAATTTGATGGCTCATATGCAAGATCATGGAAGCTGTGCACTGTCAAAGAAGTGGAAGACCTTAAAACCCTAATGAAAATCATGCCACTATGGTCTACTGGTATATTTTTAAGCACTCCAATTGGTATTTCTACCAGCCTTTTCATACTCCAAGCCCTAACTATGGACAGGCACCTTGGACCACAGTTCATAATCCCTGCCGGTTCATTCGCAGTCTTCAACCTTTTAGCCACAGCCATCTCCATTCTCATAGTAGATAGATTCTTACTACCCAAGTTAACACCCCTCCAACGAATAGGGATCGGTCACGTGATCAACATTGTTGCATTTATTGTGTCAGCCCTAATTGAAAGGAGACGATTAGGAGTGGTAAGAGAACATAACCTCATGAAGCATCCCGGTTCAGTGGTACCCATGTCAGCCCTATGGCTCGTGGCATCGCTATCTGTTTTGGGAATTGGAGAGGGGTTCTATCTCCCAGGTCAAGTTGCATTGTTCTATGAAGAGTTCCCAAAATCACTAAAAAGTACTGCAACAGCTATGTCATCGTTGCTGATTGCAATCGGGTTTTTTCTGAGCGCTGCAATCACGAATTTGGTAGACCGGACCACGGGGTGGTTACCAAATGATATAAATCAAGGGCGGCTGGACAATGTGTTTTGGATGTTGGCAGTGATTGGAGTGGTGAATTTTGTGTACTATTTGATTTGTACCAAGTTTTTTAAGTACCAAAACCAAAATGTTGAACTCAAAAATTAAAATTGTAATGGAAAATGTCTCCAAGTTCTAAGAATTTAGGGGGACCAACTTACTCATCACTTAAGAATAATTGCAGCACAAACTCTCAATAAACTTCACCTCATATTATTTTTTCCCTTGCGCACCAGACCTAAATAAGGACGAAAGTCTTTCTCGGCGGCCTCCTGGGACAAAGAAATAACACATTATTCTAAGGAAAGTGTTATTAGCACTCCAAAAATCTCATTCTACACTACTCACAAATGTATTTTTCTTTCCTAATATAGAAAGTTTGAAGTGTAGAACGAGATTTTTTGAGTGCTAATAAAAATCTCCTATTATAAAACAAAATACTTTTTTGAAGTTGAAACCGATTAAACTTTAGTTGGTGCATCAGCCCATGGTGAACTTGGTACATCCTTTAGTTGGTTTTCAATAATAATGTTGGTTTAGCTGTCATTCGATGGAAGTTTGGTTTGGAATATTGTGTGGATTAGGCGATGGCTTATATAAATTCATATACATAAAAACCTTATCCCCAAATGATTCAAATGTAATCTATTGTATTCACCAAAAGAAGAAATTCCCAGCAGAAGTGAGCCAAATATCACGTGTCAATAGAATTAGTGAGTGGATCAAGTTTGCTTTGGCCCTAGACATGTTTGATGCAAAATTCTGCATCCTGAAATAGATCATTTCAATACTTTAATCAAGGTTCTAAAAGGCAAGACGCTTGGGAAAAATTGGCTAGAAGCTAGGCGGCCCTAGGCAGTCTTAGGTGGTCCTATGAGGTTTTTTTAAAATATTTTTTTTTATTATTATGTATTTTTTTTCATTTTTGGTTTCATGGTGGTATACTTATAGAAATGGTGTATCTAATTTGCAAATTATGAATTTATTACAAGTTCATCCAATACTTATGAAAATGGTGTACCTAATTTGCATTTATCATTATTTTATTATTCATACAAGTATAAAAAAAAAAATTATATGTCAATATGCACTTATTTACAAGAAATTTACCTAAATCCGTCTAAACACCACCTAGTCGCCCGACTAGTGCCTAACGTTTTTTAGAACCTTGACTTTAATGATACAGACTGATCCTTACAGCAAGTAAGAGATAAGCGATTGGCAGGAAAGAATTCGCCTAACAGACTTGATATTTTGCCCCTTCTAGCTTTAAGTAGGGAAGAAGACGACTTGACAAGGGGGTATTGACCAACTGCTGTTGTGTACCAGTACAAATCAAGACAATTTTTCTAACGGAATTGGACTGATGGAAGGAGTAGGATTCTCTTCCTTCTTTTTTTTCCTTCTTCTTTCCTCTCCTGATGGAATGAGGCACCGTCCGGAGCATTGACTGGAAGAAAAAAAATTAGATTTGCACGGGGCATGTTTGTTACTCTTGAGGCTTTAGTTTTTGTTCTTATTATATTATATTTTGTCATTTTTATTAAATTTCAAACCCTTTAGTTAAATAATTTTTTGGGGAAAAATTTTATTTAAACCTATCTAATCTCTTTCTACACCCAACTTACTCTCTACATCCATATTATTTTTAATTAAAGAATTAATATATCTTTTAATCCAAATTTATTACCTAAAGTATCCTACCAAACCCAATTAAAAAGTATATTTATCTTTACACCTATTATAAAATAAAATCTCTAAGAAACTCAAAAGTCAAAAATCTTCTAAGTCATTTGTCTCCCCTCCCATCTTGAGCTCTTTAGAAATAGAGCTTTTTGTTTTTCAAATTTTTCTCTGCATTTTTTTACTGCTTCTTATTTGATTTTTTTATAAAGTTTCAAATTTCTACTGGAGCTGCATACGACATTATAGCATTTTTCATAGCTGTTGTTTTTTATTTATTTGTGTTTTGGTGTTTTTGTGTGTCTTTTTTTTACTGCAATTATTTAATTTTATTTGATGAAAGAAATTCATCTAACCTGCACTCACTAACATGCACTACCCTAAGCAATTTCTTAGAAGGCAAAACAAACGTCAATCAGAACTGCAACAAATTTGTAATATGAAGTTGAAGTGAAGGGTTTCGTATAGGAGGACAAAGGCTAGCATGAAAACAACTTTTGCTTTCTGATATGCCAAAGCCAAACAAATTACTAATACTTCTACTTTCCATAGAAAGGGTCTTATATATCAATACTTTCATTACAACTGCTGTAGAATGTTGATGAAAAAGAAATTGAAACCCAAATACTCATCTTTCTACAATCTAAGAAAAATTAAAATTAGACGAAAAAAAAATTTCATAAATCAAGTCATACTTTAGTTGGAGAATTCAAAACTTCAAAATCACCATCCATCGAAAAAATAAATAAATAATTAAAAAACTTGTTTTTCTCCATAAAGGCTATTAGGGTTTTAGCAAGAATGAACACAGGATAAACGATGAGCGATGATAAGATTTAATTATAGTGTGTAGGTTTATTGATAAATTTTAATTTTATTATTAATTTCATTTTGTATTTGATGATAATTATGCAATAGGGTAAAAAAGATAATATACATATACATTTAAATTTAAATTGTGTAGAAAGAGACTGTTTTTAAATAAAATTTTCCTTTTTTTGGGCAAAACTTACTCCAATAGTAGTCGGATTGGGTGGGCTCATTAAATTAATTAACCACCAATACGTTCCACACACGGACGGTTCTTTATATGTACAACCTTGAACCATAGTTCCATGCCATTTTAGTTGTGTGTGTGTGTGTGTGTGTGTGTGTGTGTGTGAGAGAGAGAGAGAGAGAGAGAGAGAGAGAGAGAGAGAGAGAGAGAGAGAATGGAAGCAGCTGCTCCTGAACTGCAACAATTTTAAGGAAAGCTCTCTGGCAAAGAAGAAAAAGAAGTTGAAATATGCAGTGATGATGAGTATCATCCTAAACGAGGAGACTGGACTACCTTCCCTTTCGTCACTGGTTCTCTCTCCATTTTTCACTCACTCTTTCAGTTTTTGTTTCTTAATTGGTTCCTTACTTCTTCAACCGATCTTTGTGACTTTACCTCATATGCTTTTATTTCGCGTCTAAATAAATTACCTGATTCAAATCAGGTTGGTTAAAAGAATCAATAACTTGGCTAATGTGCATGGCATAAGGGCATTATTTTTTGTTAGTTTACCATAAGTCAAGAGCTAAAGATTTTTTTTTATCAACTTGACAGAATAAAGTAATATAAGACACGGAACAAAAATACATGCATCAAAGTCACAGATTAAAAATTCAAAGGAGAATGAAATTTCGATGCAGTACATGAATGATAAATTAATACAGCCACATAAAGTTATGATAGTTGGTGTGGCTTATGTTCTTCAAAGAATATGATTAAGGCTTTCTTAATTAGGTTGCATTAACTATAAGATGTTTTCTTTAGTTTTAAGGGTAAATTACATTTTGCACCCTAGAATTTGGGTGCAATTGCAACCTCATACAACATCTTTAAAACGTTTCAATATCATAGATATACTATTATTTTATTTTAATTTCATACAATTGTTAAAAAATCTATTAAATTAACCGTTAAGTAATGACGTGATAAAAATAAATGTCACATTTGTGTTGACGTGACTGCTAAATTTATGTCACATGGCCAACCTCAGCGTTTTCCTCAATTGGAAATTTTGGATTTTTTTTAGTTTTTGGTTTCTTGGTTTTGCTAGGTTTGTGAGTATTTGAAGTGGAATGGGTGGTTTAGGCTCTAGATACTGTTTGGGAAAGATAACATGAAGTGTTTGGTTAGAGGGAAAATGAGAGAAAATGTGTAGGAAAATTTTGGGATTTCACTGTTTTTGTTTTAAGTGTGGGAAATTTTGGAACTTTTCCAGTTTTTAGCTTCTAGGATGGAGATCGACGGATCTGGAGCGGGGTGGGCAAGTAGAAGTTCGATGAAAAAAAATTGAAGACGCCACTGATGGACTACTGCTGATCGTGACGTGCAAGTAGCCTTTGATGGCCGACTCGTTCAAAATTGGCTGCTCGCATCTTCGCTTTGCTCATTGAGTTGACTCGCTCGTCGGTTCAGAAATCGCCATCTTCGCTTCGCCGTAAACTCATTGATAAGAAATTCAGATATCAGAATCACCATATATCTTTCTTAATTTCTTAATGGGTGAACCTCAGTTTACTACTTCATTTTTCATAGTTTTCAACATTTAATACATCAAGTTTTTTTGTCGTAGAGTCAAGTGTTAATTTTAAGACAATGTTGTACATCCGTTAGTCAAAATGTTAAATCTGCTGTTAACTGATGACGTGGTGCTTATGTGGACAATGATTGGGCGCCGCGTGTTATTAAGGGGTCCACGTGGATTTTTTTTAGAAGGGGTTAAAAAATTTCATTTAAAAAAAAAAAAAAAAAAAAAAAAACCTTCTTTTACATCTCTCATTCTCATCCACGTGGACAATGACTTGACCCGTCGTACTCGATCCACAAGTTCACCAGATCGTCGCTCTTGAGATCAATGTCGATAGCATCCAGATCGTTGACACGTGTCGACACCATGGAGTCCAGATCCAACCGGACGTGGTTCCCGTTGATGTCCTTGAACTCGACGTCCATGAGCGTGTCGATTCAACGGCCACAAAACCTGACCCAGTATCCGGACCCGACTGAAGGCCAAGGAACCCACCGGCATCGCCGATAGCGATGTCGTTGGGGGAGATGAGGAACATGAGACCGCTGCCGATTGAGGAGGGGTTGAGGTTGGTGACGGAGAATGAGAAGAACGTGGAAAAGCTCACCGAAATTGGGGAGGAAGGATGGCGAAAGCGAATGGGTTTGGAGTATAAAAAACGGCTAGGGCCGGAGTTGGGAACGGCAAGGTCGCGGGTGAGCCGCACACTTCCATTGCTCAGGTGGGCATCGCCAAAGAGCTTCAGGCTACTCAAAGTCAAGGTGTCGAAGTCAAATTCGTTGGCAGCGACGATGGCGAACACGGCAGCTTTAGGAATGTAGAGAATTAGAATGTAATGGAAGCAATGAAAATCTAACATTGTCAATAGCAACGAAGAAAACCCATCAAAAATATTTCTGTGGTGTTTGTCGACATGATTAGCGAGATCGAGAGTCAGCAAGGCGAGATCGTGAACCGCGACATGGTGGGTTGTTGCAGATGAGAGAATTGAGGGATAAGGTAGGAAGGAGGAGAGAATGGAAGGTGATGCCGATTGCAGAGAAGGGAGGGAGAGGGTGCAGGTGTGGCGGGATGGGGGAGGTAAAATAAGGGTTTTTTTTTTTAATTTTGAATTTTGAATTTTTTAACCCCTTCTTTAAAAATAAAAAAAAATCCACGTGGACTCCTTAATGACACGTTGCGCCCAATCATTATCCACATAGGTGTCACGTCATTAGTTAACGGCAGACTTAACAGTTTGACTAATTGATGTATGAAGCTGTCCCAAAATTAACACTTTAGGTATAACTCTGGGACGAAAAAAACTTAATGTACTAAATGTTGAAAACCACGAAACATAAGGGTAGTAAACTGAGATTTACCTTTTCTTAATTTACATTGGAATTTTGGAATTTTGATTTGTTTGGGCTGGGTTTCAAGGTTTTGGAGAAGCTTTGGATTTGCAGGTTGTGTGATTTCGTCGACTTCGGGCAAGCTTTTCAATTGGGGTTTTTGGACTCAAGTTAGGTTTTCAATTGTGGTTTTGGTGGTGAAGGTGAAAGGAGGGGGCAGACAGAGGGGGAAGGAGGGTGAGGATGAACGGCGAAAACTTGCTCAAGAAGATGAAATTTTGCTTTTTTTTCATTTTTTTAGTTTTAAAAAATATTTTTACTATATTATTTTCTTCTTTTTTTTCAACTTTTATGTTATCCATGTGACAAATTTTATGGAGCCCGTGGTGTCCTAATAGTCAGATAACTAAGAACTTAACAGAGATTGTCATGAATGTATGAAATTGAAATGAAATAATTGTTAATGTATGAAATTGAAATATTTTAAAGATCTTGTATGAGGATATAATTGCACACAAACTTGGGGAGTAAAATGTAATTTACTCCAGTTTTAATTATCTTTTGTATCAATGAGTATGTATTTCCCTATTTAAAAGGCTCCAATTGTTATCTTTAAAGGGCTCCAAATGTGGATTTGGATCCTCTCCGGATCCACTTGATTTGAGTATGTGGATCAAGTGATTCGGGCCGTCGAAATTTGATCAAACGGCTACAAACAGGAGACCTCTTTTAAAGTTATAATAATTATAGTCGTTTGATCAAATTTGGACGCCCCGAATCACTTGATCCGCGGGCTCAAATCCTTTGGATTTGGAGAGGATCCAAATTCTCCACATGTATCTTTAAAGTAGTTAATTAGAGAATTAAAAAGTTAATCTAAGAAAAGAGTGAATTTTCTCCTTCCTTAACATCAAGTGTGAGACTTGGTCGTGTTGAGCAAATTCATGATTAGCAACGTGAGTGATTCCGTTACCCCTGGTCGAGTGATTCCCAAGTCCTCTCCCTGTATCTCCCCGTAGCGACGTCGAGTGATTCTGTTGCCTCTTGGTCAAGTGATTCCCAGGTTATCTTCCTCGGTTTCCTTGGTTTCATCCAGCATCAAGTAGTATCAAAGCAGGTTCTCCGCTGTGCATCCACAAAGAACAGCCTCCGTTCTTTCTCTACACTGGATTTCCTAACTTCTGTTTTACCCGGCAAGCTACATATCACTGCGAAGGTCGAGCCTATTGTCTAATAGAAATGCAGAAAATGCAGCGCTCACTTGAAGTTTTGTAGAAATATTTCAGCAATATATTGAAGATACACGTTCTGCACCAAGAAAGAAAAAAAAATAAAACCATATTTCAATGGAAAGAATGCATGAATGTTTTGTTGCCAAGAATGATAATCAGGTTTTTGAAGTTAATTCTAAGCAGCTATTTTTGGAACAAAGATTTATTTTCTTTCCAACGAGTTGATTGGACCTTTCCTCCAATATATGATTCTGAAGATGGATATTTGCTGATTCCTACCAAAGAGGTGTTTCCAATTAAGTGCATTCAAGAAGTTACATCATCAACCACTACACAAGAAAGTCTTGAGCCTATAGTTTTTCAACTTCTTCCTCTAAAAAAGGAAACTCCTGGTTGGAAGATGATTTCAAACATGGCTTTAATGTTGCAGATTTTACTATTTTACAAATCTGGTTCGGTGTCTTATGGGATGACTTTTTGTTTGCTATTTTGAAGATATTATTAGCCCAAGTCATTGATACTCAATTATTTGGAAAGCTTCATCAGTTAATATCTTGGACAGGTCGAAAACCTAAACTCAAGCTTCGTCAGTTAATATCTTGGACAGGTCGAAAACCTAAACTCAAACAAAGATTAAAAAGGATTCGAATTCAATGACGAGTTCTTTTCGAGAATAGGAGATTGATGCAGTACATGAATGACAAATTAATACAGCCACATAAACTTATGACAGCTGGTGTGGCTTCTTGTTCTTCGAAGAATATGATTAAGACTCTCTTAATTAGGTTGCATTGTAAGTACAAAATGTTTTCCTTATTTTTAATTATCTCTTGTATCAATAAGTATGTATCTCCCTATTTAAAGGGTTCTCAAATGTATCTTTAAAGTAGTCAATTAGAGAATTAAAAAGTTAATCTAAGAAGAGAGTGAGTTTTCTCATTCCTTAAAATCAAGTGTGAAAATTGGTCGTGTTAAGAGAATCGACAATTTTTTTTATATGTGTGGATATGAATAATATATTAATTTTTTTTTTTTATTCCATAACCGGAACAAGAGGATACACGTTACACCACGGTTTTGAATATAAAAAAAATTCATTTTAATCTGTGTGTATGTACACAGATTTACACTGATCTACACCACGGTTTTGAATATAAAAAAAAAAATTGATTTTAATCCGTGTGTATGTACACAGATTTACACTGATCCATGGCATGGAGTCTTTTACATATAACTAACCGAAATGGCCTAATGTATGTTTGGAATTAATTTGAGAAAATTTTATATTTTTCTGACTCAATTTATGTCATAGGTGCGTCGTTAGTTATGATTAGTTCAAATATACAGTGTGCATGATACAAGATGCTCTCTGTTCTACGTATGCAGTACGTACAGTACACAGTGTTTAAGTGCTAATAAATTAATATTCGAAACTTTAATTTTTTTTTATCTTCATTAGACGATTGTTTATGCATACAAAATGTAAGTGATAAAAATCAAAGAAAACTAATGGATTTCTAACTGATGAATTGAATAAGTTAAAGAAAATCAATGAACCAAAATAAGTAAGAGTGTGTACAAGAATAAAGATTAAAGAGAGTACGTGAAAATCATTGTTCATAACTACAATAAAACATCGGTGGTCAAAAGAAGACTGAAATGTCTTTATGAGTTTTTCTGATAAATTTTTTTTCGTTTGTTAACAGAGTCAGTTGCCAATTTCGCAAGCAAGCACCATAACCATAATTAACCGATGACGGTTGAAACAGCTTCAGGAAATCTGTATGAACTAAAAACTGTGGCTGCATTGGCAGGTTAGCAAAACTACCGGTTCCGCCCGTTGTAAACAGCTCCGTATTCATAACAAAAAGGACCAAATTATTTTATTCGCAACGACATGCCATTTTCTGCGTTCGTATCTTGTCGCCGCCAGTCAACCACTTCGCTCAGAAATTAATGGCGCGTTACTTGTTCACCAACGGCGTCCTTTCGCCACCCGCCACCACTCCTCCGGTCGCCGCCTTCCTCGAAACCCACCCAGGCGCCTACACGACGTCCCGAACTCACAACAACGCGTCGTTCGTGCTGTTCTGGGAAAGGCACCTGAGGAGACTGGCGGACTCTGTGACAATCCTCTACAATTCGAATCCTCAACTTCTCTTCGGACCCCACTGCAAAACGACGCCGCCTTCGCTGCCGTCTCTGTCGTCCGATTCCATGTCGCTCCGATCCACGATTCGCGAGCTCGTGAACCGTTCGATGAAGCAAGTGCTGCCGATTGCTATGGAGGAGAGGAGCGAGGGGGAGGAGCTGTCGATTACGGCGTTGGTTAGTGGCAATTTGGAGAAATTGAGAGTTGGGGATGAGGGTTTTGATGTGAGTATCTACATCGGGAGTTATGTGCCTGCTGTGTTTGGTCTCAGAGAAAACGGTGCGTTTTTGGCTGTGGTGGGTCGCGGGAGAGATTTTGCTGCTGCAAAGTACTCGGATTGGGTAAGGTCGGTGTTGTGAATGATTCATTCTTCGTTTTTGTTACTTGGATTGTAAGTATTTTGAGCTGTTTCATTGTTTGTTTCACTTGGGTTTTCAATATTTTGAGTGGTTTGATTGATTTGGTGCTTGCATTTAAGTTGTTTTAGCTGTTTGATTGTTGGGTGGCTTAAATGTTCTTGAGCAGTTTGATTGTTTTGTTTCTTGGGTTTTAAGTATTTGGAGCATTTTGATTGTTTTGTTACTTGGGTTTCAAGTATTTTGAGCACTTTTATTGTTTTGTTAATTGGGTTTCAAGTATTTTGAGCTGTTTGACTGTTGGATTGGCATAATGTGCAGGATGAGGAAGTCTTTGGAGAGGCTGAGGCCGCCGAATGGGACGGAGCTCTTGTTGTCCAATGATGGTGATCGGATTCTTGAGGGCACCGTGTCTAACTTGTTCGTTGTCCGCCGAAAGGTTAGAGGCTATAAGACTTTGTAATTTCGAACCACATTAGGAAAAGTGTAACTAAGTATTATGTCTTGCTACTGTTATCAATAAGTTCCATTTATAGATAGTTGCATAATTGGAAAACAATGAAACTGTTCTCAGGATATCAGTGAAGCTAAAGCCGAAAGTATGCACTGTTTTGAAGTACAGACAGCTCCTCTTAGTTGTGTCCTTCCAGGAATTATTCGGCAACTGGTCATTGAGTATGTTCCCTCCTACTATTTTTTCGAATGTATTTACTATAAAGATGGTGTTATCAGCACCATTGCAACAGAAAAGAAAAAGAAATAGAAATCATTTGGATTTTTCGTTATGTTGCCACCAGAGTTTGGTAGCTGACATCTGATTGTTTCTTTATGCATGGTAGTCTTTTGTTCTTCTCTGGTGGCCAAACAAATTAGGATTTAAAACAGGAAGTCCTATTGGACTTCTTTGGTGTCCACGAGTTTAGCTCGATGCTTGAAATCAAATCTATTATAACTCTGGTGGATGGTTTAAAAGTTGAACTTTTGCAAGTCTGTAATGTTTTCCCCTTAATGTAAGTGAACACTAACGAGTGACCCTGGAAGCAGTATTAAATTGTCAACTCTGGACTAGGATCGTGCACTCAGTTTACTTTTGATCAATTGATTTCCAATTTGATAGGTATATCGAAATTGATAAAGTGCGCATATTGAGATCTGTTATGTTGGTTTTTCTTCTGGTAATTTATGTAGAGTCTGCTTGAGCAAGGGAATTCCCTTTAGAGAAGTTGCACCGTTGTGGTCAGAGAGAGAATTTTGGGCAGAGGCATTCATTACAAGTAAGCCTTTACTTCTCTCTTTTGTCAGTGCCATGCAATTTGTTAACTATTCAAGTAACAAAATATCGTTGCCTTGGAGATCAGTAAATTTAAAGCCCGTCGACACTTCTTGTGGGGATTTACGACTGATACCAAAAGGCTTTGACCAGCAAGCAATATAAATGAGAATTTTAGTTCAGTTGCGATTCTGCAAACCTTTTGGGGACATTTTCAAGTCTAGTTATTTGTGTTTCCCGTCAACTTCTGAGTTTCAACATCGTATCTGCTAATTGTGTAATGAAAGGATTAAATTCTACATATATCACTGTTTTTATATGATATTAAAGTCAGATGAAACAATCAGGCATAATTGTCGTACAGTTACCTAGAAAGTTGTATGCCATTTAATTTTTTTATTATGAAAACGAGTAACCATTTGTGTGTCAGAACATGAAATAACATTAGCTTATTAGTTTATTAGATTAGAATTTAGGGGTCGATAGTTTTTTTGCTAGTTTGATGCATCATGCACTCCCATTCTGATTATCAAATGCTCTGTGAAAGCTAACTGTTCCAAGGGGTTTGATTTGAGGCAACACTGCGCTATATATTAGAATATTTTGTATGATTAATATTGCAGGCAGCTTGAGACTTCTGCAGCACGCGAAGACAATTAGTTTTCCAAATTCATGGGAATCACTGGATTCTCATTCTTTGGAGGACATCACATGGATAGACAAGCATTTTGAGGTGTGTGCATCTAAAGTTTCAAGATGTCGCAACTGTTCTTTACTTGTCATATTTCTCTGCTTTTTAATCACTATGTATTATTTTTAATATGACTAGGACGGCCCTGGGATGATCACTACAATAATCCAGGTAAATCTAGATATTCTTCTTCTCTTGCACAAAATGTCAAATTGTTCAACCCACAATGAAATAAGAATAAAGCAGTCAATTCCCCGTGTAAAGTGAACTGCTTTAACATCATTCCTCATGATTCTGATAACCATTTTTTTTTTTTTCCCCGAGCAGAAAGAGGTCATGGAAAAGGCAGTTTTAGAAGGGTACTCTGTCAGTTACTTTGTATAAAAGGTGGACAGATCTTCTTCTGCATAGTACTTGTACCATGAGTTTATCGTCTTGTCCCTCCCTTCAATGCTGGAACGGGTGATAACTAAGCTTGAATTTACGTCATTTGTCAAGTAAGCTTTCTATGGTTCTTTTAGTCCAGTTCAAGCGAACCAAGGAATATAATGAAAGGGATACTTTGCATAGAATGTAAACCCTCTTAGAACATAGCTATGTGGTATCAAGCCTCTATCACAGATACAAATTAGTTTTTATCTCTTTGCTCTCGATGTAATTGGCAATACGTTCGAAGACATTCGATATACTTATATTTTAGACATTTTTATGCATATTACAGCCAAGGTTCTAAAAAACACTAGGCGCTAGTCGGGCGACGAGCAGGGGCCTACTAGGCGGATTTATGTAAATTTATTATATATCTTTGTAAATAAGTGTCTATTTACACTTAATATATATATATATATATATATATATATATTTATATATATATATATATATATATATATAGGAAGCCTTTAAGGGGAGGGATCCCCATTTTTTTTTAAAAATGGGGATACGCTCCACACCGTTGGATTTAACTTTAATGAAATTGTGTGGCCTGTGTTTTAATCTCAACCACACAATTTCATTAAAACCAATCTAACGA
The DNA here is from genome assembly GCA_963580275.1 of Crataegus laevigata. Lineage (NCBI taxonomy): Eukaryota > Viridiplantae > Streptophyta > Magnoliopsida > Rosales > Rosaceae > Crataegus > Crataegus laevigata. The sequence goes on from OY756951.1 coordinate 9,820,005, forward strand.
TGGGGAGTGTATCCCCTTTTTTTTTTAAAATGAAATCCCTCCCCTTAGACCATCTCCAATGGTGACCTAAAACCTAAAAATATTTAGCCCAGAAAATTTAGGGCCTGTTTGGTATCTTATTTAAAAAAATTTATCATTTCTCAAAACATTTCTTAAGAACATTTCTTGAAAACAATTTTCTTTAATACTCAAAAACTTGACTGGTTTGCGATTTAAAATTTTTAAATCTTACGACTTAAACTTGATTAGATTAGAGTAGAAACGAAAAAAGTAAAAAAAAAAAAAAAGAGGAGAAAGAAAGAAGAAAATAGAGATATATTTGGAGTGAGAGGAGAAGAGGGAAAGAAAAGAAATGAGTGAGTTTAAATTTAAAAACTCTAAAAATTCATTTTTTTTTATGTTTTTAAGGAATAGAGTATATTTTTGAGTTAGTCTTGAGTTCAATTTTTAAAAATAGTCATACCAAACAAGTTTTTAAGACCTAAAACTTGAAAACTGTTTTTGAGTTTAAAAAGTTGGATTCAAGTACACTACCAAACAGGCTCTTAGGTTTTAGCCTAGAAACAGTTTTTCTACTCCAACCATTCTAACTTAAAATTTTAGTCCGAAATTATTAAAGAATGAATTAAGGCTATTTTTTTAAATTAACTTTTTGAAAGAAAAAAATTACATAGACTATTCTAAATTAATTTTATGAACATTTTAACCTAAATATTTTTAAATTCCGATAAATTTTGAAAAATCACTAAATTAATAAATGAAAACCATGATAAACTACATAAACTTAATACATACGACATTTAATAAGCTTAATACAAATGACAATTAATAAACCACATAAACTTAAAAATAAAAAAAAACTAATAAACTTAATACAATCGAAAACTCATAAACTACATAAACTTAATAATGATAGTCTTGATTTGGTGATGGGCTTGGGTGATGGTCTTGAGATGGACTTGGGTGATAGTCTTGAGATGAATCATCATCTTGAAATATACTCTTTGTGGCTTCCCTTCGTAAAATCTCCTTTTGCTTACCACGTAAGTATTTCTTCCTCTTTGGAGTATATTGGTCGAGGTCCTCCATCATCAAATTAATTTCGAACCTTTCTTGCTCCCTATCTGCTTGTCCCTTCATGGTCAAACGCATTTGGGCCAATTCTTCTTGCCGACGACACTGGTTTTCGTTCATTCTTGCCATTTTGCTAGCAACTTGTGCACGTATCAGATCTTGGGACTTCTCTTTTCTCTTTGCTTCCTTTTGCTTATCTCTACCCGGGGGCCTTGCAAAAGAAGAAGTTGGGGTTATTTGTTCGATACCTTCATTGTCGGCAAAACTCACACCTTCACTGACATCATTTGGGGGTAGGGCTTCACTATGAAATAATCTTCCACATTGTTGGTTCGCATCGATTCCCCACCTCGGACAATCTTTGAGGATGTTCCAAGCATGATGCAACTTAAAAGCTTGATTTTTTGGTGTAGTTCTTGTTCGGTAAATTGTCATTGTTTTGTCACCCTATGCAACAAATACATAAAAATAATTAGTTGCAAAATACTATTATGTACATGACAACTAAAATATCAACAAAGAAACTCACAATTTCTGAGGCGCCCCTTCTACTAGACATGTCAACCATGGCTCTCTCCAAGCTTCCCTTCCACAAAGTGCATGCTTTGTTGATAATCTTCCACCGATCATAAACATCACCAACTTCCCTTCGACCGGCGTTGGAGTTTTCATGAAACTTATCAACGATTTTGCCCCACAAAACCTTTCTATTTTGATTGGTGCCGACGACACCATCTTCGCTAATAGAAATCCATGCCAAACATAAAGCAATATCTTCGTCAAATGTCCAATTACGACCTCTAGCATGCTCTTTTGCCATCTTGAAAATTTTGGAAATGAGAACAAATAGTAGAAAGAAAAATTGGAAGAATTGTAGGATAAAAGTGAGTTTTGTGTGGATGTTTGAACAAATACATAGGTATTTATAGAGTTTTTGGTTGAATTTTAAGTTAAATATTTTTTTTTAAATTATTTTAGCCGTTTGATTTAAATTTGGATCGTTAGATCTTTCTTTTTACCGTTAGATTTGATTATATTCGATCTAAGCCGTTGAATTCAATAAATATATAAATATAAAACTTTAAAAAAAAAATTTGAACTTTGACTGTTGGATGAAGAAAAGTAGCCGTTGGGCTACAGTGACTCTGACGGGGGAAGGGGACAGCCCACGTGGGTGGGCCTTCTGGTGTGTTTTTTGTGGTGCGTGAGGGGAGTTGGGGAGAGTGGGTTTTGGGTTGTGGGCTTCACAACCCACTTTTCACTCTCAGTCGTGGGTCCCACTTCAATTTGTGAGCTAAAATGTGGCCGGAATTTGTTTTTTGTTTTAGGTTTTAGGTTTATTTTAGGTCATTGTTGGAGTGGATTTGGGGGGGAGAAGGGAAATTTTAGGTTATAGAACACCATTGGAGATGGTCTTAAAGGCTCTGTGTGTGTGTGTGTATATATATATATATATATATATATATACTTGTATGGATAATAAAAGAATGACAAAATGAAAAAGTAGAAGAATACGCAAAGTACATCTATCCAACAAGTTCAATATTTAAAAAACAGTAAGCATATAATCATAATAAGGAGTAGGGGTGTGCTATTCACACACCTATTTTTACTTCTCACACACCTCTTGTTGATTTATGTCATTTAATCTTCTTCAATTCATCTGATCCGATGAACGAAAATTAGATGGGTGTGTAAGAAGTAAAAAGGGGTGTGTGGATATCACACCCCTAAGGAGTATTATTTGATGATAGACTAAATTCTTCTTGTTCATGATCCTTGCATTGGATTGGATATAGACTAAACTATTTAATGTTTTATCTAATTTATTTCTTTTTTTTTTGTATGTCTCCCCTCAAAAGTTCTCCAATTCATTTCACAATTGGATGAATTTGTAGTCAATCCATCACTTACAAATTAGGTACACCATTTCTATATGTATACCACCATGAAACTAAAAAAAAATTAAAAAGCACACAATTAATTTTTTTTAAATAAAAAATAAAAAAATAACCCAAATCCGCCTAGGACCTCCTAGCCCGCCTAGACGGCTGCCTAGCTGCAAACCGATTTTTCGAAGCGATTTGTCCTACATTGGGGCGGGTCTTCACTGTCTAAGCCGATTTTTAGAGCACTGATTACTGCTGGAACTCATAGTTTAGTCCTGTGAAGATTGGTAGACAGGTCTCATACTTCCAGTGTACCCACTCCAAACTAGGCACGAGCAACATCGGTTGTCATATATGAGAACCCCGGAAACCAAACAGAACCCAGTAACTTGTCAGGTACGGTCTCATCAAAAGAACAGAATCCGTCTACGTGACCACCGTAATAGCGGATCTTAGCAGGAATTCCGCTTAATGGCACCCTTAATTGTTGGGGACCAACTTTTGCTTCATCTTTTTGCACAGCTGCAGCCGAACTCTGTGAACCCTAAAAATGTAAAAGCTTAAATGCATTATTGTCCAATGCCTCTACTTTTTCTGAGTTGGAATAACAGCATAACATGGGCTGCTGTTTGCCAGCCGAACAAGCATCTTCTTATCTTTCCTTAATTAAGTAGCTGATTACTTAGTTATGGCCTAAACACGTCTAATTTTGTTTTCCATTTCTTCATTTGTTGATGCGGACCTTGGTATCTTTCCTCTAATCGTGGAGTGGTTTAGGGATAAGATCAGCATTGGCGTCTCGAGTTCGATTGATCACTTTGGTGCGGGAGCAGCGCACGCTAGTATAACCAACCTGGCTATGAATGCACGTTGTTCTCTTGCTGAGTGCGATTTCGTTCGATTAAAATGAAAAGAAAAACTCGATTTACACTCGAGTTGCATTCATAATTTTGAGACCGATTACAATTCTTACATGTGTTTAATACATTATCATTTCGACTAATGGTCATGATGTTTCCCACATAGCTCATAATAATAAAACTGGCTACAACACCTTTTTATTAAATTCGAATGGATAGGGATGGCAATATTAGCATAGACCAGCTTCACCTAACCTTGAGACCCACTATAAATTATGTTGCGCTTTATATGTTAATAACACCCTGTCAGTTGGTCATTCAATCAAAAAGTAGTATTAAAAACAATAATATATTTTACGGGTTAATTCGTTTCACGTTATGTCATATTATAGTGCTTTCAAATTTTAGAATTAAATTTCAATCGGGTCATGTTATGCTATTTTAGATATCCATTATTCCTTTATAATAAAAAATATATATATGTACAAAATAAAATAATAAAAATAAAAAACAAGTCTAGGTTTTAACTTAAAGTACAAATTTACTTCATCCTAAGTTTAGAAAAGGCATGAGAAACCCTATAATTCTACGCGTTTGTTGTATCAAAAACGCAAATTGTCAGTATTTAAGACAAACACGACATTTTATCATTCTCTAGCCTAGGGATTGGTAATGGTTCAGTTTGGGGACGGAAAATACTATATCCATTCTCATAACCACAAAAATTAACAATACCCATAACCACAAAATAACCATCAAAGATTATCCATAACCATATCTACCGGGTAACGAATTTTCAAACAGTTATCGGTTATATCCATCTTCGTAAAAAAAAAAAAGGTACATTGCAAAAAACTACCTCAACTATTAGTGTCACGACACTTTCATACCTCATTTTTAAAAATTGACAATGTCATACCTCATCTTACGAATTTGTGCCAATGTCAGACCTCCGTCAATTTTTCTGTTACTTTTTCTGTTAAATGCTGACGTGGCCAAAGACGGGACCCACTAACTAATCCACCTAGATTAAAAAATAATTAAATATATTTTTAATAATTAAATATTCAAAAATTAAAAATTAAAAAACTAAAAAAAATTTAAATGGCCTAAAGGATCTGGCCTTCCCTTCCACCCGCACCGACTCTTTTTTCTTCTTCTCTTCGATAGCCACCAAACCCTTCCCCGCCCCCCCCAACCTTCCTCCACCACCCTCTCCCTCTTCTCTCTCTTTGGGCAACCCTTCCCACCCACCCCCCCCAACCTTCCCCCTCCCGTCTTCCCAAACCCAAACACCCCAAACCCAAATCCCGTCTTCTCTGCGCCGATCACTACCGCCACTCTCCCTTCGACCTCCCCTATCACTCCCCTTTTCTTTGCGCCGATCACTACCGCCACTCAAAACCCATCATCCAAAACCAATTGACACCCAAAATCCATTTCTGAAATCGAATTAAATTAAATAATTTTTGGATACCCATTAATCGAATCATCAGAAATCCAAAAACCATATCCCGAAATATTTCAAAAAGCTGTGAAAAGCCATGAAAATATGTACTTGAAATCAAAGCTTGAATTTTTTTTTTCCAAGGATAACACACCTATCGCCTTCTCTCTGCTGCTCTCCTCCTCGGTGCCGGTGGTTGCAGAGAGAAGAGAGAGTTAGAGGGGGAGAGAGATGCGGGAGAAGATAAAGAGAAGGGTTGGTACAGATTTTAGGGATGCAAGTTGCATGGAGAGAGAGGGGAGAGAGAGAGAGAGAGAGAGAGAGAGAGAGAGAGAGAGAGAGAGGTTGGGAAGGAGAGAGGAGATATGGGTTTGGGAGGGGGGCACGGGTGATGGGTTTTTTTAAAAATATTTAATTAATTTTTTTAATATTTAATTCATTTTTTAATAAAAAATGGGTCCACGTCAGCACTTAACGGAAAAATTAACAGAAAACCTTACGGAGGTCTGGCATTGGCACAAATTCGTAAGATGAGATATGACATTGTCACTTTTAAAAAATGAGGTATGAAAGTGTCGTGACACCAATAGTTGAGGTAGTTTTTTGTCATTTACCCAAAAAAAACTTCAAAACTTTGAGTGCCTGCAAACAACAAACAAGAAGACAATTATTGATTTAACTTTGCATAATTCTACAGGCTTATAACATATGTAATAAACTGAAAAACTGACACTAATTGAGAATTTGCATGAATCAAATAACATGAAAAAGAATGAAAGATTACCTATTGAGCTAACAACATGCACCAATTTCTTGACAGTGAGACTCTTGAAGAGAGATGAATCTGATAAACTTGGAACATTTGATAATTGATATATAACACGATTCAATGAAATAATTTGGTTAAGTATAACAATAAGAGTATTGAATTGATAAGATTGTTGATATGCCCCATGTAAGATGTTTGCTGCATAATAAAGATAGTATAGGGTTTGATGCATGCATAATGAATTAGTACTATAGGGATAGGAATAATTGAATACGTTGTGGGCATGATTCCAAGACTCCGAAAGGCATAATTGAACAAAATATAATATATATATATATATAATACTCGGATCGGATTCGTGTACGAATATGGATTAGAAACCTCTATAACCATATCCAAAACCATAACCAAATAAAGTTCACGCTTTTTCTCCATATCCAAACCATACCCAAATTTTTAGATCCAAATCCAATCTATTCCGACGGTTATTCATGATTATCGGGTTTAACGGTTAGAATTGTCATCCCTACTGTAGCCTTCATGCACACACTCACTCGCATGCAGAATGCATTTTTTGAACCACGATGTGCTACGATGAACGTATACATTTTAAATGTTTTTATATAAAAAAAATATTGTACTAAAAGAATTAATTATGCGTGATGTGCATGCCAAAGACCTTTTTATAACCGGCACTACACGCCTCTTAATATATTTTAAACATATTTAAAAATAGAAAAAATAATATTTAATAAACAACTAATTGAATCACATTATTGCAAGCCCATTGTGAGATACTAATTATTTAAAAAAAATCTATACAGGAAAAAGTTAAATATTTTTTATTAAAGAAAATAGTTTAACATTGTACACTGAATAATAAAATATTAAAACATTGTTTATCACTATAGACCGAATAGTAAAATATCAAAAACACTGTTATCACTGTTCATATGACATAAATACCCCTGTATTATTTGATGCATTATTTTGGATTACCTTTGAATTTTTTTGTTTGGATGGCACTTTTTTCCTAAGCTTTTTTGTGAAGCCGGTGACCCTAAAAAGACGCTGACTTTATATATAAGATAAGATATAAAAAGATAAGATAAGAAGATACAGCGAGTCATGTCAAGTATAAAGAGAAATTAACTCTGATTCGCTAAGAGCTTTTTTGAGGCCCATAGTTCGTAGTACGAAGTCCATAACTCGGCCCTTTAACCCTGTAAAAAAATTCAGAGAAAAAAAAAAAAACCGAAGGAGACCAGAACGAACGGTTTTGATAAATGGTAAGCATCAAGCCAAAAGCCTTCTTCCTTCCCCTTCTCCATCGTCAGATCGCTTCCCTCTCCAACTCGCGCCAAATACAAACACTTTCACCTTCCCCTCTCTCTCTATACATACAGGTGCGAAAAGCTTCTGTCTTTCTGCTCAATAATGGCGGCAGACCTAAACCTAACGGGCCGGCCTAGGGCTCCGATTCCAATTTCCGATTTTTTTTATTGAATTGTTTGATGAAATGCAGTGAATCGTTGTGAGTAATGGCGGAGGCACCGACGAGTCCGGCCGGCGGGAGCCACGAGAGCGGCGGCGAGCAGAGCCCTCAGGGAGGAGGAGGAGGCGGCGGCGGCAGCGGCGTCAGGGAGCAGGATAGGTATTTGCCAATCGCCAACATCAGTCGCATCATGAAGAAGGCTCTGCCGACCAACGGCAAGATCGCCAAGGACGCCAAGGACACTGTCCAGGAATGCGTCTCCGAATTCATCAGCTTTGTCACCAGCGAGTAATTTTCACCCCTCTCTCTGTCTCTCTTTCTCTCTCTACTGTTATTTACTTTGCTTTTCAATCGGAATTTTTTGTGTTAATTTTGAATTGGGGGTTTTTGGGTGTTTAGGGCCAGCGATAAGTGCCAGAAGGAGAAGCGGAAGACCATCAACGGCGACGATTTGTTGTGGGCGATGGCCACGTTAGGGTTTGAGGACTATATCGAGCCCCTCAGGATTTACTTGGCTAGGTACAGGGAGGTAATTATTCTTTAACTTTTGCCTTTTATTTCTCCTTTTTCTTTTACTTTCAATTCACTTTACATTTTAGTATTTTTCAAATGGAAATTTACAGTTTGTTTCTGGGTTTTTTTTTTCTTCTCATTTTTTATTTATGTAATGGTGTTTTTCCTTATTTTTTCAATCTAACACTTCCTTTCTTCTTATTTGTTTTTTCCCTATTGGTTGGGATCATTGGATTGTCACAGACAGAGGTAACTAAACATTCTTTAGTTGTGTTAAATCTAGTTTTATGTTCGATTAAGTTTGAACTACATTTGAATTGTTTAGTCTAGTAGTCTGTATTGGTTTTTGAGCGTTAGGAATGACTTTATCGGAAAACTTTGAACAGGGTGATGCAAAGGGGTCTGCTAGGGGTGGAGATGGTGCTTCGAAAGGGAATGCTGTTCCAGCAATGCCTGGCCCAAGTTCACAGGTCTAATTTTATAAAGCCGATTAAAAATTTATTTTGTGTAAAGTTTTGAACTTTGAATTGTGACCTCACTCAATTCTCTTTTTTGTTGGGTGGTGAATAAATATTGGCAGTTTGTTCATCAGGGAGCATTGAATTATGGCAACCCTCAAGTAACTATCTTTATCTCTCTGTCTTCTATTTTCCCATGGACAAACACATGACAAATATACACACACATTGTGTGCTCTCAGCCTCATATACATTTGATCATTTTCAGAAACAAACTATTTAGAATTACTCTAGAATGGGAATCTCTGTAATTGACATATGAACGACTTTGTTCAACTTTTAGGTTGCCCCTTCAAAAAGTTTTAGAATTATATAATCTTAACCAAAATGTACAATTGACGTGTTTTCCATTAGTCTTGTTTTGAGCATATGATATGTGCTAGCTAAACATTTATACTAGAGTTGCACTGGTTTTATGCAAATGCTTCTGGTCCATGTGGTCCATTAAAGCCACCAGTAGCTTCTTATCAAAAAGACCATAGAGGATTGTGTGGGTTTTATTATCTAGGTAAAGATGTTGTGATTCTAGGACACATGAATTCAAGTGAATTGCGTATAACAAAATTTCAGTATATGTACATGATACAGATAAATCTATTCTGAGAAGGAAAAAATTGTAGCAACTCTTTTCCTCCCCTCCCACTCCCATGAAAAATAATAGTGCTAACGAAGAATTCTGAACACAGTAATCAAGACATTCCATTACTTATGCTATGGATATGTAGATATACAATTTTTTCAGTAACTCTATACCTTACAAATCTTTAAATGATACAGAGAAATCTATTCTGAGAAGGAAAAAATAGTAGTAACTCTTTTCCTCCCCTCCCATTCCCATGAAAAATAATAGTGCTAATGAAGAACTCTGATCACAGTAATCAAGACATTCCATTACTTATGCTATGGATATGTAGATATACAATTTTTTTCAGTAACTCTATACCTTACAAATCTTTAAATTTCTTGTCTGGTTGGCGAAGAACTTGCTACTTGAAAAATCAACTGCCTTTTATTCTCTGATGCCCGTGATGGTTTTTGATACATCCTCCCGTGAAACATTCTGAAGTTGAGAAATTGTAGCTTTGCCTTTACCATCCATTGGCTGGTTTGGTAGTTGCCAACATGTCACCATAAATCTGAAGGCAGTTCGATGTAGTCTGTTTGAAGTTTGGAAAAATTTAGTCTGGGTTTGTACAAACTATAGGCTTCACAGTTCTCTTGGGGATTCTAATATGATGAACCATTTGAGGCATCTCGAGAAAACTTGCCTGACACATTAATAGACTGTTTAGAATAGTCTTTTAAAAGACACATTTTGTCACTTAAGGATCTCCATGTTTCATAAGAACCTATTCACTGGTGATGGGTCTTCATGTTTCTTAAGAACTAGTTTGTGGGTGAGGGTGTCTAGCATACCCATTAATACGAAGTTTTACTTAAAGTGTTCGGGTGGTACTTTTTTGTGTTTATTAGAAAGTGCACATGCTTTTATTGCATTGCATTAGTGTCTGCTTTAAGAAAAGTATCTCGCATTTTATAAGATCTTGCATTTGTCAAAACATGCTGTGAGTCTGTGACTCTGAATTTGTTACATTATTTTTATGCTTTTTGGGAAGGATATGATTTCTTATTGGTTTGTATGGTTCTTTTAGTTCAGTGAACGAATCCATTTGCCTTATATTTTTTTTTTTCTGTTCAATTGTAGGAGGATTATTATGTGCCTTTGAACAATATGGGAAATGGAAGTTGATGCTTTTGCGAGTGATATGAGGAAGGAGAAGGGACATGGATTGTGGTCAGTGTGCAATTGATCTTGATGATGTGTTCCTCGATATCTTGCAATCCAGGCGCAGCATCTCGTTGTTCATTCCATGCGAAGCAACGAGTAGAAGGTTTTAATTTCGTCTTATATCATTTTTAAGAACTCGGAGGTGGTAAATTTGTTAAGTTTCAATACTGATAGTATCATTTATGTGAATGACATTGACAACTATGTTTCTGGGGTCTCTGTTTTGGTTGGGGTAGGGTTGATTTGTATTTCGCAGATGCTCCCGTTAGCTGGGTTTGTGTAAAGTTTTCTTTGGCTCTGTGTCTAGTTTAGTTGCCTGACCGTGTTAAGAAATGCTGTTTAATCGGATGCTATTCTTAGAACCCCATTTTTAAAGAAAAAAAAAGTTGAAATATATGGAGATTTTCATATAACAAGTATGGTTATCTTACTTTGCTGTCTAGCTATAGCAAGTAATTGTCCTTGGGGATTTGGGGCATGGATTTTGCCCTGTGTGTTGTGTTTTATTCGGGATGCTATCCCGTTCGATGACTGAATTTTTGTTGCGTCGCAAGCCAAACGTGCACCGTTGCCAGTGTTATAGCAACAAAGCAAATAGCTTGAATTGGCGTTGTATGACGAGGCTCGAAAATCATTCGAAGATTTGAGTTTGATTTCGTGCACATAATTTTTCTGTGTATGTTTCAAACTGTGATTTTTAGAGTAGGAGGCGAGAGTTAAACTAATAAACCTCCGACGTTTGTTGTTGTGTTGCTGTGACTTGGAAGTCCTAGAAGCCTAGGGTTAGCGAGACGCTGTCGGACCTAAACCTAGTTGGTTAAGCACGTAGAACGTCAGACATGCTTAACTTATGAGTTGTTGTCGGACTAGGAACTCCTGTTACCTGAAACGTTGTGAAAATGTCGAGACCAGAGAGGGTGTAGTTGTATTTGTGTATACCAGATACCTCCACAGGGCATGAACCAAACAAGAAAGAAACAGTGAGGGATGAGTAGGACCTGCAGAAAACCACCAGTGAGTCGCACACAAAAACAATCACCAACCTCCAGTCCTCATCATCTCCCTGTCCAAGTACTCTCTCATTATTCACAGGCGCACGTGACAGCACGTGATCCTTGTCCCCACCAATGTTTGGACTTTTGAAGGAGCAGGCGTCACGTTGCGTGCACGTGAGCTGCGATTTGAGCTCGATCAAGAAAAACCAAGACAAAAGGACCTTCAAATTTTGTGGACCCTCTTCAATCATGGGTTAGTGCGGCAAACTTTTGGATTGCTCTCACCTTCAAATATATGCTTCATTTTTATACAAAAAAAAATAAAGAGGAAGAATGAGTGTGACTTCAATACTACGAACGTTTTATTTGTTAAAATTTTGTTTTTTTTTTTTACAATTATTTAAATTTTTATTTAATCTTAGCCATTCATTATACGTACCACTCAAAAAAAAATTCTATATTTATAACAAATATAAAAATAAAAGATTCTATATAAACATCATGCAATGCATCATGTGAGTGTGTGAGTGTATGCAGAAGCATGTGTGCCACTTAGGCCAACTCAGAAGAAGGAAAGAGGATCCTCTTCGGATCTAATTTGTAGGAATTTTAGGAATGTCTATATTTTAGTCGTTCATCGTATATTGTGCAGTCACTTTTAATCAAGTATTATTTGGATTAATTTTAAATGAAAAAAATCAAATAATTTCTAATCGCACGATGCATGATGAGTGGTTAAGATGTAAAGACTTGCAGAATTTTCACAAAGTGAATCCAGATAGAATCCGAATTCCAGAAGAACATGAGAATGCCCAGCTCACGCCCCTACCAGTAGCACCCCTTCTTCACGCCTCCTTTTATTATTATTTATTTATTTCTCCCCAAAAATCTTACCTTTTTACTCTGTGAACCCCACCCCAAAAGCCTCTGTTGTCAATGGTCAAAGGAACCCATATTTATGAGCTGACGAAAATATCCCTGTTGGTGTACAGCTGGCCACGTTATAATCCACAGAGAAAGGGAGAAAGGGTCGGGGGTTTTTGAGAGATTCGGCTGGCAAACCTCCTCACGTGGGACCAAAAGTGGTTTGCCAAGAGATGACAGAGCCACCCAGCACCCTTGATGCTCTTTATATTCCCACGTCTTTGAAATTTCTCCGGTCGAATATCGAGAGAAATAAAAGAGGATACAAAAAAACTCGAAAATTGTGGCTAAATCGACGTATTTTGTCTATATTTTCGTCATATAAATTAAATACCGGAGATATAAAAAACAAAAAAATAAAATAAAAATAACTTGAAAGCTTTAAATTTTAAGGATAATAACAAAATATAGAGTAAATTGAATAATACCAGAATTGACTTTTTAGTGGAAAAATGTAATTTTTCATTAAAGTTTCATGTAAACAATGCATCTTACTATTTTTATCTTATTTATTGTTTTAGTTTTGATGTCAGATAATCTAATTTTTCATTTTCACAACATTATGTGTCACATACCGGCCCGGGCGCAGCCACCTCTCGGGCCGGCTCCACCATCGTAGCACGATATTGTCCGCTTTGGGGCCCGACCACGTCCTCACGGTTTTGTTTCTGGGAACTCACAAACTTCCCAGTGGGTCACCCATCATGGGAGTGCTCTAGCCCCCTTCTCGCTTAACTTCGGAGTTCCAACGGAACCCAAAGTCAGTGAGCTCCCAAAAAGCCTCGTGCTAGATAGGGATGGGAATATACATTTAAGGATCACTCCCCTGGGCGATGTGGGATGTCACACTATGCGTCTAATATTAATTCTTAAAGATAATAAGAACTTTTGAGTACTTTTGTTTTACCTTTCGCTCAATACTCAGAGTCTTCTCATTTCACAGCTCACTCAACCCTAAATTCATTCACGTTAATTTGTAAAAATATGTTTTCACATGAAAGTGTAAGATTAATATCTAAAATAGACGAGATGTAGATTAAATCAGTTAGTCAGGTCAATATTTTTTTCTTGCACTCGAGCTCGAATCTTCCTCTCTATAAATTATAAGTTTATAATATTTGCTTTAAAAAAAATAAAACTCTTAACAATGGCCTATTCTGAAGGAAGGAATTATTGTCCCATTTGGATAATTGGCTGTTGTATCTTTATATATATATGGAGAAGACAAATTTAGTAAAATATTCATAATACCAAAAATGCTCATCTCTTCTTACAACTTTTAGAAAGAACAATTCATTAAACAAGAAAAGTTAGTAAAATAATTAAAAGAAAACAACCCCGCGTAAAGCGAGTAACTACCTTTAAAAAAAATCATCTAAAATTGTAAATTAATTTTGTTCAATAAAATTAAATAATTGAAAAATTAATAAAAATTAAACTAAAAAAAAGAGTAAACTGTCACATCCGTAGTCACTCAATACTACGGTTTGATAATATTCCTCTTCACTTGTAAGTTAGAGATTTTATGTTTGAATCTCGTGAATGACGTTTGATAATAACCCTCTTTCATTAACGCCACTAATTACCCTTGGAAACTGCCCTTGTTTTGGGATGAATCTTTGAAGCCATGTTTGATCCCATAGACAGACAGGGACATCAAACAATATTGTGAGAAAAAAACGCGTGTCCTATCATCTTCCATAAACTAACTAATATGCTTCCATGTCCACGATACTTGTAACACATTTTTTCCTCAGCTATATGAGTCCATTTGCACGATGACAATGCCTGCATTTGATTGGCTATGCGTTTAACTGCAACAAAAATGAACTATTAAAATATTGTCTGATTAGGATAATTCTTACGTGGGTCCACGTGATCAAGCAGTTAATATTTATGAAATTAAACTGATGCACATCAGATCAGACGGTTTCTGTCCCTTGACCGTATCGTTGCGTACAAAAAATTTCGATGCATGATCTAGTCACGTGTAATATACGTGCATGCGGACACAGAGCAAGCAGTTTCACTCCAAAACCACAACTTTGCCATTTTTGGGGCCAGTCCCCATATTATACAAAACACTGCTTGCGTAAAAACTCATCAAATTGACGGTTGTAAACTTACAACTGAATTTATCAAACTAGTTAAGGGAACTTTAAAGAAAAGTTCTCGGTACTTTTCATTTTAACGAAAAATCATATTTTTACATTAAAAAGTTAATTTTGTTACTATTTATTTTACCCTTTATTTTGTCTTTATCGTTAAAACTCAAAATTTTCAAATAATTTTCATTAGTATAAAAATAAAGTGTAAAAATGTCATTAGTTTTCCTACAAGTTAATTAAAGTATGAATAAATATATCAAACAGCTAATAAAAATAATTAAAAAAATAAAAGGAAAAAATATTTTAAAAGAAATCCACGTCTCCCACTTCAACTCTTCACCCCTTTTCCTTCTTTCACGTTTTTTTTTTTAAATAAATAATGATTTTACAATATAGTGGTGTTTTTTTTTCTTCATTTGTAATCAGTAAAGTCTTAAGTTCAACACTCAACAGATTATTTTTGTATTTGTAGTCCACATCCTTTAGGCTTTTTTTTATTGATCCTTTAGGCATTTTTTTATTGAATAAATGCTTTTATTAAACATCATAAAATAGTATAAATATAGAAAAACCCATCAAAAATTCAAACATGAAAACCAGGAACTAAAACTTCTTCTCATTTAAAGGCAAGCTACTTGATTAAACATCTAAGCTGGTGAGTCTAATTGACGGTAGTCAGATGGAGGCTGAAATGTCTCCTAAATCTTTCCTACCTTTAAAATGAGTGGATAAACTTAACTTACCTCCCGTCGCTTCTTCTTTTTTTTTAATAAAAATAAAAATAAAAACGTACAAAAATAATAGCATTGTGTTCCGAATCTAGAAGATAAAGGTTACATGCGGGTACAGGTGCATGTCCAAACACAGAAAAATGTACTGTCGTATTTGTATCCAGCGCGTGCACACGACTGCCTTTCTTTCTAGGACTGCACGTCATGTACGTCATTTTCGTTAAAAATACGTGGGGACCACCCATATAACGTACGGCGTTTAGCTGTCTCTTTGATAGTTGGTTCTTCCATTATTTCTGTAACATGTTCCTACGCGTCAACCAGGCGCATGGAATCACGCGCAAGTAATTGGTAAATACTAATATTTTACCACATATTTTTAGAAAATAAGGAAATTAATATTCATGCATGAATCATGCACTAGAGATTTTGAGGCACACAATTAGAGATTTTTCTTCCCAAAACATGGTGCCAATTAGTCAAGCGATACTGCGAGCGGGAGTTGTACATGTGATCTTGAGTGTGTTTGTTGCCAAGTTGCTAAAATTATAAAATACAGTGCTAGTCGTACTAGTTCATACACGTTAGATTTACGCATTATTTATCACGTGAGAAAAAATACATACAAAATCGATGAACGTAAGTTGTGTACAACTGGAGATTATGCACAAAATCGTCAGTGCTGGTTGTACTAATTATATACGACAATTGTAACTAGTTATTTTTGCGTGTATCTCGTCACGTGAGAAGAGAGACATACATAATAAGCCCATAAAAAATCTTAAATTATTCTCGAACAAGTGTAACGCTTCAATGCACTTAATTAGAGATTCAAAATATATGAATTTACTGAATTTACAATACACGTTTAATATACGCATGACTTATCACATGAAAAAAGAAACATACAAAATTGATGAACAAAAAAGTTGTGTACAACTGGATATTGTGCACAAAATCGTGAGTACTAATTGTACTCATTGTATACGACAATTATAACTAGTTTTTTCGCGTGTACCTCATCACGTAAAAAAAAAGACATACATAACCAGCACATAAAAAATCTTAAAATATCTTTAAACGCATATAACGCTTTAGTATGCTTAATCAAAAATTTAAAATATCTGAATTTATAACTCGTCACATACTCAATTTACCTTCACCTGAAGAAAAGAGAGCCACATCAAATTCCCCACCCACAACCAGAGAGAAATGAGTTTATGAGCCACGTGTGCGTGCTTAGTCAGGCCCTCAACGGTCTTATCTGTCTCTTTACCTCTCTGTTTTTCTCCAAATATTTTATTACCTCCACCGCACTCCCTTACAGTGCTTCCACTCCTCCCCCCTTATATACCCTCCCTCCTTTCTCTCACCCTAAAACCTCCCCAGCCCACCTTCCCTCTCCCTCTCTCTCTCTAGCTTAAGTTTTTCTTCATAAACACAAACACATTAGTGCCAAATTACAACAAAGGTTATTTGGAGGATATTATTTGCATTGCCGTAGTGGTTTTTTCCGGGGGCAAGAATGACAATGAGCAATAACGTCACTCACGGGCAGTTCGGTGACACCACACTGACCAAAGTCTTCGTCGGAGGGCTGGCGTGGGAGACTCCCAAAGAGGCCCTGAGGGCGCACTTCGAAAAGTACGGCGAGATCTTGGAGGCCGTCATTATCTCCGACAAACTCACCGGCCGATCCAAGGGCTACGGTTTCGTGAGTCTTCATTTTTTCTTTCTCTTTTGGCAACTTTGATAGTAATATGATTGTGGTGGTGATCGGTGGTTTTTAATGATGTTTTTTTATAATGTAACGCGTAGGTGACCTTCAAGGAGCCGGAGGCGGCTAAGAAGGCTTGTGAGGACGCGACGCCGGTCATCAACGGCCGCCGTGCCAACTGCAACCTCGCTTCCCTCGGGGCTCGCCGCCCTATGTCCGCTTCAAACACCACCCCTCCTCCTCAACGAGGTATATATATTACAATCTACAACATCGGATACATTATCGATGTTCGCTAAGGTGGGATTTTCATCTGACATTGCATCTAAATGATTATTATGAAGGATCCAACGGTGGGGCAGCGAGGTCCATGTCACCTGCTCCACCACCTGCACCTGCAAATCATGTGCAGTGGTACTACCCTGCACCAACAGGGACTCCGACGACTACCCCATTCCCCCACCAGCATCACCAGGCCGTTCCATTTTATGGGTATTTACCAATATTTCCACGCCATTAATTCCCCATTTTATTTTTGGTACGTCTGTTAAATAATTCAAACAATTAAAGGAAATAAAATGATTTTATTTTCTCTCTTTTCAGCTACTCCCCCACATACATCGCTGCTGATATGAGTTACAATCATGTAAGTAATGTGTTTTCCGACTTCAATCTTCTGGTCGTGTTTTCTATGTATTTATGTCTAAAACTACGTGGCAGAAAATGAAGTCAAATTTAAGTGCAAGTATCGAGCATAATATCATGATTAACTGATCTAACTTATGTTTATGTTTTATGACTTAAAACTAAATTGAATTACTTGAGGGGTCAATGTGATTTGATATTTGTTCTTCCTATGACAATGGTGAATTTACAGAACATGAACGGGCACTACTCTGCTCAAGTGTACCCAGCACAGCCTATGGTGGGACACAACACTTTGATGCCAATGTATCCTCTCTACCATTACCACCATCACCACCAATCACATACAATGGGCTTACCTGCTCACATCTACTCGCCAACCACGGCCGGACACGTGGCCGCAGTCCCAACCATCATGTCCAAACCAGCATCCATTCCTCCCAGCACAGGTAGATAGATGTTTGATGCACTGATTTTATGGTGTACTTGCTCACATGCTAACATGTTCTACCTAGTCGATGTCCCCAAATGGGAACGTGGAAATAAAATAATTGCCACGTAGATATTGTAGTAATTTAAGGCAATTAATTAATTAATTTTATAGTGTTACAGCTAGATCGAAATTATTTGTTTTTGCTGTTTGTTTTCATTCCAAGTTGGCATTTTTCTTCATTAAATCCAAGTAGATATTGTAGTAATTTAAGGCAATTAATTAATTAATTTTATTTTGTATGAATAGATATAAACTGATTGCTAGAGAAACAGTGTGCTTGGCTGTGGAATAGCAGGTACAGTTGGCAGAGAAGAGGATGAGAGCTTCAAGAAAGTAAAGGGCATGCACTGCAGCACTCATTCAAATTAGTTGGCAAAATAACAAAAGGGGGAACGTGGTGGCTGCACAGTGCAACATTATTATCTCTGATCTGTTGTAGCTCTTCCTTTCCAATTAATTTATTTTTATTTATTTAATTTTTAATTAATTCCATAAGTGTTCTTAATTAATTTAGGTGTTTCTGATAAATTCTTTCATTCTCCTCTCTCTCTCTCTCTCTCTCTCTCACATATCCATCTCAGCTTCAGCTGTGAACCCTTCAACAAAAACAATGTAACAGAGAAGTCATTGTATGCATGTTCTCTCGACTGCCCACATCTTGTGGGTTGCTTTTCATGGCTTCATTCAACTTTTTCTGCATAAACTCGCTCTTTCTCACTTGAATCTTATGTCCGCGGAGTACACATCTCTTTGTGTTTACAACACTGGCTGCGTTATCGTTGTTATAGACATAAAATATAATGTTCCAGATTGTAGGACAAATTCTTTGCTCGGCCACTCGCACAACATAAGAAGTTATTCGATTCTTCAACATGTTCAAGCCAATGCAATTTCTATTTATGTTTTGGGCTGATTAGAGTTGAGTTGCAGAGTATGCAGACATTAAGAGTAAAATCAATTAGTTACAGCTGTGATACCAACTCAGGGTCACCAATTACTAAGTGTATATCCCTTCCGCTCTATCTCTCTCGTTGTATGACTTATCACTTCCAAATATATTTCAATCTTCTATTAATTATGAAAAGTCTAACCAACCTTACTACTCTTCTTAGAGTAAAACAAATTAGAGAATATTGGAGTCAAACTACTTATTTACCTTTGAATTAAAGGATAATAAGGCAAGATTTATATCTCCGTTTGGAGTAATGCAAGAGAAACCACATATTTATATTAGATTATATTGGTGTACCGTCACATGTTGTAATTGATGCATACAATTGACATCCATGTGATGAATTCAATCATTGACTTGACATGCACATCAGATGGTACAAAAATGTGATATCCCTAATATTTTTCCTTAATTCGTTATATCTAAAGTATTGTGTTCGATTCTCTACTCTCTAGATAATTATTGAGAAAAAAAAAACGAGAAGTGAATTGGTGTCAGCTGACTTTATTCGTAACAATATGCTGCTCTCTATGCACCCAAGTTTAAATCCACATTTTCGTAATTCAAATTTAGTATATCCTTGAAAAACAGTTAAATGGATCAAGAATTTGGGCTCCTAATAAAACATCCAGCCCAAAGTACATGTAAGAAGGATGAGCAGGCCCAATCATTAAATCCCAGAGGCCGAGCTAAGAAGTAAGACCTACGGGCTACTTTTTCCTTCATTTTTTATAAATAAATAAAAAAATTAGTCAAAGATCCCATAAGTGCGCATGTTCTTTGGAAAAAAAAATCCAAGTACGTCATCTGGATTGGCTTTGATGATGATGTCATTCTTTATAACTAGAGCCACGTGTATCTTTCTCAGGGTCACTACTTAAGAGCATTTTTAAAGAATATATCAAATATAGTATGTCAAAATTTTATTTGATAGTTGACGTGGAAATTGAATATAAGTGCAAAATCTTTTTCTTTTTCAATAAATGTGTCAAATATGTATTTTATTATTTTATTGGGCCCAGAGTTATATTAACTATTAAAAAATAATCAAAATTAGTTTTAGTTTGTATTCTAATTGTTGTTAATGGAACGCATGCATTAAAAATTAAATTAAATATATTTGACTTCTTTTTTGTTTGCCGTCAAAAAAGCCAGCTAGAAAACAATAAGTCAAATGACTCACATGTTACATCATATATGGCGTATCCATTGGAGAACACTTGAATGTCTTTTAATCATATTTGGCATGTTTGACATTTTCTTTAAAGATGGTCTAAGCAAGCTGTCACCAATTGAGGATGGGCTAATAGTATTTTCAACTTAATTTTATTTTTTAATAAGCCGAATTCACTCCCAAAAAAATTAAGAAAATTGGTCAGCAATTGCTACAAAAATTTATGATTTGATTTTGCTTGACATGGTTTCGAGTTGTGTAGTATAATTTTTATTTAACAATTATTATTCTTTTTCACCACTCTTCATAACTTACTCTTTTCCACACGTCAGCCATTCTTTGGCCATTTTTTTTTATCTCCGCAGGTAGGCCTAGGCAAAAAATATAGAGAACCGAACCGAATCCGGTCGGTATCGGTACAAAATTGGTTCGGTTTGGTACTTAGTCGGTTTGGTTTCGGTTCTATGTTCGGTACCAAATTAGTTTTGGGCAAAAAACCAATTTGGGCTTTTTTTTTATTACAAAAACTGAAAAATAGGTCTTGTTCCTTAAAGGTCCAAAACCGAACCGAACCTATACTTGGACCGAACCAAACCGAACCTATAAGGTTCGATATTAAATTGGTACAACTATTCGTACCGAACCGAACAGTACCGAAATTTTACTACGGGTTCGGTTCCGTACCACCCCGGTACCGAACTGTGCCCAGGCCTATCCGTAGGTGTTGAAAATCATCTCATGGAAAAATTTGATGCTCATGGTTTGTTGATTCAGTAGGGTTTGAATGAAATCAATAAACAAAATGAAATAAAGCTCATTAAATATGTGTCACAATTCGAAGTCATTAGATTTCTCTTGAGCGGTCGAGGAAATGAGATCCACCTTCTATACTGAATTGTTTTAAATTGAAGTCATTAGAAATAGAACCATGTGGATAAAAACCATAAGAACCTTGATAAACAATTAAGATAGAATAAAATTTCAATCAACTTAAACTATCTAAGGGAACAATCAATTAAAACTATATTTTATCAACTATATAATGTAATTATTAATATTGACTAACGTGTTTAATTTTTTATTAATAACGCATAATAATTTGCCTTAGTTTACTTTATATTACAGTTAAAAAAAGGGAGCTTTAATAAAACACCCCTGACACTGTTTACTTTTAACGAAAAACTACTTTTTTTTACCTTTAACTGTCACTATTCACTATACCTTCAAAAATGACTTTTCATTAAAACTGTCACTATTCAGGGACTTTTCGTTAGTTTTCTTTAAAAAAAATCCAAACTATCAACCGCTGTATTTGAATTGAATAAATAGTTTTAAGCATCACCCGTGAAACCAAATTGCAATTTTAATTTTAATATTTCTGGATCTCCCAAAAGTACACTTCCCTCATACCCAAAGTCGCGAAGAAACCCGTTCTCTCTCTCTCTCTCTCTCTCTCTCTCTCTCTCTCCTTCCTAAACCCACAAGTCTCAAGGCTTTAATCTTGTTCGGAAGATCTGGAGGTAAGCACACACAATCATTGACCTTCGAGCTTTAAACTTTCAAATTATTTTGCTTTCATATATTCTATGCTTTAATTTTCTCGATTGCATGCTTCGATTTGCTCAGTTTTGTGATTAGGGTATATCAAATTTTCGAATTTTTTGGTAATTTTTGGAAGTAAAAAATGAAAAGAAGTTAAAGTTGATGGTTTTGGAAAATACTCAGATAAAATCTCTCAATGGATGAGCAAAGGGATACCGATGTTGCTGTGGGTAGTGGGTCAGAGTCCACTGTGAGTGTAAGTGGACATGTAGCTGGTGAAACCCTAGCTGGGGCTGAGGCTTGTGTGAGTGAGGGTCGGGTTGAGGAGTCTTTTGGGGAGGATGTTGGTGACGATGAAGGCGGTGATTGTGTGGGGGGTGATATAATGGTGGAGGTTCTGGGTTGTAATGTCTATGTTGGTGGAGTTTGCACTAATGGGGATGGGGGCGATGAGGGGGTGGGACGTGATGAGTCGGTTGAGGTTGATATGGCGTCGGAGCGAAATGTGAGATCTTCCGGAGGAGATGGTGGTAAAGTGGGTGAGCTGGATTCGGTGGCTGCAGACATTAGTTCAACGGGTATAGAAACCCAGGTTGTTCATTTTGAGGAAGCTGAGATGGTTGTGAGGCAGGATGTGGATTCAGAGGAAGTTAATGTTTCGGATGAAAAAGCACAGGATGCCACAGCAGAAAATGGACTTGGGGGTTCCTTGATTGGACCTGTAGGTAGTGAAACACAAGTTGTCGTCAGTGAAGTAGTTGTGAGGGAAAGTGTAGAAGTTTCTCGGGGTGGATTGGTGGAGGTTGTGGAACATGAAAAGAAGTTGGTAGTTGGTGAGGTTGATGCACTCAATGATTCGAAGGCACAAAAAGCTGGTGTTTCAGATGATGAAGTATGGAATCCTGGAATTGAAAAAGCTACAGTGGTTGTTAATGAAGAAGGTAATTCCAAACCCTCAAGTAAACAAAGCCAAGTTTCTGCTGGTGGTGGTGATGTTGCCGGGGTGGACAATGTAGATATTCTGACTTCCAAAGTTGCAGGTAAGGAAACTGATAAAACTAATGAAAATCCGAGTAATCCAGTAGAAGAGCAGCTGGTTAAGATTGAGCCAGTACATGGTAGCACCCATAGTGGCAGCAATGTACCTGAAAATTCAGTGTCTTCTCCTATGCCGCCTCAAGTAGTTCTTGGAGGTGACACGGGAGCAACAGGTGCACAAGATTCGGAAAAAAATCAGTTCTTGAATCCTGAAGAGAGTGTAGAGGACATGGTTCATGATATTGCTTTGGTTTCAACTGCCTTATCTCTGCCAGCTCAAGTAATTCCTGGAGGTGTAGTTTCAGCAACAGATGGAGGGGGCCTTTTGAATTCTGAAAAAGAACTGCATTTGAAACCTGAAGAGAGTATAGGGAAGAACATGTTCCATGATACTGTGCTGGTTGAATCAAATACAGAGCAAGAGATGGAAAAGGACAGCCACGGTAATGGTACTGAACAGGTTGGCGTAGATGGAGCAGATCAATCCCTGGAGTCTGAAAAGTGTTTAGAAAAGTCTGCGACTGCTTATGTTGTTCCAGTTCATCCTGATATGGAAGCAGAGGAAGTCAATGAACAAGTGACTGATGCTGAGGGTGTATTAAATGGAGGGGAACAGATAGAAGATGAAGGGGATATTACACCCATGGACACTGTGGAGGTTTTGGATTCTGTGACTGCAGCCGAGACCAATGTTGTGCATGTGGTAGGAGTTAAAGAACAATTTACTGATGCCGTGCTAGATGGTTTACACGGAGGGCAATACATGGAAGGTGAAAAAGAAGCTACTGATGCTGAACAACCAAAAGCGGGTGAAGAGGAAATTCTTAAACAAGAAGCTATCGAAGGAAGCTCAGAAATTGTGCCTCAACCGAGATACGAGCTGCCACCAGAAAATCATGTGTTCTCTGCATCTGATTTAGTTTGGGGTAAAGTGAAGAGCCATCCATGGTGGCCTGGACAGATATTTGATTATACAGTTGCATCTGAGAAGGCAATGAAATATCATAAAAAAGATTGCTTTTTGGTAGCATATTTTGGGGACCGTACGTTTGCTTGGAATGAACCATCTAGTTTAAAGCCTTTTCGATCTTATTTTTCCCAGTCAGAAAAGCAAGGTAATTCAGAAGCGTTCCAGAATGCTGTCAATTGTTCACTGGAAGAAGTTTCGAGACGTGTTGAATTGGGGCTAGCATGCTCTTGCATACCAAAACAAGTCTATGAGAAGATTAGGTTCCAGAAAGTTGAAAATGCTGGGATCTGCCAAGAATCCAGTAGAAGAGATGAAGTGGATGAATCAGCAAGTGCCAGTTCTCTTGAATGTAATAAATTGCTGGAATACATAAAAGCTTTAGCACAGTTTCCGTCTGGTAACAGTGACCGATTAGAAGTTGTGATAGCTAAGGCTCATATGTTAGCATTTTATCGCTTGAAGGGTTACTACAACTTGCCAGAATTCCAATCTTGTGGAGATATATTGGAAAACAAAGATGAAAGGATTGAGCATACAACTCCTAATGGTAAGGAGAATAAAGGTACTTTCTCTGGTCCTGACATTATTACCTATTCTCACAAGCGTAAACATAATTTAAGAGGTGGCGTGTATTCTAAGGTAAAAGAAAGAAGCCTGTCTGAATTAATGGATGGCGACTTAGATTCTCTAGACAGTGGTGATTGGTTGGATGGGAACGAAACTGGTGGGTTGGTCTCACCATCCTCTGGCAAGAGACGGAAGGGTTTTGAGTATCATGTTGATGATGATGGAAGGAAAGTTACCGTTGCAAAAGTTTCTAATAACACACCTGCCCCAAAGCAGTCTTTTAAGATTGGTGAATGTATCCAGAGAGTTGCAAGCCAACTTACAGGGACTCCTATTGTGAAGTCCAACAGTGACAGACCTGCTGGGGATGGATCTGATGTTGCCTTCCAGAGTTCTGGTGATGTCCAGAGAGTGAAAACAATTGATAGAATAGAGTACCCATCTCTAGATGAATTGCTGTCACAACTTCAGTCAGCAGCAGAAGATCCGTGCAAGGATTACCATAGCTTGAAAACTGTTGTTAATTTCTTCTGTGATTTTAGGAATTCGGTAGCTGTAGGTCAGCTTCCTGGGATGGGGATGGAGCATGTTGCTGTGGACAAAGATGGTGGTAGAAAGAGGAAGTCAAATCCTGCATTTGGGTTGCCCGAAACTTTTGAATTTGATGATATGAATGATACTTATTGGACAGATAGGGTAATCCAAAATGGTGCTGAAGAGCAAACACCTCAAAGGGGCAGGAAAGTTAATTATCAACCTGTTGTTCTTGCCCAACCAGAAAAATCCCCTCAAGAGGGTCGCAGGCCATACACCAGGAAGCGGTATTCCCAAACTGTTATTGCTTTGCCACCGGAGAAACCTGTTGGCTATGTGGATGAGAATGCCCCAACAGAACTTGTTATGAACTTCTCTGAGGTGAATTCTGTTCCCTCAGAAATAAAGCTAAACAGAATGTTTAGGCGCTTTGGACCTCTGAAGGAAGCTGAAACAGAAGTTGACAGGGAGAGCAGTCGTGCTAGAGTTGTTTTCAAGAAATGTTCTGATGCAGAGGTAGCTATTGATAGTGCGGGAAAATTCAAAATCTTCGGATCAATACCTGTAAACTACCAGCTCAATTATACTCCATCTCAGCTCAACTATACTCCGTCTATCCAATTTAGCATTTCTCCCAGTGCCACAACCCATGATCAGGAGATGCAACTTGTTCTTTCCTCCCATGATCATGAGATGCACCTTGATCTCTCCACCCACGACCAAATGCAACTTGATCTTTCCACGCATGACCATATGCAACTGGATATGCAACTTGATCTTACCTCCCATGACCAGATGCACCTTGATCTCTCTACCTTCGATAACCTGTGAAGTTGTCAGGTAATGATGGACCTGGATTAAATTTCATTGCACTGATCTTTGAAATTCTGCTTAAGCTTGCTTAGTTGCAAACTTTCAACTAGGTTTGTAGCATTTAAAGGTTTTATTTCTTTAAAAATGAAAACAAAAAACTATAGGAAGTGAACAGATTCACAGGTTTGGGGAATTAGGAATTAACAAAGGCCTTCTTACGCCCTCGTTGGTGTAAAATAGTTACCTGTGCAGAGTTTCTTTTTTCATTTTCTTTTGTTTGGTGGGGGAGATGAAATTTAAAGAATGACATTGTGTCCTGAGTTTCTGTAGTTGTTTCCAAATCTATACTTGGTATTGGGAGAGTGATAGCTTTGTATATCGTGCCCTGGCACTTGGAGATGTATGGGAATAAGGTTTTACTGCATGTCACATAAAGAATAGTGAGCAGATTTTACTCTATATCCTTCTTTGATAGTATGCAAGTATCTGATGCGTTCTTCAATTTCCGATTTTCCACAACTTTGGTTTTGTAGTCTTCTATCTGGTATCATTTTGTTTCAATAGTTAACTTTTCTTTTACATGTTTTATTGCAGGAAGAGTAAATGCTGAAGAAGAAAAGAGAGAGAGCAATCACAGCGTGCGGGTATATATGCCCTGGGAAGCCCTAGGACGAGCACAGCTGAATCGGCTGCTGAAGGAGGTAACCAGACCGTGTATTCATCTGGTTGTCATGAATTTAATCTGTGCCAAGGGTTCTCGCTGTTTTCTATTCACGAAGATGCCTGTTTTTTGCTTCCTGCTGTACTCTTATGCATGTTAGGGTTCTTAGTTTGAACGTATAGCAGAGGTCGCTGATCCTTCCTTGATGGCTGCAATTGTGGCCTCATTTTGTATCGATGAATAGGGCCAAAAGATCATGTATGATTGTGCATTATCCCTTGTTGAATAACGGCGACCGATAAATTTTTTGAAAACCGTGCTGATTGCTGGAGGGTTCCGAGGGTCGTTTTGGCGCTCGGAAACTTGGGAGTTCCAAACAGTGTGTTAGAATTCTAAGTTAAATGCTTGGGGGGAGAAGTAGCATGTTTTTGCAATGTGATGTGTGTGTGATACATGTATGTATGCGCCTTCTCTTCCCGTGGTTGCATAGCAGGATATGCATAAAGTCCATTCTCACTTCATTCCCATCCGTCGGTATAATGTTACCGTCGTGGAGGTTTTTCTCCGATGCCGGTTAAATCTTGTGGTGGCTGTCGTGCGTTTTTGTTTCCTGGGATGGTATTTTACCCAGGTGGGCGATGGATCTGTCTACAATCTATCCAGATGGACCACCTGGTGTGTTAAGTTAAAATAAAGACTAATCCCCCACCTCATGCTGTTTTAGTATCATGTGAGGCGGTAGCGTACTTTTTCTGCTTGTTCGGGGGCATAAATATTCATGATCCAACAAAAACTAAAATAACCTCATCGCTGACCAGAGTTTTTCGTTGACTTATGGTTGACTATATATTCACCGTCGGAACATTGCATGCACATAATAAAATGGTTGATTTTCTACCCAAAAGTTTGTACAAAATAAAACACTAGTAAATCAGGCGTTTCACTCTCCACCTCTCTCTCTAGACAGTGCCTTCTTCACAAGTCCAGGTTTCTTATTCGGATATATATATTTATGTATGTATATAAATCACAAAATATATGTTGTATATAAAAGGGTGTTAGTTTCTTTGACATATCTTTGCTCACTGCAGATATTTTATACTTTGTGCGTAATTTCAGGGGTGTTGAGCCTGAGGAGCTGCTTGAGACCATGACTTCACGAACCACGGGCAATGCCATTAATTATCTGGGGCACGACGAAGAAATGCTCTTACCAGGGCTGTTTCTGAGATTTTGGGAGCCCTGTGCAAAATTTATAAAAGCGCCCCTCCTTAAGACAGTCTTAAAAAATGTAGGACAATGTATTGACGCTAGAAAACAATCACTTAAATCAAAACAAAGTTTAGCACTCACTGATTGTAAGTTTAAAAATGTCATTATTAATAAGTAAAAAGAGATGCAAATATAACGTTCACTAAACAATCAAAAGCAGTTCAATCTTAAACAACCAAACAAGAAAACAAACTTCAAAAACTTTAAAGTTTCACTTGAATATGTAACATTATTATATAATAAAATTGAAAAAAATACTGTCTTTTATGGTGTATTATCAAAGTTTCTTATTGTACTCTAAATTTTTATATTTAAAAATGAAAAAAAATTACGCTTATATAGAGTGTGAGATGAGATTTCAAAATTTCCTAGAACTTCAGACAGGATGAGGAACGTGAAGCTTGCATTGCGGAAAACTGACTCTCCAGGCCCTACTTTCGGCATCAGTCCTCGGCGTCCAGCGCACATTGAAGTTCAAAATGCTGCAGAAGTTGAGACCGATGCTGCAGAAATCACGAATATGGGGAAGGCTCTCAAGAGGGTGAGCAACCAAGCAGCCAAAGAGAATGAGGAGCCCAACATGCAATTGTCCTGCAGGAAGTAACGAGGAAAATAATGCATATACTTGAAAGAACAAATTGATTGTTTGGCTAGAAATGTTGGTGATCTTGGATTGTGATGCTGTTCAGTGAAAGGAGATGAAGGCAGACAAAGTGTGTTTGTCATTGCCTAATAACTGAGGATCTATAAAATTTGGAGACTGACAATTCTGTTAACACTTGATCCTAGACAACCACCAAAGGAAATGATAAACATGCATTATTTTTAGCTTCTTATGCATCTCTATTTAATTATGTAAGTTGTTTTCGTACAGTTTATCGAATTTGATGTTCAAAAATAAAGAGGGACGTCTGAGAAGGTAAAAAAGTGTGTTATACTTATTATTTACAAGTTTTGCGTTTTACTATAATGGAGGATAATTATAACGTGTGAGTAGCTGGTCGACCGGCTGTATTGTGGGTCTAGAGTTTTTTATATGGGTGGTGGTGCTATCTACACACATTTTTTACCTCTCATGCACACGCACACACTATTATTTTATGTCATTTGATTAATTTTAATTTATTCAATTTAAAAGTCGAAAATTAAGAAGTGTGTATGGAAGGTAGATCGTAGAAGGGAACTTTGTAATATAAGGAGCGGCAATCCCAAATACAAGTCCCAAGTCCTAAGAATAATCAAATCAATTGGCCTTTTACAGCAGTAATGGAAATGATTTGAGCCCTTTTATGACAGTAAGAGTTTGAATCTCGTCAGTATCTAATCTAAAAAAATTTATCGTTTGAAAAAAAAAAAAGAAAAAAAAGAAGAAAAAGCTTAACTCTCAGAAAATCAGAAAGAACACATCCGTAGGTTTGCCTTGATACGACACCGTTCGACCAGCTTAAGAACAATGGAAAGCCAAGCCAAGCCTATATAAAATTCTCATCTCCGAATTGAAAAAGTGGAGTTTAGGGTTTTTCAGCAGCCGGCATTTTCCTCTCCGCCTCACTCCTCACATACTTCCGCTGCAGTCCAGAGCCCTCTTCTCCCAGCCGCCATGGGGTATCTAACTCTCTCTCTCTCTCTCTCTCTCTCTCTCTCTCTCTCTCTCTCTCTACAATCTCATTGTTTTACTTTGATTAAGTTTATTGGCTCCGATCTGGTTGAAAACTTTCATGATAAAAATAAAAAAACTTTAAAGCATTTCAAATAGAGTTCATTTTTTCGCAATGTGATTCTGCGTGTTGTTTCATTTTCGGTTTTCAAAATTTTCTGTTTGGTTGCCTAGAAAATATATGACGCAAAAGAGGATTAATTCAACTGTTAAAAGAGGTCGGGACATAGTTGCTTCGAGGTATGTTAGGGTCAAAAGAGCTAAATCAAGCTTGGACAAAGCTTAATTTGTAGTTTTGATTGGGGACAATGAGATTAGGACGTGCTTTTCTAAGGAAATCTGTTGTAATTTGAACAAATGTGATTGAAGCCTCGGTTCTTTTATTCGAGATCAAAACAGCTGTGTATCGTTAAGGTTCATCGGTTATGTGAACAAGCCTCGTTAAGTTTACAGGCGATGGTGTAGGATTCGTATTATGAATGATTGGGAACGAGTAGCGGTTGCTCTCTGAGTGCATTGAATTTTATGCGCGTATCGATGTTTGATGGTTCGTTGGTAATTATACTCGAACTAATTTGAAGTCAAGTGATTTGGTTGAAAGCAAGAAAGCTTGAGCGGTTGCCTTTAAATTTATCACTTCACTGATGCCTACATGACGGTGGTGGATTTTTGCTCCGGTATCCTTGGGACTGGATTGCGTTCTTTGGCTCTTGTAAACCGGTTTTTAAGTGAATTTATTTCGAGATTAAGAGATTGTGGGTGCTATGCAGGAAAACACGAGGAATGGGAGCTGCTCGTAAGCTCAAGACCCACCGCAGGAATCAGAGGTGGGCGGACAAGTCGTACAAGAAGTCCCACCTTGGAAATGAATGGAAAAAGCCATTTTCTGGTTCATCTCATGCCAAAGGCATTGTCCTAGAAAAGATGTAAGATCTCTATCTCTCCCTCTTTCTCTCAACATTGTGTTTTGTGTTTAATTCTACGTTTAGGTTTAAATTGAATTGTCATGATTGTGGATTGTTACACAAAACCGAGCGCAATGGTGTTCTAGGATTCATATGGCCGACCCCACTTAATGGGAAAAGGCTTTGTTGTTGTTATTGTCACAATTGTGGATTGTTAATGCAGCGGTATTGAGGCTAAGCAGCCTAACTCCGCTATTAGAAAGTGCGCTCGTGTTCAGCTGATCAAAAATGGGAAGAAGATTGCTGCTTTCGTACCCAACGATGGTTGCTTGAACTACATCGAGGAAAATGTAAGTTTCGTCATCTGCCAGGATGTTAGATTTAGTTTCAAATCTCATTTCAACGATCGTGGTCTTCATCCGCAAAGAGTATTAAATCTTGAATAACAGTCTGGGAATCCTTGGTGAATGCCCGATATCGTCACACTTTTCTTAACTTATCAGTATATATGTGTTGTGGTTTGTGCAGGATGAGGTGTTGATTGCTGGATTCGGACGGAAGGGCCACGCTGTGGGAGATATTCCCGGAGTCAGGTTCAAGGTTGTGAAGGTATCCGGTGTCTCTCTCCTGGCCCTCTTCAAGGAGAAAAAGGAGAAGCCAAGGTCTTGAGCTTGTCGAGGAAGCTCATCTATGCCTAAGTCTCTGTCGTTGTAGCGTTGTTTTTCGTTTAGATCATAGTTGTAACAACTTATCAGTTTCTTTTGGTGAGCAGCAGTTTCTGTTATTCGAATCAGGAAGCATCCGCGCGAAACAGAATTTTGGAAACGGAGGTCTATCAAAATTTAATTTCGGATTTATCTGTGGTTGTTATGCTGCATTGTTGTTTCAGGAATACGATATATAATATGAGGAGAGACTTTGCGTGTGCTTAAAAGTAGAGGTCATCTACAAAATCCGCGCACTTTTGCAGATTACCCACGTCGGGCGTGTCAGCTCGAGTCTTTAGCTCAACTTTGCTACCTTTGGGATTCATACCGACGTCTATCTTCACCTGTTCGTAAATTGGGGTTTAATTGCCCATCCATACTTTCTTGAGAGGCGAACAACGATGAGGTGGAACCGAGACTTCGCTGAACTGGACTTGACCATCGGATCGGACATCTCATGAGCCGGACCTCGGTGGACCTGCTACTTCGTCTTCCATGGAAGTTGGAGCTCCGGTGGACTGCATTTTTTGGCCATGTCGGATATGACCCTTCAAAGATTAATCAAAATTGGATATCCGGTTTAAACCACGTTTCGGAAAGTGATGGATTTCATTGGTGGATACGGCCTTCCTCTTTCTCTTCTATCTATTGCGTTCGGAAACAATCCTCTCCAGCTCCTTAGTCTATTGCGTTCGGAAACAATCCTCTCCAGCTCCTTAGTCAAGCTCTAAATAGTAGTGTTGTTAATGTCAATAAAACAAAATGGAGTCATCTCACAATTACAACCTCCATTAAAACATCCAGTGACCTCTAAAATTCAATCATAAATTCTGCAAATTCAAAGAAAAAAAAAATTGATGAACTGCTTTATCCAACATACCCCAAAATATTCGGTCGAAAATAGTGTAATCTGATTGCGCTTAAGAAATGATGAAGAAAAAAATCCAACCTTTATGAAGAAAGCGAGAGGGTCTGAGTATCGGAAGGTCCGAACGGCGATAGGTGTGAGAGTCACGAGGCCGGAAGGGAAGGATAGTGCCCAATTTTTTTTGAAAGTATAATATGTAAATTGACATTTCATCGAGCTTTGGTGAAGTTTTTTGTCAAGTCATATTGCACGTTTGTCGTCATATGCCAACAACTTTCGAATGAACATGTCAATTGATGTCAGTAACTTTTGAACGAGCATATCAATAGATGTCAAGATATGCTGACTAAGCCTCTATAGCACCCAAGACCTCTAGAGCGTGCTACCTCTAGAGTCCTACAAAATAGAGCTTCTAACTTCTTGAGGAATACACCCATCCAAAATATACAAATCATTGCAATACAAAGGTAATGGCATATAAATAATGGAGTTACCTTTTATCTATTTTTTTTTTGTTGTTGAGAAATTGCTTTAAATAATGGAGTTAAATTTCAATTATTAAATTGATTAAAGTTAAATATTAAAATGTATTAATCACACATTGAAGACAAATCAATGATCAAACATTGAAGACAAGTCACATATTTGACAAACACATTAGTTTGCCCCAATATCTCACACAAATCAAAATGTTTAAATGGAGTGCAAACATTGTTTTTTTGTTTTGTTAAGAGAAACTGTTACTTTAACCTTATAAAAGTGTTACTTTAACCTTATATACAACAAATAGATAACAATAAGCACTCCGATCTTTTCTTTCACACCGTGTTCATACGTATTGTGTTTTCGAGAACACAACATTTTTGTTTTGACGGGAATACAAATGATACACCATGTATTTCTACGTAAGTAGTGGAAAATTTTATTTTTTAAGTTATTAACTTTTTAATACATATATCCTACTATTTGTATAATGATTTTATCACCTAATGTGCCGATCACACTGAAAAATCTCTCGTTTACAAGATTAGAGCGAACCGTTTACGTGTGAATTTTTAAGGATTTCGACTTCGACATTATTGGTAATTTCACAGATTTATGCATGTTCCCTTGAAAACTGAAATTAAAAAGGAGAAGTTAAGATCCCGGATTTACAAAAAAAGGAACTTACATTGAACAAACTAAACACCCACACTTATTGTTCTTGATGATCCAAATTAAGCTTCAACCGATTCATCCGACAAGTACATATAATGCGTATATGATTCCAGGTATGTATCCCAATATTGTCAGCAACAAACATATCCAGAACTCCACCTGCATTCACCCAAACTAATTAACACCAACATACAATTAATCGAGAGAGATTATATTCACACACCTCAAATTACTTCTCCCACACATTTTTAATTTTTTAATATTTTCTACACAACACTGACACTTGATAGAAAAAAATTAAAAAATTAAAAAGGTGTGGGAGAAGTAATTTGAGGTGTGTTAATATAATCTCCCTTAATCAAAATCAAATTATAACCTTACAAAATATAAAAATAAATGAGGAATTGGTTAAAATGATCGGAAATCAAATTTCAATTGCTAACTGTTCAAAATGATATCGACGACATAATGATAAACGATTCATTTCAGCAATTGAGATTTAAAAAAAAAATGATCGTTCGGGATGATTTCTCAAAGCGAAACGGCATTCGGGGAAAACAGGGTGAAAGAAACACTCACTGCACAGCCATAACGAAGGAAGACTCCCACAGGTGGGAGGATGATTGCCAATATCACTTCCAGAAACGTTTCTGAACCCATTTTTTTGACGATTGAAAAATCAAAACCACAACTTGTGCGAAATTCAGGAGACGATTTTGTGCTTTAGATTTACTTCACCGTATGGATTTATATTAGAGAAACAAATGGGAAAATAGGTGTCACGGCCTAGACATCTTGTTGCCACGTGGAACGTGGGATGTACAGGGATCGACACGTGTCAAGTTCAAGCTTAGCAGTTGGTTTTCCATGCATGTTTGTTCCAGTGTAAGTACAGCCTCGATAAACTTTGTACAACATGTCGATGAGGAACATTTCTGCCTTCACACTCCCACTTGGGATATTAGGGATAGAATTTACATCATAAAACAATTTCATTCATCCAGTAAGTTACTGTAATTATATCAACGACTTATAATCACTCACAAGTCCTCCAATATCAATTCCAATAAAAGCATCTCAAAAGTGTCAATAACTTCAAAAAAAAAAAATTTTTACATGCAATTTTTCACGCCTTGCAGACCCTACTTATATTTTCTGTCTTGTTTTTTTTTTTTAAATTAAATGAGAATAAATGGTTAAATTAAGAAAAATTGTAAAAAATGTGAAATAGGGTAAAAGTACTGATTTGATTCAGCTGCTGCAGCAGAACTTATTTCTGTTGGAACATATAACCTTTCAAACAAATTTTCCGTTCCAATTTTTGGTAGCGAACAAAAAAATACATTTAATTATTTTATGAAAGCCCAAATAATAATCAAGGCTGATAAACGTCGGGACGCTTGCGGCTGATTTTCCAAGCACTCTCTTCATCTCATCTGTTCTATCTACAGCAATGTTGTAAGAGAACAACAAGTCCTGCACAACAATTGTACCAAATTAGAGGGTTTGATGGAGGTAAAACGAGAACGTTATGATGCAGCTATATGGTTTCTTAGATAACAAGTTACAGGAACAGAAACTGCTGCTTGCTATGAGGCACAGAAGAAAGAAGCCGCATACTCAGCTTGGATGAGAATACTAATTTTTTCCATCACCAAATGTAGAAAAAAGATTTAATGGATTAGAAATAACACCCGGAAACTATAAGTTTTATACGAAAACACTTCATGAGTTGGTGGAAAAAATCACCTCATGGATACTATTTGGATTCGTTTATGAATATTCTTGCAAATGTTATCGAGGGGTCCTAATTGATTTGTTTATGAGTATTCAGATGATTTTTTCTCCCCATGCTATTTAGAAATACCATCATATGGTAAATAGAAGACTCTACCTGCAGATATTGATGTTCTCCGAAGAAAAAAAAAACTGCAGATATTGAATGGTAAGCAAGTCTAAGGGCACAACTAGAACTTGATGCAACTAACAGGAAATCATTTCCGTATTTGTTTATCCTACCAACGCAAGACATATATTGAGTACAGCAATCAAGAAAGCGGCCCAAAATAATGAAACATCACAAGAACCTTGCAGAAAGTACAAAAAGGAAAGAACTTCGATTAGAGCAATGAAGGTCTGCAGTACCTTGAGATGGTGCACACTATTGAGAAGTAAAGTGTAGTTCTCGGCAAGCTTAATCTTATGCTGAATGGAAGATGGGTCTGACAGTTTGCAGTTGTTCCTAAATTCTTCGGTTGCGTACTTAACAAAATGCCTCTTATTCTCTTCTTTGGCAACGTGTTTCTTCACGGCCTTGAGAAGGTGGCAGTACACCTTAGTAACCTGCAGAACCTCGCCGTTCATTTTCAACCTTCGTCTCAACCTTCGTCTCAAGCTTATACCATCTTTTGTTATATCTCCAGCCTGCATCAGGAACCGGATGTTTACTTTTCACAAAAAGGGTTGAACTTTTAACGGATATCGGAAGCAAGTCTTTCAAACTCAATGAAAAACACTTGACGCTTCTTATTCACAAGAAAAGACACTAAGACAGTAAAACTTTGAACAAGGCTAATGAAAAGAAAGTAAAATTCAACAATAATAATATTGCTTGAAGATCTTCACAAGGAAAAGAAGAAAAAACCCACAAAAGTAGCATAGCCATGAGGCTGTAATTTTCATTCATTTCCTTCATAGTGCCATGAAGTGGTTATATATAACAAGGTTTGGAAGGGTAAAGACAAAAGGGGTAAGAGGTATACAGACACTACTAACCGAATGGCTGCACAATTACAGATCAGAAATGCAAAATTATACCGCTTGCAACAGCTCACATAGCAGCAAAACAAAGTGCCACCATTGCCAAATTGCTACCTGGGTCCATGAAAAGGGCTACACCTAATCCCACATAGGGGAAGAACCTCGAGCCTGGGATTCCACGATGGTGGTCTCCCAAGTCAATCACACAATGCCACGTGCGAAAGAAAACACATGACAATACATGATTAATTTGAAATACTGTCACTGTGCCAATCATACCATCATGACATAAATAGCTTAAATAGATTTGTGAAAATAACAACTTATGCAAAACGAATTTATTGTACCTTTAGCACTCCAATAAAAAAATGCACAATCATTTGTGATATTTTTTGCATAACACTTTATCATTAAACTGTGACGACACGTAGCGATTTAACCTCAAGTGACATAAGTTGAATTTTTTGAAAGTTTAGGTGTCAAAATTTGAGTTATATACTGACCGAAATAAAATAAAATTGAGTACTAACGGGTGTAAATGTAATTTAGAGTATCTACCAGACCCGGATTCGTTTTGTGCTTTGTTTACTTTGAACTCGACGCTCCCAGAAATTGAGACTGTCATCATGTCGCGGGAGAGAACCAAAAGAGGCGCATTGCCTCCCGCCCAGGAGGTACGCCACCCGAAATCGTCCTTTTGATCCTCTCGGTTTCTTGTGAAAACCAAGAAAAAAGTTTCAATCTTTCCTCAAGTTTTGCTCTAATCTTTGCTTCCTCAAGTTTTCTGTGCTGGAAATTAATGGAATTTCTCAGATTTGAGATTCTGAGACGAAATTTTCTTTACTTTCTGAAGAATTGTGATAGATATGATCGGCACTGTTTTGTGTGGTTTGATCTGGAATGTGATGCGCTGAGTGTTTTTCGTATTTGCAGATTCTAATTTTTTCTACAAAAGGTTTTTGCTTTAGATTTCCTTCATTCCAAAGTAACAATTGCAGCCTGAATTTGGTTGTTGAGATTATGGTGACACGATAATTCTCGTTTCGATATTCGATGTTTTGTTTCTTTGATATTCGATGCTTAGGTGCAATGCAGAACAGATTTCGGTTTAATTCTATCAGCAGCAGTTGGTTTTAGGAAGGAAGGGTTCCAATTGCCTTTTTGTTTTTCTACTTTAAATGCAGAATATTCAGAAATTAGAGAAAGTTGTAGAGGAAGGTAATTTCTATGGAGCTCAACAAATGTACAAATCTATTAGTGCAAGGTACGACGAGTGATATCCTCTTTATAATTTCTGCTTAGATAGTTTCTATTATTTAGTTTCGAGACTCGAGAGTATGATCAATCAGGAAATCTTGGGAATTGTAGTGACAGAAATTCTCCAATGTGGGATGAGTCTTGCGGGTTGTGAGTGCCCGGTTGATCGGCTGGGTTCACATCTAGCTAGGCTTTTTCCGCATTGGAGAAAGCCTCATTTTATGTAACTGTCAGCATGGCTGTTGAGGAACCCATGAAGCCACTTTCTTCCTTTTTTTTTCTTAAAGGCATGCACCTTGATCAATATGGCTGCTTTATGGCAGATATGTAGCTGCTCAGAGGTTTTCCGAGGCTGTGGATATCCTTCAGTCCGGCGCATGCAACCAACTGAAACATGGGCAGGTCATTACTTTCATGGTT
The DNA here is from genome assembly GCA_963580275.1 of Crataegus laevigata. NCBI lineage: Eukaryota > Viridiplantae > Streptophyta > Magnoliopsida > Rosales > Rosaceae > Crataegus > Crataegus laevigata. The sequence goes on from OY756951.1 coordinate 9,857,227, forward strand.
CTGCTTCATCAATACTTATCTTACCTTTAGTTGAGATACTAAGATACAAACATGCAGAAAATATAACAGGACATTTCATAATCAAATCTGTGTTACTGATTCTGTATATACGGAAACAATTTCAGGTTACTTGTGGTGCTGAGTTAGCTGCTTTGTTTGTGGAAACACTTGTCAAAGGAAGATTTCCTTATGACGACGAAACCTTAGGTCAGTTGTTATCTTAGGTATAGAATTCATTTCTCGATTGATTCACTGTTGGCTTGTTATTATCTTCTGTAGTAATTTTTAAATGCTTTTGAACATTATCTTGGTTGGTTCTAGTCACATGGTTCTTCTAGCAGGTGCTGTTCGTACCAGAATATCAGTGTTATGATAAATAGAATTTTTGGAGATGAATCATGATTCACATGTTTTCCTGGCCATTTTTGGCATTTTGGTCTTTCTAGTATTATGATTCTTCTATTTTGTCGTGATTATGACAATTTTTTGTCAGTTCGTGTCAGGAAAATTTATAAAGCATTTCCTCGGATACCTGTGCCGCAACAGTTAGGGGATTTGGATGACATGCAACAACTGTCTGAAACACTTGGGGCAGCAAAAACTTGTGTTGAGGGCTGCTCATCATTCCTAAAGGCTGCTCTTAAGTGAGTTTTTGTGCAATATTTTTCTTTTCCCGATTTTGAAAGAGATTTTATGGTTATGTTTTTGGTCTTTTTTATGTGGGAGTGAAGATATTTGATTCCTCTCTATCATGACTATTCGATGCTATTTGATATTCGCGTGCTTTTTTTTTCTTTCTTTTGTTTAATCCATGCTATTTAACTCTAACTAAGCGTTTGGTTGGTGGGAAAAGGGGCTTGAGAAATCGTTCACTTTCCCATGTCGGATAAGTGCAAGGAAGTGAAGATTTTGTAATAAATGCTAAGGGAAAGAAGATAATGCCGTTACTTATAGCCTTTTAACGGAAGCTATTCCCCCTTCCCGGAGCCCTGCTTTTTCCAACATTTATTAGCATTTTTATAGATATTCAGGACAAAATTGGTCATTAAATATTGAAAAACCAATTATACCCACAACCGCACTTCATATTTAACTTTTTTCCCCAACTTATCCCTATTAAGGAAATTATCAATTTTGATTCTTTATATCCTAGTTAAATTCGTGATTGTACAAAATATGTGTACCTGACGAGCACGCGCAATATGTATTAAATATGTGCTTTACTTATATCAGATCCCAGAGTGTCATCGAGCACTGAAAATGCATTGCTGTTTCTCTCTTTTCAGGTGGTCTAAGGATTTTGGTGCACCCAGGAGTGGAGCTCCAGAAATACATGTTATGCTAGCAAACTACATATATTTTGAATCTCCTGAGGTGGTAAGTAGCATCTTGGTATATATGTGTTTGTATATGTACATTTATATATCTATATCTATATATATTCAATCTTTGTATTTAGCTCGCAAGTGCATACATGTCAAGCATAGTCTCCATATCTAGAATTTGGGAGTTCCAATTTTTGTCCACCTTTTACAAATAACTGCTTATTAATTGCTAGTAAGGTCAAATGGAATATTGGACCAACTTGATTTTGGCCAACAGATCACTATTTATACACATTTATTTACAGTCGTTTTCTATTTGAAAATGTTGGAATCATTTTGTTTCTCATAGGTTCTTCATGCTGTTCAAACTATTCATGTATTCACTTGTTCTAATGTACTTGAATTTGAAACGTGTAACCAAAAGGTCCAGTTTATACCTTGAGTACTTTCGACTCTTGCTATTAGCGTAGAGTGAACACCAGTATCTTGTTTGATTGCTTTACAGGACATGGTTAGAGTTTCACATCATTTTGTTAGAGGAAACAACCCCAAAGAGTTTGCTTCGACTTTAGTAAATTTTATGGGCAAGGTGAGGCTTTTTCCCCCACTTAACGCTTGAAATCAATTTTAAAAAATTTGGAAAAATGTATGCTTTGACGTGAACGGAATTATAGTTACCTATTTTATGTGAAGTTTTTATGAGGTTCACACTTCTTGACCATGCAGTGTTATCCAGGGGAAGATGATTTGGCCATTGCCCGAGCTATTTTAATGTAAGTCACATCTCCACTATGTGCTTGTATAGGCAATTCAAATGTTTTGTTCCCATCGATATCATTGATGATATTGAACACCCAATCTGGATTATCGGACCTGAATCCTGGATTAACTTCAATTTCTGAAGTCCACGATGAGTGCAATAACTCTATAACCTGAGTGAATCTTTTGTAAAAATGAGAACAATAACTTGATTACAATGTAAAGTGGGAATTCCCATTCTAAATTTTAATTTTTTTTGGGGAACTATGAGAACAATTGAACATACACATTCAACTACCGTCTTTCCATGTTTATATACGTTTTCTTTTGCTTTTGTTCTGAGATTGAGCAGTAGGCTAATCCAGCTAATTCTGTATTCGGTTTTCCTATAGAGCTGATTTTGTGTCTTTCTATTGTAGGTATTTGTCAGTTGGTAATCTGAGAGATGCCAATATTCTCATGGATGAGATAAAGAAGCAAGTGGAGTCTAAGCAGCTTGACTTTCCCAAATCCGATTTGATCCAGTTCATCAATTTTCTTTTGCAAACGTATGTTGCGTTCAATTCTCCCTTTTTATTCATGAACCGTAACAATCTTATACCCCATCTCCAGAGAAAGATCCATAAAAATCTTATCTGTCTAAATGGATTTTGGAGCATGGTAAAAGAAAATGAAATGTACTGTTGCTTGGCTTCCGTTTTGCTCATTTTAGAGGCAATCAATATTGAATCAAGCCATTAAAAAGTAAAATCCTAAAGTGTAATTTTCGGTGACTTGGGCAATCAAAATATCGATGATCATACTGGAAATATGCAATTTATTTATGCCCCTCATCTTCATGCATCAAAATATCGATAGCCAAAGTCTCGAGAAGATCATTAAGATTTTAATTAGATTATGAAATAAGAACTTCAATTATTGATCTGTATGGTATGAGGTTTACAAATTGCTGAATGATTCTGAATGTTATTCTCAACGCAGGTTGTTGAGAGATGCTCTTCCGCTTTTTAACATGTTGAGAGCGAAATACAAATCAAGCCTAGACAGAGAACCAACAACATTTCATGAGGTATGCGATTTTTCTGCCTGATAACCTTTTACAAATTTGTGTTAAATGACTCTCTCCCTAAGGTGTACTTTTCTGCAAAGGTATATATGCTAACTATGAATTTATGGCTTAGTTGCTGGATGAAATTGCGGAGAAGTTTTATGGAGTACGACGCAGAAATCCACTGCAAGGGATGGGGATGTTCGGCGAGATTTTCAAGGTAATTATGCGTTGCCCACATTATTGTAGCTTGTAACGGAGTTGAAACTCTTATGGACGGTTAACTATAATTTGTTATGAAAAACTAGAGCGGAAACTGTAATCCACAAAACAACAACGATACAACTCTGACGGAGACTCTGTTCCATGAAAAATAGCTGAGTGAGTCTCGAAATAACTGAGCAGCATTCTTATTGGAACATACATCCTTGTTATGCAGATGATGGGAGGTGAATAGTGGCGCGATGGAGCATCAAGTTCTCGCTTCCTCGGCGGATCCATCTATGCCACCGTTCTTGTGCCGGCTGATGGGAGTGTATTTGTATTTTTGATACCAACAGTTTTGGGAGTGTATTTATGTTTATGTTGTTTTTCGCCTAGGTAGATGCAGATCTTGTGTTTGTACCATCAACAGAATAATTTTTGTGTTTTAATCTGAATATTCCAAATTGTATGATGTCTTATCTTTCATGGCCATAATTTCAGAAAATGGATCCCCTCCGAGGCAAAGCCTCGAGATCCTACTGACCACACAATATGGGTCGTTGAATTTTAATTTAACGGCTACAATTATTATAACTTTAGAGAGAGCCTCCTTATTTGTAGTCATTGGATTAAAATATAACCGTTTATTTTGTTTGCTTAGCAGTATTCCGAGGCTTTGCCTCGGACGTTATTCAATTCTATAATTTCTTCCGAATTCTGAAATTTGTTTATTTAAGATACACATCTGAAACAAGTTAAGTCGACTGACATAACAAGCCAGATATCTTGAGCTCTGTGCGGAGGTCTAATTGAGCATCCCGAGGACCAATCTTGTGTCGTCCGGCATCGCCTCCACCACCTGACCGCACTCTCCGCAGCTCTCCGGATTCGGTGTGATGGCCTTGAGCTCCACCGGCTTCGACTTGCTGGAGATTTCCATTTGTTTTCTTTCCTCTAAATAAAGAATGGGGATCCTCTTTCTGATATTTGGAAATCTTCCAATCACATCTGTTCATCGTGTTGTCAGTTTTCGTCAGTTACTATTTATATTTAATTTTAAATAAAAAGATTTATAATAATTTCTGACTGTATAATATATGAACGGATTGTGATTGAAAGATTCTCAGAATTCTCACAAAAAAAATCGGAATTCTGCTTATTCCTAAATAAAAATCCAAATATAGAAATTTTCTGTTCCCTACTCGTCCTTTTCCGACGGATGCGATCGAAACGCTGCCGTTCTCTTGAATCTAAGTAAACGCAGCGTTTCGAGCTTCCCCAAACTCGAAACACCGAGCATTTTCTTCTTCTTCTTCAACCTACTGCAACTCACACTCGCAATCCATGGCAGCTCCAATTCAAGCCCTAAATCAGCGTCAACTCCTCAAAACCCTAAACAACCTCTTGACCTCCACAAAAATCCTAAACCCAGAACCCCTAAAACCCTACATTCCTCACCTGACCCAACCCCTCCTCCTCTCCATCATCTCCTCCAAAGCCCTAGCCTCTCAACCCACCGCCCTCCTCTTCTTCTTCCGGTGGGTCCAGGATCACACGCCCTCCCTAACCCAATCCCCACAGACCCTCCTCGCCCTCCTCCCCTTCCTCTTCACCCACCACAAGTTCTCCGACGCCAAAGCCCTCCTCGTCCAATTCATCGCCGCCGATCGCAAGAACGATCTCCACCGCCTCATTCTTCACCCGGACCCCACCGTGCCGAAGCCCTCGAAGGCCCTTCTGGACACTTCCATTGGGGCATATGTGGAATCCGGGAAACCCCACCTTGCAGCCCAAGTGTTTGATAAAATGAAGCGGCTTCGGCTTCAGCCCAATTTGCTCACCTGCAATACTCTGATTAATGGTCTGATAAGATACCGGTCATCGCATTCGATTTCATTGTCTAGAGGTGTGTTTAAGCATGCTGTTGAGTTAGGGGTTAAAGTGAATACGAATACTTTTAACATTTTGATATATGGGTATTGCTTGGAGCATAAGTTTAGGGATGCTGTAGAGTTGTTGAGTAGGATGAGTGAATTCAGATGCGTGCCCGATAATGTGAGTTATAATACGATATTGAACTGGCTGTGTAAGAAGGGGCAGTTGAGTGAGTCCCGGAACTTGTTGTTGGACATGAAGAATCGAGGGTTGTTTCCAAATAGGAACACATATAACATTTTGGTTTGTGGGTATTGTAAGATGGGGTGGTTGAAGGAGGCAATGCAGGTGATCGAATTGATGACACAGAACAGTTTGTTGCCGGATATTTGGACGTACAATGTCTTGATTAAGGGGTTGTGTAGGGAGGGTAGGATTGAGGAGGCTCTGAGGCTTCGGGTTGAGATGGTTAATTTGAAGTTGATGCCTGATGTTGTCACATATAACACATTGATTGATGGGTATTTTGAGTGGAGCAGCAATTCAGAGGCCTTTAAGTTGGTTGAGGAGATGCGTGAAAAGGGAGTGAAAGCAAATGCAGTTACTTACAATATAATAGTAAAGTGGTTCTGTAAAGAAGGGAAGCTGGATGAAGCCAGTGATACTATAAGGAAGATGGAGGAAGATGGGTTTGCTCCTGATTGTGTCACTTATAATACTTTGATTAATGAGTATTGCAAGGCAGGGAAAATGGCAGAAGCATTTAAAATGATGAATGAGATGGGTACGAAAGGTTTGAAGATGGACATCTTTACTCTCAATACTCTTCTTTACACTCTTTGCAGTGAGAAGAAGCTGGACGAGGCATTTGAGTTGCTTCATACTGCAACTAAGCGGGGTTATATTCTTGATGAGGTAAGCTATGGAACCTTGATTATGGGATGCTTTAAGAACGTAAAGGCCAACAGGGGTTTCAAGCTTTGGGATGAGATGAAGGAGAAGCAGGTTGTTCCCAGCATTGTCACCTATAATACTGTAATTGGAGGCCTCTGCCTGTCTGGAAAAACTGATCAAGCATTCAACAAGTTGAATGAGCTTCTAGAGAGGGGTCTAGTCCCTGATGGAACTACATACAACACGATAATTCATGGTTACTGCCGTGAGGGGAATGTTGAGAAAGCATTTCAGTTCCACAACAAAGTGGTTGAGAAATTATTCAAGCCAGATGTCTATACATGTAATATTCTTCTTTGTGGCCTATGTAGAGAGGGTATGTTAGAAAAAGCTCTTAAGCTTTTTAACACATGGATTTCGAAAGGGAAAGACTTTGATGCAGTTACTTACAACACATTGATATCAAGCCTATGCAAAGAAGGAAGGTTTGATGATGTTTTTACTCTTTTTTCAGAAATGGAAGAAAAAAAATTAGCACCCGACCAGTATACATACACTGCCATTCTGGGTGCACTTACTGATGCTGGTAGGATAAAGGAAGCCGAAGAGTTTATCTTGAAAATGATTGACATGGGAAAGTTACCTGATTGGCCCTCAGAATTGGAGAAGGTTAAAAATGGAGTGGCCAAATCTTCAGTTGAATATGATTCAAGCACTGGAGCCTATTCAGAGAAAATCATTGAGTGTTGCTTTCAAGGTAAATATAAGGATGCAATGCACATTTTGGAAGAATCAATGCAGAAAGGCACAACGTTAAATAAAGATGTTTACATTAATTTGATGAATGGGCTGATTAAGAGGCGAAAAAGCATATTAAAGGTTGTTAAGCTGTAGTGACACCTTAGGCTATTTTTGACAATGTCAGAGTGCCCGAGCCTTGCCTACACGTTCTATTTGAATTTGGCAACAACTGGACCAGGTACAACCTTTTGTTTTCTTATCTTTTCATGTTTCTCTAATCTTCTCATTGAATCCAGTTTCGAGTTTAATGCTCATACAATCTTACTTTGTTGAAAACAGTTTAGCTAGAAGAACATAGAAATATTGACAGTATGATCCAGTTTGTAGATGCTTAGAAGAATGAAATTTCTTAGTAACTATGCAAAATGTCACTTTCTGTCTTTTGTGAACATCGGCAACAATATTATATGCTAATCTTTTTATTCTTTTTGAACATGCAGCTGGAGCAAATTCAAATTGGTAAAGGAAGATTTGTTTTACAATCTGCTGACGGTTTTATTGATGAGTGCTGATCTAAGATAAAATTAAGTTTGACGTTTGTTGAATTTCACAGGTTCCTTTAACAGAAGAAAACAGTTCACGTGAAATGAACAAAGTTTCTTTGTCCATGCCATTAAATTTGAGGTTTGGTGGTGTTCAAGGAAAGGCTGCGCATGGAAATCTTATCCTCCATTCTGAGATCGAAATTGAGAATCGGCAGCTAAAAATGGGACTAGCTTTCTTGAAAGGCGTTTCTTATGGCCGATGCGAGGAGAAACAGGTTCATGAGGTTAGCAATAATCTGCAAGATGTAAAGAATCAAATTCATTTTCCTTTCAAATTTGTTCCATATTTGAGAATGCTAGAGGGAAGAATGAAGGTGGTAAGGTTCCATATCAGCGTACAGTGTAGTACAAAGGAAAGTTTCCCTTAGAACAGATCATAATGTTTAAGAAGTGCTGCGTGTCATATTGCATCTTTCGTAGCCCTTTCGGACGAGATAGAGTTTGTTTCCATCATTCTTGACAATGGCGATATTCCTAAGGTTTGCGGAACAAGGGAAACGCAGTCCGCGGGTTACAGCATGTGTCATACTATCAGCGATTCAACATCAAAGAGTAATTCTCCTCGACAGCCAGACTTCCAACCCCATTCCCCTTCAGAAAGAAGGAAAAGTTATGGTCAAGGAGGAGATGAAAGATACATTATCCATCGCATACGCGTGTTAGAAATGGATTAGACTACTGGTTTCATCGGTTCAGATGCATTGCGTTAGGACTGAGCGCTCCACAAAAGTGTCACCTCACTTTCGCGAGGATCCCTGCAATTTCTGGTACAATTTGTGCTTTTAAAGTTGTCAATGATGAAAGGAAGAGAGCTGTAAGCTGAATGATTGTATTTATATGCCATTGCTCTCTGTATTATATAGATGAACTGTCTTTTATTTCTTCCTGAAAATATCCCGCCGTGTAAATTAAGTGCTTGGATGATGAGAAAAGAAAGAAATTCAATAAAGATTATGAAGGATGCTGGTATTATCCCTAACCTCTAGTTTTGCATTTCTCTAATGTGTCGGAGAAATGTAGTTTTTCATTATAAAAACAAGGGAGGAGTGCGAAAAAGAAAATGAGATTTTGAAAATCACTACCTTTATAAATTCTTGTTTAGAAATTTCAGCTTTACCCAACCCTAAAGTAGAACATTTTGAGTTGGTGAGTCTGCTTGACTATAGTCACAGGCAAGGTGAAATTTTTATAGCCTCTTTGGGGCCGAAAGGGTGAATAATTGTGATTTCTCACCAGTTGTCCCCCTTTTATCTATAAAAAAAATGATCAACCCCTAATATAAAGACACTTCTCTTGTCAGCCTTCCAACACTAGGCTGGTGTCAAAGTTTATACATTGTGTTACCACTTACCAGAAAATCATTTTCTTTGTAACGGCCAAAAAAAAAAAAAAAAAAAAAAAACTAACGAAAAGTTTTAAAAAACTTTTCTTTTAATGAAAAATTATTTTTAAAGATATAGTGAATAGTATCAAGAAAAGGTAAAAATGTGGTTTTTCGATAAACGTGAACAGTACCGGGAGTGTTTTGTTAAAACTCCTAAAAAAAAATTGATTTTCACACACCCATAATCTCATGCTCAATCTTTATTTTTGTCATTTGATTCCAGTGTTTAAAATATAAATATATGTGAAATATCAACAATACCGATGGATATATTATTACCGGTTGCCCTTGACAAAAATGATAAGAATTTGCAATTGAGCCGATATGTCAACTCATTCAAATTTAGTTGAAATTAAAAAGAAAATTGAGAATAACAACGGAGTGACACAAATAGTTTGGTCAGAATAATTTAGAATAACAATATCATTTGTATTGAAAAAATAAATAAAATAAATATGGGTATGCATGGGAAGAAAAATGTATAAAAATCACTTAAAAAAATATTACAGAAAAAATGTCGTAAGTTTGTCAAAAGTTGTATTCCTACCTAAGTCATTAAGTAAAAGCTTTAATTTTTATCTCAAATAAACAGGTTTAAAAAGTAGGGTTGAATTGAAAGAGATGCATATATATAACTTTTATAGTTGACTTTTGCAATATGATAAAGCAAAAGCTTATTAAACTTTTTGAAAGTTTGATTTTGTCTCCAATTATTTAAATTCCTCTAGAATGATAAAGCAAAAACCTGACAAAAATTGTGTTAGCTTTTGATTTCCCATCAATCATCATTTCTTGGCGTACATTTTAGTTAATATGAAACAATTAACTGCTAGATTTTTCTGTTGGATTTAGATTTGCAACTTTATCTACACTAGTAACCGATATTATGTTAATATGCCACTAAATTTTGAATCTTTGTAAATCTAATGCAACAATATAAAGCCACTTTTGGTGAGTGGCAATTTTTTTTTGCACCAACTTTTTTTACTCCTTATACACTCATTCTTCTCAATTTTTTCGTTGTGGGATTGCATGAATTTAAGAAGACCAAAAAAGAAAAATGAACGAGGAGTGTGTGTGTAGCACCACCTTTTTTTGTTTGATTGGTTTTTACATCATCATGTTGATAAAAGGGTAATTTCAAGCCAAAAAGGCTCACTGCTTTGTGAGAGTCAGAAGATGAACATCTATCATACGTAGTCTTACTTTTATTTTGCAAAGAAGTTATTTTCACAACTCGAACTCATGATCTTTTGGTCACAAAAGAACAACATTTGTATTGCGCTAAGGCTATGTGAAACGGTCATAGCATCGTTATGTCTCATCTTTCCTCACGTGATCAGGCTATGTACACAAACTGTAACCCTCAATCAAGAATTTCTCCATCGTTAGCGTATGTACAAAATAATCACTACTGTAAATTCAAACACGTAAGTGTGTGTGTGTGTATTCCAACTTCGTCAGACATTGTTATGCATTTCCTGTTTGCAGTTTCAGGTACCATGTTGTCTTGTTTAGAAATTAAAAGGGCTTGCAGTACTAGTTTAATCAAAATTTTAAGAAAGTAGATACCAATGACATAAAACAGTGTTTTTTCTTTGGTTTTCTGAAGCCCATGAACCGCAGAAGCCAGAAGCCAGTATGAAACCATGAAAGTCTCAAGACCAGGTGGACTTATCATTTATCTACAACCGCAAATTGGCTTCTGAGTTCTGACCTCAACCTCTGAAAGAGGGTGTTTGAGTTGGGGTAGGTGAAGTGGCATCCAACTCAAATACATATTAGGAAAGGTTGTATTCCACATTTCAAAATTTTCTTCTGAACAAATTTGCATCTCTGGATCGTGCGGCAAGTACTGCCACCATTGCATATGATCTAGCAAACATGTACATAAGCAAACTTGGAATAAATTTGACCAACTATATTCAACTATAGACATGCACAGTACTCTCAAAGTATAATACTAAGAATGACACTATATGGTTTGTATTCTCCAGGGTTAAACGTTGTCGTTGGCTATGTGCTAGCCTCTCAAAATTAATATTTTAAAGAATATTTGTAGGGCCAAATTTTTTCATCTTTAACCATACAGAACTAAATATTTTTATTTTGGCTTGGGATGCACATGTTGGGTTTCATCGAGGGGCCTCAACTTATTATATGCTGCCAGCTCTGATCATGATAGGGACTTTTGCTCATGGAGCTATATTTTTTATTAGAGATTATAATCTGGAACATAATGAGGATAACGTATTGGCAAGAATGTTACCATCCATGTTTTAATGAACGCATGAATTTTAAGAATTAAAATAATCTCAATGGCTAATTTTATTAGGTAAGCATGCTTTAAGTGTACACGTGTTATAATGGCTAATTTTATTAAGTAAGCATGCTTTAAGTGTACACGTGTTATAATCTGGATAGTTGAATAACATCACACACAATAATCTGTCATATAGGGTTACAGCTAGCCAAAAGTAGTGTAAGATAAACGAAGGATCACTCATATCAGTGGTTGCTCACGTATTACATCCAACATATCTCCTTTCCAAAAGACAATGCAAAGGCCGATCGATGGTCCCTGAACCTTCACTTGCAGATCGCCAAGCTTAATAAATTAGAAACTAAGAAAGCGTGTGGAAATATTATTGGGGAAACCCTACCCATGCATGACAGAAATGATAGATACGACACATCATAGTTCAACAAAGCAAAGCAACCAACGCGTGGACCTTGTAACTTTGTTCCATTGCTTCTTATGAATGGAGGACAGTTTGCAAATTCCATATATGTTTATGATTTTATCTGATCCAAATCTTACAAATGCTTGCTTAATTAATTTGCATGGAAAATAAATTAAGAAAAATGCTAAGGAACTTTCTTGAAAGTAAGAGTTTCTATGAGCTTTCTGCTACCTCATGTTTTTTTTGCATAATATTCTATAATCTTGTTAATATAATTAAAATTAAATTGTAAAGCGATAAAAAGTCTCACTTAGTATTTTCCATAAATTAATTAATATTATATGACGAGATAATATTCTTGTCTTGGGGAAGGGGTCCAAATTAATCAGTCAGTGATTAAGTTGTTTAAATTTTGGGAACATAATGATTAGTGGATATTATTGAAGCAAAAGCATATATTTAACAACAAAAAGAAAAGTAAAGCAGATGAAAAAAAACGTTTTGTGTGCATAATCGTGTTGAATAGAATATTATTTGGTCCAATTATTTGGATAAGGCCACGATTAATTATGAGATAGAGAAAAAAAAACACGTATTATAGGCATAATATACTAAATAATTGTGAATGTCATAGAGGGGGTGCGGCACATAGAGAGAAGAGAAAGATGTAATTATGATGTGTCTTTTATTCCACCTCATTGTGTCTTTAGTAATAGAGAATGTTAAATCCTTACTCTATTAGGATTACAACTCTAGAGTAATATCTAAACCTAGAAAATATTCCAAGACATCCTTAGATACAATAGGATTTACACAATCATATTCCTAATTTAATAGAATTACAACACTCTTGAGTGTGTAAATACTCAACTAAATGGCGCATTAGGTCTTCAGCGATGAAGCAAGTACAGTTGATGAAGTCGTCGGCACAATGAGCAAATACGAGTCTTAAATCAACGGAAGAATGCATAAAAGGTAAAACTCGCAAAACCTTACTATAGTAAAACCCAAGGTGGGATAAAAACCCATAGACTAAGGAAAAAAGTAAGAAGTTGCATTAAGTTAAAATCCGGTGGGAAAAATGCTAATAGTCGTAGGGAAAAAAAGTACATTAAGATTAAGTGAGTATACTTCTGAATACTCTCCTGAGTTTGACAAAACTTCCAAATGAGAACTACACGCATTGCATATGAATAGTTAGGCATATCAATTCCTTGGACAAGCTTCTGGAAGGTTGACTTCGACAGTGACATCGTGTAGAGGTTGGCAAGGTTGTCTAGGATTGGCTTGCATGACTTTAATATCTTGATGCTTTGCTGATGTGATGTAGATGCAATATGTCTTGGCGTTGACGTCGTTGATGTATCATGTCTTGATCGGGTGGATACATGCAGCATAGTCTTCATCAATCGTCGTCGAGACTCAACGATGGATGAAAAACAGCAAGTACTTCGAATATGCTCAACAAGAACTCCTAACCATGTTTCACGTATAACATAGTGAAGTGAGGTGAGTCTTGGAACGATTCAAAGATTTCGCAACTATGGTCATATTGTGGGCTTCCAAGATATTGTGATATCCCTAGACATAACCATTCGGGGATTTACCTTGTGCAAGTATGATAAGTAACCAAAGTCATCATAACAAACAAGGCAAACATCATTCCGAGGATTAAAGGGGTTGGATCCACTAGAGATGTGTTAGTATTAGCCTAAATCTGCAGTACCTTTCAAGGTAGCGAGAAAACTTCTTTAATACCAATTCAGTGGTTGCATTTAGGCGTGGTACTGCATCTTTACCAACAGATTAACAACAAATGAGATGTCATACCTAATACAATGAGCTAAGCACAGCGAAGCACAAAGTTGAACTCATATATGGAATTTTGGATTGCATAACCTATTCAAGGGTCTCATTTGCATATAGAGTATGAAAAATCATAAGTATACTCAAAGGTAACACCTTCATGGTATAGTTCGACTGGTAGACCAAAGTACCGTCAGAATAACACTTGACCGTCAGGTCAAGGCATAAACAAGTTTTCCCAAGATCCTTCATCTCAAATTTCGTCTTCAAGTGCAAGGCAGTTTTCTCAAGCTTTTCCAGAGTCTTAGTGAGATTCATGTCATTTGTCATTTGTCATAAACTGTAACCCTAGCAATTCGAAATAAGACTTCATAGTTTAACATGCAAGGGCATTTATTCATATCCCTGACTGATCAAATAATCACTTAGAGGGGTATACCACATCTGCCAGATTGCTTTAATCCGTAAGTGAACGCATCAAACAGTTAAGAAGGTGTTCCGTGGTTTGAAATTATTTAAACCAGTTCATGTAATTCTTTATGAACTCATATGTCAATCTTCATATTACTATCCTTATGGAGAAATACTAACCATATTTCATAATGCAACTGTCAATCACAGGGTGTTTGAGAGAAACCTTGCGTCGTAAGACATGCATTATATCACATTATTCCATTCATCTCATTACACTTCCTTTCTTACTTGTAACACAACAGGGTTACCTTAGGCAATGTAGGAACGATAGGTCCAAAACACGGTTTGGTAAGGAATTTAACCTGAATTGTAATTTTTGTTGTCCAATCAGTTCTATGTTATCACTAATCAAGGAACACAGTTCGATATCGTCGCTTTCATTTAAGTTGGTAGGTATCATATAAGTGAAAACATCATTAATGATAATCTCATTTCAATTCCATTAACTCATCCAAATTAGTATCCTGAACTAAGAACTTCAAGTCTTGGAAGTAACTCGAATTAATCTCATGAGATGGAAATGATTTGAGACAGCGATCGAATTTGGATTCATTGTTGTGACATGACCTTCCTCTTCTAGGGAAATAAATCCTATGAACCAAATGATCCTTCGTGCTTCAGGAAAAATAAAAATGAAAACTAAACTTCTCTTATAAAAATAACTCCAAAATCCTTATAGGGCGTACAAAAATAATAAATTAAAATTCTTAAATTTCTCCTTAATCACACAAAAATAATAAATTAAAATTCTTAAATTTCTCCTTAATCACAACTTCAGCTCTTCTAACACTTGTCTTGCCAAATAACTCATTCGTAAAATAATTGGTGAGGGTGAGCAACAACCACCGTCGCTCAGTGAGTAAAATATGTAATATGCCAGTCAAGCTTGCCATTTTAATCACACTATTAAATAGGATAATAATATCAAATCATTATACACAAAATGCCATATCACATCATCCTTTCACGTGTCCATTATATCCTTCATAAATTGTAACTCACCACGTGACCCTTAGTGACCATTTGCCCTAATGTCCTCGTGTGCAGTTTACATTTATCACTCGGATTAATGCAACACTAAAGTTCCCATGCTCCATGAACATCTCAAACAATTCACTGATAAGATATATAATAACTCTGAAAGTACTTCACACAATCCAACATGCTTAACTTGAAATAAAGAGATATCAAAACCCACGATACCTCATGGTTTTCATTTATCAAAACATAAGAATATTTTAAACACATTACGTAAACCACTCACCTTGATAATCTAAGCTTTAACAAGACAACCTAACTAACATCTCCACACACCTCAAACTCTCTAACCCTAAACTCTCTTTCTTATATGTTTACAACTCTCTATGATAATGTATAATGGAGATGAGTCAGCTAATTAGCAAATTGACACCTAAAGCACCTAAGCTGCTGTCCGTTGGCCTCGTAGGAATACTATTTACTGGGGTGACACCAAGAAGCTCTAACATGTGTATTGGCTGCAAAGCTCCACCTCAAGCTAATTGCATCCAACTTTATTGACACCTCTTAACTTAATCGGCCAGCAGGCTGAACATATAGCTTAGTCATCTCCAAGCGGCACACATAGTGCTAATCTAGACTATTCCAACCCAAAAGCTTAGTAATGCAATAGTCAGCATAATTCATTACATGCTACATGCATAACGTCTAACTATAGTTCATTTTAATACCTCTAATTAATATAAAAAAATATAGGATCTTACTTCGGGTAAGGAGATGCGTCGTAACATCAAACGTTGATATAAACTCTCAGGCATATTGGTACGTTGCGGCAACGCAACTTGGTACATAGAATGCACACCCAAAATGCGTAAATATGAAGCATTAGGTTTGTACCTAATAACCAACTATAACGTCGAAAATGGATAAGTGGCAATGGGCCTTAGGGGGGGACCAACATAATTGTGTACAAGATTGCATAGCCCTAGGCAGAAACATAAAACTTGGCACATTCACCAAGGTCTCGGCGATCATTTAAATTGCGATTTATGATCACTATGCGAGGATATTTGGGGTGAACATGGGAATTCGACATTCAATTATAAACCCAAAAGACATGCAAACGTCAATATAAACTCTCAGGCATTATCCGATCTTCCAAACATTTTATGGGATAATTAGGGTGGTGAACCCTTAAAATCGGTCAGGAGGTTTAACAGTAATGTGTGTGGACAAACATGTGACTAGTTTGTCGATTCATTAACCAAAATCATAAGTATTTATAATGTTTTCATTTTGGTTGGATTAATCCACATATATTTTCTTGAATCACTATGAAAAGAGGGTGATTTTGTGTCTTTGAGAGGGATGATTTAAAAATTAAATTTCCTAAATGAGCGGTTTTAGCAAGGTGTGCTTGTAAGCACATGGTCTTAACTTCGGGTAAGGAGATGCGTCATAACATCATTGTTTGACCTAAATATCCTAAATGGTCATGCCAACACAAGTAAACTGCTTAATCACCAATTTCTAGGTCGGCCACATGTGACATGTTCTCAATTGGGAGACAACCAATTGACCTCAAATCAAAGCATTAGGCTCATTTTTGGAGGTGGTGCAAAGATATTCCACTCTATTTTCTTCAGTGGTTTCATTCATGAGCATTGTTCTCTCGAATATCCTTAAGACTCAACGACGTTCTTCCGGAACGAGAAGAATATAAGGTCTCTTAAATGGTAATTTAGTACCATTCATACAATGATGATCATGCCAATACTCTTAATCAGGTTGGATGAACCTGAAGTCATTGCTAGAGCTGTGATTTAGGTATAAAGTTAGTGTGCGTAGTATCGCATTCATCCAGACAACTAACTTTTTCACATTTGTACCTAATCACGTGTTTAATTGAATTCGGTCACATTTATACAAGAAACATGATTCAATTAACTCATATTCGAGGACAATATCGATAAGATTATCCATAACTAAACATACACAAAACTTGAATCCAAGAACATGAAAAAGTGTTCACAAAGTAAATGGTTTACTAAGGAATTCGGCCAACAAGGCCATCCATGTCAAAAGTCTACTCTTCCAATGGTGTTCAGTGGAGCAAAATTAGTCTCACATATTGACTATTAGAATGGTGCTCTTCAACAACATTGGTAGGGGCACAAGCAGATGCATAACCAATGATCTATTCCATCAAGACGAAAGTAGATTCTGCAGTGTTAAGGTTTAGAAATATTATCCCTTATTCTTGAAGTTTTAGGTTTAAGTTGTCAAGGATCGCGCTTCAGGTGCCACACCTTGGCAAACCTTGATTCTACCATAAGTTATAAAAACAAACTTGAGGTTGGATTGTGAGAGAGACAACCCAAACTTAGGTTCGATAGGCTTTAGTTGAAGCTGGAATGGTCTGTTCGGAAGGCCTCTGCCGAAGCAGAGCATGTTTTTCGATGCATCCCTACCGAAGCAAGGCGCCACTATTCGATAGGCTTTGACCGAACTAGGTTGAGCCATTCGGTAGATTCCAGCTGAACTGGGTCTATATTATTTGGTAGACTTCAGCCGAAGCTGAGTCTATACCTTTCTATCACGTTTGTGGTAGTAATTAAATTCAAGAAATTGGTAAACTTATGCTTTCTACACTGCTGCTTCAAGAGCAAGTCTGAAACATGGAATGATGAGAAAAATATTCTCTAGTCAAAACTCGATCGGATTTATGAACTTTAGAATTGTACTCATTCATGGATGTAATCATAGTGTGCTTTAGGCAATGTCTTTCATGATTAGACTAATCATAGGAGCGAGCCAAAAAACCATGGAATCCTCGTTTGAGAGGTACTTTAGTGGGTAATGCTTCAAGCATAAGTTTTCAAATGAAGATCATGGTGGAGTCTTATTCAGCTCTTCCATGCCATTGATGGCTACAATGGTTTCTTGGCTACTTGATAGTCAAGTGGAGATTCATGTCTTATACCACACATAAAGTGGTTTCTATTAATAATGTCCAAATCAGGAAAATAGAACTTGTGATGGTTTGACAAACCACTGAATGGAGGGAACGAGATTATGAATAATGCTATGGACAATAAAAGATTCATAAGCATCAAAGTTAGAACATTCGAGTTCTAAGACATGATTTTTATGAAAAACGTCGAGTTTTCATGGGTGTATTTATTTTATGAAAACTTCTGGTTTCAAAGGCACTACATTTGAAAATATTGGTTCAATTTAGTTTATGAATAGTTAGTTCATAAAAGATAGGTTTCTGCAAGAACACATAATACAATATGTTGATTTAAGTGTAGTGGATTTGAGTTGCTTCGGGAACTCAAGTATGAGTATTTCGGGACTATGAAAGGATGTCAACTGTTCAAAGAAGAAAAATAAATGACTGAATCGTTAATGTCCAAAAGTGATCTTGAGGTCAATAATTTTGGATTTCTTATCAGATTAATGGATTGATGGTCACTTTTAATTAATTCAATAGATCGAGACTATACGGGTTTGATCGTGGAAGCAAAATAATGACATGCTAGTCTTATTAGCTTCACTTGGCGGTGGGCTAAGTGACAAGTGAATTATAGCTTTATTAGCATTAGCCAAAAAGTGTCCCTAAAATATTTGGGTATGGTTAAGAAGCAGAGGATGCCAAAATATTGTATCGAGTCGAAAAAAATGCAACCTAGTACGTGTGGGCTGGCTGCAACACACATCCCTACAACAAATAAAAAAAATATAGGCCACTGGGCTTGGGGACACGACTGTAAAGCAGCCCAGTCCATTACAGGGCAAGCTGAAGGCTTGCTGCAGTTTTGGGACAAGGGATGGGAAAGCCCAATAGCTCATAGGCTGCTGCAAGTGGACCACTAGCGCGGGAGAATAAAAGCCGATCATTCTTTGGCCTTGGGTTGGTGCTTGAGAAGCCCAGCGACGCGCTGGCTTTTGGAATAAGACACGGATGTGAAGCCCAGCACCAAAGACTCAAGTAATCAAACCTGGTCTAATACAAAAGCAACAAGTCGAAACCTTGCAGTTGGAACGCGGGCTGAGCCCATTCACCTGTTGGCTTGTAAGATGACAGAAGCCCAACATGTGGGCTTTGGGTTCCGTACATATCAAAGCCCAAAAGAAGGCCATTGTTTGTGGTTCAATCTGGTGTGCTGCTTGGCTTGGCTTTAGGCCAACTAGGCACAACTTGGCTCATAGCTTTGGTGTAATTTCTCAGATTTTTTTTCCTTCAAATTCTTGGGTTTGAAAAACCCTAATTGCTTCTAATTTCTTTAGATTCTTTGACTCACAAATTACACATAGCAAAAATTGCGTAATGCATGAAACGTATATATATTGACAAATATATGAAACACACACACACACACACACACACACACACACACACATATATATAGGAAGGTAAATATAAATGTAGGGGATTCATACATCATGGGGAATGTTTTCATGCTTCATGGTCGTTTCAAATATCTTACTTTATTTTAAGCGTATTTGATTGGCAAAAAACAACAAAAGCCTTTGAATTTGTAAAAGATCCATCTCAGAAAGCTGAAATTGCATCTCCAATATCACGTTTAACACGGAAAAATTAAATTGAATCAATATCATGTAGATCAATTCAATAAAGTAATAAATTAATCATAAAAAGAATGATTAAAATGTAATACTCCCCTGATTGAAGATCAAACTCTCTTTAGCGTAGCATCAAGAGCGTGCTGATAACGTGTTGTAGGCATAATTTACTGAACAATTATGGATGCCATAGAGAGATAGGATGAGGCACATAGAGAGAATAGAGAGATGTATAATTGTGAGGTGTCTTCTATTCCACCTCATTGTGCCTTTATTTATAGTAGTAGGGAATGCTAAATCCTTACCCTAAAAGGATTACAACTCTAATAGGATAACATTTAACCCTAGATAATATTCCAAAATGTCCCTAGATACACTAGAATTTACACAATCACATTCCTAATCTAATATGACTGCAATAACATGCAATATATTCATGTTGCATATAAATTATTTCTGTAGTGTTGTTGCACTTTTAAGTGTGTATATGTATATATGTCATATTGTGGTTTGATAATTCATCAAATCACAATCTAGAATTTGGCCATGTTTGTTTTCAATAGTGGAGCCAAAAATTATTTGGTAGGTGGGCTAAACTAAAATTATTACTATGAGATCAAATGGCTAATTTTTTTTGTTACTTACATAAAGTTACATAATAACAAGCCTGAAAGCAATAATTTAAAGTAAGAAATTTAACTATGAATAAAGCCTGGGAAACAATATACTCTATTTGTTGACGGAGAATACTCTAACCATGAAAATTGTGAAAACCAAGAATACTGAAATCAACGATATTGTGATCCAAACTAAGACCTAGGATACTTAAGAATTTTTGGTCGGTAAGGCCCAACTTTGATATAATGTGACATCCCACATCGCTCAGGGAAGTGATCCTTAAATGTATATTCATATCCCTACCTAGCACGAGGTCTTTTGGGAGCTCACTGGCTTCGAGTTCCGTAGGAACTTCGAAGTTAAGCGAGAAGAGGGCTAGAGCAATCCTATGATGGGTGACCCACTGAGAAGTTGCTCGTGAGTTCCTAGAAACAAAACTGTAAGGGCGTGGTCGGGGCCTAAAGCGGACAATATCGTGTTACGATAGTGGAGCGGGCCCAGGAAGTGATCCGCCCCGGGCCAGAATGTGACAATTGGTATCAGAGCCAATCCCTGGTCGGAAGTGTGCCGATAAGGACGTCGGGCCCTAAGGGGGGTGGATTGTGACATCCCACATCGCCCAGGGAAATGATCCTTAAATGTATATTCCTATCCCTACCTAGCACGAGGCTTTTTGGGAGCTCACTGGCTTCGAGTTTCGTAGTAACTTCGAAGTTAAGCGAAAAGGGTGCTAGAGCACTCCCATGATGGGTGACCCACTGCGAAGTTGCTCGTGAGTTCCCAGAAACAAAACTGTGAGTGGTAGGGGCCCAAAGCGGACAATATCGTGCTACGATAGTGGAGCGGGCCTGGGAAGTGATCCGCCCTAGGCCGGAATGTGACATATAAGCACTTCAAACTTCATCTTGTTGATTAATAGGATACTTATGTATTTGAATCCGTTTCCCCAGGTCTCGTTCCAATTCCAAAAAAGCATCATCAAAAACTTTTTCCTGAGGTTCAATTATATTAGATGTCTGGTGAGAATCATGAGGATGCTCAGTTGATATTGGTGCGTTATCATTAGATGTTGAAGGTATATCACTTTCTAATTCATCACCATCATCCATTTTTTAAAAGAATGAATCAATAGTTCTTAACCTCTTCATTGAACATTAACCTAACAAATTGAACAATAATAATACAAGTTTATATAATAAATTATATTTCTAAGAAATCTATCAAACTATCAGAAAAAATATGTTAAACTTGAAATTGAATTTTTAAAGTACGAACTCTTAAAATTAAAGCAATAAACAAATAAAATCATCAAGACATAAGAATAAAGTGGTCAAAAACTTACCTATTGATGAGAAAAATCAATAAACTTTCTCACTTGTATACTTGGTTTATGTGAACTGCAGACGAGACGAAGGCTTTCTGAAAAGTGAAAAACAACCACTGTTGTACCCCAAAAGTCGAAAATAAAATAATAAACTACTCCTAACAAACCTAAAATAATAAAATATTAAACAACTAGCTCTATTGTTATGTGCATGTCCCACTAGTGGATTCAGTCCCTTCCTTATAGCCTTAGGAAACCTAAACTAATCACTATATAGACTACTCCCAAGAAACTAATCAAATAAAAAGACTTATATACCTATAAATTAGAGACGTGTGTGTCAGTGTGTATATTGATTAAAGTAATAATTTATTTAATATTTATTAACTCTTGTTTTTTCTAAAAGTAATTTTATTTTTCAGAACTTTTACTTACTGGGTGAGCTATAACAATTAAAAATAATAAAATAATCTAAATTATTAGTATTTTTAACCTCAAATAACTAAAACTCTCCTCATCCTAGAGCCCATCCAAGCCTTGTTATTGCCTCCACCCATGGACTAAAATGCCGATAATATCGGTGAAATATCGCCGATATTATCGGTTTTTAGAGACATCGATATTTAAACACATATCCATAACGTTTTCGGCATTTTATCGACGAAATATCGAAAAAATCGATAATATCGCGATATTATCGATTTTTTCTTGAAAAATCGACGGGGTAGGCGGCGGAGAGGAGAGGAGACTGCGATGGTAGGGGAGGACCGGAGGAGACGACGGAGGTCTGTGCGTGAGGGAGGGAGGGAGAGTGGCGTGTGGTGTGGTGTGGGAGAGAACTGGAGTGTGGTGTGGGAGAGAACTGGAGAAGGGAGGGAGAGAAGAGAGAGACAGAGAAGTGGAGTGTGGGAGAGAAGAGAGATCGGAAGGGAGAGGAGTAGTTTTTGTTTTTCAGAAAGGGGGCGTTTAGAGGGGGAGGGTTGTTTTTCAGAAAGGGGGGGTTTCGAGGGGAAAGGGGGGGTTTCGAGGGTTGTATGCTTTTGGTCAGAACGGTTTTGTGTGGGGGGGGTTATATTTTGATTTGATTTGTCTGTGGGGTTATGCTTTTGGTCAGAACGGTTTTGTGGGTGGGGTGGGGTGGGGGGGGGGGGATTTGTCTGTGGGCGCAGCGGTTTTTGGGGGGGGGGCATTTCAGCTGTCAGACGAGTGACTGTGAGGACAGAGTGGCAGAGTGGTTGTGTGGTGGTGTGAAAAAAAGAGAGGATCCAATGCAAATGATCCAATCGAAATAATGTAAAATAAAATAAAAAAAACATAAATAATTCAAAAGTGTCTGTTTAATAATTTTTAGAAGACAAAAAATAAACATTAAGTATCCAGAGCCATTCTTTCCTGAAGTCTTTCATCGTTTCTTCTTCTTCGCTTAAGTTTTTCAGAGGCAATCCAGAGCCATTTTCCTCTCAGATTCTATTTGGCATTTACAAATTACACAAAGAGTTCCATATTTAAGGTAAGTTTACAAACTTATATTTATATTATTGTAATTTGTAATTTATACATCAATAAAAAAATTTGTGTGAATAGGCATGTGATCTAAGAACTAAAAAATACTTGCATGTTTAATTTTTGAAGTAATTAAGTAATGTTGTATAATTATTTATTCTCTAGAATAATTTTAATATGTTTAATGTTATTTATTATTTTATTATCAAATTGGATTATTATTCATTAATATTAGGTTTTATTATTCTATATTATTTTTATAATTACTTAAATTCTTACAATCATTTTCTTTATATTATTGTAATTTGTAATTTATACAACAACAAATAATTTGTGTGAACCTATATATGTGATCTAAGAACCAAAAAATACTTGCATGTTCATTTTTTGAGCCAATTAAGTAATGTTGTATAATTAATTATTCCCTACAACAATTTTAATATGTTTAATGTTATTTATTATTTTATTAATATTAGGTTTTATTATCAAATTGGATTATTATTCATTAATATTAGGTTTTTTTAATATCAAATTGGATTATTCATTAAATTGAATTATTATTAAATTAGATTATTATTAAATTGGATTATTATTCATCACTATATTTGGATTATTATTGATCACTATGTTTAATATTAGGATTATTTTTTTATCACTATGTTTGGATTATTATTCATTAAATTGGATTATTATCAAATTGGATTATTCATTAAATTGGATTATTATTAAATTAGATTATTATCAAATTGGATTATTATTCATCACTATGTTTGGATTATTATTGATCACTATGTTTAATATTAGGATTATTTTTTATCACTATGTTTGGATTATTATTCATTAAATTGGATTATTATCAAATTGGATTATTCATTAAATTAGATTATTATTAAATTAGATTATTATCAAATTGGATTATTATTCATCACTATGTTTGGATTATTATTGATCACTATGTTTAATATTACAATTATTTTTTATCACTATGTTTGGATTATTATTCATTAAATTGGATTATTATCAAATTGGATTATTCATTAAATTGGATTATTATTAAATTAGATTATTATCAAATTGGATTATTATTCATCACTATGTTTGGATTATTATTGATCACTATGTTTAATATTACGATTATTTTTTATTAAATTGGATTATTATTCATTAAATTGGATTATTATCAAATTGGATTATTCATTAAATTGGATTATTATCAAATTGGATTATTATTCATCATTATGTTTAATATAGGTACGTTTAAGATGTCCTGTGGAGTTACTAAACGTGATCCGGCTTGGGAACATGGACACCCAATAGACGGAAACAAGCATGGCACAATTTGCAAATATTGTGGTCGGGTAATGAAGAGTGGCGGAGTGACACGACTTAAGTACCATCTTAGTGGATTAGATCCAGCAAAAAATGTTCAACGATGCGATAGTGTCCCCCCAGAAGTGAAGGCATTCATCCGAACATTAGTAAAAAATAAAAAACAGCAGCAGGAAAAGATAACACAGGGAATGGAAAATATTCGAGCTGGGCTACGAGGAGAAGTCATTGGCCAAGCGGTTGACAGCGATGATGATGAAGATGATGAGGACGAATGTGATGATGACATGGGACCTGAAGAACGACGCACTTTCAAACAAGCATTACGTGCCTCCAAACAGTCAGCATGGGAAAGAGAACACCTTCATAAAATTCCTAATAGAGCACAAGGTACCGGGTCAAGTGGTGGTGCACAAATGAGACGGGGAGGTAGTCTTAGAGAATCACAACCAACACCACCAATAGCCCCAAGTTTATATAAGTCATCCAAAGCACGTCAAAAGAGTGTTTGGAGTTATTTAAAAGAAGGTAATGTGAAGGAGGGAATGAGGCGTCTAATTAGCAAGTTCTTTATCTATGACAATGTCCCTGCTGAGAAGGCATCATCACATCATTTCAAAAATATGGTATTGGGATATCAACAGGCCGGTGTTGGAGTACAACCTCCCACTCCCTATGAGATAAGAAACAAATATTTGGATATGGAGTATAAAGACATTGGCGAGTATGTCAACAAGTTGAGGTCAAAGTGGGAAACTAATGGTTGCACAATCATGTGTGACGGATGGACTGGCCCGACCAGAATCATAAACTTCATGGTATACTCTAAGGGAAAGACAATATTTTTGAAGTCTGTTGATGCTTCAGACCATATAAAGAACTACAAGTATATATACAAATTATTAAGGGATGTAATCATGGAGGTGGGAGAGCATAATGTTGTCCAAGTCGTGACCGACAACGGTTCAGCATTTGTCAAAGCTGGAAAAAAGTTAATGAAGCATCATAATGTGTTTTGGACATCATGTGCAGCACATTGTATTGATCTCATGTTTGAGGCAAAGGGGAAGAGAGAGAATGTTGCTACTGTCGTCAAAAGAGCAAGAACGATCACAAATTATATTTACAATCACGGTTGGTTGTTGGCAAAGATGCGTGAATTTTGCAAAGGAGAAATTATTTGTCCAGCCACCACTCGATTCGCCACCAACTATATTGCATTGGACAGCCTACTTAAGAAGAAAGCAGGGTTGAAGCAACTATTCACTAGTGACGATTGGGCCAACCACAATTTCAGCCGCTCGAATACAGGTCGTATGGTGGAAAGTATAGTGCTTGATCAAGGTTTTTGGACGCAATCAGAACATGTGTGCCAAATGTTTGAGCCTCTTTACAAAGTTTTACGGATCGTTGACACAGAAGTGTATCCTACTATGGGGGCAATATATGAGTTGATGCGTGTAGTGAATGAGGAGTTGAAAAGAAAACATGGTGCAAAGTGGGTCATAAAGATAATTGATGACCGATGGTATAAAACATTATACCACGATTTGCATGCAGCAGGTATAAATTATGTCATAATTTGTAATTCATTTATTTAGTTGCATAAGTATTATTCTCTTATTAGAGTATGTGTTTCCTTGAACAGCATATTATTTGAATCCTCGATACCAATACAGACCCGGTGTTGGAGATGATGGTAACCTTATACGTGCTGTACATAATGTATACTCTAAATTAGACCCTGCATCACCAGCAATTGGCCAATTTGGAAATGAGGTACACAATTACTTAAATTATAATAATTACTTTGTTGGATTAAACTAACACGATTTATTGAATTCAGCTAACATGGTTTAAAGATGCAAGAAAAACTTTTGGAGAACCAACATCAGTTGCTGCTCGAACAAAAATGTCTCCTAGTGAGTGTAAACATATTTCAGTATCAGTTTATAATAGAATTTGTTGGAGTTATTAGGCTTATCAACATTGTTTTTCATTGTAGCTGAATGGTGGATCATGTATGGGACTGATGCACCAACTGTGAGAAGGTTAGCAATCAGAGTATTATCACAAACAGCTTCCTCATCTGCTTGTGAAAGAAATTGGAGCACATTTGCACTCATACACACAAAGCAAAGAAATAGGTTGGCTCATAGTAGGTTGGAAAAATTAGTTTATTGCTACTACAACATGAAGCTTCAAATTCGAGATAAGGAAGCAGAAATAGATCATGTCGACCGTGGTGACCCACTAGATGTGTTTGATATTGTTGCTGAAGATGATGATACAGAGGGTAACCAACTTTATCAATGGATTAGACCTCTTCATTTAGATGATGATGAAGGCAACCCAGCTCTAAGAGTTGCTGAAGAAGCACGTAATGAAGGGATAAATGTAGAAAGAGTATTAGAGAAGGAGGTGGGATCTAGTAGCGCTGACTCTTTCGAAGAACTTTTGCGCCCAACACCAAGAAACACTGGAATTCCACCTTATTCCAATCCTACACAACCACAAGATCCTGCTGATACTAATGATAGCTCTAGTACAAGATCTGGAGACTCACCTACCACCAGAGGTGGGAATGATGAAGGATATAGTGGAGCTGGAGGTAGTGGTGGAGGTGGATACTATTATGGACCACCTCCCGGATTTATGAGCCCCTTCACTAGTGAGGCAAACTTCACGCATGCAACACAGGATGAGGACCATGGCAGTAGGCGGGCAGGACCAGGAATTGGTGCCATGGGGAAGGACTATACTCGTAGAGAAAGAGGCAAGGGGACTTTGTCACGTCAACAAGATGACTCGTTATCTATAACCTCAGACTCTGTTGGAGTGGGAAGTAGTAACTATGGTCAACAATTTCCCTACCCTTCATATCCCATTCCTATTGGGATGGAATCGAGCAACTCATGGAAAGAATCTGAGACTCAATCTTCAAATGATTTTGCTTCTGGACAACATCAACCAAGCTCGGATCCATATGGATGGCATGTTAACAATTATATGGAAAACTTTTTTGGGGATTTATCATTTCATGACTACTCTTCACAATACACTCACTCTACACATAGAGATGATGAAGATAGTCAAAATTTTGAACCTCATAGGAACTCTATGTGGTACTAAGTCACTCATGTATCTTACCATGCAATGTATAACGTGTAAAATATTGTACTACTTCATTATATATAAATGATTATGGTGTGTTTAAACTTCTTTCATTAATTACTACATATTTTATACACTCACAATATTTGCCAGCTCGCTATATAATCAACTTAAATAAGTTAAATCCATCATGCAATGCATTTCCTTCCAATTTTTTGTGATAAACTAATAGATAATTGACTAAATAAACATCCTGCAAAGTTTCAATAAAAATTTCCAACTTTTTCTTACAATTTCCGTGGTTTCCATTGGATTTTTATCGATATCGATATTATCCCGATATTTCCGTCGATATTTCCGTGTTTCCGGACTACCGATATTTCCGATATTATCGATATTTTATACCTTGCCTCCACCATTGTTTGTTTCACACCCTATTTTACTTAGTGTTTTGTTAAATATTTTTTTTAATTACCAGAATTATTATTATTATTATTATTATTATTATTATTATTATTATTATTATTATATAAACTAAAAAAGAATAAACTTTAACTCGAAATATTGTGAGTTGAAAAAAAAAATCCACTGAAACAATCACCATCTATAGTATTTACCAGTGCATGTACAGTTTTTTGTTGCTTGTTTAGTAGCTTCTTTAATTATTAAAAACTTATTTTTAAGTCGAAAGGAATTTGACTCTTGATCTAAAGAAATAATAGACAGTGGGTGTACATTTATCTAGGATTCTAGAGATCACTTGTTCAAATACCATTAGTTTATTTGTAATAGAATCTCAATTCTATGCCGGGTTTAATTAACGGTGATTAAACAACAAGAATTTCTTTGGTTAATTAAAGTCCACACGCAATAGACGTTAAGCATTAATCAGGCGGTAGGTAGGGGTATAACGCTTAGGCGTCTAGACAGGAATTTAGGTATTTTAATTAAATTTGTTATATAACACAAAAATAAATGTCTACTTATACTTAAAATAAAAATTCATAATTATATTAGGATACATGAATTATAAAATAAAATGATATATAAATTATAAAAATTAACATATTGAAAATATGGGGAACAAAGAGTGTACATCCTAGTATTTAACAAGTCATTTACAATTTATTGAAAAAAAATAAAATGCAAATTAAAGTTATCTAATTTTTGTCTAATTGAGAGTCACGACCTAGGCGGGCTAGGAGTGTATAAGCAAGTCTAAGAGTCATTTCTTAATTTTCAAACGTGTAGAGATTAATTGGGGGCCAACCGCCTAGCACCTAAATAGGACATAGGAGGTGCTAGACGGAGCTTTCCAGAACAATGATCCTATCCAGTCCTATAAGATTAAGGTTTTTTAGGCAAAATGGTCCATAAGATTTGCATAAGTCATCACTTTGGTCATTGAGATTGTCGACCATCAATCTTTTGGTCCTTCCGTGAATAGTTATGTTAAATAAAAATTAAAATGACAAAACTACCCTCAATTTAATAAAAAAATATGACAAAATGATGTGACAAAATTTGAGAGTATTTTTATCATTTTATCCTTATTCAATAGAGATTTTTTTCACGGAATGAGAAAAATGATTGATGGTTGACAAACTCAATGACTAATTCTATCAATTTCAAATCTCAGAGATTAAAATGAGGAGTTATGTAAATCTCATAGACCATTTTGGATAAAAAACCTAAGATTAATAAGCAACTGAATGGAAGAAGACTTACACCATCTAATTAATCAATTACATGTATGCATGTCTTTCTGATACATGCATGAAGGATGTCCAACAACATGTTAATTTGTTTTTATAATGGTACCAATGGTCCCATTTAAAATGGTAATAAGTTACAAATCTATCCTAATCGTGTTCCTTTCTCTTTTCAAAAATAAGCGATAAACTATTATTGATTCGAAAACCGTCGCAATACTCACAAACAACACAACTAGAAAAGAAAAGAAATTTTTTTTTTAATCAACTGCAAAAGACGTCCAAAATTCCAAATAAAGAGCAAACTTATGGAGCCTAAATTGCCTAATATGGATAACTGTTGACTACAAAAATCACTTAGCCTACACGACGCGCAGGCCGAGCAATTAGTAAGCTAACTATGTCCTTCACATGTGTGCGGGGCGTGCCAACTCGTCGGCCGGGCTCGACTGAGGAGTAAAATGTGTTGATGTTGCGTTGAGTGCGCTGTTGACTCCTGTGCCTTGCAATTGCGGCCGAGAAAGGAACACGTTTCGGCCTCTGGGACCTCAAGCCTAAAGACAAGGCTACCAATTACAAAGTTCACGGCTCGTCGTCGTCCGATTCGACCACAGTCACTGTATTTGTGAAGGTGAACTCACGCAGAATCGATACTATAGTATAAGGGCACAAATACTCAAAGCGGATGAAGGTCTTGATAGTGAACGTGGTTAGGCCGTCCGAGTGCCGAACTCTGAAACCCACTTGCGAATATGCAATCATAAAATAACTCGACGTTTGAAGCACCGATCCTAAGTATCAGTAACACCTCACTTCGCCGAGAAAGCTGGTGAGATGACCTCTGCCGATGGGGATCTGAAAACCCTCGTCGGCTGAGACTTGGATAGATAACCAGTCGACCTTGTTGCAGTGCTGTTTATCCAAACTGAAGGTGCTTCAAGGACGGCTGATTCTACAGCAACAGTGCTGTTTATCCAAACTGAAGATGTGAAGGCGGAAAAGAAAATAAAAAATCTCAAGGGTGTTGAGAGGTTTCGCGTAGAGCGAGAAATTGCGCAGGGCAGATTTGTGTGTTGAGTTGGAGGTCCCCTCCCGTTGCCATTATCTCCATATTTATAGTGGCTAGACCCACTTCGATCGAATCATAATTCTATTTGGACTGGGAATCCCTACCCTGATCAAGCCTTATCTCGGCCATTCCTTCTTCTATTAGAACTTTGAACCTAACCCTCTTCTTGGCCATGTTCTTCCTTGCCTCTATATCCTAACTTTGCCGAGACTCTCTATTGCACTGGGATTCCTCCTCCGTCTCACAAAAGAACTTTGTTTCCTTTATCTTCGTCTGGATGACTCCTTTTCCTAATAGGACTTGGCTGACCCATTTTAGTCGGCTCACAAACTGAATACTCCTTTGGACCCTCGCAATTAAGCCTCTGGGCCGAGAAACACTTCGTGCTCAGCCTAAATCATTTTTTTGGGCCCAAACATATGGATAACCCTTCGGAATATCACCACATACGAGCTTGTTTGGAAGTACTTTTAAAAGGATTGAAGTAATTTTGTTGAAATTGCTTTCAGGTTCCAAAAGTACTTTAAGTGCTTTTAAAAATAAGCATCGGATATGTGATTCTTACATAAAGCAGTTAAAGTGCTTTTTCAGCATTCACTTGAATTTTTACTAAGGATTAGTTTCAAAAATATTTTCGCCAAAAGCGTTTTTCAGTTATTTTAAAAGCACTTCCAAACGACTCATTCATTAGTCAATTTTGATTGATATCTTGCATAGAAATGGAAGAATATGATAATATATATTATTATTGGTATATTTACTTGTAACATGCATTGACCATATATAAAAGAAGAGAGTGATGTGAACCTTTAGACGGGAAAGGACTTTGGTTAGTAAAAGCCATATTAAGAGAAAAAAATACGTAGAGACAAAAACATATTCAAGCGGAATATTTAGGTACAGAATATGCAATGAGTCAAGAAATTCTACAATGGTGTCTAACTATTTCCACCACGGCCACGTTACAAGACTTAGGTATTTTTCCAAGTGAAGGGAAAGAAAATGGCACTTGAATCGTAGAAATATTAACATAATACTCAAATGATAATGTCTCTTTTAAAATAATAATATTATTCATATTATGTTTTTGTACCACATTTTTATACTATATTAGATGACATTTGATGTGGACAGCCACATCATTTGAATTAATCATATTTTTAAATTTAGTTCATTATTTAATAAATTAATAATTAAGAAAAACTAGTTAATTAAATAATGATTGTGGTATAAGACGAGTCTTTCTTTTCCCTTTCTTGAGTTTTATAAATTGTTCAAATGATGTGGCTATCTACATCAGAAGTCACATGAAATGGTATAAAAATATAATATAAAAACATAATTCATATTACTCTTTTTAAAATGTCACATTCTTTGGGACTTTCTGGAAATCGATCGACCGATTAGCCATAGCTTTTTTAACTTCTTTCCATGTCTCGTTTTCCTGTTCCCGCGAGCCTACTTGCTTCCCACCCCATTCTTTATAGAACTAGCTTTACCCAATAAAATCGATAGCTAATTGGGGTCAACCCTCTGTCAGTTCCATGCCACGTCATACTTAAATTAGTTGGGTGTTTAGTTGGTTGTCTAGAAAACATATTGTCTCGGATAGAGATGTCAACTTAACCAATTAAATCGTTACTGAGTATCTGTTAAAATTTGTTTAATTTGATATCATTATAATATAAATGTAAAATTGGTAGTGGTTACAATGATGTAAGGTAAAATCAAACTAAACAGATTTTAATAGGCACCTATTAACAATTCAATGAGTTAATTTGTCACCTCTAATCTCAGTTGTGGCATTATGTATTTAACTGCCTAGTCAATAATGCATATTAAAGAGGAAACTCATCCTTAATAATTTGATGATATTATATGATGAACTGCATAGTGAAACTCACCTATGTAATTAGTGTACGATCCTTATAAACATTAGGGTAAGAGTATTTAAAGATTTTGATTACCTAAAATCCCTAGAAGTAAGTCATCATATATATGATATAACCAAATATAGGCTACAATGTTTTAAGCGTTTAGAGACTCAATTACTGAGCTAGCGAATTAAAATAAAATACAAGGAAAATGAATACTCTCAGCAAAGAACTGTGATTGCATCAGCCAGAGAGGTCGAATCTAGGGTTATTGAACCTTGCTATTCTGTAGGTTAGTTTTGAATGATTAATATACGGCTATTAATGCATCATGCATGTCCTTGAAATAGGATGTTTATCGCTGTTGCTTATTTTTCTTGCCATTTTAGTAGTGTCTGCTGTACCTAAGCCACATGCATGAATACGTACGTACACAAGTTCCCAGCATGTAGCTGGGTTGTCTTCACTACCTGGTGCTCCATCCGATGTCAGTTACATTACTCCGGCGGTGTGGATGCGCAGGTTTTTCCTAATTAGGTATTTCCATGTCCCCATGGATGAACGATCATCATGATCTCAGTCCAAAAAATAGTTTATGTACAAATTTGATTGCACCTAGAGGTCGCCTCCTGAACTATATTAATGCTCATATATATACAAAAAATAGGCTTATTATATGAATAGATAATTCAATTTTTGAGTCATATTTATGAACAAGGCTTGTTTTGGAGAGCAGAAGCGTATATATATGAACAAAACTTTCTTCTACTCGTAATAATGAATTAATTAACGTAGGATTCACATATGCAAAAATAGGCTTATTATATATATATTTTTCTCTATAAAAAATTAGGGAATAAAAAAGAGAGAACACAAAATAGAGATTAATTAATTTAATGGTCTTATTGAACCCTTGACCCAAAAAAAAAGGCAACTTCAAACTGATGACGTCATCTCACTTCCTAAACGTCGCAAATGCTATCCACCGCTTGCATATTATTCACCCCCACCCCCTCCCTCTTTGTATTAATTTCCAGACTGCTTGGTGCTCTCCCTCTCTCGGTCTTTCTATATATATGTGCACACAGCCTTTGCCTTTTTTACTCCAACCCAAAGCACCTCATAACTAAAGCAAAAGCTCACTAAAAAACAACAAATATGGAGTTCAATGCCAAAACTACTACCATTACTACAAGTACTGCATCACTTCCACCTCCATTCTCTTACTCTCCATCTTCCTCTACTTCTTCTCCCAGTGCTGCATCATTTCCCTCTCCTAACTCTCAGCACTTATCTAATTATCTTTCTCCTCATGCTTCTAATAGTAATATTGCTACAAATCCATTTCCGACCTCTCCTTCACCGCCACTGCCACCTGTGATTCTCAGCCCATGCGCCGCCTGCAAGATTCTTCGCCGCCGGTGTAAGGAGAAGTGCGTTTTAGCTCCATACTTCCCTCCTACTGAGCCCCTCAAGTTCACTAATGCCCACAGAGTCTTTGGAGCTAGCAACATCATCAAGCTCTTGCAGGTAATTAGTTTATATTTATGTTTCATTATCTTCTGTTTACTGCACTAACTAAGTAATACATATATTAATCATGGGATTTTGTAAAAAATATCAAAAAAGTCATGAGGAACACTTTTTCCACGTTCATTTATTAAAGTAGAATTTGTTTGCTTTATTAAAAAGAAAACTAATGAAAATAACTTGAAAATTTTGAGTTTTAACGATAAAGACAAAATAAAGGGTAAAGTAGTACTAGGATTGACATTTTAGTATAAAAATGTGGTTTTTCGTTAAAGTGAACAGTACTGCGAACTTTTCGTTAAAGTTTCTTTTATTAAATTCTTCAGTAATTGTCAAAGTATACGCTCGTGTTGTAAGATTATTTTTTTGAAATTGGGTTTTGCTTAAAGAGTCAAAGTTTCCTTCTAAACCACACGATCGTGCAAAAATCAACATTATCAATTCACAATCCGTCAATATAGCAGACTTGCTTAAAGCATGCCCTTATTTAAAAGTTGTACGTATGAAAAATTTGCAGGAAATTCCAGAGTCTCACAGAGCAGATGCAGTGAGCAGCATGATTTACGAAGCCAATGCTAGAATTCACGACCCGGTTTATGGCTGCGCCGGAGCAATTTTCCAGCTCCAGAAACAAGTCGGTGAGCTCCAAGCCCAACTGGCCAAGACACAGGCAGAGCTAGTGAACATGCAATGCCAGCAAGGAAATTTGATTGCCTTAATTTGCATGGACATGACAGAGTCTAAAGAACAAGCCATTTTGCAGCAGCAACAATCTAATAACATTGACACAAGCTGTTTTCTGGATGAAAACAATTTGGGCACGGCTTGGGAGCCTCTCTGGACATAAACAGTAATTTGGACCTTGATCATTTCACATTGGAAAAAGGTACTTTGAAAAATTGTCCAAGAAAGTGACCATCTCTTAATTCGTAAATTAAGGTATATAGAAATTATATATAAGCGTTATGGTGCTTCTAAAATAATGTTACTGGTAAACTTTATATTTCTCGCCGGGGCGGGGCGCCCCCCCGGGGGGGGGGGGGGGTGGGTGTGTGTGTGGTGGTGTTTGGAGGAAACAGGAGGGATGTCTTATTATTCTTAGTCTGTGCTAATTAATTCTTGTATGAAATTCAAAGCAACCTAATTATATACATATATGTGATGATGTAATAGTCTTCCTTATTTCATTGTCAAACTTTCTCTTGATTTTCAGCTTCTTAAGTTTCACTATTCAGATGTCACAACATCAGACATTGCGATTTAAATTATTCCTCATTTCTTTAGAGTAGCATACTCCTCAATTCACTAATATTATCAATTTAATTACATATAACTACATTGATTAACATTATGAAAAAAATATTCTAATAACCGCGTGTGAATGTAGTCCTTTAAGGTAAACCACGTATATACAGCTTGTGTTTGTACAGGTGATTTACCCCTCTCGTCTATAAATCTTCGTTGATCCATTTTTATGCATCAACATATATCCCAGCTTGTTAATGCAAGGAGAAGAAAATGGCCACCATTGTATTTTGGGGTAGTAGTATATGAGGACCAGAGGCCCAACAAAGAAGGAAAAGCAGCCGCTTAGACATGTGCATGCCTCCATTTCAATGCACACAAGCAGACCAAAAAGGCCTTGAAGGTGAAGTTTGCTGAAAATCAAGGAATACAGAGCAAACCGTCTCTCAAATTCTTTTATATACTGAATGAATGATAAAATATTACACTGCCGATTTTACATATCCACGAACGTAATGATGACAAATTCATAATTGACGCTTATTAATTCCAAGAGGCTTACAACTATTATTGGGGAAAGACTCTTGTGTAGGATCGGCACATCCTCACCTCGTGTTTTGTGAGAGAACTTAGACAGCCTTACACAAGAATTTCTCGGAGCTTCGAAAATAAATGTTTCATACAAAAATCTGATCTTTCTCATGATTTGTCCTAGTTGAACTATAGTTAAGCTAGGTTTCGTGTGTCAATGTACCCACATTATACTCCAATGTTGTCGACAGTCACTAGCTACTAATGTGAACTCGGTCACCAATTTAGGAATACACATAGAACCTAAGATGCCTAATATGGGTAACCCTTCTGAACACACCGTATACTTCATTGGTCAATTTTCATTGATATCTTGCATAGAAATTAGTTATATAATTAACTAATTGAAATGAAAGAATCTGATATATATTAATATTAGTAAATACTTGTAACATGCATTGACCATATATCAAAGAAGAGAGTGATGTGAACCTTTAAACGGGAAAAGATTTTGGTTAGCAAAGCCAAATTAAGGGAAATAATAGGTAGAGAGTAAAACTAATAAGGTGGACTTTTTAGGTATAAAATGTGCAATGATTATGTCAAGAAATTCTACATTGGTGTCCAACTACTTCCACCACGGCCACGTTACAAGACTTAGGTTTTTTTTTTCCAAGTGAAGGGAAAGAAAATGGCACTTGAATCGTAGAAATACTAACAAATAAACTCAAATGATAATGTCTCTCTTAAAATGTCACATTCTTTGGGACTTTTTGGAAGTCGATCGACCAATTAGCAATAGCTTAACTTTTAACTTCTTTCCACTTGTCTCCTTTTCTAGTTTCCCATTGCTAAACTTTCAACTTCTTACCACATGTCTCCTTTTCTAGTTTCCCGCGAGCCTACCAATACGTTCTCGAACTAGCTGACCCAATCAAATCCCTAGCTAATTGGGGTCAACCCTCTGTCAATTCCATATGCCGCATCATTACTTTAATTAGTTGCGTGTTTAGTTGGTTGCTAGAAATACATTGTCTAAGATCCATTCAGTTGTTAATAGGTTTTCATTAAGATCTGTTTAATTTGATATCACAATAATATAAAGCTGCGATTGATAATGGTGATGATGGTGTAAGGTGAAATTAAACTAAATGAATCTTAATGTATACCCATTAACAAGATCCAATATATTAATTTACCACCTCTAATCACAGATGTGGCAGCAAGCCGTTAACTACTTAGTCAATAATATATTAAAGAGGAAACTCATCCTTAATAATTCGTGATTTTATATGATGAACTGCATAACGAAACTTACCTGTGTATTTAATAAATGTAAGAGCCCTTGTATATAGGGTAACAGTATTTAAGGATCTTGATTACCTAAAATCCTAAAAGTGAGTCATCATATATATGAATGTAAACAAATATAGGCTACAATGTTTTAAGCGTTTACAGACGCACTTAATTACTGTGCAAGCGAATCACAATACAATACAAGGTAAATGAATACTCTCAGCATAGAAATAGTGACAAAAATAGGATGTCCCATAAGTAATCTATATCTAGTACGTTTTTTGCATATACTTTCTATATACAGTGTTTTAAAAAAATCTCGCTTAATGCCGCCTAAGTGTCAAGTAGCTAGCCACCTTTTTTATTAATTCCTAGGCATTTGAAAATTAAGAAATGACGTCTAGTTCTGCTTACACACTCGCCTAGACCGCCAAGGCACTCGTCTTGCTTGCCCAGCCTCGCCTAGGACGCAGACCCCGCCTAACTGTCTAGACTCTAGGTACTAGTCGCCTGTCAAAACCTTGCCTATAGGATATAGCTAGCCATCGTATTTTTAGCTAATTCAAGAATGTATAATATAGCAGCATTTCGTTATTTGATGTGTATATTCCAGCTAGCTAGGCTCCCACCAATAAATTGTAGGGTAACCAAAGAACTGTGATTGCATCAGCCAGAGAGGTCATAGGATTCTAGGGTTTACTGGACCTATTTTATAGGTTAGTTTTGAATATTGATGCATCATGCATGTCCTTGAAATAGCAAGTTTACCACTGTTGTTTATTTTTCGTGCCATTTTTAGTCATGCTTGATGTTTAAACCGCATCCATGAATACGTACGTTGACAAATTCCCTAGTATGTAGCTGGGTTGTCTTCACTACCTTGTGCTCCATCCGATGTCAGTTACAGTGCTCCGGCGTTGTGGATGCGCAGGTTTTTACCTAATTAGGTATTTCCATGTCCTCATGCACGACCGATAATCATGATCTCGGTCCAAAAATTATGCAAGTACGCTAGATTCTGATGAAAAAGGCTTTCTTCTACTTGATATAGAGTTTATTTACAAATATGAGTGCACCTAGAGGTCGCCTCTCTTGAACTATGAGCATTAGTCTCTTCAGAAAAAAAAATATCAATGTTACTTGAATTTTAGGTTTTGTTGGGGTGCTACTTTAGCTAAATTTTGTTGCAAGTACGAGATATCTTTCAAAACAGGTGTATATCAATATTTCAAACACGAAACATCCTTTGAAAAATTATTTACCATGTCTCTTATACAAAGATATATTATTACTTGTAATAGTGAATTAATGTAGGATCCATATATGCAAATAATATGATTATTTATATGTACTAAAATATCATTTTTGTCTATCAAAAGATAAGAGGATGAAAAAGACAGACAACAAAATAGAGATTAATTAATTTACATAATCTTATTGCTCTCTTGAACCAAAAAAGAATGCAAGTGATTTCAAACTGATGACGTCATCTCATTACCTTAACGTCGCAAATGCTCTCGACCTTTGACATTACACCCCGCCCCCCTGCCTCTTTGTATTATTCACACTATGTTTTTATACCACATTTTCATACCACTTTATGTGACATTTGATGTGAACAACCACATCATTTGAATTAATTAGATTTTTAAATTTAGTTCATTATTTAATAAACTAATAATTAAGAAAAACTAATTAATTAAATTATGATTGTGGTATACGAGGAGTCTTTCTCCTTCTTTTCTTTGGGTTTTGCAATTTTTGTAAATGATGTGACTGTTCACATCAAATACTATCTAAGGTGGTATAAAAATATAGTACAAAAGCATGGTATGGATAACATTACTCCTCTATTTATATGTGCACACAGCCATTGGCTTTTTTACTCCATAACTCAAAGGCACCTCATAACTAAAGCAAAAGCTCACTCTAAAACAACAGAGATGGAATTCATTGCCAAAACTACTACCACTCCTACAAGTCCACCTCCATTCTCCCACACTCAATCTTCCTCTACTTCCTCTCCCAGTACTGCATCATTTCCATCCCCTAACTCTCATCACTTATCTAATTATTCTTCTCCTCATGCAGCTAATAGTAATATTGCTACTAATCCATTTCCGACCTATCCTTCACCGCCGCCACCACCACCTGTGGTTCTCAGCCCATGCGCCGCCTGCAAGATTCTTCGCCGCCGGTGTGTGGAGAAGTGCGTTTTAGCGCCATACTTCCCTCCTACTGAGCCTCTCAAGTTCACTATTGCCCACAGAGTCTTTGGAGCTAGCAACATCATCAAGCTCTTGCAGGTAATTAGTTCAGTAGGTTGTTAATAATAATACGTTTCATTATCTTCTGTTTACTGCACTAACTACCTAATACATATATTAATCATGGGATTTGGTCAGAAATATCAAAAAAGTCATGAGGAACACTTTTTCAACTTTCATTTGTTAAAGTAGAAGTTGTTGGCTTTATTAAACTCGTCAATGACTCTGAAAGCATACGTGTTGTAAGGTTATTTATTTTTGGAATTGTTTTGCTTAAAAGAGTCAAAGTTTTCTTCTAAACCACAGTTCATGTAAAAGTTAATATTATCAATGATTTAGATTTATAGTCCGAGGATATAACAGACTTGAATTGAAACATACCCTTGAGTTGACCCTCATTTAAAAGCTGTATGTATGAAAATTTTGCAGGAAATTCCAGAGTCTCACAGAGCAGATGCAGTGAGCAGCATGGTTTACGAAGCCAATGCCAGAATTCGCGACCCGATTTATGGCTGCGCCGGAGCAATTTTCCAGCTCCAGAAACAAGTCGGTGAGCTCCAAGCCCAACTGGCCAAGGCACAGGCAGAGCTAGTGAACATGCAATGCGAGCAAGGCAATTTGATTGCCCTAATTTGCATGGACATGACACAGTCTAAAGAACAAGCCATTTTGCAGCAGGAACAGTCTAATTGCAATGACACAAGCTGTTTTCCGGATGAAAACAAATTGGGTACGAATTGGGAGCCTCTCTGGACATAAACAGTAATTTGGATCTTGATCATTTCACATTGGCAACATATGTCAATAAAGTGACCATCTCTTAGTTAATTAAGGCATACAGAAATTATTTGTAAGAGTTATGGTTTAAATAGATGGTCTCCATAGTATATTGCCCTTTTAAATAATATTATTGTTATACTTTCAAATTTCTCTAGTTGTAATATTGGGAAGATAAATGAAGGGGGTTGTGGAGACAGGGATGTCTTATTCTTAGTCTCTGCTAAATAATTCTTGCATCAAATTCATAGCAATGTTTTGGTAACCTAATTATATATATATATGTGTGTGTGTGTGTGTGTGGTGATATAACAGTCTTCCTTGTTTCATTGTCAAACTTTCCTTTGATCTAATTCAGCTTCTAAGTTTCAGCTATTCAGATGTCATGACGTAAATGAGGAATAATTTAAACCCGAAACATAGTGACAATTGTGGTTAACCATTCCATGACCAACTTTCACGTGACCAAAGTTAAAACTTTGTTGAATATTTCTGAATTCAGTAGCATATAATCACACTGATTAACATAATGAAATCATACTTTAACCGTATGAATGTAGTCCTTTAAGGTGAACCACATACATCTTGTGTTTTTATGAGTGGTTCAGTCCGCCGATTGCTTACACATATTCGATTGACCTCCCGTCTATTAATCTTCGTTGATCCATTTTTATTCAACAACATATATCCCAGTTTCTGAATGCAAGGAGAAAAGAAAGTGGCCACCATTGTATTTTGGGGTAGTGGTATATGAGGACCAAAGACCCAACAAAGAAGAAGAAGCAGCCACTTAGAAATGTGCATGCCTCCATTTCAATGCATACGAGCAGACCAAAAAAGCCTTGATGGTGAGGTTTGCTGAAAGTCAAGCAATAAAGAGCAAACCGTCTCTGAATTTCTTCTATATACTGAATGATGAAGAGAAACGCTAAGGAGACTTTCTCAAAAGTAGGATTGTTCATGGACTCTCTATCATGTTTTTGACACAATGTTATATAATGTTGGCACGAAAATTAACGTCAAACTGTGAGGTGATATAGAGTCTCAGTTTGAGAGAGTATGCTTAGCATTTCTCCCGAATGAATGATGTAATATTACATTTCCATTTTACATATCCACGAACGCAATGATGTGGAATTCATAACTTGCTCTTACTAGTTTCAAGAGGCTTACAACTGTTATTGGGGAAAAACTCCGGATAGAGTCAGCACTGACGCATGCAGCGTTTCTCTCACAAGAAGATAAGCATTATATTAGGTCAAGAACACACATCCACATCCTCACCTCATGTCTTGTGTGAAGTGAGATATCCGTACACAAGAATTTCTTAGAGCCTTGGACAAAACTTAAGCTAGGTTTCGTGTGTCAATGTACCGCATTGTACTCCAATGTTGTCGACAGTCACTAGCGAGCGACAAATGTGAACCAGATGACCAATTTAGGAATATAAATAGACGTAGTCAGTCTTATGGTGGTCGTTAACGTAACTTAGTCACCATAAATTTGATGACTTGAGAGAAGAGACTAGGAAGGATAGTTATAAGCTAGGAATTAAGGAAGATCAACCCTCTCCATTATTCAAAGTCTTGTACCATAATTCCCGGCTATCGCATGCCCAGTTGCCAACGTCGTTCGAGAATTTTATTTTGGTCCATAGTTCAAACACTACTAGCACATATTTTTCATTCCTCTAATTATGATGGAAAAATATTTTTTCAACAATTGGAGTTCTTTTCTCCAATTCTTTGGGGTTGAGTTCGTCTTAGGGTCAACGATCACTTACGAAACTTCAAGGCCTCTAGCAATTAAGAAGGTCAATGTTACTATTCCGTGCCATAGATTGTGGGATTTTCTGAAGAGTAGTGCTATCCATACACTCATTTTTATTTACATACCTCTCTAAATTTTTGCGGCGGATCGAATGAATTGAAGAAGATTAATAGCTAAAAATTAGCAAATGTGTATGAGAGGTAAAAATAATTGTGAATAACACTATCGTTTTTGTATTTTGTTTCTATTCTTCATGAGGAAGCATATATGTGTAAGTTTACATAGTGGGCTATACAAGCTAAGTTATATGATTACAAGAAACCCTAATTCAAGGTAAGATAACTAAGCTCAGTTGGATTAGACTCATGTAATTAACATTCTGACTCCTATAGTATTCATTCCTTAATTACTCAGAATCTGTTGTCATGCATTTCTCTTGTACATTTTTTTTAGAGTGGAAATTAGATTTAAGCGCTCAAATTCTACGTTTACAACTGTACAACCATCTTTATATGTTAACAATTTGATTTATCTTTTATTTTAAGAGTACCTTTCGTTATATATAGTGGTCTTGACAGTTTGTAGTATTCTTTATTATTTACTCAGTGGAATAAGAGTAATACTTTGTAGTTTGAGCCAAGAGCCCCGAGGTCAAGACTTGAAAAAACCATTACATACGCTTTAAGCCCAATCGTTCCAAATAACACTTGTAAAATATTTACCGCAGCTGCTCTTACAAGACCCATGATATTATATAAAGTCTTGTTTTCAGTCCAACCTTCATGAATCATGGTAACTTCCATCTACGTTCTTTCTCACTTCTCTTTTGTCGTGACCAAGGTATAAAATATCCATAATATCCTGATATTTCAATCGAAATTTTCGTGTTTTTGGACTATCGATATTTCCGATGTCATTGATATTTCTATCGAAATTTCCGCGTTTTTTAAATTTCTATATTTAAAAAAACACCAAGGGGATTCAAACCCCTCCCATTTTACTCCTTCAACACCTTGACCATCATATCACTTATGTTTTGTGAAAATATGCTAAAATATTTACATATTTTCTACACTCACAATGTTTGCCAGCTCGTTATATAATCAACTTAAATCAGTTAAATCCATCATGCAATGCATTTTCTTCCAATTTTTTGTGATAAACTAATAGATAATTCACTAAATAAACATCCTGCAAAGTTTCAATAAAAAATTCTAAGTTTTTCTTACAATTTCCGTGGTTTTTATTCAATTTTTATCAATATCGATAATATCCCGATATTTCCATCGAAATTTCTGTGTTTTTGGACTACCGATATTTCCGATATCATCGATATTTAATACATTGGTCGTGATTGATGAGACTCAAAGATTGAGACACTACGTACTTCAAATGTTTACTTGTCAGACAGACTGCTAATTAAGAACTTTGATGTTGAAGGAACAAATGAGTTGGTGAGGTGGGATGTATTGAAGTAGTCATTAGATTACAGGCACCGCAATTTGATGACCGACTCTTGGTGCCTTGTGCCTCGAGTCGTCAAAGATCAAAATCAATATCATGACTTAGAGTCACCAATTTGATAGAAAAAAAACGTGGTGGTGGAAGAATTTGTGCCAAGCAACACAGTAAGTTTGTCATAATTGGGTATCGAACTAGATATTGTCTCATGGATTAGTAGGGATGAATATAACCCTATATAATTTAGAAAATTTCACACACATCAATATAAGGAATTATATTCTACATGCCATAAAACGTCTAGGTTTTCTCTTAGCTGTTTTTACTAACATTAGATCTTAGTAATTAATAAGTTGTTTTTTTATTTCTATGATTTGCAGATAAGAATGAATAACTTACATGTAAAAACTCAAGTTTATCTTCTTCTTTTTTCATACAAGGGATATTCTACCTCTAGACTGCAGAAAAAGGATTTGAACTTGAGTAATATCGAAAGCACATATGCTCTAACTAATTTGATTACGGTCCCAATCTAGATAACCTTAATATATAAAAAGATTCTAGAAGGTCAACAATGTTTATGGGTCATGATAGGTCCCATCTACTTTTTTTGGTCAAA
The DNA here is from genome assembly GCA_963580275.1 of Crataegus laevigata. NCBI lineage: Eukaryota > Viridiplantae > Streptophyta > Magnoliopsida > Rosales > Rosaceae > Crataegus > Crataegus laevigata. Next base: position 9,900,633 of record OY756951.1, read on the forward strand.
CATGTTGCAAAATAATTTGGGCTTCCGAAGCCCAATTAATCACCAACCAACCACAACTAAGCCATCAGGCCCAAATAATAAGGAGAAAAGCCCATGACCTGTAAGTCCAACCCCAAAACCAAAAGCCACCAGCGGTGCATTATAGACAGTGTAGCGCGTTTCCCTTCGGCCGAAGCAGCAGCAGCAAGGGGCATCTGATCGTCTGATTCCGCATTTGTTTGGCCAGCGAGAAAGCGAGAGAGAAGATGAGCGGCGCCGGGAAGAAAGTGGCCGATGTGGCTTTCAAGGCCTCGAGGAACATCGACTGGGAGGGCATGGCCAAGCTCCTCGTCTCCGATGAGGCTCGCAAAGAGTTCTCCTCTCTTCGTCGCGCCTTCGACGAGGTCAACACTACCCTCCAGACCAAGTTCAGCCAGGTCCCTACGAACCCATCTCTCAATCGCTTACATTTTTTTACGATCTCTGCGATTTCTAGCTGTTTTTTTATTGCTTCATTTCTAAGTTTATTCATCTGGATTGTATTTCGTTAAATTAGGGATTTTTGTTTGTTTTCCTTGTGTTATTTGGTTGATTTGTAAAATGGGTCGGTTCGGTTTTGTCAAATTTCATTACTTTTATGCTGAGTACTGATTTGGATTATTGGTGTAAGCCTGTTAAGCTGTTAAATTTGATTTGAATCGATGGCCTCGGGTAATGTGGGTTGGAAATTTTGTGTATAACACCTAGTTATATGGGAAATTGCAGCGAAATGGAAGTTACGTATGGATTTTTACACAATTGTGTTATTTTGAAGATTTCTATTGCATCTATGGTGGCATTAATTTCACTTGTTGGCATTACTGTAATGATTTTCGATCAATTTTCTGATTCCCAATTTTCATTTGTATGCAGGAGCCTGAACCCATAGACTGGGAGTACTACAGGAAAGGAATCGGGTCTCGCTTGGTGGATATGTACAAAGAGGCTTATGACAGTATGTTTTCTGACTTGATTAATGAATGCATCCCACTAGTATAATGCGTCCATGAATCTGTCATGTACTACACTAGTTGCGGTTGCACTTATATACTGATTACGTAGGTCTGCTGTTGTCGGAGGTTTTTAGTCTTGTATCATGCGAATATTCTGCTTTGAGCTGAAAACTTGGGCTTTGGTATCTGATAACGATGTGGTTGTCTTGCAGTCTTTTGTGAAATACTTGTGCCTAATAATAGGATGCTTTATTGCCATTGTTGAAATTAAGTTTTTTGTTCTCTGACACTTTACTTGCTACGAACTACCTTAATTTTTATGCTTGGTTAACAATAGATCAGAAACCCTTCCTTGATGAGGCGAGCCTTATCAAACTTGTGTAGTTAACTGAGTTGATAAGAATGGTGTGTTGTATCCACCCTCCTCCTAAAAGAGTCTTAGTTAAAGCTATTTTGACTAATAAAAGCAAGTCATTGAGTCTAATGACCTGTACAGAACTGAAGGTCTCATCTTGATTTATAGAAGTCTTATGGGAAAGTAATTTTTAGCTAGTGATGTAACGTTGCAATTAACTGTGTTTTGGGCTCTTGGTTGTGTTTTTCTCCTAGCAATTTTAGAAAAACAATTGGTCATCTGATAGATGCGTGTTCTATTTATTCCAAATGTTATTATTGGAAAATGTTGGTAGAACAGTTTATTTTTTTTTTTTTTTTTTTTTTTTTTTTTTTTTGGGGTGGGGAGGAGAGAGAGAGAGAGAGAGCCTTGTTAAGTTTTCTTACCATCATGTCTTGTGTATCTTTTCTTTCTCTAAAAACAAAACAACGAAATTGTTGCAGGCGTTGAAATCCCCAAGTATGTAGACACAGTCACTCCTCAGTACAAGCCTAAATTTGATCAATTGGTTAGTTCTCTCTCTCTTGTTGTCTCTATCTAACTCTCTCCATCCATCCTTCATTTTTAACTTTATGGGTGCTTTATATTTTGTTGTGGGGTACAGTTGGTGGAACTAAAAGAAGCAGAGGAAAAGTCTTTGAAGGAGTCTGAGCGTTTGGAGAAGGAGATAGTTGAAGTGCAAGAGTTGAAGGTATTCGATAGAAATAGTCCTGTGCTAACCTCGTGCTTGTAGAATGTACAATTTCTCACTGTATTGGTTTTTATGTCAACAGAAAAAGATAAGCACCATGACTGCAGATGAGTACTTTGAGAAGCATCCAGAGCTGAAGAAGAAATTCGACGATGAAATCCGAAATGACTACTGGGGCTATTGATGACATCCAAGGTTTCAATGTTTGGCAATATTTCTGGAGCGTGTCGCGTCATGTTTACCCCCTTTTGTTTAATAATAAGGATAACCAAATTGAGTTTCGTTGTAATCTGGTTCCTTTCAGTTTGACGAATTTGAGCTTCAATGGCACCCCTTCAAGAGGGCTTGTGCCCCAGTAGGCAAATTCGTCTCGTTACATTCACATAACGGCAGTATCCGGATTGTGGAATGCTTCTGTTGAATCCAGAGTTGTGTTATGTATTCGATGTTTCTCCAATCACAAATGAGTCGAATATAGTTTTCGTCGGTTTCTTTGTATTCCATCGGATTTGTGAGGGGAGGCTGTTGTAGAGCCCGATTCCGGTTCAATTTTATGCCTGAAACCTTCAAGCTCTCTCCGTGCCTATAATCGCGTGAAGACGTGACAATATAGGTTCAGCCGTACAGCTTTTCTCAAGAAGAGATTCGAACTTGGGGTACCCAACAGTCTGCTCAGGGTTCCAAACTCAAAGGTGGCAACTAAACGCGGGATTTAACCCAACACCTTTAAGCCATGTGCTGTGACAGGCATGCACCACGCGTCCGAAGGCACCCCTCCAGCTTTTAACATTGAAAAAGAACTAGTTCATCCTAACTGTTACATTTGGCGTTAACAATCCTTTGCATTGTCGCCTAGGCCACGCATCAGTGTATGGTATACATTCCCCTGAGCCCGGAGTTTGCTCCCGGACATACGAATGTATAATATACATTGCATTGTATGCGGTGCATGTCCACAGCAATGTACGTCATATATTAATGTAATTTAGAATTTTCGAAGATGCCCGTCACGAGTATATACTCGTCCGTACAAAAGAAAAGAGGTAGAGCGATAAAAGAAAACCATCAGTTGTGGAAAACGGCATGTACGTTTAGACATTCTGGTTAAATGCTCAATCAAAGAGAGAATGACGGTACCAACTGCAGAGATTGTACAAAATAACGTCAACGGTCATCGCCGGAAGACCAGAAAAGTTCAAAAGAAAACTGAGGAATTACAATTTCCGACCCCAAAAACGAAAAGGTAGACATGTCGACTGATGGAAATTTCAAGCAAATGCTGCTCGTAAATTCGGAAAAAGGTCAAAATTTTCCGGCAGCACATAATTGCTTTAATTTCAAAATAACTGGGAGATGATGCGGTTGATAGTAATCTCATTTCTTCAAAGAAAAAAGCGCTTATCCGCTACCGACCACCTTCTTTTGTTGGAGCTGCTCACTGTTTATCTCCTCGTTTTTGTCCATCGCCTTCCTAGCAAGCTCATAGCCAGCAAAGTTCATGGCACCCAACGGAGCAATCCAAAAGAACCTTGGTAGCGCTCCTTTGAATAAGCCAAGCGGTCCCTCGTGGCGTAGTATAGAGACGGCCACTATTGACATTGATACAGGTCGACCCTGCGGAGCGGTCATCATTCTTGTTTTCATCACATCAAAGGGGGTGGTGACAACAGCTGCTAACCCGCCAGATAAAGCCCCAACTGCAATTGTTTCCCAAGGTTCCAGATCCCGCCCCAAAAATTGCTGGGCAGCCTGAAACAGCAAAACAGTCAACTAATGAAAACAAATCCAGCAATATATTACATTATTTACACTCAAAACAAAGTGAGCTTATTGAAATAAAGAATTTCTTGTTGATATGAAGAACAGGATTTTACAGTGGAACAACATTTTCCGGAACTCATGGCATTAATGCACAGCCGTTAGCTATCGTCGTCACCACACAATGCCATGGTAACTCATATTTGGGCATCAGTTGTGTCACTGTCAAGTCATATTACATTTCAAAATCTTCCTTTTCCAGTTATGCTAGGTAGTTCTATAAAAAAAGATGAGCATAATGTAGCCAAACTTTGCCTTCTCCCAAAATGAATTTTGTAACTTTTGTATTCGTATCTTAGGGATGCAACTTACGCAATTGAGCAGCAGGCTTCATGGCGAGGTTAAACAACCCTGATCTTAGAATATGAGAGCAAGATACATTTTGTGGCTAGAAAGGAAGGTTGCATATGAAAATACTGTACCTTTTTGGATTCAGCATACAGCCCCATGCCAGCGACATAAAATGGAACTTCACGGCAAAGAGTGGCACCAGTCCCACGAAAGAAACCCTTAAGACCATCTTGGTTCCAAGTGCCCACAAGAGCCTCCCCGACACTGTCAAAAAGGCCAGCCTGACACCGCTGCTTTAACACCTCACAAGGAATTCGCACTGCTGTTCCCAAAAATGTGCTACAGAATGATGCTAGAGATTGAACCTGTTGAGATGCCGGAAAATAGATTTTATCATGTTTCAAAACAGCATTAACAGAAAAAGAGTCGCTCATGATAGACCCACTACCACCCACCTCAAATTCATATTTCCCTTCTTTCAACTACAGTCTACAACACACTTCAAATTCAACTTTTTTGGTTGGGCATAGGCTGCATAGCATATGCCCATAAGGGGGAATGAAGAGGGAGGGAGGGGGAGCAAGCCAGCAGCAGCATGAGAACCATTTTGAAAGGGTATTAAGGTTTGGATAAGGATGGGAAAACTACCGGTTGAAGCTGCTCTAACAGAGCCATGCTTATTACTTTTTTACTTTGGGTAGCGAACACCATACTATCTGATATAGTTGTATCCATACGAAGAAGAAAAAAATGTAAAAGACATAACACTTACTTTTCTCAGACTACAAAGTAGGATAATTAATTACTTTTTTAAGAAGCCGTTCTTACTTAAGATGGAAAAGCAGTAATATTAAGCAGATGAAGCCTTCTTCAGAATTGTGGAGATGTACAAATAAACTATAATTTAATATCATTAGAACAAATGGAAACAATGAACAGACAAAATGAACCTGCATTCGTTTAAAATAGATATTAATGTCTTTTCAGAGGCATGATGGAAGTATGATGCTAGTCCCCAAAGGGTGAGAGGAAAAAAAAAACATAAGATTAAAATAACAATCATTACCTGTATATCTGGGAGAGTAGGAGAAACATTTATCAACACAAGTTTACTTGCCTCAAAAATCCCAGTTCGCAGGCCATGACTGTAATGTGAAGATAACAAATCAGTCAGAGAGTGGAGAATTACACAAAATTTTAGCTAAAATAGCTGATTCATCATTATACTGTTATAGTTGGGAAGGGGGCAAAAAAAAAACCTTGAAAACTGTCCAAGAATTGCAGGAATTGAGCCCCTGTATAATCCCCGCACTCCAATCTGTGGAAGCTTTGAAATAATTTCTGGGAACGTTAATGTTGATGCTTGTACTCGAGTCTGCCAACCATTAAGAAATTATGCATTTTAGGATAGAAGACCAAAGAGAAGCATCACCAATTACAGAAATTTTTAACTCGACTACATGAGTACAAGTTCCTAGGACAAAGAATTTGCCTTAATTGTATCAACTGGGTGCATTAAAGAAGTAGATAGAGCACAAGCAAGGCCCCCTGCTAATGCAGATCTTAGTACGCTTCCAGCAGGTATTTCCACTGGTGGTGCAACAGCAACAACGGTTGCAGCTTCAAACCAGATACTCCTGTATGTATTTTGAAAGAAGTTACTGTCAGCTAGGAGTATCCCACTAACAAGTGTACACGAGTCAACTGGTAATTTCTTAAATATGTACACATGGATATTATTTCTGAATTTCAATTAATTCTGCTTTACTCCTAATTCATTGAAATATTCATTCTCCGCATAAATGTATCAATTACCATTAATGGAACAGTTACCATTTCAGAACCAGAAAAAGCAGAACAAACCATAGAACGTTTTCAACAGAAAAACCAGTCTGACGTCATCAGCTGAACTTAAAAAGGAAACTAATTGAATGAGAAATACATCTTACCGAGGATCATCTTGAAGTCGATCAGAAGGGAGTAAGAGCATAAAATTCCTAAAATGTCCATATGAAATAGATCCTTCTGTATCGGCATTGAGAAACCGCATCATAGCAACAGCATTATCTTCATTAGCTGGAAGTCCTGCATTTTTAAGTGAGGCCAATACTTCACTTTTCTGCAGTGTTCCAGACTTGCTCAGGCATAGAGAGGTATACGCTCGTAGAATGGTTGGTTCCTTCTGTTCCATGAAGGATAAAAACTGTTTCCAACCAAATGATTTTGAAAATATGTGACTTCTAGTACGGCGCATAAACTCATGAGCATATCTCCGTGGCAATTTTCTCTTTCGTATTGCAATTTCGAGATCTTCCAGAGTGACTTGCCCATCACTATCTCTATCCAGTTCTTCAAAGAATCTCCTTCCTAGACACATTCACAGTGTAAAATGTGTTAATTAAAGAATTTACATGCAAAAGAATGTATTCTATGAGGCCAAACAAACAAATTATTTAGGAGCTCATCACTACCATGAATTATGGCAATTAGGTAAAGACGGGTGATAATTACTTTATCTCTCACTCAAAGGTGCCAATGGAAGTTTATGGACGCTATGCTCTTTGTATCACTTGAAAAGTGTAAGCATTTTGTTGGCATTCTCAAAAGTTCAGGCAAATATTAACACATCCTTAATTATCATAGTGTATATCTGGATCCATCAATGCTCTACGTACTTTCATGATAGTTGATACCCTTACAATTATTCCTAAGTAAGATATTGGACTGACAGGTTCTGATGGCCTTCACTTATGGAGCTTGTACAATGTGAAAATCTATTTTGTCCCATGCAAAGCTCATATGAATTTGACAAAGTTGAAAATAAGATGACTTCTCTTATATTTGTATCGGGTAGGTTTCTTACTACCTTTTTTTCTTTTATGATTAGCAATGCATTGACAAGATAACCCTCAGACAAATTATCTTAAACTTACTAGTCTCCTCCACTAATCATAGCATGGTAGGCAGTAGAGATTTTTTTTTTTTTTTGTTTAGAGCTAATAGAAAGGGAACATCGCTGATAAACATATTGCAGAACAGGCACGGTGATTAAAGATCGTATTTGAAATCCAGCGACATCTTGAATCAATCAATTTGTAACTTTAAAACACGTGTTTACTCTCTAAAGAAACTGTTTCAAAGTATCTTATAGCTAAATTTTTCACAGAACACCTGTCACATCCCGACGACTCCACTATAGCACAATATCGTCCGCTTTGGGCCCCTACCACACCCTCACGGTTTTGTTTCTGGGAACTCACACAAGAACTTCCCAATGGTTCGCCCATCTTGGGATTGCTCCCGCACAAACTCGCTTAACTTCGGAGTTCTAATGGAACCCGAAGCTAGTGAGCTCCCAAAAGGCCTCGTGCTAATTGGAGGTGGGAATGTACATATAAGGCTTATAGGATCCTCACCCCTGAGCGATGTGGGATCTTACAGTCCACCCCCTTAGGAGCCCGATGTCCTCGTCGGCACACTTCCGGCCAGGGAGTGACTCTGATACCAAATTGTCACATCCCGGCCCGGGCTCGACTCTGCCATAGCACGATATTGTCCGCTTTGGGCCCCTACCACACCCTCACAGTTTTGTTTCTAGGAACTCACACGAGAACTTCCCAGTGGGTCACCCATCTTGGGATTGCTCTCGCACGAACTCGCTTAACTTCGGAGTTCTAATGGAACCCGAAGCCAGTGAGCTCCCAAAAGGCCTCGTGCTAATTGGAGGTGGGAATGTACATATAAGGCTTATAGGATCCTCACCCCTGGGCGATGTGGGATCTTACAACACCAATACAAAAACACATATATGCTTATATACTGCGAGTGGAAAATAAATAAATTCTTAGACGGGACTCAGTAAGAAACGGCCTGACTACGAGATTATTTATGCATGTAATATACAACAGGGAAATATCTTCTTTTGTTTACTAATAAATCCTAGCCAATGGTAAGCTCAGCTAATCCATTGCATCACAGATGCATCAGTTACATAGAGAAAAGTAGGGTGAAAGTGGGCAGTGGACAAAATAAAGGCTCCTTCGATAATAAGGACAGATATGGAAATGAACAGTTAACATCTTTGTATAGCTTGTATATTACAAATTCAATTCAGAAAAAGAGTATGAATCAGCATGACTAAATGTCCTTTTTGGGATTTTTATCTTTTACAAAAACAAGCATTAATTTCTAGGCAGAACAAAATTCATTTCCACAATCAGTAGTAAGTCCCAAAGTTACCAAAGACAACGTACCTTCAGACTCTGTGTATCTAAAGAAATCTTGGACAGAGAATAGCTTCTTTTTGTCAGGATAGTCTTTGGAAGGTCTCCCCAGCTGAGGCACAAGTTCAATTAGTTCGGCCAATGAAACGGTGGATAACGTGGATCTCAAACGCTCTACATTTGATAGAGGAATACTAAGTATATCGCTAGCAAGCTTCTGTGGTGAATTGCCAGCTGATTCTGCTGGGTTACTTGCAGTAACATCCTCATCACCCTCTTCATTAACTGAAGAGGATACTCCAACAACGCCTGATGGCACTCCTCCCACTCTAGCAAACATCAAGTTTCCCCACAACCCATTTACATCTGCTTTCTGACCTTCAAACAAACCAGTGATCACCCTGAAATGATCATTTTGAGAGGAAGAAGGCGGCTCTCTAGAAATGTCACAAGTATTACAATCACTCTCTTGAACACCCTGATCAAACCTCTGAAGATTCTGAGTAAGTTGATCAAAAACAAAACCAATAAGGCATTCTAGTGATACATTTTTTCCTTCTTTATGTGACATGGCTTCATTCTGAATCATTTTAACACTCTGTTCCTTAGACTCCCTCTGTTTCAAGTCACCCGAAACCTTTGGCTTTTTACAAGAACACGCTTTGTCGTCATTGGTCATTTTCTGAAGCCGCTTCTTACCCAATTTCAACGGACCTGGAAATGCCTGAACAAAACTATTAACTAACACAGACCAAGCGACGGCAAACTGCATGCAATTCACACAAGACCCATCCTCCTTGTCACAATCCTTCTCTTTCAACCCACTATCCGACACCTCAGGTTGATTTCCATTCCCTGAATTTGGCAAAAACTTCCCAAATAACGCTTTTATCGGAACCTTAACCAACATTCCTTTCTTTCTTTCCTCACTAACTGCGGCACACTCACCAGCTTTCTTCTTTCCCCCAAAGATCTTAACTTTACCATTGTTATCACCACCACTGAATTGAGTAATAAATTCAGCAGCGTTTACCTTATTCTTATGCCCTGCCCAGCAACACTCGAAGTCCTTGGCCGCTTTTCGAATGCCCAATTCGAGCGGCGAAAGCCTTTCCTTAACCAGCTGAATCGAATTGAAAAACGATTCAATTGGGTCATTCGCAGACACCATTACTTACAAAACTTCAAAATTCTCTCAGTTCCTATATATATAACCACCAAACTTCAATCCACAACCACCGTTACATACACAAACATACAAAAAAAAAAAAGCACAAACTTTCTTCCAAATTTAGCAAAAACCGATTAAACTACTCCATAAAACAGCATACAGTAAAAGAGCTATACCATACAGCACCGTGGACCAAGCGGATGAGATCCGAATACAAAGCGGGGCACCGACTGTTGAATCCGAAACGCCGGAAACCCTACGCGCGCATTATGGGCTGCTCCATTTTTCTCCAATCAGCTTCAAATCCCTCCACTTTTTGCTTCTCGTCGACCCTTCAGAGTGCAGAGAGCCAACTTTTGCATGGCAGAAACGGATTGAAAGCCCTATGAAACAGTAAGCGGGTGCGCAAAACAGAAAAGGGGTGCCCGATTCAGAGAAAGACTGCAGATTTTGATGGTTTTGGACAGAATCTGCGTTTCATTTGGAAGCGAGAGGAATTGGGTGCGGATAGAGGAGGAGGAAGAAGTGAACAAAAACAAAACCAAAAATTAAGAACAAGAGGGAGCAAAAGACCAGGCCTATCTTTTTTTTTAGCATTTTTTTTAATTTTAATTTTTTGCATTTTTTAATATTTTTTGTTTATTAATTATTTATTATTATTATTCTGTAGTAATTTTGTTAAAACGGATAAGAAAATATTTCTATTTACTACCCGATGATGGTGACAGTGGTGCTTATCAATCTATTTATCATTGATAAAGGATTTTAAATTTCAAAATTTGTGTAGTGAATTGATTTAGATTTTAAATTTTAAAATCATCCAATTATAATAAGTAAAGGAAAATGCTAAGAATACTCTCTCAAAATGAACTCTCACAGTTTAACGTTAATTTATATACTTATATATTACCACTCAATACTAAGGTCTAGTGGTATTCCTCCTCACTTGTAAGTGAGATCTTAAGTTCAGTTCTTGCCAAAAGCAAATTCAAACCATATTATTGCAAAAGACGAATTTGAATTACATTATTGCTAGCGCATTGTGAAGATAAGTCCACCACTTCCTTTTTAGTGTAGATGATATCGTTTGTTAAAATATATATATATATATATATATATATATTTATATACTAATAAGTGGCAAAAACTATAGTGTATATTCACGATACATCTCATCATCTGTCACATGTCATTTTATCTAATATTAGTTAATTTTTTCAAAATTAAAATTTTAATATAAAAGTTAACTAAAATTTAATAAAATAAGATATAACAAATAATTAAGTGTATAGTAATCATACAACGTAGTTATAGTTGTGAAGAAAAATGCTGCTCTTGAAAAACATGCACCAGTCGGATAATGAATGCTGAATGGATAAAGGGCGACAAGGCAGGATTCTTTCGTTTTTGCCACTTATTAGATTTTTTTTTTCTTTCTTAATTCACAATTTTTAAAAATCCTCTAAAAACGAACCAAATTTTTTATCCCTTACTATATCCAAATGTGTTATTTGTAATAATAAAATAAAAGTGGTTCTGATTTTGGATTCGAAACTCATAGTTTTTTGTGGAAATAATTGGTCGTCTTAAAGTTGGACAAAATTTATTATAAATCTTAAAAGACAATTCAATTATAACCAGCAATAATATACATTGGTACGATTAAATTATAGATCATTTTTTTTTATCACTGAAGCATTGTCTGCAATTAATACTTCTGTATTTGTATTGATTTATATATGCAATATCAAATTATTGTTTTTTATTAAAAAAAATGTAATTGTCATTGAGATTTAGAAACAAGAAAACATATACACATACTTGTTAATCCATGTTATTGAGTAAGAATAACAGAGTTTAAACGGTCATGCTGGTCATGACTTAAGTATTATCCTTAAAATTTTCACGTTATTGAGTAAAAATGTTGAATCTAAATTCTAAGTATATCATTTTTTGGTAGATGATATTGTACCACCTTTCTATTAACGATAGAGTCCACTAAAACAAATAGATTTCACCTTTATTAGTAAGATGGTACAATAATATAGTCACATTATTGTAAACATTAGTGGCTGACCACTAAATAATGTAATGGATGACTACATCAACCACTTCAGAGCACTGTAGCTTAGCTGGCAGTAAGACAACAAGCACTATCATCTGTGCCTATAAAAAGGAATATTGAGGATGAGAGCAAACACACAGAAGTCATAAGGCTCATGAGAGAGAGAGAGAGAGAGAAAGAGAGAGGAAAGAAAAGAAAGAGAGAAAAAAGAAGAGAGAATAAAGATAGTTATATTTGTACTCCTACTATTTCAAATCATAATGAAAGCACTACTGCTGCTCTGAGGATATACTCCAGTCACACTGACTGTAGAGGAACCTCGTAAAATTTGTGTCTTACTTATTTATTTCACTACACACACTGTCAATTTTACAACACGTTATCAGCACGAGAAGCTCTTGTGTCAGTGAAAAGCACAACTTTTTCCTCTCTACCCATCTGAATCGAAGGAGGAAGACACCCTTTGTAATTCCGACGAGTTTTGTCCAGATCCACCAAACCTCTCATCCTCTCCAATGTCGAGCTCTACTTCAATATGGCTTTCAAACCGCCTCTCAACAACTCACGGCCCTCTCCTCCATGGAGAGTCCTTTCTCTCCAACACCCTCATCGCCGTCACAAAAACAGGAGCCCAACGATGAGGTTTGGTATGACTAAGATTTGGGCGGTGGAGAGCTGATCGTAGTTGGAGGCTTTATTGCTTCATGAATGGTGAAGCTATTCCATGTCCATGTGAAAAGGCAAAGGAATGTGGCTGACAAGAAAAGAAAACAAAAACAATAAAGACAAAAGCTTTAGGTTGGTGCATGGCACCATGCAGCAGAAATAAGATAATAATAAAAATTGGATGGCACTTCACGCATGTGAAAGTAAGAAATAATAAATAAATAAAGGGACGTTGCATCTGAAAAGATAAAAAAGACAAAAGGAAGTGGCAAAATAAAAGGTTCTGATACTTTTTATTTATGTGAATGGTGTTAGCTTAAAACACTTTCACAAGTTCTATTTACTTTAAAGCAATTTATTTAGGGGTGTGCTATCCACACACCCCTTTTTACTTCTCACACACCCCTATTACTTTCTGTCCATTAGATCTTCTTTAGTTCATTCGATCTGACGACCGAAATCCAACAAGGTGTGAGAGAAGTAAAAAGGGGTGTGTGGATATCACACCCCTTTATTTATCATGGACGGTTTTACCGCATATTGCTTTAAGTTTGATTTATGTGAATGGTGCTGAATTAAAGCCTTGGTCACAAGCTTTATTTACTTATATGTAATTTATTTATTATGGCTGAAATTATTGCATATTGCTTTAATTTATTTATTGTACTTCTTTTTGTTACAATGAGTGTATACAGGACCTGAAGTTCCTTGATCAGATCAAAACCTATAGTTTCGTGATCCTCATCATATAAAATGATTGGATCAGAAGTTCCATCATACAAAAAGATCGGGCATAAGGTCCCTTATGGTAGAAAGAAATATCTGAATCTTTATCGTATCTCATAGAATACAACTGATTTTATTTTGCCCATTTCATTTAAGACGCAAAATAGGGATTTGGTGTTGCTCATATTTTACAAGAGATGCTTACTTATAAATCTGATCATATTAGAGCTCGCCAAGAAGTACTTGGTACTACAATCATTGGAGGAACAATACCTAAACCCGAGGATGAACTGATCCTCAAGATCAAGATATGAAGTTCCTTAATTCATGTAAATGATGATATAAATAAGGACCAGAAATTCCTTATATCCATACTTAAAATGGTTAAGCATAAGCATTTATTAAAGTGTATGAAATTGATTACACGCACTCTGCTCATGAAAACGAAATTGTCAAGTTTTCTACATGGGGACATTCCATATTACATGATGCATTATTAGCTTGGTTGAGACATGTTGACAACCACTAATACTTCTCAGTACAACTTGTGTTTGGGCACTAACCAAACATTACACATTTACGAGTTTTTGGTTGTGTTACCTATGTGCCTATTGCACTGCCACAACCTACTAAAATGAGGCATCATCGTGGCTTAGGCATTGATGTTAAACACCATCTATTATTCAATATTTGGAACCTTGACTAGGGATATGTTTACCGCGCAGTTAGCAGACTATCATTTTGATAAAACAATTTTCTCGCCGTTAAGAAGAGGAAATAACATCGTTACAGAAGAACGATGAGAAAATATCGTTCCAGAAGAACGATAAGAAAAGATCGTTGCAAAAGAATGAAGAGAATTTGTCTTATTTTGATTCACGAAGCAATCAATGAGAACATAAAGTAAGAATAATTGAATGATGCAATGATGTGTCAATCAAATGCCATATGCATTCAATGATGCAACGAAAGTAATGAAATCACATATACTTGCTACAAATGTGCCTACAAGAATTGATGTCTCCGTTAGACAAAAATAATGAGGCATCAAATGATTTCTCTGTTGCACGACTAAAACGTGGCAGACCCTCAGACTCAAAAAGGTTCAGTCATTCAAAAGAAGAAGAAGATGACACTACTAAACTATTGCATTCCCAAAGCATAATTGTTGCATGCCCGAAGCATGACAGTCGGTGCATGGATACACGTCCCAGAAAGGACAATCCGCGGACATAGGAATGTTGATGTCTCATGCATAAAGCATGATAGACGTATAGGTTCTAATGACTCAACTTTCGGAAGTGGAGATTAAAATTCTAGCTCTATAATGCTCAAGAAGAGGTTAGGATCCACATTCTCTAAACTATGACTATCCTAGAAAAGATAGTGTAATGCCCTTGAAGGGGCAATGGATATCCAAAAAGAAATAAAAAGCTTATATGCATGCGAATGCACATGAGAATATGGGATTATGGATTGATGATAACTAATGATAATTTTGGTTTTTACAAGTAGATACTAAAATTCATCAATGAGCTGTATTTATATTGAGTCCTGTTCTTTGGCCAAAAATGGAGAAAGACAATTCTATTACAATTTTGTAAGAACGTGTAAAAATTGACCTATATACTTGAATACAATACAAATAGCCAAAGGATGTTGAACCAAAGAGGTTACATATGGGCATTTGTAATACAGTGAAATACACTCACATGATATGACATAAGGTTTCTAATTGAAACCTGAAATTATACTCTTGTAAATGATTTCATATGAATGGAGAATTATATACGAAGGGTTGTGAGTCGCCCACATCATATCTCCATAAGTAAATCCCTCAATTATACATGGGAGCAAATTGCTCTGCATAAATTCCAAATAAGAATGTGTCATGAAGTGTAGAAAATCTCTGAAGGATTCAGATTGCTTGCCTGGAAGGGTAAAGCATAAAATATGTACTCAATACCAATGAATGGTCCTTAGTGAGTACTATCATTACGATATTGTTGCAACATACTAAAATCTCTTGCAAGAGTCGATAATATTAAATTGAGACTCCTGAAGAGTTTAGAAAGTTTATAAAGTGTTGAGAGAGATATTGTCTCGAGCTGCAGAATCGAACAATATGCCAACATGAATCTTATTCATGATGTTTATGATATTATGGATTGAAGATTATGAGTTGAATACTCAAATGTTTTCAACACTAAGAATGATTATTTATCTTCGCGAGGGTAAAGATAAATTGATATTTGGTCCAGAAGTACCACATCTTAGTGAAGTATATGCTTTATAATACACTAAATGAAATAAAGCTTATATAGTAATATCTCCGAGAAATTACATACACATGAGTTAAAACAAACAAACAGGAGGAAACCTTCACAAAAGTTGCTCATGTGGAGTCTTAGTACTCGGAAGTACCCCATAAGGGGGAGGCACCAGAGGTTGATTATTTGGAGCCTCAATACTTGGTGGAACTTCAGACGGCTGAGACAATGGGTGTCTTTGGAATAAAGACTCGAACCCCTGATTGTCATTTTGAGTCTTACTTTCATATTCCAGTAGCTGGTCAAGTTTTCTTTTCATGTTCGTCGAGTAATTATTTGCAAGCACGTGTAACAATTTATTCTCGTGCTTGAGCCCTATAATCTCTTGTTTAAGACTTGCCACCTCAGCCATTAACGTTTCAACTTGGCGAGTTTAAGCAAGTAAACGTTAACCTATGTTGGATATAAAGCCCGCACACTAAACGCTGAAGGCCAAAGAGTTTTGAACAGCCAATTCATCGAACCTGTTTGAAAGGATTCTGTTATCCTTTAGAATGAGAAGATTCCTAGCTATCACTGTAGTGATTATGTCATTCTTCATCACAGAATCCCCAATCGTAAGAGGATCATTAAAAGATAAGAAGGACGAGCGCCATATATTATCTTGACACGGCTCGTCTATATCACTCCTAAGACTCAAATCTAAGCAAGTGTTAGATGGGCAAGCCATTTTCAGAAATGATGAAGGAAAAATGAGATCAGATAAAATCTCAAAAGTGCAAGAAAGGGTAATTTCTACAGGCAGCAACTCTCTGAGTGTATATGAACAAAATTGATATTTCTATAAAAGAAGAGACAACATGACCACCTGTTCAAAAATCGAAAAGACACCGATTTTCAAATTTCAAAAGCCAGATTTCCTTGCATAAAGTCTGTCAACACTTTTCAAACGCAATCTCAACTCTTCGGATATCATGTGCATTTTTGTCAAAGATCTCTGACAGAGTTGAAAACTCGTGAATCTTACTATTCTAATTACACCACAGTAACTGACAAGAGTAAAGGCACATCACCACTACTTGTTATTGAGAAATTCCTATATATGTCAACCTCCATCCTCCATGGCAAGGCAGACCTGAAAAAATATCTAACTTTTCATCTTCTCCGAGAATGCATCTTCAACAAGCATCTCGAAATACTCAGTTTTCTTCTTCTCTAAAAATATCTCTTGAAACAAGTCACACCAGAGAAAGAGTATCTCATATCATGCAATCTCCCTGTCTTTTTCTTTGTCATTGTTCTCACCTACAGGACAAGGAGAAATAGAGCAATTAGTCGCCACCTGGAATCAAGCTTCCGATCTGGAGCTGATTGTCTAGAACTCTTCCCTGATTGCTTACCTAACATTGCTCTCGAGTAGTCATCTTCAACTGTTGATATGATGTTGGAAGATGCTATGCATGATAAGTAGCTGAGAAGTGATGTTCTGAAAGACCTTTCAAATGCAAGGTTTGCATTCCACTCCTGCATCCGTAGACAAATACTACAAGAGAATATACTACACAAGCATGGGGGAAAACCAGAGAAAATACCACTTCTGCAAAGGGGAATAGATAAGGTAAACGAAATAATACATTAAAGCATTTGGAGACAAGCACAGCAAAACAAGTGTCGATTCGTCCCTGACGGAGCTAAAGATGACTTGTCACGTGGAGCTGCTCGTGGTCCCATTTCATTCAAGAACAAGTCCCAAGGCCTTTGAAGGAATCACAAATCCGATTCAAGATCAAGTGTCCACCAACCTTGAATCAAATTCAACTTCAAATAAAAGGAGTAAATTCAGACATTTGGAAGAAGTCTAGCAGAAGGCCCTCCAGCCTAGTTTAAGAACAAGCACGTGGAAAGTCAACAAGCACAACATATATGGTACTACTCATTAGGGGAAACATCCAAAACATATCAAGATTTTAACGAGTCAATCGAATACTCGTGGTCATCCAAAGGTGAGTGTTGTAAACATTGGTGGCTAACATCTAAATGATGTAATGGATGACAATATCAACCACTTCAGAGCACTATAGCTTAGCTGGCAGCAAGATAGCAAGCACTATCATCTTTGCCTATAAAAAGAAATGTTGAGGATGAGAGCAAACACACATAAGTCATAAGGCTCACAGGAAAGAGGGAAAGAGAGAGGAAAGAAAAGAAAGAGAGAAAAAAAAAGGAGAGAATATAGATAGTTATATTTGTACTCCTATTATTCCAAATCATAATGAAAGCACTACTGCTGCTCCGAAGATGTACTCCAGTCACACTGACTGTAGAGAAACCTTGTAAATTTTGTGTCTTGCTTATTTATTCCACTACACACACTGTCAATTTTACAACACACATTAAATTTTTCAAAACTTGTGTCTTGAGTCTTAAGTATATGAACAAAGAGGAGAATATCTAGCATTCCCCTTTTATATAACATGTGACCCCATTGTTTGTTTTTTTACATAAATAATTGTAAGGCCCCATGTGGAGTTTTGGCATTAGATATTAAACTTTGATTATTAGTCCACTTTGAAACATCATAATTGAAGATTCTCTGGCTAAACTCTAGTTGTTTAGCAATCTATATCTTCTTCATATTATATATACACACAGTTGGATTCGTGGCGCCACTTTTTTTATCTTATTTTTTACACACATTTTTTTGGAATTCACTCGTGAATGTATTTCAACGATCAATACGGTCTTATCTTTTAGGTTTTCCCTAAAAAACTATGTTCACCTAAAATCAACAAAATCTTAGATCATATGACCGTTGGGTTAAATTTGATGCCAAGGTTCCGCCCATATATACAATGCTCTAACCAATTGCTTTGTGTGTTCTAAATCATTGGTATTGCCTCCTTTGATCACAAGGCATGATAATGACTGGTGGCCAATGGCCCATTGTTTTACGCAAGTTCTACTCTTTATTCATTTTTTGTACTATTCTTGTTTAAATTTTACAAATCAGTCACAGTTTGAAGCTTGTGTAGATTCTTTTTCATACCTGTTTTTAATACGTTACCTACACATATATATTAGTTTGTGATTTGCATATAAGAAGAAACGACCCCTTGATTCGAGCAGAAATCATGGCGGCACTTGTTCATCTTAAAAGAAATATGATCGGCCATTGCTTCGATTTTTGTCACATTCTAATTAGGTTATGAAGTGATTTCTGTTACTTTTATGTTGGATATCCAAAAAAATTTCAAAGATTTATGCACACTTCTTTTCTTGTTCTACACGACCCTATTTATTTTTGTGCAAGATAAGAAAAATTGTGTGTGGAAATACACTTTCTGTTTCAAATTGCAATTTCAACTACAAAAAGCATGTTAAAAGAATGAGAAAGGCCTTTCGTTCCCCCCCTTCCTTTTTATGGCATTCAATATCACAAACTTGAATACAATTAATTTTAACATAAATTTGAATCTACACAGACAGATGCAATGGAATTCCTACGTTTCTCAAGATCGCACATTCCAGCAAAACAACATAGTGAAGGGGGATTATTTTACTGATTAGCACGCTACTTGAAGTCGAGGTATTTTCAAATGCGTTAAAATGCTGATCCACTGCCCTTTGTCTTCCCGAGCATTACATCCTTGGCTTCATTGATTTTGGAAGCAAGGTAATGACTGCCGTCTGCATCAGGATGGTTCGCAACCATCACCTTTCTATGAGCTTCCTTGACCTTGTCTGCAGCTGCACTTTCCTTGTCAAACCATAAGAACGAAAATCAATTTTGCTTAAAAATATAGGAGAAGACAACACGACCATGATCATGACTTCAGCATTAAAGTATCAAGTATAGAGGCATATTGTCTGCCCTCTAGTTACCATCTCCTTCACATCCTCTCCTATTTGTGCGGTTACGGTTAAGCCACGTCAACATTTTATATTCCTATTACTTTTTGTCTTATTATCTCTATTAAAAAATCAATATAAAATGTTGACGTGGCTAAATCGTGACTGCACAAATAGAAGGGGATGGGAAAGAGATGGTAAGGGGAGGGCAGACAATCCCCCTCCATCAAGTATCACTCCCCAACCTTTTCTATCTCCATTTTTTAGGGTTTGACTTGGTTCGGATAACTACACATATTCTAGAATCAAGTCAATTACAAGGTCATTGATTCGACAAAATAACCAATTTTCTGGTTTTCACGTTTCGTTGAAATCGAGACTTGCCAAATAATGAAACAGAAAAGCACCTAATATTTTGATCTCCAAAAAACATGTTTTGTTGTAATTTGATGGAATATTCCTTTCAGTTTCATTGACTATGGATAAATAAACAACAATGGTTAATGTCACATCCCGGGCGCAGCCATCACCCGGGCCTGCTCCACCACTGTAGCACGATATTGTCCGCTTTGAGCCTCGACCACGCCCTCACGATTTTGTTTCTGGGAACTCACGAGCAACTTCACAGTGGGTCACCCATCATGGGAGTGCTCTAGCCCCCTTCTCGCTTAACTTCGGAGTTCCAACGGAACCCGAAGCCAGTGAGCTCCCAAAAAGCCTCGTGCTAGGTAGGGATGGGAATATACATTTAAGGATCACTCCCTGGGCGATGTGGGATGTCACAATCCACCCCCCTTAGGGGCCCGACGTCCTCGTCGGCACACTTCCGGCCAGGGATAGGCTCTGATACCAATTGTCACATCCCGGCCCGGCCGCAGCCATCTCCCTGGCCCACTCCACCACCGTAGCACGATATTGTCCGCTTTGAGCCCCGACCACGCCCTCACGGTTTTGTTTCTGGGAACTCACGAGCAACTTCACAGTGGGTTACCCATCATGGGAGTGTTCTAGCCCCCTTCTCGCTTAACTTCGGAGTTCCAACGGAACCCGAAGCCAGTGAGCTCCCAAAAGGCCTCGTGCTAGGTAGGAATGAGAATATACATTTAAGGATCACTCCCTGGGTGATGTGGGATGTCACAGTTAAGCTAGGAAAAGATTCTATATACTACATTATAAAATCTGCTTACCTGACACCGAGAATAAGAGCTGTTTTCCTCTTAGTCATTGTCGGCTAGAAGCCACCTTCATAAAATTTCCGCATTCTAGCTTTTGGAGGTCGTGTCTTGAACGCATGCCAAGCCTGGATACCATATCTACCAGCAAGGGCAGTAGCAGCTACTGCAAGACCAGCCAAAAATGGTGTAGCCTGAAGTACATCTAAAATTTCATTAATTCTACAGAATTGCAATTTGTCATTTTAATTATACGATCTTTCTGAACTAAATCTCAATTGGCATTCTTAATCTGATAAAACTCCTTCTGACTCTTAGTTCCCCTCCAATATTCCAAGTGTCATTTGCTCAACGTCATGACAAATGTGCATTCCCACTAGTTTTCGAAATAACATTATATCATCTACATAGTTCAATGCAGAAAGACACCATCATCTAACAGTCACACACATAGGGAGCCAAATCCTAGACGGCAAAATCTCACTTGGACAATCAAACGAAGGCACTAACCACACAGTCCTGACCTGTGAATGTGAAAAACAATAGTTTTAAACAATAGATGCGTGCGAGACAGATATAGCGAATCAAATGCATACAGGGCATGAAATTATTTGACAGAACGATCCTGCCATCTTAAAGCCAAATTCAAACATACCGGAATGTGCACAGGTTTCTAACAAATCAGGATGCCGCTAAATGGAGACGAAAACATCCAATCATGACCAGACAACTGGAAGGAATGCATATCAAATCAAAATGTGGAGATTTCATCAAGATTTGATAAAATAATTTGATTAGCGAACCCGAAGAAGTTCCTTAATCATTTTATTCCTAAGATTAACCCATTATCCAGCTTTCTCCATGTGGCCAATACAATTCTTTTGTTCTACTACCCCCATTACAAATCTATATATCTAGATATATGTATATGTGTATGCAGCATGAAGCCAATAAAACGAGTCAAGTTTCGTAGATGTTCTGCTATACTAATCTATTCAATGCAAACCCACAAATTTTCAGCAAACCCCAATTCAATGCAAACAACCAATATTCAAAAATTTCAACAAAAATTAAATCTTTACGAACACTAGTACCAAAATCACATTAAAAATTTGAACTTGGGAATAGAAATGGAGAGTGAAAAAACAAAAGATGCGGCGGGGAATACGAGATTTTTCTCACCATATCGTCGAATGTATCGTGACCGAGCTGAGAATTTGGGGCCTGTCTTTCATTCAGAGTCTTCTCGAAGCTGGTTGTGAGTTGGGGAAGAAGATACTTTGTGCTCTGCCCAACATGTTTTAATCCCTAATCCCTAATTCCCAAATTCTAATTCGTCCAATTAAGTTTTGGGTACCTATCATATAGCCACGTGTAATAGCCATTTATACGACGACGGCCCACTGGACAAGTTCGGATTGTCTGGGCCCATTGTCATTAAAGTATTAAAGGGTTGCACCCAGTAAGCTCGTTTGGACTAGGGCTGGGCAAATGGGTCTTGGACTAGCAGGTCAGGACGGATAATACCAATTCGGGGCTGGTACAGGAGTTCATCATCTTCGTCGGTTGCACCGCTACCAGACGCAACTCGCCCCCAGGGCCAGTCCGTCATGCACGAAGCGTTTTTTTGGTATCTGACATGAATAGAAAGAATGGTTTGTGGATAGGACTGGATGGATTGAAAGAGTTTGAATTTTTGTCAAACCAAGAGAGATTGAAGGAGGAAAATGACGACTGAGCGGGGATTGAAGCTTGTCGAAAATGAGAAAGAAAATGAATTCTCTGGATGTGAAGAAGATAAAGAAAAAGAAAAGGAAAGTAGAGAGACGGGAAGAAAGTAGTCAGTCAATAAAAAGTGACATTAATAATAATAAAATACTAACAAATTAATTAGAAAATAATAAAAGGATTATTTATATTTGAAAATAATTTAGTTCGTAGATTAATCTGACACAGTACCAAATGCTTTATTATTTTTATACTACTTAGTCCATACCAAGCCAATCCAGCTTAGTCCTTGAAGCTAGTCCAGTCCAACTTAGTCGGGTGCAACAAACGCACCCTTAGAGTCTGGAGAATTCGACATAACCTATGTTACAAAAAAACGGTGGATATTCAATCTTCCTATAATGAACGGTGGAAAAGGTTCGGGCTGGGGGCCTGTTTTCTCTTAAATTTGTACCCGCCCATCCTGTTTTGAATTTACAAGATGGGGGCATTTGTTTACCCTCACTAGCTCTCACTGGACTAGACTATACTAACTATTAGTCCAGTCATGTGTTTGTTGTTCCACGGGACTAATGTTAATGAGACTAGCTGGGATTAGCCTAGACTAGGGATATCGCTAGAAGTTCTTAGCAAGAGTCCCCGGAAACCAAAGGACTAGCTAAGACCCCTATTTTCTCTCTGTTTCACGTGACGACAACCACATCGTTCCCACTCTCCCTCTTACACCACCAGTCGACCACCACTCTCCCTCATCGCCCTGAACCCACAATCACGAGACATCATATTCACCCATCCCTGAGATGCTTTATTGTCGAGCTCGTTGTCGAGAGGCAACACTTCTTTGCTTAGTTCCTCGGCTTCATCGACTCCTAATCTCGGCAACACTTCTCTGCTTTAACGGACCTGCAATGCTTCGCCAAACAGCTTTTGAATTCGATCTCTCCTCATTCAATTCGTTGTGGGTATTTTGGTCCTTCACTCATAACTCCACCAATTTTCTCCTGAAGAATCAACTGACGCCATGTTTCTGATAGACTGCTTTTATGGGTTGTGGCAAAATGAGGCCAAGATTCTATTTCTGGGTTTGGATGGCGATTGGGATGATCTGGGGACTGGGTTACTTTGGACAGAGAAAAAAGATGGGGAGGGAGAGAATAGAAAATTAGAGAATTGTTATGATAAAAAAGAATGGAGTATACTAATAATATGAATTAAATAATATAATATTAGTATATATAGATTAAATAATATAATATTAGGATTTGTTAATTATTCTGCTTCTTAGTCCGACACTGCACCAAACGTTTCACTAAGTCAGTCCAACTTAGTCCCTAAAGCTAATCTAGTCTGAGATAGTCCGGTGCAACAAGCGAACCAATATCAGAGGCGTTGATGTTCGGGTCAGATTCTTCTGGATTTCACTTGAGGACTAGCAAGGCCGTGATTTTCATCTTCCTGATTTTCTATACGTAGGTGTAATCACATAGTCTATACTTTGGCGGGGGAATTAGGGAAGAAACTGACCCGTTATTAGGAATGAAATGAAGCAGGTGTTGGGATGTGAAGGAAAAAAAGCGAAGGTCTTAGTAGTACCGACGTTTTCGAGGGGACTCACTAAGACCTCTTAGCGAGCTACTTAGTCCACACGAGTCCCGTTTAGTACCATTAAACTTAGCCCATGCACAGAACAAATACTGGATTAGACTAACAAGTAGTCAAATCTAGTCCAATGAAAGCTAATGACGCCAAACAAACGCCCCCAAGAGTCATTTCGACTCTTCTTGACCTCTATCTCAAATTCTCCCTGTTCATTAACTCTGGCGTTCTTCTTCGTTTCAGCAACCATTTTTAGCCTCCAAACCTCAACGCCTCCAGTCGTCGAGGCCAGTTGGTCTCCAGAGTCCTCCTGACTCCTCTCGACCTCGAATTCTCCCAGGCCTTGTACGACATCGTGAAGTCCTCGCAAAGAGTGTCGTACAGAGTCATAAAGCCCTTTTCTAATTGCAAAACCGACACTCTTTTGTGCAACGCTTCGGCAAAGTAAAATGCCACTCTTTCAGTTGGATCTTCCTGGTCTGAGACTGATTCCCTTTGTCGAATCAGTGATTTGGCGGCGCGATCGATGTCCAACTCGATGAGTCTAGCGCAGTCGAGTAGGGTTTTAATCAGCAACGGTGCTGACTCGATCTCGGGCAACCCTAACGACACCCCCGACAACATCATTTTTGAGTGAAGGATGGTCTGCTAATTTGGATTCTTTAATCGAAACCTGGTGTAGTTGTTGTGGCGGCGGCAGAGTTCACGTTGGCAATTGGTTCTGGGTTTAGGAGAATATGACTCAGTTGAGATCAAACAACGGATAACAAGTGTTGCTGAGTCAACTCGGGCATTCGGGTTAAAACAGATCGACGCCATAGAGATCGAAATCAACATTGTTCCCTTGCCATGTGCCTGGGCTTTTCTCTTGGGTTGGGCTTTCGTTTAGTGTTGAAGAAAGCTAGCTAACTTTTTGTTATGTGTTTAAAGTTTTTGTACAAAAAAAGGTAATAGGAACCGTGGACTCGCTCTGAATCGGCTCGTTTAAAACGAGCTGGGTTAGGTCTGGTCCTAAAATTCTAAAACTCTTTACCCGGCCCGCCCTGCCTCGTGACTGTTTAAAACGGGTAGGGCCGGTTCCTCTAAATTTGGGTTGGCCCGGCCCTAATTTGGACTGCCACTTAATACTACAATCTAGTAGTATTCATCGTCACTGATAAGTAAGAGGTTTTAAGTTTGATTCTAGCCAAAGACGAATTTGAACCACATTATTGCTAACCCATTATGAGCTAAGCTCATCCCCTTAATGTAGATAATATCAATTGCTAAAAAAAAAAGTAAGCTCGTTTAGACTGCTTTTGTGCAAAGTAGTTTTGGTGAAAAGTGTTTACATTAGGCGTGTGTGTGTGTATTATTATTATTATTATTTTTTGTAAATGTTTTTAAAAAATTCCAAGTGTTTGTAGCCAAAAGAGCTTTATATTATTATAATGCTTTTATCAAAAAAATTCCAAACAGGCTCATAATAACTACACACACAATTTTAAAATAATTTTTTTTAGTACAACGATATATCTTATACTAAAGAGAGAGAGTTCTATTAAGCCACATAATGGACAACCTAATTTGGTATTGAATTCGCCTTCTATGAGATTCAAAACTAAAACTTTTCACTCACAAGTAAAAAAGAATACCACTTGACCGAGTACGTTTTGAACAAACTTAACTTTGAAATACGTTTTCAAACATGTTAAGTTATATAAAATTTTGATTGGGCAAAATGTTCTCCTCGTCACCAGAATATGACAATTTAATTGGGTTTACGTATTAGTACTTTTCTCAAATGGTGAAGAGGTTTATAATTCAATTACCAAATAAGCTTAAATGTTTGTGGAAGAAATAAGTTTTTTTTTTTTTGACAATTTAAAACCCCAAGGAGGTAAAAGCTCCGATCCGACGAGATTCATGGTTGGATTGATGAATCTTAGAGAAGTAGCAAAAAGAAACGGGCAAGATCAACACTATCTATGGAAAGAAACAAATTAACTTGATCAACTGAAAAATCAAGCTACTGAGGAGTCGAAAGATATCAAAAACCACAGCAATCTGCAGACAACTAAGAAAACAATATTTCTGTTACCATGAACTAACGTTCAACCCCCAAACCAATCCTCATACGCTACAACGATATATGTAACAATCTCGAAACACAACGACACAGAGGTTATTGAGAAGAAGAAGAAAACAGATGTTGATATTAATCATGGCGACAACTGAAACAGACACGAAAATCACAAACCGATCGATTTTTCTTGTCTCTTCTCTTCCTCCTCCACCCTCTAACAATGCCTGGCCAATCTTTTATTCAGTCTTCTTCACCTCAACAACATCTACCTAAGTTACATGCTTGCTTTTATTTTACATGCACACTCTCCCGCTCTCACTAAACTGATCACTAGCTACCTGCTGCCTTTCCTCGTGTGCACTGGAGTGGCTTTAATGGAGCTAGAATCATACCTAAGAGGACCGGAGTGCCTCCTTGGTCCAGCCGGGGAAGCAGATGACAGCTGCTTCTTTATAGATGTCTCTGATGCTGTTCCGTTCTTCTCTGACTGGTTTGAGCTTAGGGTTGCCAACCTCGACCTGGCCTTGGTTGGTTTCGTGGGTGTCCTGTAACTTTGAACTGAAGGCGAGCTTGCTAGGCTCTCGTCATCTCTGACGGAAAATCCAGCCATGCTATGCCTCCTGTTGAAGCGTTCTGACTGGATGCTTAGCGTACTCCTGGAGTCCTCGTCTCCACCCCGACCATTTCCTCTTGGGGTTCTCCTGGTTACTGATGCGGACGATGGTGCTTTGGAGAGAGGAGTTGAAGGGGATTGGCGACTCGGAGGCCTGCTTGACCTTAGGGCAGTAGGGGTCCTAGGAGAAGGCTTATCACGAAGAGCATAAGCTTTGGTGATTTCCCCCACGGACATGGAGGCACGGCTTGCAGCACTCCTCATGGAGGCCCGGTCATTGAAGTCTGCTGTACTTCGGCCCTCCCACGGCCTTGCAGCCATCCATCGCTCCAACCAACTCCAACCCCAGTGGGGATTGCTGGGATCCATAATGGTCGGGTGTTCAGATTTCGGCGAGTTCTTCCACATTTTCTGTTAAATAGATTTATTGGGTCAGTTTAAGGTAGAAGGTTGATTCAATATATTAAAAATATAATGAGATTCATCACAGCATAATCTCAATTGGATTTCAAAATCGCCAACGATAGACCTACTGCAATTCTGTAGAAAAATTCAAAAGGGAAAAGTAAGCTACCTGGTGAGAGAATGAATAAGCCAACGCCCTTTCTCGTCTAATAGCAGCCTCTTGTTTCATTTGTAGCTTTGCCTCGACCTGCTCCTTCGATTCTGTGCTATCATTCCAATCTTCTCCCATCTGTCAAAACGAGCTTATTATATCACAAAAACGATGACTAAACCCTGAAATAAATATAAAACTAGAGGACGAAACAAATTGAAGATTGAACTCGGAGAACAAAAGATGTAAGAAAAACCAGAACGGGCACGATTGTCAGGAGTGCGCATAGACAACTTATATAAACATAATGTATCAGGGGAACTTACAGAAACTTTGAATTTCTCAAGCTCTCTCTCTTGTTTCTGTTGGAGCTGTCGCTGAAGTGCCTGATTCTCCTCAGACATTCTAATCCTCCTTGCACGAATCTGAGACTGCACATGAGCAACAGTCTGCATGCATCTTAATGTGGTAGTTGCTTGTCGTTTAACAGATTGGCCCTCTATCAATGATTTCAACCTCACCAACCCCCTCAAAGCTCGTAACGCCCTTCTTGCCTGAAATCACAAATCGCAGCACAACCTCATTTAACGCATACAGCTCATCGCCCAAGAATGGACATATCGAAGCTATTGTTGCAGATGGTTATTTACTGCTTTACTAAATTAAACATAATTCTAAATGCCGTCAGCATCCCCTTATCGATACGAAGTTGGCCTTTAACTGTGAGCATCAAAATTGAACAACCAACCCAAAGTTCAATTGATTCGATAGAACTAGAAGAAACAAAACGGAAGTACTTTCTCATTTCATCACAAATCAAACATCTTACTGAAACAAATAGGATTATAGAACAATGTAGCCAGATAAAACATACCAAGTGCCCTCGGAAAGCAGTCTGAATCTTGATAGCTGCAACCTCCTGCATCGACTTTCTAGTGTAACGGGGCATGGGCACAGCTGTAAGGCGAACAACCTCTGCGGCAGCCTGAGCAGCAGCCACAGCTGCCTCTGCAGCCACGGCAGTGGCAAGTGCCACAGAGTAGGCATGTTTGTTCTGTGCATTCTCAGCCTCAGCTAACTCGACATCTTCTTTTGGAGACGGGGTCGGAGGAGGAGGGAGGGTAGGGGTACTAGCGGGGGCAGGAGCAGGGGCGGGGGCAGGGATAACCAATGCGGTTTCTTCGCAGGAAGATACCAAATCCTCGTTCTTGTACTTCCCAAACCATTTCTTTGACTTGTGAGTCTTCTGGCAAGAAAGTACAATTGTTCAGATCAGAAACTCGTATTAGTTTTCGATACAACAGGGATGTAAGATCAAATTAAACCAGTTAAGCAAACCTGATCTTTATTTTCCTTTGGATCAAGGGTGAGGGCTTTCTTGAGTGCAAAAAACCAACTCCCTTTCCTCCCCATTTCCTAGCAAAGCATGCTGCCAACATCAACAAACAAATTTATGAAATTTCAGACACATACAGTACAGTAAACAAAAAAGTTATGAAATTTCTCAATGCATAAAATTCAAATAACCCAGAAATTCAAAAGGAACAGTGGACAAGGAAAGTTGAAACTTGAAAGTCAAAGTTCAACCTTCAAGATTCTGATCTTTTGGTAGGAAATCTGTGTCATAAATACACAGAGATCTAATTACACACCCGGTAAACACGATTAATAACTTCCTAAACCTAATTACGAAGGGTAAAGAACCGACAATAAGAAGAAAAAAATAACTACTGCCAACCCAACAGAGAAAGATGCAAACTTTCCGTTATCCATTAATGCAAACAATAAATGGTCCAAAATCCAGATTACAAAACTGCAAGATTTTCACAAAATCCACAGAACCCGGATCAAATATCCTACTTGCAGCAACTTGGAGAGAGAAAGAGAGGAGAGAGAGAGTGACAAAATGACAGAGTCCACAAGTTAATATCAGGACAAATGTATGAGAAAAACACAGGCTAAAACAAAACAAAAAAAGGACACACTTTGAGTACCTCTGCTCGAAAATTCCCAGATTTCTGTGAGTTTTTGGGAACTTCCTCTCCCCCTGAGAAAAAGAAAATAACAGAAAATACCCAAAGGAGTTTATCAATGTTGGGGGGGGGGGGGGGGGGGGGAGAGAGAGAGAGAGAGAGAGAGAGAGAGGGGGGCGGGGGACCGATCTTTGGTGAGGAAAGCTTCAACGTTCGTAAAAACAGAACAAGTTGCAGAGGAGCAGAGGGAACGGAGGAGGTGGTTAAGGGAGAATTCGGAGGGGCCGACAGATCGGGGTTTCTATTTTAGCAAGAATCAAAAGACAACATTAGATATTAACCGAAAAATATAGACAACATTAGACAACAACAAATTCGCTGTCTTTGTTTTAGCAGTTTTTAAGGATTTTTTCTGGATGCAGCCATCGTTCTGATCTGCTGCAACATCAACCATAGCAACTCCTGTGCTTCCTCCTAACACGGCATGCCTCACGAATTTAACTAAATTGTGATCATTGGTTAATTTCGTTGATAAAAAGAAAAAGGGTTGCTTGTTTTACAAGCAAACGATGTAATTCCACTCAAAAATCATGCAAAGCACAAATTTTTAGCTGATGAAATAGTTAGTGGGAAGAAATAATGGCAAGTACGTATAAAATTTGTGTAACTTGCGTACCAAGTTTAAAACTTTGTTCGATTGTACAAGTATAAGGGCTCGTTTGAATGAAATGATTACAAATTTAGCAAGTTTGTTGATGTTATAAGGTAAAATTATGTATTTAGACTATGACAATTCACTTAACCTCATAACTTGTATTTTTATTTCAATAATCTAGGGTTAAGTTAATTATATAATTTAATTTTAATATTTTGATGTTTTTCCTTTTAAGTAAAAAATAAAGTGTTCGATGAAATGCTTTACAAATTTGTTTTTTATATCTCGTAACCTCTTTACATTCTCTAATATCACAAAACTCTCCATTTGCCACTTCTTACGAGTAAATAAGAATTGTAATGAGATTGCGATTTTTTTTTATGCTTTGATCTGAAATGAGAGAATTATCTTTTGCTTTAATTATATAAATTATGACACAATGATAAATAAATTGTGCTAATCTCAACTACTACTTAACTTTTTGATAGTCCAACTCTGAAAATTGATGTGTTTGAAAAATTATGAGGTTGGTTTAGTTATTAAGTGATCTAATTATTAAATTAATTATTTCCCTTTATAACAAATCAAAGTCACTTTCTGAAACTTACATATATATGATAGTTCATACATAAAACAAGAAAAAACCACAAAGAAGACTAACCTTTTGCAGTCTTTAGTTGCATAAACAAAGTGTCCGGATAAACCCTGGCAGTTGTGCCCAGCAATATTCGTTTTAGGTTCAAGTTATTTTATACAAAGAATTGGTAACCAAGTTCTCCAAAAAAAAAAATATTACTAGCCAATAAAAAATGTCCTTGTAACTTGTCACTTGGTGAGGTCACAACTACGAGAGATTTTTCAGTATGACTGTCACACAGGGTGGTACACTATGTGTCGCTATATAAATGGTGGGATATGTGTGTTAAAAAGTTAATAACTTAAAAAATAAAATTTATCATCACTTATATAAAAACACGTGGTGTTCCACTCGTATTTTCGTCACAACTAAAAATTTATCTGCAACTACACAGAATTTCAAGAGATAAGCGCATGATTTAGTGGCAACGTTGATGTTTTCACATGCCAATTGCCTCATTTGCAAAAGAGAGACTTGTAAGACACGGTTATATTCTACTACGGCAGTGTGTCATGTCAATATGACTTTACTCTCTAAAAATAATTAAAAAATAATTGTAACCCTTAAAAATAAATTTTGTTTACCTAAAATCCGACATAGTTTTTTTTCCTAAAATAATGTCATGCGTAAATTTTTGCTCATATGTCTTTATTTCATTGATACTGAACGTGATGGTATACTTGTATTATGCAAGTTGCTCTTCATCATAGAAGGAAGGAATGCTAGCCAGTGGAAATTGTATATAATGCCTTGACACATTCTTTCCATAATGGTCAAGTTATCAGTACGCACCTGGTGAATATAAAAGTTGATTGAGCTAGTTTATATTCCATTTTATTGTGTTTAAGTGACAAATAGCGTTTATTCATATATTAAGATTAAGATTTTGTATTCAAATGACAAACCGTTCATATATTAAGATTAATATCATTTCGTATAGAAGAAGGAAACTTGGAATAAACTTGTTTTCAATATTGACACATATGAGTCATGAGGTTTAATCTTTTATCTTTGTCAATTATGAAAGTTTGAATTTGGAGTGCACGTTGAGTGTTCTTACTCCGCTCATTGCTATGACTTTGTGATACTTTAATTGATTTAATTAGTTGGAGCTTTCAACTGCCAAATTATCCACCACATTTGTCAACTGACAAACTTCTTTATTTCCTACTCAGACGGCATTTTCTGTTAAATTCTAAATGCAAAAATGTGGCGCGGTGTGCACACGATGTGTCAAACCACGTCAAGTGGTCTAGTGATAAGGGCGCGAACTGCGGCTTCCCAATAAACAAAAAAATGTGGGAGGTTCTGGATTCGATGCTCCAAGTTAGTGAGTCTACTTTACTGTGGCCACGGGCAGGGTAAAATTCCCTATAACCTCTCCGAGTGCTAAGGGGGTGAATAATCATGGCTTACCACCAATTGTCTCTCTTTTAAGAAAAAGCATACGATATGCCACATAGGTCGGAAAAAAAAGTGAAATGAGTAGCATTTTCTATGCATAAAATTATTGCTATAAACTTTGAGCACTTTCACCCGTTTTGCCGGGACAATGGCAAATGGAAGGCAATGGCACATACTCAAAGGGAAGTGCTTAATTCCAAAATCCAATTCCACTTGTGCTAAAAGATTGGATCATAAATTAGGGTAGCAAAAGAAATGATCAACTAGCCCTCTAGTTGATTTTATTCCTGAATTTTCAAAAATTTGATTACAAATTTTATGCGGAATTCACACGATTTTTATTTTATACGTGTTGGTAAACACATGAAAAATCAAAGAGTCAATAAAATCAAATTCTCAAGTTTTTAAGACGCAGGAAATCCGAAGGGCCACAATCTTAAGCTAGGCCCATGTTTTCTTGGGCTAGTTAAAGCAGGCCTCAGCCCAAGGGGTAAGATTTTTTTAACTGGCCGGTCTCGGACTTTCAGCTCAACAGAACGCTGTCGTTTTGGGGTTGAGGAGGGGAAGCCGAAACCAGGTTAAACGAAGGGAAGCTCGTACCCTGCGATAGTTTGAGGCGCCTAACGAAAAACGACGACGCAGCTTGCTTCCTCCATTGCAGGCTGACGACAGAGGGAGAGAGGGAGAGAGAGAGAGAGAGAGAGAGAGAGAGAGAGAGAGAGAGAGAGAAGTGAGCAGCCATGGGTAAGCTGGGGAAGAAGGCAAGGAAGTTCTCAAAGAAGAATCTCCAGTCCGTTCTCAGAAAAAACCGCAAGTTGAATTCCAAGTTCAACAAAAGGAAAACTTCCAAGAGTATGCTCTCTCTCTCTCTCTCTCTCTCTCTCTCTCTCTCTCTCTCTCTCTCTCTCTCTTATATATATATATACACACACACATTCTACAACAACCCATGTGGCTTTCTGATTGAAAGTTTGAAACTTTGGTTGAGTAGAAAATAATTTAAATTTGGAACTTGCTTCTTTTGGTGTGTTCTTACATGGGCTGTTGTTACATTTTGTTTATAATTTGTGTATTTTATGTGGGATATGGTGTGTGTAATTGTGAAATTTTTAGTTTTTGAACGCTTGGAGTTGTGGGTTTTGTTTAATTTTGTGTTTTCTCTTTCTTCGGAGATTCTTCCTTGCTTCTCTGATTTCTGTTTGTGGAAAAATGTTAATTCAATTGTTGCAGAAGGTGGCAAAGAAGATAGAAGTAAAGAACCAAAAAAGGACGCAGTAGAGTTGTCTAATGCAAGGTACGAAGGGGGGCATTTTTCGCATTTCATGATTTAGAACATATACTTTTTGAATGCCATTTTATATAGTACTTGTATCATCTTCACTTCTTTTTAGTTTTTATTTTTCTGCCATTTATAGTTTCCGTTGATGGAGGATTGAGCTTTGGAGACCAAGTTTTCAGAAAAATAGAAAATTAGAGAATGTTTTTCTTTATTTTATGTTTCGATAAAGGCTTCAATCTAACTTTCTACTAAGTGCCAGAAAAGTTTTCTCCCTTGAAGATAGCACTTCTGAGAAGAAGAAGAAAAACTAAGGAAATGTTTCCTATGAAGCGTCTTATATGTCAAATAAGCATCAGGATATTTTGCATCCAGAAAACTTTCCTGTTGAGCTGTTTTCTATTGGAACAAATGGAGCCATTGCGTTTTAAGTTTCACTATGTACTTTCATTTTGTAGTTTACTAACTTCACTCTAACTGCTTTATAGTGTTATATCGTCATTATGGAAACACTAATTGAAAAGTTGTTCTCAGAAGTACTGAAGGAATATACATAGAAGATACTCCTCTTGATGCGATATTCAGTGAAGATGAGAATGATGTGTTTGGAGATGATTCAGACAGTGATGGATATCTTTCAGAGGTATTGAAAGTACATTTTCCTGGCAACTCTTCTTAACTTCAGTCACTTTAGTGGATTTTTTGTATTAAATTTTTATTTTCTTTCAATGTATGATCAGGAATCAAGTGATCTGCATCTGCCTCATGGTGAAACTGAGAATTCACAAGAAGGTGAGGTCATTATTGAATCTGTTGATTTTGTATCATTCCGATATTAATTTTTCTTCTACTCTCCTCTCCTCTTTACATTTCTATGAAATTTATATGCAGGAAATTTTGGCAGTAGTGGCAGTGATTTATCTGTGCAGAACAGGGAAATTGAACTTGAACTTGCGAAGAAAATGAAAAAATTAGACAAATTGAAGGAAAAGGTAATGGTCATGGTTATTACTTCAAAGTTCATGTTTTTAAGAATATTGTTTCTTTTACCAATTATCACCCCATTTTGCTCATCCTACCAACTATCTTTCTCCACCTCCCATCAAATTGTTTCGTTTTCTTTTTAATGATCATGTTTGCTTGGAAATTTTTCAGGACCCAGATTTTTCTAAGTTTCTCGATGGCTATCATAAGCGATCTGAGCTGTTCAGAAACAAAGAGGCAAGTTAATCTATTGTGAAGTTTAGCTTCAGTTTTTAAGTTTTGTTTGGAGCAGTACATCTGTGTGCATTTTTATATTGCAAACCTACGTCTATAATCTGGGTTGGCTGTTTGATGTCTCTTCTTTCCCCTGATTACGCATGTGCATGTTACAGTATGCTGATGAGGATGAGATTAGCGAGGATGACATTCAGCCAGAGAATGTGGATGGTGTTAACACTCATGGTAGCAAGTTGTTGACCAGCTCTGCTATTGATTCTTTGTGTCAACTAGTCAGAGAGCATCAAAGTGTGCCTGCACTTACTAGTCTATTAAATGGGTACCGTGCTGCATGCCACTATGGAGCTGAATCAACCAGGGCCTTCGATGCTGATTCTTGTCATGGAATTCAGAACAGTGAAACCTTTTGCAAGATATTGATGTTCATGCTTAATGAGGCTGATAATATATTTAGGGGGCTAATGGGCATATCAAGCTCCAATCCCAAGAAAGAGAAGAGTTTGGACT
Organism: Crataegus laevigata; assembly: GCA_963580275.1. Lineage (NCBI taxonomy): Eukaryota > Viridiplantae > Streptophyta > Magnoliopsida > Rosales > Rosaceae > Crataegus > Crataegus laevigata. The sequence goes on from OY756951.1 coordinate 9,935,171, forward strand.
TAAGCAAGAATTCAAAATGGAATACTCTTAAGCCACTGATAAAATTGTATTTGAGGAGTACCCTTTTACTACTGAATGAGGTTAATGAATCTGAGATATTGGCCTTCTCCTTAACACGGATCAGAGCTTCTTTGACTTTTTTTGTTGCTTTCCCTTCTTTGCTCCGCAGACTTATCAAGGTATTTCTAAATGAATGAAAACAGTAGTTCAAACTCAATTTATATATAGATAAGCACCAAATCATTCTGTATACAGATGCTTTATCCATCATCGTGTTTGTTTACTTACTACTATATAGGTCGTGCAACTCATGCTTAACACTTCTAATTGAAACTGCAGATTGCTGTTCATCTGTGGGCAACAGGGAAAGGGACTATATCATCGCTATCCTTTTTCATCATACACGATGTGGCTTCTGTGTTTCGCTCTGATTGCTTTGACACCTGCTTTATTAGCACATATAAATCATTTATTGGTCATTGCCAATTTATGGAGCCTGTTCTATTTCAACACGTACAGTTTCTAAGAAACTCCTTTGTTGAGCTATGCTCTGTGGATCTGCAGAAAGCATCTAGTAAAGCAATGGTGTCCATCAAGCAACTTTCTAAAATACTGAAGCAGGGTCTGCTGACCAAGAAGAAGGTGTTGTCACTAATTCAATCCTATTGGAGCTTGTTTAATTAAATTCTGAAACTCGGGCTTTTTCCTCTTTCAAGTTATATGTTTATGTGTGTGTCAGAGTGTAGTTTATAAGAAGTTATGGTATTTCAGATGTACCAATGATATTTACTGAAGTTCTGCTGATTTCCTATGGCCAGGAAGCTGTCAAGAAGATATGCGGTTGGCAATACACTAATTGTATTGATCTATGGGTTATGTTTATAACAGCTAACATACCTGATTATGATCTTCAGCCGTTGCTCTTTATGATTATTCAGATTATAAACGGAGTGGCTATCTTGTTTTCTGGACCTAGATATTTGCCATTAAGAGTCAAATGTATTCAATGGTTGAATCAGCTCTCGTCTTCCTCGGGAATTTTTATTCCTATTGCCTCTTTAGTGGTGGATATTTTGGAATATAAAATTGGCAAGGATGTTGGCAAACCTGGAAAAGACACCAATATGATGTGTTCTGTAAAGGTCAGAAATTCCTAATTTTACTGATAAAAAAGTGTGTTTGCAATTGACATATGCAATCTGCTCTGATTTGATTAATTATTGTTATTACATATTTTTGGTGCAGTTCCCAAAGAATTGGTTAAAATCAAGGAACTTTCAAGAACAGTGTGTTGTATCTGTTATTGAACTGCTTTCAGCGCATTTTGCTCAGTGGAGCTATCATATTTCTTTTCCTGATCTGGCAACTATTCCCCTTGTCCGCTTGAGGAAGTTCCAAGAGATAACTACTATAGAGAGTTTCAAGCGTATAGTGAAGCGCTTTATTGATCAGGTACAGTCTAATAGAATATTTAATCTTGCATCTATCTCGTTGAAAACAAATTTATTGTCCAGATTTAGGCACACTCAGAGACACAGGTCTCTTTGATCCTAGTTTCCTCTTGAGTAGAAAATTGCTTGAAGGTCGTACCTCAATAAAAAAGGGGTAGCCTGTGGAGTCCCACTATTCAGGCTGTCTTTAGTGCAGGCTGTACTAATATTATTTTGCATCTGGGGCATCCATCGTGAAAAAATCATAATTTTCTGTCTTTGTGATGCAAATTCAAATAAAACTAGTATGTGGCAGTGGCAAAGAATGTCTGAGACGGTGAGTCAGTGACACAGTAATGGTTCCTTGGTTGGCTTTTGCAAACTCCCCAACATTGTTAAATAAACTGCTTCCTCGGCCTCTGCGGCTGGCAATCAAGTTAGTGTCGTTAGGAATTATCTTTGCAATGTGACAAAAAGGTTCTGTTGCTTGCACTGCAGGTGGAGCAAAACATTGAATTTGTGCGGAAGAAGAGAGACGAGGTGCCTTTTTCACCAAAAGATCAACAATCTGTAGAATCATTTCTCCAGGTTTGCAGCCATTATGGTCGTTATTTTTTTTCCTTTGATGAATGCAGCTTGTTTTTAATATGTTAAATGGTCAATATACAGCTAGAAAAGCACAGTGGCAATACTCCGTTTGCACAATATTATAAAAGCATCATCGACAAGGCTACTTCTAGAGATTTGGCTCTATTTGAAAAGGTGCAACATACTTAACCTTATTTTGGTGTTCTTACTGTTTTCAATTAACTACATACTTGAATGTTAACTATGGGGGTAGTTTAGCTATTGCACAATGACATTTTAGGTGTAAGGGCAGTCAGAATCAACCTTTTCTTAGCAAACTCATTAAATTTAATTCCTGTTGTGGTACTTGGTGCAGTTCTCTGAAGCGGAGAAAATCAACACGAAAACACAAAAGAAAACAAAGCAGCCTCAAAATGACAAGGTAACTGAAGGTGCCAATGGCAAACACTCCGAGAAAAGAAAAGCCAACGCGTCTATTAATGGCAGCAGCCAAGAAAAGAAAAGAAAGCAGCCTCAAAATGACAAGGCAAGTGCCAATGGTAATCATTCGGAGAAAAGAAAAGCCAATGCGTCTATAAATGGCCCCAGACAAGGAAAGATGAGGAGAAAAGAAAAGTCTGAATCGTAAATCGTTCTGAAATGACCAATTCCTGAACCTTCATCAAATTCGCCGAGCAAATTTTGATCCTATTGGTAATCATTTCCAGTTTTGATGTACTCATTTAAGCTTATAGATATCTTATTGCAGAACAGACATATTAGGTCAGTGTTCCCTATATCAACAAAGACGTATAGGCTGTCGCTTTGCCTGTAATGTTATAAGGAAAGTTTTGTTTAACATACATGCAGAGGTGAACTCCCATTACTGATGAGAAAACATTTCTTGGTATATCTTTTTCTGTTGCTTTTTAAAAACGGTGTTTTTCTTCTGAATGCCAAATGCCAAATGCTGGACGATGTCTTAAGTTCGTATATGTATGTATGTATTGCCTTGCAGTCTTTGGTTCTAGAAAAAAGCAAAGTTGAAAAAAGAAGGCCGGCACTTGGCAGAAATAAATTATACGCCGATATGAAATACCACTACCAATCTGAGGTACATAATTATTATGAAATTATTATAATAAATCACGTGTTTATGTGTATTTAGGCGCACATAACGCCTTATTTGCAAATATTGATATTGTTTAATTTTCAATTAAGGGCATCAAGTCTGTTTTTAAAGTATTAACATAGAGCCAGATCCTTCAATCAAGCTGTGGAACAAGAGAAAAAATTATCAAGACACATTGTTATTTCCTTCATCTCTGTTTATATAGAGGAATGGCGCCTAGAGTTACTTAGGCGTCCGCGTAGCCCGCCTAGACCTGCTTAGGTTGCGACTCACTTATACAAAAAATTGATAACTTTCATTTTGCATTTTATTTTTTCAATAAAATGTAAAAGACTTGTTGAATACTTAAATGAATACACATTATATTAATTCATGTTAATCGCCCTGATCTACGTCTCCTACTCAATCGCCATAATGTTAATCATACTCTTAGTTATGGGGTTCCAATTAGTCATATTCATTCATCCAATTTTTTTTTAAAAAAAATTACAAAATGTAGGATTCTAATATTGCAAAAATGTGGTTGATTATATAAGTCACTATATTATATTTATATATGCTTCCTCAGAATATTCTCCTATCCTCCCCATGTGTTTAATACAATGAACATCCCAAAAACCTTGTCCCTACATCACAGCCACAAATTAAGATTGCAAGGTCAATCTGGGCTACCTAAGAAATCCCACACGAGTGAGCTGAGCACCAATAAAGCTTCGAACTGACACCAGCTAGTAAAGAAGGCCTGCCCTTTCAACGGCGTCTGCATGTGGGCTGGTACAACCCACCGCCGCCCTCAACAGCCCCCAAAACCCCCTTGTCCTACTATTACCATCACTTTTAATTCCCTTATTACCCTTAACCCCGGCCATCTCATCACTTTCTTCATCAAAGGACCTAAACATTGTCGAAGGGCTCCGCCGGCTCTGCCGGTTTTTTATGTCTTTCAGCTCCATCTCCGACGGAAACCTCGCCATTTGAAACATCAAAACATACCACTTAGACTTCGACTGCGCTTTGGAAAGTATAGACACTTTATTCACCTCACACTCTCTGTAACTTGTCGGTGTGGGACTTTTCGGCTTCGAAGTCTTGGCCGTTTTGGAGGGTTTGGTTACCTTGTGGAAGGGATAAGACCTCCACGACCTAAAAAACCCTTTCTTCTTGGAAGAGATGACGCTTCTCGCCTTGCTTCCGGTTTCTTGGCTCTTGATCTTCTGATGACCTTTCTCTGCTGCAAAGTTTGGTGCTTCTTTGTTGTAGGGTATGAGTTTTCCACAAAAGATTATGTCCTTCTCTGCTGTGTACGTCGAGGGGGTGAACTCCTCGCTAAAGAACTCAAAGAAGTTGTCTTCCTCGCGATCGAACGATGAGCTTTGGTAGTCTTTGGAGAAGTCATCCCAATGAGCTGAGTCACTGTGTGTGGGGAGATCGCAGAAAGATAGGGTTTCCTCAGCTTCGGAGGGATCTTGGTCTTGGAATTGTTCTTCCTTTTCTCCTAGAGGTGCTGGATTTTGCTGGGTTTCTAGGGCAACCATTTTGTTGGTAGGTTGAACAGTTTTCTGTTGATCTCGGTTTGTTGTGCGTTGTGAAGAGAGAGAGAGCCAAATATATATAAGAGGCTCACAAGTGAGCATATTCACATATTAAATTGGGATTCTTTGAGCCTTTTGTGGGGTAAGTTTTGAACTTTTGAAGGGATGGCTTCGAGATGGAAAGTCACAAAAGAAAATAGTGGATTATGAATAAAAAATAAATAAAAGGGTTAAAGGAGCAGGCTGTTAGATGGTAAGTCACGTAAGAAAATAGGACGGTGTGACAGCACTCTTGAATTTACTTGCTCTTCTAGAAAAGCAGGCAGTGTGGAAAATAATAAAATAAAAACGATAATATTAGGGAAATAAATTTATAAATAAAATTTATAAATTAATGTGTTATTAAATTTTATTATCAATGCTTAAATAATAATTTAATTATTAACTTTTATATTGTTTAGTTTATAAAAATTTATCTACAAATTCAGTCTTCTTGGCATTATTCAAATAAAAAAAGGTTGAGAGAGGGGACCGTGTTGTTGAAGTCCTCTAGATGGGTTCAATGGGATGATATTTTCTTATGGTCCTTTGTTTGAATGTTTGTGTTTGTGTTTGTTTATATATGTGAGGGCTGCTTTTCTTGTCACCGCGTGGTTTATTCCTTTTGGGTCAACATACCAAGATGATGATATGGTTTTTTTGCTTTTTAAGTTAAAATAAAATAAAAAAGCGCCTAGGACAACCAATATAAAAGTTATTTAAGTGTTAAGGAATAAAATTGTCTTATGTAAAAACATGAACACAAGAAATGAAATACAATCAAATTTAGGAGCTTATGTGTTGATTTTCTAGCTGCTTGGTAATTAAAATACTCATGATCACTTACCTGTATATTTTAATTTTTACTTTTAATAGCATATTTGAAAGTGATTGGTCATATATTCCTTAAGAATAACTAAATTACAAACAGATCATTGCAGTTTATATTTTATTATGTGTTCTAACTAAAATATATAGTTTTTGTAAGATGGTCCCATCAACTTATAACATTATTAATTTTTGTTTTATAATATGGATATTTGATTAAATAATAATAATGTACCCTGAGAAGGGAAACACCCGAGACCCAAGAAAACAAAAAATAAAATAAAACAATAATATATTCATGAATTATAACATGAGAGAGGATCCTTGTTGGATCCTTATTGTGAGGATTTGGAGATCTTTCAATCACATTCGGTTATCATATATCGTGAGGTCAATTTTTGTCGATACTGTTTATATTCAATTTTAAATAATAAAAATTACAATAATTTCTTACCGCAAGATGTACTATGAACATATGTATTTTGAAGATCATCGGAATTGTCACAAAGAGGTTTTGGCGAGGATGCTCACTCCTATAATTGTATAGTAAGATACGAATTCCAGATTTTTGGCATACTTCAAATGATCAATAATGTAGTCAAGCAGCCTAATCAATAATCGATGCCACATTTTATGGAGGGAAATGAAATTCGATCTAGCTAAACACTTCCAACTTCTCGAACAAAATTGGTTAGTTAAGGTCAAAACAATGTCCAATAATATCTTCACAGCATTTTTTCCCCCTTAGGAACAGGAAGGGGAAAAACAAACTTTTTGAATTTACTCTAGTGTGTCGGGTGACAATCACACCGTCATGTGGTATTACACAGTAACGATTCATCTTATAACATGTGTATTTATTAATAAATTACACCCAAAGTCCATTAATTACCAATTATGTTGTCAGCTTATATTAATTTAAACTAGTAATATTATGTGACTATGTAGCAGTGACATTAAAATAAGTTTCGTTGTTTTTAAAAAAAAAAATTATTGGTATTAGGAGGAGGGTTCAAAACTATTACAATAATCTCGTTGTTAGAAAGAAATCTCAATTAGTTCCTTTTGGTTTAATAGTTCAAGACGATATGACAAATTGTGTGAATGTATGAAGAGGGTTCAAAGACGTGTGGTGTGGATCAAAAAGTAAAAACTAGCTATTCCATTCAACTCTGAAAGTCTAAATAAGTCATAACATCTTATATTGTCAAACAAATTTGCGTCGGATTCGTCCTTGTTTTCTTTATGCATAGGAAGTCCACAAAACTGCTAATCAGAAAGAATGTAGACTAGTCAAGTTTAGGAATCAAATTAACTTTGATTAAGCAGCATCGTATCCCAGTGAAGCCGTTAATTGGTTAACTTATCCATTCATTGCGTGGTCTTCAAGGTATTCTTGCTAGCACTTGAGTCGCTTCAAACGTTGTTTTGAAACGCAGTCTAAGTTAGGGTTCATATTATATGGTTAGGAAACTGATATTACAACATGAACAAATGAGTTTTAAGAAAAAAAGAGAAAATATTAGATATATAATCTCCTACATGATTAAATTAATAAATGCGCATATTTCGTGTAATTGTGACATGGATAATGTTAGAGAGAACAAATATTTAAACTAAATTATGTGTCACTGATAAGAAATAAGCATGTTAATCAACATTTATGTAGTAATCTAATCATCAACATTCACATTATTTGGTTTACAAAATTTTGTTTAGAAATTTAGTCTCCCTAGCATTACCCATGTGACATATATGTTCTTTAAATACAAGGGGTTTGTATGTCAATTGGTTAAACGAATTTATTCAAGTACTCAAAATTTTGTGATCGACTCCTCTTCTTTCTAGGTCAATATCTCTTTCATGGCATGTTTCCGTAAAGGGAATACAACGAGGGGATTGGGAATTGCACACAATCCAACTGATTCAAGTGTTTACCAACACTTGGGAGGAATGAAACCATCTGTGGGACCCACCTCAAATGGAGAATCAGGTTACTGATTTTCCCGGAATTGGATTACCGAACAATAGGTAGTAATTCAACCGCGGGAGAAAGCCTCAATTCGGAATAAACTTTTCTATCCCAAATTTCCATTTTCTCCTCCTACCCTATCTTTACTTATCTCTGACAAAGAAAGATTATACAGATTTCATGGCTTATGGAATTATGCAGGTTTCATGACCAAAATCAAAAGGGAAGAAGATAGGAGATTTTGGATTTTAGTTTGGATCTTACTCAGTTAGCGACTGTCACATTCCGGACCGGACCACCACCACATCCCGGGCTCGACTCCACCGTAGCACGATATTGTCCGCTTTGGGACCCGACCACGCCCTCACGGTTTTGTTTCTGGGAACTCACGAGCAACTTCCCAATGGGTTACCCGCCATGGGAGTGCTCTAGCCCCTTTCTCGCTAAACTTTGGAGTACCTACAGATTCCGAAGCCAGTGAGCTCCCAAAAGGCCTCGTGCTAGGTAGAGATGGGAATATACATTTAAAGCTTACAGGATCCTCTCCCCTGGGCGATGTGGGATGTCACAATCCACCCCCCCCTTAGGTAGGATGTCACAGCGACGACCAAAATCAATTCGATTCATCCACCAACTCGATCTCGTTGCAACCCGAATTAAACATTTACAAAATCAAGAATAGGTGGAGAGAAACAAATTTGTAGGATGGAGAGAAAGAGTGCAAGGGAAGCCGACTAGTTGTAACATCCCACATTGCCTAGGGGTGAGGATCATGTAAGCCTTATATGTATATTTCCATCTCTACCTAGCACGAGGCCTTTTGGGAGTGCACTGGCTTTGGGTTCCATCGGAACTCCGAAGTTAAGCGAGTTTGGGTTAGAGCAATCCCAGGATGGGTGACCTCCTGGAAAGTTGTTTGTGAGTTCCCAAAAACAAAACCGTGAAGGCGTGGCTACGGTGGAGTCGAGCCCGGGATGTGGTGGCGGCCCGGGCCGAAATGTGACACTAGTGGTGACATGGGAGGTGGCTGGTGGTTGCAGGCGGTGGCTATGGGCAGTGGCAAATCTAGGAAAAATTGTTTGGAGGGTCTAGTGTAAAAATTTATACACATTTTTTTTACAACAAATAGCCATAAAAATTAAATTTGTTGTTGGTGTTATTGTTGTTGTTGTTATTATTATTGAACTTTACTATTATTAATGAAAGGGGAAGAGATTCGAAACTGTTACAATAGTTTCATTATTACTACAATGAATATTGGAATTTTATAAATCTGGAATTTGGTTTGGGATTAGGTAGAAATTAAGATGTTAAAGATTTGGGTTTATATTGTCTAGATTAATTAGAACCTTAAGTTTTTTTTCAAGTGGTTGGGTCTTTTTTTTTTTAATGTATAAAATGACTTGGTTTTGCTTCAAAGGCACACTTCCAAATGAGTGATGGCACTACTTCAAAGCGAATATGGTTTGGAACGGTGGAAGTGGCAACTATGGACTTATTCACTTTTCTTTAGGAAATTCCTTGGTGGGTTGAGGCAACTTTAGGAAATTTAGAGGTAGTAAACAGAGGCTGCAACACCAAACTCTGATGTATTGCTGGAGCCAAAGGCATGATGCAACCTTCATCCACGCTGTATACAATTTCATGCCTTGCCCTACCCATTCATTGAGGCATTCCATCGAGCAGTTGGAGGGCATATCTCAAGGATAACTCTGAACTTCAAAGAGGCAGCACTGAGGTCTTCCATGAAGGTTTGCCAAAATTGGAAGGGTCAGATGACCCCTCATGCCTCTTAGTGGATCCGCCAGTGGCTATAGGTTAAAGGGTGGGGAAGAGCAATTAGGTCACGATAGAAAATGAAAATATGAGAAAGATAGAGATGGCGTAGTAGAGGTCTCAACAAAATATTAAAAAATGAAAAATACAAATGAATAAAAGATGAAAGTTTACTATATAAAAAAAAGTATTCTCCATACTTTAAAAATTTATTAAAAGTAATTATTATCAAAACAGATTTAGTTAAAGTATGGGTATTTTAGTAATCATATTAATTTTCATTCCGATTCGTGTGAATTAGTAAACAATTTTAATAGAGCAATGTCATTTATATTATAATTCCAGACAGTTTTAGTAAACAACTTTAATAGGAATTTAATTCTGATTTCACTTCATTTCAATTCATTCTCAATTCAATTCTCCTCAATCTAATTACGGATTAATAAATGAGCTATCAATGTATAAAACATATATGGGAATTCTTAGCTTAATTGTAGCAATAGTTCTTAAATTTTATTCCTAATTTAATTTTAGTTATTGAACTCTTATATTAGTTTATTTAGTTTTCAAACTTAACAGTGTGCTGTTCATTGATCCTCTTCACTAACTCTCTCTCTATTTTTTTTGTTAAATTTAGGGGTATATTAGGACATCAAAACATTTCAACAACAAAATCATTTGTCAATCCTAATATATACATTCTAGGCTTCTAGCATGTGGGTTCCATGCATGCATATTGATGCACACTCAGAAGCAACGTGCATAGAAGCCATGGATATCTTGGTGACCAAGCCTAGCCTAGGATATGTCTGCAATGGAGGCGGATTGTCTACCCTCTTCTTTTTTGTGCTCTTTCGTGTTATTTTGTTTGTGTGGTCACGGTTAAGTCACGTCAATATTTTATATTACTATTTATTTTTGTCTTATTATCTTTATAAAAAAAAATATAAAATATTGACGTGACTTAACCATGACCATACAAAACAGAAGGGCACGGAAAGAAGGAGAACAGACAATTCTCCTCCGGCATGCCCTGTTGACCAAAGCCGGTAATCCCGTCTTCTTGGTATTTTCACTCGTCCACCTCAGGTATGTCTGCATGCACAGCATTCCTCCTTGTGGATGGTAACATTTTATTTTATCACTATTATATTACTTTCAAAAGACAGCGAGCTAGAATGTACCGAGAGATTTTTCAATGTAACCGTTACACGGAATGATACATCATGTGTCGTTATATAAATAGTGTGATATGTATTTTAAAAAGTTAATAACTTAAAATATAAAATTTCTCACAATTTATATAAAAACACGTAATGTATCACTTATATTTCCGTCAAAATTAAAAATTTATCAAATATACCGTGGTTTCCAAGTCAAAGATTGGGAAGGAGATCGGTCAGTAAGGAGTAAGGACCATGCACCGCAACCTGCCAACAAGACATGTGTGTGGTCCATCAATAATCCCAAAAATATGTGTCTTGTATTGTATATGTGCCACTTCCAAGTAAAGGTCTGATTTGACAGCTGACAAACTAGCTGACAAACTTACAAACAAAACCAAACCCTAAGCCTAACCCACAGCATGGGCCCAAAACAGAAAGTCCACGAGAAGAAAGGTTGAAGCCATCGATTGATTGGCCATTTGTGAGCGGTTGAATAGTTTCCCGGCTACTATTCCTTTTTAGTGGAAAGTAAGTGATTTTGTTTTATTTAATTGGTTTTATTTTGTTTTTTTATGCCTTCTAGAGGATTGGGAAAGATATGTTTAAGATGAAAATGAGCAATGATGCTTGGTTCAGTAATGCTAGAAAGATTAAAATTTTAAATTAAATGATGTGTCGCTAATAAGAAGTAAGCATGTTAATCAACATTTAAGTAATAATTCAATCGTTAACAACCACATCATTTCGTTTACAAAATTTTATTTACAATTTTGATTTTCATAGCATTACCTTTAGGCTAATATCTAGTTTGTGGACCGCTCTTGCTTTTTATAGAAAAGTGGTATTAAGGAGGAGAAAATTAGCAAACTTAAGATCTTAGACAGTGGTAGATTTAGGATTCGAACTTTGGGGGTTTGAGTGTTAAAGGTCCAACTTTTCTAAGTAGAAACAAAGCGCGAAGTGAACAAAAGGATTTTCAATTTATTCATTGAGCCATTTCTTCGAACACTTCATGTTGTTGTCAGCCAAACTATAGTGAGCACATTTAAACAGATGCTGACATATGTCGAAACAATCTGACGAGTAATATCGAGAGAATTTTACGAGTGTTGTGGACGCAACATGTCAAAATATGCATACCAGACATTACTCAAGTGTAAGAGGTAAATGGTGTTAACCAAAACTACAAACTCATCGCTATCTAGTATATACTAGAAAACTTTGCCCGCATATTGCTGCTGGGTCATAAATCGTACAAATGATTATATTTGAAAGGTGTAAAGATTGTGTTATAGAAGATTAATACTATTTGCATTGAAACGTTAGATATATTTTCGTGTCATTCTATCGCTTAATACTATTTACATTGAAAATGTTAAGAAGATTTTTGCACTACTATTTGTATCATCTCTATAATAGAGATATGGCCCACCAACACCTATGAGTCTCATCTTCATTAGAGAGGTGGTACAAATAAATTGTAAGAATAACATTTTTGTAAGTATTGATGTTCAGTATACCCTTATGGTGCATTAACTGTTTATGCCTCATAGAAGTTTCAATGTTAAAATACATTGGTAATAGCCACTTAGTGCCACGATTTAGTAATATTCATCTTCACTTGTAAGTGAGAGGTCTTAGGTTCGATTCTCGCCAAAGACGAATTTGAACCACATTATTTGGTAGCCCATTGTGAGGCTCAGCTAACCTCTTTTCTTAGTGTAGATAATATCGATTGTTCAAAAAAAAAAAAAAACTGTTGCCAATACTCAGATATGTAAAATGCAATGGCATTTATGAGCACTAATGCAATATAATTTGTTATATGATCTTAGTCATTGTTTCGAAATTAGGAATGATTGTTGTAAGTGATAAGAGAACTTGAGAAAAGGTAAGGCATGATACAGATCTAGAGGTTATGGATGCACAGTTCAATAACACATCTCCAACATAATGGTACTTTATAGTCAAGCAAGATGGTATCAACTATCAACTGTACTGCAACTTAAGAAACAATCACAACACAGTCCAACCCCACAGAAGCAAGGACTCTCAGTCTTTGCAAATTATGTGAAGCACAAATGGATCCAAAAATGGTCTATATACTTACAATGCTGTTGATGGTTTGTTGTTTACAGTCAGTTATCTAGACTTTCTCTGAGTACCCTCCGCTTGGCCGTTTTGCTGTTAGTGACATGCGCCAGACCGTTGCCGTGGGAGTGATCAAGAGTGTCGAGAAGAAGGATCCTAGCAGAGCCAAGGTGACCAAGTCTGCAGCCAAGAAGTGAATTGCGGTTTGAAGGCTCTTCTTAGAGTGAAGTTTATGGTTACAATAACAAAGCATGGTCTGTTGCTACTAGAGTTTGCGGTTGGTGTCTAGGTTCTCTGTTTTGTTGGCTATAGTTTCAAGTCTCCGCCGTCGTCTCGTGCGTCAGTTAATAACTCTTTTAATTATGTTGTGTCGTTTTAATTGTGTTGTATCTGGAGTTCAGATTTATTATTACCTATGTTTTGGTCGGATATTTGTTTACTGTTTTATAATTAGTAACGACTAATGATTTTTGTGTCAAATATTCATCGTTTTCATGTTTATCATCCGTTAAACATCATTGTCAGTCATATCTGATTGAATTGTGCAGAAAATCTCAAATGAGAACATTGAATTTGAGATGTAAAAATCACATTTATATTCTATTTCCAGTTGCTATCGAATTGAATATAAAACAAAAATAATGAATATGCAATACAGATGACTCTGTTTAAATTTAAAATTTCATATAATTATAAATTATGTTCCATATATGACACATAACATTTTGTTACAGGTTCCAACTCATTTTAAAGCAATGACATGATAACATTAGAATATGTATGACAAACCATTATACAAATATGTACGTGAACTGGTTTGTTTTAGGCACATATTTCATTTCTTTCAAGCTTCAATCCCATTAAATGTCTCGCCTTATAGTCGAGTTATCTTAAATGAGATGTTGGACGAAACTAAATATATTTACTAGCAAATAAGAGGAATGAAGAAACCTACGAACAACATGATTTCTGCTTTGTATGGGGTGACACTTGACAACAATGAGGCCAATTGGATCACCGACAAACATTATTCAAGTGCAAAGCGTGCAATAAAGCGATCATCTCCCACCAATCCTTGGTGGTCATAACTAGCCACTAGAACGTTAAGTTGTTCTTCGCCGACCGGCTTGATCACTTCGAAGACAGTATGGCCCATATTGATGATGATATCATCACACATGAATAGTTATTCTCAAATAAACCCAATTCAACCTTTCAGTTTGATGGTGGGTTGAGTTATACCATTAATCAAGTTGCATGAATTTTTAATGTATGGCATAAGATTTTCTCTTTATGTCTCAAGGAGAAAATTCTGGTTCCGCACATCATCGTAAATCTCTTTAGGAGGTATAAGAATTTTGGGTTTTGCGACAACATATTAGATTTCCTTGTCACTGACAAGTCTGCTTAGTGACAAGTCTGCTTCTTCACTGAACTTAGAGCGAACTTAGAGCTTCAGGTCATTCTGGTTGTCCCTCATGTAAAGTGAGGATTAAAGTGAAATCATCCTACTCATCGGATGCTCGTAGCATTCAAAATTACATTACGTGTAAAAAATCTCAGTTCAGTAGAAGTAATTGAAAACGTAGTATTTGTTTTTCTTTAAGCATGCTCTTATAATCCACCAAAAATATCAAACAAAATACCTTAGAACAATGCTTCAGATATGGGGATGGGGTGTGCAGAGAACACTAATCATATTAAGCAAATATCAATTATTTCTCTAATCCAAAATACCCAGAAACCAGTGTCGGTGTCTAAAAAAAGAGTGGTACGTGCCACAAAATCTCATTGCAATACATGATTTCTACAACATAATTCAGCCACAAAGAGCAAAACTTCCGAGACTAGGCATCACATGATCATAAGTTCTTAAAAGCTGACTCACGAGTTTCTTTCTGCGGGGTCAGTCTTGCTAGCAAAGCCTTGTTATGACAATGATCTGCGTCCACGAAGTAAAAGTTTCCATTGGCCTTAAAAGTCACAAAAGGCCTATTGGTTTCTGCTGGCCGGATATCAGAAAACTTAATAGTCCTCGGAATGAATGTTGCAAGCCATGACATCATTTCCACCTCAAAACTGTCTGAACCAGGCTTCCACTTCAGCTTGTGAATGTATGGGGTCACGAACCAGTGAAGAGCGGCTGTGGTAGAAGCACTCAAGAATATCACTGAAGATGCCACTGCACCTTTCAAGATCACATTCATACCAGGAGATGTCATAAAGGTTATCACAGGGCCAAGAGACACAGAAAGGCAGCAGGTCGACAGCGAGAGAAGTTTCACTTTCTTGATAGTAGATGAGATTGGGCCATAGTAAACAACCCCAGAGTCCTTTTCATCTTCCCCAACTTTGCCGCCCCTGCGTGGTCCAATGCTGATTTTGCCATCATCTTCTCTTGTTGCGGCATGAGAAGCCCACCTTTTCTGTGAAGCATTGATTTCAAAGCCAGAGTTGAACCCCAGTTTAGTGTTCAAACCAGCAGCCCATGCTGCAGACCTGCACGGCTGATAACCTGAAGTACAACGTTTTACCATCAGTAATAGTGACGGACATAAGTACAAGGAGAGGAAAAACAAAAGATGGAAGACGGAGTTTTGGATAGAAAAATAATTCAGAACAAAAGAATTGAATAAGTGATGAACATGCAAAAGAAATAACAAGCAAGTGAAAGCGAGAGAGTGGGATTTTCAGGTGAGCATGCATTAAAGACAATGCAAATTACTAAAACAATGACATCAAAATCTCATGGGTAGAACTTGGTCTAGCTTCCAAGGATCACAGAAGTTACACTTTTAGCATATCAAATACAACTTTGCTACACAAACGGCTCAAGATTAACAGTTTATAAAACAAAGGGCTTCGGCACTACTACAATGCTTCGCCAACTTGAAGCACCTAACTATGAAAATCTATGGGAGTCTCCGGAGATCTTAATAAAATGTTGACCCGTTTTTGTTTTCTATGCTGCTCTCTCCATGTTTCAAGAGAGTGAAGATGGATTCCATTCCCTATATTCACATACGCTTCACGTAAAAGAGAAAAAAAAACAGATTAATCAATCATAGATTATCACGGAAGCTTTCTCCATGGACCATTATCAATTACTGATCGAAAACTAAAGTTACCAGTTGATACCAATAGTAGAAGAAGTTAAAAAGGGAAACTGAAGATTGCCAGTATCCAAAACTGTGCTAGAACCTAGCAGTAATACACTCCAACATAGTAATTAAGTTGGCAAAACCTGATTTTCGGCTACCTAGAACGAAAGCGGTCCAATTTCTAGAAAATATGCATGTGGGGAACCTCAATTGGGTGCCAACAAACCCGCTTCTCATCGACAAATTTCCATATGGGATTTGCCAAAACCAGAAGCCAAGCCAAAAAGTGTGTACATTTTTACCAAATTTACTAATTTAGTAGAAGAAGATCCAGAAAATGGTCTCTGAAATCAGAAATAAACATGGGGAAATTGAGCTCGTTCTGATTCTTTTGAAGTGGTCAATTGGGTAGAGCATACTTGGGTTTTTAGTATAATTCATTTCTTTCGATTAAATTGAAAATGACAAATCAAAGTGAAATGTGAGAGAGAGATCTTAAACCCTAAACCCCAAATCGATAGAGAAATTTAAGAGAGAGAGAGAGAGAGAGAGAGAGAGAGAGGGGGGGGGGGGAGAGAGAGAAGAACCTGAGCGGAAGCTTAAGGACGCGAGGTGTCTGGACTGTGATCGCAGCAACTGAAACAGAGCCGCTCTCGTCATTTTTGATCTGATTCCGAGCTACCAAGAAAAACCAATCTTCAGGGTTTAACACCTCAAAAGAAATCTGACCCAAAAAGATAAATTACACAAATGGACTTCAACTTTTCCAATTCCATGAAATTACGAACTCAACTAAATTATTTACACTTAACCAAATTTTAGGCGGTGTTACAACAATGCGGCATTCATTTAAACTTAGGAAAACTAATGAAAAGAGCTTGAAATTTTTTTGTTTTAACGATAAAGACAAAATAAAGAGTAAATTAAATAGTACCAGTATTGACTATTTAGTGTAAAAATGTGATTTTTCGTTAAAGTGAACAGGACTAGAAGCTTTTCGTTAAAGTTTCCCTTAAACTTCACAATAACCATTTTTGATGGGGCCTTGTGAAGTTTGATAAGTTAATTGCTGTAAATTAATTTCATTCATGTGGTAACTTTCATAAAAGCGAAAACATCAAAAGGTCGTTCATGCAATTTTATCCATATAGTAATGTTCCTTCCTGTAAAATTTGAGTGAAATATTATAAATTGAAGTAACGAGACATAAACGGGCATTTGGTCTAGTGGTATGATTCTCGCTTAGGGTGCGAGAGGTCCCGAGTTCAATTCTCGGAATGCCCCATTTTTCTTTTCTTTAATATCTTCCTGCTTTTGGGCTTTTCACTATGCCACCCGGCTTTCTAGTCCTTCTAGACAAACAACAACCCAATTCATCTTCTTCTCTCTTTTTCCTAGCTTTTGACCATTTTCTTCTCTTTTGACTGCTCTTCCGAACTTTCGGGTGTCCTCAAATTATAGTTTTATGAATCTATGTGTAGTCAATTACGATCTTAAAAGTAAGTTTTCGGTTTGTTCACTCAGTCATCAGGCTTTCTAGTCCTTCTAGACAAACAACCTTCCAATTCATCTTCTCTCTTTTTAGTCAGATTTAACCATTTTCTTCTCTTTTAACTGCTCTTCCAGACTTACGGGGTGTTGTCAAACTAGAATTTTGATGGATTTCAAACTACCGGAGTGTTGTCAAATTAGAATTTTGAAAGATTTTAAAATTTTAAGATAGTCATTTAGAGTTTTAAGTTTATAAATTTATGTGCAGTCAATTACGATTTCGAAAATGTTATTTTTATATTTCTATCGTCCCTCTAATGGATTCACTCTCTAATGTATCCACATGTGTTGGTGGCTCTACCTCTATTAAAGAGATAATATAAATGATGGTACAAATAAGTGGTAAGTTTAACATTACTCTTAGGATTTTAAAGATTTTAGAGTAGTGTTATACTTACCATCTATTTGTACCATTTTTTAATAAAGGGTATGATATCCACACAACTATTTTTACTTCTCCCACACCTTTTTGGTTTTTAGCCGTCAGATCGGATGAATTGAAGAAGATCAACAGACAGAAATTAACAAGGGGTGTGTGAGAAGTAAAAAAACCTTTTAATAAATGATAAGAATAATATTTTTGTATATTTTAAGCATCTGTATGCAAATCTAAGTAGGTTTCATTAAACTGTGGATTTTAGTAGATTATAGGATAAAAAATACATATGTTTAGGTGAGGAACAACCAGATCAAATCTTCTGTATTTAAGATGAGTGTAACCTTTTGTAATCTTAATTATGGTTTGACACAAATTAAATTTATAAAAATTAAAATTAAAAAAAAAATTATAAACATGTATCCGACAATTATTAAAGCCACGTATAAGCCACACTAATTGCAGAAGATTTGAAGAACCATGCCCCAAAGATTTCATTGGATTCTCCTCATCCCTCCACCCAAACCTAACCGGCGTCTTTTCACCTAACCCACACCCACTGCTCACCCGTCCTATCAGCACCACCACCACCACCGGCACCTCGTCTTTCCGGTCTTCCTTCAAATAATTATATAAAATCTTACTGTGTTGGGTCTAATAAGCATACGACCATATTGCATTCCGCCAGTATCCCGGTGAGTTGCAGATGAGACGCGACGATGGTGGCTGCTCGGCGTTTAATCATAAGTTTTTTAATGTCTAAAAGGAAACATATACGAAATTATTTATTGATAAATGACGACAAAATATCTGAAAATCCATAAAAATTTACAAAAATATCCGCCAGAATCCTCAAAAGTCCGGTTGGATTCTACTAATCCCATCAAATCTGCCACTCGAAAGTATCTTTAAAGATCCTCCTAAATTCTAATTGACTACATCTCTTAATCCCCTTTTCCCTTTATTTTTCAATAATATCTCAAGTCGCCAAGTTGTTGTTCATCCAGAGGCTCCAAAACCAACACCACCAACGCTACGTCGCCACTCCCACCCCATATATATACACGCACAGATGCTCTCCCCTAATCACCAAACGCAACCAACAACACAAACAACTCAATCGCACCACTACCCAGATCACAAAGATGGAAACTTTCTCAGATTTTCAGCAGCAAGAAGTCGAGGAAGATGCGCTTTCCCTCTGCGATCTCCCGCTGCACGACGACAATGGCGTATCGGAAGAGAACCCCATAATCTCCGCTTCTTATTCTTCCGCCCCGGACGACCTTTTTGAATTTCGGGTCGACCCGATCCGAAGATACATCCCCATGGACGTCTTTTTTTTCGGAAAACCCATTTCCCCTCGGACCCAAGAGCCCCTAATCGAAAACCCATTATTCTCCCGGTCTGAATCCTTGAAGTTTTCATCTCCCTCCCACCCTTACTCGCACCGGTCACCGGGATCGGAGCTGGTGCCGGCTTTTGGAACGTGCCGGTCGCACCAGCAGTCGAGCAATTCGCGGAAGCACAAGGTGTTCATAGGATTGGTGAAGTACCAGCCGGAGATGGACATGAATGAGATTAGGAAGCGGCAGAGTCGGCGCGCTCCGGCGCCGATGTTTCCGGTGATACGCAGCGGAGAGCAGCCGAGTGTAGCCTGTGGGAGGAGTGGGTCCGGGAGAGGGCATTGGGGGCTGATGAGGCCGCTGAGGTGTCGGTTCCACTTGTTAGGCGCGTTGGCTAAAGTGACTCATGGTTGTGTGCCACGTGTCTGAGTGGGTAGTCTTTGGTGGGGAACTTGGACTTGAGACGTGGATTAGTGGGTTCCAAGTCATGGACTAGGAAGGATAATTTAAATGCCAGCATTCATATTCTTAAATAAGATAAAAGTTTAGATTAATATCTGTACAAGGTTTTAAATTGAGTTTGGTCCTATTTTTTTCTCAAATGATAATTTTGTAGATTTGATGTTAGATTAGTTATTGATAAAGTTCGAACCCACACTGTTATGTAAGTACTCAACACATTTTTACCGCTCTGCTAAAATGTCACTTGGCACTTGCGTTTAGTCCTTTGATTTTATTTAAATGCCAACATTTATATTCTTTGTCATTATAATTTTATGCTTTTTCTATTTCTAAGTCTACACTAATTCATTATAATATATTTCAGTACATATATTTAGATAAACTAGCTTATTATAAATATATTTTGTTACAAACACAAATATTCAAGTATACAAATTCATTATAATAAAGTTCAGTACCGATATTTAGTATAAACATTTAAGTACACAAATTTTTTTTTTTGTCAAACAATGGATTTTGTTAAATTAGTTACCGACAGAGTTTGAACTTTTCCACCTTGTGGTAAAGGACCACTTGCATTTAAGTAAACAAATTCATTATATAAAATTTGAGACAAACAAGTCAATTTGATGTATTTCGGTGCAATCATTTCAGTACTTATGTATTTACATGCTTTCCCTACATGTCACTAATTTATTTTAGTGTTTTATTATTTATGTACTTATGCATATTAATAAAATCAAAATTTTGACGAAGGCATTAATTTAAAAAAATAGAATATGAATTTTAATAAAAATACACTTTAGAAGATTTTTTTTTAACAAACGATGTGCTCATAAAAACTTTTATTTTTTGTTCGAGAAATGATAAGGAGACTTTTAAAATGAGACTCTCCGTCACCTCATGTTTTGACATAATGTTTTATAATATTAGCACGAAAATTGTGCCAAAAACATGAGGTGACTAAAAATTCCAACTTTTTTATTTCAGAAGAAACGAAAAGAATCTCATTTTTTTTCTTAAATTTCCTTTAGCATTTCTCTTTGATTTTTAATCAAATTTTCGAATTTCTATAGAAGCTACCACAGGTATTCCTTCCGCTCCATAACATTCTCAAAATTCATCAAAGACATTTCAGAGATGTCTCGCGGTCAAAACATCCTTTTGGTTACGTTTCGGGGACAACCTTGTCATTAAAATAATTTAAGTGAAACGAACACGGGTAAAATATAGTCGACGCCGTCTTTGGTGCTCAAGTTTCGCCTTGTCGCGGAAAACATTCTTCTTTCTTACGCACCCCATCCTCGTAGCCCAAATCCCAATTTTAGCTCCGACTTCATCTCCGCCCCAAAGTCTTTGCCTTTATTACATGTTTTACAGAAAGTTATACTATGAATAAAAAGTTATAAACCATTTAATATTTTAACTAGATGATAACCCACATTAACTGTTATGTGACAAAGAATTCTCACATTGAAATTTAAGAAACAAAAATCACATTCCATTGAGTGGATTCAGTGGCAGAGTCAGAATTTTATAAAAATTGGGTCATAATTCTGGCCAAAAAAAACTTCATTGGATCATTTCGTAGAGCTTCTGGTGGGTATCTTCCGAATTATGTCGCCTACTGCAGATTTTTGTCGAGGACTATCAGTGAAGCTTTTTATCAAACACTTTTCGCGCACCATAAGATCACACACAGAAAATAGGAAAAGAAAGACAAATGAAAGAAAGAAGAAACCCTACAAATAACTATAAGAAGTTGCATAAAAGAAGCATCAATATGTTATTCAGTGTTTTTGACTTATTATTTCATCTTGCCGTAGTTATATGTAGAAATTACATACAAATATATATAAGGTTATTGGAGTCAGGAGTAGCCAATGACCCCATGCTCCCTTTATTCCTTCAAATTCCCGCAGCAAACAAACCAACTTGTAATCGGACGTTAATTCATTTAATTAGGGGTATGCTATCCACATACCCCTTTTTATTTTTCATACACCTCTATTAATTTTTGTCAATTAGATTTTCTTCAATTCATCCAATCCGATGGCCGAAATTCAAAAAAATGTGAAAGAAGTAAAAAAAAGTGTGTGAATATTACACTCTTTTAATTATTGGTAAAAAAGCCAATTTTTACTCTCTTCTAGTAGCTCATCCCAAATCAAAGTATCCACCCCTTCCAGAAAGCCTTGGAACCAAAGCAAACTCCCCCTACGTCACCGTCTAGAAACTCATTAATATATATTTTTTGTTGTCGAAATCTCTCTCTCTCTCTCTCTCTCTCTCTCTCTCTCCAAATTTCAAACATCATCGGCCATATATAAAACCACTTCCCCGCACCTTCCTTCTCACACCAATCCCACTTCTCAAAAAATGGACGACAACAAAAACAGTGCAGTCCAGCAGGACCCGTACGACGCAGACGACACCCTCTCGTTCTGCGAGCTCTCCATCTACAACGACGAGTACGACAGCTACTCTCCCTCCCCGCGAAAACACCCAGATACCCCCGACAGCCTCTTCGAGTTCTTCATCGACCAGGAGTTCGAACTCCACTCCTCCGCCATCGTCTTCTGCGGCAAAACCATCGACGACGTTCCCCAATACCCGAAGTTGGTGCAGAGAGACCCACGAAACGGCCTCTTCCTCCGCAAGACCAACTCCTTCAAACGATCGCAGAGCGTCCAGTACCCGCTCGATCTCGCGAAATCGTCAGTCTTGAGGCAGGATTCGCGGACGGCCAGCAGCTGCCGGTACCAGAGCAGCAAGTCGCGGAAGTACAGGACGTCCCTGATCGGGTTGCTGGTCAAGCCCCAGCCAAAAATGGAGCTCAGCGACATCAAGAGGAGGCAAAGCCGGCGTGCACCGGGGCCGATGTTCCCGGTCGCTGAGGGAGACCACTCGGGCGAGCTGGTTGCTGCTGCCGCAGCCGACGGTGGTAAGGCCGACAAGAGCCAGCTTCGGCCTGTCAGGTCTAGGTCCCACCTCGTGAGCGCGCTGGCTAAGGCGTCGTTTGGTTGTATTCCGTCGCCAAAACCCGTTTGTAGATAGAATGTCAATATGACGATATCCCATTTCCGGCGTGTGGACTGAGTCCTCGGTCGTACCTTACTGTGGATTTTTTATATTAATTTTTTGTATTTATTTTTGCTTTGTGATGTATAAATTTTTTATTTAAAAATATGGTAATAATTTGATTTTTTTTTTTTTTGGAAGCTAAATATGGTAATAGTTTGATTGGTTTATGCATATAGACAAAGCTTATGGTTCAGAAGTCAAAAGTAGTTGTTAGCCACTCATCAGAAGTCCTCTGTCAAATTCAAACAACCAAAATACATACATATATTATAAGGGAGTTTTAACGAAATATTATCAGTATTATTTATTTTTAATAAAAAATTATATTTTTATTTTTTTTGATATTATTTACTATAATTTTATTTGTCATTTTTTATTAAAATTAAAAAATTTATAAACTTTTCGTTAATTTTTATATATTAAAATAATAGAATATATATGAGCAAAAATGCACCCGTTTTTATTTTTTCCTAAAAGTTGAACATATTTCTCGCTTTTTCAATATTGCTAATATTAAACCATGGAAAAAAAAGTGAGTATTAGTTCAAACTTCAAACAAAAGAAAAATATACATTCGTAAGTCCAAAGTTAAATGTTTTAAAGATTTTACGCCACTAGGTTCAAAGTCAAAATATTTTGGCAATTCAACATCATTTAAGATATTCATTATTTTCTCAAGTTGTATGTAACAAGTGCAAGAATTGGATTCGCTCTCCTATTAGCATGGAGATGAATTTGATTCTATTTGTCTCCTTTATTCCTAAAGAAACCCCATCAGAACTACTTTTTAAGACCACCAAACCCTCTCGAATGTGTTCTACCATAGAAGCATTCAACGTATACCAGGGACAAATCTTTCGCTCACTGAGAAGTAAAACCTTGTGACTATATCATCCTGAAGACAAATGTGACAGTAAGAAATGGCATTGGGAAGTGTTGCTGGCTTAACATTTAGGATTTGGCATAACAGGGATTGTACTATCTTTTTTAGCACTTAGCCGCACAGCATGCAATTGGTAATGATTCTACTATGGTGCCATAAATTCATAAACTAATCCTAAGTAATTATTGTTATTCATTGGATTCTAAAGGTACTACTTCGTTATGGTTGGGGAATTGCTATAATTCTTCCTGAATAGCATGGATTATCCCGTTAAGAGTCACTTTGAAAGTATTACCTAAACTCTTACGATTCAATATGTAACACCCTATAAAACAAAAGCTACTACCATTTCTTCATTATATATTGAGATATTCTTCGAACTTAATGCACAAATAGATGGAATATTAGCAAATAGCATCTTTTTGGCATGTAAATCTCATTACGAAAGCTTATCTCTATCTTTGCAGAAACCAAACGGGAAGAACTTTTGAATCCGATACGCTCGCTTAGCGAGAAAGGTCTTGACCTTGCCAACCAAAAAAAGAAAAAATAGAACGAAAAGGAGAAGAGAACTTATTTGTAATTCTCTAGGAGTCATGTTTAACCTTGAACGCAATTAATAAATTTTACATCAACAGTTCCAAGGACCTGAAAGTAATAACAAAAATGGCTAATCCAATAACGAATTCTGCAACTGCCACCGTTAGAACTAATAAAGCAAATATAGACCAACCATATCATCCAAAGAAATGGAAAATACCAAAGAGTTCAAGTTCACAACTAATAACATTGATTCAATTGACATTATAATAAGAATAATTCGTTTATTAAGGAGGATTCTCTAAATACCTAAAAGTAAGATGATCATAGAAAATGTGAAATATTTGATAGGTGTTACAGTCCTATTAGATTATGAATGTGATTGTGTAAATCCTAATAGATCTAGGAAAATCTCTTATATTCTTATTAGGAGTTGATTACCTATTAAAAGTTGTAATCTTAAAAGGGTAAGGAATTAACCTTCCCTACAACTATAAATAAAGGCACAATGAGGTGGAATAGAACACGCCTCACAATTACACATCTCTCTCTTCTCTCTCTATGCTGCACCATATATCTCTATGGCCTCTATAATTGTTCAATAAAGTATGCCTACAACTCGTTATTAGCACGCTCTTGACGCTGCGCTAAAGAGAGTTTGATCTTCAATCTGAGGAGTATTACGTTTTCATCATTCTTTTTATGATTAATTTATTGAATTGATCTATATGCTATTTGACACGCCCCGACCCCGATATTCCCCGAATATCGAGATAGGCACGTGCTGGCCGACACCCGAGGGTGACGAAGCCATTAATTAAATACTAGAGAAGTGATTGGGAACGAAAATACATTGGATAATATTATAATTACAAGAGTTAGACACGAAGGCTAACTCAGAGTCTAGTGTATCGAGCACATTCTACTAAGTTTATTTACAAAAGATAGAAAATTTACATAGAGGAAACGAAGCGGAAGTTCAGCAACTACTGATAGAGGAAGGCCACGTAAGAAATCCTGTAGTCCTCGTTTCTGTGACCTGAATGGGGGCGCAAAACAAAGGTGAGTGGACCAGAGTTATATACATATATAATATGAAAACATTTCGGAACATAATAATTCCCCCACCAGTTTGAAAACCAAAAATATGCTCATATACTACGTAATAGGTTTTCTAAACCACTAGCATGCCAATAAAATCATTAATCCAATAATTCCAATGTTTCGAATCAACTCATAATTCAAATTCTCGTCTCAATAAAGTCATAAGACAATTATAGTGTCAATCTCGTAAATCTCATCAAATAAAAACCCAGGAAGCATCACAAGTTGTGCTGCTAGTGAGTACACCGAATTAATAATACTTCCGGCCCAATGCCTGCACCTGAATCTCTATGGCCATCACCATGAGATAACTCCATCCCGGCCCGATGCCAGACTTCGTGGTCCCTCAGCCTTTCGCTAGGGATTCGTTCTCCAGGCCTTTGCCAACTACAAACCTCGCCTTAGGCGGCATGGTGTTCACTAATTTGCACAAAACATATTTCTAAAATACAACTTCGTAGCAAGAGTTCATCCATCCCCCGTACTACGAAGAGGTGTTCTAAAATCATTTAAAACACGTTCTTAGCATCCTATCGTCATCAATCGGATAATCTACCAGAATGTGGGTTATATCAGAAAACAATTTCGATAAAATCATTCTATATCACAAGAACAATCAATCACAATTATAAAGTATGCTTCCTGTTCACAATTCATAAATTCCAATAAAATCAAGGCATGCTATATAAATATGTAAAACTTCATTTCATAACATAAATCATATTTTTATTTTGGAAGGTGGTCCACTCACTGTACTTCGCCGCAGTAGCGATCTGCGAGTGAGTTCTGTAAACGTCATGGCTAGCCACTTCACCTATTCACGATAGAAATTCGATAAATATAAAGATTGGAATGAATTTGAATGAACTTAAGAATTTTGGTTTGGAACCCCGGGATTTTGGTTTAGGCTTGGAATGGGTTGAGTTTAGGGTTTCTAAAGTTTTTGGTTCTAAGGGAGTGAAGGTTAGATGGTTTTGGGACGTAGTCAACTTAAAGGACTTACTTCCCAACTAATTCGACACACCCCCTCACGTTCAACTAAACACATCCTTATACTCACCTCGTGTACTTACATGCACACACAAATCATACTTGTACATATATACGTACCTACACATATAGTATGCAATATAGCACACACATAACACAACCCATACTTACACACATACACACTGTCCAACTTGCATGCACGCACACATACACCCAGTTTCTTCCTTTGTATGTATATATATATATATATATATATATATATATATACACACACACACACCACACTCCACTGCACACATTTACATACTTATATCACACAAGCTCCCTACCACAGTACAAACACACACACCCATGCATACTGACCTGCACACCTTCACACACAAATCTTTTAATATATATACATCCACACACACACCCATGCAGCATTTCTTGCCTTCACGCATGAACACCATGGAAAGCATACATATATGCACACAGTTCACGCATAACCTCATGCGCGCACACACCCTACACCTGGTTATATATTTTACGCGCACACACATAAACTGTGCATCATGCACAGACTGCACACACGACTCATACATATGGGAACACACACGCACATCCACACAGCCCCTCACACATATATATACACAGTGCATATACATATATTCACAGAACACACGCCCAAGTCTCAGGATCCCTACTCGCACATGCATGCTTATAAATACATATATATACACCCATACATCCATATATCTATGTCTACACACACATACTCACCTTCACAGTAGACACTCCTCCTACCCTCACATATATGTACAGTTCAAGCACACACTCAGAAACATACACACTGCACAGTTTCTCACTATGTATCTATGTATATGCATCAATATACATATCAACCCATACGCACCAACCCGTAGGTCTCTACGCCCTACTCTCCTCAGTGTACTACTAACCCCTACTAAAATAAAGCTAAGAGTGAAGAGAAGTGAGGTTTTACCACAATCCAACTTGAAGGAGGTCAAGATTGGCCGAGTTGATGTACGGATGTCGACGAAACCTCGTCGGATTCTGGGAGTACACACACAGAGAACATGCACAGGGTTAAAACCCCCAAAATTTCAACATAAAACAACTTCACAGAGTGAGGAACATTCATCAATAATCCTAGAAATTCGAAAAAGAACACAAATCCCACCTGGGTTCCAGTTTTGAGAGCTATGGAACTCTCGGCTTCAAATGGTGGATCACTCAAAGATGCTCCGATGGTGCATGCAAGGAGGTCTTCGAGATCCTTGAGTTTCAGAGGTTTCGAATATGCGGTTTTGGGGTTGCGATTGTAGTAGACATAGGTGAAATTAGGGGAGGAGCTCTCGGAGCTCAGAGGAGTTTTTGAGAGAAAACTCAGTTTGCAGTAAGATGAGAGAGGAAGAAGAATAGGTTATGGGTTTGGGTAACAAAGTCTAACCTTGGGCCGGTTTTGGGCTTAAACAAACAATTAAAATAAACATCTTAGGCCTAGGTTTAAAACACAAAAAGATGGGCCTAGCCTAATGTAATTATATTAATTTGGGTAAGTGGTCCGCCTCGGGTCGGGATGTGACAACTGGTATCAGAGCCTATCCCTGGCCGGAAGTGTGCCGACGAGGACGGCGGGCCCTTAAGAGGGGTGGATTGTGACATCCCACATCGCCCAGGGGAGTGATCATTAAATGTATATTCCCATCCCTACCTAGTACGAGGCCTTTTGGGAGCTCACTGGCTTCGGGTTCCGTAGGAACTCCGAAGTTAAGCGAGAAGGGGGCTAGAGCAATCCCAGGATGGGTGACCTCCTGGGAAGTTGCTCGTGAGTTCCCAGAAACAAAGCCGTGAGGGCGTGGTTAGGGCCCAAAGCGGACAATATCGTGCTACGGTGGTGGAGCGGGCCCGGAAAGTGGTCTACCCCGGGTCGGGATGTGACACTATTGATTCAATTTAATTTTTCTATGTTGAATGTGATATAACGCGTTAGAGATGCAATTTCGACTTTTCGAGAATGATCTTTTACAAGTTTCAAGACTTTTTGTTGTTTTCTGCCAATCAGGTACGCTTAAAATAAAGGAAGATATTTGAAACGACCATGAAGCATGAAAACATTCCCCATAATGCATGAACCCCCTACATTTATATTTACCTTCCGATATATATATATATATATATATATATTATATGTTTATATATTTGTCTATATATATATATATATATATATATATATTTGTCAATATTGCTATGAGGAATTGTGAGTCAAAGTATATTCATAAATTAGAAGCAAATCTAAGGTTTGTAAAACCCTAACAATTTCAGAAAAAAAAAGGACATTAGGACTTTGCGGCACCACTTTCGTGGCACCTTCATAAGGACCACCGTGCTGGCCTTAAGCCTAGTCGTGTAGAAACCCTCATTGACACGACGCCATTCGACATCTCGGACCTTTACCGAAACCTTTGTGCTTTGCTACACAATGTGGACAACCAGGCCGTATGCCTGGTTTGGTTTCTTTACCACGGGCCTGCAGCCCCGACCCACACTAGCGCATGTTGGGCTGGTCCTCTTTCACCTCGGCCCACGCCAACAATTTGTTGCTGGGTTCTGCCATTGCCATGGCCCGCGCCTCAGCCAGCCAGCCTATGGGGCTAGGCTTAGTCCTCGTGAGCACAAACCTGTAGGCCAACACTTTGTTGAGCCTGACTCGTGCCCCTCTTTTGCCCAAACCAGAAACTCAGCTGCGGTTGGAGTTTTCCTCGCACCTGTAGGCATCTTGGTATGCGCTTTGGCCTTGGCTGCTGGGCTCTTATCACTTTGCCCATGGCCTGAAGCCACCCTATGAGCTGCTATTTCAGCCACACCCATGCCCAATGCTCACAACACCCAACCCAATTTTTGAGCTATGGTATTTTTTTTTTACCTAATGCTATTAATTAAGCTTTATTTTTGCTTCTACGATCGACCCTGTTTGGTCTCAATCTATTGAATTAATTAAAAGTGACCTACAATCCATTAATCTAATAATGAATCTAAAATTATTGACCTGAGTATCACTTTTGGACATTAACGATTTAGTATTTTATTTCTTCTCTTTGAACTGTTGACTCACTTTCATAGTCCCGAAGTGCTCACACTTGAGTTCCCGAAGCAACTCAAATCCACTACACTCAAATCAGCATATTGCATTATGTGTTCTTGCAAGAACCTCTCTTTTATGAACTAAATGTTCGTAAACTAAATTGAACTTGTAGTTTCAAATTTAGTGCCTTTGAAACCTGAAGTTTTCATAAAACAATACACCCATGAAAACCCGACGTTTTTCATGAAAATCATGTCTTAGAACTCGAATGTTCTAACTTTGATGCTTATGGATGATTTATTCCCATAACACTAATCACAATCTTGTTCCCTCAAATTCAATGGATTGTCGAACTGTCACAAGTTTGATTTCCCTTATTGGGACATTTCTAATAGAAATCACTTTATATGGGGTACAAGACATTCCCTAAAGCACACCATGATTACCTCCATGAATGAGTACAATTCTGAAGTTTATAAATCCGATCGAATACTGACTAGATAATATTTTTCTCGTTCTTCCACGTTTCTCACTCTCTCCTGAAGCAATAGTGTAGAAAACGAAAGTTTACCAAATTTTCAGATTTAATTACTACAAAAAATGTGAGAGAAAGGTATAGACCCAGTTTGGCTGGAGTTTACCGAACGGTATAGACTTAGTTCGATTAGAGTATACTGAATGACTTGACCCAGTTCAGTCAAAGCCTACCGAATGGTAATGCACTGTTTCGGCAAGGATACATTGAATGGCATACTCTTTCACAATCCAATTTCAAGTTTGTTTTTACAACATATAGTAGAATCAGGGTCTGCCAAGGTGTGGCATCATGCCCGAAGCATGATCCTTGGTATCTAAGACCTAAAACTTCAAGAATAAGGGATAATATTCCCAAACCTTAATACTGCAGAATCTACTTATGTCTTGATAGAATAGATCATTGGTTATGTACCTATTCGTGCCCTTACCAATGTTGTTAATGAGTACCATTCTCGTAGCCAATCTGTAAGACTAATTTTGCTCTACCAAATGACGTTTGAAGTTTAGAATTTTGACATAGATGACCTTGTTGGCTAAATCCCCCTAGTAAACCATTTACTTTGTGAACATTTTTTCATGTTCTTGGATTCAAGTTTGGTGATTGTTTACTTATGGATAATTTTATTGATATTGTCCTCGAATATGAGTTAATTGAATCATGTTTCTTAACATATATGACCCAATTCAATTAAACACGTGATTAGGTATGAATGTGAGAAAGTTAGTTGTTTGGATGAATACGATACTACGTACACTAACTTTACACCTAAATCACATTCTAACAACAACTTTAGGTCTATCCAACTTGATTAAGAGCATTGACGCGCTCATCATTGTATGAATGGTATTGAATTACCATTTAAGGGACCTTAAATTCTCCCTGTCATTGAGTTTTTTTTAAGGATATTCGAGAGAATAATGATTTGGGGCCAATAAACTGTCTCTTAACTGGAAACACACCATATATGGCCGCCCTGGAGCCTGGTGATTGAGTAGTTTACTTGCTTTAGCACGACCATTTGGGATATTTAGGTCAAACAATGATGCTACGACGCATCTCCTTACCCGAAGTAAGGATCTTGTGCCTATAAGCACACTTGCCAAAAGACCGCTCGTTTGGGAAATTTGATTTTTATATCATCCCTTGAAAAGATACGAAACGACTCTCACAGTAGATTCAAGAGAATATATGTGGACTAATCCAACCAAAATACGGACCATATAAATACTTATGGTTTTGGTTAATGAATCGACAAACTGGTCACATGTTTGTCCACACACATTGTTGCTAAACCCCCTAGCCAATTAAGGGTTCACCACCCTACTTATTCCTTAAAGTCCGGGAGACTGGATAATGCCAGATAGTTTATATCGATGGTTTTCGATAAAGTATTGCAAGTATTTTGGGTTTGAACATCGAATTCCCATGTTTACCCCCAAATAGCCTCGCCTAGTGATCATAAAATGCAATTTAAATGATTGTACAAATTTTAGTGAACGTACCAAGTCTTTGGTTTCTACCTAGGGCTATGTAATCTTATACGCAGTTATGTTGATCCACCTTGAGGCCCATTGCCACCCAACCATTTTGAAGTTACAGTTGGTTACTGGGTACGAACCTGACGTTTTTTGTATTTACGCATTTGGGTGTGCATTCTATGTGCCAAGTTACGCCATCCAAAGTACCAATATGGGTCCTTAAAGAAAGATGTGAATCTTTGTCGATTATGATTCTCCTTTATATTAGCTCTCTTTGAGCCCTTGCATGCGATTTTTTACCACTCATTTGCAGATTGTCACTTTAATGAGATAGTCTTCACGCCATTAGGAGGAGATAAAAACGTTAATGTTCCTGGAGACCGATGCGAATTTGTGTGGACGTTGCCCACTATGTCTCATCTCGATCCCTATACTGCATAACTGTGACAAGTAAGTGCGATAAATTCTAGCTTTCAGAATGTTGTTCTAGACACATTCCTTTGATCTAGCTAAAGTGATGAGATCATATACTAGCTGCAAACATGCCTACAAGGATAGATGTACTTAACGAACATTGAGTCAACATCCCTAGGGTGCGTTTGGTACGCGGGACGGGACGGGACGGGACGGGACGGGACGGGACGAGGCGTTCCGTCCCGCGTTTGGTACGCCTAAAACGAGTGGAACGAGGCGTTCCACGGGACAAGTTTTGGATGATTTTTGGTTCCACCTCCCCCCATGGAACGGGGTTGTTCCGTGTCTGTGGGACATAAATTTTTAACATTTTAGGACAACAATGCCCCTTGTCTTTTTCAAAATTTACAACATTCGTCCCGTCCTGTTCCGTCCCGTCCCATCCTGTCCCGTCCCGTCTGTGTACCAAACGCACCCTAAAGGGTGTACCACCCATGTTGGACGATTTGGACGCCCTTGTTAGACGGTCTGGTACATTGGCGGATAGCTAATCAATCTGTCTTGGCCTGGAACACAACAGATCACTTGGTTCATAGGATACACTTCCCTAGAATAGGAAGAAACGGCACAACAATGAATCTATACTTGATCGTTGTCTCAAATCATTTCCATCTCATGAGATTAATTCAGATTACTCCCGAGTCTTGAAGTTCTTAGTCTAATATACTAGTTTGGATGAGAAAATGGAATTGAAATGAAATTACCATCGATGATGTTTTCACTTATATGGTAGCTACCGACATAAATGAAAAGTGAGAATATCGAATCGTGTTCTATTGATAAAGTGACAACGTAGAACTGATTGGACAACCGAAATTAAATCCAGGTCAAATTCATTACCAAAGTGTGTTTTGGACCTGTCGTTCCTAAATTGCCCAAGGTAACCCCGTTGTATTACAAGTGAGAAATGAAGCGTTATGAGATGAATAAAATAGTGCGATATGATGCACGCCTTACGGCGCAAGGTTTCTCTTAAAAGTCATGTGATTGATAGCAGCATTGTGAAATGAGGTTAGTGTTTTCTCCATGGGGATATAGATACGAAGATTTACATGTAAGTTCTTGAAGAATTACATGAACTGGTTCAAATAGTTCAAAACCACGGAATACCCTCTTAACTTGTTTGAGGCATTCACTTACAATCCGATGGATGTGGTATACCCTTCTAAGTGATTATTTGATCAATTAGGGATATGAATTATGCCCTTGCGTGTTAAACTATTAAGTCTTATTCCAAATTGCTAGAGTTACAGTTTATGTCGTTGACATGCATCTTACTAAGACTCCGGAAGAGCTTGAGAAAATTGCCTCACATTTGAAGATGAAATTTGAGATGAAAGATCTTGGGAAAACTTGTTTGTGTCTTGACCTAAAGTTCAAGTGTTGTTTTGACAGTATTTTGGTCTACCAGTCGAACTACACCCCGAATGTGTTACCTTTGAGTATACCTATGATTGTCTATACGTTAATGCAAATGAGACATTTGAAGAGGTTATGGAACCCGAAATTCCATATCTAAGTTCAACTTTGCGCTTCGTTGTACTTAGCTCATTGTATTAAGACATGACATCTCCTTCGTTGTTGATCTATTAGTAAAGATGTAGCACCGTGCCTACACGTAACCACTGAATTTGTATTAAAGACATATCCGGATCCAACCCCTCGATCTTTAGAATGATGCTTGCCTTATTTGTTATGCTGACGCAAGTTACTTATCAAACCCACACAAAGCAACATCCCCAAATGGTTATGTCTTTACTGTTAGAGATATCACAATATCTTGGAGGTTCACAATATGACCTTAGTTGCGAAATCTTCGAATCGTTGCAAGACTCACCTTACTTCACCACGCCACAAGTAAGACATAGTTAGGAGTTCTTGTTGAGCATATTTGAAGTACTTGCTGTGTTTTTCATCCATCGTTGAAGTCCCAACGACGATCCATGAAGATTATGTCGCATGTATCAACCCAACCAAGCCATGATACATCAACAAAGTCAATGCCAAGACAAATTGCGTCTATATCTACATCAGCAAAGCATCAGGAGATTGAAGTCATGCAAGCCGATCCCAGACAGCCATGCTAACCTCTACACAATGTCATTGCCGAAGTCAACCTTATAGAAGCTTGTCCAAGGAATTGGTATGCTTAATTATCGAATGCAATGCTTGCAGTTCACATTTGGAAGTTATGTCAAACTCAGGGGGAGTATCCAGAAATATACTCACTGTCATTTTTCCCACTAGGTTTTTGTTACCTAACTAGGTTTTGATGAGGCACCCATCCTGGGCTGATCATACCCTTGTGAGCTCTTCTACTTATGTCTAGAAGACATATAGCTTTGACGTAATGCAACTTCTTACTTTTCTTCTTAGTCTATGGGTTTTTCTACCACCTTGGGTTTTACCATAGCGAGATTTTGTGAGTTTTACTTTTTATGCATTCTTTCGTTAATTTGAGACTCGCATTCGCTCATTGTGCTGACGACTTCATCAACTATACTTATTCATCACTGAAAACCTGATGCGCCATTTACTTGAGTATTTACACACTCAAGGGGGAATCTTGTTGTCCTATTAGATTAGGAATGTGAT
The DNA here is from genome assembly GCA_963580275.1 of Crataegus laevigata. Taxonomy (NCBI): domain Eukaryota; kingdom Viridiplantae; phylum Streptophyta; class Magnoliopsida; order Rosales; family Rosaceae; genus Crataegus; species Crataegus laevigata. Next base: position 9,969,314 of record OY756951.1, read on the forward strand.
TGTGTAAATCCTAGTAGATCTAGGAAACTCTCTTTTATTCCTATTATGAGTTGATTACCTGTTAAGAGTTTTAATCCTAAAAGGGTAAGGAATTAACCTTCCCTACTACTATAAATAAAGGCACAATGGGGTGGGATAGAACACACCTCACAATTACACATCTCCTTCTTCTCTTCTATGCCCCACCCTCTCTCTCCATGGCTTCCATAATTGTTCAATAAGTTATGCCTACAACAATAGAATCCATTTTGAAAACATTAAATGTAAGAGAAGTTCAAATGCTATAACTCCTTTATGATAACGAAAAAGCCTTCCTAGCTACATAAAGCAAGCAAATCAGCGCTAATCTTCCTAGCTACATAAAGCAAGCAAATCAGCGCTAATCTCGAATCAGTAAGAATTCACGCCAGAAAATGTTAAATCTCTACTTATATCCATAAAAAAATTGATATTAAAAAAAAACACCGTGTCGTTGATAATTACTTTTTAAAATAATTTATATGTTGTCCAAGGTTTTGAGATTATGATTTCATTTTGTTGTAAAGGCAGGTCCAGATTCATTTCAATTGAAAGCCGTGAAAAAGAAACAGTTTATCCCTTAAAAATGGGATCATGTGAACATTGTAAGCTGGTGTTTGTGGCGACATCCTATTAAGAAAGTATAAGTGAACTCATGACCATCCATTAACCATGAGTAATCGAATTCTGTTTCATTCACTAGGCTTTGCAAGGATGAGAGCAAAAAACAATTCAAAAGGAGAGAAGGATAATTGGTTAATCAACTAAGCCCCTAAATTTATTTATTAAGCTTCAACGATCAGCAAAGCATCAGGAGATTGAAGTCATGCAAGCCGATCCCAGACAACCATGCTAACCTCTACACAATGTCATTGCCGAAGTCAACCTTATAGAAGCTTGTCTAGGGAATTGGTATGCTTAACTATCGAATGCAATGCTTGCAGTTCACATTTGGAAGTTATGTCAAACATAGGGGGAGTATCCAGAAATATACTCACTGGATCTTAATGTACTTTTTTCTCTACGATTAAGATCATTTTTCCCACTAGGTTTTTGTTACCTAACTAGGTTTTGATGAGGCACCCATCCTGGGCTGATCATACCCTTGTGAGCTCTTCTACTTATGTCCAGAAGACATATAGCTTTGACGTAATGCAACTTCTTACTTTTCTTCTTAGTCTATGGGTTTTTCTACCACCTTGGGTTTTACCATAGCGAGATTTTGTGAGTTTTACTTTTTATGCATTCTTTCGTTAATTTGAGACTCGCATTCGCTCATTGTGCTGACGACTTCATCAACTATACTTACTTCATCACTGAAGACCTGATGCGCCATTTACTTGAGTATTTACACACTCAAGGGGGAATCTTGTTGTCATATTAGATTAGGAATGTGTTTGTGTAAATCCTAGTAGATCTAGGAAACTCTCTTTTATTTCTATTATGAGTTGATTACGTGTTAAGAGTTTTAATCCTAAAAGGGTAAGGAATTAACCTTCCCTACTACTATAAATAAAGGCACAATGGGGTGGGATAGAACACACCTCACAATTACACATCTCCTTCTTCTCTTCTATGCCTCACCCTCTCTCCATGGCTTTCATAATTGTTCAATAAATTATGCCTACAACAATTGAATCCATTTTGAAAACATTAAATGTAATGATAACGAAAAAGCCTTCCTAGCTACATAAAGCAAGCAAATCAGCGCTAATCTCGAATCAGTAAGAATTCACGCCAGAAAAGGTTAAATCTCTACTTATATCCATAAAAAAATGGGAGGTTTAATAAAACACCCCCGGTACTGTTTATTTTTAACGAAAAGTCATTTTTTATCTTTAACTGTCACTATTCATTATACCTTCAAAAAGGACTTTTCATTAAAACTGTCACTATTCAGGCCCTTTTCGTTAGTTTTCCTTAAAAAAATTGATATTAAAAAAGAACACCGTGTCGTCGATAATTACTTTTTAAAATAATTTATATGTTGTCCAAGGTTTTGAGATTATGATTTCATTTTGTTGTAAAGGGAGGTCCAGATTCATTTCAATTGAAAGCCGTGAAAAAGAAACAGTTTATCGCTTAAAAATGGGATCATGTGAACATTGTAAGCTGGTGTTTGTGGCGACATCCTATTAAGAAAGTATAAGTGAACTCATGAACATCCATTAACCATGAGTAATCGAATTCTGTTTTATTCACTAGGCTTTGCAAGGATGAGAGCAAAAAACAATTCAAAAGGAGAGAAGGATAATTGGTTAATCAACTAAGCCCCTAAATTTATTTATTAAGCTTCAACGATCACAACTTATCATAATTATAAAAAACCATGAACAACAACGTAATTGCAACAATACTCAAGTATTTTATGGACATTTTTTTAGATGTTTGCTCTCTTACGGTCCTTTTTTGAGTACATGTGAATACCAAATGTATATTAGTTACAAGATTATATTAATTTATATCCAAAAACTTATAATAGTTGACAACTTAATAAATCAAAACAAGAAAATGAGTTTCTTAATGATTCATGGATTTTAAGTTGGTTTTGTTTTGTTAAGTTGTCAAATACTTGTTACTTAATACTACGATTTAGTGATATTCTTATTCATTTATAAGTGAGGTTTTAAGTTTAATTACTGTTAAAGACATTTGGTATTCATCGTATATTATGGTCGATTAGTAACCTAGTTACCACTCACCATAAATTTCTTTAATTGATTGTAGTTATTGTTAATCGTTAGGGCTTGAGATATTTAAATGACTACAAGTATTTGATTATAATTTTTATTTGGCTTATTATATTAACTAACACTCACACATTGTTGAATACACCCTACATTCTTAATAAATCCCACATTTTCTTTTTCAATTAAAATTTGTCTTAATACACACGCATACTTTTTCATAAACACCCTCACACTCCACACTCTCAACATAAACGTTACATTTTCTCCATTCACCCCACTTTTCTTCATACACCTCACACTCTTCATCTAATGAGAACCCAACTTCCGGTGTCCAATAGTTCAATTCTTGGAATCTATTCTCATCCAAAATATGTACAATCCTGAAAACTGGAGAGTACAGTACCTCACCGCCATTTTACCGCATGTTCGCACTCAAACTTGTATAACTGCTCAAGGCTAGTTGTGTTATCAGTCATTCTTCCTATGGCCTGTGTAATGATTCTAATAGCATCATATGCTCGAAGAGCGCAAATTTCTAGTTGGACGCTATTTCTTTCTGAATACTTCGTTTAGAATTTCTTCTGGAAATTTGCATAAGAACTACTATTATTGGCATAGTAGGTCTTGATTCCAGAGTACCTTTCATGTCAGAGGTCGGTTGAGGGTCAAGCAAAATGCAATGGAGAGTGAGAGTGGTTTAGAGAGTTGAAGAAGATAAATAATATTGTGATATACATGTTAAAAGTGATTTGGGGTGTATTTAGTAGTTTTAATTTTTTTTAAACCTTATAAGGTTAAAATTGTCATTGCATAATAAAGTATATAAATCATTTAATATTAAATTTTAATATGGGGTGTATTCAACATTATGTGGGGTGTTAATAAAAAAAGCCTTTTTATTTTTGTTGAAAATAATTTGTTTGAAATTCAAGCATTTCTGTAACAACTCGTCCCAGGATTTTTATTTCGACGTTATGAAATGACAGAGTTACCCCTACGGGGATTATTTACGTGTGCATGCATGTGGGATATGTGAGGATGGTAGGACTCCATTATTGGGAGCTTTGTGGCATTATTGTGGTTGATAGCTTTAGGACCACACACTCAACCCTCACACTCTCTCACCGACACACTCACTCCCCCTTTTTGCATTATTGAAATCTCTCTACCTCTCTCGACTGTCACTCTCTTTCTCTCTCTTGTTCTCAAGCCACGGCACACTCCCAACCTATATCAAAAACTTGTAGATCGACGAAAACAATTGCATATTCAGACTTGTGAAGACCATACGAACTCAACCATACTAATTTCAGGTAAGAACTACGACGATTTCACGTCCAAAACTCAAGGTTTATATTTGGCACTATTCATCAACTTTTCATACGTTGCGTTTTAGGACAATCTGAGATCACAGCGAGCTTTGTGAGGGCCTAAGGAGACTCAGCGTAGTTCGTTGGAGGAGTTTGGACGTCAGGATCACGCACATCGGAGTTGGCCGGTTTTGGAGTTTGTCCCCGAGGAAATTTAAGACCTTTTTCAAGGTTTGTGAAGGTATATTCATATTCTACACTTAATTTAGAGCTCATAGGAAGAAAAATGGGTCAAAAAGGATGAAAAATGAGCAAGATAGGACACTTTGAAAATTTCCCAGAAATTCCGGCGAAACAGTCGCCGGAGAAGACAACCGGAGTTGGAATATTCCGTCAAAACTGACGGAATATTCTGACGCCGTTACTGACGCCGTTAAAGTTGACGGAATATTCCAGGAATATTCCTGAAGCCGTCAGTGTGCACTGCGCGTGACCGCGCGTGGGTCCGTGCCACGTCTGGCGCGTGGGGGCGCGTGGAACAGTAAAAAATTATTTTAAAAATATGGGGATGTTCGTGACGACGAGTAGGTCACGTTGGTATATTCAAATACCAAAATTGAGCTATGTATGAGAAGTTATTCCCGTATTTGCGTGTATGTGCTTAAATGACGTATTTTTAGTAATTTCTCATATAGGTGAAACGTATTCTGAGGACGACCGTAGCCAGGCACGACGCGGGGGCTACGATCCAGCGACCTATCAGTGAGTGGGCAGTATTATTTTCCGTATAACCTATATATATAATGATTTCCCAGAATCACTTTTGAAATGGAAAATACGTTTTATCAACTTGCATATTACTTGATTTTGATGCATGAGTATTTAATTATACATTTCATGCATATGTTGGTGCCGAGGACGCCAGGTAAGTACCAGGTAGGTACATGCATAGTTGAGAACAAATATGATGAGATATGATGTGAAATGATGAGATATCATGAATTGTTAGCTCATAGACCTGTACATACTGTTAGTGCTCATGCCCAGAGATAGGGGCACAGTCTTTCACGTGTTGTTCACCTCCCGCACCGCATGCTCGCCTTGGATCCAAGTAGGTGCACAGTCTTGTCGTATAGACCACTTTTGAGTGGGTACGACATGTAGGTGACCCGCGTTCATACGCACAGTCTTCACGTGATTGTAGCACTAGAGCATTTATTATTGATACAGTGATGATGATGATGATGATGATATGATGAGATAGTGATGTATGTACAACGCATATATGATTATGAGATTGAGATGTTATGAGCTATATTTACAGCCGAGGGCTGAGATGACATATAATAGCGTTATGATTATTGAAATGCATAACATGGCATTACTTATGAGATTCAGATGACATTGAAATGCATTGCACGGCATACAATAAGATACTTTGAAAACGTTTTATGCTGAGAAAGATTGAGATATATATGTACGTATTATTTTTTGGGAACTATACAGGTTTTACGGAGAGGGGCTAGACTTTTGAGAAAGGATTGATTTTGAAAAGAATTGTTTTTGCTGACCCACTCCCTTTGTTTTTCGCTCCTCCAGGTTCTAGATAGCGTGAATTCCGAGTTTGGCACTGCGAGGATCTTCCGGCCTTTTTCTGACAGATTTATCATATGTATGGCATCGAGGGTGTAATTAAACATCTTTTATTCATGCTTGACTGCACTGACTTAATACGCTCTGAATATGTATAAGTATTGTAATATCTCTAGCACACATCCCTATTTAGGTTGCTAGAATTCGATTTGAATTTATTCGTACTTCGTTATCTATCTTCGCTTCCGCACAGCGCACATGGCTACGTCACACTCACGTGACAGTCATCATGCCCTACTTTCGGGTATGGGTGTGTCAATTTCTAATTAAGGATAATTTTTTTTGGAGTGTGCTATCCACACACCATTTTTACTTCACACACACCCCTATTACTTTTTGTCCGTTAGATCTTCTTCAGTTCATCCGATCCGACGGTCGAAATCCAAAAAAGTGTGAGAAAAGTAAAAAGGGGAGTGTGTGGATGTCACACCTTTTTTTTTATTTTTTATTTTTAAGGATAACACATAATACTATTTTTGTTAAAAATCTCAAAGAAAATAGTAAAGCAGAACTTCTTTATAACCAACGAGGGTGAAACAAAAGCTGACGCCGTCGTTGGTGCTCAAACCTTTCGCCTCGCAGCACAAAACCTCCTTTTTACACACGCAGCCTCCCTGCCCGAAACCCAATTTCAGCGCCGCCATCATCTCCGCCGCAGTCTTCCACTTTACGCATTGGTTCGTGCTCTCAACTTTTCATGGCTTTAGCAAAAACAATTGTACTTATTTAGCGGCAAAAAACATAACCCACTATTTCACGCTTTTGCAGCAGATGGATCAAATGGAGGCGCCAATTCTAGATGCCTTCGACGGCGGAACCGTAGATTTTGCCGCCAATGGTGCAGAAGCAGAGTCTTTCAAGCACCGGGTTGATGAAATTTTCGTAAATGTTGATAAGGTAATCGAAAGCTCTAACCTGTTGATTACATTTACATATTGAATATTACCCGTGTAAGATTTTCTTCGTAAATTAGAAGTTTACCAATTTATGAGGGGAAATTGTTGAAGTTAAAATCAAATCTTTTTTGGGGTTGGTTATTATGTAATTAGATACTAATTTGTTATGACAATTAGTGTAGTCTCTGTGGATTTTAAGTTTAGAAAGTGCTTATACGATTGTGTTTTTTCGGGTTTAACTTAAATTGGCTTCTCGTGTGATTGATCATGAGGTTTGTTTGTGAAGGTCCAGACAGTTATATAATGTTGTTGGTATGTCATGTTTTTTCTTGGGTTTTGCAGCTCGAGGATAGAGTGAATGACATAGAGCAGTTTTATGCGACCACGAGTAAAAAGGTGCTGAATGCGTGTAAAAGTAGCTCAACTGCAAAGGATAAAGATCAGATGAAACATGTTCCAAGTATTAAGAAGCAGCAGCAAGATGCAGCATGTAGGGAAGCAGCTGCTGCAAAGAGAATGCAGGAACTTATGCGCCAGTTTGGCACGATATTGCGTCAGGCAATCAACTCATTAGCTATCTCCTTATATTTTCTGCATTTGTATGTGTGCCTGATTACATTTTAAAACATCAAATTTGGTCAGTTTTCTTTTGAAAATTATACTCCACTAATTGATAGCTCTCCCTTGCCCAAAAATTGCATGTAACTGTTGCTGTACTTTTGAAAACATCTCATCCATGTGGGAAGTCTCGTAGTTATCTTCTTAATCTCTGTTAGTTCTGCTATAACATAATAGGATGTACTATCTTGGCTGTAAGCTGAACCTACACTATTGAAAACCTTGAGTAGACGCTTTTAACTAAACATAATAGTGCATGGCTTTTTTGATCTGTGAGTTTCAATTTGTTTTTCTGATGCATATTTATTCTGGTCATCAGATTGCTCAGCACAAGTGGGCGTGGCCTTTTTTGCAGCCTGTAGATGTAGAAGGTCTTGGTTTAGATGACTATTATAAGGTAAAGTTGATTGCTTTTTCTTCAAAATTTATGTTCTGGTTGGTATAAGAATTAATTTGTGTTATCATGAGTGATCCGTAGGAGAAAGATTAGATTTTGAAACTCCTCTGCATGGAAATCATGCAGTGCATGGGTTTTGTAGTATTTGATTTCTTTTGTTGTTGGTAGAAAGCAACAAGAGGAAAAAGCGGGGCGGGGGAAGGTTCATCTAATGGAAATGCATATTAGGCATTTTATAAATTTACTTCTCAGACACGAGTGTAACACTTTGACAATAACAGTAAAGTAGGATAATTGCCTTGCATGTTATGCCTTTGTTATTAAAGATACTACCTACCGACTTCTAGCAGGCTTTTCTTACTTTCCTTATTGATCCTTGTATAAGATTCATGTGTTATTGAAGCATACCTTCTACATGAGTGTAAATTTAATCTGTTGTGCATCATGTTCTAGGTGATTGACAAGCCAATGGATTTAGGCACAATTAAAAATCAAATGGAGGCCAAAGACGGTACTGGATATAAACATGTTCGGGAGATATCTGCTGATGTGAGGTTGGTTTTTAAAAACGCGATGAAGTATAATGATGACAGAAGTGATGTTCATGTTATGGCTAAAACTTTGATGGCAAAATTTGAGGAGAAGTGGCTCCAGTTTCTGCCTAAAGTTACGGAGGAGGTATATCCCAACATAATGATATGGGGTTCGGTTTTGTTGGTTTGGTACTGAAAGTAGTTTAGCATCTTGGTTAATTTCTTGATAATTTTTAACTTTAGAGCAATATCCTTTCAGGAAAAAAGGCTAGAAGAGGAGGAGGCAGAAGCACAGTTAAATATGCAACTTGCTGAAGAGGCTGCTCGTGCCAAAATGGCTAGAGATTTAAGTAACGAGGTCCATATGATCAATATTGATTACAAGCCTCCATAAATATAAGATTATTTCCAATTTTGAAAATTACTACCTTATCATGGACCACTTTTAAAATAAAATCCTATGATGTCTTCTTTTCAGCTTTATGAGATTGATATGCATTTGGAAGAACTCCGCGAAATGGTTGTGCAGAAGTGCAGGTTGTTCGGTAGCATCTTATCTTAGCATAATAATATGTTTTCATGTACATTTTGACTCATTTATTGTATACATGCGTTCTCGGTCTATTTGTGTGTGTGTGCAGAGGGAAAGAGTGACTGTTTTTATGCATCAAATCAGTTGTAAGTGAATGCCTTTGCAACAACAATATCTTATTTTGAGAACATTGTTTCAGAAAAATGTCAACTGAAGAGAAGCGAAAGCTTGGGGTGGCCCTCACCAGATTGTCGCCTGAGGATCTTAGCAAGGCATTGGAGATCGTTGCACAAAGTAATCCAGGTTTCCAGGCTACTGCTGAAGAGGTGGACCTTGACATGGATGATCAGGTAACCATTTCATTGTTGATTATCATCTAACTCCTCGTTTGTTCATATTTCAAGTTCTTATACTATATTCTTGCAGACTGAGTCTACCTTGTGGAGGTTGAAGTTTTTTGTGAGGGATGCTATTGAAGTTCAAAGCAAGAGTCCAGCAAGCATGGGCGGCAACACCAACAACGCCAATAACCACAACTGTGGAAACAAAACTAACAACACCTGCAACGCTACTAATAAGCGAAAAAGAGAGATTTCTGATGCGATTGTCAAAACTGCCAAGAAAAAGAGTAAAAAACCATCTCCTTGATCATGCTGTGCCATGGGAGAGAACATTAGGTTGTGCTTTCGGTCTTTTTTATTTTATTTTCATAGATTTTTGTTCTGGCAACTTAATTTTTTCGCATTTGACCAAGTTTTGTTCGTAGTGCTTCATCTCACATTTTAGTTTATGCATCATCTAATGACTATGAGTGGTGTATGTAAATCTGTATGATCTCCTAGTCCTAGACATGTTCGAATTTGGGAACAATGTGAATCTTCAAGTTGGACCTACTGTTATATATATATAAATTTTCCCAGTCAGATAATGGTTCATATTTGCTGTACTATGAAATTTGATTACACGTTGTCAAGGAGTTCGTTGTTTGTTTAAGTGATTAAAAGTGTTTATCCATACACTTAATAAGTTTTTGTGTTCGATTTCTGTCTCCACAATATTGCTTGGATGAAACCCCATATTCCGACATATTTCGTACCATATTTAGGAAAAAGTTGAGATTTTTATTTATTTTTTGCCAATAATTAGGGAACAGTTGAGATTTATGCTAAGTCCTATTGTAATGTACGTGGACTAGTTTAGTTGATGATGGTACTATGTACGTCGTCGTGTAATAATTTTCTAAAACTATTGAGATTTGTTGCCATTTTTGCAAAATTTATTAAAAATTATACTAATCAACGGCTATGTGTAATTTATAATACCTTGATGTAACGACTATTAAAACATTTTAAGAATTACCATTCGCGCTAGATTTATTCAAGATATATTTTAGTCACCAGCTATGAATCTAAAGTAGAATGTGCGGCTCTTTGTCCGACTTTTAAGAATAATTTACATTTTGCTTGACATTCATTAAAGATATATATCAATTAACGGTTATGAGTCCATATGAGCATGTTCGCCTCTTTGTACCGATAATTTAAATAAGTTGAGATTTGTTACCTTTTGCGCTAAATTCATTAAATATTCATAGCAATCAACGACTACGAGTTTAAGACAGTATGCGCGCCTCCTTGTAACGACTTTTTAAATATTTAAAAATTAATTGTGGTTCGCACGATATTCATTAAAAATTTATTCAAATCAACGATTATCAGTCGCCCACCTCAAATCTAATCTAATGAAATCCAAGATCTAACACCAATAATTTCTAATAAGATAGCATTATACAACAAAATCTGTGCCCATAGAAAAAGAGGGTAACAAAGTCTATGATCCGCACCACTGTATGAAAGCAGGTCAACAAGAAGTCTCCAGTCGTACGGCCCAAACTCCATAGCTGCTAAGCTGCAAAACTGACAAAGGGAAGAAGAAACCTCAGATATCGCTACTTATATAAACCATTTACAACATCAAGTGATTGTGTTTCGTCGTACCTACGACTCCCAACGCGTCCAATCAGAGGCCGCCAGCAAAACCCAGCAGTGCACGGCCTGCGCTGAATCACCCAATCCCAACCCGGATTCATCTGCCGAGACCAAAATACGGTTTTGATAAACCATTCAAATCCGCCGCGTAACGGTCGACCAAGTCTGAGTTTTCAGGAGGGCACTGATGGCAGCAGGACTGAGCTGCTAAGTGGAAACCCAACGAGGTAAATTGGCACTCTCGACTATGTCAATTCGAAAAATGGAGAATTGGGTTTCGATTTGATTGAAATTTTGATTTTTGGTTTGAGATTGTTATTGTTTTCGGGTTCGGCTCGATTTTGGTGGAATTTGCGAATTTGGAGCTGAAATTGGTTCGGTGATTGGTGTTTGGTGGTTGGGGGCAAGGAGAAATGGACGTGATCGCTGAGTGCAAGGTAAAATTGGTTTGATTTCCTGTGGTTTAACTTCAAATTGTGTGGTTTGTTAATGTAATGTGGCATTGTAATTGCATTCTGAATTGTCATTTGAGAGAGAGAGAGAGGATCAAAGTCTCATGCTTTCTGTTCTGTATAATCGAGAGAGAGGGGGGGGGGGGGGGGGGTTAGGGAGAGGGGAGGGATCAAAGTCTCATGCTTTTCATTCTGTATATTCTATTTTCGTGATTCAGTTGTTAGTTTCTTGTATCGATATTTGGGCTGTACTGAAAAGTTCACGTGCCATTATGTGCGAGTGTATGTTGTTCTTCCCCTCTCTCTGATATATGTTTAACCTCCAGAGAAAATTGGCATCCTTTCGAGTCATAGAGCTTAAAAACGTTCTGACTCAGCTGGGCATGTCAAAGCAAGGGAGGAAACAGGTACGTTGTTATATATATTAATTGGTCTGCATTTGCTTAACATAGTTCTCATTAGTTTCATGTCACTGAAAATTGGGGGCTCTTAGCCTTTTTTTTTTTAATTTTTAATTTTTTTTTTTCTTTCCGTTATATCCTTATCTGCTCATGAATATAGTCACCTGTATGAGTGTACTATGAAAGGATTCATTTTCTACACAGGACTTTAATGACTGAGACTTCGTATGCATTCCAGAAGATGCCCATTTTTGTTTACTTCTAAGCATGCGATCTTTGTGGGGTTATCTTTCAATAACTTATTCCAAATGATTGAGAATAGTTTCTTTGATATTGCTGTCCCAATCATTCTGTTTATTTATCATAATCGGTCAGTTGCATTGACATACTGTTTTAAATTTTCTTAGTTTTCGATTGTAGCTCCCAATCAAACATTTTAAACCACTTAGTTACTCATTGTTATTAGAAGTTTAGGCATTATTATTTAATTTTTTTTATGTTTTCATCTATGCTTAACAGCATGTTGAGAATCATTGATTCAAAACCTCATGGTTCACACATATCCATTGAGTGATAAAATGTTTTCGTTTAATCATATTTTGTTTCACGAGGTAAACTATATTTTGTACTTGTCTTTTCTGTGCAGGATCTGGTTGATAGAATCTTAGCAGAAGTTTCGGATCAACATAGTAAGTTCTTCAAACAACTTCGTCATCCACACAATTAGTTTCAGATTCTGTGGTCATTGTCCCTCTTGGAAAATGAAATAGTTGACTATGACTACAACCCAGAAAGTATTGCATCCTAGTGTCACTTATAGCCGGTTTTGGTTAGGCATTTATACATCCAGGATGTTTAGAAATTTTACTCTGAAATATTCATCTGCTGACCGGGTTCTTCATAATTGATCAAGAGTCCCTGTTCATTGAGTGCTTCATAAATAAATAAAAAGATTAATCTTCATTTACAGGGTTCTTGGCAGCATCCAATGCCCTCCATTCATCGAAGAAAAAAATAATTGAGAAGAAAGGAGTTGCAGAACTGATAGATGAAGCTTACAGGTGCTACTTTACTTTAGTGTTTTTGTATATGTTTTATCCTGTTAAGGTTTTGCTTTTCCTCTTTTTAAGTTGTGCATTTTTTTTGGGCTAATTCTTTATTCTATGAAATGTGTGTTGCGTTTACTGATTACAAAAAGAGAATTTGTGATTGACGCCCCTTTTTTTGTATCTTTTCTTATATCATTTTTCTGTGTATTTGGAAATCTTTATAATCAAGTTCTCCTCTCTATCTCATGGCCTTTTAATTGTTATATTTATTGTTTTGTCCCAGAAAATTGCCGAATATACCGTCAGCTGATTCTGCTTCAAAGGAACAGAGTGGTTCAGACACCTGCAGTGTGAAACCTAAAAAGGAAGTTAAAACTTTTAAGGATCCAGATGTGAAGATTTGCTGCCCCTGTGGAAGTGCATTGTCTAATGGGTTGATGATACAGGTTCAGTAGCATTTGCTTTAGTTAGGATCATATAAATTCTATTTAGTTTCATATGTCGTATTGCCTAGATATTTCTTCAGGTTTGCATGACTGGCAGGAGCATTTCAGCATTCATTTCATATTGAATTCAAGTTGTTTTCTAGAACAACTCAGAAATTTATGGACAATACCTAACAGTATATGTTATCTGCAGTGTGTGGACTCAAGGTGTCAAGTGCAGCAACATCTTGGTTGTGTTATTATTCCAGAGGAAACAAGGGATTTCAAAATACCAGTTCGACCTCTATTCTACTGTGAACTGTGTCGTCTCAAACGAGCAGACCCGTATGTGTTGTGCATTTTTCAATTTTAACTTATTTGAGTCTTCAATCTGAATGAAATATAGTTTCAACTGGGCAAAACGATATTTGTTTTTGCAACTTTTGCTACATAAAAGGTAAACTTTATGATTCATTTTCAAAGGCATGATGCCATGATTGATGGTTTGAAAGGGGCATTTACTTGTGTTTAATATGTCTTAAATAGTTAAATTCCCTATTGACGAAATATAGGATGGTTATTGAATATGAACTCTACCACTCATTCTATTTTATTCACTTATGCTGGAACTTAGGTTCAAGGTGATAAAGGTGTTTTCTATTTATTAATTTTGTTGGGTTAGCCCATCCTATTTTTGCTTTAATTTTAGTCTCCCCCCAATGAGGGGTCCTTGATATTTTTGCATCTGTTCCAACATGCAGTTTTTGGGTAACTGTGGTAGATCTACTATCTCCAGTGAAACTAGTTACTTCAAATATTCCAATTGATGGGTAAGTTTCTCTCTCTCTCTCTCCCTCTCTCTCTCTCTCTCTCTCTCTCTCTCTCTCTCTCTCTCTCTCAAGTAATCCATTCTGTTGTATTTTGTTTTAACATGGTTATCAATGTTTTCAGTGCAAATCCTACTCAGAGTGTAGGGAAGACATTTCTACTTTCTAGAGCTGATACAGATCTACTAAAGGATAATCAATATGATGTTCAGGTTCGTTTCATTTTGGTTATGCGATAAGAGATGGTTATATATATTGACCAGTTGTGGTCATTTATTGATGGTTTACTTTGAAAATTAGTCATTTATGTGTTTTGTTTTATTTTTATTTTATACAGGCTTGGTGTATACTTCTTAATGATAGTGTTTCATTTAGGATGCAATGGCCACAGTTTGCGGATTTACAGGTCAATGGTATGCAATTTGGTCATCCTTTCCCACCAATTGATGATACATAAATTTTACCCAGACAGTTTTTTCTATGAAAAATAATATGAAATGTGACCACACTATCTGCATTTCTCTGTCCTCCCTCTCTCTCTCTCTCTCTCTCTCTCTCTCTCCCCCCCCCCCCTCTTTTCCCCCTCTCCCTCTTTCCTTAAGAGATGTGCCTAAGAAACTGTACTATTAGGTCTGTCGGCTGGATTAGCTGACTTGTGAGATAGATAAAATGAAAATACCATTTAGTAATCCACATGAAGCTTTGCCTTGCAATGGTTGTGACCTCTATTGTTTGTTCTTGATTTCACAAATTTGATGTTCTGCATCCACGTACTGTGTGAAAACAGTATACTTGAAAATACATCTAAGTAGCTAGGCAGCCTAGGCTAGTTATCATCCACTCATGAGGTCAAGAAATAAACTATTGCTGTTTACTGAGTTTGTATGATATTAGGGCAGCTTGGATGACCCATGAATTAAAGTTTTTGGTACTACAGGCTGGTTGGGCCTACTATTGTTTTCCCTGTTTATTTTTGTCAAAGTAAATGAATCCCCAATTTCAACTTACATTTCAATTTGTCCTTTATCTACAGGTATGAATGTTAGGACAGTTAATAGACCTGCACATCAATTATTAGGTGCCAATGGTCGTGATGATGGAGCGTTAGTGAGTATTTCACTTCTGATTTTTATATGTTTATGTGATTATTCCCACTTAGTGGGAAAAGGCTTTGTTGTTGTTGTTGTTGTATGTGATTATTGATCTCATAATTCGAGGATTTCACTTGTAATCCTTGCCTTGCTCATTGTTTATAGAGATTTAAGACTAATTCGTCATTCCTTTAGTATACATGTATTTTTTGGATGACCATGCATTGTATCCTCCATTTTGTTGTAAAGTACTATAATTATTTGGTTTATGCATCCTTAATGTCGTGTACTTCATTTGTGGCCACTTCTAGTGGTTGTTTTATAGTTTTTAACTTTTCATATTATAAACATTTAAGTATTTAACTTTTCATTTCAAATAATTAGATCCATGCATTCTAAGAAAATGTGTTTCAGTTTAATTTGATTCATTTTCATGTCAGATCGCATTATACATTAAGGAGGGAATCAATAAGATTTCACTGTCAGCATGTGATAATCGTGCTTTCTGTTTAGGTGTCAGACTAGTAAAGCGACGAACAGTTCAGCAGGTACATCACTGATTCTTCATTTAAAGTGTTTTCGAAAAATAAAACCTAAGTCCTGGAATGTATGCTGGTGAGTAGAGCTGGTTAGCTCACTCAGTAAGTTATGTGGATGGTACTTGTGGATGGATGCAATGCATCTATCTGTAATCTGCTGTCCTTGGCACTGGATTCTCAGGACACGGAAAAGAAAATTGAGTATGTACACGAGAAATTCCCATAAGCATGAATATACAGATATCTTTTTTGGACCATTATTGATCCATGAAAAAGTAGAATCAAGGAAACATTATTGACCGATGAAATAATTTGAAAATTCTGAGAATATCATTCAAGTTCAAAGTATTAAATTCTGAGAAATACCTGTGTTGAAAGGAAGATATGCAAATCTGGATAGCATGTCATCTCATCAGCTGTGTTTCTCCTTTATTCAACTTTTTTTTTATCAAGGTTCTCAACTTGATTCCTAAAGAAGAAGATGGTGAGCTTTTTGAAGATGCACTAGCACGAATTCGTCGTTGCATTGGCGGTGGGCCTGCTGTGGCAGCTGAAGATAGTGATAGTGACCTGGAAGTGATTTCAGACTCAATATCAGTAAATCTCCGCTGCCCTGTAAGTGATGGTCATATTTCTTTTGATATTTTCACACCTTTTAACTGCATGCACTTGTTAATGTTAAATTTTATAATGTTTAAATTCTTAGAATGCTAGGATGAAGCTTTGCATCTTGAGGCTGCCCATAAATATTGAGCTTTTGATATTTTTATTTTTATTTTTTATAATATACACCTTAGAGGAAAACTAAGGCTTATATCTTAATTGGGAACTTCAGAAATGTTGGGAGAGTAGTCTGTCTGAGGCATTAGGTCAGGTTGCCTTGTGCCTATCTTGAAGTGCGGTCCACGGAACTGTTAAGTCCTAGGGATTTCCTGGCGACCATCCCTTTATCATGCCCATAGACCCATTGTTTCTCAGCATAACATAGATCGTATGACCCTTACTTCATACTTGTTTTCTAAGACTATTTGTTATTACATTCATACTGACAAGGCTTGCCTTCCTGCTAGCCAATTAATTATAAGAGCACAAAATCAACCTTGGCTAAACAGGCTGGTTGATCCCCAATGAAAAATGTACAGCTTACAGTCCTTAGCCACGGGCTGCGGATCACAGACAATGGGCTGCAATTTGCAGTCTGATACCAAACTGACACACCCTGACCCGGAATATCCACCTGGATACCCGAATCAAGCTGTGTTGGCCGTCACTCGGAAGGTGATGAAGCCATAAGTGATGGTGATGTGGAAAGTGCTACTAATTTAAACCTAAAGTAACTAATTCTAGAGTGTGCATGTGAGCGGGATCAACCCATTTCACACAAGTGATGTTTAGAGCAAAAGTAAATTGCAGTAAAATAATAGTAAAGACATTTATACTGTAAGGAGAAGTCTCCTACATAGTGTATATAAGCCTTGTTTGTAGTTTAGAGCTCATAATAAGGCTGTCCATAACATAATGTTTACATGTAACCGTCAGATGAGTGGCAGTCGAATAAAGGTAGCTGGCAGATTCAAACCTTGTGCCCACATGGGTTGCTTTGATCTTGAAACTTTTGTGGAGCTAAACCAACGCTCTAGGAAGGCAAGTGATACAATAAACTTATATTATATTATTTTTTATTATTACAAAATCTGCAAATATGTAAAATGGTGTATTATGGTTGCAGTGGCAATGTCCTGTATGCCTGAAGAACTACTCTGTAGAGGATGTAATCATTGACCGTTATTTCAATCGCATTACAACTATGGTAATTCCTGTAACGATCAATCTGATTTTGTGTAGTGTCTCTGTCTCTGAAATGTTGTGAAACCAAAGACATTTCTTGTTGTTTATCTGGTGGACAGATGCGAAATTGTGGAGAAGACATAGCAGAGATCAATGTAAAGCCAGATGGTTCTTGGAGTGCAAAGACCAAAGGCGAGTTTGGTGATCTTGCGCAGTGGCATTTGCCTGATGGATCTCCATGTGGTGATTGTGATTTAGAACCCTCGAGGAAGTTGAAGCTGGAATCTCGTTTAAACGAAGATAATGGAGTCAAGTATAATTGGGTTACTGAAGTCCGTGGGCATCAGCCTGACCCCTTAGAGGAAGTATTTGAGGGCTGTAGTCACAATGTGATAACAATGAGCAGCAGTGACTCCAGCGGGAACCTTGATTTCTCTGTAAATGAGGACAATGAAATCGATTCTGTACCATATAATTCTGATCCGACATTTTCAAATAAGAATGGTGATTCTGCTGAAGCTGGGAATGCTGACGTCATCATTCTTAGTGATTCCGAAGAAGAAGATGCCAATTTAGTTTCTTCTGGAACCGCCTACAGTACATTTCCAGTAAGTGGAACAGATCCTGGGTTCCAATATTTTGGTAATGTCTCTGGTTCTTTCATTGATAGCACATTGGTTCCAGCGGATCTAAATCCAAGCAGTCAAGTTATGAACTCTTCTATGTACCATGCTGATGCTGGATTGGACTTGATTGAAAATACCTTGCCCTTTGCTAGTGAGGACCCCTCACTGCAAAATTTTCTTCCAACTCAACCCTCGGCTTTGTTAGAACAGTCTGATTCTGGACAACATCCTCCAGAATCAAACGGCATTAGCGGGGATGACTGGATCTCTCTTCGACTTGGCAGGGTAAATGAAAATGTTCCCAATGCCTGCCCTGAACATGTATCCACACATGAAGTACAATTGAGTAATGATTGTGGATCAGATGAAGGTAAAAATTTTGCCTATTTAACTTAGTAATTGTTGGAGCAAAATTTTACTTAAATGATGAAATGCTGGAAATATTTATATTTTGTGTGATTGTAATAATGCTTCAAAGAAACATTGCCAGTTTTTATTCATTCTTCATTGCTGATGTTTCATATTATGAATTCTTTGCAGCTACTCCTCTAATTAAGGATGGAACTGATGAAGTTAGGTCTAACAAAGCAAAGTCACGGAAATTTTCGGATGGACCTTTCTCGTTTCCTCGTCAGCCAAGGACTTTGAGGCAACGAGTGTATCTACCAGTAGAATCCAACTCTGAATAGAAAGGGTTGTTGCTTGCTCGAGGTACATTATTCAGTTTTCATAGTCTGCTTGGGTTGTTGATTCTGAATGTTCTCGTATTTGTTATTTATTTATCCATTATATAGGATAGGCAAACCCTTTTGTGTCTGTAAAATCAAGGTTTTGGCCATGCCTTTTCACTGCAAAGTTGTTTTTAAACCACTTTGTTTTGTGCTGATCGTAAGTTTAAAACCTCGCTGTTGATATGATGAATTTCAGTTCAATAATGTTGATCTTGGCGTGTCGATATCTCAATTACCTAGAGAGGCATCACAAAGTAGAAGTCAGCTGAATTGCATGTCTGTGTGTGCGTGCGTGCGTGCGAGCATGCTTGTCTCGGCAAGCCTAGAGCTAGATGAATTCTCTGACAGTATTTCTTTGCCTTCTCAGGTAACTTATTTGCGTCGACTTGGTGATATTTTGAAGTTGCAGAAGAATCGATCCCTATCCAGAAATTTTTTACAATTGGACATAGCGGAAGTTTCACCATTGTAACATATGCAGCGGTCCTCTCTCTGCGCCACCTAGAAAGGGTTCAATCTGTATATAGAAAGGGTTCGATCTGTTAGGTTTTTGTTGTTGTAATGTACTGTTACTAGCATCCAGTGCTTGTTCCTTATGAGAGTAGCAGTGAGGAACCGTTGCATTAGCGACGCTGGTTGTTGAACTTACAGTAAAATTGCGAAATTTCGGTTTAAATGTTTGCCCAACCTTTTCCCTCTGCAATAACTTTAGGCGGAGATACAGGAACAAGATATGGTTTCAAATAATGGAGTCATGATTTCGTCTAAAAAAACTTCATCGGAACATTTCTTCAAGCACCTAGTAGGCGCTGCTGATTCTTGCCGACATTTTTCAAAAGCTTATGCAGATGTATGTCGACAACTGCTATGATTTGTAGAGATCTGTTGAGGACAGTTGCGGGAACTCGGCGAGTAGTGTTGAAGACTGCCAAATGTAGGGGTCAAATACAAATACACAAACAAATATGCATAGGGATTTTGAAGTTGTTCGGAGTTATGGGCAACTAATGATCTCATGTTGGCTTCGCCAACTGTACATAAACACGTACATACGTGCAGTTCGGGGTCTTCCTGGCATATTACTGTATATATGCATGTCCACTACAAGCAAAACGATCTTCTTACAAGTAAATCTCACTGTCCCACAACACAAAAACAAGTTAAAAGAACAATATCCATGCAATCTTCGTGCATATGTATTCTTTTGTTTTTGTGGAAATTTACTACGCTATGCATCTTTCATGAAAGATGTGATTAGAGGGCTAATTCATGAACAAACATTTAGTAATTTGTGCTAATTATTCCAAGTGTAGTTTCGAAATTTTGTGCGGGAAATAAATTATGATGGGTATATATGAGGTGCAAAGAACATATTAAGCATATTATTGATGCTCCTTCAAATGAAATATAAAGTAACTAAAAATGATATGTAACTTGAAGCCGATTAAGACAAATCATGCGCTCCACAAAAAAACATAAGGAGTCATTCTTGAGGCACGGAAGCGGGTCAGTAGTTTGTTAAAAAGAGAGACCCACATCAAGGTAACTTAAAAGAAAAGAAGCCCGTCCTACGGAGACAGACGAGGATGTGATAATAGCAAATATAAAGTAACTAAAAAAGATATGTAACTTGAATTTTCCATAATTTTAGTACTATAACTGATTGCAGTTGATATTTTTAAACAATGCCTACAAATACAAGTGTGGCCTAATGAAGTTTCCAATGAGATTTTTTTAGAGAATAAATTAGTTGCGAACTCATCATTTTTGAAATTTAAAATTTCTTTCTTACAACAAGTGAAGAGAAACACTACTTACTAGTCTGTAGTATTTTTTTTTAACAAATGATATTATCCATACTAATGGGTGGGGGTGGGTTAAGCCGCCTCACACTGGACTAGCCACAATAATGTGGTTCAAATTCGTTTTTTGGCGATAAGAATATAAGATTTCTTACTTACAAGTTAATAGAAATATTACTAAACCGTAACTAAGTGCCATTAATCCGTAGTACTTTTTTAACAAATAATATTATCTATATTAATGGACACAAAGTCAGCTAAGTCTGTTAATAAAAATAAATTTGATAAAAAAAGAGTAGGTTTTATAAAATTAGAAAAAAGAAAGAAATTAGGTGACCGAAAAGTGCCCTCTCTCTGTAGGACACAAACACAAGAGGCGAAGCGAAGGTGAGTGACAAAACCGCAAACAAGTTGCAATCCGTTTAGCGGAAGACAACGCAGTTCGGTCACTTCCTTTGTCTCCTCTCTCTCTCTCTCTCTCTCTCTCTCTCTCTCTCTCTCTCACTTCCACATAATCTACGAGGTAAGGTAATTTCTCCTTCTTTCTCTATGTTTCATTTCTGCTCTCTGTAAAATCTCGTCTGTGATGGTTCAGATTTCTCAATGGTTCCGATTGATGGATGTCACTGTCAGGGTGTTTGAAAATTTTGTATTCTTTTCGTTCTCTTGATAAAAGTATAAAGAATGAATTGGCTTCTGTTTTATTGGTTTCCCAGATGACAATAGTTTTGAAATTGAACCCCAGGTTAAGATTTTAGTCATAATTTAGGTGTGTTTTTACTCAGCAGCTTAAAGATTGGATCTTTTAGTTTGATTTGGGTTCTATGGAAATTTTCTTAGCAACCCAACGGCAGTAGGTTCTAGTGTTGCTGTTTTCCTGGATGTCAGCAGAGCTCACATGAGTAAACCTAGCTGCAAATGGAGATATGGTGGTTTTTTCTTGCAATTCGTAGACGGGGCGGTATAGGTTTCGATGGTTCTATGAGTTGATACACGGTGAACATTGTAGGTGAAATGGAGAACCCAGAAGCAAATCAGCTTCCTGAAGTTGATTCTTTGCCTGATGGGTTTGTTGTGAGCTCCCCAGAGCCGCTGGCTCCGGCAACTCCAACCGTAGAACAAGAGAAGCCGTTGGGTAACAACGAGAATGATAATTCTACAGAAAGGGATAGTTCAAAGGAACCTGTAGGTGAATCGGCTGCAGATGAGTTTCAGCCAAGCCAGGATAGGGCAGAGAAGACTCAGAAACTGAGAACGTTTCCTGTTCCGTTGTCTGAAACAGATAGTTCTCATGTTTCAGTAGAATCGGCTCAGGTTCCCAAAGATGCCTCTGCTGAGCAGACAGAAGAAGGTACACTAGTCATGCCTGATTCATCTGTTTCTGTTTCTGAGGCTTCAGTTGGGGTATCTGAAGGCGGTGAGGTAAAGGAGGAACAAGTTGAAGCAAGATGTCAAAGTTCAGAGAGACGTAAGTATCTTGACCCTGTGATTTCCCGCGTAAAGAAATGAACTCAAAATGTGTACTTATAGTTATAAGTGGTCCTTTTCATTTGAGTTTTTGATATTTGTTTGCCACCCATCTGTCATTGCCTTTCAGCAGCTGAAGGAGGCTCGGATGCGTCACCAACCAATTTGAAGGAAAAGTCTTCATTGGAGAGTGTTGAAACTTTGAAAAACAGAAAAACAGTTAGTATTACATATCACTAGATCTCTTTTTAGACTATCAATTTGTGTGCTTGACCTATGCCAAAAATCACGTGTGATGCTTTCTTGTCTGAGACAGATTTATATGATGCTATCTTCATTCAAAATGTTATATATGGGAATCATCAATACAGTTACCGAGTTGGATTAAATTTTTCCTCAGGAATCCACTGAAACCAAACGTAAGAGTGTAAGGCGTACCTTTAAATCAGAAAAGGAGTTCATAGAATTCACCTTGAAGTATCAACAAGCTCTTGCCGAAAGAGATTCGGGTATGTTGAGATAGCTATGCTCATGTTTACAACCGAAACTTTTCATAACATATACTGATGTGTACGCTTCCAATATGGGGTTATTGCAGAAGAAATCATATCTTTTTTTCTAGTAACATTGAAATTTTGTAGGGATTTAAGTATACTGCATGTATGTGGTGCTATAATAGTTGATCCAGAAATGGATTTCTTACACTTATGATGTACTATCCCGTGTCACAAATTTTCATGAAACAGAAGAATGATATGAATCAAAGCTTCGAAATTCCCAATTATTAGTAGCTAGATAGTAAAAGTTAATTGATTATGTTGATAACCTTAATTTAACAGTATTTTCTGAATGAAAGATATAGCCTTCGTGAAGTCTTAGTGGAGTGACATATTTATAATAACAATTATATCACGAGCAACATTGTAGAGAATCTTAATAACTAATTACTTGCGTCATTTTTTTTCTTTCTAGCCATTTCTGTTCGAGATAAGCTCGAGTCCTTGTGCAGGGAGTTACAACGCCAGAACAAAGTATTAATGGTATGCTACCTCTTGACTGACTGCATATCCTTCAAATGATTGTTCTGCAAACTTCATATTTGTCTGAGAGTCTTTAATTTGTCTAGGTTCTGATTGACCATGAAAACTTAATTCCTACTTTCTATAAATAGCCATAGGATGAATCAAAGTAGAGGTGTAGCCCTTGTACAGTACCCAGTTTTGCATAACATGACGAAGCCCACTTAACTACATTGTAGGCTTGAAACCAAAATGTCAGGTTTCACTCGATGACATCTTTTCTTGTTGATTTTTTATTTTTAGTAAATTAGAAAAATTTGCATAGAGGGAGCTGACAGTATTTGTTGTTTTTTCTTTGTTGTCCCATTGCTTTGAGGTTGAGGTATAGTTTATTATGGGAAGGGTCCACTGGATTATTCTGCACTCTAGTGTATTGTTATTGACTGAGAAGTATCTGGTGTAGAAAAGAAGGGTAAACTTTTGTCGAGTTGAGTGTAAGTTTTCAGTTATCTGATTTAGATCCCCTATTATGGTCATGTTCACTGCCTACCACATCGTCTTCAACATTTTGAAATGGCAAGTTCACACTACTGGCTTGTGATCTATTACTCTTGAGTCTTGACGTTAATTTTGGTATCAGTACCATCTTTAATTTTATTGACTATATCTTACAGTTTGTTATGGTAAGTTGTGAAGTTGATCTATACTCCGTCACCGACCTAGAAACACTGATGGCTTCCTGATAATTATGACAGGATGAGTGCAAACGGGTGTCGACAGAGGGGCAGAACTTGAGATTAGATTTGTCAGTCAAGTTCCAAGATGCAATAAAGGTTTGATTCCATCTTCTTCTTATCTTCTATAGGGCACCTTTTCCTTGGGGAATTGAATTGTAGTTACCGTTGACTTATTAATCCAAACATTTCATGTCCTACTTTACTCTACAAACCATGAGATATTTTAAAGGTACAAACACCCAAAGTCCATATATTTTGCAACTTGACATTCCGAATGTGTTGAATAGTAAAAACAGACAATATTTCTTGGTGTGTACTTTGTTATATCGTGATTTATCTAGTAGAGGCCCAAGAGAGAACATACAAGCAATAAGGGTTCAGTTGAGTAACAAGCATTTTTGTATTCTTTCCAAACATCAGAATTCAGAACTACTTCCTTTCTATTTTAAAATAAAAAATTATTGGTTCAGTTCATTATTTGTTTTCTTTAATGCATGTTTTCTGACATTAAATTCCTATGGTTATAGGATGTGAGCACTAAACTGGATGAGCAAAAGGAAGAATGTATCTCTCAGCTAAAGGAGAATGAAATGTAAGACCCAGATGTCATCAGAAATAAGCTTGCTATATCTTGCAGAAAATACCATAGCAAAACGGATTTACTTACCTTGGAGATCCCTAGCATGTGTGTGTCTCAATGAGACCAAACTTGATCAATGTCATCCTAAGTGTCATATATTAAACTTTTTCTTTATAGGAGGGTAGTGTCATGTATCTCTTTTTTCCGTTCACTTGGTTGATTCATGCCATTGTTTTATTCTCTTTTTGGTTGTCCTTGTGCTTGCACTCATCATATAGGCTTCTATAATTTATCTTTATTGTGTTAAAATTAGATAATTAACATTCATTCATTTTCAGGTTAAGAACTAAGCTCCAGCAGCTCACTTATCAGCACACTCTTTCTGAACAGCAATATGAACAGAAGGTAAAATTTAGATGTAACTTCTACAAATGACATTAGTTTAGTTATAATGATTGTTTAATTTATTAGGTAGGGACTTAACTTTTCTGTAGTGGTTTTGTTTTGGATGAACAGTTAAAGCAGAAATCACTGGAGCTTCAAATTGCTGATTTGAAGACTAAGCAGCATGAAGAGAAATTACTCCAGGAACAGTCCCAGATGAAATTATATGCAGAACAGGTGTCACAGTTACTATCAACTGAAAAGAATTTGCGCTTACAGTTGACGGCTGACGGAGAGAAATTCCAACAGTTTCAGGTTATATTCTTCTGTCTTACGCATTGCTTTTACCCATTATTATGAAACTTTGTCACCAGAACCGGATGAGTTATTGCTTGGTTAGAGGCTGTCAATATTTCTCTGCAGAATTCTCAGAGTACAAAACTGTGTTGGTCCATTTTCCCTGTAGGCTCTAGGCATGTTAGTTATGGGGTATGCTAGTAGGTTGAGTCTCACGTGTATACACTTATAGACGTTTGGTTGTTGCACACATAGTATGTTATGCAATATCATGAAACAAAGAAAAGACCTTACCTTGTTTTTTGATGGATATATTATTAACTTGTGCATTTCATGACATGATACAACTAGTGTCCTTAATTTAATTGGAATTATAAGTCCTAGTAGTTAACAGGTGAGACGTA
Source organism: Crataegus laevigata (assembly GCA_963580275.1). Lineage (NCBI taxonomy): Eukaryota > Viridiplantae > Streptophyta > Magnoliopsida > Rosales > Rosaceae > Crataegus > Crataegus laevigata. The sequence continues at coordinate 9,994,568 of OY756951.1, forward strand.
GGCTAAAACGTGGTAACTGTCAAGTCTCCTTGGATTGTTTAAATCATTAACTGTGCTTAGACTTTGGGTTTTCCTCCAACGTATGCGTTCATTAGACACTTTTGAAGAAAGGCATCCTGCTCTTGTGTGCTCAATTTGGAAATCTTGAGCACTCCTTTCAAAATGAATCCTTAAGATACATGGCAGAGCACCTTACGAGTGTTGAATGTTTGTGTAATCAGCGTTCAAATCTACCTGGTCTTGACTGATAAATATTTATCGTGCAGGATGCATTGTTGAAAAGCAATGAAGTTTTTGAGACATTTAAACAGGAGATTGAAAAGGTGACATATTCATTCAAATTATATTTCATTTAGACACGCTTTCACTGCTTTCTCCAGTGCAGCGTAACTCAGCGTTATATGTTTGTCTTCAACTAAACTACCTTTCTGTTTGTTGCATGTGCAAAACCCTAGATGGCAAAGTCCATCAAGGAACTCAAGAAGGAAAACTTATTCTTGAAGAGCAAATGTGAGAAAACAGATGTCACTCTTATAGAACTCATAGACGAGGTATAGTTTGCTTGCACTTTGTTTTTCTTTCTTTGCATTTGTCATCAATCAACAGTAAACATCAAACCGTTCTGATGCTTTATTAAGAAACAGTGCAGATCAGGTATAACACTGATTTTCTGTTGGTCTGAGCAGCGTGAACGGCTGAAGAAACAGTTGGAGAAAACAAAGAACCAGAAAGGAAAGCTTGAATCATTGTGCCGGTCACTTCAAGCAGAAAGGAAACAGAACTCCACTGGGAGCAACAACTCCGATTCTGTTCCATCTTGAACACCGCTCTACTCAACTGCGTAACTTAAAAACTGATTTTGATGACCACCATTACAAATGTTACCCCGTGTACTATTTTTTGCTATGACTTGTTTTTCAAGAAACGGGAAAAATAGACGTGGATATTGCGATGAGTGTAATCCATACTCGTATATTTAGCAATATTTGTATTATTTAACTCGCAAAATCGAGAATTGTTTTTGTTCATTTACTCCCCCGTTTATTTCAGAAGATTCGTGCTTTTAATTTGTTTTCGTATTTATACTTTTCGGTTGTAACTCTTTCCGTATGCATTTTCTTGCAAGGTAGAGGCTCTCCATATCCTACCCTTGCTGGATGGATGTTATTCTCGTCCATGATCCATAAACATGATTAACAAATAATTTGAATTCGTGGGTGAACCATCCGGCGAACTTTAGTTTATGGCATGTTAGGGACTTCTTGATGGTCAAAAGTGCTTTCATACAACCTGAGTGCTTCCAGTTATGTTTGGCGGAAAAGTTTAGAAGTACTTATGCGTAGTAGAAAGCTTTTCAAAGAAGATTTTTCTCCATGCGACACGTTCAAGTGCTTTTTTTCATTTAACACTAACCGGAAAGGTAGGATTTAAGACACTACATGATTCCACTGTCACTCGTGCTAAGCTGTAGAGTGTTCACGGACAGAATTGGGACAAATAAGTAATGCAGTCCTAAGAGTATGGATGGACCGAGAACATTGTAACATTGTGTTACTACTCTACGTGTTATAAATTATAATATAGTTGGACGATTTAATTGATATTTTCACTTTAACCCCCCACACCAAATCTTTGTATAGAAATATGATCATGTCCGTTGCAGATCTGTCGGAGAATGATCAGGAAAAACCGTTTCTTGTTTCACTCGCTGAGCAAATGAACAATGAACCCTACGGCCGTGGCGACAACCCAATGCCAAAGGATGGAAGACCAAAAGCCACAACAAGGCAATAACAATGTCTTCAATGGGCGTTTGTTGGAGACCAAGGGAGCAGATATTTGTTTGGACCCTATCACCAAGACAAAAGAACACCACCTCCGCTTCTGATCAGCAGCAGTCTCTTCTTCTTCTTTTGGGGTTTTGAGTTCTTCCTTTTTTTGTGCATGCATTGTCGTTCGGGCCGTGATCTTTTCTTTTGCATTCAATTGTCATTGTTTTTATGTTTTTCGAATTCCCCTCCCACATTTTAGATTAGTTTAAAGTAAAATATCGAAAATTTTCTGCTTAATTTTGTGAAGTTTTGGGTTGTAGTCTTCATGTTTATAATGCCACTCATCTGTGCATACATACAGCCTTGTTTTGTTGCCCTTCCATGTTTACCAAGTTGTTTAAATGACACTCAGTTCACCATGGAACTGGCGGCCACGGAATCTGAAAATGTACCCAAGTGTTACGCTTTGGATGTGACTAGAAACTTAATTCCAATGTCTGTGTTAGCTGAGTCATCACAAGGTAAGCATTCCCTCTTTTCCCGTGGCTTTTTCGATACTGAAATGCAATCGGCTTGATGTTATGATGCCGCTGTTCTTGTTGGATATCCACTTTGCTTTGACATTGTTCTGCTGAGAGATCCAGTGCAGAGTCTTCCGCTCGCTCTTTTTTTTTTTTTCTGACTTAAGCTAACATGGTAAATGGTACTTCCAACAGATTGTTGCTGCATAAACTGGTTGTGTTGGGAGGGAAAGCAGGTTTTTGGGCAATTAAGAAATGAAAATACCCGAGTTTATGGATTCAGGTTCTTAAATTCGAACATATTCATCCTCAAAGAACAGTTTAATATCACGTATTTACAGAACTTTTTCTTCTTCGTTTGAAGTCTGCAAGTTATTCCATTGGAAATACATGCTTTGAGGGATTAATACTCAAATCAGAAACAATGTGTTAAAAATTGTGAAGATTATATTTGCTTTGGCACAGCCACGAGCACTTGTTAACTTTAGCTGTCAGTGTGGTGATCTTAAACTGAATGTCGAAATTCTACATCATCATAGGGACTTATCCGTGGAGAACTATGGCAAACTATGAAGAGTAGAAAGATCCAGGTACCCCGAACTACTTTATATATTTTTTTCTCATGCTCTATTTGGGTTATCTAATGCTCTCTTCCAGTAATATATTCACTAATTTGTCCGTTTTTCAAATTTCAGGTGATGAACAATGACAATGGGGCTCATATGAGACCCAGGCCTGGGATGATGATCGGTTTTGTGTCTCCTGGAGCCATCGTGCGTATAGCTACCCTCTTTTTCTGCACTATTTTCTCGAGTAAAATTATTCCTTGCTTCCCTTAATGCGCTCACACCATTCCGCTCTGCATTTGTACGTCAAAATATAAGTTCACTATTGACTATCCACCATTGTGTTAAGCATAAGTAGAACCTGTCTTTCACGTAGGAGAAAAAGACAATGCCAACGAAGGGGTCAGACACGAAAAGAACAAGGAAGGACCGCGGAGAAATGGAGGATATTATGTTTAATCTCTTTGAGCAGAAACCAAACCGGACGTTAAGGCAACTGATCCAAGAGACAAACCAACCAGAAGTATGTTATGTTTTCCGCTTATTTTCTTTACGATTGCCTTGTAATATCTGGTTTACAGTACTATCATAATCTTCCCGTTTCCAAATCAATGTAAGATCTTTCCGTTTCCAAGTTTCTGCTACATAGCACGAAACTTAGGCAACCAGATTGCTACTTTTTAGTTTTTACCATGGAGTAGCATAATCGAGAAACTAAATCTGCAACGCATTTTGATGCGAAAAGCATAGTTTAAAGGCAGCTACATAAGAAACTGCATCCTACATTGTGTCATTCAAACCCTACTCTCGGTTAGACATCTTATACCAGGAGATGTAGAATTTTTGTATCGCCGGAAGGAAATACATGGGACTCCCAAGACTCCTCTCTTTTGAACTTGTAACACCGATGAGGGTGATGATCTTGATTAACTGTGAGCCTTGTTTTTTATCATCATTATGTTGGTACATTAGGAAAATCCACAGTTCTTATGAATCGATAATTTGGCGCTGAACTTGTTTTTGGCAGCAATTTTTGAAAGACATACTCAAAGACCTCTGTGTGTACAAGAACAATGGAGCTAATCAAGGGACGTATGAGCTGAAACCGGAATACAGGAAATCCGTCGAGGAGCCGACTCCCGATTAGGTTGTATGATATAGATTTAGTCCCTTTTCCGGGCAGATGCCTCTCTTGAGTGATCATTACTAGTTTTGTTTCTTCTTATACTACTGACTTGACTCTTCCTTTTTAGCAGAACCCGAATGTGTTCTTCAGCGTTCGGTATGAGCAAGCCGAAAAATATGAAAAATGCAGTGTACATTTTCAGCCTCCTCAAATTGACTAAAATTCGGTATAAAATGGTTAATTTATTGGGGATTTCTATGAAAATATTTATTTTGGTCCTTGGCCTAAAGTCTAACTGCTCAAATAATACAATCTGTGACAAAGTCAATATTTTTATTTTTATTTTACGTCAGCCGTGACGTGGGTTTTTGGGGGGTACATAACTAAAAATCTAAAGCAAGCCTGCCATCATATTAAGGAGATTATCGTCTTCCAATTTCACTCGTATGATAAGATGTGGTTTATTATAATGCGTGAATTAATAATATTATGTGACGTTCTGATTATAAATAAAAAATTTAGTTAAATGCGCATTAATTTTGATTCTCTTAACAAATAAGTTTCTCAAAACTCTAGTTTTAGTATAAATAACGCTTGAAATGTCATTTTGAAAGAATAATTTTTTTACAAATCACTTAATGTTTATGAGAAAATCGTCTCTCTTTGTCGATTAGAAATGCTTATCAGTTCAATCTATTTATACCTCTATTCTCGAAACTTTAGTTATAATTTTTTTAGTATAAAAAGACAACTCAAAAACTTAAATTATTGTGCGTAGCAGTAACAGTCTATAAGTAGAATTTATAGTTTGACTTGAGATTATTACTCACTAAAAATAAACAACAAAGGAGACCACTAATTTACTTTAATAATATATTTAAAAAAGCAAAATTACCAACTCTCCTACTAAGTGGTAGATAATAATAATTTAACCTCCAAATAAAACTAGTGGAAACATGACTTGCCAAAATAAAAATGTGAAACATATCTTTTATTAATTGCTTTACCCATCAACGCCCACTCTACCACTCATGAATCATCACTTCCATGAGAAAAATATATTATACATTTTCCTCATTTTTCAAAATAATTGAAGGCTGATTTTAAAATGCTTTTAAAAATAATGTTTTTTAAGTTTTAAAATCACATAAAATATTTTTTTGTAAGAAGTACTAGTTATTTTACGCGACCTCAATTCTTTCACAATATTTACTTGCATTTTACTAAGAATTGACTCCAAAAACATTTCACTAAAAACTATTTCAGACATTTCAAAAATATTTCCAAATGAGTCATTAGACAACGAAAAACTATAAATCAACCCCACCACAAAGGAAAAGGACCTCTTCAGATCCTCTTTGTGGGAATCTGAAGGATCAATCAATCATGTCCGTTCATCGTACATCATGCAATCAGAAATTATTTAAAATTTAAAATTAAATATAAATAATATTTAACAAAAACTAATCGTACGATGTACGATAAACAGACATAATTAATTGATCTTTTGAATTTCCACAAAGAGAATCTAGAGAGCTTTCTTTTCCCACCACAAAAACAAATATAAACAGAAAAAGCACGTGGTGCACACACCAAGAGAGACTTGGACCGGGGTGGGCCCCGCAAACCCCAAAAATTGGAAACCTTCAGCAACTCGCCACGTCAGATCTTGGACCAAAATGCGTTAGGCCCCATTAGCGTTCCTAAATCCCAAAGACTCAAAGTAAAAAGCGTGTGCTCACCAGACGACGTCGTCTTCATCCTCTCTCACGCCCTCTCTCTCTCTCTCTCTCTCTCTACAAAACCCAAAACGAAAGTCAATATTTTCAGTTCCATTCCACCTAACACACCGATACCTTTCGTCTCCATCTTCTTCTTCTTCTTCCTCCTCCTCCTCTAGCTTTCTCGCTGTCATCGGATTTTTGCCCCTCCGAAAAACCTCTCTCAAGGTACGATTTCTCTCTCCTCGCTTTTTGGTTCTTGTAATTTTGTGTAATTTTCTGGTTTCTAATTTGCGGTGTCGTGAATCGTGATTGTAATTCTCTGAAGTTTCTGCATTTCTTGGCTTTAATGTTTCTTGGATTCGTAATCTTGCTTGAATTTGTGCTGCGATTGATGTGTTTTGGTGGATTCTTGGGATTCTGGGTTTTGAAATGAGTAGGGTAATTTGTCGATAATGTCGATACTCGATTTTTGGGTCATTTATTTTCTTGGGGAATCGAATCTTGAGAATTTCGAGTTTGGTGTCGGATTTGAGTTGTTAACGGGTTTTATGGTAGTCTAATAGCTGATTAAATTATAATTTACATTAATGGTTTTTTGTGAATTAATCAAGATCATAATCTTGATGACAACTTTCTTTAAGTTCTTGTGTCTGAGTATAATCTATTTGTTTTGGGGCTTTTGGCAGTAGGTTGGTTTAGAACTTTAAGAAATCTTTAATTTTCGAATGGGTTATTTTGCAACAACTGATGCTTTCGATGGTTCTTAATCGTTTGGTTCAACTCGATTTTGATTTTCTTATATGCAAGAGAGAGGATCGATGTCTGATTTCAGACATGTTGATAATTTTGGTGTATGTGTATTCTTGCTCTTGGTTTTGTGGCGGAGTTACTGATTAATCATTGTTCCTCTGTGCGCAGGTTAATTTTTCCAGCATTAGAGATGGATTCCTTTTTCAATTTCAAAGCTCCAAGTGACGATTGTGTGCCGTCTGAGCTAGACATTCTCAAATGCCCATTTTTGAGAAACATCAATGAGCCCACCAATTTTTCCTTCGCCTCATCCTTGGCGTTCCCAGTGCCCGTAAATTATCCTTTTTCCGATTTGAATCTACTATTGTTGCCTAGTACTAGACTTAATTGAAATTGCGGCATTCTCCTGACATTGCTTTCTTCTTTTCCTGATCAGGGACGTGGAGCCAAAGGTCCAATTTTTGAAGATGGTCCCAATTTTGACATGGCGTTTCGGCTTTTTCATGGGAGTGACGGAGTTGTCCCGCTTTCTGGAAGATCATATGTGCATTCTGACATAGTTGAGCCTCAACCAGCCCCATCTGTGTTTAATCCATTAGCTGCAAAGGCAGCTACGATCAGTCTCTCATCCTTTGGTGCTGGAGGGCCATTCAGTTTCGATGCATTCCATAAGAAATGGAAGAACCAACAAAAGAAATCTAATTCCTCGAAGAAGGATTCTACTTCAAAGGTAAATTGACTGTTGCTTCTACGTACTAATTTCCCAGCTTATTGAGTAATTGAAACTGCCTGTGATTTTGTTGGTTTTTTGTACTTTGTGTCGTTGAACAAATTTCTAATAATGGTTGAAATTTGATGTTTCAGGGAGGAAATTCTAATCACGAGGCAGTGAGCAATGAGTGGCTGCAATCCGGAAGCTGTCCGATCGCAAAGTCATACCGTGCTGTTAGCGGTGTCATTCCACTAGTCGCAAAGGCTTTTCAGCCCCCTCCAGGCATGAAAATCAAGTGCCCGCCTGCAATAGTTGCAGCCCGAGCAGCCCTGTCACGAACTGCATTTGCAAAGAACCTCCGCCCGCAACCCCTGCCTGCAAAAGTACTTGTGATTGGAGCAATGGGTATGGCAGCCAATGTTCCTTTAGGGATATGGAGAGAGCACACCCAGAAATTCTCACTATCTTGGTTCGCGGCTGTCCATGCAGCTGTCCCATTCATAGCCGTACTCCGGAAGTCTGTGCTGATGCCTAAATCAGCCATGGCGTTTACCATTGCCGCATCAGTACTTGGACAGGTCATTGGCTCCAGAGCAGAACGGTACCGTCTGAAAGCAGTGGCTTCTAAAAAATTACCTGTGACTGAAACCTCCGCTGGTGGTGCGACAAGCGAGTTACAGGTGCTCCAGGTGAAAGCCGGTCACTGCAATGCAATTGAGGAGTGGAATTCAGTTGGCCTTCAGGTGGCCCGTCCTTCGTCATCCACAGATGTGTTCTGCTGATTTCTTTGTATTTCGATGGCTGCGGATCGATCCGTTCCATCGTCTCTGTATTACGCACTGTCCAAGTTTTCTTAAGACTTGAGAGAAGAACAAATATATAATGCGGATGACCATTTTTTCATCAGGATATTTCCTTTTTGTATTTCCCTTCCAGTTTTATGGTTTTGTGCAGAATTTTGTGTTCATTTCTTGTAAATTGGCCGGCGATTGTGGCTACTTAACTTGCACGCTCACCGAGAGCTTCTCTCTTCATCCCTCATCCCCTGAATACCCAAGTGATTCAAAATCAATTTCTTCAATCATTTTAAATGCAATGCACTTCCAAATAATCCTTACTCGTTAACGTTTCGAATGTCAATCATGCTGCCGATGGAGTGCTTTCTGACAAATAAGGTGACTGAAGGCAAAGACGTCAGATCAGATCAGAGATCGAAAGCTCGCGAACATGGAATAAATATTTCTCCATCCATCCCTCTTCCCAACTTCTATATTTTTTTTTTCCCATAAAATACAACAAATACAAGAAGCTCCAGCTTCTGCTGCAACATTACAACCACCTAATAAATTTAAAAAAAACAAAAGCATTGTACCCAAAAAACAAAAGAAAAAGAAATAGACGGGGACTTCTAAACCGTCCGTTTTTGCCCTATCATGTAGCTGACTGCATTGCATTGAACCAACACCAACCAAAAACTATTATACATGGCGCAGCAAATAAACAATTTGCCACTGAGGGAGCGCCAATGACAAGGCCCGGGGGAACCATCTACTACCTGCCTATATCCCCCTTGGCCCCTCTCCACGACTCTTCCTCCCCGACAATGCTCCCCGCCTTCCCCCCATACTGCTCGGTTTTTGCATAGTGCATTCTAATGGCAGCCACCGGATCTGATACCCCCGTGCATGGACCCCCTACGAGGATCCCTCCCCTCCCCATGACATTCATCCCGACAATCCCCCTCCCTTGCTGCTGTAAGCTCGTGATTGCATCCAATCCATTTTGTCTTGGAATATCAAACACGTCTTGCCGCTGCTGCTTCACGTCTACTGTAAATGGTTGCACTTTTGCACCACCATCCCGACCTCTGCTAAACACCGGATAATCAACAACTCCATTGCTACCATTAATCTCCATGCCAGGAAAAATTGACACGCCATTTATACTCCGATCGCTGGTCTTCACAACCGCCTGCAGTGGCTGCTGTTCCATTTGGGACGAGGATGTAGGAAAGTTGCTAAATGCTGCAGGGTACCTGGCCAGCAAGATAGCTGAGTCAGGAAAAGATGAACTACCAGCTCTCACTTTATTCCCTTCCCAAAACCCGCCATAACTTATCCTGGGTACATTCTCAAGGCCCACATAACTACCACAATCAAACTTCAGTAGGGGAGAATTCCCGCCAGCACTGTGATGCCCGGTGAACTTTAAGTTAGATGCCCTGTTGCTTAATTGATGGTTATGAGCTCCCTCTTTGTTCTCATGGATGCTGGAACTTGACTTGGATGGGTTGCTAAGTATCTTACCAAATAGTTTCACATCACCATTCCTGCTTGGTTTATCTGAATCTGACGAACTCCATGAATGGGCTTTTCGAGAGTCACCTGGTTGTTCTACCTTTAGGGGCACAGGAGGAAAATCAACCTCAGAACATGGAGGCTTACAATTCCCAAATTGAAGAAAGCCATCTTGTGTCATATAATGCCCATTGATATTTCTGTCTGGCTTAGCTTCAGATAAATTACCACAACTTATATCCCCGTTTGTCTCTTTCTTGGTTGCTATTTGCAATGGATAGCCACTGATAACTTGCGAAGGTTCCACATTTGTGTATACCGGAAGACCTGACAAGTGCTTGCGACTATCATCTTCACCAACAGATTTAGAACACTGATGATCTCTACCCTCCTGCAGATCCGGGGTTGATGACAACCTATCTTGGTCAAGGGATTTCTCGCATTCAATGGCAGCAGAATCTTGTCCCGCTGTATCTGCAGTCGCAAGAGGATTCTCAAGTGCCAATGGGATGACAGAAGGCTTTTGCACAGAATTCAGCTCAACAGAAACTGCATGTAGGGACTCAGGGTTAAGACCTGAACAAGAACCATCGGTTGCCTGGTCAGAAGCATTGCCGCACAAATCGTGTACTGAAACTGGTATGTGACATCCACTTGCATCTCTATTGGTTCTTTCATCTCTCCCCTCCAACTCCTTTCCAAATCGATCAAAAGAATTTTGCCCCACCAATTTTTCCCCAACCATACATTCAAGATTAGGTCGGTCAGAGTTGATTCCCTCACCAACAGGTAGTGATTGTGCAACCAAAATTCCGTTTTCAGTCACATTACCTCCCATAGCACCGGAATCCAGGATATCAGTGTCATCACCAAAAGCAAGAAATCTGAGAGGCTTACCATCTCCATGATCTACTTCTGCCATCGCATTGTTTTCCTCTGGTCTGAGTGGGCTTGTTTGCAATTTCATGCTCTCCACAGGATCAGCTTCATCGTCATTTATGTTTGTGACAGATGACGGCAAGTCCTCGTTCATGTAACAGTCTGACTTGTCACTGGAAATACCCGACCTGGTTTCCAGAACACAGGCATCTTCAGCGTCACTCCCACCTCCATTAGCATCATCACCAACAGATGTTCCATTTCCAGGCCGCGGATGCACTAAATCAAGGCCAAGGCATTTCCGAGCCTTGCTAAAGAAAACCTTGCATTGATGCTGAGACCTCGATCTAATGCATTGCGAGATCATAGCAAAATCCTTTCCATAGGATGACACTGCCTGAATAAAGCTAGACTTCTCCTCGTCTGTCCAGTCAGAATGATCCATTTCTCCACAACTTTCGTCCGAGCAAGTCTCATCATCCACATTATGCATTACATCAGGTGTCAAAGGTCGCCTTACTACAGAATCCACTTTCTGGCACTTCCATTCCCAATAAGATTCAACAGGATCAATGGAACTAGTGATGCAAGAACTCACAGCCTCAGATGAAATTGAGCCACATATACCTGCTAAAACATCAGCAGCAGCTGTTTCTCTTTCATTGCCAATAGTATCAAAATGCCTTTCAACCATGGTATCATCACCATGAAACGTATTGATATTCTTGTACCCTCCCAAAATTAACCTTCTTGAATATGTCTGTCGATTTCTTGTACTACTTTCAGCATGAGCTGCGATTGCTGAAGCAGCACCCAAAATATCAAGGGAAGCAGCATGCATCTCACGATTCCATTTTTTCCCATTTGAAATTAAGTAGGTATGAACCGAGGACTTTTCTTGTTTAGCCATATCAGGTTTCTTCTTTGCTTTCTTAAAGCAATCAGACTTGTGGTTTTTGTAGTAAAACTCGACACAGTCAGCAGTCGTCTTGTGATCAAGAAACGAAGCAATTTTCCTGAAATCCTTCCCATAGATGGTTAACTTTTGGATGAAAAGTTCTTTCTCTTCTGGCATCCATGGGTTCATCAAAGCCCTTTCCTTCTCAACAGCACAGGGATCTTCAACTAAACCATTACTAGAAACAAATCTTGTCGCCATCTTCTCGTTTTTGTCCAAGATTAAGACCGGCATTTTCAATGAGTTCCGGTACAGCTTGACTTGGGAATCTGACAGCAACTTGTTAGTGAAATTAATAGTCTCTGTGGTAGGGACCAGGTTCAGACTTCCTGCTGAAAAAAATCATTAAAAACATATGATTAAAATGTTTCACCAGCACGTAAGAGTAGAGGTATTTGTTTTCAAAGATATACAGTAATATAGACTTCTCACATTGGTCAAATTATAAAATAACCATACTTTATGAGAAGTAGTTATGTAAAGCATGCAACAAGAGAAATCCAAATAAGCATATCAACCGAAGACCAAAGCCCAAAAACCTAACAAAAGAAATCCAAGTAATCACTACTATTAACACAGGCAAAAATAATGAAAACCATCGCACCAGAGTCAGCATCAGTGCCCCATAGGCATGAATGGTGTATCAATCATCAGAAGTTAATTGCTAAACTTACTGAAAAACAAATATTGATTACTATCAGATAGACAAAAATTCATTAAAAAAATGTATAAATTCAAAGGGAATTGTTATTAGCACTCCAAGATGCTAAATGTGCCTCAAGATGGCTGTCTCCTGTCCCCCTCCTTCCTTATATTCACTATAAACTGTATACAAAAAGTTCATGCATAAGTAAAATTTCATAACCATGTCCAAACAGAAACTGCAAAAGTATCAAATGGCACAAAAATCACCAGAAACAATAAAGAAGATTCTGTACGGGAAAAAACCGAGCAGCGTCACAACCTTAGTCATCATCAACAGTTCACAGAACTGTTTTATTTAGTTTTTCTAATTCAGATACGAGAATATCAGCATGTTTATATCAATCACTTTCTTCCAAAACCATGAAAGACAAACAGATGGAACAGATAGAATTTTCTTACCAGGTGTAGAAAATCGAGATCGAATTGAAGATCGATGCTTCTGATGCCCATTATTAGTTGCTCGCAAGCTCAACTCAATGTTTTTGTGAGATTTTGAACGATATTTTCGCATGGAAAGCAAATGCATGTCTTCCTTCCACAAGTGTTGAAAGGCTTTAAATTTTAAGGTTATAACTCTCTCCATAAACCTCAGATGTCGCTTCCTCTTGGCAAACTTCTCTTTGATCAATGGATCATTCTTCCAGGATGATGGAACACTTACTCCAGATGGATCAACCTCATATTGCTCTTTTGTTAATAGCTTACTAAATATGTCAGATGCTCTACTTGCAAATTCTTTATTGGCAGAAAATATAGAATCAGATAACTTATCTACTACACCACAGGCCGGTGCAACTATCTCCTTATCCAAAAGCATGCTACTATTTCCACGAGTAAACAGGTCAGTCTTTTCTGTACATCTGCTGGGCACTGAGCATGTCTCTTCCCCTATCGTTGTCTGGATTGGATCCCGATCTTCACAACAACCAGTTTGATTCATCATATCAGATGAAGAAACCAACGGTAATGACTCGACAAATTTCGATGTAGCTGTTCCAGGACTATCAATATCCTCATCGTTGACAATACTGCAGAACTCTAACTGGTCCCTGTTGTCAACACACATTTTCTGCACATCAGTGTCCCCAGAAGAATGAATTTGCAACACAGTAGGCAGAGTAATCAAATTTGTAACGTGTTCTTTGCAAGATTTATCCTTGTCCTCCACAGGCAAAGAACTAGAAGTTGCTGGACGGGGGCAGCTGCCCCCAGAATCAGAGTTCAGTGCCTTAAGTTCATTTTCAAGTGAATCAATTTCCGACTCAGTAACCTCCAGTATTTTTGAAATCTCACCTTTCCATATGAGTAACTTGTTCAATGCAGTAGGCCTCCAGATACTATAATCCACAGAACTTGGATCATCAGACTGAAGCAATTCCAGTAGTGATGAGTCCAAGTTAACTATAGAATTACTATCCAACTTTTCCAATTGGAATGAGAATCCCTCATGATGACTCTGGGACATAGGACCTGGGGAACCACAAAAGTTTCTAATATCGTTATCAATATTTACTGCCTTGCAAAATGATTTCTCCTCCACACCTGTAACAACATAGGTAACGATAATCATCATAAGAACTTCTGTGCATAGAACATGGTATTAAGGTAGAGAGAAACATAACATAATGGAACACATAATTATGTCAAGCCAATGTTTCAACAGAAAAATATGTAATATAATTCTCTGATAAGTGAAGTGTTTCAAAAAAATGTGGAATTTACAAATTACAAGAAACGAATGCAACACGAGATCAAAAATTTTAATAACTACCTAGAGAGAGAAGGTACTTCAATCTATACTTTTCAATTTTCTACTCCCACGCCCTCCCCATTCCATTAAACCAAAAGGTTAATAATGATACGTTTCATCTACTATGTTCCTATGAGAGGATTCACTGCCCAACTTTCTACCAAAAAGTGGCTTAATTCATTTGAATCTCATAATAAATGGTACAAGACTTGCATGCATAACTAAACATTAATGCCAACATGACAATACAGATTTAAAAAACACAAATCTTGTCAAAATCCACTTCCATACTGGGTCAGAAATTTAAATAGTGTAACATGTAATGAGAATGTAAAGATGCAACAACATACCTGGAGAAGAACTGCAAACAACAGAGGATGGAGTTGCAGGAGAAGCACAATCCAAGAAAATTGTCACTCTAGGGCTTTTATCTGGCAAACTTGAACTTAAAGAATGGGCAGGTTCGGTGTTACCAACAGAACAGACAGCTCCATCATTATTCATGCTACCATCAGGGACCTCGACTTTCTTTTTCTCATACTTTGCCAATCCCTCACCCCATCCAAGGCGTGGCTTCTTCCTAGAAGTTGTTTCCTCTGATGGTGCAGCAGATGTGACACCGGTAGTAGCTTCTCCCGAAAGAGACTGCACTGCAGTGGCATTTTTCGGCTGTGAATCAACCTTTGCTTCATTGGAATCAATGGGCCCCATGCTTTTTGAGCTACTTGAGTGGCTGAAACCCGAAACCCGAGAAGACATGCTTCCAGACCTTGTCCATTTAAGAGGCTTCCAATCAATTGAGCCCAATGAGTTCTCTCTCTCACATTTCTGGCCAGCACCTAAACCGGTGGAACCACCCATTCCATCAAGCTGGTCTTTCAATTGAATCTGATCCCATGTACTTCCAAAATCAGAAGGTTGATGAGATGAGTATGTCAGCATATCATCCTGCGACTTCTGTTCATTATGATTTGGCCTCCCGGGCATGTTTGGAGACCCACTTCTGGCATCCCAAGAATGGCCTTTACTTTCCCTCTGGCTGTAAGGTGGCCCTCTATTATCCCTACTGTTCCTGCCATACCTACCGTCTCCACGTGAAAATGATGGCCTGAAGCTCTCATCTTCCAGCATCTTGTCAACAGGCCGAGACGATCCATACCCATGACCAGAATCATCGGAAAACACGTTCCAAGCACCCTGCTTACCATGACCTTCAGAAAATATTTAAACGGAAAGGCAAAGATAAATAATTAACTCAAGCAAAGTATTTGAACTAAGCATAACTCAAGCAAAATATATTTCAACAGAGCAAAAAATTAAAGGCAATAACCATTTTTCCAAAAATATCAAAGAAAAACAAAGATTGCCCATGTCAGATCTCCACAGTTTCGCAGATCTAAAGTGCTTAAACTTAAGAAAAACACCCCAAACCGCTTACTGGTGGAAAGAACATGCTCCTAAAGATCAAGTACTTTACAAACCCAGCCCCATATCGTTGTTATTTGTTCTAAAAAACCCACCCCTCAAAAAAGTGATTCTACAACCCTAGAACAGCAAATTAATGCAATTTGTGTGTGCATACGTTTAGTGCCAATAATTTTAATACTGGATATACAGATAAAAAAACAAAGGCAAAAGGGAGATTGTGGAAAACAAAGAACATACAAATACCTGGCGGTCTGCGAAAATCGCCGGAAGGCCAACGATTGAAGTCGCGAGGTGCATGATGGGGCGAGACCCTCCATCGTGCCACAGAGCCAAGGGACTCCGACCTCTCGTGCTTCCTCTCCTTGAAGAAGTCTTTCCGATCCCAAGGCAATGGTTCTGGCGGCATCAAAAACAACCAAATCGCATGAGCAGCCACACCTTCCAATCCTAATTTCTAAACCCCAAACGCCACTGCCAAGATCTCCCTCGGCCGCACGCCTGCCAAAGTCTCTGCCTTTAGCCGCCCCCAAAAAAACCAGACCTCACAGCTCCCTAATCCCTCCCTACCGCACTAAATCTAGGGCTTTCCGCACACCACACACTACACGAGCATCCGCCGTTGATTGCAGCCCTAGGGTTTCG
This sequence comes from Crataegus laevigata, assembly GCA_963580275.1. Lineage (NCBI taxonomy): Eukaryota > Viridiplantae > Streptophyta > Magnoliopsida > Rosales > Rosaceae > Crataegus > Crataegus laevigata. The sequence continues at coordinate 10,010,398 of OY756951.1, forward strand.
AAACCAGATCGAGGAGGGGATAAAACGCAGGGAGAAGTTTACTGTGCCATGGGAGACGAGGGCACCGTTAGGGTTTGGTGCTGCTACCTTATCCGTCGTCGTCTTGGCTGGCTTTCTTCATCTCTCTCTCTCTCTCTATCTCTCTCTCTCTCTCTCTCTCTCTCTCTCTCTCTCTGTGTTGCCACTGTTTCTCTCTCTAGGTTGGGTTAGAGAAATTCTTCCTGTGGGGCGACAAAGTGAAAACCGTGAGCCGATAAGAGCAACTCCACCCCTAAGACTGGGTGCCAGCACCCAGCCCATTTATCCACTCAAGTGAACAGTAACAGACTCCAATGAACAGTAATAGGCCACTGCATCTCCACCCCTAAGACTGGGTGCCAGCGCATTTATAATATTTTTAAATTTTTTGTAAAAGAATAAAAAAATAAAATAGTTTTAATTTCGAATAGGATTTTTAACGAATCTCGTCACGCCACGTGTCATTATCCGAATGTACTATTTTGTGAATAGATTTTCGCTAAGATTTTCAACCAATTCTGACGTGCCACGTGTCACGTACGGTTTACAATAATTTAGTCAAGTTTTCGATAAGATTTTCAAACAATCTCGTAATGACACGTGTCATTATCCGAAACGTACTATTTTGTGGATAGATTTTCGATAAGATTTCCAACCAATTCTGACGCGCCACGTGTCACTTCCGGATTACAATAATTTAGCCAAGATTTCGATAAGATTTTCAACCAATCACGTAGTGCCACGTGTCACATCCGGATTACAATAATTTTGCCAAGATTTCCATTGGATTTTCAACCAATCACGTAGTGCCACGTGGCATTGTCCAGAACCTCATCCTTACTTTTTTCGTCCATATAAACCCTACATCTCTACATCTATCCTCACACCAATCTCAATCCTTCTTTTTTGCTCAGAATCATTGTTCATCGTTTTCAAATCTTGAGTTCTTATTACAATGTCTTCTTCAAGGAGAGTGTATAAACAGTTGCAGGAGCAACAGAAAAGGTTGTTGGCACAACAGGCAGAATTGGCCAATCTCCAGGAAGATGGAGGTGGAGATGAGGCTTTCTTCATGGAAGAGGATGAGGATGATCACCATAGAAGGCAGAGGGCTTCACATTCCCGCCGTGTCATGGAAGCCGTGGGGCAGATAGCTAAACCCAGACGTGCTGCAAACCTCGATAGAAAAAGGGAAAGACGAGGTAAAGATCTGTTAGAAGATTATTTTATTCCCAACAGCATATTCCCAGATCATATTTTTAGACGTCGTTTTAGAATGCAACGAGGTTTGTTCGACAAAATCATGAGTGCTATTTGCAACCATGATCCATACTTTGTGCAAAAAGAGGATGCTTTTCATGTTCTAGGTCTTCTTCCGGAGCAAAAAATTACGGCTGCCTTGCGAATGCTTGCATATGGAGCATCTGCAGATCAAGTGGATGAGATCGCGAGGATGGGAAAAACAACTGTTCTGGAGGCCCTGATGCGTTTTTGCTCTGCAATTGAAGCCCTCTACACCAATGAGTACCTTCGGAAACCCACGCCAAGGGACATGCGAAGGCTTTTAAGGAAGGGAGAGATGCGAGGCTTCCCTGGGATGATTGGAAGCATTGACTGCATGCACTGGACTTGGAAAAACTGTCCAAGTGCGTGGCAAGGAGCTTATGGCAACAGAAAAGGAGCCAAAAGCATCATTTTGGAAGCGGTAGCTTCATTTGATACCTGGATTTGGCATGCTTTTTTCGGTGTTCCTGGAGCTCAGAATGACCTAAATGTCCTTGCCCAATCCCCAGTGTTCGACGACCTGCTGCTAGGAAAATCGCCGAAATGCACATTTCGGGTTAATGGTACCCAATACGAGGGATCATACTACCTTGCAGATGGCATTTACCCAAGGTGGGATACATTTGTCAAAACAGTGCCGCATCCACATACTGAAAAAGAAAAACACTTTGCAAAATGTCAAGAAGGGTGTAGGAAGGATGTTGAGCGTTGTTTTGGTATCTTGCAAGCTCGTTGGGCGATTGTTAGGGCTGCAGCTAGAATGTTTGATGTCGAGGCTCTTCGATCCATCATGATGACTTGTATTATTCTCCACAACATGATTGTTGAAGATGAATATGATTATGATGCCGTCGATGAATATGAGCCGGATCCGATCAACAACTCACAAACACGTATCTACTATGCTCATGACAATACCGAAGATCCCGTGCAACACGAGCCGTTGGAACGGGATGGACGTTACAATGAATTGATCGTTCAGCGGTACACTCACTTGCAAGAGCCATACATGCACATAACCCGCCAGAATGACTTGATTGACCACCAATGGGGATTGCAAGAAGGTGAAGAAAATTAAAATGAGGCTTGTGGTTGAAGAATAAAGTGTAATTTTTTTTTTAAGTTTATGTAATTCTATGTAGTGTGTTTTGTTTTTAAGTTTATGTAATTTTTTTTTTTTAAGTTTATGTAATTCTATGTAGTGTGTTTTGTTTTTAAGTTTATGTAATCTTATTTGGTGAGTTTATGTAATCTTATTTGGTGAGTTTATGTAATCTTATGTCATGTGTTTAACTAAAGTACAAAAATAAATAAATTATCACATTGAAATTGCATAATAAATTAAATAAAAGTAAATAAAGTTCTAACAATAAATAAGAAATAACATAAAAATTTAAATAAAGTTCAAAAGAAAAAAATAAAAAACATAAAAATTACATAAGAATTTAAATAAAGTACTACAAATAAATACTAAATTATACAAAGTCATTGGAGCTAGGATATGTGGTGCTAGGATCTTGGTTGCTATGATTTGTGTAGCTAGAACCCCCTTGATAAATTTCTGCATCTCTTGCACGCCTCCTTCGCATGACATCTTTTTTTTCTGAGCTCCAAAAATATTTAGAATTCGGAGACATTCCTATTAGAGACTTGCTCATAGTGTCACGATCTGCTTGAGCCATCCTTTCTTCTCTAAGCAATTCATTTTCTCGCTGCAGTGCTTCTCTAACCAGCTCGTTCTCTCGATTAACTATTTCTCTTTGTCTCTCAGCCGCCGCATCACGAGCCTCAGTAGCTGCTAGTAGTGCTGCCATTGCAGCATTTTTCTCCTCATCTCTAGCCTGTTCCCGTGCCATGGTAAGTTCACCTTGGCGAGCAAGTTCCTCCATATATTTAGTGTAGTCATTTTTGGAAGAACTACCTTTTTTCTTTGATGCCTTTTTACCTTGAGGCCTGAGTGAATGACGAGTTGGTTGGGTCTCGGGGACTTGTTCTGGCGTCCCTTCCGTGTCTTCAAATGTGTCGGCTTCTTGTTCGGCCGTGTCTGGTTCTGGCGAACTATGTAGACCCACGCTGTGCATGACAACTTCTGGACCGATTGGGACAATTTTGTATCTAGGGCAATCTTTGACAACTTCCCAACATTCCCATTTGTTGAATGATGTGTTATGGTTCTTTGCATTGTAGAATGCTTGAGCTTGTAGTGTCTATAAAAATGTGGGATAAGATAGTGTTAAAAATGCGGGTGTAATACAAATAAAATAAAATAACAATAGAGGGGAAACAACAATATAAATGTGTGTGTGTATATAAAAATTACATAAGAAATGACATAAGAAATGAAATAAAAATTACATAAGAAATTACATATTAAGGAAAAATATTAATAGTAAATAGAGGGGAAACAACAATATAAATGTGTGTGTGTATATAAAAATTACATAAGAAATGACATACAAATTAAATAAAAATTACATAAGAAATTACATATTAAGGAAAAATATTAATACTAAATAGAGGGGAAACAACAATATAAATGTGTGTGTGTATATAAAAATTACATAAGAAATGACATAAGAAATGACATACAAATTAAATAAAAATTACATAAGAAATTACATACAAATTACATAATAAATTACATAAAAATATTGTTACCTGATCCGCTAAACTCGTCCCACTACGCAGATTACCGGAAGCAAGAGAAACGCCGTTTTTCCAACAAGTAAATGATGCATTGAGTTTTTTCCAACGACCTTGAAGACCTTGACTAGTTCTAGAGTCTTTTCCATGTACATCGCAAAACGCTTTCGTAATTTTACTCCACATTTCTCGCTTATCCATCTCATTACCCGTAAGCGGGTCATGAGTAGTGCGAACCCAACTTTCACACAACGTAAGATCTTCAATGAGCTTCCACGAAACCATTTTTTCTCTCTTAAAGTGTAGAAAATATTGAAATGTAGAAAGTATAGAAAGTGTAGAAATATTGAAATGTGGTGTAAAGTGGAAGATGAGGGTTAGGTATTTATAGAAAAAAAATTTAAATTTTTTTCTGTATTTTAAAAATAATTTTCTGTATTTTTTAATAATTTTAAATTAATTTTAATGGGTTTAATTAATCTGGACCGTTGGATTTGAAAAATATTCAAATCCAACAGTCAATATAATGCCACGTGTCCAACGGTCATAAATCTGACCGTTGGGGTTTTTTTTTTTTTTTTTTTAATAGGAAAAACGTGGACCGTTGATCTTTGATCGAACGGTCCATTTTAAAACAGAAATTTCAAATTTTTTTACCGTTGGAAATCCAACGGTCTAGAAGAACTAGCCGTTGGAAATCCAACGGCATATAAGACGTCCACGTGGCTCATCCCAGACGCAAAGCAAGTGGGCCGACACGCGGGCCCCACCGCCTGCCGGGCTGTCGCGCCACTCGCCCAAACCCGCGCGTGTTCTGCACGCGCCAAACAAATGAGCCGGCTTCTTGGTCTGTCCATTTTGGGCTGGCCCAGAGGCTGGCACGGGCTTGTGCCAGGCAAATGGGTGGGGTGGACTGCAAAAACTGGGTCCTGGCCTTCATTTGGACTGGGTGCTGGCCTATTTTGGCAGCAGTGGAAGTGCTCTAAGGGGCAAAGAGAGCCTTGAGAGAGAGAGACTGGCATCCGGATCTCAAAATCCCTATTAAACTCGATTCCAATCTCCTTTCGCATCCGGAGCTTTTTTTTTTTTTTAAATTAGAAAATCTCGATTTATTAATTTAATTTTCTTGTGTCACTGTTTATTTATTTTTATTTTTAATTATTTTTTACTTTTTTTAATTTCATCAATCAAACTTTTTCTTTTTCACTTTGGCCCCCACTGTGTTCTCCACGTCGTGCCCAAAGTGCCCATGTTTTCGGGGGCCCGCTGTTTTTTTCTAGCGTTCGATGACGGATTTACCGTTACGGTAATTTCAAGCGACTGCAGTTTCGTGTCACGTTTTGATTCCGATGACTTCGGTGTTTAATTTTTTAGTGTTTATCGGTCGAGTTGACTCTTTGATCTTGCTGAAAATTTGAATTTGTATAAATATTTATTTATATCTCGTTGATAAGAAGATATTTAGAGGTGTATTCAACTGAAATTTTAATAGACTTTAATTTTTTTAATGAATTTAAGTGATTCTCTAGAATTCAATGAGTATTCAATCAAGATTTTAAGATAATTTATTAAAATCCTTAGAAATTCATATGCATTCAATTAGGATTTTAAATTTTTTTATAACATTTCACATGTATTAGAATTTGATTTTAAAGAATTTGAAAAAATTGAGAAACTAGAGGGAATTAGAGAGATTTTGTAGTGTATTTTAAGTATCCACAAATCTCACATCTCCCCAAAAGATTTTGAGGGAACTAAATCAAAATTTTACATTCAATCTCTACAAATCAATTAGACTCTATAAAAATCCATAAATTATAAATCCATTAGACTTTATTTTGGACACAGTTATTTTATCTTTACACCCAACTAACAAGTTTTACATATCAAACTTCCAAGTTTACTCTTAAATAAAGGGGTGTGATATCCACACACCTCTTTTTACTTCTCATACACCCTTCTAATTTTCGGTCGTCGGATTGGATGAATTGAAGAATATCAACGGACAGAAATTAACAAGTGGTGTGTGAGAAGTAAAAATGAGTGTGTGGATAGCACACCCCCTAAATAAATAAGAAAAAGAAAATAAAATAAAATAAACATTAGTGTTTTTACCTCTACATCCCATAACTCCAAAACTGGCACACCAGTGCACTCCTCCATTATTTCCGACAAAACCCACGCAAATAATAACAAAATATTCTCTCTAGTTCATCACCGAGTCAGCTTGCTAGAAATCCATATCAACCCTCATTTATAATTTCAACGTAGGTTTTCAACTGATATGTTTGCTTGTTTGAACCATTATTTGGGAGTTGGCTACTTGCACAAATTATTAAAACTAACAAGTCAACTTGCTAGAAACCCTTGTTGCTATCTCTTCTAAATAGACACTTACATGGAAGCTTTTTTCTCATATTGCAGGAATTTATTTCATGTCCAATGAATTGGTGAGAAGTTTTTTCCGCTAAAATTATAAATGAGGGCCACTAAGGGTTTCATGCAACACTGGTTTCTAGCAAGCTTACCTGTTGATGAACTCATGAGCATATTTTGTTGTCATTTGGGTGTGTTTTGCGGGAAATAATGGATGAGTGCAGATATGTGCCATTTTTTTGAGTTATTGGGTGTAGAGATAAAAATACCAATGTTTATTTTCTGATTCTGAAGTTATTTAAGGGCAAACTTGAAAAGTTTAGTAGAGAAATTTTTGTAGTTGGGTGTAGAGATAGAACAGCTAGGTCCAAATAAAAAATTTCAACTTATTATTATGCAAATATAAGGAAAAAAATGACAATTCTTATCTATATTGTAAGAGAACTACAAATAAGACTTTTTCAAAAGTGGAAATCTCGATGGACTCTGGGTCGTCTCATTTTTTTGCACAATATTTTATAATGTTAGCATAAATATTGATATTAAACTGCGAAGCAGCAAATAGTCCATGAAGAGTTCTACTTCAAGAGAGTAATAAAATGGTTTGGATATTTATGTTAGGTTCGTTATTGTTGTATTACACTTTTATTGGTTTTAGAAGAACAATGATTGGCTACTCAATGATGAGTAGGAACTCCTACTCAAAACTCTGTATTCGAATCACATAGCTTTGTACTTATGATAAAAACTGTTCATATTATGAATCACTTTGTCAAGATCATCTATGCAAAAAATGATTTAAAACTAAGGTCGTTTAGTTCGTATATTGTAGCAAATCCACAGGCAGTTCATAATGCTCTTATCAATTTCGTTCATCTGTTTTTATACAATTCAATGACTAAATGGCCTTAGTTTTTATTATTTTTTGCAGAGGTGATCTTTATAGAGTGATTTATAATATGAATAGTTCTAATCATATACACGAAGTTCTATGAATCGACAACGAACAGTTTTGAGTATGAACTCCTACTCATTCTTTGAGTAACCAAGTATTCTTCGTTTTAGAATTATTATTTGAAAAAATGTTAAGGGTGTACTTTTTTATGATGTAAACCAAAAAAAAAAACTTCATTGTTTTATGCTTCTATTAATTATAGGAAATTGTTATTTCCACCCCAAATTCTCATTATGCACTTCTAAACTTTTTATATCTAAAAAAGAAAAATACACTTGTAAGCAATGCAAAATAAAAAAAAATCAAGTATCAATAACAGTTCTCTAATTACATTGCTAATATAAACATTATTCTTAAATTCAACCATCAAACCCTAAAACATCATCTTAAATACGAGTAAAATTGTGACAGCTCGTCCCGAAATAATTTTATCGCGGCGTGTAATTGACGTTTTTGCCCTTACACATTGGGTGTGATGTGTGTAATTGGGCCAAGGAATTGGACCAATTACATTTATTTCTAATTGTTTGGACCTAATAGGAACTTAAGTCCTTAGCATTTTGTTTGGTTGTGATTGGGTGAAAATTGAAAGCACACACACACCCACACACGTGCACCATTGGGATCCCTTCCCATTTCTATTTTTGTCTCTCTATCTCCTTCTCGAGCTTTCTCCCAATTTCCATACAATCATACGAACGACCTCACATCCCACATTTCTGGACACAAATCGAAGCTACAAACATCCTCATCATCCTATTTGCAACTTTGTGAACCCAACCATACCTTTGGTTGGACGGAAAGACCTCGAAAACCCTAGAAATAGTAATCTCCAATGAAGTGTATTGTTCATGCAATTGTGATCGTGGATGTTTCAGCAAGTTTTAAGGTCATAGGAAGCTCTAAAACATCTTCATGAAGCTCGGGGAGTAACTTTGGAGCATTTTGGACATCGGAATACTCGAGATCATCATGTTGCAATTTTGGCCGATTTTCATGAAGTTTTTCTTGCGATTTTCCAGCGAAGTTAAGCCCTAAAAGTGGTACAAATCTCTTCTTCTCGTCTTAAGCTTCATTTTGATATAAAAATCGTGAAATTTGGTGTAGAAATGAGTGAGTTATGAAGTTTGGAAGAATTTCCTTGTTTTCAGCGATGCAGCGGTGGTCGGTGCCAGACTCCGGCGACCTAAGGTTGAAAGAAGGGAATATTCCACCAACTTTGACGGAATATTCCCTAACGGCTTTAGGGAATCCGTTAGTGTGCCAGGCACGTGGGACGTCGGAAATTTTTTTGAAAAATATGGGGGTGTTCGTGGGATTGAGTAGATCATGTTGGTATATTCAAACACCCCAATTGAGCAATGTATGAGAAGTTATTACCTAATGTTGGTTATGTGCGTATAATTGACAGTTTTATAGTTGTTTCGCATATAGGTGAGACCTATCTTGAGGACGAGCGCAGTCAAGCGAGACTCGGGGGCTACGATCCCTCCACATATCACTGAGTGGGCTTTTATTTTCAGTATATATATATATATATATATGTGCTTGGTATTTTTCCCAGAAAGTGTGTTTTAATGATTTTATAAACTATAATGGCATGTCAAATAGTATTTATATTCTAGTATAGTTTTTGTGATGATTGTTGCTTGGCGTTGCGGATGCTCAGGTAAGTCAGAGGTTAAGGCTTAGCCTTCACGTGATCGTTCACCTCCCGCACCACACGCTCACCTTGGATCCAAGGCAGGTGTCAGCCTGTCGTATAGATCACTATAGGTGGTTCTGACTCGTAGGTGACTTGCGATACTTCGCACAGCCTTCACGTGATCGTAGCACTGAGCCTATTTATATATATACACACCCAACCTGTTGTACAGACCATTATAGGTGGTTTCGACTCGTGTGCAGGAAATTAGTAGATGAGCTGTAGATTCAACTGTACAGGTCACGTTAGGTGACTCCGGCTAACATATTGTTGTTGCTGGCATTTTGTGGCTATTGATTTATCTCACCTGATTTATATATCTCTTAGCTGGATAATGTGACATGATATATTCTGGATTTACCATTTTCCTAGTATGATTTGAGATATGATTACGTATACTATTTTTTGGGAAGTATACAGGTTTTATAGAGAGGGGTTACTACTTTTGATATTGAAATGATTTTGAAAGGCTTGGTTTTTGCCCACTCACGTTTTCTGTTTTGCGCCCCTCCAGGTTTTAGGTAGAAGTGACTGTTGGTGGCTAACAAGGATCTTACGGCAATTCTGACAGAACACCATCAATGTAGGACTTTCTCTGGGTTTTGTTTAATTAGTACTTGTTCGTTCCGGATTGCACCTAGGTTAATTATGCTCTGATGTTGTACTTTATCTTGAATTCTCGTCACGTTTTACCCACTTGGACTTTTTGTGTAAATTAATCAGTTTGGTTTTCTTTCATTCACATTTTCACTTTAGTACTTCCGCACAACGCACTTGGCTACGTCACCCTCACGTGACAGCCAACACGCCCTGATTTTGGGTCGGGGTGTGTCAAAAATACCATAAAAGTATCAATGCATGAATAAGTTTTTTGAAAAAATTCACCTGCAAATAAATAACTCATCCATTTTTTACTTCAGAAGTTCGCGTAGTAATGCATGAACTAGAAAATTTCACTTGATATCTACCAGAAAATAAATAACTTGTCCATTTTTTTCTTCAAACTTCCCCTAACAACATCCTTAAAAAACCAATATTTACAAAGCAAATATCTTGATGTCATATGTGCATGAGATATACAAAATTGCCAAGTTAATTACTCACAATAATCGAATAAAATGAAAAGAAAAAACAAAGAATCACCCACTCACCAAGGCTATTTAATTAAGCATAATATCAAGCCTCAAAAAGTTGATTATTCTCCAAGTAGATAGGCAAGGGATAACTTGTCAAAACCTCTAGGAATAAGAATCAAATATATACATGTAACAAACAAAATGAGAGCATCATTTTAAAAGCGTCAGGCTGCTGAGAACTTGACAAATAAGGCATTTGGAAGCTCCACCCTGCAATTCTTCGTTTCTTTTCCTCGAATTAAGCTGCGTATTCCAAAGTTTTTCTTAACCTCTCTCGTGGACTCGAGCTCTATCTGCGCAACCAAATCTGCGAACTCCCGGAGAAGTAAAAGGGATCAGTCAAGACCAGTTTTAGCTAGGCCTTGTTTGTCCTTTGGCTTGATCGGAGATGGATAAGTCATGGGAGCCCTTTTGGAAGTGCCCTACCAGATAGTGTCCTTCCTAATTTTGACAAAACGTCCTTGGTAAACTTGTCGACATGAGGATGTAGATCATGACCTTACGTATATATACACACATACAAACACATAACCTGGTGGTATTTGATGTTGCAACTTTCACTATTGGGTTGAATGTTTTCTTTTTCATTTTTGGAGAGCGGTTAATTAAACTTGAGAAGACTTTCAGCATTAATGCATGACGAAGTATCGCTAAACTTGTGTGAGGTTGCAACTTTCACTATTGGGTTGAATGTTTTCTTTTTCATTTTTGGAGAGCGGTTAATTAAACTTGAGAAGACTTTCAGCATTAATGCATGACGAAGTATCGCTAAACTTGTGTGAGGCTTTGCTTGCCATTGGATTTTGCCGAGTGACACTACAACTCACTCAAAACTCGCCACATGGCCAGTTTTATATATATTTTTATATTTAAAACTCCCATAATTATTTTTTTTACTAATTATTATACACTATAAGATTAATCTAATAGTTAATTCTTTTTTCCTCTTAGATATGCATTTGAGCGTTTAAATTGGAATGCCCTTTAACGCTCTGCTAAGTAACTGAGTTTTTGTAATAATTCAAGTATCTTTTGGAGCAATCAATGATGAAGAAGCGCCATAGTTAGGCAGTCTCCCACAACGTCAAGAAGAGGCAAAATACTGTTTCCACAATTCTGAAGTTAAATTAGATATTTGCTTTACAATGATAAAAAAACAAAACAAAATAGTTGTGAAACAGTATTTTGTGTAAAATATGGATATGTAATCGTTTTTCTTTTGGTAGCATCGATCATTTTTTTTAAAGGTACATTAATGAGGATGAGGTGCTAACAGAGGGCCTCGATAAAAATTTTGCCAAGATTTTCAAACCGGTCGAAGAGATAAAAAGTGTCCCGCACCAACATAAATAATTAAGAATTACAATCCTCAAAGGGCATTTCAACGAGACATTTGGAAATTGATAGCTCATCTTCGTTATGTTCCTTAAATTAGCTACTGTCATAATACTTGATTCAAATATTGTTATTCAAGTATAAATGCTTTTGTAGTAAATCGAATTATTACATTTATAGCAAGAAATGAAATCCCACATCCGTTGTGCTATGATTCAAGCATAAACATCTCCCTCCATTTTGTTGCCCTTGTGACCATATTTTTACGAAGAAAGAAAAAACACAGAGTAGGAAAGAAGACGACAGAGAAAGTTTGGGAAGAAATTAAAAGGAGAGAGAGAGAGAGAGAGAGAGAGAGAGAGAGAGAGAGAGAAGAGGAAAAAAATGAACCACTAATTAAATTTTATGGTGTGTATTAATTAGTACAAAAAATAATTATAAGAGTTTTAAATATAAAAGATTATATTTAAGATTTGTCATGTGACGAGTTTTGATTGGATTGTTGTGCCACTCAGCAACGTTCAGTGACAAGCAAAGCCTCACACAAGTTTTTTCTCATGATTTACAAGTCAATTGTTATAAACAGATAAAGCAATCAACCAAAAATAATAAAAAAGGATATGCCATAGCCCATTATTGAAATGCTGATTTCTTGTTAGATAATTATCAGAGTAACAAAATAGTTATCGAACAGCTCTTAATTACATCATTTTCAAATTGTTAAACGAAATAAATTTTGCATTATTTTTTATATTTTGTACACATGTTCCATCAGTTAGAATGGCATCATAATATATAACAATATTCTTAACAAGATAATAACTCTTAAATCCATGTTATGGCTCGTTCATAAATACTTTCAAAATGACTAAAAGCGTTTTTGGTGAAAATGTTTTTGAAACTAATCTGTAACAAAATGGCAAGTGAATTCTGAAAAAACAATTTATCATTTTTTGAAAAAAAGTACATAACTGATTCTTGCAGAAAACAATTTTAATGCTCTTGGAATTGGAACCCACAAATATTTTGTTTTAAAAACACTTTCATTAGTTTAAAAGTAATTTCAAACAACTGCCTAAATATTTTATTTTCCACGTATACAAGTGAAATGTTATTAGACATAGTAGTCTACTACATTGTTCTCTAGTATAATGTCTTTAAGTTAGCTCACCAAACTTCCATTGTTCATAAATTGACGTGAAACTTCACTCATCGAATGCTTTGGGACCGTATTTCGAATTTCCCAAATAATCATTTTGGCAAATCTAGAATTCATATTAATTAAAACTTCACTTAGAAGTTTATTTACACGACAACGACAGATGACAATATAAATCTCATGTCAAAAAATTGTTAATTAGCTTTACTTAGATGTTATGCTTTTAATATAATATAGAGCTCAAATTCACGTGTCGAATTTGACGTTGAAGAATCAAAGTCTTACTTACTATATATCATACTCTTAAGGGGGGATTTGATACACTGGATTAGGATTGGATTGGTAATTTTGACTTGGATTGGTTTGGCTTGTGTCGGGTTGGTTTTATTTAGGCCCTAATTTTAAATGATTTAAAATAAATCCACATAAAAAATTGTATAATTTCAGCTTATCGAGTGGTTAATTAATCTAGTCTTGTCCAAGCAAATTACCTCATTGCATATGATTCTGTTAATTTGGCGGCCGAACAAATTAATCATCGACACTAAAGTTGCCGATCAAAACATTTTGGTGTTGATTTTTTTGGAAGAATCAAGGCTGTTTTAAGCTTTTAAAAGTGCAGATCAAATTGTAATGAAATTAACTTGTGAAGGACCTCACTGGACTTCTGTTCATTATGATTTGGCCTCCCGGGCATGTTTGGAGACCCACTTCCGGTATCCCAAGAAAGAATGGCCTTTACTTTCCCTCTGGCTGTAAGGTGGCCCTCTATTATCCCTACTGTTCCTGCCATACCTACCGTCTCCACGTGAAAATGACGGCCTGAAGCTCTCATCTTCCAGCATCTTGTCAACAGGCCGAGACGATCCATACCCATGACTAGAATCATCGGAAAACACGTTCCAAGCACCCTGCTTACGATGACCTTCGGAAAATATTTAAACGGGAAGGCAAAGATAAATAATTAACTCAAGCAAAGTATTTGAACTAAGCATAACTCAAGCAAAATACATTTAAACAGAGCAAAAAATTAAAGGCAATAACCATTTTTCCAAAAATATCAAAGAAAAACATAGATTGCCCATGTCAGATCTCCACAGTTTCGCAGATCTAAAGTGCTGAAACTTAAGAAAAACACCCCAAACCGCTTACTGGTGGAAAGAACATGCTCCTAAAGATTAAGTACTTTACAAACCCAGCCCCATATCATTGTTTTTTGTTCTAAAAAACCCACCCCTCAAAAAAGTGATTCTACAACCCTAGAACAGCATAATAATGCAATTTGTGTGTGCATATATTTGGTGCCAATAATTTTAATACTGGACATACAGATAAGAAACAAAGAACATACAAATACATGGCGGTCTGCGAAAATCGCCGGAAGACCAATGATTGAAGTCGCGAGGTGCATGATGGGGCGAGTCCCTACATCATATATGCATTACTCACTCGTACGTAAAAAAATAGTATTGACATTGATTATATAAGATAGCTAATTCGCACCTACGAGATAAATCAAATTATGGTTAACAAATCAATGATTTAAAATTCACAAATTAAATTATTAGGAAAAAAGATGCATAAATTGGGGATTAAAAATTTAATACAGGACAAAATGGGTATAAACACATGGTTTAAGTCTAAAAGAAATATTCTCCATGGATTAGAATGAAGTTTCCTATAAACTTATGTATGGATAGGGCAGTTTGCAGTCTTGTCAGCATCCCAAGATGTCCCGTTGAAACTCAAAGGAATCCTTAGATTGTAGATGACCTCACCCCGTTGATTTTTCTCATCCTGGAAAGCAATGACCACGTCGATACTGTAAAGATCAGATGTCGGGGTCGCATATTCCTGAAGCAACATATCGTGCCCTTGAACGTCTACATTCCGAAAAACGACTGTGCTCTTGCGCGTCGACCTCCACAGATCCATCAAAGTCACCTGACCAATTCTCTTGTCTTGATAGTATGCACTGAGTTTGACGTCAATCAACGTGTGGAAGAGTTTCTTCTTAGGGTTTGTGAGGGTGATGTTGAGGGCGAGGTTGTACGAGAGAGTACGATTGCTTTGGGTGTAATTGAATTGGCTTAGATAAGCACCGTTGATGGTGAAGTCGGGGCATTTGTACTCCGAAGTTCTTTTGTGGGACAGCAACTGGAGCCCAATCATAACTGGGAAAGGCATGAGTAAAAGAGCAATCACAAAGACGACCAAACAGATTTGGCTGAGAGCTTTTAGTGGCAGACATGCCTAAGGAGCCGGGATTCTCGCAGTCTGAGCTTGTAGTTGCAGTCATGGTGAAGATATAAAGGAAGGAGAGTATAAATTGCAGACACGGCTAAGATCGATATATATATATATATATATATATTTGAAGTTAAGAGAGAATAAAGCGGGTGTTGTGAAAATTGGACTGAATCATGAGAACGAGGCTGGGCATTAATATATATACAACACTTACAAGGACAATTCTAATACGTGCAGGAGTAGGACTAGAATTTCAAAGACAAAACAAATCATCAAGAGTCTATTACTCCGTATTTGTCTTGAACTGGGATGGTAGAGTTCATAGGAAAAGTGGTTTATTATTTAGAAATGGAAAAATTAGTATCCGGTCCCTAGTTACTAATGTTCATTGAGTAAAACCTTATTAGTTTTCATATTTTGATCCAAATCTCTAGTATTAATGTCATAATGAATTTATGTCAGTTGCATAATTTTTTTAAATAAGAATTAATAATTAACTTAGAATTTTAATACTCACACCTTTATTAAACGTCTAACTAATTTTCAATTTAAAACATTTCCAAAAAAAAAAAAAGAATTAGAATAAGTTTGTACCCATTAGCTTTTTTTTAAAAAAATGTTTTCAATTATATGTACCCATTCTTGTAATTTTTTCAAATTTTTAATCTTAGAATGTACTTATTTTTAAATACACCAATTTGTTATATTTTTATATAAAATCTATTCAATTTTTTTTCTAGTCCATTTTTAAACTTTTATGGTTACATTTTTTTTCTTTGATTTGAGAATGTATCTATGTCAAGTTTAATTGAAGAAATTTACTGATGTTATTAAGTCAATATCTTCTTTTTTTTTTGTGATTTTAAAGAATGTACCCATGTTATGGTACAATAATTTTTTGGTTAATTTTGATGAATGTACCCATGTTTATACACACACACACTACAACAAATATGACCTTTGGGCACAAAATTATGGACACAATTGAGGGATTTGTGTGTCTTTCAACACAAAAAGATTAAAACAGTGCCCATTCAATAAAGGACACTACATATTGTGCCCAATATCAAAAAATGGACACAAACATATTTTCTGACAACTTTGTTTAAAAAAGTGAACTCAAATATATTATTGTGCCTATATTTTACATCTAAGAGCACAATTATTTGTTTTTTATTATTTGTCATAAACTTATGGCCCCACACCCCATTTTTTCTCTCTCCCCTTAACCCACCCACACTGCACCCCCTTATTTCCCCTTTCTCCTCTCTGCCTCCCTTAGACTCTCTCTCTCCAACCTCTTTCTCTATGTAACTTCCATCTCTCTCTCATTCTTGATCTCTCTTATATTTGCCTCCCTCAGACTCCTTCATCTTGCCTCTGTCACTCTATCTATCTGTCCTCCCACATTAGTGGGATCACCCAAATTCGTTGCTTGAATCATGACTCCACCCACACCAATCCTCAATCCTCAGTCTTCACTTCGTGAATTTGTCCCCTGAATCGCGATTCCACCCACTGTTCACACCACCTCGCTCGAATCGAGCTCTCGGTCTTAGTCCTCACTCCTCCTCACTCCACAAGGTAAGAATATCATGCAATAAATTCAACCAAAGTTCATGGATATTGGTTTATTTTGAATTCGGTTAGTGATTTTGAATATGGGTTCTGAATTAGGGCTTTTGAAAACGGTCTCTGAATTAGAGATTTTGGTTTAGGGTCTCTTTATACCTCTCTCTCTCTCTCTCTCACTCCTCTCATATCTAGGTTTTTCTTCTCTTTTTTTTCTTTGAAAAACACCAACACCACCCATGCATCATATTTGAGTTCGTGTTTTTTCGTTTCGAGTTTATATCTTATGAGATCTGACATATATATTTTGTATCTCGCCTCATTGCTTGTGGATTTGAGTTTTGAATTTATTTTACATTTTTTTTCGTACTTGCCCGCTGCATGCAATTTTGGATATGAATCTGATGGATTTTTGGTTAATTCATACTGTGAAGTTTCTCGGTGACTGGTTTGGTCGACCCGATCCAACTCATATTAGAGCTGTCTCCGCAACCTCAAAGGCCCTGCCCTTGTCACGCCCCCATTGCCGGTTCGTATTCTGTATTTGTATGGAAGAATTTCATATCTATTATTATATTTACGGAGCCATGTTGCTTAGAATTTTAGGATTTTGGATCTTCAATTTTTGGAAAAGCGTAAGTTTTTTTATTGATTTATTAGGAGTTGTCTTGATTCCACCCCTCCCCCAATAAGTATTTATTCGTTTTTTACTTTTCTTTTATGGTGTGGCAGCATTGAAAGAAGAGGATTTAGTAATTGGATCTAGGTAGAGATGAAACCAGAAGTGAAATACAAAAAAATGTATTCAGATATAAAGTTCTTAAGGTGCTAATGTTTAATCATGTTAGTACAAGTTTCATCATGGAAAATGCAATATCGTTATACTGTCTATGCTAACTTAAACAAATATTTAATAGGTATGTGATTAAAATAAGCAACTCACTTTGACCATAAATAATATGCATACTTATATATTTCTGTGATTCAAGTGACCATGAGCTGAATGTATTATCTCCAACCCAAAAGTTGCTTTTACAACCCAAAGTGAGGAATTTGAATCTTTGAGATGGCAGATCTGGAACTTATAGGTACTGATTTTAATTAACTCTTTGTAGGTGTAATTTTGGACTGATTGTGTTTTGAATTCAACCATATTTGTGTTGGCTTTTGATGAATATTGTAGTATATGTTAGCCGAGTGAGTCTTTTCTCACTGACATCAAGCTAGAGATTATGTCAGTCTTCAACAGTTTTTAGCCATGGTCGCTGTTAATAGCATTAATTCTATTTGGTCAATTTCTACGGTTTGTTACAAAATGTACCCTGGTCTTTGTGTTTGAATACTGGAATCAAAATGAAGATGATAATATTTCTGCACCAAATCTAAACCTTGAGCAATTAGCCATGTAATCTTATGCAGAGTGTGATGAGTCTGAATAATGTAGTAATGCACAGTCGGTTATTGGAGGGTGGACTTATTTTTAATACTTGTGAACTTATTTTTTATGAGGAATATTTGTATACTTTCCGCATCCATTGTTGGTTGTTCTGGATGGTGGAGTTGTTATATAAGAATCATCTTAAAGCCAGTGGTGGAAAGACCCTTGAAGCAAATAAGAGTCCTCCCACAAAGGTATTCCCTTCTTACTTTCTTTATCCCTTCTTTTTCTTTGCTCTTGTAAAGTGTGTGGTTTTTCTTTATCTTTGCATTTGTTATTCATGACTTTTGTGAGAGTCCATATACTGCATGTCATCTGATTAATTCGTTTATGGAGCAACAAAGATTTGATGAGGTGCAAGGCCTGCTGGGAAGACGCATCTATCCAAAAATGTTTGCTTTCAAATTTTTTTTTGTATTAGAGAGAAAATATGTAACACTACAATATATGTTTGTGAGATTCAGAAAGTGAAAGTTGGTTTCATGGTTGCAGGCTTTCTTCATTTCGTGAAAATTTAAATTTTTGCATTTCCTAAATTTAGATTCAATTTTTCAAATTTTGATTTTTATTAATTAATTAATATTGGCACAATTACAATATAAGTGCCAATGTGGCTGCAAAAGCTGATCTGAAAAGTTGTCATAACGGGGCACAAATGGGCCATTATTTGTGCTTGCCTCTCTGGCACAAACACCCCTATTGTGCCCTTTTAGAAATAGTGACGCCCATAGAGGGCACAGACATAAAGATAGTAGCTACATTGTTGCTATTGGTCTATGAGCACAATTGTTGGTGCTTTTTGGCCTCAAAGGGCACATATAATTTATTGTGTGCAGTGCTCATTTTTCTTGTAGTGACACACACACACACACACAAAATAGTATATTTATATTTTAATATTTTTAATCTCACAAATTATGGTTTTTTATTTAAAATCCCATTAATATAAAAAACTATAAATTTCATTTTTCAATTTAAAAAATATAGTAACATACATAGAAATAAATTATCACATTAATTTCAGGAACTTCGATTAAAAATTGAAAACCAACAAGGTTTCAATCAAAGAATATTTATAATTAGGGACCGCATTCAAAGTCTCCCTTTAGAAAAATAAATTTTGTGGGCTCTTAGATTTTTAGTATACTTATAGCACATTTATCATTTTAAAGAGGAAATTTAATATTAGTCTAATTTTATACCCTCGTATTAGGATGTTGAAAGATAGCCCCCTCCAACGATGGTGATGGAGACACATCAATTGTCATTTTATGTTTTAACACAACGCATGTGACATCCCGTTCCGAGTTTAAAAATAGTTCGATGTGAAATGACAATATTGCCCTCGAATACGCGGGAACGGACATGGTTTCGGGTTTAGTTTTGGGGCTTGGGTGCCCTAATCACTTAGGCCCAAAATTGGGCTGATATTTTATAACACACACACACGTACTCATGCACACACGTGCATCCTTTTCTGGTTTCTGTTTCTCTTTCTCTCACACTCTCTCGAAGCCTCTCTCTCTCGGTTCATTGTACGGACACCCACATAACCTTTCCTCACGCACGGATCGAGCTTCAGGTAAGGTTAAACATGATGTGTGACTTGTTCTGATCAATTATATGTTAGTTTTAGGTCTGGGAACCCCGGAATCACCTCGAACCCGTAGCTTAGATTCTAAGGTACTGTTCATGCACTTTGATTTCAGGACGTTTTAGACAAAACCAAGATCACAGCGATGTTCTAGGGACTCCCACGAAGCTCGGAGTACCTCGGTGACAAGGTTTGGACGTCGGGATCGCCGGGTTCGTGACTGGCCGGTTTTGGAGAAATTCTTCGACGAATTTCTCGTCGTTTTTCAAGGTATCTAAGGTTGTAGGAATGTTCTACGTTGAATTTTAAGCATATAGGAAGAAAAATCAAGGAAAAAGGACGAAAAATGGGTGAGATATGAAGGTTTGAAGTTTTGGCCGGAATCCGGTCGCCGGAAAAACCAGTCCGGCGCCGGCGACGGTCGCCGGAGCTGGAGGTAGGGGGTGACGGAATATTCCGTCAAAGTTGACGGAATATTCCTCACGCCGTCAGTTATTTCTAACGGAATCCGTTAGAAGATAACGGAATATTCCTGAGTCGTTAGGGTTCAGGCGCGCGTGCGAGGCACGTGCCGCGCGTGGCCGGCGCGTCTGCCCGTGCCTTGGCCGGCGCGTGGCGGCGCGTGCGGTGTCCAAAAATTTATCTAAAAATATCACGACGCTCGTGACGTCGTGTTGGTATATTCAAATACCAAAATTGACCTTCGTATGAAAAGTTAATTACGTAGTTCGGTTATGTGCTATTAATGATCGTTTTGCAGTTGTTTCACATATAGGTGAGACGTACCCAGAGGACGAGCGCATTCATTCTAGGCTCGGGGGATACGACCCGTCGACATACCAGTGAGTGGGCTTTTGTTTTCAGTATATATATATATAATTGGCGTTTTTCCCAGAAACGCAATTTGCATGATTTCTGAACGGGAATGGTTTTATAATTATATTGCCATGTCGTATACCAATTATATTTTATAAATATGATTATGATTGCAATTGCTATGCTCCGACGCCGAGGACGGCCAGGTAAGTCAGGTAAGTATGATAATAGTGATTGTGATAATGATAGATAGTGAATTAGCTCATCACCTGCACCTCGGGTGTTAGTGCTCCGCCAGAGTAGGGCCTAGCCTTCACGTGATCGTTCACCTCACGCACCGTACGCTCACCTTGGATCCAAGGCAGGTGCCTAGCCTGTCGTACAGACCACTATAGGTGGTTCCGACTCGTAGGTGACCCGCGATTCGTCGCACAGCCTTCACGTGATCGTAGCACTGAGCGTAATATTATACACCTAGCCTGTCGTACAGACCACGATAGGTGGTTCCGACTCGTGTGCAGGATAATAATTGATAGGGATTGAGGATGATGGATGAGCTATAGGTTCAGCCGTACGGGTCACTAGAGGTGACTCCGGCTGACATTACATTAGGGATACTTCTGATTTTATTACCTGACTGATGATGATGATTTTGCTGAATTGGTATATCGACATGGCCTATCATTGAGATTTGATAATTGATTTGATTCTGAGACGAGTTTTCGTACATAAGTTATATACGTACTATTTTTATGGGAAAATTATATTGTGTTACAGCGAGGGGTTATTTAAGGATTTTGTGAAATGATTTTTGAAAGTAATTGTTTTTGCCCACTCACATTTTCTGTTTTGCGCCCCTCCAGGTTTTAGGTAGTGACGACGTGGACGGCTATCGAGGCATCAAGGCACTTCTGACAGACCACCACTGATGTAGGGTTTCTTTAGTAATTCTGTCGTTTGTTTTAATCGACTGCACCTAGGATTGGCTCTGTGACCTTTAACTATTTCACTTCCACTCTTTATCACTCTTCATCCCATGTATATTATCAACTTGACTTAACTGCTGCATTTCATGCATAATTATCTTCCGCTGACGTCTTTGGCTACGTCACTCGCGCGTGACGGCCAGCACGCTTCGACCCCTGGGTCGGGGTGTGTCAGTTTGGTATCAGAGCCTAGGTTTTGGCAGTCCTCTATAGCTTGTGAATATTCTAATTATTCTGGTGTTTTCTGTCAGAACGATGTCGCCTCGCCGAGAACCACGTTCACCTGTTGATCCTAACTTTCCCGATTTTTCCCAGTTAGGAGATGCTATTGCTCAGGCTATCCAGTCTACCCTTCGTCCTTCCCACAGGACTCCGCTTGAGAGTGCGCATAATCTGAGGTTACCGAGATTTGAGGGTGACGAGGGGCACGAAGGTGCCGAGCGCTGGTTTCTGCAGATAGAGCAGACTTTTAAGGTGATGCACAGTCAGGGTAATCTAGCTGCAGGGACTTGGGTTGAGACTGCTACATGGTTTATGGGAAAGGAACCTGCGTCCTGGTGGGAACAGTTGGAGGATAAGATGCCACCAGAACAGGCCAAGGACTGGGAGGTGTTCAAACAGTTATTTTACAAGCGATTTATCCCAGACGCGTACCTTGATCGTAAGAAACAAGAATTCACGAGTCTAAAGCAGAAAAAGATGTCAGCAAACGAGTACTACCGAAAGTTCACTGATCTTTCTCGTTACCACCCAGAGGTTGCTAGGAACCAGGCTGAGATGCTTCGGAGATTTAAGTTGGGCACTCGGAAGAAATGGCGCACGATGGCTACTACGAGGCACTGTGAGACTTATCATGACTTCTACGCAGTTTTGGTGCAGATAGAAGATTCAAAAAATATGCCGAGTGATAGTGACAAAGAAGAAGGGAATGAGGAACCGAGGCGAGACGACAAAGGTAAAGGAGTGGCATCACAGGGGCCTCGGAAGACACAGAGTTTCAAAAGAAGTGGTGTTAGCTCGAGTTCTTTGAGTGGGGGTGTAAATTCCCCAGGCCAGAGGAGAGGAGGTAGATTCATTGGGGGTCAGCGTTCTCAGAGGCAGCGAGATGTTGGTGGTTCTTCCGCACCATTTTGCCGGAGGTGTAACAGTCGACATTTTGGCGAATGTAGGCAGGGCGTTCGTGGATGCTTCACGTGTGGTCAGATGGGTCATCGAGCTGCGAATTGTCCTCAGAATCAGCCGAGACCTCCACCACCTGCACTACCACCTCCAGTTCCTATTCAGCAGATCCCACCTCCGGGTGGATATGGTCAGCCGAGTCGTGGCAGTACTTATCATTATCAGGGCGATGTTGTCCCTTATTCTGCTGCACCCTATCCCTATCATCCGGATCCGTATTATTCAGGCGGTTATCAGAGCGGCTATACTCCGTATCCTGGAGGATACACCTCGTATCCTTCTTATCCTGCCGGCGGATCATAGTGGTATCCGGGAGTTCAGCCACAGCAGAGTGAGGCTACAGCGAGCAGTGCGGGATCATCGAGACAGCCTAATCCGGTTGGTCCGAGTCGTGGTGTGCCGGGACGAGCTGGTCAGACAAGTAGAGGTCGCGGTGGGCGACAGCAGCCTCAGGGCCGTATTCATAATCTCACAGCGCAGGATGCTCAGAATAACCCTGATCTGATAATGGGTAAGTTAAATGTACTTGGTCATTTCGCTAGAGTGTTGATAGACTGTGGCGCTACTCATTCAGTCATTTCTTACTCATTTGCTCAATTGACTCAACCTGAGTCTGCACCCCTTGGATTTGAGTTAGAGGTGTCGATGCCTAGGGGAGAGACATGTCTGGTCAGTTGGATGTATCCAGGATGCCCCGTATTGATTGAAGATGTGGTTATGCCCGCTAATCTTATTCCGCTGGATATTGTTGAGTTTGATGTGATTTTGGGCACTGATTGGCTACATTATAATCGAGCCAATATTAATTGCTACGAGAAGAAGGTTACATTTCATCGGCCGGGGTTACCTGTGGTTACATTTACTGGCGAGCGTAGTAATGTTAGACACGACATTATTTCCGCCGTGAGAGCTAAGAAATTGTTGCAGAAAGGTTGTCAGGGGTATCTGGCACACGTAGTATTGAATGATAGTGCTCCTGTCAGTTTAGAGGATGTGAAGGTGGTCAGGCGATTCCCTGACGTATTTCCTGACGATTTGCCGGGCTTACCGCCGGACCGAGACGTGGAGTTCTCTATCGATTTATTGCCAGGTACAGACCCTATATCTTTGACTCCCTATAGGATGGCTCCCGCCGAGTTGCGAGAGTTGAAAATTCAATTACAGGAGCTATTAGATAAAGGTTTCATTTAGCCGAGTACTTCACCCTGGGGAGCTCCGGTGTTGTTCGTGCGTAAGAAGGACGGCACCTTACGGCTGTGTATTGATTATCGACAGTTGAACCGAGTAACGATTAAAAACCGTTACCCACTACCACGTATCGATGATTTGTTTGATCAGCTGCGAGGAGCTTGTGTTTTCTCTAAGATCGACCTACGGTCTGGCTACTATCAGCTGAAGATTAAGAGCGAGGATGTTCCGAAGACAGCGTTTCGAACCAGATATGGTCATTACGAGTTCTTAGTTATGCCATTCGGATTGACTAACGCTCCAGCTGCTTTTATGGATTTGATGAACCGGGTATTTCAGCAATATTTGGATCGGTTCGTCATTGTCTTTATCGACGACATTCTGGTGTATTCTAAATCGAAGTCAGATCACATGCGACATCTTTCATTAGTGCTGAAGAAGCTAAGGGAGCATAGATTATACGCCAAGTTCAGCAAATGTCAATTCTGGTTAGATCAGGTGGCATTTTTGGGACACGTTATCTCAGCTCAGGGTATTCAGGTGGATCCCCAGAAGAATGCAGCGGTGGAGAATTGGGAACAGCCACGAACTGTTTCTGAGGTACGGAGTTTCCTCGGATTAGCAGGCTACTATCGACAGTTCGTGCAGGATTTCTCAGTGATTGCTTTACCTCTCACGAGGTTAACCAGGAAAGATGTCCGATTTGAGTGGGATGATGGCTGCGAGCGGAGCTTTCAACAGTTAAAATATTGTCTTACTCATGCTCCGGTGTTAGCTCTTCCGGACGACAGTGGTAACTTCGAGATCTACAGTGACGCATCGCTGAACGGCTTGGGTTGCGTACTGATGCAGCACGGTAGGGTGATCGCTTATGCGTCGAGGCAGTTGAAATCGCACGAGAGGAACTATCTTACTCACGATCTTGAATTGGCGGCGATCGTATTTGCGTTGAAGATCTGGAGACACTACCTCTACGGCGAGAGATGTAGGATTTTTACAGACCACAAGAGCCTCCAGTACTTGTTCACTCAGAGAGACCTGAACCTTCGTCAGCGAAGGTGGATGGAGTTGCTGAGTGACTACGATTGCACGATCGAGTATCATCCGGGTCGTGCGAACGTAGTAGCTGACGCACTTAGCCGGAAGTCACAGGGTAGAGTGGATGCTATGTACGTGAGCCGTGCTCCCTTGTTAGTCGAGTTGAGATCGACCGGTGTAGGACTGGAGATTGATTATTCGGAGGCGGAGAATCGGGGAGAAGCGTTACTCGCTCACTTCCAGGTTAGGCCGATTCTGATTGACCGTATTCTCGAGGCTCAGCTGGATGACGAGGAGACCCAGGAGCTGATCCGATTGAGAGGTGAAGGTAAAAAGACAGATCTACGGATTCGAGAAACGGACGGTATGCTCATGCAAGAGAACAGAATGTACGTACCAAACAACGCAGAGCTAAAAAGGGCTATTCTCGATGAGGCACACGTGTCAGCCTATGCGATGCATCCGGGCAGTACCAAGATGTATCATACCATTCGGCCATTCTACTATTGGCCTGGTATGAAGAGGGAGATCGCTGAGTACGTGAGCAGATGTATTATTTGTCAGCAGGTTAAAGCCGAAAGAAAGAAACCGTTTGGACGAATGCAACCGCTTCCCGTTCCTCAGTGGAAATGGGAGAATATCACTATGGATTTCGTCTACAAGTTGCCCCGTACGCAGAATGGTTATGACGGCATTTGGGTAATAGTTGATCGGCTTACGAAATCTGCACACTTCATCCCAGTTCGAGAGAAGTTTTCTCTACGACATTTAGCTGAGCTGTTCATCTCGAATATAGTTAAGTATCATGGCGTGCCAGTCAGTATCATTTCAGATCGAGATCCGAGATTCACATCTAAGTTCTGGACGGCATTCCAGGAAGCCCTCGGTGCGAGGTTACTGTATAGCACAGCTTATCATCCACAGACGGACGGGCAGTCCGAGAGGACTATGCAGACGCTAGAGGATATGTTACGATCTTCCGTACTACAGTTTGGTGATGCGTGGCATTTGCGCTTAGATCTGATGGAGTTCGCGTACAACAACAGTTATCATTCGAGCATCGGAATGTCACCATTCGAAGCGTTGTACGGTCGAGCTTGTCGCACGCCCCTATGTTGGTCGGAAGTCGGCGAGAGAGTACTAGAAGGTCCAGAGATAGTCGACGAGACGACTCAGAATATCCAGGTAATCAAGTCTAACTTGAAAGCGGCCCAGGATCGCCAGAAGAGCTTAGCCGATAGACATCCCACTGATCGGGTTTACGACGTAGGTGATTGGGTATTTTTGAAGCTATCGCCGTGGAAAGGGGTTGTTCGGTTCGGCAAAAAGGGGAAGCTGAGTCCCAGGTATATCGGACCGTATCAGATCACCGAGCGGATTGGTGAAGTAGCGTACAGGCTTGAGTTGCCTCCAGAGCTATCCAGAGTTCACAACGTGTTTCACGTTTCGATGCTACGTCATTATGTTGCTGATCCGTCTCATGTTTTACCTCCGTAGCAGTTAGAAGTTAGTCCTGATTTGACATACGAGGAGGAGCCGGTGACTATCCTAGACTGGAAGGATAAGGTTCTGAGAAACAAGACAGTTCGACTAGTGAAAGTGTTGTGGCGAAACCATTCGGTTGAGGAGGCTACTTGGGAGACAGATGAGCGGATGAGAGATATGTATCCGCGTTTATTCTATGGTTAGTAGTGTGTACTTATGTTATGTAAATTTCGAGGACGAAATTTTATTAAGGAGGGTAGGTTGTGACATCCCGTTCCGAGTTTAAAAATAGTTCGATGTGAAATGACAATATTGCCCTCGAATACGCGGGAACGGACATGGTTTCGGGTTTAGTTTTGGGGCTTGGGTGCCCTAATCACTTAGGCCCAAAATTGGGCTGATATTTTATAACACACACACACGTACTCATGCACACACGTGCATCCTTTTCTGGTTTCTGTTTCTCTTTCTCTCACTCTCTCGAAGCCTCTCTCTCTCGGTTCATTGTACGGACACCCACATAACCTTTCCTCACGCACGGATCGAGCTTCAGGTAAGGTTAAACATGATGTGTGACTTGTTCTGATCAATTATATGTTAGTTTTAGGTTTGGGAACCCCGGAATCACCTCGAACCCGTAGCTTAGATTCTAAGGTACTGTTCATGCACTTTGATTTCAGGACGTTTTAGACAAAACCAAGATCACAGCGATGTTCTAGGGACTCCCACGAAGCTCGGAGTACCTCGGTGACAAGGTTTGGACGTCGGGATCGCCGGGTTCGTGACTGGCCGGTTTTGGAGAAATTCTTCGACGAATTTCTCGTCGTTTTTCAAGGTATCTAAGGTTGTAGGAATGTTCTACGTTGAATTTTAAGCATATAGGAAGAAAAATCAAGGAAAAAGGACGAAAAATGGGTGAGATATGAAGGTTTGAAGTTTTGGCCGGAATCCGGTCGCCGGAAAAACCAGTCCGGCGCCGGCGCCGGCGACGGTCGCCGGAGCTGGAGGTAGGGGTGACGGAATATTCCGTCAAAGTTGACGGAATATTCCTCACGCCGTCAGTTATTTTTAACGGAATCCGTTAGAAGATAACGGAATATTCTTGAGCCGTTAGGGTTCAGGCGCGCGTGCGAGGCACGTGCCGCGCGTGGCCGGCGCGTCTGCCCGTGCCTTGGCCGGCGCGTGGCGGCGCGTGCGGTGTCCAAAAATTTATCTAAAAATATCACGACGCTCGTGACGTCGTGTTGGTATATTCAAATACCAAAATTGACCTTCGTATGAAAAGTTAATTACGTAGTTCGGTTATGTGCTATTAATGATCGTTTTGCAGTTGTTTCACATATAGGTGAGACGTACCCAGAGGACGAGCGCATTCATTCTAGGCTCGGGGGATACGACCCGTCGACATACCAGTGAGTGGGCTTTTGTTTTCAGTATATATATATATAATTGGCGTTTTTCCCAGAAACGCAATTTGCATGATTTCTGAACGGGAATGGTTTTATAATTATATTGCCATGTCGTATACCAATTATATTTTATAAATATGATTATGATTGCAATTGCTATGCTCCGACGCCGAGGACGGCCAGGTAAGTCAGGTAAGTATGATAATAGTGATTGTGATAATGATAGATAGTGAATTAGCTCATCACCTGCACCTCGGGTGTTAGTGCTCCGCCAGAGTAGGGCCTAGCCTTCACGTGATCGTTCACCTCACGCACCGTACGCTCACCTTGGATCCAAGGCAGGTGCCTAGCCTGTCGTACAGACCACTATAGGTGGTTCCGACTCGTAGGTGACCCGCGATTCGTCGCACAGCCTTCACGTGATCGTAGCACTGAGCGTAATATTATACACCTAGCCTGTCGTACAGACCACGATAGGTGGTTCCGACTCGTGTGCAGGATAATAATTGATAGGGATTGAGGATGATGGATGAGCTATAGGTTCAGCCGTACGGGTCACTAGAGGTGACTCCGGCTGACATTACATTAGGGATACTTCTGATTTTATTACCTGACTGATGATGATGATTTTGCTGAATTGGTATATCGACATGGCCTATCATTGAGATTTGATAATTGATTTGATTCTGAGACGAGTTTTCGTACATAAGTTATATACGTACTATTTTTATGGGAAAATTATATTGTGTTACAGCGAGGGGTTATTTAAGGATTTTGTGAAATGATTTTTGAAAGTAATTGTTTTTGCCCACTCACATTTTCTGTTTTGCGCCCCTCCAGGTTTTAGGTAGTGACGACGTGGACGGCTATCGAGGCATCAAGGCACTTCTGACAGACCACCACTGATGTAGGGTTTCTTTAGTAATTCTGTCGTTTGTTTTAATCGACTGCACCTAGGATTGGCTCTGTGACCTTTAACTATTTCACTTCCACTCTTTATCACTCTTCATCCCATGTATATTATCAACTTGACTTAACTGCTGCATTTCATGCATAATTATCTTCCGCTGACGTCTTTGGCTACGTCACTCGCGCGTGACGGCCAGCACGCTTCGACCCCTGGGTCGGGGTGTGTCAATGCATCCAAAAATTAAAGTGAATTAGATTTGGGAAAATTAATTTATTATTATGTACCATCGTTGGGGAGAAGTGTGACATCCCACATCGCCCAGGGAAGTGATCTTTAAATGTATATTCCCATCCCTACCCAGCACGAGGCCTGTTGGGAGCTCACTGGCTTCGGGTTCCGTTGGAACTCCGAAGTTAAGTGAGAAGGGGGCTAGAGCACTCCCATGATGGGTGACCCATTGGGAAGTTGCTCGTGAGTTCCCAGAAACAAAACCGTGAGGGCGTGGTCGGGGCCCAAAGCGGACAATATCGTGCTACGGTGGTGGAGCGGGCTCGAGAGGTGGTTGCGCCCGGGCCGGGATGTGACAATTGGTATTAGAGCCTAACCCTGGCCGCGTGTGTGCCGACGAGGACGTCGGGCCCCTAAGGGGGGTGGATTGTGACATCCCACATCGCCCAGGGGAATGATCCTTAAATGTATATTCTCATCCCTATCAAGCACGAGGCCTTTTGGGAACTCACTGGCTTCGGGTTCCGTTGGAACTCTGAAGTTAAGCGAGAAGGGGGCTAGAGCACTCCCATGATGGGTGACCCATTGTGAAGTTGCTTGTGAATTCCCAGAAACAAAACCGTGAGGGCGTGGTCGGGGCCCAAAGCGGACAATATCGTGCTACGGTGGTGGAGCGGGCCCGAGAGGTGGTTGCGCCCAGGCCGGGATGTGACAAGAAGGGTCTGTCGAATATGTATTTTATTTTGATGTGGTCTTTCTATTTTTATTTCTTCTTTGAATGTCTTTAGTATTTGTACTTTGGGGAAAGGTTATGCTACATGTGTTGCTGGAATTGTTTTACTACCTATGCGGGAGGAAATGGGGCTCATAATACCTCTTGGTGAGAAGCTCCCATCACTACAAATTTGTTGGGTTTAAACCTTATCTTCTTGTTAAAAACATGTTTGTCTACCTGAATTAGTGGAAATTCTAGTCTAAAATTTGGTTGAAATTTATCGTTCTTCCCGTTAAGTAGATATTTTTATTGTTTGAGTATCTATTATTCAGGTACTCCAACTAGTGGACATGTGCATAAAGGAGGAGGAAAACGACAAGGATTGTAAAGATGAGGGGGCTATCTTTTTTTTTTTTTTTTAGGGTAAAAGAGAATTCCATTCATAATAACCAAGTCATGCAAAGACACCCATATGAAAAACAAATCAATGGCCTCTAAAAAGCCTTGACCAATAAAACCCAATGGGAAAAAGCTCGACGAAGAAAAAGAGGCCTCACATGCACAATAAACTTAGATCTCCACCATAGACTCGGCATCGATGAGGTCCATAAGCCACAACAGACTAGTATCCAACCACATTGGTAAATCACCACATTGTAGGCTGAATCGGGGTAGACGATGTGCAATCCCATTAACATCCCTTGAAACATGGTTCACGACCACTTGGTTTACACGCAAAAGAGCTCGAATACTATTGACATAAACAGTGTCAGCAACTAAGCACTTCTCATCTTGGTTAATTAATTGGACAGACCTCAACAAATCTGATTCCACTATCAACAGAACACAACCAAAGTCCAGTGCCAATTCCAATCCTTTCTTGATGTCATGAAGCTCTAAAGCAAGGATTGAAATCAGAGAAGGAGCAGACATAGACAATGCACCTACAAGATCCCCATTAGAACCACTAACAACCGCTCCAATTCCACGATTTCCATTCGTCACATCCACCACACCATCAATATTTAATTTGAAAAAACCCACCGTCGGGGGAACCCACGAACTAATTCGATGTTCTAGTGATGGAGTACTCCTATGGGCAGCGTTTGGCACTTATGCCGCATAGTTTCTCGCCAAGTTTTTCAAACTTTCACAATCAGAATTTATACTTTCAAAATAGAAAGAATTTCTGGCATTGCAAAGCAACCACAAACTGAAAAACAGCAGTTCCAATACCGGTCCGGAGAGGTTTACTGATGCAAACATAAGCCATTTCAGCCTTGAGTCATTGTTAGTCTCCGTCACCGTCGTGAGAGGGGCCTATCTTTCAACATCCTAATACTAGGGTATAAAATTAGACTAATATTAAATTTCCTCTTTAAAATGATAAATGAGCTATAAGTACTAAAAATCTAAGAGCCCATAAAATTTATCTGTCTAAATAATAAACCACTTTTCCTATGAACTCTACCATCCCAGTCCGAGACAAATACGGAGCAACAGACTCCTGATGATTCGTTTTGTCTTTGAAATACTAGTCCTACTCCAACATTAGAATTGTCCTTGTAAGTCTTGTGTGTGTATTAATGTCCAGCCTCGTTCTCACGATTCAGTCCAGTTTTCCCAACACCCTCTTTATTCTCTCTTAACTTCACATATATATCGATCTTAGCCGTGTCTGCAATCTATACTCTCCTTCTTATTGACTGCAACTACAAGCTCAGACTGCGAGAATCCCGGCTCCTTAGGCATGTCTGCCACTAAAATCTCAGCCAGCATGCGCCGACATCTGTTTGGGCGTCTTTGTTATTGCACTTTTACTCATGCCTTTACCAGTTATGATTGGGCTCGAGTTGCAGTCCAGCAAAAGAATTTCGGAGTACAAATGCCCCGACTTCACCATCAACGGTGCTAGGTGCTTATCTTAGCCAATTCAATCACACCCAAAGCAAACGTACTCTCTCGTACAACCTCGCCCTCAACATCACCCTCACGAACCCTAAGAAGAAACTCTTCCACTTGTTGATTGACGTCAAACTCAGTGCATACTATCAAGACAAGAGAATTGGTCAGGTGACTTTGATGGATCTGTGGATGTCGACACACAAGAACACAGCCGTTTTTCAGAATGTAGCCGTTCAAGGGCACGATATGTCGCTTCCGGAATATGTGACGGTCATTGCTTTCCAGGACGAGAACAATCAACGAGGTGAGATCATCTACAATCAAAGGGTTTTTTTTTTTTTTTGGAAACTGCTCAATCTAAAGTTAATATGCATATAAAAAAGAAGCAAAATTTGCAAACCCATCTCATGCACTTAGTTCTAAATTACATTTCTTGTAGTTAATATAGTTTGTATCATGGAAATGAAACAATTTTTACTTCTTTTTCTTTTCCTCCATGCGTTGAAGGTTTGATGTTTTCAAAACATAGGCATCTTGATGTTGAGGGTTATCCAAATGCAGATTGAGCCGAATCTTATTATAAACAGATGATGTATTGAGCCGCATCTATTATAAACAGATGATCTATCTCGTGTTGTTTTCCATTTATTGGTGGTAACTTTGTTGATTGACAAAGTTAATATTATAGCGTTGTTGCTAAATCAAGTGTTGAACCATATCAATATGTCGCTCGATATTTGTGAGTGATTATAAACAAGTAATGTGTCGACCGGATTAAATTTTAAGCTCGAAAAGTCCATACAATTGCTTCTGATGATAAATGTCTACAATCAAATTTAGCATGATCGAACCAAAAAACTTAACGTCGTTAATGTGTATAAGTTAAAGAGAAATGCTAAGGAGACTCTCTTAAAACTGAACTCTGTACCACCTCATTGTTTAATGTCAATTTTTGTACCAACGTTATAAAACATTATGCCAAAAAGATGAGATGACAAAGAGTTCAAATTTTGAGAGTCTCCTTAGTATTTCACTAAGTTAAAACCTTAGCATAAATTATGTACGTGACAATAGCATTTTTAGAAATCTATTAAGGTTGATTATTTCGATTCAATTGACAGAAGTGCAGTAATGTTACCTCATGTTTAACTATTAAAAAAAAAAATTTGTTGCTTTAAGTTTACATCGAATTAAATGGAAACCCTTAATCGACCAAAAAAAAGATGGAACCTTTAATCAATCATTTAGTTAATGATATTAAAAAAAACCACGTGGGATGATGACAAGAAGAACGAAAAATAAGGTTACATTGTTGTTTTCACACTCAAACAGTATCACTCTACTATACTAAAAAAAAAAAAAAATTAAGATTTCTCTCCTTCAAATTTCTTTTTCTTTCACCCGTTTTTTTATATTTGAACGATTAGTTTAAGTCACATCAACATCGCGTGTTAACTTTTTTTATAGAGAAAAATACACAACTATGATGAGAGAAAAATGCAGAACTATGAGTATTATATAGGCATGTGAGAGAGATTGTATACCTTTGCAATGATTGCTATGATCGGCTCAGGGTGTAAGCCACGGAGTGAGACCGCCAATGGCGCCCAAATTGGAAGGCCCCCCTTTCCCCTCGGCTTCCTTTCCCCTCGCCCACCTCCCAAAAATGGGAAGGTTCCCCCTCCCTCCCCCTCTTCCCAAATCGAAAGGGCCCCCTTTCCCAACCAATTTTTTGTATCTTAGGTAGAGCACTTACAAATATGGAAAAAAAACACAGAGATGATAATAATCAGTGTACAGCCCCCGGAAGGTTGGACCACGAGCCGGTCCATTTTTTTTTTTCAAAAAATAAAAATTCAATGTATAAGTGGTGAGTGGCAAAGTGTTAGTATCGTGTGCCGAGTGGTCTTGTGTTTGAGTTCTTGTGGAGCACTAATTGGTGTTTTTATCTTTCTTTTGTTTTGTAAACTTCAAATTTTCTTGGAAAAGGGTTGCACAGAGAAATATGAGTAATCAAATGATCATCCAACCAATTAGATAACAATAGCTTTTTTTTTAATTTTTTTTTTATATTTTCCCTTCTATTGCATGATTAGGCATCTGCCTGGTGATCGGAAAATAACCATCTTCGGGTGTGGAGGTGAGAGGAAGACAACAAAAAAAAGACACATTGAAGACGGTGGCTGCAACACACTTGAGTATTACAGAATTTTAGATTACAAGGGCCTAATTTAATTTTTTTTTCTTTTTTCATGCAAATAACTTATAAATCAAGTAGTTAAAAATATATTTTAAGAAGATCACGCGTTTGATTAATTCTGTCTTACCTTAATCCAGTTCTTCCACATAGACATTTGAGTTTAATTTTGATTTTTCTTACTTTGCTCACATGGTAGGCCCTTCTGCTTCTCTTTCTTTCTTTGTCTAGACTTTGGTGTTTGCTGTTGCTTGAGTATCTACGTAACTTTCAGTCTTCATGCCACTTTCTAGAGGCGTGCAGTAGAAAACTGTACCAGTTCCCATTGACTTACTCTCTCGTCCACCATCCGGCTGCAACTGTTGAAACTTGAACAACACCCAATAGTCTTAGAAATCCTCCAATCTTATCCCTTCTCCACTCAAAGTCTGTGCCCCATACTCTCACACAGCCATCCCAAACATATAAATTATTACAACTATGTCCAATAAAAGTAATGACATCCGTCACAAAATTTGCTTTCTCGAAAATATGCTTCCAGTTAATAAAATCAAACGAAGAAGTGAGCAATTTGATGTGTTCCACAATAGCACGAATACGCCAACGGATGATGCACTGCCTAGTAGTAGCTTCAATGACAATTTTCGAGTCTCCTTCGATCAAAATCTTTATGAGACCCTGAGCCTTAGCGAACATTAAGGCATCCCGAGCTGCTAAAACAAAATCAACCTCATGAACTATGAGTTTTGGATGTCTACCTATTTATGCATACAGCTCCACTATATTAAAAAAAAAAACACATAGATGAGAATTTCAACTAACAAGAGATATTTCAATGTTTTCGAAACACGAATATTTCATGTCATTTCAAATATAAAAACAATTAAAAATACTTTCCTTCACTCGTATAATATCATTTGGCTATCTTTTTGAGGTGTGCTATCACACACCCCAAATTTGGATATCTTTTTTTTTGAGGTGTGTTATCCACACACCCCAAATTACTTCTCACACACTCTTTGTTAATTTCTGTTCTTTGAACTTCTTCAATTTATCTAATCTGACGGCCAAAAATTAAAAAAATGTGTGAGAAGTGAAATAGAGTGTGGATATCACACCCTATTTTTTTTTAAGGAAAAATTAATGAAAAAGGCTTGAAAATTTTGAGTTTTAACGATAAGAACAAAATAAAGGGTAAAATGAATAGTACCAAGATTAATTTTTTAGTGTAAAAATATAATTTTTCGTTAAAATAAACAGCATCGAGAACTTTTTGTTAAATTTTTTTTTTTTTTTTATACATTGAAAATTCTCCACAAGCTGACAGCCCAAGGGCCCATGATTCAGAAGGGAAATGAATAATGATGACAAAAAACGTCATGCTATACCGCCAAAGCGCACGCCTAATTTTGATTCCTTCATTCGCTGGACAGAGTATTCCATGGGGTCACCACCATGCTACAGGATACACCCACAGCTCACAGATATTTACTGCCACCCGCACGGAGGAGGATTGTCAGCCCTCCTTATTTCCGTGCTCTTTTGTATTTTTTTATTTATGTACTTACGGTTAAATTACGTCAACATTTTATATTATTATTTATTTTTATCTTATTATTTTTATAAAAAAATCGTGACTACACAAAACAAAACAAGAAGGCATGAAAAAGAAGCGGGCAGACAATCCTCCTCCCACCCGCACTTTACTCTTCCTGCTTATCTATTTATTTATCCATTTTTTTAATCTGTTTGTGAACTTATATCACCATTGTTATCACTCATACTTAATGATATTAATCACAATCAAACCCACCACCGCCTTCCTTATCAGGCTTAAATTAATACACTTTGAAAAGTTCCTGTGCTTTTTTGGTCCTAGATTCCGCTTTTTAGATGTTACCTGCAGACTAGAACAAGATTCAGAGCAAACCCCATGTGCCCACACCACCTGTTTGGCCAAATGTCTAAGTGAAGCAAACGCAGGGGAAAGAGAGAGAAGAAATTCCAAAGTTTGGATTTTTAAACCCATAAAACAATTGCCTGGCTTGCAGAGCTTCAACACACATCATTACAGCTAATCACAATCATTGGCATTGGTGTTCTGCAGAGCTCCCCAAGTCTCTATAAATATCAAACACTCTATGCCTCTCTCAGTCTTGTAGTTGTTTTTTTTAAAGTCTTTTAGGTGATTCTTTGCTGGCCCAGATAAACATTGGGATCTGGGTTTTATTGTTTAGTGAGCTGTGGATAAATTCCCTGGAAACCCATAATTGTTTTGGGATTTGTGCTTCTGGGTTTCATTTGAATCTCTTGTATTTGATCTATTCTGTCTGCTTATAGTGAGTGAATTTATGCTTTAGAGTTTTGTTTGCTTGTATTTGTCATTGCTTGATTGATTAAATCATGGGTGGTCACTCTCCATTTGCATTTCTCTGCATTTTGCTTCTTTTCTTGGGAGGTTGTTTTGCTTCTATTCAAGATCAAGTGAGGGATAGAATCACACAATTGCCAGGACAGCCAAATGTGGGGTTTGCTCAGTACTCCGGTTATGTGACTGTCAATAGGAAAGCCGGTAGGGCATTGTTTTACTGGTTGACTGAATCCCCGGAAAATCGCCAACCCGAGTCTAGACCTCTAGTGTTGTGGCTCAATGGTGGCCCTGGTTGCTCTTCTGTTGCTTATGGAGCAGCTGAAGAGATTGGACCTTTTCATATTAGACCTGATGGAAAGACCCTTTACTTGAATCCCTATGCTTGGAACAATTGTATGTATAGATGCATATTCTCTACATTAACTACAAGTTGTCATTTTTTTGTTTGGTTTGTTCTAATTGATTTACAAATATTTGGCAGTGGCAAATTTGCTATTCCTTGAATCTCCAGCTGGTGTTGGTTTTTCATATACGAATACAAGCTCAGATTTGTTTACAGCCGGAGACCAGAGGACAGGTTGTTGCTCACTTTAGTTTTGTTTTGAAACCTTATTGGATCTATAGTTTCTAAATTGGGAATGCTAGAATTTGGAAGATTCTTGAGTTGTGTGAATCATGTTTCTCTGTTTGTAAATCAGTTCATTTGAACATTGCTGAATCTTCTTGGTATCTGGTTGTCTTATATCTGTAGCCGAAGATGCGTATGCATTTCTAGTCAATTGGTTTGAAAGGTTTCCACAGTACAAGCACAGAGATTTCTACATTGCTGGAGAAAGTTATGCAGGTGCCGAATTACTTTACCTCAACCTGTTTGCTTCCTTTCCTCTTATAATTCATTTTTGCTCGATTTCTACGTGTACTTGATACGATGATGATGATGATGATGATGATGAGTTTGTTTTAAAATTTCATTTTCAGGTCATTATGTTCCTCAGTTGTCTCAAATCATTTATGAGAGAAATAAGGGAAAGCAGAACCCAATTATTAATTTCAAGGGATTCATGGTAAGAATGCAGGATTCTATTGAATTGCAATTCTGTGCATATATTTTCTGCCTCTTTTCTAAATGAGAGGGTGCTTGGTACAACCAACGTAAATGCTTTGACATGTTATTTGAAGAATACTAATAAAAAGATACTCTTTACCTTTTTCACAATCGAAATAGTATTTGATTTATTATATATTATTACTACTTTTGTATACATTTAAAGTTACGTGTCGATCACCCTATCAAATTGAGCAACTTATGAAATTAACTTTAAACTACAGCTTGATTTTATTTCTGTTTGTTTTTAATTTTTGTTCTATTTTATTATGAAAACTGAAGAAACTATTCTTATGCCCCTATATTTATTTAATTTTATTCACTTACAGTACCCGTATATTTAAGAGAACTTGTAGAATCTGAAATATGAGTTAAAGCAAGTCTAGTGGAAAGGGCAAGGGCTAGGTGTAGCGTCCCACATCGGCAGAGTGAGGGTTGGTCACTGGCCTTATATGTACATGCCCACCTCCCTATAGCAAGACGCGTTTTGGAAACTCACTGGCTTCAGATCCCATAAGAACTCTGAAGGTAAGCGAGTTTGGGCGAGAGCGGTCCCAGGATGGGTGACCCCCTAGGAAGGCCTAAGAACCCAAGAACAAAACCGTGCTGGCTGAGCTCAAAGCGGATAATATCTTGCTATGAGGATTGGGATGCGACAATTCGGTATTAGAGCCACTCTCTGGCCGGAAGTGTGCCGACGAGGACGTCGGGGCTCTAAGGGGGGTGGATTGTAGTGTCCCACATCAGTAGAGTAATGGTTGGTCACTGGCCTTATATGTACATGCCTACCTCCCTCTAGCAAGACGCGTTTTGGGAACTCACTGGCTTCGGATCCCATAAGAACTCCGAAGTTAAGCGAGTTTAGGTGAGAGTGGTCCCAGGATGGGTGACCCCCTGAGAAGGCCCAAGAACCCAAGAACCCAAAAACAAAACCGTGCCGGCATGGCCCAAAGCGGACAATATCTTGCTATGGGGATTGGGATGTGACAATTGTAGTGTCGCACATCGGCAGAGTGAGTGTTGATCACTGGCCTTATATGTATATGCCCACCTCCCTAACAAAACCGTGCGTGCATGGCCCAAAGCGGATAATATCTTGCTATGGGGATTGGGATGTGACAATTGTAGTGTCGCACATTGGCAGAGTGAGTGTTGATCACTGGCCTTATATGTATATGCCCACCTCCCTATAAGAAGGCGCGTTTTGGGAACTCACTGGTTTCGGATCCCATAAAAACTCCGAAGTTAAGCGAGTTTGGGCGAGAGCGGTCCCAGGATAGGTGACCCCCTGGGAAGGCCCAAGAACCCAAGAACAAAACCTTGCGGGCCGGGCCCAAAGCGAACAATATCTTGCTATGGGGATTGGGATATGACACTAGGTGCTAGAGGCTTTATTTGACCTCTCAAAATGCCATTATTCATGAAATCTAGCCCTCTCCCAGTTTTGTTGTTCTAATAGTGTGAGAAGCTAAGGGCTAAAAAGTGTTAGGTGGTTAGTTTTCGTTGGCTACTCAATTTCTTCCCGAGTTGACCATTCAAGTGCCTTGGGCAAGAGCCGAGGCTAAATTGGTTCCTTGAATGGCCCTGGGCTATTTTAACCTAGGCTATGTCCGCTTAGAAATTGAATTTTTTTTTTCTTTTTCATTTGGGGCTAAATAACAACTTTGCCCGGGCTAGTTGGCTTGCATTAGATATGCTTAGTGCCCAATTTTATGATAACTAACCTATTTACATGTGTGTATTTATCTTGTTGATTTATTTCTTTTTGCCAGGTGGGAAATGCTGTGACTGATGATTACCATGATTTTATTGGCACGTTTGAATACTGGTGGAGCCATGGTTTAATTTCTGATTCTACCTATCGGGTGCTACGTGTAACCTGTGACCTTGGATCCTCTCAGCATCCATCAGTGGAATGCATGAGGGCGCTTAAAATAGCAGAAACGGAGCAGGGAAATATCGATCCATACAGTATTTATACTCGTCCTTGCAATAGCGCTACATCCTTAAAGCACAATTTGAGGGGTCACTACGTAAGTTCTGATTTAAAAATTCTCTCCCTTACTGTCGATTTATCCCGACAGTCACCATTTTCTACTTATTTGATAGTTTGGTAACGGTTTGCGATACCTTCAAATTCTATGAAGATGAAAGTTCTGATTCTGAATTTTCTCAGTGATGGCATTGTAAACACGAAAATTTCCTGAAGGAACAAGAACACGTGTACAAAATATATTTGTTATTGGTCAACATTTATTTACTAAAATTTCATTGTCTACAGGCATAAGTAGTTAAAATCGGGTTGCTTATGTTTCATTACCACATTAGCATCATCAATATGCTCCTCTTAGTCTTAGAATTTTCTCAATTGCTTCTTTTCCTTTAAATCATTCAGAAGATCTGTTAGTTAATCTTACTCTGTATAAACTCAGCCATGGATGTCCAGAGCATATGATCCCTGCACTGAGAGGTTTTCTGAAGTGTATTTCAACCGTCCAGACGTTCAAAAGGCACTCCATGCCAATGTAACTAGAGTTTCTTACCCATGGAAAACATGCAGGTACGTATTTTCTTCTCAATATTCAGCTGTTTTCTTGCAATATTTTTAATAGCAAATCTTACATTAAGTGCTTTCCATAGTGATATTGTTGGAAACTACTGGGCCGATTCTCCTTTGTCCATGCTTCCTATTTACAAGGAGCTCATAGCAGCTGGTCTTAGGATATGGGTATTCAGGTAATCTGACCACTTTACCAACTCCTGATCCCCAGTTCCCTGAATTTATATGATTCACGTGACAGGTTTTGTTGCATGTTTGGAAACTTGATGGTAACTTATAAAATTTACTTTGCTGACTGAAAATCAGTTTTCCCCGAAGCACATTTCCTTTAAATTTATAGGCTGGAATAAACAAATATAATCATTTTCTGAATCAAAATTCTGGTACTTCTCATGTTTAGCTACAAAAGGAACCTGACGGTCACTGTTATTATGCTTGCTGTCGTTGCAGGGTTTAAAGAGGCTAGCTATTAGAATTATTTTAGGTTTTTTTGGGTTTGTGTTTTGTGCTTGCTAATGCTTAAATTTGCAATGTGTATTCTGGGTAGAATCCCAGATATCCTCCATCATTTCTTCTTTACTTGGTTGTACCGTGCGTCCTGTAGCTGACATGACTATTAATGAACTCTTTGTCCAGTGGAGACACTGATTCGGTGGTTCCTGTGACTGCAACTCGTTACTCCATAGATGCTCTGAAGCTACCAACCATTACCAACTGGTACCCATGGAACGACAATGGAAAGGTTAGTAATATCGAAGAAATGTTCTTTAGAACAGAACCTGAAACTTAAATTGCAATTTCATGTTTTTTATTCTAGTTTCAGCCAATAGACATGATAGCCTTTTACATGCGATATTTTTCTCTTCTTTATTGTTTTCTTTGGACCACGGACT
Source organism: Crataegus laevigata (assembly GCA_963580275.1). Classification (NCBI taxonomy): domain Eukaryota; kingdom Viridiplantae; phylum Streptophyta; class Magnoliopsida; order Rosales; family Rosaceae; genus Crataegus; species Crataegus laevigata. The sequence goes on from OY756951.1 coordinate 10,050,848, forward strand.
CTATGTGCTTCTAACAATCATATCTTTTGTTAAGTGGAGATATCCTTTTCCTACCATAATATCTTAATAATTCTGCAGTATATTATGTAATCCATACGATATAGCATTGGTACAAAACACAGAAGTTGGTGTGGTAATCACCGTGAATAGTCATAGTTTTGAGGTGTTCACTTATTTTATTTGGTACCAGTTATCTGTGTCAGTGCACAAATATTGCAATCTTCTGTTGTTACTTGTTTGGCACTGGGAATTTGTTGGATGAGTTCCCAAATGTATGAACCCTAGGATCTGCCAGGTATGCACTTTCATGTTAAATACATGGTGTTGGCTTGATGGTTTACCATGTCCTCCTTCTTTGGGGAACTGAGATTAGCTTTCTCTGCATGGGTCAATAGCATAAGCGGGTTTCGGGTGTTCAGTTTTCTGGCCCCCTCTGTACTTTTTGTGTTAATGAAATTATCAAATGCATGGTGTTGGCTTCTACTATTACACAAGGATCGGTAGATTAGCATGTCAACGCATGTCAACCTTGAAAATTTGGTAATCTTTGGTTGGTCACTGATTTTGTATTAGGGAACCTAATATTTCATCTTCTCAAAAGCTCTCGTTCTCTTGTTTATATAGGTTGGTGGCTGGAGCCAGGTATACAAGGGGCTGACGTTTGTTACTGTGACCGGAGCTGGGCACGAGGTTCCCCTCCACCGACCCCGCCTAGCTTTCATCCTTTTCCGATCATTCTTGGGGAGCAAGGCCATGCCAAGTTAGATCCATTCAATCTTATTCACATATTCTTGATGAAAAAGCACACAAACATCTGGAATTGCAGCAATTGTTCATACACAGGGACCTAGAAAACACAAAATAAGAGAAGCATTCCTCTCGAGTGCCCCTCCATTCTTGCCGCGAGCAGCGCCATTTTATAGCTTGTTTATCGACAAGTACGAACAGTTAAAGAGTAAACATTGGAGTTGTTCTAGACATAAATATATGGATTAAGCAATGCCCAGTGTTAAAGGCGGGCTAGATGCTTGGTTTCTTGGGATCCAAGAAATAGTGGATTATAATTTGGACGGTTTAGATGAGTTAAATCCGCTGTGGCCATGTCATACAAGTCAAAAGAGAGATGAAAGTCGACACTTTAGTTGTCTTTCAAAACTTGGGATTTGTTTAATACAATGAAGATCTCGTGGCAATCCAAATTTTCCAATCAAATCTTAGTTTAAAAAATTCAGATCATGATTCTTTTAATTGCTAAGTGAGGCGTGTGATAAGCTAAAAGGTATATGAGAAAATCATCTTCGAGTTATTGCAACAAAAATTAATACATTGGGTAAATTACAAAAAACTACTTCAATTATGGGTGTCAAGACACTTTCATACCTGATATTTTAAAAGTGACAATGTCATATCTCATCTTACAAATTTGTGACAATGTTATATCTTCCGTTAGTTTGGCGTTAATTTTTCAGTTAAATGCTGACGTGGCTTGATTTGGGGCCCATTTTCTATTAAAAACAAAAAAAAATCATTTAATATTTTTTTTTCTTAAAAAAAAAAGGGCGTCTGTCCCCCTGCGTGCGCCCCCCCCCCCCCCGCAGCAACCCAGTTCTGTCTTTTTTTTTCTTCCTTTCTTCTTCTGCTTCTCCTCCTTCTTCTTCATCCTCCTTCTTCCTCCTTCTTCCTCTTCCTCTTCTTCTATGTCCGCATGGAGCAACCCAGATTTGGGTTTTTTTTTTCTTTTTTTCCCTTTCTCCTTCTTCCTCTTCTTCCTCCTCCTCCTTCTTCCTCTTCTTCTCTGTCTGCACGGAGAAACCCAGATTTGGGGGTTTTTTTTTCCTTTCTCCTTCTTCCTCTTCTTCCTCTCCTTCTTCCTCCTTCTTCCTCCTCCTCCTTCTTCCTCTTCTTCTCTGTTCGCACGGAGCAACCCAGATGTGGATTTTTTTTTTCTTTTCCTTTCTTCTTCTTCTTCTTCCTCCTCCTCCTCCTTCCTCTTATTCCTTTTTCTTCTTCTTTCTGCAGGAAGATGGGAAGAGAAAGAGAGAGAGAGAGGAGGCATTTTTAAAAATATTTTTATTATTTTAATATTTTTAAAAATATTATTAAAAAAAAGGGTAAAAGACATTTTACTACCCTGATGTTTGGTGGTTTTCAACATTTAGTACATCAATTTTTTTTCATCCCAGAGTTATACCTAAAGTATAAATTTTGGGACAGTTTCATACATCCGTTAGTCAAACTGTTAGTTCTCCCGTTAAGTGATGACGTGGCGCCCGGATTGGGCGCCACGTGTCATTAAAAATATTTAAAAATTATTTAAATAAAAAAATATTTAAAAATTAGTATTTAAATAAAAATATTATTAAAAAATTATTATTTAAATAAAAATAATATTTAAAAAATATTAAATTAAAAAAATTTATTCTTCTCTCCTTCTTCTTCTTCTTCTTCTTCTTCTTCTTCTTCTTCTCCGTTTCTGTGTCTTTTTTTATTTTTTATTTTTTTATTCCTTCTCCTCCTCTCCTCTACAACTCCCACCCACCCTCCCTCCCTTCTCTCCTCTGCAACTCGCATCACCCACCCTCCCTCATCTCCTCTACAACCCACACCAAATTTAGCAAAACAAAACTAAAAAAAATCGAAGGGAAGGTTTGGGTTGGGGGGACACGGGTCGACGGGAAGATCTGGGTGTGGGTGGGAGGGTGGGCACGGGGGGATTGGGGAAGGAAGAGGGAAGAAGAGGAAGGAAGAGGGAAGAAGAATAAGAAGAAGAAAAAAAAACGAAATCTGGGTAGAAGAAGAAGAGGGAAGAAGAAGAAAAAAAAAATGAAATCTGGGTAGAAGAAGAAGAAGAGGAAGGAAGAGGGAAGAAGAAAAAGGAAGAAGAAGGAAGAAGAATAAGAAGAATAAGAAGAAAAAAAAAACGAAATCTGGGTAGAAGAAGAAGAAGAGGAAGGAAGAGGGAAGAAGAGGAAGGAAGAGGGAAGAAGAAGAGGGAAGAAGAAAAAGGAAGAAGAAGGAAGAAGAATAAGAAGAAAAAAAAATACGAAATCTGGGTAGAAGAAGAAGAAGAGGAAGGAAGAGGGAAGAAGACAAAAGGAAGAAGAAAAAAAAAAAAAAAAAAAAACGAAATCTGGGTAGAAGAAGAAGAAGAGGAAGGAAGAGGGAAGAAGAAAAAGGAAGAAGAAGGAAGAAGAATAAGAAGAAGAAAAAAATATATATTTTTTAATTTAAATACTAATTTTTAAATTTTTTTTAAAAAATAATTTTTATTTTTTTTAATGACACGTGGCACTCAATCAGGGCGCCACGTCATCACTTAACGGGAGAACTAACAGTTTGACTAACGGATGTATGAGACTGTCCCAAAATTTATACTTTAGGTATGACTCTGGGATGAAAAAAAATTGATGTACTAAATGTTGAAAACCACTAAACATCAGAGTAGTAAAATGTCTTTTACCCTAAAAAAAATAGTTTTTAATAATAATTTACTATTTTTTTAATAAAAAGTGGGTCCCGAATCAAGCCACATCAGCATTTAACTGAAAAAATTAACGGCCAAGTAACGGAAGGTATGACATTGTCACAAATTCGTAAGATGAGGTATGATATTGTCACTTTTAAAAGATCAGGTATGAAAGTGTCGTGACACCAATAGTTGAGGTAATTTTTTGTCATTTACTCTAATACATTTATATACTATTTAGTTAGTGATATATAAAATAGAGTAAATGACAAAAAAACTACCTCAACTATTGGTGTCACGACACTTTCATACTTGATCTTTTAAAAGTGACAATGGCATACCTCATTTTACGAATTTGTGACAATATCATACCTTCCGTTACTTGACCGTTAATTTTTTCAATTAAATGTTGACGTGGCTTGATTCGGGACCTACTTTTTATTAAAAAATTAGTAAATTATTATTAAAAACTAAATTTTTTTAATAATATTTTAAAAAATATTAAAATAATAAAAATATTTTTAAAAATACCTCCTCTCTCTCTCTCTTCCCATCTTCTTGCAGAAAGAAGAAGAAAAAGGAAGAAGAGGAAGAAGGAGGAGGAGGAGGAGGAAGAAGAAGAAGAAAGGCAAAAAAAAAAAACCCAAATCTGGGTTGCTCCGTGCGGACAGAGAAGAAGAGGAAGAAGGAGGAGGAGGAAGAAGGAGGAGAAGAAGAAGAAGAAGAAAGGAAGAAAAAAAAGAGAAGAAGACATAACTGGGTTGCTGCACGGGGGGCGCACGCAGTGGGGGGGGGGGGGGAAAGCAGGGACGAACACCCTTTTTTTTATTTAAATATTTTAAAAAAATATTAAATGATTTTTTTTCTTTTTAATAATTTTTTAATAGAAAATGGGCCCAAATCAAGCCACGTCAGCATTTAACTGAAAAATTAGCGCCAAACTAACGGAAAGTATGACATTGTCACAAATTTGTAAGATGAGGTATGACATTGTCACTTTTAAAAGATTAGGTATGAAAGTGTCTTGACACCCATAGTTGAGGTAGTTTTTTGTAATTTACCCTATAAAATATTGTTGGGGACATATATGTGACACCACTATTTTTACACACAAAAAGTGTGGGGGGCCTCTTCTTGATGCATTTTAACGATAGGCGTTTATTTTTAGGTCTTCTCTTAAAGATCATGTCTGTCAAAAATAGTTTGAAACCATATGACTGTTGAATTAAAAGTTTAGGGTTTCTTTGTAGAATTGTATTCGTCTATTTCCTTCATTATAAATGAATGTCTTAATGATTTTGAATTTGTCTAATTTTTACAAAGATAATCTATGAATGATGTTTTAAAAGATAAAACTGTTCAGACCGTTATAATACATCACAAAATTGACTTCACAAAAACGTGTATAAAATATTGTGTAAAAAATAGTAATGCCACATATCCGCACCGTATGGAAGTTCATACGGATCATGGGTGGGCCAGCCAGCAAATGGCTCTCTCTCTATGGCTCATGACCAATGGCTAGATATCTGGAGCCCACATCAAGGCCTTATGTTTTTGTGACTCAAGGTGGGCCTCTGTGCTCCCCTAAGGCCTTGTGGTGAGATCAACTTGTATGATTAGGATACATAGTCACAGCGACGTTTTATGTCAATAATACAAGGAAACCTCAATTATCATTTAAGTAGTCCAAGCAAAATTTAACGTAGCAGTGTACTCATATCATACAAAACATCCTCGGGGATACAGGGAGGTCAGGCGTTGTTATGTACATTTGTGGTTAATGGTGGTGATACAAGATCATAATGGAGAAAAAGAATTGTTTCTCTTTCTATATAGGTTTGGTTGGTGGGTGCAAAATGGAAGAGAAATCAACTGAGAATACATCCTACTTGTTTCATATGGATGCGACTTTGATCTGGAAAATCTATATATGTACGCAAAACCATATCCTTCAAGCGTACAAAGTTTACTCCTTTTACCTATCACAAACTCACTTCCTTAAAATGTTTGGTGGTGCTACATGCATTAGAAAACATCATTATTGCAGGTGATGAATTCCGCTAATGGTGTCCTATTCAATTTGTTGTGTCCTGAATTTATTGTCGCTTATAATTGTAACATGACTTGTAATAAAAAAAATATCGTTATTATAATTCTATTCTTGACGTACTTGAGGATTAGAAACTTCATGCCAAAGTGGATCATCATTATTATATTATTGACGTGCCAAATTAAAGATTATTAGAAACTTTAGTTAATTGGGAAACTTTTCCATTAAGAAAACTGGTGTCAATTGGAGCCGCAAGGCCCTTCCTTTCTGTTCTAATTAATTAATATATATTCTGATATTTCCATTCCTTGGTGCCAAAGTCATGGCCTAATCTTGCTTGAGATCAATGTGATCGATCATGCTTTTTAAAAGAAGCTCAAAATGGGTCCGTCCATGCACCACACAAAAGCAAAAGCAGCTCACTCCTTTCCTGCACAACGTTTTGAAATTACCCAAATGCATGTCGACCTATTATATATTCCTTTCTTGCCTTGGGACAATGTATAATGAACTGATTCCTCCTAGACTCATCGGCCATGAGTTTCCCAGAAGCCTATCATAGGAGAGTAATTTCAATAGCATGGGTATACCTTTACTGTGATGTTATGTGTCAATAATACAATGTTATGTATAAATTCTTTAAGCACTGATGCTATTCATTAGTACGTGACAAAATAACAGTGTGCACATGTCAGACCAAACAGTAGAAGGACACTTTAGTCAATGACTAATCAAGTATCAATAATTTAGTTATATAATGTACACTACTTGAATTAAAGTTTATGAATGCATAAATATTTATGGAAAGCAAGAGCAATTGGGATAAGCATTTTGAATTCTTGAAGCTTTTTCTGCACCAAACACAAAGTAAAGCAATGCCATTTCCGCCCATTTAAAGTGAAAGAAACTAAGACTAAGAGTACTACTACACAAACACACGAGAATAACACACAAAAAGATTGTGGGGAGAGAGAGAGAGAGAGAGAGAGAGAGAGAGAGAGAGAGAGAGAGAGAGAGAGAGAGATGTACAGGTTCAGTAACACAGTGATAGGGTTCTTGAACCTCATCACTCTCTTAGCATCAATTCCGATAATCGCAGCAGGTCTATGGATGGCAAGGAGCAGCACCACATGTGAAACTTTCCTCCAAACTCCGCTTTTGGTGGTAGGTTTTGTGGTGCTCGTGGTATCCTTAGCTGGGTTCATTGGTGCCTGCTTCTATGTGGTATGTGCACTCTGGGTGTACTTGGCGGTAATGCTGCTGCTGATTGCAACCCTAATCGGTCTGACAGTGTTTGGGTTTGCGGTTACAAGCAAAGGTGCTGGAGTGGAGGTGCCTGGTAGGGTTTATAAAGAATACCACCTTGAGGATTACTCACCATGGTTGAGGAATAGGATTAAGGATCCTAATTATTGGAGTAAGATTAGGAGTTGCATCATGGGGTCTAAAACTTGTGCTAAGATTGTTGCTTGGACACCTACCGATTATCTTCAAGGGGACATGTCTCCAATACAGGTAACATAAGTACATACATACATACATACATACATAGTAATCTACAATTCCTAGCTATTTAAATTCCTTGTTCTTGTATGTGTGGGATTGTGTTTTTCCACACCCTCCTATTTACAATTAACATCAATTGCAAGATTGTTTTCTTCAAATTTGGTTCATGTTTTATTATTTATTTATTTGTTTCACAATAGCAATAAAACCGTTAATGCTTGATTCCTTTATTCATAGTAATAGTTTATTTATATTCAAAATTAATTAATGACACTGATTTAGGTAGGATTTATCTTTGAAAAATAATTAGATATATAAAAATATGAAATCATATAGTTTTTTTATTTATGAAGATTTAAAGTTAATGAAATATGTTTCTCATGTTTAAGATCGCTTTTCTTAGAAAAAGAATGAAAAAGTATAGAATTAGCTTTCTTTTGGTGATAAAAAAGTTTCGAATGTACAGACATAGCTCATTCGATCTAAAGCTTGTAGTAGTTAAATAGTTTTGGGTCTTTTTACAGCTTGTAATATTTAAATTATATTTTTGGTGCATCTGTGCAGTCTGGTTGTTGCAAGCCTCCAACTTCATGTAATTACGACATGGCAACCACAGTGACTCAAGACCAAGATTGCTACCGTTGGAACAATGCGCCCAATTTGTTATGCTATGAGTGTGATTCATGCAAAGCTGGAGTTCTTGAAGATATCAAGAGGGACTGGCACAAGCTTTCTGTCCTCACCATTGTCATGGTGGTTGTTCTCATAGGAGTATATTCAATTGGTTGCTGTGCTTTCCGCAACGCAGAACGAGCTGAAACGGATTATCCATATGGTCATAACAGGATGAGTAAAATCCGTCCCCGATGGGATTACCATTGGTGAGTTTAGTCCCATTGGTGAGTTTAGAGTTAAGTGAACATAATTTATGCTTTGCCTGAATTGAATTAGTGATGATGCTCATTTTGTTTGAGCATGCGATTTAAATTAATTCAGGCAACTAAATATTGGCAAGAAATCATAACCCTTGAGTTAATAATACTCTTCCACCAAACTCATAACAATTGGGCATTTCTTTGTGCTTTTGAAGATTACAAATATTAATGTGAAAATTATGCAAAAATCAAAATTTTCCAGAAATTTAGTTGCCAATAAAAACAAAAAAATAACCATAAAAAAGATGTGAAAATCCTGAAACATGGTAAGAGTTTGGTCTAAAGTGTTCTTCAAGATGGAAGAGGATTCTCTCCTGATTAACTTTGTGGGGATTCTAGGAATCCTCACATTTTAGCCGTTCATCATATATTATGCAGCCAATTTTCGTCAGTTACTATTTATGTTTAATTTTAAATAAAAAAATTAAATAATTTATAATCGTACGATACATGATGAATGACTGAAATGTGAAGATTCTTAAAATATTTGGATTCGGATAGAATCCAAATACCTTCAAGATAGCTTTAAATATGCAGCCCCACTCAAGGCTTTGGACCTCTTTTTTGATCTAACTTGCTAAGCAATGCTTTTTGGTAATTTACTTATTTTCTTTTGCAGGTGGAGAAAGTGGCATCACAGAAGAGAGCAGCTTTATTAGTTGAAAGAAACTCTTATCTTCTACTGGTTATTGTAAATCTTGTTGTTAGGTGTGCTTAAAGATGGGACAATTCAGTTGTTTTTCCAGTTCATGGGTAATTGGAGAGCTCTGATCAAATTTTCTTTTGTTTTTGTACAGACTTTTTTTTTTTGGTAAAAAGATGGATTTTACCTTTTTCATATCTCTGCCTTTCTTTCCCTACTTTATTTTGTAAAGTATCATGCCATTGCTAATGTATATCATTTCCTTTATTTTCCTACCTCACTGCCGTTTGATGGTGGCGCAGTATTACAGAAACATAAAACTACTAAAGCGGGTTGAGGTACATGCAACTTGGACAACTTGCTTATAGAGCATAAGCTCAATGTTGGAGCGACAAGTTTGCAAAAGAATATAGAAGAAACTAAGGACATGGGTTGGGTCTAGGTAACCGATTGTTACAATGAAATCTGGGATTGCTATTTCAACAAGCTCGAGGGTTGAAATGATGAAAAATAAAACCTAAAGCCTGAGAGTTACGCTCTAAAATCTACGCAGGAAATAAATGCTAATTGGCTGAACAAAAGAAAAAATATCAAAACTTTGACGATTAAGATGAAAACTAGACATTAACATCTAGATAAGATAACGTTCATATACATTATATTGGACAAGAATTCCAAATAGATAGCTTCTCAATTGTTAACTCAACCATGGAATTTTTATATTTTCATGCAATAACATGTAATGGGTTTGTTGATAAGTATGAACCATTTGGAGGTGGTGGTCCATGCCATGCATTACTGCTAGGGTTTTCTTGTATACATGCATATGTTTAACATTGATCGACATGTCAGTTGATGGTTAGTTTTCTTCAAAGCCAACCACCAATCCCAACGATCAAATTCAAGGACATTGAAGGTTCTGGGAATGATATTCATATATTTTCTTCAAAAAATAATTATGAGCAGTCACACCAAATGGCCCATGCCTCTTTACAATGAGAACCACACATAAATCTCTACATTTCTCTATTTTTTTTTTCTCCTGCAGTCCAATTGACTGCAATTTAGGTACCCTTTTAGCCCTCAACATTAATTTTGTCTGAAATAACATTAGTTGTGTTCTCCTAAAAATTATGGTTAAAAAAAAAAAACTGTAACAATCCACTGTTCGATTATAATTCAACAGTAGAAGAAATCTAACTTTTGTTATTGTACTTTTTTCTTCTATCATTAAATTAAAATTGAGTCATCATAATGTAGACATTGAAATTTCGGTAAATAAAATGTTGATCAATGGTCAAAGTTTCAACGCTCATGTATTACATAAATTTTACACGTAGCGTGTGATTCGACGAAAATTGAAATGAGTTAGAAAAGCTATCAAATAGGACACGTGTCAACACCTGGCAGGAAACTTCCCCCTGTTTATCGAAGACCAAAGCCTCGACGGCCCTTGGATCAAGTCCACAAATCAAAGTCTTACGGAGATCAAATCAGAAGAACAAATAGAGATTGTAACCTAAAATCATCAAATACAAATATTATTTTTGTACACATATTCTTGTTGTTTTCAAAAAATTTTCGTGTTTACACATAATTTATTATAAAAGCTAGAAAAAAGGAAGACTCGAAGTACCAAATACCATGAACCACTTGCATGGTCACAAAGCGCGTGGAATGAGTTTTTCTTATATATGCCCTTGAATTTTGTCTGGCTAATGAGTCAGTCTTTGAAGTTTCAGTCAGTCTTCTTCTGACTTTTTCTGACATTGTAAACATTATTAATTAGTTTGTAAGAGGAATAATCTTAAGCTCTACCCCACCGCATGTCCGTATTCTTTGGGAAAGGATCCTCGCCGGATCCCTTTCCTAGGGATCCTGTGATCTCACCCGTTTATCGTATATCGTGCGGTCTGAAATCATTTTAAAATTTTAAATTTAAATTTAAATATAAATAGTATCTAATGATTTCTGACCGCACGATATACGATGAACGGTTGAGATTACGGGATCCCTAGGATCCCTAAGAAAGGGATCCGGCGAGGATCCTTTCCCGTATTCTTTGACCCGCGCATTTGAAAAGTCCAATAAAATAGGTGATAATCTTAAGCTCTTCTGCAGACAAAATTTCCCTTATAAATAACAAAAGACAAACTCATTATTTATATACAAACTTATTTATATATTTTTACTAATATTAGTTTCAAAAAAGCAGTTCTTGGTAGCGAGCTTTTTTCAGTGGAAATAAGTTGTAATGGCTGCACCCGCTAAAGAGCGTTCCCTGGAGGAAACACCGACATGGGCTGTTGCTGTGGTCTGTTTTGTGTTGCTAGCAGTTTCGATCGTCATTGAACGTATGATCCACCTCATAGGAAAGGTAAGTAATCCGTATTCTTAATTAATTAATTAACTAATTACGATTATCTCTGGATGAACTCAAATATACAGATCATGCATGCAAATGCAACCAAATCTGATGTAGTAAGGGTGATCCCCCGGCTTTGAATCACGGAACAAGTAAACTAACGTTTAAAAATAGTAGAATTCCACTTTCGCCGTGTCCTGCTTCCACTTAAACTGCGCCTCTCAAGTCACTTCACAATGTTCCGAACTGGGACTAATTTGCAACTGAGATTGTTGTTCTTACATCACTTTCAGTGGCTAGAAAGGAAACACAAGAGATCTCTAGTTGAAGCGCTGGAGAAGATCAAATCTGGTATATAATCATCTAAACTGTGGTCATTTATCTTCCTTTTTATTTTTTGGGAATTATAATAAGTTATGTTTGTTCATAGCCTAACCATTTTCTTTGTTGTCTTCGAATTCTTTGAAGAGCTTATGCTGTTGGGATTTTTATCCTTGCTCCTAAATGTGCTGCAACAACAAATCTCTGATATATGCATATCAGAAAGTATTGGAGCCACTTGGCATCCCTGCAAATATAATAAGTCATCAAAATCTGGAAGTAATGGTAGGAAACTTCTTGAGTTCTTCAATCACAGGCGCAGATTAGCAGTAAAAGGAAATGATTACTGCACAGAGAAGGTAAAAACTAAGGGAGGGATAGTTAGTCATTATCATCTTTTTACCATGTGTATGTGAGTTGGGTATAATTGACAGTGAACTTTTTTTGCAGGGAAAAGTAGCCTTTGTGTCTGCATATGGGATTCACCAACTGCATATTTTTATCTTTGTGTTAGCAGTTTTTCATGTGCTCTACTGCATTCTTACCTGGGGTTTTGGACGATACAAGGTAAAACTGGCAAATTTTTTCTGTTTTGGAATCTCTCTCTCTCTCTCTCTCATCTTTTCACTGTTGTTTTGGATTTACAGATGAGAAAATGGAAGGTTTGGGAGAAAGAGACAAGATCAATTGAATACCAGTACAATAATGGTTTGTAATTTACTTCAGTTTAATTTATTTACCAAAACCTTTTTTTACTTCAAAGCTACGTGGGCCCTATCCCAAATTATGAATGGTTTATGTGTCCAAAGATTAATTTTCTAGTTCATGTTTTTTCTTTCTTAAAGAATGATTAGTTGATACTGAGGTTGACTTTCTTATAGTGTCTTCAACAAAAATTCTAAATTTGTTAAACTAACAAGTAAACTGTGTAAAAAAAGCTATTTTAATTGCTCAGTTTAATTTTTTTTTTCTAATTAGTTTTTATTTTAACAAACGTTGAATATTTTATTATTAACAATTTAAATTCAAACCCATATAATTTTTAGAGCAACTTTGTCTCTTTTTTTTTCTTTTCTATTCTCCTTACTCAAGAGTCCACTCTTAAATTTTAGAGTAAAGTACAAAAAACTACCTCAATTATTGATGTCACGACACTTTCATACCTCATTTTTTTAAATTGACAATGTCATACCTCATTTTTAGAATTTGGTCCAATGTTATACTTTCCGTTACTTGGCCGTTTACTTTTCAGTTAAATGCTGACGTGGCTTGATTCGGGGTCCACATTTTATTAAAAAATTATTAAAAACTAATTTTTTTTTAATAATTTTTAAATATTAAAGTAATAAAGAAAAGTTAAAAACTAAAATTAAAAAAAAAAAAAACTTATGTTCGTGCACTTCACCGCCGGTCCTCTTCCCACTTCTCTCTCTTCTCTCTTCTCTTCCATCTTATCATTCTTCCCCTTCCAGCTCCCTTCCTGCAACCCAATAAAAAGGAGCAAGAAGAAGACGGAAAAAAAAAAAAAAAACGAAATCTGCAATCCAGAAGAAGAAGAAAAAAAAAAGAACCCAAATCTGGGTTGCTCCGCGCGTGGGGTGGGGGGGGGGGGAGGGGAGAGAACAGGTATTTTTTTAAAAAAATACTTTTTTGTTATTTTAATATTTAAAAATTATTAAATGATTTTTTTTTAATTTTTAATAATTTTTTATTAATTTTTTTAATAAAAAGTGGGTCTCGGATCAAGCCGCGTCAACATTTAACTGAAAAGTAAACGACCAAGTAACGGAAGGTATAACATTGGATCAAATTCTAAAAATGAGATATGACATTGTCAATTTAAAAAAATAAGGTATGAAAGTGCGTGAAATCAATAGTTGAGGTAGTTTTTTGTACTTTACCCTAAATTTTAATATTTAGCAAGTAAACAGTTGCACTCTAAATTTAAAGAGTGACTATTCATTTTACTATAATAAACGCGCTTACAACATATCTTGGAGATGAATTTTTTGAGTTTGGCTCTTTAAAATAGAGTTTTGGTTGTTTTACAACATTTCTTGGAGATGCTCAGTTTCTAAAATTCTTCTATTCACTATTGTTTTCTTTTACCCAATTATTTCCATTGCAGATCCAGAAAGGTTTAGGTTTGCAAGGGATACATCATTTGGGCAAAGACATTTGAACTTCTGGAGCAAGTCACCAGTCTCCCTTTGGATTGTAAGTAACATGTCACTGTGAGAGCGTTGTTTCTTGATCAACAAATCAACTTTAAAACTCTCTGCAATAATAGTAATATTCAAGGTTTTTCTTCAAAACGGTGCTTTAAGTTTTATCTACCATGAAATGGAGTTTCGAGTGGTCTATTCATGAAAAATCCTAGTTGAGTTTTTTTTTTTGCACAAGCATTATCTGTTGTGTTATATATCACTTGTCAATGAACTAGTACCATGAAATCTAAATGATGCCTGGAATATTAGGGCAGCAGGACATTGGATTGGGCATGATTTAAGGGAGTTCTAACTGTTTCTCCTTTTTCTTCCTCAGGTCTCTTTCTTCAGACAGTTTTTCCACTCAGTTACCAAGGTTGATTACTTAACTTTGAGGCATGGATTTATCATGGTGAGTGCATCATTTGCCCAAGTTTTTTGCATCAGAGATCGATGCCTGTTGTAAAGGGACTCAATTTCTATATATGCTTTGTGATTTCAGGCACATTTGGCACCAGGAAGCGAGACAAAATTTGATTTTCAAAAGTACATAAGCAGATCACTTGAAGAGGATTTCAAAGTTATTGTGGAGATCAGGTTGGTGTTCTTTATTTAGGTATCTAATTAAACTCATTAGGTTGTTTGGTTAAATATTTTTCTTACAAAACTAACTTTTACTTTCATTGATTAATGCAGTCCAGTTATATGGTTCTCTGCAGTGTTGTTCATGCTGTCCAATACTTACGGTAAGTGAGATATTCTTTCATAGTTGATTCCGAAAATGCGATGCACCTTAATTTACTGATGAAGAAATGTTTTCCTCTTTGGACAGGATGGCATTCTTATCTTTGGCTACCAACCATCTCTTTAATTGTAAGTTCCACCCAAAGTGTATCATCCAAGTTTCATGCATGCTACATACATTTAGGCCTCGTCTGGTGGGTAGTGCGTTATCCAATCTAATCCTAGCCTAGACACCGAGCGAGGCCTTATGATCGTGATCCTTATGGTAATTGTAAACATTGCAGATAGTCCTGCTGGTTGGAACCAAATTGCTAGTGATTATAACAAATATGGGGCTGAGTATTCAGGAGAGAGGGGATGTGGTGAAGGGTGCACCTCTTATTCAACCCGGCGATCACCTCTTCTGGTTCGGAAGCCCCCGTCTAATGCTCTTTCTCATCCACTTTGTTCTCTTTCAGGTACATCAAAACACATCAAAATTTCATGTGTATTATAACCTCAATTCATTGATATTATATGCTCACATGCTTCTTTTCTGTGGTCTTTCCCTCTTCATTGCAGAATGCATTTCAACTGGCCTTCTTTGCATGGAGTACAGTAAGCACATTTCCTCTCTAATTATCATTTTAGTTAAAGATCCATTTTTTTTAGAATATTTGAAAGAACACTTCGGCAGCTACAAGTTTTATACAAAAACACTTCACGAGCTCAATTGGAGGAAAAACCCCCTCGTCTCTCATATCCCATCATTTGTTTTTTTTCCTCCTTCAGCTTCAGTTTGGGATAACTTCTTGCTTCCACCAGCGCACTGAAGACATTGTCATCAGGCTCTCAATTGGGTGAGCAGTGAGCTTAATTTACACACTAATCATTACTTACGTCTTGCCCACAAAATCCTGAGCACGTGACTGCAGCACGTACTTTGATAATCTGGATGTACGTGACACTGTCAAGTGTGTTCGGGGTTTTGGGCGTGACAAACTTGTTCAACAAGCACAAGTGTTTTGCTAATGCACACAATACTAAATTGTTGATCTCCACAGGGTCATGGTACAAGTTTTATGCAGTTATGTGACTCTGCCTCTATATGCTCTAGTAACACAGGTAAAAATGGTCTCGCTTCGGTTTGATTTTTCTGGGGGAACGAGAGTAATGAAGCCTTGATTTAACGTCGATTTACTTTGTTTTGTTTGATCAAATAGATGGGTTCGACCATGAAACCTACCATTTTCAATGAGGAAGTGGCAGCAGCTGTGAAAAAGCAGCGCCACAAAGCCAAAAAGAACGCGAAACACAGCCACCATTCACCGTCAACCACCCCATTTTCAAGCATGCCACCAAGTCCCACCCAAGGCATGTCCCCAGTTCATCTGCTGCACAACCACAACTACCGCAGCAATGACGATGGAATTTTCACATCTCCGAGGGGATCAAACCTTGAAATGGGGCACTGGGGCACTGAAGGGTCCTCACATTCACCAAACAACAGTGTTGGACCTAGCGACGGGGATGAGATTATGGAAATCACCAACATTGGGGATCTGGATCAAGATCCTTGCTCAACAGAATTGGCTCGCGCGCCGCGTTGTACTCAGTCTCGGCATGAAGTTGCCATTAGTTTATCTTCTTTTTCATTTGGGAGAGGCAGCTGAAGAAGTTGATGGTGTCGGATCATAGGACGTGTGCTTCCTCTTTTTTTTTTTCTCTCTTTTTTTCTTCCTTTGTTGGTACATTATTTGGTTGAGCATCAGCAATAGTGGCTAGAATTAGGTTCCATTCATTTGAATTGTATTAGGAAAGTTTACTGCAGATGCATATGATTGTAGCGTGATTTTTTTGTTCTATTAGGCATCACACATTG
Organism: Crataegus laevigata; assembly: GCA_963580275.1. Lineage (NCBI taxonomy): Eukaryota > Viridiplantae > Streptophyta > Magnoliopsida > Rosales > Rosaceae > Crataegus > Crataegus laevigata. The sequence goes on from OY756951.1 coordinate 10,066,949, forward strand.
TACTCTACACACACACACTTCCATTTTTACCATACATACATTCTTTCAACAATTCATTTTCCTCGCTTCTCGCTCAGCAAGATATCTTCTCGTTTTTTAGAGTTCTTTTCAAAAGTTAGGATGTAATGCACGGATAAAATCAAAATTTTGATTCACATGGAGCACCCTGATCAAGTTTATAGAAATTATACATACAATAGACATAGAAAAGTAATATTAGTGGATTGTTTGGACGATTCTTCTACTTTATAATGAAGAATAGTACTATTGTTACGCATAGAAGGATACGAATAAGAATTTTTTAGGAGGAAACAATTATATACCAGAAGTTGGGACAAATGCAGCCAGATCATTAAGACAACAAATTGGGCAACAAAACTTGAGGAGGGGCGTGTGCCCCCCATACTATTATCAGTCACGTGTGAGCACATAATATTATAAATAATTGAAGATTCTTAACGCTGACAAACTCACAAACATGACTCTTACCTGCCGTAGATCATTCATCTTTCCACTTAATAAGATGCTTGATTGATATGATGTTTAAATTAGTGATATGCACTTTAGTCTCTTAGATTCCCTTCTTCTGTCCCCTTGGATAGCATAATATCATTTAGATATTTGCTATTCACTTTTTTTTTTTAATTTTCACATATCGATGTTAGTTTTTATCTATTAATTTTTTTTAATTTATTCAATTTGATGACCGAAATTAAAAAAAATATGTAAAATTAAAAATAATTATGTAAATAGCATCATTTAATTCACAACCATTGCTAATGCTTCAATTTTAATTTTTACAAAGACCCTTTTGCATGCATATCATGAAAAGATTCGTAATTTTCACATTGCCATCTTTGTCAATCTAATTCCATGTAGGTGATTGCTATGATTGCACACAACCTCCAATTAAATGCTTGATATTATTTTCTAATTAATTAAGTTCAACTTAGCTTTTCAGCTGAGTCAAAATTAAGTAAGATATTAAAATGATTTGTTACATGAAAAAATAAATTAAGTGGGCAAAAAAATTCATCACTATTTCATGTTGAGATCAAATTAAACACACCTTAAATTATTTTCTAAAAAAATCACACCACACCTTAAACTCCCAAATTAAGATCAAATTAACACAATTCGAAGTTTAAACTACAGGGTAGACTCACCTCCAATAAGTGAGTAGCAAATCACTTTAATAACTTTTTATGCATCATCAATTTTTTCTTGTTTGTTTTAGATTATAATTAGTGATGACGCTCCAGATATAAATTTTAAATTATTTTTTGTAAAACACATAATGTGACGATTATTGATTAATTTTTTTTTAAATTATTAAAATAAAGAAAAACTAATGAAAATGGCTTGAAAACTTTGAGTTTTAATAATAATGACAAAATAAAGGGTAAAGTAAATAGTATCAGGATTAACTTTTTAGTGTAAAAATGTGATTTTTCGTTAAAGTGAATAGTACCAGCAGTTTTTCGTTAAAGTTCCCTTAAAATAAAGCAGAGCTATTAACGGCTACGTTATATGATTTATAAAATATTGTTTAAACGTTTGGTCTTTACCAAGGTATTAAATATCGATGATATCGGAAATATCGGTAGTCCAAAAACACGGAAATTTCGATGGAAATATCGGGATATTATCGATATCGATAAAAATTGAATAAAAACCACGAAAATTGTAAAAAAACTTAGAAATTTTTATTGAAACTTTGCAGGATATTTATTTAGTCAATTATCTATTAGTTTATCACAAAAAATTGGAAGGAAATGCATTGCATGATGGATTTAACTGATTTAAGTTGATTATATAGCGAGCTGGCAAACATTGTGAGTGTAGAAAATATGTAAATATTTTAGCATATTTTCACAAAAACATAAGTGATATGGTGGTCAAGGTGTTGAAGGAGTAAAATGGGAGGGGTTCGAATCCCCTTGGTGTTTTTTTAAATATAGAAATTTAAAAAACACAGAAATTTCGATGGAAATATCGATGACATCGGAAATATCGGTAGTCCAAAAACACGAAAATTTCGATGGAAATATCGGGATATTATGGATATTTAATACCTTGGTCTTTACAATTATAAATTTTTTTGTTAGATTAAACTATAATTAGTAGGGGGTGTGATTATAATCTTGTCACACCAACAGCCAAAGTCGTCCCTCCATTGATGTCGCATTAAAAAGGATAAAGAAACGACAAAACCAGAAAGACAGCCTCATCGCCACCACCGCTTTCCAGAAACCGTTAAATCAGATATTGAGTAGCAACCGTCGATCAGGGTGGCGATTGATCATCGTCAGCCATGGAGGTCCGACCCAACCCGACGGCCGACAACTCGTCGGCCACGCAGCAGCAGCGTCAGCGTCATACACCCACAACTAGTCAGAAAAAGCCTCCTGCTTCTTCCATCCCCGTCGACACGGCCTCCGTTTCTCAAAGGTCAGTCCTTTTTTCTTTAGTTTTCTGTTTGGATCCCCAGAATTTTTTTTATCAGTCCCGAGAAAATTCAAGTCCTAACTACAGATGGGTTTTGTTTCAATTGTGCTGTAGGCTTCAGAAGGAGTTGATGTCTCTCATGGTACTCTCTCTCTCTCTTAATTCTTTGCTTTTGATTTTTCCTCAAATTTGTGTACTTATTTTGTGATTTCTTACTGTCTTTGTTGATTTTTGTTGTAATCTTGAATTGGTTTTGATGTTTATTTAAATTTAGATTCATAAGGGAAAAATAATAATTAAGAAGTAAAAGAGGGAGGCAGATTCTCTGCTCTGCCACTTCCCATACACTTCCATTCTGCCCCGTCAACATTTTACGTGGCAGAATGGAAGTGTATGGGAAGTGGGAGAGCAGAGAATCTGCCTCTGTAAAAGAGGGACTTTATTGATTCTTGCTAATCATGGGATGATGGGGATGTATGATACAGAGGTTAGGTTAGGTTGGTGTGTGGAGTCTGTGGACTGCGAAGCTTCAAATTGTGAATGCATGTGTATATTTGTAGTGATTCGGGAAGTCTCCGCTGTGCTAACGATGAATAAATGACCGTATTTCTTGTTATGAGACTGGTAACTATTGTGTTATTGACGTTTGTTCGTCCAACATCTACTGTTTCCAGATGAGTGGAGGAGATCTCGGAGTATCGGCTTTTCCTGAAGGCGAGAGCATTTTTACATGGGTTGGCACAATTGAAGGTGGAAAAGGAACTATGTATGAGGGTTTATCCTACAAGCTTTCTTTGCGTTTTCCTCTGGACTATCCCTTCAAGCCACCGCAAGTCAAGTTTGAGACAATGTGCTTCCATCCAAATGTTGATCAGTTTGGCAACATATGTCTTGATATCCTGCAGGTATCTATCAAGCTTTGAGATACTAAACTTCAATAGGATAAAGTACTAACTTTCCGCGACTGTAATATGGAGAAGTTAAATTGACCGTATGATGGTCTTGGCTCGTAAGTACATTGGATTGTTATGGAAAATTAGAATTGGTTGGATAAATCTAAATGTTCTCATGGTTGTGTAGAAGCGAGGATATAAATTAGTATCGGTTGGATGATGAATTGTGATGCTTTTTCCATCCAGGGTATTTACCACATGTAAATGCCCTAACTCAGGAGTGCTGCTTAGATGGTAGTATGCCAGTGCCCCTTACCCAGGGGTGTTGCAGTGCCCACATGACTGTGCCCTTACTGCAAGGATGCTGATAACCTTGATAAAAGGCATAACAACTCTCATGGCTGCCATGACCATCTTTCTGCAGATTAATAAAACAAAAAGTTGATCAGGACTTATGGTTAATTTGAGAACATTGATGGAAGGGTTGCATAATACAAATTTTATTTTATTATCCTGGGGGTGGTGCTAGCAAGTGGGTAGAGCAAGCAATTTGATGGGTGGCAATAGTGTCAGTCTACGAGTCTTTTGTTGGATTGAGTTTCTTTTCTTTCATTTTCTTGTATTCTCAAAAAGCTTATGTTATATGTGGCACAGGACAAGTGGTCTTCAGCTTACGATTGCAGGACTATTCTACTCTCCATTCAAAGTCTGTTGGGAGGTAAGCTTGCTGTTATTTGTATGAATTTTCTCGTAGACTTCATTCGCTTGCCTGACCATTTTGTTCTTACCTGCAGAACCAAACCCGGAGAGTCCCCTCAACAGCTACGCTGCTGCTCTGTGGAGTAACAAGGAAGGTTAGTTATTCTCTGTCATTCGTATCAAATGTTTTTTTAAACTGGGATTCAAAACCTAGAGCTTCATCGTTAGATGTTCTTCCTTGTTTAACTGCCTTCCAATCCATGCTAATTTCAAGACTTTGTACCTTATGCAAATTTACCACGAGCTATGAAATGTTGACCTGATAAACTAATGTTTCGAACTTGAACATCATGGAATATGATGTTAGGTGATGAAGTGCGTATTCTTCCCGATTTGAATTGCGCAAACCTCTCATACAACTCTTGTTATTATATTTTCTTTTACAGATTACAAAAAAATGGTCCACCGACAGTACTTTGCCGGAGAATCAATGGAGAGCTGACTTGTACGTATACCTCACAACGGATGACAAAATCGTCACGTGGCCCCTGATTTGTGTACAGCTCCGGGGAGGTGAAAGTTCTGCAATGAAGAGTAAAGTTTCTCAACGAATCCGGGGTGATTGAAACGCTGACCCTGGCCAACCTTGTTTATATTGCCTGTCCTCTGTGATTGCTACATAAAGACAATTAGAAGTTGTAAATTTGGTTGAATCTAATGAAGGTGAAAACTGTTTCTCTAATGACTGGAGGAGGCACCATTCCCACATCTTTTCAAACTTCCGAGTTTCAAATGGTTGATGGATGATATTTCTAATGCCATCCAAACTACGACTTTGTATGCATGCATCGAATGTCCCCGCTCACTCTCCGACTATTAACATGAAGCATGGATACATCGTTCTAGTCGCGTATCTCGTATCAGATACTTGGTTGGATACAACACATGCTAGGTACATAGGGATACAGGATTTTGACCTAATGGATACGGGTATCCACGTTACCGCCACTTTGGGGTGGTGAGCAAAAAGACTTCCGTTTTTATAATAATAAAAAATTGAGATCAAACGCAAGTTATACAAATTCTAATATTTCAGACACATGAGAATATAATTAAGGAATAAACAGCAGAGGTCAGATCAGAGATGCATCTGGATTACAGAACCAATGTATATGTGCTAAAAGATGGATTTGTACAACATGAGAAAAAGGCCCCTACTGTTTCAAGGATATGGATGCCTCTTAAGAATTTCTACTCTACGTATTTTGAAAAACGACACACATTAATCATTGTGCAAAGTAACACTGTCCACAGCAAAATGCACAGCTTAAGGATCCTCGAGAATTCACAGGGAGTGGGAACAGAGAAAAAAAAGTAGAAAAGCCTTCTCTTCAAATAACACGGAACCTCTGAAGTTGCAACGGAAATGACACATTTGGGTGATTGATTGATAGGAACTGATACTAGAGTCGCCAAGCAATTAAACACTCTCTGCGGCATCTCTTCCAGACTCTTCTGTACCGTGTGCTGCAGCCAACCTCTCAGCTGCCAATCTTTCCTCGAGTGCTCGAGCACCTCTTTCTCTGCAAGAGACAGTTTGGTCACAAAAATGAAGATTCTTTTTCCCGATTCAAGTATTTGATTATTCTCGGTTGGTGCTGTTAAGAAGTGTATTTTATACTGTCGCAATGTTAGTTTCTGAATGCATTCTAGTAAACTTATTTTATTTTCAAATACTACACGAACCACGGGTCTATATACACCCAAGTTATTAATCTCCCTAGCTAATGAGATGTTGGACTATCCAGTGGCATGTATCCCATCCTTAAGGATCGGGAGTTCAAAGATCCCATGTTCAAGCCTGTGTAAACAGTATGAAATGGTGTGATTTATGAGGGGGAAGGTTACCCTCCACAGTTCATTCGAACAAGGAATATATCAATTTTGTTTCAGAGATGTAATATTTAACATTCAAGCTGGATGCTGTTTGAGACCAGAACCGTTACCTTCTTCTAGATGCTTCGATAGGGTCAGATCCAGGCAACGAGGAACCGCCCAGGGTATAGCCTTGGGATTCATTGGAAGCTTCAGATCTTCCACAGAGCATCCGATGGAATATAGATGCAACAGGATCAATGACTGGTCTGCAACAATTAACTAGAAACACTTAGAGCAATAGAAACTAGGAATATTGAAGTGAAGAGTTTGAAAATAATGGCAATTATTTACCTCAAAAGTTCAGGGAAGAATGTAGAAAATGCAAAATCTTCACTTGGATCACCCTTGAGTTTTGTTTCTGGTTTCCTCTGCCAGAATCTTAGATAAATCCAGCTCGTATAAGTTCCATATATTACGAATGGAAGATGTGTTGCTGAATTTTCTGTCCAAAAGCTTATGGCAATGAACAGCAATAGCGAGATAGATGGTAACCACTGCATATAATTGAAACCAGCACCAAACAGAGTTTTAGGACTACTCAATAACCTGCAGAAATTTTCATTGAAAGGTCCTTTACGAAAGTCCAAACCTTAGCTTTTATTTTCAATAAAGGCAACTCCTGGTCGGGGATGATTTGCTTGATGCCAACCAACAAACCTGAAAGGACTCCGTGGAAGCCAGAAACAGGCATATAACTAGCACAAATGAACCAAAGAAAGTAACAATACAAAGGATGAGATAAACGAAGCGATCAAACCATGCTACCACATGTACAAACATTATTATATACAATAAGATAGATGGACAATGGAAGATACGTGTTGATAGTTGCAGAATGATCTGTTTAAAAATTTGTGTGCTGTTAGGTGCGTTTGGTACGCAGACGGGACGGGACGGGACGGAACAGGACGGGACGGATGTTGTAAATTTTGAAAAAGACAAGGGGCATTGTTGTCCTAAAATGTTAAAAATTTCTGTCCCACAGACGTGGAACAACCCCGTTCCAGGGGGGGGAGGTGGAACCAAAAATCATCCAAAACTTGTCCCGTGGAACGCCTCGTCCCACTCGTTTTAGGCGTACCAAACGCGGGATGGAACGCCTCGTCCTGTCCCGTCCCGCGTACCAAACGCACCCTTAGAGTTGGATCCAAATTTAAAAAGTTCATCATTCACTTCCACTGACTCAGCTTGAAAGGAAATGGGGGGAAGCAGGCAATAAATTGCATGTTAAATTTCTTATTACTAATAAACCAACAAGCTACAGAATGCCTTGAGGTAGAACTAGAAGGAAGCAATAAAGCTGAAAATGTAGAAAGACGGAAAACAAGGACAAAAATTATGAATCGCTAGTATGCAAATTTTTTTAATAAATGTTCAATTGATTTCTTAGTACTTACAGGTAAAATTCCGTCATTGTAATGTAGTACATAGCAATAGCAGTGACGAAAGTGCATATGGAAGTTAAGAAGTTAACTACAAAGATGAACTTCAAGAACTCCCTAGAACCCCACACAGGTTCAAGCAGCTTCCCAATAAAAAGAAGACCAATAGTGCTGATAAAAACCTGTTAAATAAGTATGAAACTCAGTACTATTTAGTAATAAAAGTAGAGTATGTCGGGATTCCCTTCAACATATGACTACGGCACAGAAAAATTGTTTGTGGAATCAGAAGCGCATACCCCATATACTGATTGTTCAATGTAACCGGATGTTATGAGGTTCCAGACAAAAGGAATCGTCCTACAAGACAAGAAGTTTGGATTAGGATTAAGTTGCGCATTAGAGGCTCCAAATCTAAAGAGATGAGCTTGTTCTCACCCTTCATTAGAGTGAACAAGCATAGAGATGTAAAAATCAATCATGTAAAACCTCAAAATATTATGATTATAAATCTAATATTACATTGCTCGTCTCGAATTAAGTTAAACAAATTTACGCAGACAAAAGTAGGCATAAAATAATAAAGGCACAGACTTGTAAAGACGAATGGAGAAACCCGAACAGCCCCAAATAGTGAGGAGCAACGAGCACATACACAGAACCGGGATTGACAATGCATCTCTTTCAAGTTTTTTTTAAGGAGGCACTAAGCTTCACTTGGGAATCAACTTCTAAGTTTCAGAAAATACAGAAGCTAAGAGAAAACGAAGTCTGTAATCCAATACCAACCTTATACTCCATCCCTTGTAATACAAACATTTAACCAACAAAGGGTCAACATTATCATCTCTGCTACAACCTTCCAATTCCACTCAAGCGAGGCCAATAACCGGAGCTGACTTTCAGATCAACCCCACAAAACCACACGCTTCAAAACACTAATTTCACAAATTTTTCGCAAAACCCATTACTGTAAATACACATTTACGCAATATTTCACTATTAATTTTAGCAAATTTCCAATTCACAAGTCAACAAACCCAAAATTGGACGGTGTAGGTGACCAAACCGAGAGAAAAATACCTGGCGGGAATGAGAGCGAGGTAATCGACGGCGTGAGGGAGAAGCTGAACCACAATGTGGCCTCCAATGAGCACCACCGACAAGCCCTTGCATAGCCGTGTGAATCCAGAGAACGCACCCGCGCTCTGCAACATCCAGAGTAAAAAATTCGAATTGAAACCCGCAAATCGGAAGAAAATTGAAGAAAATTTGAAAGCTTTACCCCTGAGAGTGATGGAGTGCTCATGGCGGGCGGGCGGGCGGTTTGGCCGGTGGATTTGCGGCGGCGATGTGAGATCGGATAATTAGACTTTGGGTGGAAGGAAGGTATGGATCGTACGGGTTGCAGATCGGTCAGATCGGAGGATGAGTGTTTGATCAGGCGGTGACTATTAAATATAAAAATGGGTTCGTGATTGGGTAAGGCGCGAGCTTACAGTAAGTTGGTTGGAGTTTACTTCACCGAAATGTTAGGACTAACCTAAGATTAGTTGGGTTGCTACTTGGATTAGTTTGTTTCTTTTCATAAAAGGGACTTGGATTAAGGTACAACGTTGTCCAATTTAGGGGAGAAGCTATCTTGTAAATTTCATCGTTGCAATAAAGTTTATCTCAATTTAAGGAGTTTGTTTTTATATGTTTTGAGTTGATATAAGTACGGTAAACTCTAAAGTTTAAACTACTCTAGCGTTTTTGTGTCCAAATTCCCCTTGTGTGATTAAGAGCATTTAACATCGCTCAAGAGATTTTGCACTCGGATCCTTCTTCATCAATGTAACAATGCTTCAAACAACTCTGTAAGAATGTTTTACACGTGCTGCATGCGAACACATCACATTTAAATGAATATTTTCACAATCACTTGTAAAATTGGTCTTAGGTCGTAAGGAAGAGACTGAGATTGGAATTTCACTTCACATATAAACTACAACAACAACATAGCCTTATCCTAGTAATTAAGGTTGGCTTATGAATCTTAGAACATCAGTGCGCTCAGTTTTGCGCCAAGTCCTCCCTTAGCTCCAACTATTTCATGTCTTTTCTTAAAATCTCTTTCCAAGTTTTCCTCTACCCCTTTTGCCCTAAGCCTATGTCTCATAATCACATTTTCTTAGAGGAACATCGGTGGGTTTTCATTTCACATGTCCAAACCATTTTAACTGATTTTGTTTCATCTTATGTTCAATTGCTGCCACTTATACTTGACCTCAGATATCCTCGTTCTAAATCAAGTCCTTTATCGTGTGCTCACACATTCTACTTCACTGCACGTATCAAATACCAAAAGGAAAAGTTTGATGTATTACAACATGGAAACAAATCCCTCTGTTTTGTCCACCCTCTGATTGCAGACGGCATTGTTCCATCTACACTACACTATTGATATGCATGCCTATCGCTTACATTACATGCCATGTGACGTGTTGAACCCTAAAACGAGTTCCGATGTCGTACCACTTGACGGAAATTGTGTATGCAACCTCGCCGTTTTGTACCTTTCGACAGCTTGCAATGCCATCTTTGATCCACCTCCGTCCTTGCATTTCTGGCTTAGTTTTTGTAAATACAAGGAATGCTGCGAGGACGAAGATCTAATGGATTTGGTGTGGCCTTGATACCTTAATCCAACCCAAGCAAAACGACGACGATGCTGGTGCCCTTAACCATCGCTGACCGGAAAGTGAGAGCTGGTGATTCCTCTGTACGGAAAATGACGGTTAATTTTGGGTTAATTAGTTGTTAATTCAATGAGTAACGCTGTGATTGGTTGTTGGCCGTTATCGGAGTGATGAAGAAGAAGCAAAGAAGAATGAGTGGGAGTGGAAGAAGCGTTCTGTGCACTGTGCTCCACGTGGCCTCGGCAGGCGAATAGGATCTTAACACGTGGACAAGGCAACACAGCATGCACAGTATAACTTTCTTTGTGGTGTAAACAGTTGTGAGTTTTAAAACTTACAGTTGACCGTTGGTAGAGTATCTATGCATGTGGACCTGCCAGGGGGGAAAGGGTATCTAAACATGCTCACCCGAGAGAAAACATATAAACTTCTAAACATGACAATTGACATGGCTTCATGTAAGAGTTTAGAATAAAATGGCATAGACCAAACAAATAATCAGTATCTAGTCTAGATTAATTAAGTTTAGCTGGGTAAAAACTTACCTATCACTGATGAACGTGAGATTTACGACTTATATAAAAGAAATACGTCAAAATGATGATATCTCAAACCAATCATGCGATACTATGTAAAGTTAAAAGTTAAAACACACTTATACAAGTGATAAGTTTGGAATGTCATGATAGCTTAATCAATAGATAGGTAAGTCCTCTCATGTGTATATGGTGACTAGGGGTGGTTTTGGTACATTACCGTACCAAAACTTCTGTACCGATTACCATACCAAATATTTGGTACGACAAAATCTATTACCATTACCGTACCAAACTTTTGGTATACCGAATATCAGTATACCAAATAGTTTGGTTGGTATGGTATGCCAATGGTAATTACCACTTTATTTTATGCCACTTAGTTTGCCCAAAATCTAATATTTTTCTAACCTAATTCCAAGCCCATAAAATATACACAGTTTGACATATATACACAATTTAACCTAATCCAAAACCATCTTCTCCAAAACAATAAAAGGGATGCAGTTTCACAAATGGATGCAGTTTCACATGAAACTTAAAAATAAAGGGGAATTTGGATGAGTCGACCAAATACAGTTATGGAGTAGTATTCAGTCGACCTAAAGTTTCTGTGCTAAATGGCTCAAGCCATTTTTAACAGAACCACATGGATATAATATTAATAATATTGGTAACCGGTATACCACCGGTACTAGTTTTGAGTACTAGTACCGTACCGAAACAGTATGGTATGGTACAAATACTGTACCATTACCAGCGGTACAAATTTTTTGGCACAACTTTGGTATGGTAATGTGGTAAAAAATTACACCCCTAATGGTGACAAACGTTTGGTGTTAATTAAAGAGTAGAGATTTTTTTTTTTTTGAATCACCACGGGGTGATCTAGCGGTTCAGGCCCATATTTCACATGGTACAACCTAAATTCGATTCTTGTCATTGTTATATTACACGATAATGGATGTGAGAGACTGAAATACTTTTGTGAGTATTCATGACTCCTAAAAAAATAGAATGCAATAGCTAAGCCGCTAGCTGATTCCCTTGCAAAAAAAAAATAATAATAACACACACACACATTTTTTTTTGGGTTTGGAAGTAAAGTTCCTTGGGGCAATTACTGGAGGGTGTCAAGAAAATGCCTTCAACATTGGTGATCCAAAAATATCTAGTCTTCCACTAACATATTGGTGATCCAAATGGTGGCTCTAATTTCTAACCATTTCTTCCCCAATTAAACCCTAAACTTTTACAATAATATCTTTTGCCTGCAGAAAAGTGGTGGGTTAGATTTTCCTCCCCTAATCAACCTCCACCACAGATACTAGATTTCACCTATCAATTGGATATTCCACTCCACATAATCACCTCTCTGGATTAACAGAATCCACGTGGCCCAATGACAGAGCACCAGCCAGATACATTAGCCAATCACAATCCACATTTGGATTCTTCCATATCCCACTTCCTGTACTACTAGTATTCCTTGCCACTCCTTCCACCATCCATAATCTCAGTCTCCTCCTTTCTCCTCCCCACAAACCCTAAATCTTGCAGGCACTAAATTTGCTAATGGCTTCCAACACTTTGATGAGCTGTGGCATTGCCACTACTGCCTTCCCCTCAGTCCTCTCATCCTCCAAGTCTAAATTTGCGACAAGTGCAGTCCAGCTCCCAAGTGTTGGTGCCAATGCCTCCTCCAGGTTCTCCATGTCCGCCGAGTGGATGCCCGGCGAGCCCCGCCCTCCTTACCTCGACGGCTCCGCCCCCGGGTAACAAAATACACCACTTCAATAATGTTAGAGGAATCAAGTTTATTCATCAAATGATATCTCAGTGCGTATGTAACTTGTTAGAAAAGTAAGATTTAGGGTAGACCTAGGTTTGATAAATTTCACAGTGCCACATCATTTGGTGATTAAGATTTCGTAACATACTATTTTTTTTAATAAAATAAGATTGGACAATTTATTTATTTATTTTTTTACAAAAAGAGGATCAGTTGGTGGCTTCGTCACTATAATCTATCATTCTGGGGGCCGATAAGATTCCCAGAGGCATTTCAGTTTCTTCTGGCCACCATCGTGTGCTTCACCAACGTCAAGAATTAAACTCAGGATATGTCGTGTGAAATACAGGCCTATAATTCATCCCAAACTACTAGACCTGGTGGTTAAGATTAGACAATATTATTAGCTCCTCAAAAGTTCAAACCAGACTAATTAGTTTGGTGAGATTTTATTAATTTGGTGCTCGGGGGTTTTCAGTGACTTTGGATTTGACCCACTTCGGCTAGGAGAAGTGCCAGAGAACTTGGAGAGGTTCAAGGAGTCCGAGCTCATTCACTGCAGATGGGCAATGCTTTCTGTTGTAAGTACCATACAAATATTTTCCTTAGAAATTGCATCCATTTAATTAACTTCGCTATGACTAAATTAACCGGGCAAACCCTCAACTGCAGCCAGGGATTCTAGTACCAGAGGCTTTGGGATTGGGCAACTGGGTAAAAGCACAGGAGTGGGCTGCCGTTCCAGGAGGCCAAGCCACCTACTTAGGCAACCCGGTTCCATGGGGCACTTTGCCTACAATTTTGGTGATCGAATTCCTTTCCATTGCCTTTGTAGAACACCAACGCAGCATGGAGAAGGACCCTGAGAAGAAGAAGTACCCTGGTGGCGCTTTTGACCCCTTGGGCTACTCCAAGGACCCCAAGAAGTTCGAGGAATACAAAGTCAAAGAGATCAAAAATGGTAAGTACACATATACATTACTTTTCTTCTATCACATATCTATGTTCATGTTATGTTGTCCGACTGTATTTAAAGAGCATTTAATAACTGATTGACGATTGTGTAGGCCGGCTTGCGTTGTTGGCTTTCGTTGGGTTTGTTGTTCAACAATCGGCGTACCCTGGCACTGGGCCGTTGGAGAACTTGGCTACTCACTTGGCTGATCCATGGCACAACAACATTGGGGATGTCCTCATCCCCAAAGGGATTTTGCCTTGATTAACTCGTGCGGTATTGATTTCACACCCACTGTAAAGTTTAAAATTCCATGTAACCATCTTCGATGAATCCGAACTTCTGGTCATGTTGTGTGAGTGAGTTTACAAGCAAACTTTTACCATAACCTTCATATTTTAGTATTGATAAAGAACTGTACTGATCATGCTTGAATATATCAGTTAGTTCTTGTCAAGCATATTTCAGTGCCTATATATGCATAATGATATATGACTTTCTATTTAATGTAATTAAAAATATAACTTTAGCCCCTAAAAATCAATTTTATTTTTCCATTAAAAACCCAACATGATTTTTTTCCTCAAAAACCCAGTGACCAGAATCCACATAAACGAATTCAGTAATAAAATTTTACTTTACGCATTTTATATTTTTCGTGTACTAAAAATGCCTATATTGCATGTATATTATAAGGAGAGAGCTAATGATTTTGAATGACTTTATTAATTTAAATGCGTACGCCGCCCACGCAAAGAAGTTCTCCAAAAAGTCAAGCCACCATTATTCAATGATGAAGCTCTAACGAATGAATCTTATCTGGTTTTCGCGGAGAGATATCTCTTTCCACTAGAACAAGTCCGATGCATGCCAAGCAAACTATCCACCAAGTGGAACTATTGACTATCTTTACTAAGCCAACCGCCCTCTCCTATAATAAATACTAAATATTAATGCTTAATTTCTCAATTTAATTAATAAAAAAATGAAGTAATCAGATATGCATTGGGGTTAATTACATTAACACCCCTTGAGGTTAATCGAGTTTTCACAAATCCCCCTCACGTTTGAGACATTACACTAACACCCCTTCACGTTTTAATTCACTTTCACATAACCCCTTCAATCAAAATTCTATTAATAAATTGACAACTTTACCCTTATACTAATTACTTAAACAATAAAAAACATCTTTACAATTATATAAAAACAATATTTAGAAATTTAAATCTAATATTTCAAAACGCAAAGAGCATGATCTGGTAGTTCGATCGGTATCTCTCTCAATTCAAAAGATAGCAATTTCAGTTCCGATGAATAGTTACAGAGAGGGTTCTCATTTGAGGTCAGAGTATGTCGACAACGGCGCACAAAGGTGATGTTGGAGACTGACGGGAATTGCAATGATGGGTCCTTATGGAGGGAGTACAAGGGAGATTTTGGAGACAATTCACGCTTCTTGTACTCGACTCCAAGAGATGAAGCACTCTCAAAAAGAATTTTCTATTCGCTTACTTTGTCCAACTGCAAATATTAGAGGTGTGATCGGAAAGGGTGGTATACCATAATTAACCAAATCAGATAGGTTATAGGGCTGTCATTAAAGTCGATGGTTGAGCTACTGAAGGAGATGATTACTTAATACTGTATCAGCAAATGAGTTATTTGAAGACACATTCTAAGCATCTGTAGAAGCGTCAGTGGGTTTGCAACCCAGATGCAGCAGTAGGTTTGCAACCCAGGTTCAAGGATAAAGTAGAAAGAAATTTAGAGCCTGTTTGGTAGTGTACTTGAATTCAACTTTTTAAACTCAAAAACAGTTTTCAAGTTTTAGGTCTTAAAAACTTGTTTGGTATGACTATTTTTAAAAACTGAACTCAGGACTAACTCAAAAATATAGTCTATTCCTTAAAAACATAAAAAGTGAGTTTTTAGAGTTTTTAAACTTAAACTCACTCATTTATTTTCTCTCATTCCTTCCCTCTCACTCCAAATATATCTCTCTCTTTTCTTCTTTCTTTGTCCTTTTTTTTTTTACCTTTTTCGTCTCTACTCCAATTCAATCAAATTTAAGTCGTAAGATTTGAAAATTTTAAATCGCAAACCAATCAAGTTTTTGAGTCTTAAAGAAAATAGTTTTCAAGAAATGTTCTTAAGAAATGTTTTGAGAAATAATAAAAAATTTCAAATAAGATACCAAACAGGCCCTTAGGAATTCTCTCATCACAACCCACCTACTTATTCCAATCTCACGATTGGCTGCCTAATTGGGAAAGGTGGAGCTATTGTAATTTGTAACTGAGATGAGCAAACCAATTTTTCTTACCAATCACAAAAACTAGTATCAATTTAAGAATAAAATAAAATAAAATAGTGGAATTGTTTGATATTTAATTTATTTTTTAAATATATTTAATAATTATAAAGATTTTTTTATAGTTTAAATAATTAGTTATAAGGGTAAAGTTGTCAATTTATTAGCACAACTTTAATTACAGGGGTTATGTGAAAGTGAATTAAAACATAAGGGGTGTTTGTGTAATGTCTCAAACATGAGGAGGTTTTGTGAAAACTCGATAAACTTCAGAGAATGGTAGTGTAATTAATCCATATGCATTGTCATGTTATCAAATTTGCATAAAATAAGGCATTTTAATTGAACTTTTTATTTTCTTACCGAATTTGAAATATGAAAAGGCACTAATTTTGGAATTCTTGCTTTTAGTGCTAGCGTTTCTCCCCAAATTAGTGTATTTTCTAGTTCTATATATAAATTTGGGCAAGTTTATCAGCATTATCTTGCGTTGGGATTTTTTCTATATTTTAATCATTCCTGCTCGAGTCCATTGCATTTTTTTTCTGTGGTTGAACTTGTGTTATCAAAGTAGGAAAAGGATCCCTCCGGATCCATTATATAGGAATCTTAGGGATTCTTATATCTCAATCATTTATTGTGTATCGTGCGGTCAGTTTTTGTCAAGTATTATTTGTATTTAATTTAAAATAATAAAGTAAAATGATTTCTGACTGCACGATATACGATTAACGGCTGAGATGTGAGGATTCCTAGGATTTTCACATAATAGATCAGGAGGGGATCATTTTCCATCAAAGTAAACACCAGGAAAAAAAAAACTATTTGTACTTTTGTTCATATACTTATTTTCGTTTTGTTGTTTCTACATATTAAATGTTAATTAACCTACCTTGATTCATTGAATACATGTTGTCACCAATTTAGCCAATTATTGGCATCATAATTCCTTTACATATTCTTTTACACTAACTAAAATATATTTCATTGTTGTTTTTTTTTCTTTTTCTATTAGCGGCAATTCCAATTTATGATGATACCTCTTTTATGGATTGTACTCCGAAGTTTGTTCGAGGTTCGAACTTGTAGTTGAGGCTTTTCAGATGACATATTCGGTGTCTGATCATCCTCTGTGTTTGTTGAAATCGGATTTGGACGAGTGTGCTTTGCATTTATCATTGGTCAATGACAATAATAATAATAATAATAATAATAATAATAATAATAATAATAATAATAATAATAATAAATGTGTGGCTATTAACATTAAGTCACACAATTTTTTTGTCATTGAATAATAAAAATTATAACACGCACATCCAAATCTAATTTAAACAAACATTAAGTGTAAAATCTCACATCGTCCAAGGGTAAAGATTCTGTTAGCTTTATATGTACATTCCCACCTTCAATTAGCACGATGTCTTTTGGGAGCTCATTGGCTTCGGAGTTCGTCGGAACTCCAAAGTTAAACGAGTTCGCGCGAGAGCAATCCCAAGATGGGTGACCCACTAAAAAGTTCTCGTGTGAGTTCCTAGAAACAAAACCGTGAGAGTGTAGTCGGAGCCCAAAGCGGACATTAGGCACTGCCTCTGTCATTTGAAAAGCCTTAGGGTGCGTTTGGTACACAGACGGGACGGGACGGGATGGGACGGAACGGGACGGGACGAAACAGGACGGGACGGATGTTGTAAATTTTGAAAAAGACAAGGGGCATTGTTGTCCTAAAATGTTAAAAATTTATGTCCCACAGACGTGGAACAACTCCGTTCCATGGGGGGGAGGTGGAACCAAAAATCATCCAAAACTTGTCCCGTGAAACGCCTCGTCCCACTCGTTTTAGGTGTACCAAACGCGGGACGGAACGCCTCATCCCGTCCCGTCCCGTCCCGTCCCGTCCCGCGTACCAAACGCACCCTTAACTACAAGTTCATTGTACCTCGAACAAACTTCAGAGTAAAATACCATAAAAGAGGTATCATAAAAAATTGAAAGTGTTGCTGACTTGTTCTTGAAAACGCATATTCTAATGATAGCTCCATCAATTGACACATAATAGAAAAAACAATAAAAAAATATATCTTAGTGTCATACGTAAAGGAATTATGATGCCAACAATTGGCTAAGTTTGTGACAACAGGCATTGAGGAATCACGGTAGGTTAATTAATAGACAATATATAGAACAACGAAATGAAAATGGATAAAAGGCAGAAACAACAAAAGGTACAAATACCTTCTTGTTTTTTTGCGTGATGTGTATTTTGTCCTGTGGGTGCAAGAATGATTTTTGAAGTTGATTCAATTATGGTTTAGCTGCATGAAGGGACAGGAGGAGGATTATTCAATTTTAGGGGCTATTGTTAATGATCTGCGTTTTTTGCTTCAGTCGTTTCCTCAGCCGCGGTTGAATTATGTGCAGCAGGGAGGCAACTCAGCTGCGCATCGATTGGCTCGAGTTGGAGTTGGAAGTAACCAACAGTTCTTGTGCTTTGAAGGCCCCCTGATTTGTTTAGGGATATTTTATTTGAAGAAAATTCTTAATTTGTAATGGATTGTTATGTATTGTCATGTGAGGATTAGTTTCTTCATGTTGTGCGGGACGATCTTTTCCCTTCGACAGGGTTAAAAGCCTCGGCAAGGTCTTATCGAGGCTCATAAGGCATACTATTTTCAGTTTGTACGTGTTCTATTTCTATGCAATGAATAACGTACTTTTTTCTAAAAAAAATTCTTTATAATTTAAATTGAGGAAGTAAGAATTAATATTCAAGATTTATTATGAGCGTTTAAATTAATGAAGTCATTCAATATTTTATTAGAAAATCTAATTCGTGTAAGTTTTCAGGACATTAATTCTTATATTAATATGTAATTAGTTTAAAATGCATTCCTTGATTCAACTATATTTGTACACTTTAATTTCGCCTCCTTTGTGCATTCATCTTCATAATTTTGTGCATTAATGTCTCTATTTCTTTTCTTTTTCAAAATCATTCTCTCCCTTTATAATCAACATAGAATTAATTGTATATATCAGACATGCAATAAAGGTATTTTCAGCACCCTAAAAATATAAAATGCGTAAAGTAGAATGTCATTAGTAATTAATTAAGAGTGGTGATATTCCCACCCTTGTGTCTTATTTCCCCACCTACCATTTAATGAAAATGTTAATAACATATTGATCCTTTTAAAAGAAGACTCTTAAATCCCTATTTAATTCAATACTAAAATTTTGAAAAAACATAAAATAATTTAAAATAATAAATAAATAATGGTGGGTGGGGTGTGATATCTTTGGTGGTAAGAAGTTGGGAAAGATTTGGGTTAGAATTGACGGAAAAGTTGGAGGAAGGAATGGGCGTGTGCTAGACAAAGGCGATAAACTTCAATGGAGAAAAAAGAGAATTTAGTTTGAGATCTGCAGTTTTGACAAAAAGAGAGGAAGAAGAGTGATTTAGGGGTCCGGGGTCTCTGCAGGGTGGCGATAGGTGTGAAATAGATAATGAATGTATAGGTTTTAGGTCTTGCATTTTCTTTCATTTTATTTATTTATAATATTATTTAAAGATATATTAGAGTTATTTAAAAAAATATATTATGGTTATTTTGGGAATAATGGTGGGTGGAGAAATAACATTTTACTTTTTTAATTTTTTATGGTGTGTGGGATTATTATCATGTGGGTGGGAAAATAGGAAATCACGGTAGGTCTAGTAGCGCTCTTAATTAATTCTCTTATGACGATCTTAATTAGTCTCATTAGGTTTCTTCAAGTAAAAAATTATGTCGTTTTTTATGGAGAAAATTGAATTTTAAGGGCTAAACCGCTAAATTTATTCTCAATGATGAAATCCCTACAAAGTTTTTATCGAAGCCCATTACTTGCATCTTATCCTCAATGTTGTACTTATTTAATTTTAGGGTAAATTACACCATAGTCCCTCAGATTTGAGGTCTATTACAACCCCGTACAACATCTTTAAAACATTTCACTTTCATACCTCAAGTACTATTTTATTTTAATTTCATACAGCCGTTACATTTTTCATCCATTGAACCGTTAAGTGTTGACGTGGCCGCCACATATATGCCACGTGGCTACCAAATGTCTGCCACGTGGCAAATAAAAATAATTTTTTTATTTAAAAAACCTAAAATTTCCAACCAAAAACAAAAAATTTGGGTAAATTACACCATAACCCCTCAAGTTTGAAGTCTATTACAACTTCATACAACATCTTTAAAACATTTCACTTTCATACATCCAGTACCATTTTGTAGTAGATCCATCTAATTTCGGGTGAAATTTTTGGGGGTGGGTGATGGGGGATGGGAGAAAAGGGTGGCTCGAGTGGGATTTGGGAGGGGGGTGATGATGGATGGAAGAAGGGGGTGAGTCGGGGAAGACGATTTCAGGGGTTTCTTTTTTTTTTTTGAGAAGATTCAGGTTTTTAAAAATATTAATAAAAAAAAAAAAATTGCCACGTGGCAGACATTTGGCAGCCACGTGGCATATATGTGGCGGCCACGTCAACACTTAACGGTTCAATGGATGGAAAATGTAACGGCTGTATGAAATTGAAATAAAATAGTACTTGAGGTATGAAAGTGAAATGTTTTAAAGATGTTGTACGGGGTTGTAATAGACCTCAAACCTGAGGGACTATGGTGTAATTTACCCTTAATTTTAATCAATGAATATCGTACTTTGCTAAAAAAAAAGGGCTAAGGATATATTTTCAGAATATTAAACGAGAGAAATACTGTATCAATGATATGAAAACGTTTGTTTATTAACGCATGCACTGTTATTGTAATTTGAGGCTTACATATTACACAGCCACATTTGGTGTAGGGCTAATTATAATATCTTTTGATAAAACACACACAAGCAGTTACTTCTGCATGGAGCTTCACATTCATGTGGATGGCAGTTGGCCAAGTCATCAGGAGAAGGACTCGGGCTTTGTTGGACGTTGAACGATGGAGGACGCGAACCCTCGACAACAAGAGTGTGTTGATTTGCAGCGAAGAATGTAGTTACCACCAAAGCAAACACCAGTGTCAAACGCATTGCTCTTCCTTCCATTTGAAGATAAACAAAATTTAAGCTTATGTGATGGAATTGAGAAGTTTTTCTCTAATTTCTTGGTGGTTTTTAGGTAATGATGTCCAGTGTTTGTCAGTGATTTGGTTTTTATGGTATAAATTGATGATAGGCGATGATAAATGATAGCTCATTCTTCTGTATCTAGTGCATTCGATGTACACTATTGCTATATAATGTATGTCTTCTCTATTTATGGTATCATAATAGTCTAACTCATCTTTTTACGCTTCATAAGGCCTATATCTATGCATAGATATTTATAATATCAAATTCATACATTATAATATTCAATACAATATCACTATATAATATCATTGCTACATAATATCGAATACAATATCGCTATATAATGTATGTCTTCTTTGTTTATAGTATCATAGTAGTCTAACTTATCTTTTTACACTTTGTAAGTCTTATATATGCATGCATGGATATTTGAACGAAAGTCAAATTCATGCACTTTTGATCTATCATTCGATGTTCTGTGTTCGAATCTTTATATTTACAAAAATACAAAACTCATACACGTGTGAACCTGTGATCAAACACTTGATGTTCTGTTCTTTTTTTTTTCTTTTTTTTAAACACCGATCAAACATTTGATGTTCGAATCGCTGTAGTTTGTAAAAACAAATAAAACCCATACACGTGTGATAGCATTTTAATTAATTTACTGTGATAATTGCAACGTTTACTTTTATAATGGTTGGTTGGTCATCTTTGTCATAGTACTGGTCTCTTTGTAATTATTGAAAACAAGAACACATATGCCTTGGAAACACGTGTTTCAGATTTTCTCAAAATAAGGTGGAAGGAACACGTGTTTTTGAACGGTGCATTGTGAGGGCAAGGCTTGTAGTTTTTGTCAATTTTATGTTTAACTGTTGTAATACGATGAAAAACTATATCTTGATTTACAAATTAATTAAACGTTTTTATAAGCCACTTATATTATGTATAGACCTATTATTTTGCTCATATAAACTCATCATTTTTTTTTTGAAAATTAGTCACTTCATCACTTGAACTTATTAGAAACATTAGAACACTGGATCAATAAATTTTGACCCATTTTACGCATATAAACCACAAAAATTGTGACAATTGCATGAATTCGCCAAATACATGCACCCAGATCTTGTATCAGATACACCGTTCTTCCAAAATCGGTTGTATAAAAAGTTTAAAAAAGAAGAAAGGTCGTTATCCTATATTGGTTTTGATGAAGAGAATTGCATTACGTGTCCCTAATTGAAAGGGAAAGGGACAATTCCAAAATCGAAGGTCGGTCCTATCCAACTCCTAGTCATATGACTCATCCAATAATACTAATGTTCAAACAAAAAGTGAATTATACACAAAGCATTTTGTCGTAGATCGTCGATTCATCATCAGTCCCCATCGATCACAACCCCAACGTTATCAAGATAAGAGCAAAAAGAGTGAAAAGCAATTTAAATTATTTTACACCAACACGCTCATCAAATACATACAAGAAAAATGTATATATGAGGGAGCCAGAGATGGTGGTATGAAAACAAGGGAGCTTATCTAACTACTGCTTCATTGATCACTCTGCATCTGCACTAATTACTCGCAGTCTGAGGAAACAAAGAGAGAAAGATGGGAAAGGGAGGCATGTCTGATGGAGATCATGCTGATCGCTGTTGTGGGGAAGCAATAAATGGTGATGTTCAACAAGAGAACATGGCTGCTTGGCTCCTTGGTGTTAAAAACCTCAAGATTCAACCTTACAAGCTCCCTAATCTCGGTATCTATTTCTTTCCATGTTTTGATTGAATCACTTTCTTTTGGAAATGAAGAATTGGATTATTTGATTCACTGATATAGGTTTTTTTATGAGAAATTTGTCAAGATGGTCATTTTTAAAATATTAATTGCTGAAATGATTAGGGCTTCAGTTATCGTCGATATTTGATTGCTATATCGTTGATATTTATTTTATTTTTTTTAGTTCAGTGATTGAAATTTTGATTTTGGTCTTTTTTTGTCAACTTCTTATGATTTGTTTCATTTTTCTGTCAAACTATTAGTGAATTGTGATCCTTTTGCCTAGTTAACATCCTGCTCCCAATTTTTTTTTTCTGGAATTTCTTGATTTTAGGACCCCATGATGTTAGAGTCCGGCTGAAGGCTGTTGGTATATGTGGCAGTGATGTTCACCACTTCAAGGTGCTCCCTTCTTTAATTTGATGTGTAATAGTAAAATAATTGTTAAATTCTTTAGCTTTTGATGGATTAGAGCTAAGTTGGAGTTAAAATGGATGAAAATAAACCATCCTAAAGCGATGATTCGAACTACAGTGCATATGAGAAGCATTTCTGCTCTAGTGTGCATGGTTACATATGAAAGAATAACAAAAAATAAAAATAGAAATATATGTGGATGTTGTTATATATATCCGATAAATCATTACTGAATGGTCTGTTTTTATTTTTGTTTGATACTATTTTCAGAACATGAGGTGTGTAGATTTTATAGTTAAAGAGCCAATGGTTATTGGGCATGAGTGTGCTGGGATCATAGAGGAAGTTGGGAGTGAGGTCGAGGATTTGGTGCCCGGCGATCGTGTGGCACTAGAGCCTGGTATCAGTTGCAAGCGATGCAACCTCTGTAAACAAGGCCGGTACAATCTATGCCGCAAGATGAAGTTTTTTGGCTCCCCTCCAAATAATGGTTGTCTGGCAAATCAGGTACACATATTTTGCAGCATTTCAAAACTATAATATATATACCAATTGTGAACTTTAGTCCGCTTAGTTTCAATTGTGTCAACTTTAATCTTCTAGGTCTTCTTATATCTTTTGGCAGGTTGTCCATCCGGGAGATCTATGTTTTAAACTGCCAGACAATGTGAGTTTGGAGGAAGGCGCGATGTGTGAGCCCTTAAGTGTTGGTATTCATGCTTGTCGCCGGGCAAATGTCTGTCAAGAAACAAATGTCTTGGTCGTGGGAGCAGGACCTATAGGACTTGTTACACTGCTAGCCGCTCGTGCTTTTGGGGCGCCCCGAATTGTCATTGCGGATGTGAATGACGAGCGTCTGTCAATTGCAAAGAGTCTTGGCGCGGATGAAGTCGTTAAGGTTTCAACAAATATTGAGGTGCGTACGATAGTACTACTTCTGAAATGGTAAAAACGCGTTGTGGTATCCAAATATCGAGACCTTGTACTTAGAATTGATCATCTATATTTGTTCTGAAGGATGTAGATGAAGAAGTGGCTAAGATACAAAAGGTTTTGGAAAATGGAGTGGATGTAAGCTTCGACTGTGCGGGCTTTAACAAAACCATAACAACAGCTTTGAGTGCTACTCGTGCCGGAGGCAAAGTTTGCCTTGTGGGAATGGGTCAGAGAGAGATGACTCTCCCTCTCGCTACCAGGTATAAATTGATCCGTGTTTTCAGTTAAACCTTTTGGCCGGTCCCTTTTGGGCTAGCACCGGGTTGAATCAACGTGTCATAATTGCCATACGTGCGCGATATAAAAGTTATACAGAAACTATTTGGATCACTCTTTTTACTCCGCATTTGGTATCACATTTCTAGTAGGGGCGAGACTTGCTTATGGCATTACTAAGATTGTTGTGGTTTCATGATTTTTACGCAGAGAGATTGATGTAATTGGAATTTTCCGATACCAGAACACATGGCCGCTGTGCCTTGAGTTTCTGAGAAGTGGTAAGATTGATGTGAAGCCCCTCATAACGCATCGGTTTGGATTTTCGCAGAAGGAGGTGGAAGAAGCTTTTGAAACCAGTGCTCGCGGAGGCAATGCCATTAAGGTCATGTTTAACCTGTAAAATCGATCGGATACAAGGATATTAATCATTTGGACCCATTCTTTGGTGATGTTTTTGTTTGCCTTAGTAATTTGGGGTTTTTTTGGTTGGTAAAGTTAGTAATTTGGGTTTGTGGTTCTCTCGATTGTACTTATTATTAACCTTCTCTCTCTCTCTCTCTCTCTCTCTCTCTCTCTCTCTCTCTTAAAAATTAGTTGTCATCATGAACTATTTAGAAATTTGTCTTGTTGCATGTAGTGAATTATGATTTCGTATAAGCTTTTTTCTTCTACTCGGTGCGATCTGGGTTCAAACCCTCCGCTTCTCGTAATGTAATAATATTGTTAACAAAAATAAAAAATAAAATTTGTGCCTACAATCAAGGTCTAAAATATCGATGATATCGGTAGTCCAAAAACACGAAAATTTCGATGGAAATATTGGGATATTATCGATATCGATAAAAATTGAATAAAAACCACGAAAATTGTAAGAAAAACTCGAAACTTTGTAGGATGTTTATTTAGTCAATTATCTATTAGTTTATCACAAAAAATTGAAAGGAAATACATTGCACGATGAATTTAACTGATTTAAGTTGATTATATAGCGAGCTGGCAAACATTATGAGTGTAGAAAATATGTAAATATTTTAGCATACTTTCACAAAAACATAAGTGATATGGTGGTCAAGGTGTTGAAGGAGTAAATTGGGAGGGGTGACACGCCCGCACCCGAGAATGGGGCGTGCTGGCCGTCACGTGAGTGTGACGTAGCCATGTGCACTGTGCGGAAGCTAGGATCGAAAACTAAGAACGAACTAATTAAAAACAAAACCACTAGCAACCAAGATACGATAGTGTACTAGAGGCATAATAAGGTACTTATACATAATCAGAGCGTTCTAAGTTCAACTGCAGTCAAGCATAAATAAAAAGAGTTTAATTACACCCTCGGTGCCATACATATGAAATAAGCTGTCAGAAAGCCGGAAGTCCTCGAAGTGCCAAACTCGTATCTCACGCTACCTAGAACCTGGAGGGGCGAAAAATAAAACTGAGTGGGTCAGCAAAACAATTCTCTTTTAAAAACCAATCTTTATTCAAACATCTAGCCCCTCACCGTAAAACCTGTATAATTTCTCAGAATCAAAATATATACTCATATATACGTATGTTCTCAAAATCATGCTTAAAGTATATGTATGCCATGCCAAAGTATTCAAAGCAGAAACTCAATCATAAACTATTGATGTGAATAAATGTCAGGTAATCATCTCAGCCCTTGGCTGCATATAAATTTCATAATCGTCTCAGCTCTCGGCTGCATATATATCTCATACTCATCTCAGCTCTCGGCTGCATATATATCTCATAATCATCTCAGCCCTCGGCTGCATATATATCACATAGTCATCTCAGCCCTTGGCTGCATATATATATCTCATTCATTTCACATCAAACTCATCACTGTTGGTTTATCGATTCTCATTAATGCATGCCCTTACCTGGCCCTTACCATGCCCCTGCGGGTTTCGTCCCTGATTCGACGATCCAGTCTGCCTCGACGATCCAACACCACTAGAGGTAGCATCCAACTGCTGGGGCTGTCCCCCCGAGTACCACTGAGAGCTACCTGCCGTAAACTGCTGCTGGGGCTGATACCCACCTGAGTACTGCTGCGGAGGAGGCATATACCCTCCGGAATACTGCTGCTGAGGAGGCATATATCCTCCGGAATACTGGCCGTAACCGCTCTGCTGATAGGGGTCCGTCGGATATTGATACTGCTCTGAAGGATACGGAACGGGTTCCCCGGAATAATGGAACGCTCCACCACGACTGCTCTAAGCATAACCGCTCGGCCCAGAAAACTGTTGCTGAATCGGTGCTGGCGGCGGTAAGGCAGGCTGCTGGGGCCTCTGCTGGGGCCTCTGTTGGCCCTGAGGACAATTCTTCGCCAGGTGCCCGTCCTGGCCACAAGTATAGCATCCCGTAGTACCCCGCCGACACTCACCAAAAGGCCGATTGTTGCACTGACGGCACAACGGAGTCCTCCCAGAGTTCCCTTGCCTCTGACCTCTGGCACCACCGAAGAATCGGCCTCCACCTCTCTGCCCGGTGGAACTAAAACCTCCACTCGAGGAGCTCGAGCTGGCCCCACTGCGTTTGAAGTTATGGGTCTGCCGGGGCCCCTGCACGTACGGGCCTTTGCCCTTATTATTCTTACCCTGAATGGCCTCCTTTTCCTCCTCACTATCACTCGGCAAGTTTTCCGAGTCCTCAATCCGAAGCAATATTTCGTAAAACTCGTGGTAAGTGGTGCACTGAAATCCGGTAGCAATCGTACGCCATTTTTTCTTGGTACCCAACTTGAACCGGCGCAACATCTCCTCCTGATTGGCAGCAACATCCGGGTGATAGCGCGAAAGATCAGTGAAGGTAAGGTAATAATCATTAGCACCCAAATTCTTCTGTTTGAGACTGGTAAACTCCTGTTTCTTTCTATCGATGTAGGTTGGAGGAATAAACCTTCGGTAGAACAGTTCCTTAAATACCCCCCAATCGTTTGCCTGCTCCTCAGGCATGTGCTTAGCTAACTCAATCCACCACGAAGCTGGTTCCTTGGTCAAAAACCATTTTGTCGTCTCCACCCACTTATTCGGCTGTAAACTCCCCTGACTCGTCAGAATTTTGAAAGTCTTTTCGATATGCATGAACCATTTCTCAGAACCCTCGGGCCCTTCACTCCCGTCTAATGGGTTAATCTTTAAGTTATGAACTGACTCCAAAGGTGTCCTCTGAGGAGGGGGAGGAGGAGGACGGATAATACTCTGAAATGCATGGGCAATAGCTTCCCCCAGCTAGGCAATATTGGGGAACATAGGCTCCGAAGAACGACGTGGCTCACGACGAGGCGGCATAGTTCTGACAAAAGACATCAAGTCATTAAAAATTTCACAAAATATGCAAGACTGCAACCTAGGGCTCTGATACCAAACTGACACGCCCGCACCCGAGAATGGGGCGTGCTGGCCGTCACGTGAGTGTGACGTAGCCATGTGCACTGTGCGGAAGCTAGGATCGAAAACTAAGAACGAACTAATTAAAAACAAAACCACTAGCAACCAAGATACGATAGTGTACTAGAGGCATAATAAGGTACTTATACATAATCAGAGCGTTCTAAGTTCAACTGCAGTCAAGCATAAATAAAAAGGGTTTAATTATACCCTCGGTGCCATACATATGAAATAAGCTGTCAGAAAGCCGGAAGTCCTCGAAGTGCCAAACTCGTATCTCACGCTACCTAGAACCTGGAGGGGCGAAAAATAAAACTGAGTGGGTCAGCAAAACAATTCTCTTTTAAAAACCAATCTTTATTCAAACATCTAGCCCCTCACCGTAAAACCTGTATAATTTCCCAGAATCAAAATATATACTCATATATACGTATGTTCTCAAAATCATGCTTAAAGTATATGTATGCCATGCCAAAGTATTCAAAGCAGAAACTCAATCATAAACTATTGATGTGAATAAATGTCAGGTAATCATCTCAGCCCTCGGCTGCATATAAATTTCATAATCGTCTCAGCTCTCGGCTGCATATATATCTCATACTCATCTCAGCTCTCGGCTGCATATATATCTCATAATCATCTCAGCCCTCGGCTGCATATATATCACATAGTCATCTCAGCCCTCGGCTGCATATATATATCTCATTCATTTCACATCAAACTCATCACTGTTGGTTTATCGATTCTCATTAATGCATGCCCTTACCTGGCCCTTACCTGTGCGTCCGCAGCACCAACATGCGAATATGCAATCATTAATGCATTAATATAGTATATGAACACTTTGCATGGCATCAAAATCATATAATTGCTCATTTATCGTTTTCTGGGAAAGTAAGTATAATATATAGGTAAATACGGTAAATAGCTGCCCACTCACTGATAAGTCGCTGGGTCGTAGCCCCTGCGTCGAGCCTGGCTACGCTCGTCCTCGGTGTATGTCTCACCTATATGAGAAATCACTATAAATACGTCATTTAAGCACATACACGTAACTACGAAATTAACTTCTCATACATAGCTCAATTTTGGCATACGAATATACCAATGCGACCTACTCGACGTCACGAGCGTCGCTATATTTTTAAAATAATTTTCTGACGTGGCACGCGCCCCCATGCGCCTGACGTGGCACGGGTCCACGCGCCCCCCACGCGCGCGCGCGTGCGCGCCACGCGCCTTCTACCTCGAGCTCGCCGGAGCTCCGCCGGCGCCGGCCACCGGTAGCCGGAAAACCTGCAACTCCTTGTTTCTCGTCCATTTCTTCACCATTTTCTCTCATTTTTCTTCCTACGTGCTCTAAATTAAGTGTAGAGTAAGTCTATACCTTCAAAAGCTTCGAAAACCAACGAGAATCTCGTCGGGAAATTCTCCAAAATCGGCCACCTCCGTTCTCGACGATCCCGACGTCAACGCCTAGCCAACGAACGTCCCCGAGCCTCCTTGGGACCTTCTAAGACTCGTGGTGAACTTAGATTTGCCTAAAACACAACGTATGAAAAGTTCATGAACAGTGCCAAAATCGTACATCGTGAGAACGACGTGAAAACGAACGAAACCTCACCTGAAATGGGTGTCTACGTACTCGTAGGAGTCTCAGGAGTCGAATGGTGGTGATGGATGGTTCGATCTGTGAAGTTTTGGCCACCTTTGGCCTTGGCCGTACGTTTTCTGGGCGAGGGAGAGAGAGAGTCGACGGAGGAGAGAGAGAGGGAGAGTCTGATGGTGAGAGAGAGAGTCTGAAAATAATGGAGTGTGTGGTCCAATACACACACACACACACACGTACAAAATATCCTCGTAGGGCAATTCCGTCATTCCATAACTGGTAAATCCATATAAATCGGGACGGGTTGTCACAAGGGGTTTGAATCCCCTTGGTGTTTTTTTTAATATAGAAATTTTAAAAATACGAAAATTTCGATGATATCGGAAATATCGGTAGTCCAAAAACATGAAAATTTCAATGAAAATATCGGGATATTATGGATATTTTAGACCTTGCCTACAAGTTACAACTGATCGTATTGTATCTAAAAAAATACTAATCTAAGAGAAATATTTTATTAATCAAATAAAACGAAGAACATCATCAACATGAAATAAAATTTCATGATTACAAACACAATAGCAAGGCGATACAGTATTTCCACCGCATAATGATCACGATGACAAAACCTTGCATCACTTCCTAATGAAAAAATTCAAAACAAATAGTAAACCAAGAGAAAAGACCACCAATCACGTGAAAAAAAATGTTACATTATATAATGCATGAATAATCCTCAACATTATTAGAGGCTTACATATACCACAACTCGTTAACAGGTAATTTGTTATGTAAGCAGATTGGTGGTGAACTAGATCATTTGTTAGAGTAACAATTGTTGTGTAGCCAAGTTTGTTAGACGATAGAATCCTAGATGAAGTCTAGGTTTGATTGTAACCTAATTGTAATTGTATTCCTATCTTGTAGGGATAATACCTTGCTCTGCAAGGAATATACTTGTATATATTTCCTCTTCACGAATCAATGAATATACTTTTGCCCCATATATTTTTTCTACATGGTATACAGAGCAGGTTACAAAACCCTAGTTTTTTAAAATACAAATTTTTTTTTCGGCAGCCTCTAGCCGTTCCTGTTCGTCCATCATGGGAGACTCAGATTCCTCTACTCCTTTTTACCTTCACCATTCTGATCATCCTAACCTTGTTCTTGTCTCCAAAAAAATTAAATGGTGACAATTATACCACCTGGGCGCGTGGTATGGAGATCTCTTTAAGCGCCAAGAACAAACTTGGCTTTATTAATGGCGACATTGACGAACCATCCCCATCCGAGGACCCTGATACGCATGATGCTTGGCGCCGCTGCAACGATATGATTCTTTCTTGGCTTCTTCATTCTTTGGAGCCTGATCTTGGAGAGTCTGTTCTTTTTTCCACCACGGCCCAAGCCGTCTGGGATGACCTCCGTGAACGATTTTCCCAAAGCAATGCTCCCCGCATCTTTCAACTTAACCGTGATATTGCTACCATCTCCCAAGGTACTTCATCCGTTTCTGCCTATTTTACTCGTCTCAAAGGCCTTTGGGACGAACTTACCTCATACAATGACCACTGTACCTGTTCTTTTGGCACCAAGAACGATCGGCAACAGCTTATGCAGTTTCTCATGGGGCTTAACGAGTCATTTTCTGCCGTTCGTGATCAGATCCTCATGATGAACCCTCTGCCCACTGTTCGTCAAGCCTGTTCTTCCGTGTCTCAAGCAGAGAAGCAGCGTTCCATGGGTTCTCTCCGTTCGCCTGACCCACCTGCAGCAATGGCCGTCCGTGGATCGTCCCGATCGTCCTCCGACCGTCCTCCTCTTCATTGCACCTACTGCAACTATGATTTTCACACTCGTGACAATTGTCACAAGCTCCATAGTTATCCTGTTAGTCACCCTCTTCATGGCCAGCCATGGAGGCCACCCCGTCGGTCTGCTTCTAATGGTGGTTCGCGCAGCAATGGTGCTGCTGCTGGATCTTCCCGCAGCACTGGTTCTCGGTCTACTACCAGTGTCCCGGCCCCTCCTTCTCCAGTTCCTCCCGCAGCCCATCACGTACAAGGGCAGCCCACGCTGCATGATGTGCAAACTGCTCTGCCCCACTTCTCGGCTGACCAGCACTCCCGCGTCCTCGCCGTTCTCATTGACGCTCCCAACCCTCCTTCGTCATCTCCTCAGGCTCATGCCGTTTTAAGTAAGGATGTTGGCCAAGGTTTGTTTCCTGTACTTTCTAGTCATGGTCAGTGGATTCTTGACAGCGGAGCCACATACCACATTACTTCTTCTGCTTCGTGTTTGGTTAACACTTCCCCTTCACAATTGCCACCTGTTTCTCTGCCTAGTGGTGCTACCGCAACTATTACTTTAACCGGCACCCTTCGTTTAAATTCTTCTGTACATTTGAAAGATGTTTTATGTGTCCCTAATTTTAAGGTGGACCTTTTATCGGTGGGTAAACTTACAGATGGATTATCGTGTTTCGTAACATTTTTTCCCTCTTGGTGCGTTTTGCAGGACTTGATTTCGAAGGCGATGATTGGTGTGGGTAAGCGACGTGGCGACTTATACTACCTTGTGGCCCTTGCCTCCTTCATCTCATCCCGTCAACCCCTCTGCAATATCATCAACATTCCGTCATCCCTGTGGCATAGGCGCCTTGGTCATCCTTCCTCCCCTAATTTGCAAACTTTAGCTTCTAGTTTTTTAAATTGCTCTTTTGATTCTAGTCATGTTTGTGATGTTTGTCCTTTGGCGAAACAAACTCGTCAACCTTTTAGTTTAAGTTCAATTTCAACAACTTTTCCTTTTGCTTTAATTCATTGTGATATTTGGGGGCCAAATCGTCAATCTTCCCTTTCTGGTGCATATTATTTTTTAACCATTGTCAATGATTTTTCTCGTTTTACGTGGATTTTTCTCATGAAACTTAAATCGGATACTCAACAATTAATCAAGGATTTTTTTGCCTATGTTAAAACCCAATTCCACACTCAAATCCAATGTATTCGTACTGACAATGGGGGCGAATTTATTTCTCTTCGTCCATTTTTCTTAGATAATGGGGTTCTTTTTCAAACCTCTTGTGTTTATACTCCTCAACAAAATGGCGTTGTTGAACGCAAACATCGGCACATCCTAGAAACTGCACGCGCACTTCGCTTCCAGTCCAACCTTCCTCTCAAATTTTGGGGTGAATGTGTCCTTACCGCCACTTATCTTATCAGTCGTCTACCCACTCGTCTTCTTCATAATAAATCTCCCTTTGCGGTTCTCTATAACAAAGCTCCTACCTATGACCACTTTCGCGTCTTTGGTTGTCTAGCCTATGCCACATCTGTCATTCCCCCTACCAAATTTTCCCCTCGGGCCCATCGTTGCATCTTCCTTGGTTACCCACCTGGCCAAAAGGCATACAAACTTTATGACCTAGACACTCACCGCATCTTCACAAGTAGGGACGTTATCTTCCATGAAGATTCCTTCCCATTTACCCTTCCACCGACTCCTACTCCATCTCCCACGCCCACCCTGCCTCTCCCTTCCACTTTGCACCTGTCTTATCCCCCGGCTCCTGTCCCCACGTCCCATTTTCCTACTGCCACCTCCACCTCCCCAGCACCGTTCCCCACCGCTACTTCACCTGTTTCCCAATCTGCCCTTCCACCCTCGGTCCCACCTGTTCCCTCCACCGCCATCCCCCTACTTTCGTCCCCACCTACCACTTCGCATAACCCCCTCATCCCGACCCTACCTGTCTCATCTCCCGATATTCCCTCAGATTCCACTCCCCTATCCACGTATCCCTCCACCTCCACGGATCTCTCCACCTCTTCACTCCCCGCACCTCTTCTCGCACCTATAAACCACATTCCTACTTAAAGGACTACGTTTGCTCGCAGGTGATTCCGCCACCACACCAATCCTCCACTTCGCAGCCCAGTTCTCCACCAGGTACGCGATATCCACTTTGTAATTTTATTTCTTATCACCGTTACTCTCCCAAACATCTTTCTTATATCTATTCTGTCAGTCGAAATATAGAGCCTTCATCTTTTGCCGAGGCTGCCAGTGATCCTAATTGGCGTCGTGCCATGACTGAGGAACTTCACGCCTTAGATACCAATGGTACTTGGACCTTGACTCCCTTGCCTCCTGGCAAAGTCCCCATTGATTGTAAATGGGTGTACAAATTGAAGTTCAATTCTGATGGTTCCATTGAGCGTTACAAAGCTCGCTTGGTTGCTAAAGGTTACACCCAAGCCAAAGGTATTGATTATCATGACACTTTTTCTCCTACTACTAAGATGCTTACGGTGCGTTGCCTTCTCGCTCTTTCTGCTAGTCAATCTTGGTCTCTTCATCAGCTCGATGTTAATAATGCTTTTTTGCACGGTGACTTACAAGAGGAGATTTATATGTCTCATCCTCCTGGTCTTCGGCGACAGAGGGAGAATCTTGTGTGTCGCCTTCATAAGTCTCTTTATGGTCTCAAGCAGGCTTCTCGCCAATGGTTTGCCAAATTCACTACTGCCATTCTTTCCGCTGGTTTTCAACAATCAAAGGCTGACTATTCATTGTTCACCAGAAAGTCCGGTACTTCTTTTATTGCCTTACTCATTTATGTGGATGATATTGTAATTACAGGCAACGATGTCAGTGCCATTGATTCTCTGAAGTCTTTTCTTCGTGATCACTTTCGGATAAAAGACCTTGGTGAATTAAAATATTTTTTGGGTATTGAGGTCTCTCGATCTCAACGTGGGATTTATATTTCACAGCGA
The DNA here is from genome assembly GCA_963580275.1 of Crataegus laevigata. Taxonomy (NCBI): domain Eukaryota; kingdom Viridiplantae; phylum Streptophyta; class Magnoliopsida; order Rosales; family Rosaceae; genus Crataegus; species Crataegus laevigata. The sequence continues at coordinate 10,100,922 of OY756951.1, forward strand.
AAGTATGCGTTAGAGATTCTCAAGGATTATGGTTTTTTGGGAGCACGGCCCATTGCTTTTCCTATGGAAGATACTAAATTATCTAATCAAGGAGAACTTCTCAAGGATCCTGAAAAGTATCGGCGCTTAGTAGGACGGTTAATTTATCTCACCATCACTCGACCAGATATCACATATTCTGTGCATGTCTTAAGTCGGTTTATGCACGAGCCACGAGTACCCCATATGGATGCTGCGCTTCGTGTTGTTCGTTATTTGAAATCCACTCCAGGCCAAGGCTTATTATTCCGTTCTGATAATCAAACCAAGTTAACTGCATTTTGTGACTCTGACTGGGCAGGTTGTCCTATCACACGCCGTTCGACCACTGGGTATTGTGTATTTTTGGGAAATTCGTTGATTTCGTGGCGAACAAAGCGACAGAAGACTGTGTCACTTTCTTCAGCTGAGGCAGAATATAGGGCTATGGCAGGCACTTGTTGTGAGATAGTTTGGCTTCGATTCTTGTTAAAAGATTTGAACATTCCTTCAGATGGTCCTTCCGTCTTATTTTGTGATAATCAAGCAGCATTACATATAGCCGCTAATCCTGTTTTTCATGAGCGGACTCGTCACATTGAGATGGATTGTCACTTTATACGTGATAAGATTACATATGGGACTATAGCAACCAAGTATGTTGGTACGACACACTAGTTGGCTGACTTGTTCACTAAACCTCTCGGGAAGGACAAGTTTTCATCTTTGATACGCAAGTTGGGTGTTCTTGACATTCACTCTCCAACTTGAGGGGGAGTGTTAGACGATAGAATCCTAGATGAAGTCTAGGTTTGATTGTAACCTAATTGTAATTGTATTCCTATCTTGTAGGGGTAATACCTTGCTCTGCAAGGAATATACTTGTATATATTTCCTCTTCACGAATCAATGAATATACTTTTGCCCCATATATTTTTTCTACAAAGTTCACCTGCCCAATGCCAATGATACGAAGAGCTAGCTTTGCTACTTGAAAAGTCTACAATTGCTTATTGGACCCTTTCGTTTTTTAGTTTGCTTGGACTTTTAGTTTAAACGGATATTATGTTAGTGTTCATTATATACCTTAGTACAAGGTCAGAACTTCTAAAATTTCTTTTCACTTCCTCCCCGTTCAAAGAGTCTAAAATGGAACTTCACTTCTAAGGGGTGATTGGCCTCATTACGTAGCTTTCTTTCCATCTTATTGAGACTTCGATCGATATACTACTCTATTTGAAGCGTATGTTATTGTATCTTTGGAAAAACAGAAGTTTCTTCGCCTAAAGACACACAATGGAAGCTTATGTATTCCTCCTCGAGTTCAGCCCTCCACGATGCTTCACAACTGTGTGGATGGCAGCTGGCCACGCCAAGAGAAGGGCTAGGGCTTTCTTGGTTGGTTATTGATGGATGCGAACCCTCAACAACAACAGTACTGTGCAGTCTGTGCTGGTTTGCAGCCAAGAATGTCAAGAGCACCAGAGCAAACACAAGCCTCAAACGCATTGCAGCCGTCCCTTCCATTTGGAAGTACACGAAATTTAGAGCCTCTATTTCTCTTGTTGGGTTTAGTTAGTTGATGCTATCAAATAGTCTTTCATGTATGAAGTGGGTTTTTGTAGTAACTGAAAGGATGACTAATATGGAAGGTAATCATTTTGGTGGATTCAAATCTAGTAATTACCAATGTTTATCTAGCTTCAGTTATAGAATCATTAATTAATCTGGTTTAAATTAATTTTTATGTTTATACTTTTTTCACGAAATTCACGTCTTCCAGCAGTTTTACTATTGAGTTCTTATTTGTGAGTCTCACAAACATGAATGGTCAGGAGATCAACGGGACACACTCATCCTAAAATTTGTCCTAATTGATACATGCATTGTTACCTATACAATGGGCATGTGTCTCGCGCTTTTAGAAGTGGTAAGAATAGTGTGAGCCCTGTAACGCACTGGTTTGAATTTTCTAACAGGAAGGTGGAAGCCTGGAAGGCGTTTCTGAAACCCATGCTTGTGGTGGTTGGTAGAATGCCAATAAGGCCATGCTTGTAATTTGCACTGGTTTCAATTTTATTAGGTGGATCGGAATACGTATAATCGTACCTAAATTGAAATCCAAGCAAAACACAGTGATAAAAAAAAAAAAAAAAAAAAAACGAGTACAGTCCTAACAAATCTGAAATATTCACGTTTAATCATACTTTTAGTTTTAATATAAAGGGGTGTGATATCCACACACTCTTTTTTACTCCTCACACACTCTTCTAATTTTCGGCTGTCGAATCAGATGAAATGAAGAAGATCAACGGATAGAAATTAACAAGGGGTGTGTAAGAAGTAAAAATGGGTGTGTAGATAGCACACCTCTAATATAAATTAAGAACACTATAGAAAGTTATTATTTGTTGAACAAAAAGTCTTTACCCGACGGAATACCAATTAAGCTAAATGAGGGGGCCAATGGTGTAAAGATATGTAATTTTTTTTTTGGTAAACTGGATTTCATAACCAAGGCAAAAATGCCAAAGAATACACCAAAAGCCCACAGCGAGGCAATCAACCAAAAACAAAGCCGGAGGTGCAAGGGAAAGAAAACTCGACACTACTAGGAAGCACTGGCATCGCCCCTTGCACATCCGAATAAAACTAATGTGGGCTAGGTAGTCCATCTGTATTAAGCACATGAACAAGTGAAGATGGGGGTCTGTCAACCTAAGTAAAGTCCCACATCTCCACACGACTCCGCGACGCTAATCGATCGGGCGCTATATTGGCTGATCTTGGAGTCCAAGACCAGTGACAGTCATGGAATGAATTGCCAACTTTCTTGCACTTTGATAAGATTGGAAACGCCTCTCACCTACCATTTGTGATGCTACCCTGTAAACACGAAATGAATTTCAAGAAATCAGATTCAACAACCACACGATTGAGACCTAAAGAGTGACCCAACTCACAGCCGCGAAGAATGGCTAAAGCCTCAGCAGCTGGAACACTAGGGGCCTAAAAAGGGAACCTCGGAGCAGCAATAAAATTACCCACAGCGTCCCTTACCACTACTCAATGGCTATTTTTGCTAAATTTGGAAGATGAAAAATGTGGTTGACCAAGAAAAAGGTTTCCAAATTTTAATGGGCCTGTAAAGGGCTCAAAATAAATTTACAAGAAATTGGGCCGTCAAGTCTCAGATCAAGCTAAAGAGCCTGTTAGTTTTTCAAAAAAAAAAAAAAAACAGAGCTGCTATCTCCAAGCAACGAATTTGTGGGAACCAAATCGCGAGAGAGGGGAATTAGGTTTTGGTCTGTGAAGTCCATCCGCCATTGATGATCTCCTTGCTCGCACCTGTAAAATTGCGTTTCCCTCGCGCTTCAGCTCTCACTCTTCATCCTCAAACGTAGCCGCCGCCGACCTCCAGCTGCAACCTGTAGTCATCTCCAGCTGTCGCGTCGCCGACAGCAATTAGCCAAACTCATCCCCAGGTAGATTTTTCGTTTTCATTTGATTCTGATTGATTTTCCCTATCTGTTTTTTATTCATCTGGTTAGATAAACACGGTAGCTCTGTTGATTTTGTTAAGTTGATTTGAATTTATACCAAATTTACTTAGTTTTTAGTACCATTGTTTGTTTTCTGGTATGTCGAGTCTTTGGATAGAGTTAGTGGAGAAAGGATTGAAGTTTTGCAACTTAGGGTCGCGAAATGATTGAAATTTTGAAAATTGGGTGGCATTTGATTTGAGTGTCCGCATCTAATTCAGTATGTAGTATATTTGACTGATTATGTTTTGGTTGAGGATTAGGGATTTTGGGGTGATTAGGTTTTAATTCCAGCAAACTTATATAATGAAATTATAAGTGTTTTCGGGAAATTTTGTTGGTTAGGGAATATGGCACACAGGTTACTTAGGAATGTGGAGGCAGATGGTTGGGAACGATCAGATTTTCCCATCATCTGCGAGTCATGCCTGGGAGACAATCCCTACGTCCGGATGACACGAGCTGATTATGACAAGGAGTGCAAGATTTGCACACGTCCGTTCACAGTTTTCAGGTGGAGGCCTGGTCGTGATGCGCGATTTAAGAAGTCGGAGATTTGCCAGACGTGCAGTAAGTTGAAAAACGTTTGTCAAGTTTGCCTCTTGGATCTTGATTATGGCTTGCCAGTTCAGGTTCGAGATACTGCTCTAGCCATCAGTTCTGACGATGCTATTCCAAAGAGTGATGTAAATAGGGAGTTTTTTGCTGAGGAACATGACCGAAAGGTAACTTTTCTGTCGTTTTCTTGAATAATCAGTCTAAGTTTGGGCATCAGTTTTGTGTAAATATTTTGAAATACTTTAGCATCTAATTTATTTTAATTGATGAGTGCAGGCTAGAGCTGGTATAGATTACGAATCTTCATATGGAAAGGCACGGCCGAGTGACACTATTCTGAAACTTCAAAGAACAACACCTTATTACAAAAGGAACAGAGCACATGTCTGCAGTTTTTACATCCGGGGTGAGTGTACAAGAGGTGCTGAGTGCCCTTACAGGCACGAAATGCCCATAACTGGGGAATTGTCACAACAAAATATCAAAGATCGTTACTACGGGTATGTCTTCATACTTTACTCCATCTCGAAATGATAAGGAAGCATTAGTTTGTGGTTGCATGTTTTATGCTTATTGTTAGCTGACAACTGTTGGCTAGTTAAAACTCGTGAATTTGTTTGTTGATGAGCATTTTTCTCATGTTTAATGGTTTCCACTCAATTGTTTGCTCAGATTGAAAGTATTTTCATTTAAGGAGGAAATTATTATATAAGAAGTGGTAGATAAACAAGTATATGAAGTCCGAATTTTCTCTTTGTTTTGGTTTTGTTTAATATCTTTGTTCGTATGCCTCTTTCAATAATTCAGAGTTGAACTATCGATCTGAAGGTAGTAGGGTGTGCTACTTCAGCCTCTAGCTGGCATTTCAACCAACATTATTGCTTTAAAAAACCTATAGCTATATCCCTAATTTTGTTGTCACATCTTTGCACATGCCTATAATGTAATCCTATGGATTTCTGAATTTTGTGATGCTCATGTTTCATCGTTAAATATCTGCAGAGTCAATGATCCAGTGGCGATGAAGCTTCTTAACAAGGCAGGAGAGATGCCCTCCTTGGAACCTCCTGAGGATGGAAGCATAAGAACCTTATACGTGGGTGGGCTTGATGCGAGAATTTCGGAGCAGGATTTGAGGGATCAGTTTTATGCTCATGGTGAAATAGAATCCGTTAGGATGGTAATCCAACGAGCATGTGCGTTTGTAACCTACACAACAAGAGAAGGTGCAGAAAAGGCTGCAGAAGAACTCTCTAACAGACTGGTAATAAAGGGTTTGAGGTTGAAGTTAATGTGGGGTAGGCCCCAAGCACCTAAACAGGAATCAGAGGGCACAGCTGAAGCTAGGCAGCCGGCCGTGGCTCATGGTGGTTTGTTGCCTCGAGCAGTCATATCTCAACAACAGAACCAATCACAAGATCCAGCTGCGCCTGTGCACTACTACAACATGCCACCTCCACCTTCACAGGAGCGATCATTCTATCCATCCATGGATCCTCAAAGAATGGGTGCCCTTATTCCATCCAAGGAAGGGACTCCTAGTGGGACCACAGGGTCAGGAGAGCGCAGTTCTGCTTCAGAGAGGCAGCAACATTGTCAGCATTATGCTTTTCAGAACATGGCTCAACCACATGGCCAATATCGTCAGCAGTTTTATCCTCCTCCATATGGTTATATGCCTCCACCACCACCACAGTACCAGCAATACCCTCCGCAATATCATGCCACAGTGCCGCCACCAACATCCTTGCCAATGAACCAACAGTACCAGCATTCTGCGACACCAGGGCCGGCACCCCCAGGTTCCACATCCTCGGGATCTGCACCATCAACAGTATCTGCACCTTCAAGTTCTGGACCTTCGGAATCTACTCCATCTGGATCCGGATCTGCACCAATGGGGTCATCACAGCAGTGACACTGCCCTCCTATTATTGTCTTAATACTGTCGTTAAGCGTGCTTTTGGTTATTCGAGTCAAAACTGGGCTTGCATTCTGGATCTCGGAAATTAAGCTGTATCTTCCCAGGGTTTGCCCTTGTAAGCAAAAATTCTGCACCTTTTTTGGATCAATCCTTTACTTTGTGTGTTTTTGGAGTTAACCTGAGCATTACATTGTTGCTTTGAGTTTAATCTGCGCATTACATTTTTGCATTGAGCATTTAAATTCGGGGCTTCTGATGATGATGCCATCATTCTTACAAAATATTGAAATTTCCTCTTTCCTCCTATCAGCCTTTGAAATGTGATTTTGAAACTGGTGAAGGATGTCACCAACAATTTGGCTTAGTCAAAATGGTTAGAGCAGTGCACACTATACTCTTTATTCAAGTTTGAATCCTCTTCTCCGTAACTGAGATGAATATTAATGTAAAAATTGTCCTATTGTTTGTCCAAAAAAAAAAAAGAAAAAAAAAGAAAAGAAACAAACAGCTATGTTGATCCATTTGGAGTAGTTGACTTTTTGTTGATTTCGGATACATACTCTGCGGATACGGTCAAGATACTCCTAAGATATTGATCTAGGAATTTGAATGATTGTAGTTTCTAAATTCTGTTGTTCTTATGGGTTTAGAGATGGTTATAGCCCCATACTGTGAAGATAATCATTCTGATCCTGAGAGAGGCGAGGACCAATCTCAAGATCAAAGACTAAGCAATGTTGTATTTTGTTATGTTAAAAGATAAACACGAATTTTTGACTCTGTCACGATTTAACTTATATAATGAAATATGGACATATAAATATATTTTAAAAAATTACATTATTTTAATTGCCATATCCTTATAGTATCGTACTCTTGTTTTTAAGAATTATGCCGTATCGGCGTACCGTATCATACCAAATATCCCACCGCCCTCATCTGTATCCATGCACCACAGAAACACAGCAACAGTGAGGAATTGCCCTTTTTGAATCCCAGTGGAATTCCTGACCAGTCTGAGAGACATTTCCACTTGCTAGACATGTTTGCTTGATCAATTTATGTTGCGAAGATTAATATTTCATGTGATTTTGTGTGGTAAGTTTCATATGATTGTGTCATAGCAATTGCTGTACAGCCTGTCAGAGACATTTCGACTTGCTAGACATGTCTGCTTGTTAATCCCATATGCAGTGGAGCGCCCAATGGCGCTCACCTGAGATCGAGATGAGCTCGGGGTTGGATTAGAACTGAAATTTCCTGTTTAAGGAGAGATAATTTAGAAATTTTGTACATTTACATGGGTGTTCAGAAAAACATTAACTGTGGCTGTGGCTGTGGGTGTCCAAAGAGCCACTCTAGCATTACTAACTTGGGCGTTCAAGCATCTCACTTCTACGAATACTGTATCTTGGTTAGATAAATTTCATTGTGAGAAACACTCAATTTCTTAATTTTTATATTTTGTAAGATTGATCCATAATTAAGATTAAGAAATTGAGCGGTTGTTATTATGTAATTTGTATGGTAAAATGCATTATTCAAAAGGAGTAGGATATGTGCATTCCACTTGTGAGACATTCATGTATTGTCCCTCAAAAAATGTAATTATGCACTTTATACAACTTATTTTTTATTTGTTATATTTTTATAAATTTGAAGTGCTTCGTTATATTTTTAGAGTGACAATAATAATCTTTATAAAAATATAATATTAATAGTACTAATATACTATAGAGAGGCACAATTTGCTAGGTCTTTGAGACATGCACAGTGAGAGAGAGAGGGCGCAGGACAAACACATGCAGGGCGTGCTGATTAAGAGGAAGCGCGGCGGAAAGAATATGTAGTACAAGTTGTACAACAATACCAATATATCAATAACTACAACGACACAACATCATGCGCAGTACTAGTACTAAGTGTTCTTTGTGTGTTTAATTCGAGAACAAACAATATATAATTATTTTCTTCATTTTGATACGTACATTTTAAAAAATGAAGTGAAAGAGGCACGTGAAAATGCAGCAGCAGTAGCGGCAAAGGAGTAGGGCCGGCCCTGAAAACTTAAGGGTTCTAAGAGCAACTTCACTCCTAAAAAAATGCGTCAGTACCTAGCCTATTTAATTCTATCAGTAAACAGTGAGTAATAGGCCAAATGCACTTCTACTCCTAAAAAATGTGTTGGCACAAATAATCTCTACCCTTACAAAATGCGTTGGCACCCAACCCATTTAAATATTATTAATTATATATATAATAATAAATAAATAAAACATCAATTTCCAAATGTACTATTTTTGTGGATAGATTTTAGATAAAAGATAGCGTCCAATCATGATACGCCACGTGTCACTAAAAATAAATAATAAATTACATCTGTTAATAAAAATTACATAAAATACTAAAAATAAAGACGAAATTACATAAAGTACTAAAAATTAAGACTCAATTAAATAAAGTACTACAAAGAAATACAAAATTATACAAAATCTGTGGAGCTAGGATATGTGGTTGTAGGATCTTCATTGCTAGGATTTGTGTAGCTAGAACCCCTTTGACTTATTTCCACATCTCTTGCACGCCTCCATCGCGCCGCGTCTCTTTTTTCCAATATCCAAAAATATTTTGAATTCAGAGACAGTCCTACTAGAGGCTTGTTCATGGTGTCAAAATCTGCTTGAGCCATCCTTTCTTCTCGAAGCATTTCATTTTCTCGATTAAGTGCTTCTCTAATCAACTCGTTTTCTCAATTAACTATTTCTCTTTGTCTCTCAGCTGCCTCATCACATCTCTCAGTAGCTACTAATATTGCTGTCATAATAGTAGCTTTTTCCTCATCTCTAGCCGCTTCCCTCACCAAGTTCAGTTCACCTTGGCGAGCAAGTTCGTCCATATATTTAATGTAGTCATTTTTTAAAGAACTAACTTTTTTCTTTGATGCCTTTTTACCTTGAGGCCTGAGGGATTGACGAGTCAGTTGCGTCTCCATCACTTCTTCATGCGTCCCTTTCGTCTCTTCAAATCTGTCGCCTTCTTGTTCAAGCGTGTCTGCTTCTAGCGAATTGTGTAGACACATGTTGTGCATGACAACTTCTAGACCAGTTGCCACAATTCTATATCTGGGGCAATCTTTGACAATTTGCCAACATTCCCATTATGATTTGTTGTGGTTCTTTATATTTTTAGAATGATTGTGCTTGTAGTGTCTATAAATATGGGATAAGACATTATTATAAATTCGGGTGTAACACAAATAAATAAATAAAAATATTGATGCGAGTGGAATACATATAAATAAATAAAAATATTGTTACCTGATCCGCTAAACTTGCTCCACTACGCAGATTACCTGAAGCATGAGAGATATCGTTTTTCGAACAAGTAAAGGATGCGTTGAGTTTTTTCCAACGACCTTGAACACCTTGACTACTTCTGGCATCTTTTCCATGTATATTGCAAAACGCTTTCGTAATTTTACCCCACATTTCTCACTTATCCATCTCATTACCCGTAATCAGATCATGAGTAGTGTGAACTCAACATTCACATAACGTAACATCTTCGATAAGCTTCCACGTAGTCATTTTTTTTTCTCTCAAAAATTATATGAAAACTTTGGTAGAAAGTGTTGAAAATATTGAAATGTGGTGTAAAGTTAGAAGATAAGGGTTAGCTATTTATAAATTAAAAAAAAATTAATTAAAATTTTTTTTGACAATTTTTAATTTATTTTTTAATATATTTTAACTTAGTTAATGAATCTAGACCATTAGATTTGAAAACTATTCAAATCTAACAACCTATACGTTGACATATGGCCAACGATCATAATTCTAACCTTTGGGTTTTTTTTTAAATTTAAATTTTTGGGAGAAAAAATGTGGACCATTGATCTCAAGATTGGACGGTCCAGATCCTGCCACGTCAGTAGCTGTTGGATTTCAAATTCAATTTTTTTTACCATTGGAAATCCAACGGTCCATAAAACTAGTCGTTGGAAATCCAACGACTGCGGACTGGCTACGTGGCCTTCCGTCAGAAGGCTTGAGTGCGCCTGAGCAAGCGAGGCCCGACTCTGCACCCTTGTCAACGGTGCGCGCCCATTCGCGTGTCCTTCCCACGCGCTTGAAATTTTTTTTTAAAGGCCCACGATGTCATGCTGGCGTTAGCATGATGTCAGATGGGTCGTCCCCTTCCTCTATTAATTTTAGGCCGGCTTGTGGCCTGACTTGGGCTGGGTGCCAGCCTAAAGGGATGGGGTGAAGGAAAAAATGGAGAAGCCAGTCCTTTTTTTTTAGCCTGGGTGCAGGCCTAAGAGCAGGGGTGGAACTGCTCTAAGTGAGTCTTCAAAGTGGGGCCCTAGGGTTCTCTGACTCCCGACCCTTTGTACATTGACATGTGAATTTTTTTTTATTAAATACATAAAAAGTCTATTTCTACATCAAATATCTTTAAAATTAATATTGAAAAAAGAAAGATATACTAACATTCCTCAAATATTTCTCGTCTTGCGTTTTTAGATGCAAATGCACTTATTAGGTTTACATAATCTAATTTTTCAACCAATTCAAACCGAAAGAGAAGTCCATACCCAATACACTAAATTCCAATCATTTTTCTATTGTTACAATGTTACTTATTGCATTCAATAAATGAATGAATGGTTGAATTACAGAGACAACATCTTACAATTAGGAAAAATACTAGAGTGAAGATGATAGTAATTTTCGTATATGCGACTACGCGAACGAGATGGATTTGAATAATTTATTATATATTATATAAACTAATTAATTTGAACATTAAATAATGTCATTTTTCAAAAAGGTGAGTTTTAGCCTTTTAGGTACATAATAAAGATATATGTGGTGTGATCTTAAAATAGGGTAATAAAACCCCATAAAAATAAACATAAAGGTGATACTTAAGAGAGAAGCAAAAAAGTAAAAATAAGATGGTGGGGATTATTTAAAAGGGAGAAGACGTGTAGTTATAAAAAAAAGATAGTGGGATCATGTTAAGTAAAATCGTGCAATTAAAATGATGTAGGGAATAGTGTTGTCTTCTTCCTCTCGCGAGGCTGACCCTGCAACAAAAGATTTCTAGATTCCAGCGTTTACATATAAGCTCGCATAGCTCCTGCCCATCCTCGTCTAGACATGCCTAGCTCCGCCTAAAAATTGGGGGCCCTTCTAAAGTGCAGGCCCTAGGCGGGCGCCTACTCCAGCCAAGGTCTAAAATATCGATGATATCGGAAATATCGGTAGTCCAAAAACACGGAAAATTCGATGGAAATATCGGGATATTATTGATATCAATAAAAATTGAATAAAAACCACGAAAATTGTAAGAAAAACTTGGAAATTTTTATTGAAACTTTGCAGGATGTTTATTTAGTCAATTATCTATTAGTTTATCACAAAAAATTGGAAGGAAATGCATTGCATGATGGATATAACTGATTTAAGTTGATTATATAGCGAGTTGGTAAACATTGTGAGTGTAGAAAATATGTAAATATTTTAGCATATTTTCACAAAAACATAAGTGATATAGTGGTCAAGGTGTTGAAGGAGTAAAATGGGAGGGGTTTGAATCCCCTTGGTGTTTTTTTAAATGTAGAAATTTAAAAAATACGGAAATTTCGATGGAAATATCGATGACATCGGAAATATCGGTAGTCCAAAAATACAGAAATTTGGATGGAAATATCGGGATATTATGGATATTTTAGGCATTGACTCCAGCTACCCTCAGGGCCGGCCTTGCATAGGAGGAAGTAGTAGGCTCATGATGTTGCGTGCGTGAATGTAGAACATTGTATGGTACTGGTATACTGTTATAGTAGTACCTTGTATCAATAAAATGAAGATGTATAAGTTTTGGCCGTATATTCTTATTTTATTAACACAAAGTGTCAGAAACAGTATACTCGTGTTATGTAAGTTGTTTTCTTAAATCTCAAAATGTTGCTTGCGTGAATGTGTAAGTGTGTTTAAGTTGAGGCGTATAGAAGCACTAATCATCACAAGCTTACAATTATTCCGATGCGGGATTAGAATTCTCTCCCTTCCTCTTTCTATCAATTTCCATCTCCTCTCACACTCTTTATTTTATCTTTCTCCTTCTATAAAAAATATAAAATATTGACGTGACATAACTGTGACCGTTTAAATAAGAGGAAAGAGAAAGAAAGAAAGAAAAAAAAGATAGAAAAGAATCATACTTCCTCAACTCCATGCCATCACTTTTATTAATTTTTTGACCTGGTGGTTCCGGTTTACTTTTCTTTCTTAATGATTTTGTGATAGATCTATACCCAAGTAGAAAGTGTGGTCGGTCGATCATGCGACTACACAACAGTGTCCACATACGGTACAAATTCTATAATGCAAAAGTAATGAAGTGAATTCTAACAATATTTACAATTGCGTCCTTGTAATAAACGCGTCAATTTACTTGTTATAATTTGAAGTTTTACATGAAAATATACGTCTAATCGTAAAGAGGTGTGATCTAAAAAAAAAGAATTGATTTGTTTATAACGAAGAAATAAATACTTCAATATATGAACCATATATAATGAACGTATAAAAAAATGCAACCCTTAAATAAGGGTTACATTGATCTCTTTTAGGGCAGAGCTAGAAAAGTTATTCATGGATTTGCGAATTTTTATTTTTTGTTTGAGGCAGGCTAATTTTATCAAAGAAGGCTGGACTAGTTTTGAATCAGACAACATTGGCGTATAAAACTACATGTTTTTTTTTTTTTTTCAAATTCCAAAATTTACCCTGGGGTATAGCCCACCTTATTCGTATTCTCTTTGTGAGCATTACAACCATTTAATACATGTTGAAATGTATTATTTGGTTGTTTATAAATATATTTGTAGTCAAACGTATTCCTTTCATTCCAATTCCATGATTTGAAAGAGTCTATATAAGAGAAATTTTTGTGTGTGATCACCGGACTGAAAACAACCTACTCAAGAGATTCTACATTCCTACTTGCTTTACAATTATACAAAACAAGTTGTATAAATCATGGTCGATTTACGTATACTAGCTCATAAGGTATGATTAATCAGTCGATCAAACGGTATAACCCGCTTGCATACAATACAAAATTTATATAGTATAGAAAAATCATAATACTGTTATGATCAACGGTATGTGTTTGTGCAAGAGTACATAATACACACAGACCCAAGCACAGGCACCACCGTCCATGTAAATAGTATAAAGAAAAGTTAGAAGAGGGTAGGAGTAGAATCTAACCGTGAGACAGATGGAAACATACAAACAGCAAGGGGCAAGCAAATTAAACCACAACAGTGGAGGGAAAGGAGGTCGACTCTGTTCACTGCACAAAACCAAAGGCTCAACATTTCTGACACCAGGATTCCCACACTTGTTGCTTCCAACACTCTACGATAAAGTTTTATTTATTTATTTGCACTTTTAATATATGGGGTTTCTCTCCTTTTTCCTCTTTTCTTTTTTCTTTGTTTGCCAACTTCTCCATACAAGGAAAGTGAAGCCTTGAATGGAAGAAAATTCTTGCAGCCTTCCCTAGACATAGAAAGATAGATCGCTCTCCTTTCATCACCCCACACACCCCCACTTCGCCTTTTTTGACTACTCTCTCTCTCTCTCTCTCTCCCCTACTCTCTCTCTCTCAATAATACATGCATTTTTGTTGCATTCCAAGTGGGCAAATGGGGGTGTTCCATGTTCTAATTAGGTAGCAACATTTGAAAATTCATTTTTCCCATCCCTATCTAGCTAGCATTCGTTTTGATTGTGTCTTTTACAATAATTATATATTCTTAGTATAATTTTTAGCTATATTTTATATGTTTTTGTTTTATGTTACCAATTAATGGCATGTTCTACATTTAACCTTGGTCCTTATGGTTTAACTTTTGTGACAGTCATGTATGCTGAAGAAGCATATATATGTAGAAGAGGAAGAGTAGTTCCTGCTTTCATACTTATATATTATTAGCAGACGGTGAACTGAACTAATTAAATATATGTGTGTGTATATATATATACATATATATATATATATATATATATTATATAGCTATGCCACGTTCATTTCAAAGGATTTTTAACTTGAAAAACGTACATGCAAGACCTTAATTTGAAGCACGAAGCCAATAAAGATAGCTGGAACAGTAGTATCTAAAAATGAAATTACTCTTATTGTCGCTTTTGCACAACGGAATCACTGTAGTAGAATATATAGTATCGTCCTCTCGTATGAACACGTACATTTTGCAAGAACTGTCTCTTTTATCTGTTCATACTTTTGGAATTATCGCTTGATGGTGCATGTACAGATGCTTTGTATGTGAAAGCCCTAATTCGTGTCCCCTTTTAGCTAGAGCTAAGATGGGGTTGCTCATGATTTTCAAGTCAACAAATCCCAGTGAACATTCTAATTAATGAGAAATAAAAATGGTTTTTTCTTTGTTCTTTAATTCTGTTTCTCAAGGAGATTATATCTTTCTTTCAAGACAAAATAATTAATTTGTCACTAGCTATGAGATCACTATCTTCGTTTACAAGTGTTTTGTGTAGGTAATATACTATATTTTTTCTCTTTCTGTCAAGTTAGTATATCATATATGATTAAATTACCAAAATAATATTTTCTTTTAGGTCAACATTACCAAATACAATATTTAAAGACTAGCTAGTTGTGTAATGTTACCCTAGCTAGGAGAATATTTCGGTGACTATAACTTTGATAAATGTTAAGGAGACTCTTTTAAAATTGGAACTCTTTATAAACTTTTTGTCGCCTCATGATTTAACATTAATTTCCCTTCAAACATTATGAAACATTGTATAAAAAATATAAAGTGACAGAGAATTCATAAAAAATTATACTTTTAAGAGAGTCTCCTTAGTATTTCTCTTATAACCTTTTCATGTAAAGAACCAATCGAGTTTTCTAGAAAAAAGTTTCCATGAAATAGCCAATGAGTTTGCAACAAATTAAAGTTAGTTCATGATATGTTTCCAAATTATTTAGATTGTTAGAATCAAATCTTATCTTTGTCAGAGTTTTGAAAGCTCTATGCTGAGGAATCGCTTTCCTCATTTTACAGGGAGATTATTTCATTTTCTTTAAAATAATTCATCATCTCCTTCCTTCCAACTAATATACAAGGAAATTTATAAGGAATGTGCGGTTTCAATTCTTGTACTTACTAACAATTAAGAATTTAGAACGAATGGGTATGATTCTCGTTCATGTGTTTACTATCAACTAATGAATAAGAAAAATAAATATATTTGGGTATCTCATATCATACACGTAAAGTTAAGATATGTAATTAACATAAGTTTTTTTTTAATCCCTATTCAATTCTTCATATTCTCATTTCTTTGGATTCTTCTTCATTGGCATGATATATTCACATGTCCTAAGCTGAATTTTAACCATGGTTCTTTCCCTTTTTTTTTTTTTTGTTTTTTTGTTGACGGCCACTAATAATAACCCTAAAATGGTTTATAGAACAAAACAAGATAATATTTTCTTGAAAAGCACGGTTTTCTTCGTGCTCATGATCATGATGGTTGTCTACAAACCAATCCACATCAATGGTAATATCAGGTAACCACATAAAAGGCAATCCTTTCCTCTTTCAACGCTTGGTCCTTTCGAATGGTCGCTTCATTGTTCGTCTACTTGTGGACAACATACAAAGCTCTCTTGGACTACTCTGTTAATAATTACTTTCTTCTACTGTCTTATTTTAACATATATACACAATGGTTGGACAATGCTACTATTGGCATTTCCAATTCTAGTTTCTTGCATTTCAAAATGGGTATTTATAGGTATAGTTTCAATATTGCACTCATAATGCAAGTTAGAAGGTAGCAGAGAAGTGTGAATAGTAATTAATCAAGGAAAATTCTACGCTACTCTTTAATAAAAATTAGGGTGCCACAAATGGTCCCTAAAATTGACCTTCACCATTAAGATGATCCTTGATATTGAAAATCAATCAATGTAGTCCTTGAAAATAGGTGTTGCAAATCAATGTGGTACTTCCGTCTCAATCCTGTTAAAAATTATTTTACCTACTGGTGTGACACAAATGGGTCCTATAAGCTTTTTTTTCTTCTCACAAATGATCCTTGAAATTGACCTGTGACATCAAAATGGTCATCGAATTTGAAAATTGATCAATATAGTTCTGCAAGTAAGTGTCTCAAATCAATGTAGTCTTTCTGTTACAATTCTGTAAAAAAATTTGTTATGTGTTGATGTGACACATAAATGGGTCACACAAGTCTACTTAAATTTAAAAAAAAAAATTACAAATAGGCTTAATAATGTAATAGTTAATAAAAAATTGTCAACCCAAAAACCCAGTTCTGCAATCACCTCTGATCCCAATCCACAATTTTCTACCTCTTTCACTCTCTATTCTCTTAAAAAAAAAATCTCAATACACCCGTCTTTACACACCTCTTAGGCCTTGGTTAAGCATTGTGCCTTCGGAGTGGGCTCTACTATAAGAAAAAAAAAATTCCATTGTGCAAAAAGGTATTTAGGCAACTTTTTAAATTAATTATTAAACCCACATCAACACATAACAAAATTTGTGGCAGAAGGATTATATTGATTTGCTACAACTATTTTCAAGGACTGCATTGATCGATTTTCAATTTCAGGGACCATCTTGATAGTGAGGGTTAATTTCAGGGACCATTTGTGATAAAAATCCTAAAAATTATATTATAATCATCAAAGTTTGTCCAATGTTACATGATCATGTTGAGGTTACAGAATGATATTATTTATTACGTTACCAACGTTAATTGTTACACTATGAGCAT
Source organism: Crataegus laevigata (assembly GCA_963580275.1). NCBI lineage: Eukaryota > Viridiplantae > Streptophyta > Magnoliopsida > Rosales > Rosaceae > Crataegus > Crataegus laevigata. The sequence goes on from OY756951.1 coordinate 10,117,835, forward strand.
CTTGTTATAATAATATAATATATACGTAAGTTGTTATTAGCGGACGTCATATATGGAATCACCCATTAATTAATTATCATCATTCATTTTTGGACTCTCTACCTTGACGTTTAATGGTGATACACCATGATGTAAACATTTAATTAACATTTGAATTACAAGAAATGTACAAATTACATTATAATCGTCAATTAAAGTTTATAGTTGAAGGCATAATATGGGGAAACTGAAGCATTTGTCCCATGGAAATTTTGGTCCTTGAATTAAAAATGTGTAAGTATTAGTTTATGAACTTGTCGCAATGTGGAACAAGGGTTCTTTTGGGTAATATTGTAAGGACTTTAATTTAAAATAAAGGGTTTAATTAACGGGACAAATAAGAGATGAAAGTTCTAACATATTTACTCAAAAAATATGTTACTTCACATTATAACAAGTTTAGGGACTAATACTCCAATTTTCTCTACATAATAATGGTATGGTTATAGTTTATAATTAATCAAATGATATTGTTATTACTAAAACAAGATTAATTTTTACGTTGTGAACGTCGCTGTATACCGTTATAAGATTGCATGTTACGTGTGAACATGGTTGCATTAAACATTGTTCGATTAAAAGGTACCAATACTCCTTTTCTTTTAAAGTTACCGTAGACTAATCCTTTATTGATTCTATAATTTTCATTAATTGGTAGATATCGATGTGTTTATATTTAAAAGAGACCTAAAGCTGTTGTTTTTGTACATTAGTTGGTTAAGAAAGTATATGAGGTCTCGTGTTGGAATTTCTTCCTTGTAGTTTAAATGTATCTAATGTAAATTATTCTATCATTTTTCAAAAAAAAAAAAAACAAACAACCAAACAAGTGCAAGGCACACGCCAACCAGTGTTCAGTTTCAAAAATAATTAGTTTAGGAAATAGTGTAGTACATGTGCACAGTTTCAGAAATAATTATTTTAAGGAATGTTCAGTTTAAGAAATAGTGATAATACCAGCGTTCAATTTAAGAAATAGTATTAGTACCTGTGTTCAGTTTAAAAAAAATATTCGACGTTCAATTTAAGAAATAGTATAGTACCCATGTTCAATTTTAGAAATAGTCGGTTACGGAATAGTCAATTTTCAATTTAAGAAAAAATGAAAGGAGATGAGAGCATGTGTGTGAGGGACATGCGAGGTCCCACGAGTCAGGATTTTATTACTTTTTAATTTTATTTTTTATTATATTAAACTTGTGTCAATTTTATTAAAATTTAAGACATTTTTATTAAAGGTTAAGTCATTTTCATTAAATAGAGATAATTGGTCGAAATACTCATGCATGATTTTTGTAATATAAAGGTAGCTAGAGCATGCACACACAATATTTGGATGTTCAATTCATATTATTCTTCTTCTTAGGAGTAATATTAAAGAGACCTTCTTAAAGTAGGACTTTCGAGAGTATTCCATCAGTTTTTGGCGACTTTCACTTTCAACTCACTTCACCAACTATGTGCCCTTTACACCTAATCATTCTGAAGAACAGTTGCCCTCTCTCCCCGATAAGGTCAGTTGTCTTACTACTGTTGCTAGCAGCATGGAGTTAGTCAGGGCTTCTTCATCAAGTCTGATCATGATCGCGCACTCGACGAAAGAGCTTTACAAGCGGCATTGTCTTTCTTCAATCACTCACCTCATGTTTTTTTGCACAATGTTCTATAAAATTGGCATGAAAAATTGACGTTAAACTATGAGGTGACAAAGTCCATAAAATATCCTACTTTTGAGAGAGTCTTCCATTAGCATTTCTCCTTGTTAATTGAACTTTATCAAGTAAAATGATCCTAAGAATGATATCACTGTATACCTGAAATGAAATCAGTGATGACCATAAGGTAGAAATACAAAAGGACAACATATATTCTATAACAGTTCCCTGCTTTTATACGTCAATACTAAAATTTATCCTGCTGATGGCCAATTTGGATAGCTAAAGAGATTCTCGTTGGATATTTGACTAGTCATAGAAAAATCGGATAAGGTTAGAATATCATTGGAAAATTTGGCTTTTGGTCTTCAATAAATAAGGACATTTCAGTGATTTCACCATGCTAAGTACGTAATATCCTTTAACCGAAAGAGATCTTCTCCGGATTTCTTCAACCAAGGTCATTGGATCAAGTGATTCGAGTCTTTGAAATTTCATCTAACGGCCCAAAATTATTATAGTTTTTAAAGAATATGTAAAGAAAAGTAGTGTAATGGTATTTCTTTTCTTATTATTCACAAAGCTAGGATTACAACTTTTATACACAAACTACAATCTGTGATCCTACTTTACTGCCAATAATCAAGGCTAACCAAGAGCCGAATAAGGAAACAAATAACCTAAATCATTTTACAATATTTGACAGAATCAATCAATCCTTATAATCAGAGATCTCTTTCTTAACACTCCCCCTCAAGTTGGAGTGTATGTTGATGACACCCACCTTGCCAAGTAAAGTTTCAAACTGTGTCGAACTCAATGGTTTGGTGAACACATCTGCTAGCTGATTGGCTGTTCGTATGTATGCTGTTTGTACAATCCCTTCTTGAACTTTCTCACGTACTAGGTGGCAGTCGATGTCAATATGTTTTGTTCGTTCGTGGAAGACTGGATTAGAAGCAATGTGCATCGCAGCTTGATTGTCACAAAACAAGGTGACAGGTTGTGTATGTTCCACTCGCAAATCCTTCAAAATATTCTTAAGCCATGTGACTTCACAACAGGTGGTGGCCATAGAGCGATATTCTGCCTCTGCACTAGAACGGGATACAGTACTTTGTTTCTTTGTCTTCCAAGAAACAGGTGCCTGTCCAAGGAAGATGCAATAACCAGTTACTGATCTTCTTGTATCTTTGCACCGTGCCCAGTCAGCATCACAAAAGGCTTGCAATTGTAGTGAACCGGTAGTGGGAAGGAGAATTCCCTGTCCAGGAGTCTGTTTAATGTATCGAAGGACTTTATGTGCTGCTTCAAGATGTGGTTGTCGTGACTTGTCCATACACTGACTCAACACATGAACCACATAGGTTAGGTCCGGCCTTGTAATTGTTAAGTAAATTAACCTACCCACGAGTCTTCTGTATGAAGATGGATCACTCAACAACGTCCCATTTGTTTCCGTGATAGACAAGTTTTGATCCATAAGGAACCGTGAGGGTTTGGATCCAAGGAAACCAGCATCCTCTAATATGTCCAACGCATACTTGCGTTGACACAAAGTAATTCCCTTGCTTGATCTTGCAACTTTTATGCCCAGAAAATATTTGAGCTGTCCCAAATCTTTGAGTTTAAAAAGTTGGGAAAGAAAACGTTTGGTCTCTTCAATTTCTTGTAGGTTATTCCCTGCAAGTATTACATCATCAACCTAGACTAGTAACGCCATAAAATTACCTTGGCGACTTCGGACGAATAATGAATAATCTGACCATGACTGATGAAAACCAGCAGTTTTGAGGGCATTGGATAACTTAATGAACCATTGTCTCGAGGCCTGTTTCAAACCATACAATGATTTGTTGAGTTTACATACACGAGTCTCCCCCTTTCGTGCGAACCCAGGAGGCAAGGTCATATAAACATCTTCGGACAAGTCACCATGCAAGAAGGCATTGTTGACGTCGAGTTGGTGGAGATGCCAACCACATAGGGCAGCAACACTGAGAAGGACACAGACAGTGGTGAGTTTGGCAATGGGAGCAAAGGTCTCCCGATAGTCAAGGCCCTCGATCTGACTATATCCTTTCGCAACAAGGCGAGCTTTGTAGCGCTCGACACTCCCATCAGGTTTGAGCTTCACTTTGTAGACCCATTTACAACCAATGGGACGTTTGTGAGACGGTAGGGGCACAAGAGTCCAGGTGTGATTGTCCTGGAGGGTGACAATCTCACGGTGCATGGCAGCACGTCATCTGGGATCCTGAACAGCCTGGGAAAAACTAGCAGGTTCTTTGACAAGGGTGAGATTAGTGGTGAAAATGCGGTGTGTGGGAGAGAGATGATCATAGGACAAATAATGAGAGAGAGAATGGAGAGTACCTGACGATTGAACCATGCTCGTAGAAGAGTTGGAAGGAACACGGGAGGGTAGAGTAGCTTCTACATGGAAATCCTGCAAGAAGGTCGAAGGCTTGGTGGGACGCAGGCTGCGTCGAGGATGTGGTAGGTCACAAGAAGGAGAAGTCAACACGGGAGGGGGTATAGGTGAAGAGGAAAGGATGGAGGGAGAGTCTAAAGGGGATGATGATGGAAGAGAAACCGTATCAGAATGAGAGATAGGTGTGGAAGGAGGTGATAAGGTAGGAGTTGGTGGGGTAAAATCAGAAGAGTTTTCGTCGGGTGTGGTGGGCGAAGGTGGAGAAAATGCATGAGAGGAATCCATGTAGGATGGAAACAAAGAAGTAGAAGAAAATGATGGAGAGGAAGCAGCGGAAGGAGCAGGATGTTGATAGGGAAATTGATATTCAAAGAACACAACGTCCCGTGAAACGAAAACTTTCTGGGAAGTGAGGTCAAATAATCGATAACCCTTTTGTCCATAAGGATAGCCAAGAAAGAGACAACGGGCTGCCCGAGGATCAAATTTAGAAGGTCGTTGTGCATGTGTGGAAGCAAAACACAGGCTGCCAAAAACTCTTAAATGAGAATAGTTAGGTGCCCTATTGAACAACTTTTCATATGGGGTTTTACCTTGGAGAAGTGGAGTGGGAGTACAGTTGATGAGGTAAGCTGAAGTGAGAATGGCATCGCCCCAAAAGTGATTGGGTAGATTAGCTTGAAAGAGTAATGCTCGAGCAACATTAAGTAAATGTCTATGCTTACGTTCAGCAACACCGTTCTGTTGAGGTGTGTTAACACAGCTAGACTGATGGATGATGCCTTTAAGAGCATAAACATTGGCAAGGGTAAATTCAGGGCCATTGTCACTCCTAATGATCTTGACCTTAGCATGGAATTGTGGTATGTTGAGAGTTGTCCCACATTGGTGAGGGACAAGGTTTGCTATGTGCTTATATGGTCTTGGGCTACTCCTCATATTGCCAATTGGTTTTATGGTGGAACCCCAATTTCATCATGGTATCAGAGCAAGGTTGTCCACATGTGAAGCCCAACGACCACACGCGCTCCACGTCACCCAGTTGTTGTCCACGTGTAGGCTTGAAAATCCGCCACACGTGCGAGGGCGTGTTGAGAGTTGTCCCACATTGGTGAGGGACAAGGTTTGCTATGTGCTTATATGGTCTTGGGCTACTCCCCATATTGCCAATTGGTTTTATGGTGGAACCCCAATTTCATCTCCAAGACGTTGGTGCCAAAGAGTGGGAGAAATGGTGTGAACAGCATTACATGTATGTTGCTTTGGTGGATCAAGATAGTAGAGTCCTTCCCGTTTAATGCCCGTCCCAATCATCTTCCCCGAACGTAGGTCCTGTATGACATAGAAATGGTTTAGAAAAATGGTGACATGCAGTGAATCAGAGGCTAACTTACTGATAGATATCAGGTTCAACCGAAAAGGTGGCACACACAAGACATTATCAAGGATAAAATTGGGAGAAAACACTATTTGTCCAATATGAGTGACTTTGGCAAACGATCCATCAGGGAGTTCAACAGTGTGGTTTTCAACGGGCCGTGAATTTGTAAGCAGATTAGGGTTACAAACAACGTGGTCAGTAGCACCACTGTCCAGGATCCAGATATTTTTCGTGCCATTATGCGTGAAGGAGAAAGCTTTACCTGAAATTTCTTCATGATTAGAAGAATTACCAACATGATTGATAAGGGATGACTTGTTCTTGTTGAGCATTTGAAGGATTTTCTTGCAATCCTCCTGGGAAAAAGGGAAACTGGGCGTGTCCACCTTGGCAGATGTTGTGACTTGATTTCCTTTGGCAGATGTGGTGCTTTGGGAAACTGAACGAATTGACTCAACTTCAGTCGCAGCCTTTCTCTTTCTACAGAAGTTGAAGGTATAGCCTTTCCACCCGCAAAAGGTGCATTTGAGATGCGCACGACAGTTTTTGGTGGTGTGGTTAGTTTTGTTACATTTACTGCATCGAGTCCCAATGTCCTCGGATTCATGTTCTCGACTCGTGTTCTTCACCGCAAAGACTGCACCTTTTGGTTGAGTAGTTTTCCCGCTGGAGACTGCTGCCTGTTTTTCATGTCGAAGAACTAAGGCATAAGCCTTATTCACCGTGGGCAGTGGGTCGAGAAGAAGGGTATTGCTTCGAACAATGGTGTATGATTCATTCAGTCCCATAAGAAACTTCATCGTTTTCTGGGTTTCAACATATGATGTGATCTCTTTCTTTGTTCCACAGTTGCACGCTGGGATTGAGCATAGGACATCACGTTCATCCCACAAGCTCTTAAGTTTTGTGAAATAAGAACTTACACTCATATCACCTTGTGTGCAATCATGGATTTCATTCTCTACATGAAATAGTTGAACTATATTTACATGTGAGAATCTCTCTTGTAAGTCAAGCCACATCCGTCGAGCATCTCTGTAGTTAATGACACTTGCTGAAATTTCTTTCGACATGGACCCTAGCAGCCACGTCTTGACCAAGTTGTTGCAGCGGTTCCATTGTTGCAGTTCCTCAGGATTATTTGCACTCGGTTCCTTGATTGTTCCATCAACAAATCCGAGTTTGTTCTTGACCGTTAAGGCCATGCTCATAGATTGAACCCATGTACTATAATTGTCTTCCATCAAAGGCTGGGGTACAAGAATTGCACCAGGTTGATCCGAGTGATGAAGGAAAAGTGGATGATTAGGATTTTTCCATTGTGAATGAGAAGTCATGCTTGAAGAAGTTGACTTCGATTCTGGTTTGTCAGCCATGCCGTGTTAGCTAGGGCTAAGTGTATATTGTGTTTGCCTAGATCAGGGCTCTGGTACCATGTAAAGAAAAGTAGTGTAATGGTATTTCTTTTCTTATTATTCACAAAGCTAGGGTTACAACTTTTATACACAAACTACAATCTGTGATCCTACTTTACTGCCAATAATCAAGGCTAACCAAGAGCCGAATAAGGAAACAAATAACCTAAATCATTTTACAATATTTGACAGAATCAATCAATCCTTATAATCAGAGATCTCTTTCTTAACAGAATCAAAACAGGTGGGCCGTTGGATGAAATTTCAAAGTCACAGATCACTTGATCTGGTAGCCTTGGTGAAAGAGATCTAGAAGCAAGAAAAGAGAGATAATTAATGACTTAATTATTTACCATCAAAATTGAATGTCTCGTGCAAAGGTTGGTTCAAAGATATATTCACATTATTGTTAGAATTATTTTTAAGAGACTTGTAGCTCAGTTAAATAAACACATTTGTTTATGTATTAGAGGTCTCGAGATCAATTACTCCATCCATTATCACTTTTTTTTTTTTGGAAACCCATCCATTATCACTTGTATAAAATAGAAACTGCTAGGATTAGGCCAAATTTTATGGCTTATCTTATAACTTTGTTTCATCTTGTTTCACAAAGGAGTACTCATGTACCAGCTAGGTTTTCTTACCCATATATTAAAAAAGCTTATGGGCATTGTAAAAACTCTCAATAATATCAATATTCCATTGGATTCGGCAGTGATGACATTGATTTTACATATATTCTAGCAGTTTTGCCAGTTTGCAACATTTCTTTCTTTTCATCAGCTTTCCCTTTCTAATAAATTCAATCAATTCAAAGCAATCTGGTTGCTTCTCGCACATTAGATCCATATAATTAACTTTAAAGATAAGAGGGTTTTTTTTTTTTTTTTTGACAAACAATAGCCTCAAAGATAAAAGTTTGGAAGTCCTTAGGCGTAGAAAAGAAACAAATCGATCTAGTTCTACACTGGGTATACAACCGTTCGACTAAAAATCAGACGCAATTTTCTCAGATTCATGTTTACAAGCAGTTCATATTATACCTTATTCTTATATCTATAACATGTACATTATATTATAAATGAGTACTATTATATCTATAACATGTACATTATATTATAAATGAGTAATATTAAAAGGGTAATTCTAAGTGGAGCATTACTTGGCTCCACAAGATTGTGGAGCAACTTCTTATCAAAATAGTTCGTGGTCGATTCATAAAATTTTGTACTTATGATTGAGCAAATTTCGTGCTTAGTTTGTAGCAAATGAATACTGATTGTCATAATTTTACCGATTTCGACCATCTGTTATTTTTATAGAAATACTCTTTACATAATAACTTATAAATATGAATAATTTCAAATTTATAAACATGAAATTTGTAAACCGGCTACGAACTACTTTTGAGGAGTACTTCAAAACCTTTAGCCCAGTATTGTTCTTGACTATGGGATGCAACCTGTATGGACAGAGAAGTAAAGGTGGGATATTAGGTAAAGCCAGCAACATGTCATAGATTATTCTAAATTTAAAATCTAAACAAAAAGCGGGGATAAGCACAAATCTCTGTTGGTGAAGCAAAATAGTAATTATAATGAATTTTAGTAATAAAATATGTGTGAAGGGTATGAAAAAGAAAGATATAAAGATATAAAGATTAAAGAGGAAGTGATGGTGCAAAAAGAAAAAGATGATAAAATTATGGTATTTTATCCTTTTTCTCTTTTAGGTCACTTTATATTTTTTTTAATTTAAAAAGGAAATCAAAGTAGCTACTCAATATTACGAGGTATTCCTCTTCATTTGTAAGTGAAAGATTTTCAGTTCGATTCTCGTCAAAAGATGAATTTGAACTACATTATTGTTAGCTCATTAAGAGGCTAATCTTTCTTTTTAGTGTAGATAATATTATTTGTTAGAAGAAAAAAAAATGAAAGTAAGGAGAGGGACGAAGGAATCCAAGTCTTCCAAGCACTCCCAGACAAAGTGAGCTTCAGAGAAGAGAAAAGCAAAGTTTGCTTTACGACCCAGAAAAGGAGATTTCAAACACCATAAGGCCTAGCTTAGGAAATTGCGTGGTTATTAACCCAAACCACAGACGAACCCTATTTTCTCTCTCTTGGTCTCAGTCCTTTGTTTCTCTCTCCTGGTTGGCTTGGTGCCTATATTTAGAGGGCAATAGCTGGGGGTGCAACTCCAACCCCACATTCTTCCTCCTTTCACTCTGAAAATCCCACACACAAAAGAAACGAAAAAAGAAGCCACAAAGCATTAGGCTCTACCCCTTTAAATACCCAAGTTTAGCCCTCTGGTTTGCTTGTTTTATACCAATTCAAATGGGTCTTCCTCTATGCCTGTGGGGCTTTGAAACTCCATTTTGATTATGACCCAGTTCCCATCATTATCCCTTTTTTCGCTCCCCCCCCCCCCCCTCTCCCCCTTCTCTCTCTCCTAAATATAAGCCTCTCTCTCTCTCTCTCTCTCTCTCTCTCTCTCTCTCTCTCCCGATCTCCACTACTGCAACCTCTCCTTGTCTTACCCTCTATAGCCATGGCAAAGCTTCTCCGGTCTAGCTTTACCTACAAAATCTTATTCACTCCAAATCCATGCATAATTTGCTCTCCCTCAAAAACCCATGTTACAAAAAAAAAAAACACTCATTTTTATAGCATACGTGTGCATACATACTCATATTCATGGAGGGTATTAAGATGTTGGGGTTAGCATTAGATTAGATTTAGGGTTGAATATTTTCTACAAACCCTAGCTGGTAAATATGTAAGAAAATATATACCTCATCAATTGTTCCATGTAGGTTTGTTAATTAGTCGTATATACGTAGCTAGCTAGAGTGATTCACGCATACATACATATAAATGTATATATATGTGCCTGGCTCCCTGTATGCCATTTGCAGAGTTCCACCGAACATCGATGGCCTCCGTGGATGGCGTATGAGGAGCCATGCATATAAAACCCATGTCCATGGCTGTGTGTCCTCATCTTGTTCTATTTCTTCTTCCTCATTAATTTTGCAGATAGTTTCAAAGCTTTTGTGTAATTTTTTATTTTGATTTCAAAGATTTTAGCTAGAACTAGCTAGATAGGGATATTATGGTCATGTTGGAGTATTTGTAATATTATTCCACAGGGGCAGCACTGTAATTTAGAAAGCATGGAGGCAGATGTTTCTGATCAGAAAAGGTACTCTATCTTCTTCTTTCTCTCGTTCTTCTCCTTCATGTGGATGGTTTAGGGTTTTTTCACCATGGATGTGATGATACGAGATACTTCTACTTTTGCAGAGAGAATTATTTTTGCTTTTCTGAAATATAGATTTGTCATTTTACTGGTTGTCACATGTATTTTCCATGAGACTTTAATCATTTCACCATACACATGTAACGAGGGGCACTGGAAACCAACAAACTGTGGCAAAAGCTTTGGCCCAAATTACGGTAAAATTAGAAGCTGGTTCTGGTTGAAAAGAAGGTCGAAACCTGACATAACATGGAAGTTACAACTTACAAGGTTGCCCATCAGATCAGATCAGATCAGATTACTCTCATGAGCCGTGACACATGACACCAAAATCCATCCATCTTGTTCCACGCTTGTCTCATGGACATTTCTCATGACCTCTCTGGTTAACAGACTCAAAAGGAGCTATATAATTTGTTTTCTCTGTGTTTTATCTTTTAATTCGCTTAAGTTTTGTTATCACAAAAGATCCATGAAGTATTAGATGATTATTATGTAATTTCAAAGCTTAAACATTCTTTAAACAATAAGAATTACTCCTTTTTTTAAATTAATCCTGCAGATAAGTCCCATTAATCCAATCTAGTTATCTGTTGTTGAATAGATCATATGGTTTGTCTAACCATTCGGACAAATTACATTTTAATTTAGATTTATAAATCTAACGCAAATTTAGGGTTTACTAAATTAAGTTGTGGTCTTGGCGATTAGATTGCATGACATTATCCATTATCAATTTTCTTTCTCGACAAAGAAAAAACAAGATTTTCAAGACAATGAGAGATTTCAGATCTTTGAGTTTTGAGACGACAATATCAAAGGAGTTAAGATTAAAGAAACCCAAAAATAAAAAATAAAATAAAAAGGTAAAGAAACCAAAAAATTAAAAATGCTTTGCCTGATCAATAGTCCCTTTTCTTTAGTGAATGCTGCAGTACACACATTTTATACTTCTCTGCTAAAATATATATTAAATAGAGATGTGATCAATTTTCTTTGAGAGTTATTAGATTGGATTTAAAGGCTCTAAGTAGTGTAGCATTCACTAAAGAAAATGCTAACATTAGTCATTCAATAATATGGAGTAATTTTAGATTTTTTGATTATATAGATAAGATTTTCCTAATTCCCAAACATATGATCACAATAATAATATTCCTTGCCCTGCAGCATGCGCGCAGCTAGCTAGTGGATCAGTGAACACATCTTCCCATCTGTGCTATACAACGAACGAACGAATGGAGAAGAGAAAAGAAAAGAATTTAAGTTTAGGCTCATCTGCGTTGTATGTATCTAGGTCTAGCTAACCTCTCTCTCTCTCTCTCTCTCTCTCTCTCTCTCTCTCTCTCTCTCTCTCTCTCTAAAGTTGTAAACGCAAATTAAGAGTCACACAAGACACAAACAAACGTACGAGTGGCCAGGGCTTGAAGGAGAAAAGTATGCATGTAGGGATTCCAGGAAAAGGAAAAGTGTTTTTTTTGGAGCAGAGAGGAGTATCATCATGCTATTAGGAATCTCATACATACATACTACAAGCACAAAAGACTGGACCACCTCTCTCTCTCTCTCTCTCCCTCCCCTTTTCTCTCTCTCTCTCTCTCTCTCTCTCTCTCTCTCTCTCTATATGAATATATATTTTATACATCTTTTCACCAATTGGCTAGCAGGGAATATCTAGCATACAGCCAAAGCAGGTCAAGAAGAAAAAGGACATTTCGTCAGGCAAAGAGAATGGACCACCTTGATGAGCTTCCCTCCTGGGAAACGCAAAACCAAAACCAATTACTGGGGATTTTTGGAAATTGGATTCCCATATATTTAAATTTCCAATTTAAGTGCATGCATGCCGTTGCCTTGCTCATACACAACCAACATTCTCCTGGGATTGGCCAGCCTAGAGGCACAAGGCCTTAAGTAGCTTAAATTGTGAAAATAAAATTGTAAAAGTATAATTATATATTATTATGAATCTAGGAATAATGATATAGATGTAGGTATGTACATCATGTAGAAAACAATTTCATTGTGCCCGAAATACAGATGCATGGTACACCACGTGTTATTATATAATTTGAGAGAAGTTTTATTTTTAAAGTTATTAATTTTTTAACACAAGTATCTCACTACTTGTATAGTGACGTGTGGTGTATCACCTCGTGTTCCAAACACACTGAAATATCTTCTTCATGTACTGGCTAGTGGGGACCTACATAGCTACCTTCTGGGTTGTATATGTGTACACATTGTACATTCGAGCTCAGGAATAAGATTCTTTCCCAACTTTTGTTTTTTTAGAGGAAACCATAGGATGGTATTCCATTACTTAGTGTCATTTGGTATATTGTTCTAGTGACCAATAACTTGATCTGAAGTGAATTTGTACAATTAAACAAACAAGAGTAAACCCCTAAAAGACTACGACAAACACAAACGCACAATCGCCAAGTGCACAATTATCAACAATATAGTCGGTCATAATAAACAATAGACACAACAAAGTTACACTAACAGCGACATCAGTCATCGCTGAAGAACGAGACCACATAAAATCATTACAGTAGAGCGAAACCACATAACTCATAATCCAAAGGCGAGGCAAAAACAATTACACTACTCCGGAGAGGGAACGACTAGTCAACTCATCTCAGTGGAGGACAACTCTACACTAACTTCTGATTTATCACAGTTTGCTCTTTCTTTTTTTCTTTCTTGCGGGTCAATGAATGATCTTTTTATGGAATTAGTGACCAAACTCCAATCAATTGCATTGGTATGAAAGAGAATCCAAGAAGTACTGGATCTTGGATTCTCTTTTGGATAGGCCCTAAAAGGAGAAGGAAGGTTGGAACGTCAACAAGTGTGTATTATTGAATATAATTCACCTGACTTGATAATACCTATTTTTGAAATGTCCAGTGCCAAAGTCATTGAATTGGTAAGTCGTCAATCCTTAAAGCGGATTATGTAATGTACTTTATATGCTAGATTACGGGCGAGCATTTTATAATTAGTCTAAATTTATATCAAGGTTTATCATGCCCATAAACCAGCAAAACCCTATATTTTTATGAACTGGTCATTTTTTTTTCACGGCTATTGAGAAACAAGACATATATATGGCCCCCAACAACACATATCCATATAATATAAGAAGATGTTCTCTTAGGTTGATATTCTCTCAAAACATTAAAAAAATTAAACAATTCGTGCTTAAATGAGATATAGAGAGAAGAGTGGAGAGAAAAAACTTTGATATATATATATATATATATATATATATAGGGTTAATCTTTGTTTACTACCCTCAAATTTCGTGTTTTTCAACATTTAGTACATGAAGTTTTTTTCGTCCTAGAGTCATACCTAAATTATTAATTTCGGGACAGTCTCATACATTCGTTAAGTTTTCTGTTAGAACTTCTGTTAACTGATGACATGGTGCCTAGATGGACAATTACTAGACGCCACGTGTCAATATAGGCCCACTTTAATATTAAAAAAATAATTAAAAAACAAAAAACAAAAAAAAAGAAAAAAGGATAAATCTCAGTTTACTACCCTTAAGTTTCGTGATTTTCAATATTTAATACATGAAGTTTTTTTTTTCGTACAAGAGTCATACCTAAAGTGTTAATTTTGGGACAGTCTCATACATCCGTTAGTCAAACTGTTAAGTCTGCCATTAACTGATGACGTGACACCTATGTGAACAATGACTGGGCGCCACGTGTAATTAAGGGGTCCACTTGCAATTAAAAATTTAAATAAAAAATTTAAAAAATTAATTAAAAAAATTATATTAAAAATAAATAAATAAACCCAAAACAAATCCAGAACCCCCTTCCTCCATCCTCATCCGACACCCCTCATCCTCTCCACCCATCTCCTCTACAACCTGCTTCCCTTCTCTGATGAACAATCATCTGATTAACAAATCATAATCGATAAACCCCCTTCTCCAATCCCTCCCATCCAAAGTGTTTCGCTTTGGTAGCACCAATTCATCAGAGTAAGAGCTAACAAAGAATGTAATTTCAAGAAAATGTGCAATTTTATCATAATTTAAAAGCAGTTCATTGATCCATAATTACAAAAACAGAAAAACCCACAAAAATCCAATTTTTTTCCTTTTTAAATTTCTAATTACTGTTTCAACTTCTGGGCACTTGCGATGTTTGCCGAATTCCCATCATAGAAAGCAAACTGTGAGATTTAAACATGATGTGTAAATAGATGAAACGATTCATGAATTCAACAGAAAAAGAACCCTAAAATAGGTGATCGAATATGCATTCAGGTAGAAATTTGAATTTTAGATGGTAAAAATTTGAATTTAAGCAGCAGTTTCTACATACCCGAAAGCCAGAGAGGGAAAACGATTATGCTTACTGAAGATAGTTGGAGACGACTCAGATGAAGGGCTGCTACTGTAAGAGATATCAGATAACAAATGGGGAATCAGATGCTAATCTAAAGCGAGGAGAGAGAAAAGGGAGATGGGAATCCGATTTGGCGTTGAGGGCGGTGGAAACTTGAGGGATTTGGGTTCATTGGGTGAGGACATGGTGGGTTGGGGTGCAGGAGAAGGAGAAGGAAGAGAAGGGTGGGGGGTTAGGAGAGGAATGGTGGAGGAGGTGGTGTTGTGGGTTGCAGAGAAGAGATGGAAACGAGGGAGGTGAGGGTTGCAGAGTAAAGAAAGGAAAGAGGAGGATGGGGGTGCATGTTGAAAAGGATGGGGAATCCTATTTTCTTCTCTCCCTCTTTTCCTTTTTTCTTCTCCATCTCGGAGTCAGAGCAGCAGAAAACCCTAACCCAATTTTTGGCCCGAATCCTCAAAGAGGTCTGCTGAGTTGGGCTCTGGTTGGTCCCTGTATCTCAAGGAGTGATGTGGCAGCGGAGTCTACATCTTGCTCCCAGATCTTCAAGTTATGGAAAGATGGTGGCGAAAGCAGACGGCGGGGAAGAAGGTGATGATTGTGATTTGAATGGAGATGTGGGTTTTGATTTATTTGGGAAAAAAAAGGTTATGGTTTGGGGGCGCTGGGCACTAGGCAAGGGGTGGGTGATGGGGGTGCTTGGGTGGAGAAGATGAAGGGGTGGAGATGATGGAGGGATGCTCGGTGGGGATGGAGGAAGAGGATTCTGGGTTTTTAATTTTACTATAATATAATATTTTTAAAATTAATTATTTGAATTTTTTTTTTTGAATTTTTAATTCCAAGTAGACCCCCTTAATGACACATGGCGCCCAGTCATTGTCCACATAAGCGCCACGTCATCAGTTAACGGCAGACTTAATAGTTTGACTAACGAATGTACGAGATTGTCCCAAAATTAACACTTTAGGTATGACTCTGGGACGAAAAAAACTTCATGTACTAAATGTTGAAAACCAAGAAACTTGAGAGTAGTAAACTGAGATTTACCTAAAACATATGTTTCCTCCCTCATCCCCTGCACCCTCATCTCTCTCATTTCTCTCTTCTGTAACCCGCACCCCCTCTCTCCATTCTCTCTTCTGCACTTGCACCACCCTCTCTTCTCTCCTCTGCAAACCGTACCCACCATCCTCGCACACCCAACTCAACAAAATCCCACCAATGGAATTCCAATTCAACAAGAATTTGGTATTTTCAAGTATGGATCTTCTAACCCATAAGAAAAACCCAGAAAATGCAAACTCGATGCAGGTGGAAAAGACCCAAATCCTTCCAATTTTCCAGCAAGGAGACCAAATAAACAAAAAATAAAAATATATATTATAACCTCCATCTTCTTGAAGTCTTTATCACGTACACCTTTTCCAGCCATCCCCACATCTCCTTCAACAACCCATTCCCAAGCTTCCCAATCCGTCATTTTTCAGACACCCAGAACCCAAATCCTCCACTTTCCTCACCGCCTCTATCTCATCCTTCGACTCTCTCGTTGCCACAGTCATCTCCTTCACCAAACCCACAACCTCTATCGCTGCCATAGCCGTCGATTATGGCGATCCAGATCCGAAGACCTTCTGGAAGATTCCACGACATGTTGAATATGGCCACGAAGGTGATCGACTGCTGGGATCTTGCTGCAGTGGCGAGTAGGCGGTATGCGATCGAGTACCTTGACCAGATTGGGAAATGACAACTTCAAATCTTGGATTTGTCCGTACAATTAGGAACAGATTCTTTGAACCAGGAGGAGTCCATAACCTTGGCGACGTCTTCAGATCTTGGTATCGATGGCAGAGATGAGCTGTTGGAAATAGTTCGTTGCTGCAGACCAGATCCCTTGCGAAATAGATCTTGGACTTGCTCGCCATGACCTTTTTAGAGCTGGATGATGTTGGGTTTTTTTTTTTAGGATTTAGGAGGAAGATAGAAGAGAATGAAGGAGGAAGATAGAAGGAGATGAGCTCCAATATTTTTTTGTATTGATTTCTTGGTGTAAATTCTGATCTGGTAGAAAGGCTTGGTGGGTTCTTGCAGAGGAGAGAAGGGAAGGAGAAGAACGGACGGAGCAAGGGAGAAGAGGGTGTAGGGATGAGGAGGAGACGGCTGTTTGTTTTTTTTTTGTTTTTTTAATTATTTTTTTAATATGACACGTGGCGCCCAGTAATTGTTCACGTGGGTGTCACGTCATCAATTAACAGAAGTTCTAATAGAAAACTTAACGAATGTATGAGATTGTTCTAAAATTAACACTTCATGTACTAAATGTTGAAAACCATGAAACTTGAAGGTAGTAAACAGAATTACATCATGTTACAAATGAGAGATTATATTATGTTAGATTCTTCATGCCTGTATATGCAGCTGCACCACAAATAGTAGTTGCTAGGCTTGTAACAATCTATACGGCACATTACAAGGGGAAAATGTAATAGTGGAGAAAAATGGTGGAATGAGTTTAAAAAGAAATGTATAAATAAAGTTCGACATACAAAAATGAGAACTAAAGACTAAAAATAAAAAGTTATTTTAACTCGTTTTTACGTTCAAAGATTTTGTTTTCATTTATTTATCATTATTTCTTTCTCTCTCCCATCATCTGCATCTTCATATCTGAAGCACCAAAATACAAAATAAAATGTTCATCAAACAAGTCTTTAAGCGCTTAAGCCTACAGTTAATTCAAATTTCTATATATATTTTTTTAATAAAGATAGATTTGGGGGCTTTGCATGCTGGCGGTGATGCTAAGCGGTGAGCTTCTCTCAGTCCTTTGGGCTATTTTGAGGTCCATATTATCAGTAATGACTCCTGGCTCGCCTATCTCCACGTTATTAAGGCTGATCTCATTCATCGTCATCAGCTTAATGGCCGTAGACATGCGGGGTCGGAGGCTGGATTTTTCTTGTACACAAAGCAGACCCACCTTTAGGAATTGGACGGCTTCTTTTTCTGAAATGTTTCCGTCAAGTTCGAGAGAAGAGTCCACTAGGTCTACAAGCTTCTTTCCCTTGTACATTTCCCATGCCTGCATTCATCACCATCAGGTCCATGCAGTCTCACTATTAATTCAGGTTTGGTAATTTTTCATATAGGTTAATTAGGATCCCAATCTGATGCCAGTTTCTTTTTTGGGTATTACGTGTACTTATTAATTTGTGATTTGAAATGTGGTTACTCAACCAATTTATCACATGCATGCATCTATACACATATGTGTGTGTGTCACTTTCTTGTCGGGTGGCTAGAGTTAATTTTATGAATAATGTTAGAGAAATCAAAATTTTAAATTAAATTTATAAATCAAATGATGTCACAAATAGAAAATAAACACGTTAATCAACACTTAAGTAATAATCCAATCATTAACATCCACATCATTTGGTTTATAAAATTTGCTTTAAAAATTTAGTTTTCCTAACATTAGCCGATTTGTTATACATTAAGGTCTTGCATGTAACTCAAATAATTAAAAACATTGACTTATGCACAATATATAAAGGAAAAATTAGTATCCGGTCCCTAGTTACTAATGTTCATTAACTGAAACCTTATTAGTTTTTAGATTTTTATCGAAGTCCTTATCATTAATGAAATAATGAATTTACATGTCAGGTACATAATTTTAAAAAATAATAATAATTGATTTAGGATTTGAATACTCACACCTTTATTAAACTCCTAACTAATTTTTAATCCAAAAAGTTTCCAAAATAAATAAAAAATTAGAATAAGTTTGTACCCATTGTTGCAGTCTTATTAGATTAGGAATGTGATTGTGTAAAACCTAGTAGATCTAGGAATATCTCTTATATTTCTATTAGGGGTTGATTACCTATTAAGAATTGTAATCCTAAAAGGCTAAGGAATTAACCTTCCATACTACTATAAATAAAGGCACAATGGGGTGGAATAGAACACACCCACAATTACACATCTCTCTTCTCACTACTATTGCTGCACCCCTATCTCTATGGCCTCCATAATTGTTCAGTAAATTATGCCTACAATACATTATCAGCATGCTCTTGACGCTGCGCTAACGAGAGTTTATTCTTTAATCAATGAAGTATTACGTTTTAATCATTCTTTTTATGATTAATTTATTATTTTGAATTGATCTACATGCTATTGATTCAATTTAATTTTTCTGTGTTGAACGTGATACAACACATTGGAGATGCAATTCCGGCTTTTTGAGAATGATCTTCTACAAATTCAAAGGCTTTTGTAGTTTTCTCCCAATCAGGTACGTTTAAAATAAAAGAAGATATTTGAAACGTCTATGAAGCATGAAAACATTCCCCATGATACATGAACCCTTCTATTTTTATAGTTTCCTTACAATATATATATATATATATATATATATATATATATATATTGTATATGTTTATATAATTGTCAATATATATATATATTTATATATATTTGTTTCATGCATTGCGAAATTATATTTGCTATGTGGAATATGTGAGTCAAAGTATAAAATCAAATTAGAAGCAAATTTAGGGTTTCGTAAACCCTAACAAAATTGAAAAAAAAAAGAGGAAACAAAAGGGCAATCGAGCTCTGTTCCTAGACCTAATCGGCGACAAGCTTTTCTTGTTTGGCTTCAATTTTGCACTTCGTTGTACTTAGCTCATTATATTAGACAGGACATCTCATTCGTTGTTGATTTGTTGGTAAAGATGCAGCACTACGCCTACACGCAACCACTGAATTGGTATCTGAATGTACTACGAATTTGGGCAAATCAAATCCCATCGTATCTCGAGCTGATCCAACCCCTTTGATCCTCGGAATGGTGTTTGCCTTGTTTGTTATGCTGACGTAGGTTACTTATCAGACCTGCATAAGGCAAAATCCCCAAATGGTTATCTCTTTACCTTTAGGGATATCGTCATCTCTTGGAGGTCCACGATATGACCTTAGTTGTGAAATCTTTGAATCGTTCCAAGACTCACCTCACTTCACTACGCCACAAGTGAGACATAGTTAAAAGTTCTTGCTGAGCATGTTCGAAGTACTTACTGTTTTTCATCCATCATTGAGTCCCGACGATGATCCATGAAGATTATGCTGCATGTATCAACCAGACCAAGGCATGATACATCAACGAAATTTACTCCAAGACATATTGCGTCTACATCACATCAACAAAGCATCAAGAGATTGAAGTCATGCAAGCCGATCCTAGACAACCTTGCCGACTTCTACACGGCGTCACTGTCAAAGTCAAACTTTCAAAAGCTTGTCCGAGGAATTGATATGCCTAACTATCATATGCAATGCTTGTAGTTCTCATTTGGAAGTTATGTTAAACTCAAGGGGAGTATCTAGAAGTATATTCATTTGATCTTAATGTAATCTTTTTCACTACGATTAGGAGTATCTTTCCCACTAGATTTTTGCTACCTAATGAGGTGTTAACAAGGCACCCATCCTAGGTTGATCATACCCTTATGAGCTCTTCTACTTGAGTCCAAAAGACGTATAGTTTTGACTTAATGCAACTTCTCACTTTTCTCCTTAGTCTATGAGTTTTCTGTAAGATCCCACATCGCCCAGGGGTGAGGATCATGTAAGCCTTATATATATACACCCACCTCCAATTAGCACGAGGCCTTTTGGGAGCTCACTGGCTTCGGGTTCCATTGGAACTCCGAAGTTAAGCGAGTTCACGCGAGAGCAACCCAAGATGGGTGACCCACTGGGAAGTTCTTGTATGAGTTCCCAGAAACAAAACCGTGAGGGTGTGGTAAGGGCCCAAATCGGACAATATCGTGCTATGGCAGAGTCGAGCCCGGGCCGGGATGTGACAATTTGGTATCAGAGTCACTCCCTAGCCAGAAATGTGCGTACGAGGACGTCGGGCTCTTAAAATGGGTGGATTGTAAGATCTCACATCACCTATGGGTAAGGACCTTGTAAGCCTCATATGTATACACCCACCTCCAATTAGCACGATGCCTTTTGGGAACTCAGTGGCTTTGGGTTCCATTGGAACTCCGAAGATAAGCGAGTTCATGCGAGAGCAATCTCAGGATGAGTGACCCATTGTGAAATTCTCGTGTGAGTTCCCAGAAACAAAACCATGAGGGAGTGGTAGGGGCCTAAAGTAGACAATATCGTGTTATGACAAAGTCGAGCCAGAGAATTGGTCGAGACCGAGCCGAGATGTGACATTTTCTCCCCACCTTGGGTTTTACCATAATGAGGCTTTGTGAGTTTTACTTTTTATGAATTCTTTCGTTGATTTGTGACTCGCATTCGCTCATTGTGCTGACGACTTCATCAACTGTACTTACTTCATCGTTGAAGACCTGATGCACCATTTACTTGAGTATTTACACATTCAAGGGGAAGTGTTGCAGTCCTATTAGATTATGAATGTGATTGTGTAAATCCTAATAGATATAGGAATATCTCTTATATTTATATTAGAAGTTGATTACCTATTAAGAGTTGTAATCCTAAAAGGGTAAGGAATTAACCTTCCATACTACTATAAATAAAGACACAACGGGGTGGAATAGAACATACCCACAATTACACATCTCTCTCTTCTCACTACTATTGCCGCATGCCTTTCTCTATAACCTCCATAATTGTTCAGTAAATTATGCCTACAACACCCATTAGCTTTTTAAAAAATGTTTTCAAATTTTTAATCTTATATGTACCCATTCATGTAATTTTTTCAAATTTTTAATCTTAAAATGTACCCATTCATCTATTCAATTTTTTTTTTCTAATCCATTTTTAAACTTAAATGGGTACATTCTTTTTATTTGATTTGAGAATGTATTCATGTCAAGTTTTATCGAAGAAATTTACTAATGTTATTAAGCCTAGTATTTTTATTTTTTTTTGTACTTTTGAAGAATGTACCCATTTTTTGGTACAATAATTTTTTTGTTAATTTTGATGAATGTATGTACCCATGTTTACACACACACACACACACAGAGACACACACACACAATAGTGCAACTTATATTTTAATATTTTTAATCCCACAAATTATGAGTTTTTATTTAAAATCTCATTAACATAAACAACTATAAATTTCAATTTCGAATTAAAAAAAATATAGTAACATAAATAGAAATAAATTATTATATTAATTTCAGGGACTTAGATAAAAAATTGAAAACCAACAAGATTTCAATCAAAGAATATTAATAAATATAGGAACTGTATACAAAGTCTTCCATATATAAATCAAGGTTCGGTTCTATAATAAGTGTTTTAAAGCTTATATATGCATAATCATTTTAAATAAGCATTGGACCCTTGGGCTACTGTTCCGAAGAAGACCTTTCAGAAAGGTCTGCCAATTATTTCATGAAGTGGGTGGGTATTTAATTTTCTTTACAAAACTACTCTTGGTCTACTCAATCCATCATCGGTACAAGGTTTTACGATAAATCCTGGATAATGTTTAAAGAATTTAAAAGTGCAAAATTAATTTCCAAGTATAAAAAGTCATGCATACCACTAGCATTATAGTTTATAGAATTTGTATATAATTATCATATATAAGATCATACCTTTTCGACAAGATAGTGTTCTCCAAGTTCCATATCAAAGTCAACTATCGATCGTCCACTGACTATTTGCAAAATCAACACTCCGAAACTGTATACGTCTGATTTTCGTGTTAAATGTCCAGTGATTGCATACTCTGGAGCCAAATAACCTCTTTGTCATCAACAAGAGGTTTGCACCATTAGTATTGTCAATGCAAACCAAATCATATATGCAATTTCTATTGAAACCAGTTCTAGAATTTCAGCTCTTGGACAATATATTCTACTTACAATGTTCCAGCCACTCGTGTACTAATGTGAGAAATGTTCTGTGGAAATAGTTTTGATAAACCAAAATCTGAAATTCTTGGATGAAAGTTCTTCTCCAAAAGTATATTGCTGGCTTTGATATCTCTGTGCACAATATGTGGTTTCACCTCCTCATGAATGTGAACAAGACCCCTAGCAATCCCAAGACAAATTTCTCGTCGTGCCCCCCAACCTAATTTCGATCTAATTTTCTCCTCACCTAATCAACAATCGACTGATGATTAATCACATGTGTACTATATATCCATACATACGCGCTTTCATAATAAAAAAAAAAATTTAATTAAAAGGAAAAGAAGGGGGGGGGGGGGGGTGTAGGGTATGTTTAGCATGCTATGTTGTGAAGTTGACAATTTGAACCATCATTTAGATATGATTTCACATTATTTATGAACCAACGAGTCTATTAACCTGATAACATAATATATTAGATATTGTTTGATAGGCGAATGTGTTGGACAAGTTTAGTTAGCCGTTTGATAATTTATATATTAATTAGGCTTTCCAGTAAGGTAAGGATATGATTACTTTCTTAGTAGTTATTATTGGTTTCCTATTTGTTCAGAATTAGGTTTTTATATAAATTCATCTCTTGTAACCAAGGTATTAAATATCCATAATATCCTGATATTTTCATCGAAATTTTCGTGTTTTTGGACTACCGATATTTTCAATGTCATCGAAATTTCCGTGTTTTTTAAATTTCTATATTTAAAAAAACACCAAGGGGATTCAAACCTCTCCCATTTTACTCCTTCAACACCTTGACTACCATATCACTTATGTTTTTGTGAAAATATGCTAAAATATTTACATATTTTATACACTCACAATGTTTGCCAGCTTGCTATATAATCAACTTAAATCAGTTAAATCCATCATGCAATTCATTTCCTTCCAATTTTTTGTGATAAACTAGTAGATAATTGACTAAATAAACATCCTGCAAAGTTTCAATAAAAATTTCTAAGTTTTTCTTACAATTTCCATGGTTTTTATTTAATTTTTATCGATATCGATAATATCTCGATATTTCCATCGAAATTTCCGTTTTTTTAGACTACCGATATTTAATACCTTGCTTGTAACTCAATAAGAACTATGTTTGGTAGGAAACACAACAGTAACTATAAATATCATTTCTCTGGTTTTCTAAACACAAGAAAAGCCCTAGCCACTGACCTAAGGCTCATTTGGATGTGATTTTAAAATGGCTGAAAGCGTTTCTAGAGAAAATGTTTTTGGGTTCCAAAAGCACTTTAAGTGCTTTCTGCAAGAAGCACCAGTTATGTACTTCTTTTGGGAAGCACTTTAAGTGCTTTTTCAAGATTTACTTGCATTTTTTACTATGGATTGGTTCCAAAAATATTTTCACCAAAAGCGCTTTCAGTCATTTTAAAAGCACATACAAACGAGCTCCTAGCCTTTGGCTTTTGTTTTATCCTCCGTCCCTCAGTCTCTATTTTATTTCAATCTTCTTTTGAGTTTTGTCTCAGTTTTCCTTGAACTTTGTCTCAAAGTTTTTCCTGAGTTTGTCTCGGATTTGGGCTTCATGCCTCCTCCCTCCTTCCCTCCCTCTCTTTTGGCCGTGCCTTTCCAAACCCAAACCTTCATCTTCCCTGATCCTTTCCCCTACATCCCTTCCTCATAATCTATCCCCACCCCATTTTTTGACCCAATCTATGATCTTTGAACCGAAAATGAATGCCAGATCCATTTCTATCCCTTACTTCCCCTCCCCCAATCAGGTTGGCATCCCCTCAAGGTCAAGTGTTTTGTGGCTTCAACCAAAGTAAAGGTATTTTGCATACCTTGGTTCATGTGTTACTGTGTTTGTATATATTTGCAGGGGTTGGTGAAGGAAATTTGGATCCGATGACTATCTCTTGGTTTAGGGCTTTCATTGATGAAATCTGGTTGTGGTGTGTTTTTGGTTGCGAGTTTGTTATTTGTATGCTACGATGTCTTGGTCGAATTGACCACTCGGTCGTTTTCTCTAGTGTTGCGGCTAGCAAAACTTTTGTGGCCGTGGCAACATCTACGGGGCGGGCGTTGCTTTCTACACTTGGAGGATAGGAATTATGGTTTTAGTTTCTATTTATTGGGCTAGGCATTTGTGTATCTAAGTGTCACCTGGGTTATTTTGTCTTTCTTTGAGTTGACCTATAACCTCTTTTCGGATTAATGAATGTTAATTTTCAGAAGAAAAAAAAAGAATTATGTTTTGCAAAAATTTAATTAGTTATTTTTTGTTATGTAGCCTTGTTTGACAATTTATATAATCTTCTTTTTCCTTTTGTGTAAATGAAATAAGAATCATAGTTTCAATCCGCTTTTTTGTTATTTTCTGGTCCTTTGATTTTTAACATAATGTTTACTGCTATTATATATAAGGTGAAAATAAGGAAGGTCATCATGCATGAAACTTAATAAGTATGTGTTTACCTAGCAAGATGTGAGCGAGGCTATTGTGCTCCATGTAATCATAAACAATCATTCTACGGCGGCCTTCCACACAACCACCGCGCATCTTGACCAGATTTTGATGGCGAATAATGGAGAGTGAAGCTAGCTCAGACATGAACTCCCTATCTCCTTGCTTTGATTCAGCTGAAAGAACTTTCACGGCCACGGCCACTCCGTCACTAAGTTTTCCCTTTTAGAGTAATTCAACCACAAGAGTTCTTACTGTTTAGCCAAAATTGATTACAAGCACTTGAAAATTAATAAAAATAGAATGCAAGCAGCCTTTTCTTAGTACTCCAACAGTAAAAAAAATCAACGTATATGCAGAAATTACCTTAAAAACAGAACCAAATCCGCCTTCACCAATTTTGTTGGATGGATGGAAATCGTTGGTGGCGACTTTCAATTCTTTGAATTTGAAGTTGTGGACATTTTGAAGAAGTTGTACACCTGTTTTAATAAGTAGATAACCAAGAACGATCCACGCTTCTATCAAAATACTATTTAACGTAGAGTATAAATTAGATAAAGTGGGACAAGTTAATATCTCATTAGCATGTACAATACAATTCACATCATCAAGCTGGTTACAAAGAAACCCAAAAGTGAAAAATGAAAGGGCAAATTGAACTATGATATGCTCCAAAAAACAGGATTCCGTATTCTCATGTTTTATGAGCGGAAAATAATTTAGGGGTTTTTGAACTTTAATCCTTCAAGAAAATTAAAATTTAAAAAAAAACATGGTGTTAGATTGAATATTGATTTTAGTCCCTAATGTGTCCTTAATTCAAAATAATTAATGTGCATTTTATTTAACGTCTCCTATTAAATATTTAAATTTATTAATACACAAATTTTAATTTATTTTTTTTACCAAAAAAGAGTTTTTTAATTTATTAATTTTATTTAACATTCTTCAAATTTGAAAACTCAATTAATGTACCTAAATGTTAGTACCGAAATGTGTGTACCGAAATATATTATATTGAACAATATATTTAAATGTTAGTACCGAAATGTATGTACCTAAATATATGCACCGAAATGTATTAATATTAAATTAATGTACCTAAATGTGTGTACCAAAATGTATGCACCGAAATGTTAGTACCGAAATGTATTATATTGAATTAATGTACCTAAATGTTTGTATCGAAAAGTATGTACCGAAATATGTGTACCTAAATGTATGCACCGAAATGTATTATAATGAATTAAATATACCTAAATGAAAAAGATAAAGTACATCGAAATATATTGTATAACAAAAATTAATTTATCTAAATGTTCACAACAAAATATATTACGATGAATGAAATGAAAATAAAAATTATAATGAAATAAAATTAATACAGTAAAAATTAGAAAGAAAAAGATAAATAATTAAAAAATCAAAATATAATTAACAAATGAGGTTATTAATGTATCAAGGGACTAAAATTAGATTTTGATCTTACTCATGGTTTTTATCTAAAAGTCATCTTTGTCGAGGATTAAAATAAAGTTTTTAAAATAATTTATGCACACTCATTTTCTTCTTCTGCACACATTTGTTTAAATTCTCTTTTTGCACACATTTGTTTAATTCTTCCCTTAATTCTTTTATACATCATTCAATCCAAAGCCAAAAATTAACATGGGTGCACATGAGAAGAAAATGAGTGTAAAAATCAATTTTTTTATTATCAACAAATGAGGAAAAATAAAAACGTAAGTATGATAGGTAGCGAAAGATATCCATAGAATGAGAGCGCAGTTTCTACAGAAAGCAGAAATTCTATTTTAAATTTCTACTTACCGTGTGTGTTGTTATCATCGATGATTCCAGGTGAAGAGAAACACTTTGAGCAAGGAAGCAAGAACTTCATGATATATGGTTGTTGCAACTGGAAATTTGATGTGTGCTCTTAAACTGTTAGCAAAGAGCGGAAAGAGTTACAATATGAGGGAATGATGCTGCACTTATATAGATTGTAGACATGTATTATTCTCTTATAAACCCAAATTAGAGGAAGTTTCGTCTTCTTTATTCTTGGAATAGATTGATGAAATTAAGTCAATACGAGGTGACACTTTATTACTGTCATGTAGATTTTTTTCCCCGACGTATTATTGTTTATATGTTTGATGCCACTAGAGATCTTGAGGCGGCTTGGAGCGTTGGAATAATGTCTACTTGTATACGTTTACATTTAAAGCCTTATTTTGTGTAACCAGATATAAAATAATCATATTTTAGCCTTCTTGACTTCCTCAATTAGACCATTATAGTGGAAATGCAAAATTTCAATACGTAACGTTTTAAAAGATGTTAATCGCTAGTCGGGTGGTAAGCTGGAATCTAGTGTCAAGGCAACTAGGTAAGAGCCTAGGCAAGTAGGGGAGAGACTAAGCGAACAAGGTAGACTATGTGGATTTAGTCCAATTTATCATATAACATATAAATAGGTGCCCACCTACACTTTTAAAATTATATATATATATATATATATATATTTGCATTGAGAATTTGGAAAAGTTAAAACTTAAGCCATCATGGTATCATCACACCCGTCTGTGTAGAGAGACAAGGAGATGAGAAACACAAAACAGCTAGAGAAATAATATGGGTTTTTGTGTAGGTTACACAGAAAACCTAACTTAATTTAAAAAACAATGGAACCCTGAACCGCCTAGCCCCTACCCAATTTTCCTCTACGTTATGACCTAAATCGCATCAGTCCTCCACCTCCCAAACCGATTTTTAGACTAGTGCCAATATATATTTTTTTTGTCAAGCGGTAGCTTTTGTTAGATTAGATGTTAAGATAGATTTTGTTAGATTAGTCACCGACAGGGTTTGAACCCACACCGTCATGTAAGGGCTCAACACTTTTCCATTACTGTGGTAAATAGCCACTTGCAAATAGTGCTAATATTTAGTGCGTGACTAAAATCAAGCTAGTGATTAGTGTGAAAAGGGTTAAGTAGCTAGGCGGCCCGCCTAGGATGAGTTTTAGAACAGTGGCAATACTTATCATGCATGCGACTAAAATGGAGATAGTGAGCAGCGTGAAAAGGGTTAAGTAATTTTTCAGATCTATAAGTGTAAAATGAGGGAGTACAAGTATTTCGTCTAGAAGAAGTCTTTGCGTGAGATGTGAGAAATGACAGATGAATCATAACAGAGTTGCAGAAGCTATGGTGGAAGAAACAGAAGCTCAGAGAAAACGAAGAAGAAGATGAAAGGAATTCAGCTCTTTTGTATTACTAACAGAATGAATGTATTAGTTAGTTACAATCCTATCCCTTATTCTATATATATAGAAACTATGTAGGTTACAGTGTAAGCCATCTCTCTAACAGCCAATTACATTGGATGATTACATTTGTCATTATAAGATCATGAATCCTGTCTATACCACTCAATAATGAAATGGTAGCATAAATAAGTCTTTGTGTGAGATGTGAGAAATGACAGATGAAATGGTAGCATAGTTCTTTTTCTTGTAAGATATAAGATTAAGTTATTCAAGGAGCTACGGTTGACCGTTAAGTTATTCAAGGAGCTAAGGTTGACCGTTAACTTATTCTTTACAATTTAATTCCAATGACAGCTAGTAAACCAAGTAATCAAATTATTAATTTTATGATAAAATATGAGTCAAACACACTCTCAATAATAACCAAAACATTTATATTAAATTTTTTAGTAGAACGCTATTGTTAGTGAGTTAGATAGTTGTTTAGGGGAAGAAAATCGGTGGAAATTAAATTTTCACTAGAAGCATAAACATAATTGTTTTTCGTGATTGTGATAAAGTATCATCTATTTTATATACAATTTAAAAGTTGAATGCAGAAAGAAAACATTTGGATTAACTAATTAATGAGATTTAAGCCATCTCTCTAACGGCCAATTACATTGGATGATTACATTTGTCATTATAAGATCATGAATCCTGTCTATACCATTCAATAATGAAATGGTAGCATAAATAAGTCTTTGTGTGAGATGTGAGAAATGACAGATGAAATGGTAGCATAGTTCTTTTTCTTGTAAGATATAAGATTAAGTTATTCAAGGAGCTACGGTTGACCGTTAACTTATTCTTTACAATTTAATTCCAATGACAGCTAGTAAACCAAGTAATCAAATTATTAATTTTATGATAAAATATGAGTCAAATACACTCTCAATAATAACCAAAAAATTATATTATATTTTTTAGTAGAACGCTATTGTTAGTGGGTTAAATAGTTGTTCGTGGGAAGAAAATCGGTGGAAATCGAATTTTCACTAGAAGCATAAACATAATTGATTTTCGTGATTGTGATAAAGTATCATCTATTTTATATACAATTTAAAAGTTGAATGCAGAAAGAAAACATTTGGATTAACTAATTAATGAGATTGAAGAGGCTAGTTAAGAGTTGCACCTAAAGTTTCGAGTTCGATTCTCACCTCTTCCAATGTTAATTGGATTATTGAAATTCTGAAGTAGTTAAAACTTTTGAAACACATATATAAGATCACTGACAAACCAATTCACCAAAATATATCTCAATTGTTGCAAATATATAAAAGTTAGAGAGATAACCTTTTAGTGAGGGGAGCGAAGTAGATGTAAAATACCACACCGCAACTAAAACTCAAAATGGATGACAAATAAAAGGTGGAGGAATAGATAATGTTATTGATCTTTCCTTTTTTTTTTGATTTGCTGTGTATATTGAAAGCATATGGAGCACTCTATTTATAGAGAAGCTCTGATACTGATGCATTAACTTTACATTGAAAATTTACAGCACTCCTTTGGAAAATATAATCTTCTGCATCTTCAAAGTCAATTTCAATTGGCATGGGCATTGAAAACTTCTGCCAAAGTAGGACATTCACTACCCATTTTCAACATCAAAGAGTTTTTTGCAACAATCGATCCCTTCAACAAATCAAGACAGGACTATATCAATACAGGTATATCTGGTCAAGGGCCGGGTGAGTGGTGGCCCAACTTTGATTTCAGAAAATAAAAGTCAACTAATTAGTAAGACTGGGCCAGATTGCAACTCAAATGCATGTGTAATTTTAGTATGCTAGAAACACGATCTAGTATAATAAGTGTAAATAATATCATTAGTTGGAAACTTAATAAAATTTCAACAAATTGTATTATAATACTTGGTATTTCTGGCCATGTTCTCGACAAACTAAAAAATTTCTCATTTAAGTCCTATTCTTCTTGTATAGGTGCATGGTGCACCCATGCATAATCGAACATTCTATTAACATCTATCATTTCTCCATCCAAATAATTATAATTTAGTACTACTTTTCTGCGCATGCAATATGACCCAAATTTTTGGGTAAATGACAAAAAACTACCTTAACTATTGGTGTCACAACACTTTCATACCTGATCTTTTAAAAGTGACAATGTCATACCTCATCTTACAAATTTGTGACAATGTCATACCTTCCGTTACTTGGCCGTGAATTTTTTCAGTCAAATGCTGACGTGACTTGATTCAGGACCCACTTTTTATTAAAAAAATAAAAAATTATTATTAAAAAAAATATTTAATATTTCTGTTCCTTCCCCACCCATTCCTCCCATTTTCTCCGCGCCTAGGTTCTCAACCTTCGGATCGGGGGTTTTTTTTTTCTTTTGGGTTGTAGGTAGTGGGTGCGAAGGTGAGGAGGTTGGGTACGGAGAGTGGGTGCGGGTAGAAGAGGAGGTGGCGGTGGGGAGGGGGGAAGACAAATTGGTTTTTTTTTTCTTTTTCTTTCTCTTGATTTTTCTGAGTTGCAATTGAAAGAAGGGAGAAGAAAAGATGAAGATGGGGAGAAGAGAGAGCAGGGGACGAACTAAGTGTATTTTTTTATTTACTTTTTTTTATTATTTTAATATTTAAAAAAATATTAAATGATTTTTTTTATAATAATTTTTTAATATAAAATGAGCTCCAGATCAAGCCACGTCAGCATTTAACTGAGAAATTGACGCCAAACTAACGGAAGGTAGGACATTGTCACAAATTCGTAAGATGAGGTATGACATTGTCACTTTTAAAAGATCAGGTATGAAAGTATCTTGACACCAATAATTGAAGTAATTTTTTATAATTTACCCTAAATTTTTCTAGTCCAACATGCAGTTTCCATATTATGGTCATGAGAGCCGTCTCAGCTCCAGACTACAGATATGAATTAAGCCTCTTATTTTACCCACGTGATCAAAACTCAAAATCAATCACTGAGTTAAAAGTACTCCGAACCGGCCCTTTCTTCCCTCAGTTCCCTGTGCGGAGCTGCCATTTTTGAATACACAAAATATGCATATTAAATGCTCGACTCTATCGATGTGAATGGATGCCCTTTTTTGCACACATGCCCAAATACAATATACACTACAACAAATAATCTCTTTAAAGATGGAAGTACTTCAGCAAGGAATCTTTGATAAGCAGACAATGATTAATAGGATGGTAAAAGGCTCCACGGCTGCAAGGCAGGATATGGTTCCCGGGATACCCGACCCCAACCGAACTTGGGAATTTTACAACTGTTGCGAGTTAAAGTATAATAGTAGTTTGTTGTTCCACATTAACGAACTGCATATGTAATACAAATTGTAACTCTTATATTATATTCTACTTTGGAGATTAATGAATATATAAGAAATTCCTAAATATTGTCATATATATTTTTGGTATTTACCATGTTTAGTTTGACATGGCATTAGAGCAATTCACTCTTGGTGACCTGTGTGCTTTTATTATCTATCTTTTAGGCACCGAAGTGGTGTTGGTCACAGTTTTTTAAGATACCAATGCCACCGAAATGAGAATGTGAAAAGTCATTCTCTATGTGAGAGTCCATATTAAAAGAATGTTTTTATGTAAATGCCACCGAAATTTATATCTACTAAAACTCAACATAAAAGAACTGTTCATCATATGAGAGCGAGCACTTTCACCAATAGTAAAATGGAAAAAATGTTCTTGGTTGCTGCTGATTCTCAAGTTTTTCTTTTTCTTTTTGAACATTAAACTTACACTTTTGCCCCCTACTCTCCTTGTGTTGGTCATCATGCAAAAGGAAGGAATGGGTCGCACTCTTCTTTCTTCTTTTCTCGAGTTTTCTTTCTGAGAAAGCTCTCTAGTTCTCTCTCGCTATTCTGGTAGGCCCAGGGGACTCGGGTGGCTTGAGTAATGTGATTTAATATAGAACAGTGCAGAAATTGAAGGAGAAAAGGAAAGACGAACAAGAAAGAAAGAGGAAAGTTTCATTCAATTCATTCATGCCCATTCAGTTCTCTTATTTACATATATATATTCTTCCTGTAGGTAAACCTAGCAGTGAGGATGTGGGCCTAGGAACGGGGCTGCTACTTCCAGACTGTGAGAGGAGAGCATTGGGCTTGGGCTCACTCGGGTGTACTCAACAACTCCTCCCTCGTAAGAACAGGCCTGTCCTCAGGCCGTGAAGTTGGGGTAACGTGCCAGGATGTCGTCCGCGACCTCCCAAGTGGCGTCATCAATGGGGAGACCAACCCACTTGATCAACCATTTTGTTACAGCTCGATTTTTCTGCTTGAACATCCCACGGTCCAACACGGTTTCTGGTTGCCATTGTAGAACCCCGGTGGAGTCAAGAGGAGGCAAGTCAGAGAGTGGGGGAAAAGCACTGCCCAGTTTGGGTTTGAGGAGAGAGACGTGGAACACAGGGTGGCTTTTGGAGTCCGGAGGTAGACGAAGTTGGTATGCAACCGAGCCGATACGCTTTGTGATCTAGAATGGCCCATAGAATTTGGGTGAGAGCTTGTTTGTCGTGCGGGTTGCTACCGAGTGCTGACGGTATGGCTGAAGTTTCAAATAGACCCAATCGCCGACGACGAACTCTCTCTCAGTCCGTTTAGCATCATAGACTTGTTTCATTCGGTTTTGGGCAAGATGAAGATTTGTGCGCAGAAGGCTTAATAGCTTGTCACGGTCCTGGAGGGCAGTATCAACCGAGTGGACTGCTGTGGAGCCTGGCAGATACATGTGAATTGTTGGTGGTTCGCTACCATAGACTGCCTGGTAAGGAGACATTTTGATAGCGGAGTGGAAGCTTGTGTTATACCACCATTCAGCCCAAGGAAGAAGGGAGGACCATGTGGTGGGTTTATCTGATGAGAAGCAACGAAGTTAATGTTCCAAGGTACGATTGAGGACTTCCGTTTGCCCATCCGTTTGGGGGTGGTAAGCTGAACTAGTGCAAAGCCGGCTGCCTTGGAGTTTAAAAAACTCTTGCCAAAAGTTGCTGATGAAAATTGGGTCACAGTCGGAGACGATCGACTTTGGCATGCCGTGGAGTTTGAAAATCTCCTTGATGAAGGTGGCAGCAACAGAGGCAGCTGTGTAAGGGTGTTTGAGGGGAATGAAGTGGCCATACTTTGAGAGCCTATCAACCACCACAAAAATCACAGTGTAGCCGTTGGAAGATGGCAGCCCTTCTACGAAGTCCATGGCTATGTCTTTCCATATACCTGTGGGAATGGGTAAGGGTTGTAGGAGGCCTGGAGTGTGGATGTGCTCAATATTTTGGCCCTGGCACTCTAAACAATCAGCTACAAACTGCTTGGTGTCCTTTCGTATACCTGGCCATAAAAAATTTCTGGAGAGGCGTTTGTACGTACGAAGGAAACCGGAGTGACCACCTTGAAGAGATGCATGAAATTCTGCCAAAAGCTTGGGGCGCCATTGGGATGTGGCTGGAACAAAAACCCGTTGTTTATAGTGCAACACTCCGTTTACAAGGGAAAAGCCTCTGATTGTTGTCGTTGGTGCCGAATGTAGGGGGTGCCAAACTGTTTGTACTTCAGGGTCTTGGGCATAGGCTTGTTGCAACTGTGGTATGCAATCAAATATGGGAGTTGAGAGCCCCATTAAAAGTAAAAGGTCGTGCTGGCGGGAGAGTGCATCGGGAACCTTGTTTAGAGAACCCGGGCGATACTCAACGGAGTAATTATACCCGAGCAGTTTGACCAACCATTGGTGCTGTTGTGGAGTGGTGATTCTCTGTTCAAGGAAGTGTTTGATTGGTTGATGATCGGTGACTATGCGGAAATGTTGGCCCAGTAGGTATGGTCGCCAATGTTGCACTGCGAAGACTATGGCTAGCATTTCTTTGTCGTATGTTGACAATGCAAGGGTACGCCCGGAAAGAGCTTTGCTAAGGTATGCAATGGGGTGACCCTCTTGACTTAGGACAGCCCCAATACCAGTGCCTGATGCGTCCGTTTCTACTACAAACTGTTTGGAAAAATCAGGAAGTGCGAGCACCGGGGTGGTTGCTAACATGTTCTTCAATGCGTGGAAGGCCTTGATGGAATCTGTGGACCATGAGAAACTGCCCTGTTTTAGCATGTTCGTTAAGGGCTTGGCTATGAGGCCATAATGCTTAACAAATTTCCGGTAGTAACCCGTTAAGCCGAGGAAACCCCGAAGGCCCTTTAACGATGTTGGTTGTGGCCAATCTGTGATGGTCTGGATCTTTGAAAGGTCAACGGCAACGCCCCTGCCTGAGATTGTATGTCCCAAATAATCCACTTGGTCCTTGCCGAAAGAACACTTGCTGAGCTTAACCTTCAAGCTGTGAGAAGAAAGAGTCTCGAAAATTGTCTCCAAATGGGAGATGTGAGCTGCTATTGAAGGGCTATACACAAGTATGTCATCAAAAAAGACTAAGACAAATTTCCGTAAGTAAGGGCGGAATATAGAATTCATTAAAGATTGAAATGTGGCAGGAGCATTTGATAAGCCAAATGGCATTACCGTGAACTCGTAGTGGCCTTCATGTGTACGGAAAGCGGTCTTTGCAATGTCTGCAACATTCATTCGGATTTGATGGTAGCCCGATCGGAGGTCTAGCTTTGAAAATATTGTGGCTCCATGCAATTCGTCGAGAAGTTCGTCCACTACCGGTATCGGGAAACGATCTTTGATAGTTGCTGCATTAAGGGCTCTATAATCAATGCAGCGACGCCATGTATCGTCCTTCTTCTTGACAAGAAGGACTGGGGAAGAAAAGGGACTTGAGCTGGGGCGGATGACACCCGAGGTTAAGAATTCCTGCACTTATTTTTCGATCTCAGCTTTTTGGAAGTGGGGGTACCGATATGGCCTAACATTGATGGGGTTGGTGTTTGGGAGGAGGGGAATTTTGTGATCGATGGGTCGTTCGGGGGGAAGGCCAACGGGTGGTGTGAAAAGGTGCCGGTAGTGATGGATTAGTGAGGTAATTGCAGGATGGGTATCGATGGTTGGGCTAAGGGAAGTGGCGGCAGTGGGTATGGAGGCTAACAGATTGTATGGGCTGTGTAATAAGTGATCCAATGGGTGGCAAGCTGGAAAGACAGAGGTCGACGGTGTCAAGCCTTGGAGTGTATATGTTGTTCCATCAACAGAGAAAACCATTGTTTTGTATTTGAAGTGCCAGCCAATAAATCCCAAGGATTCTAACCATTCGGCTCCCAATATGAGGTCACATCTGGGCACATCTAACAAGAGAAAAGAGCCATGAAATTTGTAGTCTTGAATTTGAAGTTCGACACCGACGGCACGTTGGGAGGAGTAACGGGCATGTGAAGCTGTTGTAAATTTGACAGCTGGGATATTGTGCACCGTAAGGCCCAGCTGGGCAGCCACGTGGGGGTGCAGAAAATTGCATGCGGCTCCCGAATCAATGAGGATGGTGATGGGTGTTGATGAAATGGAGCCATGTAGTCTCATAGGTTTGCCAAGACTGAGGCCCGGAATTGAAAACAATTCCAGCATGTGGCATGTAGGGTCGCCCTCGGGAATAGGGTCCTCGTGACAGTCGTGATATTCTGGGGGGTCCTCCTCGGGTTGAGTGGTGTCCAATAAGAGCAGGATTGGTGTCTTACATTTATGGGTGGGGGTGTAGGGCTCTGTACAGCTAAAACACTCATTTTCCCTTCTTTTGTCTTGCATTTCCGCTGGGGAGAGGCGTTTGAAGGGGGGTGTGGGCTGAGGTGAGGGTCTTGCAGTGGGTGGGTGGGCAGGAGGGGTGAAGGTGTGGGGGTTGTTGTGAAGGTTTGGGTAAGAGCGTGGAAAGTTGGGTCGAGTGGAGCGTTTGGCTTGCTGTTTGGATTCAAAGATTTTGGCTAATTTTTTAGCGTGGTGTAACGAGTCCGGTTCGAGGGCCAAAATGTCGTGACGAATGTCCTCCTTTAACCCGCCGACGAATACATGTTTCAATTGGTTGTCTGTCCAATCGGTAACACGGCAAGAGAGCTTGGTGAAATCTGCCAAATAATCGTCTACTGAGGACTTTTGCTGGATGTGTGTGAGCTGGGACTCCATGTGTGCACGGTCACCCCCCCCCCAAAACGTTGGAGGAGCATATCCACAAAGAGGCTCCAGTTTGCCCGTCCATATCGTTGCTCAAATCCTCGCATCCAGATGGATGCATCTGCCCCAAAGTTGCAAGCAGCCACCAGAACCCATTGAGTTGGGGGAACCTCATAGTATTCAAGGTAACGTTCTGCCATGGCTAACCAGCCGTATGGGTCGTCGCCATTAAATCGAGGCAAGTCCATCTTGATGGTTTTAAGGTGGGGGTGGGAATGATGGGTAGGCGAGTTGGGTAAAATGGGAGGGGTGGGAGGGACGGGGTATGTAGTAGTGGACGGGCTTAAATGGAAGGACTGTGAGTGGGCGGAGAAAGACGAGGGGGTATGGGGCGTGAAGGGGGAAGGGGAACCGTGATGATAGGGGATGGGTCGGTTGGGAATAATGGTTGGGATGGGAGTGGGTAGAGTGGTAGTGGCATGGGTGGGGAGATGGGCGAGGCTCGGGGTGGGGGGGTTAGAAAGGCCGAGGCTTGAAGACGGAGCACTCCAAGGTGCAAATAGGGACCTAAATGAAGGAGATTGCGTGGTATTTGAGGGTCGTCCGGTGGCATAAGAGGTGTGTGGAGGTTGATGGTGGGGGTTGGAGGACGACGGTTGGAGTGGGTGTGGCGAGGCGGTGTGGAGGGCAGGAATGGCTGGGCCGGCTTTGATGAGGCGGAGCTCCTCGAGCATGAGGGATTCGAGTAGTTTGAAAGGCCGCAAATTGTGAGGTTATGGTAGTTTGAAAGGTGGAGTTGGAAGTGGTCAGGGAGTCCAGAGATTTTTGCAGGTTGCTGTGGTGGGATTCGAGTGCGGCGACGGAGTCACCCAAGTCGTCGACTTGGGTTCGTAGGTGTTCTTGGCGCACATCAGTCGCAGCGGCGAGGGCGTCGGGGTCGGAGGTGGTGGCATGCAGGGTTTTGCCCATCGAATCGACGGGCTCTGATACCAGTTGGTAGGCCCAGGGGACTCGGGTGGCTTGAGTAATGTGATTTAATATAGAACAGTGCAGAAATTGAAGGAGAAAAGGAAAGAAGAACAAGAAAGAAAGAGGAAAGTTTCATTCAATTCATTCATGCCCATTCAGTTCTCTTATTTACATATATATATTCTTCCTGTAGGTAAACCTAGCAGTGAGGATGTGGGCCTAGGAACGGGGCTGCTACTTCCAGACTGTGAGAGGAGAGCATTGGGCTTGGGCTCACTCGGGTGTACTCAACATATTCCTCCACTTATGAGATCTAGGTTTTTAGGGATTACACCGCCCTACTCCGCTGGATCAAGTTGGAGGGCAACAACGGCAAGTAAATTTTAAATTTTGGTTAAACCCAAGTTTGATTTGTGAAGATTTTGGGTATAGATTGAAGCTTTGTGTAAGGTCGTGTTAAATCGGTACTAAATTTCTCTTAAATTTAATATTTATTTATTTATTTTTATGTGTAGGAATGTGGCGATGATAAAATCGAGTAAGGATATGAGATACGCCATTGATTCAGTTGTGACGCATGATGGGGTGAAGTTTCCGTGTTGGGCGCTATCTGATCTGTTGTCGTTTCAATAGAACTTTTGAGGAAATGCTTATGACAAGGTAATTTTGGAGCTGGGGAAGTGTTTAATCTTTGTTGGGTTTATGTCAATTCTTCTCTAACTTTTTTTAATAATTATTTGGGCTATTGTTTTACTTTAGTATGTTTTACTATTGGATCTTGGACCTTTGATTTCTGTAAAACATGTTATGGCATGGTAAAACAATTAGATGAAAGTTTGTCGTTTGCAGAAATGGATATTAAGGGGGGAGAGAAACGAGAGAGCAGGGGTGGAAGAGAAAAATGGATAGGCTATTTTGCACTAATTTTTATTTTTTTTTAATTTTAATTTATTTGAGGTTTTGTGATAAAGGAGGTTGTGGTCTGGTAACATAGCTTAAATAAAAGTAGAAACCATGATGTCTATGAACTGGACAAAGTTTTATCCAACTATTTGCTCTTTGTTCCAGTTCTTCTGCAAAGTATATGTTGGGCTTTTATACATAGAGTGGCAAATGCTTTCTTTTTGTTATATGTTTTAAAGTACCAAGACTAACAACTATTTTTTCTTTTGTGCTGGACTTTTTGATCCGTTCAATTATGTATCCCTTATTGAAATTTGGTCTATTACACATAGACATAATGATGGAGGTAAACTAAATGATTACAATAGTTATGTTCATTCATTCAAATTGAAGTATAGTTACCTAACTATTACAGTTTAATAGCAGTATCTTATTGCTTAGTTTGTTCCATTCTCTTATTTGCTTAGTTTGAATTATGTGGCAGAAAAGGATGGGTCCCACGACACACAACTTAACACAAAAGTCACTATTGTAGGCGAACCTAAAGTAGTGAGAAAACATGGGTGAGCACGTACAAGCCCACACGCTTTGAGGAGTATATAAGCCAAAACAACATCTGAGAGTCTCATTTCCAAACTCTAGCTGCTCATTTCCTCTTCCTGAGAAAACCCTAGTGCCGTCTCGAGCAAAACCGCTAGAACTTCTCACTTCTCAGCTTCTCTACTGCTTCTAAGCCCAAATCCAGCTCTAATCCTCTGCCAAAATTTTAAACCAAAAGCACAGAACCATTTTCCATCGCCATCTTTTGCAAACCAAACCCTAATTTTGTTCATCGATCACATCTCTGACCCCCAAACTTAATAATCGAACTCTTAGCAAGTCCACAATAATGGTCAACAACATGCAAGAATGTTCAGCACCCATTCCCACATATCGATCCTTCATCTCAGCACAATCTCAGTTCATTGACCCCCAAAAGTAAAGGATGACAAAACCTCTCATAATTTATATAGTTTCATTTCTAGTGCTATTATATCATGAAATCCAAGTTCAATCAACTCTGCATGTCTATGTGTTTGCAAGGGAACCTCGATCGACAGTCGTGGTAACAAGTGTTGAAATACTGTTTTGTATTTTCTATTTTTGGTTGAATTATAAATTTTCCAGTTCTTATTTCTTATTTTCTGATTTTGTAAACTCAAGGTTAACTCTCCTAGTGTTATCATTATGCAGGTGAATCTAGAAAAATATGTTGATTATGTAATTGAAATGACTATATTCAAGTTTTTAGAGGATTCGTTACTCAAGTTCTTGGATGGATGCAAAGATTGTGGAACTTCCTAGGATTGTAAAATGACAAAATTTCATTTAAAGCATGTGGTATTAATAATGAAATTAGTAAATGAGTGCTCAGCATGCCCTTTTTTTTTTTAACATAAATTGCAATTTGGACACCGTGCTAAAAGGCATCTTTTCTCTGACAGAATATTTAATATTTTTAACAAACAAATAAAAAAATAGATGAAAATATCATATCTCTACTGTTCATTTGCACACCGATGTAGAAATGGTGTTGTTTGTTACAATAGAGACTTCTGTATAGGACGTGGATCATAATTCAGTGGCTGTATGGTGGCAATTGATGTTTGCCACCGAATTTAGTGTCCACTGTTTCTAATAGGCACCAATAAGATCGATGCTCTATGGCTATTTTTCTAGTAGTGTTAGTTCAATGGCTCAATATAATCATAGTGTTGTTATGCATCTTGGTGGAACAAATATATGGATAATTGACATTGGGGCCATTGATCATGTGACTAGTGGCCCTAGAGTGTTTAATGAGTTATGTGACTATGTTTGTGATCCATATCTTACTCTAACCTTATTACTGGTCTATACTTTACTTGTTCCTGATGTTAAGTGCAATCTTTTGTCAATAGGAAAACTACTAATAAGGGGCTTGTACATCTTGACTATGAAGGATACTGTTGTTTTCGGTTCAAATAATCATCAAGTTTTAAGTGCTAAGGTGGATGACAAACATCAAATCCATCATTCAGTTATGTGAAACATCTCTTTCTTTCTTTGTTTTGCACTTGTAGTGATTCAGAGTTGAACTGTGAAACATGTGTCATGGCTAAAAGTCATCGTGCTTCCTTTCCCATAAGTGATTCTAAAGCTACTTTGCCATTTGATTTAATATATTTTGATGTGTGGGATCCAGCGAAGGTTACTTATAATGGATTCTGTTAGTTTGTTACTTTTATTGATGACTGTACTCGATTAACTTGGGTGTTCTTGATGAAGAATAAGAGTGATGTTCCTTTGCTTCTTCAAGAATTTTGTGCAATGGTGTCTACTCAGTTTCATACCAAAGTTAAGGTTTTAAGGTCTGATAACGGATGAGAATATGTGAATCACACTTTGGCATGCTTTTTTCTTGATCAGGGTATTATTCACCAGACGACTACTTCATTTACACTCCAACAAAATGGTGTGTCCGAACGGAAGAATCGTCAAATAATGGAGGTTGCTTGCTCCTTGATGTTGGATAAATATGTTCCTAATCATTTGTGGGTCATGCTGTTTTGGTTGTTGTGTATTTGATAAATCATGTTCCAAGTAGGGTTCTTGATTTTCAGACACTGCTTGATGTGCTACAAAAACATGTTTATCTTGTTTCTGTATCAAAACTTTCTCCGAATGTGTTTGAGTGTATTGCGTATGTGCATGTTTACTCTCATCAGCATAGTAAACTTGATGCATTTGCTCTACAATGTGTATTTATTAGGTATACTAACAATAAAAAAGGCTATAAGTGTTATCATCCTTCGACTTAGAAAACTTATATTACCATAAATGTCACATTCCACAAGGAAGTTTCGTATTTTGTGAAGCCCTCTTCCGACTCTCCACTTCAGGGGGATATGGGGAATGAAGTGCAGATTCGAAGAGATGGTATGGATGATGTGTTACATGTAGAGTTAGGGACAGAACCTATTATGTTGCATAATACTGATCAGTCGACTATAGATAGTGATTGGTCACCTGTCATTCCCGAAACTATTTCTACTGACGATAGATCAGATGTGCCCAACAAGTTGCCTATTAGTATGTATGATGAATTACCTTCTAATGACCGGTTGCATGCTGTTAGTATGTTTAACAAGTTGCCTGATAATGGTTCGTCCAGTGATGATTCTTCTAACAGTTTGGTCCAAGATGGTGACATACATAAGGTAAATTTTGACGATTCTTCTACTTATTAATTGCCTCCATGAGCTAATCGTGAGAAAACCTAAAGTACAATATAAGCCTGATATGCATGCCAAAGCCAAATATCCTATCAACAATTATCTGTCTACTCATCTTTTGTCTAAACCATATGCATCTTACATATGTTAGCTATCTACTATATCAATTCCAACAAAATTGCATGATGCTTTGTCTGACCCTAAGTGGGTTAATGCCATGAAAGTTGAGATGGAAGCTTTGGGAAAGAATTCCACTTGGGATTTGATCCCTTTACCAAACGGGAAGAAAACTGTTAGATGTAGATGGGTGTTCAATATTAAGCACAAAGCATATGGTTATATTGACCAGTATAAAGCCAGATTAGTTGCTAAGGGTTATGCTCAAACCTATGGGGTAGACTATCAAGAGACTTTTGCTCCTATTGCCAAACTTAATATTATGCGTGTTCTTCTGCCCTTAGCAGCAAACTAGGATTGGCCTCTGTTGTAGTTTGATGTTAAGAATGTTTTCCTTCGAGGTGATCTCAATGAGGAAGTTTATATGGATATCCCATCTGGTATTGGAATATCTCTTAAAAAAAGTGCTGTATGCAGGTTGCGAAAGGCTTTGTATGGTTTGAAAAAATCTTATAGAGCATGGTTTGGGAGGTTTACAAGTTCAATGAAGAAGTTTGGGTATGTCTAGAGTCAATCAGATTATACTTTGTTTCTAAAGCGACAAAATGGTAAGCTAACAACATTGATTATTTATGTTGATGACATGATAGTGACTGGTGATAATAAGAAAGAGATACAACGCCTTCAAAAGTACCTAGCTACTGAATTTGAGATGAAAGAATTGGGTGAATTGAAGTATTTTCTTGGAATCGAGGTTGCACGATCCAAGCATGATATTTTTCTATCTCAACGAAAATATGTTCTTGATTTGTTAGCTGAAACATGTATGTTAGATTGCAAACCTGTTGATACTTCGATTGAGCAAAATCATCATCTGGGCTTATTTCTGGATCAAGTTCCTACTTATAAGGAATGGTATCAGAAAGGCTTGTGGGAGATTAATTTATTTGTCTCACTCACCCTGACATTGCTTATGCAGTTAGTGTGGTAAGTCAGTTTATGCACTCACCTAGTGAAGCTCATATAGATGCAGTAATCAGTATTTTGAGGTACTTGAAGATGGCTTCTGGTAGAGGCTTGGTTTTCTCCAAGAATGGTCATTTGAATGTTGAAGGGTATATAGATGTAGATTAGGCAGGTTCTATCACTGATCAGCGATCTACATCTGGATACTTTACGTTTGTGGGTGGTAATCTAGTTACTTGGAAAAGCAAGAAACAAAAAGTGGTGGCTAGGTCAAGTGTTGAAGCTGAGTTTCGTGGTATGTCTTGTGGTGTATATGAGTTGTTGTGGTTGAAAAAATTGTTGAGAAATCTTGGATTTAAACCCAAGGGTGCTATGAAACTCCACTGTGATAACAAGGTTGCTATTGAGATTGCTCATAATCCAGTGCAACATGATCGAACAAAACATGTGAAGATTGATCGACATTTCATCAAGGAAAAATTGGATGTTGGAATTATTATGTTTCCGTTTGTGGGATCTGAAGATCAACTCATTGATGTACTTACTAAGGCCATGTATAATAGTGTGTTTTCCAACTCGCTTGATAAGTTGGGCATGCGTGACATCTTTGCTCCAACTTGAGGAGGAATGTTGCAAGTTGTATATTAGTTAAAGTATAAATAGTAGTCTATTGTCCCACATTGACGAAGTGCATATGTAATACCAATTGTAACTCTTATATATACTCCACTTTACCATGTTTAGTTTGACAATAACAAATTCAAGTCATATAAGAAATAGTGATGATATTTGTCACATCCAGTCTCGGCTCCGCCGTGGCACGATATTATCCGATTTGGGCCCAGACCACACCCTCACGGTTTTTTTTTCTGTAAACTCACACGAGAACTTTCCAGTGGGTCACCTATCTTGGGATTGCTCTCGACCGAACTCACT
The DNA here is from genome assembly GCA_963580275.1 of Crataegus laevigata. Taxonomy (NCBI): domain Eukaryota; kingdom Viridiplantae; phylum Streptophyta; class Magnoliopsida; order Rosales; family Rosaceae; genus Crataegus; species Crataegus laevigata. Next base: position 10,161,281 of record OY756951.1, read on the forward strand.
TAACTTTGGAGTTCCGAAGAACGCCAAAGCCAGTGAGCTCCCAAAAGGCCTCGTGCTATATAGAGGGGAGCATATACATATAAGGCACATTACCCCTTCTCCGTTGGTATGTTACAATCCACCCACCTTATGGGCCCGACGTCCTCGTCGGCACACTCGCACCACACGATAGAGTGGCTCTGTCACATCCTAGATCGGCTCTACCGTAGCACGATATTCTCCGCTTTGGGCTCGGCCCGCATTGTTTTGTTTCTAGGGACTCTGCACGACAACTTCCCAGTGAGTCACCCATCCTAGGAATGCTCTCGCCCATACTTGCTTAACTTCGAAATTCTTACGGAATCCGAAGCCAGTGAGCCCCTAAAAGACCTTGTGCTATATGAATGTGGGCATGTACATATAAGGCTTACAGAATCTTTATCCCTAGAAGATATGGGATCTTACAATATTACCGTTCTCCGATCCTATCCCAAACCCTAATCGAACTTGACCTGTTTAGACATTTCTTTGTTATTACATGGAATGATAAACATTATGAACTAAGACTCTTAATTTAGTCTCTTTATGAGACCGATTCGTTCTTTATTCAGCCTTGATTTTTTATCCTTAAACAACTTAATCAGATTTCATAAAAAGAAAGGAAAACTAACGAAAAGTCCAAAAAAACTTCCATTTTAACAAAAAACCACTTTTAAAGGTATAGTGAAGACAGTTAAAGGTAAAAAAATGGTTTTTCGTTAAAAGTGAACAGTACCAAAAGTGTTTTATTAAACCTCTCTTAAAAAGAAACCATCTTGATTCTTCAACAAACCTACTCTGTTGGGCTGTACCGAATCACAATCTAATCCTAATACTTAAACAATCTCAGATTTCCTAGGACTCAGTCGAGCCATCAGTATTTTACCATTAGGCCGAGCCTGCACCACTAGTTAGCAAATTTCATTATTGGGATTAAATTTGCAGTCTTCTTACTAGGCTTACTGTTTCTTGGCCTAAATCTGAGATTTCAAGCTCAAACATATATAGAGGGCTACGAGCTTTGATGTTACCGATCGAAGCATTTGTTGAAGCAATCATGAAAGAGAAATGGCACAGTGATTGTTCGAGTAGTGTTTCCATACACCTTTGCAGTTTCTCTTCATCTGAGGAGATAAAAATTTACGTATGGTTAGCATTTTATTTATTTACTAACATGTTAATGCCAACACAGTACTATGAGAGAGAGAGAGAGAGAGAGAGAGAGAGAGAGAGAGAGAGAGAGAGAGAGAGAGAGAGAGAGAGAGAGAGAATGAAGGTATATATCGTTGGCATATTTGGACATTACTAAAGCGAGCAACCAATTTTGTAGTAGTGAATTGCATGATCATTCACATTAACTTGACGCTGACCAGGGCACTTCCCCAAGCATAGTGTAACGCACAGTTGAGGTAGCAAACAACTATCATCTACATTAGTTGTATATCCAATAAGAAATCAAATTACCATATTGATGCTTGCTTGAACATTTTTTGCCATTTTGCGAAATGTTATGAAAATTTCACTTATGAGAACTTACAGAAAAATTGTCACACTTCAAAATGTGTGACTAAACCAAGGACTAGAGTACACCTCTTATAGGTCACGTTTTCTAAACCTACCATTGAATTATTAGTCAAGTAAATCTGATTAGATATTTACAAATTTCATTCATAAATTAGAGAATCTCATGACTAGTAATGGAATGGCATAAATGGCTAATACATTTTTAAGAAAATTGAAGAAGATTGCAACATTTGAAGTCTAAGAACATCTCCAAAAGAGATGCCAAAATGTACACATCAGCTATAACAATAAAAAAAAAATACCACAGTAATATTCTCCAACTAAAATGCCAAATCTTATGTGGCGATGACATGGATTGGTAGCAAAAGAGGTTGCTGTCAAATTTGACAGCAACTTCAAATGTTTTTATTATTAATTTTTAACTAGTTTAATCATTTATTATAATTAATGTTGAGTTGACCGATGCAATTATTCTACTCTTTCTTCTTTTCAATCAAGGAAGGTGAATAGATTACTGATTAAACTTTAAATGTCCTTTATTAAATTTTAATTAGTTTAATAATTTATTTTATAAAATTATAAAATAATAATTTAATTTGACATATCGGTTAGAGAACAAAACTTTAAAAGATATCAAAGTGTCACATAACTGTCAAAATTTAAAATTTATGTTCAAAATTTGACATTTTCTTTGAAGATGGTCTAATTTGTTTCATTCACCTAACTATTGCCAAATTTACAAAGCTTGAAGCTTTTCCCATTTGTATGAACAATTATCTTTTCTTAATTTTAATTTTGTGTTTTTGTTAGGGGGGAAATTTTCATCAAAGAAAAACATATATATTAATTTCTTACATTTTTAGCAACATCAGGATTGAGACAAGACATAATTGAAACTAAAATTCAAGCCAGTCTTATAGAGTTTCACATAACGCAATTAACTTGTAAGACATAATATGATGTACTTTTGTTCAATTTTGTTTTTCTTGGGTAGATTGCACATGGCTTATAATTTCATATTGGGATTTGGCTTCCTAAAGACAATCCATGTAACTAAATAATAGCCCAAATTTTGATTTCAAATTTACAAAATTTGCCATTTGTAAGGTTTTGTATACAAATTATGTATGCAGAAGCACCGTCGGAGCAATCCCTTCCTTGATATAATCAGAGACTTATTTCAATACAACCACTTTGATATACTGTACATACATGAAGGCTAGGAGCTTTGATGTTGCAGAAGCATTATTGCGGCAATTATGGAAGAGGGGAAAGATAACTTTTTTTTTTTTGGGGGAACCTCGGTGGCACGAGAAAAATATATTGATAAGAAAAAGAAAGTTAAAAAGGGGAAAGATACTTGAAGACGCAGTGACTGTTGGAGCAATGTTGCATACACCTTTTGTAGGTGCTCTTTATCTGAGGAGATAAAACACCAACTGTCGTTAGCATCTTATTTATTTACTAACTGGTTAACGTTAACACAAATAATGTTATGAAGGAATTGACTAACGATAGAGAAAGAAAAAAAAAAGTATATACTGTTGGCATATGTTTCACACTGGGCAAGCGCGCAACCAAATTTCAATAATGAATTGCTTGATCATCACGTTAACATTTTGAAGCTTACCGGGCACATCCCCACGCATAGTAACGCACATTGTTTAGGTTGCAATTGACAAATGGCAAAGCACTTAACATTTGACGAAGTCGATGAGGGATCAGCCGTTGGAACATATCATTGAATTATTAAGCAATTAGATCTGATTAGATATTTACAAATTATGTTCATAACTTAAAATAAATAATATTGTTTGTTCAAAAAATTGAAATCGAGTACAAAAAAACCGCAAAACTTTTACTCCTGTCTCTCTAGATTTCAAATGACATTTCTCCATTTGTGCTTGATAAATTATCAAATTAATGAACCATGAATCTTTAGACTTAGAGCCCGACTATATAGTACAATTAAAAATTAGAAAAAGAGGGACAGTCGATGTCATCTTTGAATACGTTAAATCTTAAATTGAATCAAATTTTAAAAACTTAAATTGATGGATTAGTAGAATTAGACAGAAGGAATACGGATATGATCTATTTCCCAAAAATGTATTAGCAAGTGCCAGACCAATATAATAATAATAATAAAATAAAAAGGTATTGCATTCTGATAAACCAAACAAAATAGTAAAACGGTGCTCTGCGCCCCACCCTTCGGCTTTGGAAGTCTTGAACTCGAAGGAAGGAGAGGACCAAGTAACAGCCAAGCAAGCCGCAACATGCGGCCCAGGATTTCCCCTCCACAATATGAATCTTGATCCTTCCGCCTCCTTTTTCTCTGTCCGTATCGGGTTTGTGCTTCTGGGTCCCACATCCCTCCTTTCCGTTTCTAACTTTCCGCTGGCGGGCAGCCTTCTTCTTCTTCCTCCTCTCTCTCTCTGTCCCCTCCAATCTACACCACCACCAACCGAGGCCTATTTCATCACCAACCCAACGATTTCTCTCTCCCTCGCGCGCTCTCTCTCTCTCTCTCTCTCTCTCTTCTCATCTTTTTCTTCTTTTGTTTTTCCTGTGTCTGCAAGTTTATGTTTTGCTTTCTGGGATTTTTTTGGCCGGCAGAATAAATGGTAGTTTAAGCAGGGGATTATTGACTTGAAAGTAATTTTCTTTAGCTTCCTACGATTAATTCCAGATGTCATGTCAGCTACATATTTGTCACATATTTCGTTAGAGATGTGTTTTCCACACACCTCTTTTTACTTCTCACACACCACTGTTACTTTCTGTCCGTTAGATGTTCTTCAATTCATTCGATCCGACGGCCAAAATCCAAGTAAGTGTGAGAGAAGTAAAAAGAGGTGTGTGGATATCACACCCCATTTCGTTATTCCACATTTTGTATTTTGTGAAGGAAGTGAACCCACTTGGTTCATTGGTTTAGCAATCACCACTAAAGAGAGCATCTTTTTTAGCATTGCCAACGCATCAATTGTCGTCCAACGACAGTTAATGCGGTGGTAGAAATGGCATTCCAGGTGTTATAGTGTAGTAAACTGTTGTTAACATTTCAAGGTGTATTAACTATAAGGGCTGTGATTTTCACACACTCTTATTTACCTTTCTCACACCCTTTTTTAATTTTTAATATTTAATTGATATCTTACTATTTACTCTTCCATATATATCCTTTTTACTTTTTGACTTTTAAAAGTTGTTTTTTATTTTTTATTTACTTAGAAGGAATCTCACTCTAACTCACCATTCTTCTCCCGCTTCTTCCCCAAACATAGACAGCTCCCGCTTTTTCCCCAAACCCAGACACCTCTCGCGAAGACCTCCAGACTTCTCCCCTTCCTCTGTGCTTCCGTTCCCCTGTCCTCTTTATTACTTCTTGTGAAAAACCACAATGGATGAACAAATAATAACAGATGAAGAGCTCCAAATAGACATTGAGTTGCAGAAGATATTGGATATGGCATGCAAGGAGGATGGCATGGAAGAAATTTCAGAATGCATTCCTCATCTTAACACTTTTGATGGTAAGTTTCTAAAGTATTTTCTCAAATTATTAAGATTGATTTTGGAATTTAGGGTTTTTGTTCTCTTCTTGCCTCAATTTGTTTTTTAGGTTTAGTTTTTTCTTTCCTTAATTTGTGGTTCAAATGTCAATTGAATGAATGAATACGGTGGTTTAAGATAAATGTATCATATAACAATGAAGTAACTGAATCCAGGAGAAGAAATTTAGATAAATGCATCTAGTAAACAGAAAATCACGAAACAAGTTTGTAAATGTTTTTGACATCAGAATTTTTTTTACAAGAATAATGAAAAATTAGGCAATGCTCAGATACTAAGGAGCAAAAGATTAAAAACTACCATGCTTGCGTGAATGCACTGGGCAATGATCTATAACAGATTTTTCTCTCATGTACACGGTACACATGCTATTTACACATCTAGATAAGAACCGTATGATTGAAAATGAACAGACGAGATAAAAAGTACGATTGATATTTTTTTGGTGCAAACTTGATATAATACATACAATGCTTTGGTATAAATTTGATATGTTTTTATTTTCTTGTAGGTTGGAGTGCATGGGTTTCATATCTTTTTGGTAATATTGACATCTCCTTTTGAACACAAGATTAAAGGCCAAACATAGTGTAGGCAGGATGTGAAAGCTTGTAATGATATCTGATGTATTTTTTGGGGCATGAGGCTACTATTATGGGGATTAAAGTGTATGTGGATTGCTTACTAGTATTTTGTACAATTCATGTAACTTATGCATATATGCTATATCATTAGGTAATCATTTTATTTTTATTTATATAATAGGTGTTTTATACTTGTTTTGGGATCTCTCAGGTTAGGCAGTAGAACTTGAGTTACAAATGGGCATATATGGTTGAGTGTTAGAAGAAAAGAAAAAAAACAAGTTTAAAATAAAATAACAAAAGTATTCTAAAATTCCAAAGGTCAAAAAGTAAAAAGGATATATGTGGAAGAGTAAATAGTAAGATATCAATTAAGTATTAAAAAATAAGAAAGGGTATGAGAAAGGTAAATAAGGGTGTGTGAAAATCAAAACCCTAACTATAACTTTTGTGCATTCAGTGGAGTAGTTAAGAATGGTGAGTAAATTGCTGTTATCAACCCATTTAATTGGGGATGCTGGAAAAAGAATAATCTTGGAGTACAGGAAAAAGAATATCTAACTGTTTGCATTTTTGTGTTGCAGAAGCTCTGGTTTGGGCCCTTGTGTATGATTTTAACATTCTTAGTCGTACGAAAATGAATTTCATTTTGTGTTCGTCATCTTCAGAGCTCAGATACCCTTTGGTTGAGGGGTTGTGTCGACTACAAAAAATCACTTAGCCTACGTGGCGCGCAGGCCGAGTAATTAGTAAACTAACTACGTCCTTCAAATGTGTGCGGGGCGTGCCAACTCGTCAGCCGGGCTCGGTCGAGGAGTAAAATGTGTTGATGTTGCGTTGAGCGCGCTGCTGACTTCTACGTCTTGCGATTGCGACCCAGGAAGGAACACGTCTCGGCCTTTGGGTTCTAGAGCCTGAAGACAATGCTGCTATTTTTATGAAGTTCAATATCAAATTCGGCTTTCAATGTGCCGAATGTAGTAACTTGATAACACCTCACTTCGCCGAGAAGGCTAATGAAATGACCTCTGCCGGGAAAGATTCGAAAATCTTTCTTGACCGAGACTTGGATAGATAACCAATCGGCCTCGATGCAGTGCTGTTTATGCCAACTGAAGGTGCTCCGAGATCGACTGATTCTACGACGACAGTGCTATTTATGCCAACTGAAGATGTCGCCGGTTGCCTCCACAGTGCTGTTTATCCAAATTGAAGGTGTGTCGGCTGATCCCTTTGAATTTTTTAATTTCCTATTTTCGGAAAAAGGAAATTAAAAAAATCTCAAGGTTGTTGAGAGGTTTTGCGTAGAGCGAGAAATTGCGCAGGGCAGATTTGTGTGTTGTGTTGGAGGTCCCCTTGAACGTTGCCCTGAGCCTTCTATTTATAGGGTTTAAATACTTGGTTCGCACGTCCAAATAATGTTGCAGAGTTTGACTGCAACTCTGATTCCAGGTTCTACGCGCCATAGCCCCCTTGCCATTCACTTTTCCCCAAATAATCCGTTGCATATATCTCTTCTTTATTAAATTGGCCTTTTGATTTGATAACACCTGACAACACCTAGCTTCCCTAGGCTTCTCAAATGTCATCCACCTGGAAACCATCAAAATGTTTCCCTTGAATGTCGTGACTTCAAAATGTTTCCCTTGAATGTCGTGTCTTCAAAATGTTTCCCTTGAATGTCGTGACTATCCATTTGCTTCCTGATCACCATTCTTGCATTATCCCACCTTTATCCAATAAAGGTATTGACTTTTCAAACCTAATAAAACTTTAGGCTTATCACATAAGAAACCAACCTATCTAGGCTTCTCCAATCTGATAGCAGGAATCTCAAGTTCACTCGAACTGTTCATATTTGAAGATATAATGCTAGGATAATTAAAAGATAATTATGGAAAAACCATAATATTATCTTTTAACAATAACAAAAACATTTTCATTTTTCGATCGACGGTGTAAAAGTATGCTTACTCAACAGTCTTGATTACTCGGCCGATGGTGCAAAATCGGGCCCTAGCAGGTTGTCATATACAAACAAGAATATGCTAGAGTCTCTGAAGGTTGATAAGTTCAATAAGAAGGATAACACTCAAGTATCTAATCATGATGCTGGAAAGCTCGTGATGTCCAGCAATTTGATGCCTCAGCGCTTGAATGGATCATATGTGGGAAAGAAGAACCTCAGGGAACCTGGGCGGAAGCTGGAATTTGTGAGGACATTGTTGATTGACAACTATGACAGCTACACTTACAATATATACCAGGAGCTGTCTGTCATTAATGGGGGTACGTTTTACTCTAACCCCTTCCCCTCTCAATCTATGTATCGAATTATGTATGTCCTGCGTCCGTTCATTATTTACAACGGCAAAATGTTTGCTTCATCTATAACCTGGTGAAGGAAAATAAAGACTATATTTGATGTTAGCCTACCAAAGGTTGGCTCTGACCTTTTAGCTTCTAATTGTGCCAGTGCCTCCTGTGGTCGTGCGGAATGATGAATTGACATGGAAAGACATCCGCTATTACTTGTATGAAGAAAATGCTTTTGACAATGTTGTTATATCACCTGGACCTGGTTCGCCAACATGTCCAACAGACATAGGTGAGTTTTTTAGAAGTGAATTTATCTTTTATATGCTACTTCCGTGCCTATTTCCACGATGTATGGCAGAATAGTGACTAGAAGCACATATGCAATAGTTCAGCAACTATCTTCTTTTTGTGTTATTTGTTACTTCTGAATTCCATCTGGGCCAAAAATAGAAAGATGAAGGCTTTATGTTGATAGCCCTTTTGCTGCAGACTAACAGGATAGGCATCACTCTCAATAGTTTTCAACATGTTTTAGATTATCTATATGCACCGCGCATATATGTTTCTCCTCTGTTGGTTTTTCTTTCTCTTAGAGTTCTTTTTGCAGCCCTTTTTTCCGTCTGGTTTAAATGCTAAAGCTTTTTATGATTATTTCATTTAGAAACTATTTGAATCTGTCAGGCATATGTCTTCAGGTGCTGCTTGACTGCTGGAATATCCCTATTTTGGGTGTTTGCCTTGGGCATTAGGTATTTTGGTTTTATACTTTTTTTTCTTCTTCTAACTACGTAGATGCTTAACTAAAATTTGAAATAGTTACATACAAAATGAGGTCATTTAGGGAGGACTGAGGAGTACAATAAATCAATTGAGTATGTGACTCTAAATGCTAGCCTTAAAATCGTACACACATGCCAAGTGATGGTGATTCTCCTGGATGACTTTGATTAAACAGGCTTTAGGTTATGCACATGGTGCTAAAGTTGTCCATGCATCTGAACCAGTCCATGGGCGGTTGAGGTATTGTGATATTTTGTTACAAGATTTTGGTTCTCATTGGTGCTTATTTTTTCTTATATATCTAGTCATGACTAATTGGAAATATGCTTTATAATTGAAATTTTGGATTGAAGCTTTGGTATAGTGATTTTGTTGTTTCCCATAGGTTCCATTTTGTTAACTTTCTACTCTTTCCTTTTCCCCAATACAGCGAAATTGAGCACGATGGGTGCAGACTTTTCAACGACATCCCTTCTGGTCACGATTCAGGATTCAAGGTCAGTCTTTTCTTCAACTGAAAGATCTTTAGTTTTTTGCAATCTTGTATATTGTAATAAAGTTAGCTGTACCATGGTAAGTAATTTAATAGAAGTATGGTGTTGAAAAGTAAATCATCTGTACCAGGCTAAAAGTTAATCATCAAAGGAAAAAGTAATTTAATATTTCCAGTTCTTGTTCACTTTCTGTTTGCAGCTAGACAACAGGCAATTGTTGAGAATTCTAATGTTCTATCCAGATGATTCTGTTCTGTATAGTATGGTGTTGAAAATCATTTTCTATGGGAAGAATATGTGATTAGTAATTAATTTTGTGCATACATTAACTTTTAAAAGTTTATTAAGATTAAGTTTCAAAATCCCATCTTTTTCTTTTTGCAGAACCAAAGTTAGTCATTCCTCAGGGAAAAGGAAAAAGTTAGTCATTCCTCTGGGAAAAGGAAAAAAAACTTAAAACTGGAGAAGGTCAAAGATGGTTTCCGGAAACTATAATGTTTTAATGTGGTTTTGCTGAAAGTGCATGCTTTTGCAACCATGGACCTTTTGGGGTGATTGTGAGAATTATTCTTAACTATGCTTAGCCATTCGACTTTACCTAATTTCAGGTAGTCAGGTACCATTCACTTGTCATAGATGCTGAATCACTCCCAGATGAACTCATTCCTATAGCATGGACTTCCTCCATGGATGCACTTTCTTTTATCAAAACCCAGAAGTCTGATTTTTCCTCAGAATATGCAGCGGGATATTTTTCAGAGAAGCTGAAAAATGAAAGTTATTCGCCTTTCAGTCATTCTGGGAAAATGCAGAGTGTAAAGGTTCTCATGGGCATCATGCATTCTACCAGACCTCATTATGGTGTGCAGGTGTGTCACATGTTCATTGCATTTGTGATTATTTGGGCTCTGCTTTTACATGCAATATTCTCCTGACTTTATCAGTTGACCCTCACAGTTCCATCCAGAGAGTATTGCAACCTGTCATGGAAGGCAGATATTCAAGAATTTTAGAGAGATCACTGAGGAGTATTGGCTGAATTCGAGACCGTCAGTCATCAAGAAGCGAAATTTTGATTATACAGGTAAACTGGAGCTCTTTTCTGAAAATACCTTTTGGGTGGTGCTATCCACACATCCATTTTTACCTCTCACACGCCCTTCTTAACTTCCGGCTGTTGGGTCGACTTGAATGAATTGAAGAAGATCAATGGACAAAAATTAACAAGGGTGTGTGAATAGCACTAGCCTACCTTTTATATCCTCTTATTTGCTGTGTGTCCTTTGTCAATATTTCTGTCTGCCGAAATCTCACTTGCTCACACTTATATCTGCGTGCACACATGCTAAGTCGTATGATGACATTGCATACATTCATATGCATGCCAATTCTTCTTATGTTTTTCTGAGGATGATTTCGGAAACTTTCAGGTGTATTGGTACGATTGTTATTTTGATCCAAATTCTTTTTTGACAAACCTGAATATTATGTTCATTTGAAAGATCCCACAATGTCTAGACCCCATCTGGACTAATTTTCTTTGTTTGTCGTGTTATATGCTTTATTATTATAATTATTATAATAAAATAATAATTTCTTAGAATATAAACTGCCTCTAATTTCAACTGACCAGTAAAATTCTTTTAGCATGCTTGCAGATGCCCCAGCGACTGTTCACAGAAGTTCCTGGACATCAGCAATTATTAAATAATGCAGATGGTCAGCTATATAGCAAGGCTTCTAGAAGTAGCTTATTACAGAACAGTGAAAGTAACGTAAGTTGTTCTGGTATGGTCGATATGGTAAACCTTTTGCATCCAAGTGCCGGTGTTAAATATCTGAAGTTGAGATGGAAGAAATTTAAGCACTTGGCTGGTAAAGTTGGTGGAGCGAAAAATATTTTCTGCGAACTGTTTGGACATCATAAAGCCGAAAACACCTTTTGGTTGGACAGTTCATCGATAGAAAAGGTTCGTTTGTTGTTAGTCCATCTCATATTATAAGTTGTTTGGTAGGTTAATTTCACTTGCTCCTGCATGCTAATTACAACTCTTAGCATGAATTTTCCTTCTCTCATGATGCTCTTGAAGTTTTAGTTGAAGCATTTGACGTTATCATAATGGCTTGGTTTTATTTGAGTAGTGGTTGTAAAACCATTATTTCTTAATGATCTGTCAATGATCTTAAACTTATCTCAAAATACACTTTCTTCTGTCCATTTGGAACATGGTTGTCTTTTGTTTTGTTACCGTGTTCAGTCTCCCAGTGTGAAGTAATATTGGCTACTTGGTCTTTGTTTCAGGAGCTCCTGTCATTTTGTTACGATGAAAAGGATTATGAAGGCCTTCCATTTGATTTTCATGGTGGATATATTGGCTACATGGGGTATGCAGTTAAGTTTATTTGAATGTAATGTTCTTGGACCGTCTTTTTCTTCTTATCCACTAGTCGGTGCACGAGTTCAATTTTTTTTGTTCGTTTTAGTTGGCAAACTAGTTTCTCAGAACTTGGTCTCTTGCAATATGGGCAGTTGGCTCTGAAGAAATTGATTGAATCTTAGACATGTCTTGACTTTTTAGTTATCATGATTTCTGATTGACGTTCAGTTATAAGAAGTCATCATCTCTTTCCCCTGGTTTCTGCTTTTCAGATATTTATGCTTGGATTGAATTTCTGTTGCTATCCAAAAATATTAATTTCCATGGTTCTTTAAGTTAGCTGGCTAATATTCATTGATTTCATGTAATACAGATGTAGCCTTAAAGTTGAATGTGGTGCATCATCTAACTGCCACAAATCCAAGACTCGAGATGCTTGCTTTTTCTTTGCCGATAATCTTGTAGTTATTGATCACCGCTCCGACGATGTTTATATACTGTCTATTAAGGAAGAATGCACAAGTACGACGCCATGGTTGGACAATACAGAACAGAAGCTTCTCAGCTTAAAAGCTTCTGCTACAGAGGAGGGAGGTGAGCCAACTTTACAGGCTCTTCGATCTTCGGAATGTCAAGGAAGTTTTATAGTTGATAAATCAAGAGAAGAGTATATAAAAGATGTCAGTAAGTGTCTGGAATACATTAAAGACGGTGAAAGCTATGAATTATGTCTAACAACTCAGATGAGGAAAAGAATTGGGGAAATGGATTCATTAGGACTTTACCTTCACCTTCGAGAAAAAAATCCATCACCATATGCTGCCTGGCTTAATTTTTCAAAGGAAAACCTATGTGTCTGCTGTTCTTCCCCAGAGCGGTTTCTACGGTTGGATAGAAATGGTATACTAGAAGCAAAGCCCATTAAGGGTACTATAGCTCGTGGTGCAACACTAGAAGAAGATGAGCAACGCAAATTACAACTGCAATACAGGTAAAATCTCTCTCTTTTTTATTTTTAACAGGATTGAACAATTATCACATATCTTTTTCCCATATATATAATTATTGTCAAATAGATGACAATTTGGTCCGGTGAAAGAGCTGCTATCAGAATCTTAGTTTTCTACTATAAGCTAGATTTATTCTCACTTTCTGGTTTGGGATGCGTTTTCTCATGTTTGAGGTCTAAAATCAACTCGACACAAATAGTGACTAAATAGTACTTCATTACCATCTGGGAGTGGTGACACATCCTCCCTCTTTAAGAATGAGGGTGGGCGATATAAGATCTAGGGTTCGATATCCAGGTAGTGTGCAGTTACTTGGCAAGAAAGAAATGAGGTGGTTTTCTCTCCCTTTCTATGAATTAATCTCTCCCTCTCTCTCTCTCTCTCTCTCTCTCTCTCTCTCTCTCTCTCTCTCTTCTACAGTGAAAAGGATCAAGCTGAAAATCTGATGATCGTTGATCTTCAGAGAAATGACCTTGGGCGTGTATGTGAGGCCGGCTCTGTTCATGTGCCCCATCTGATGGACGTGGAATCATATGCTACTGTTCATACTATGGTGAGCACAATTCGCGGTAAAAAGCGGTCAGATGTAAGTGCAGTTGACTGCATGAGAGCAGCATTTCCGGGGGGTTCAATGACAGGTGCACCAAAACTAAGATCAATGGAACTCCTTGACTGAATCGAAAGTAGTCCACGAGGAATCTACTCAGGCTCCATAGGGTTTTTCTCATATAACCAGACATTCGATCTCAACATAGTTATCAGAACTGTTGTTATACATGAGGGTGAAGCTTCAATAGGCGGGGGAGGAGCCATTGTTGCGTTATCAAATCCTGAAGACGAGTACGACGAAATGATACTGAAAACAAGCACTCCGGCAAAAGCTGTAACGGAATTTCTCTACGGATTGACATATTCTGCACTGTATTTCCACAGTTTTCCTTGTGGTGAATGTTTTATTACTATTGAATTCATTATTCATTTTAACAAAACAATAAAAAAAACGGATGTTTATTAATTAATATCTTATTCCAATTTCACGAATTAATTGCCCTTTTTCCAAATTAACCTCAATTTTGGTTATAATCTATGAAGAATATTACTTGACTACTCAAAATTGTTTGTCGTAAATTTTTAGAATTTCATGTTTACTATCAAAACCGTTCATATTATAAATTAATTAAAATTAATGTCGATTAATTATCGAACTTTATAAAAACATATTAGCGAAATTGGTAAAAGCTTTATGAATCGTCTATATGTTTGCTACAATAAATCGACTAAACGACTTGAGTTTTAATCATTTTTTACAAGGTGATTCTTTTTTTTAGTACATTGATATTTTTACAGTAAGGGGAGGGAGAGTTTGGTTAAGCCACACAATGGGCAGCCTAATTTAGTATCGAATTCGTCATCATAAAGTGATTCCTAATACAAACGATTTTTATCATAAGCACAGAATTTCAAACACAAAATAATATAAGAATTTCTACTCATCCTTAAATAGCTAAACATTCTTCGTCTATAAATAGTCAAACTTACTAGAGGACGAATGTCTACTTAGGATTTGGATCCTTGCCAAATCCCCTCACTGGGGATCCTAGGGATCAATGCACGTGGACCGTTGATCAAAAATCGTGCGGCCACAATTAAATGCTTTTTATATTTTTTTAAAGTACATCAATCTCGTTTTGAATGAAAAATATAAAAAAGGAAAAAATTATGGCCGCATGTTTTTTAATCAACAGTCCACATGCATTGATCCCTAGGATCCCCCAGGGAGGGGATCAAGCGAGGATCCAAATTCGTATGCTTACCCCCATTTAGCCTTTACGGCTGACACCACCTACCCAATCTGACCCCAAAAGTCTTATCAATGCACCAAACAACTAAAGAAACCAAAGAAAAGCAAAAGAGTTGTTTTACTGAATATTCCTCTTCTCATTTACTTACTTGATAATTACTTTTAAATTTCTAGGCATATATATATAGCTAAAGCTATGTACAAAACTTTCTCTAAGAACTTGTAACAAACATAACAATCTAACCAACACTTTACAGCTGTAACAAGAATAATTACCTATACTAAATGAACTGTCATGACTTAGCATCTTTATCTTTACACCCCATCAAGCTGAGCTTGGAAAGACTAGGAGTGCCAAGTGAAAGCTTGGATTGAAGAAAGAGAAACCGATTCTTAGACAAAGATTTAGTATGAATATCAGCAATCTGATCCTGGCTGCAAACATACTGAACTTTAACCAGATTTGCTAGAACCAGCTCTCGGATATAGTGGTAATCAATCTCCACATGTTTGGTGCGGGTATGAAAAACAGGATTTGAGGCAAGAGATATGGCAAAAATGTTATCACACCAAATGGTAGGTTTAACAGAAGAAAAGAAACCAAAATCTCTGAAAACTTTACATATCCAAGTCACTTCAGTTGCAGTGTGAGCCAGAGACCGATATTCAGCCTTAGTAGAAGAACGAGCTATTGTAGGATGCTTTTTAGCACTCCAGCTCACTAAGTTTGTGCCAAGAAACACACAAAATCCACTTGTGGATCGCCTATCAAAAGTGCAGCCTGCCCAGTTTGCATTAGAACAGGCCGATAGAGTGAGAAGACCTTTATGAAACCAGATACCATGTGAAGAGGTGCCTTTGAGAAATCTGAGGACTCTCTTGGCTGCTTGCATATGGGAATCAGTTGGAATATGCATAAATTGGCATACTTGATTAACTGCAAATGAGATATCAGGCTGAGTCCAAGTTAAATACTGTAGGCCTCCCACAATGGATCTATACTCGAATGGGTTGTCTAAGGGTATACCATTGTGATCCAGTTTGGCAGTTCCAAGAGGTGTAGAACAAGGTTTAGCACCCTCCATTTTTGTCTTCTGTAACAAGTCTATCAAATATTTTCCCTGATGGAGAAATAGACACTTTGTGGTGCGTTGAACTTCAAGACCCAAGAAATAATGTAAGGGACCTAAGTCCTTGATAGGGAACAAAGAACTTAGTTTCTGGATGAATAGATTGCACACAGATGAATTGGGACCACTAACCAATATGTCATCCACATATACAAGGACAATAACAAGAACTAGAACCTTGAGAAAAAAGAAAGATGCATCAGAAGATGATTGAGTGAAACCAAGAGACTGGAGAACGTGAAACAATTTATTAAACCCTGCATTTGGAGCCTGTTTGAGACCATACAAGGACTTTTTAAGTTTACACACATGATTTAGAAAGTTGGGATCACTGAAACTAGGGGGCTGATGCATAAAGACTTCTTCTTTTAAGTCACCATGAAGAAATGCATTACTAATATCTAGTTGATGCAAAAACCAATTGAATTGCACAACAAAAGTCAACAAAATTCACATAGTAACAGGGTTGGCCAAGGGACTAAAGGTTTCTTGATAGTCCAGACCCTCTTTTTGATGAAAGCCATTGGCAACAAGCCGGGCTTTGTACCTGTCAATAGTTCCATCAGGCTTTTTCTTGATTCGAAATACCCATTTACAACCGACAACATTCTGAGATGAAGTAGAAAGAACCAAAATCCATGTTCCAGTTGATAGAAGTGCATTAAACTCTGCTTGCATAACTGATCTCCAATCAGCAAACTTAGAGGCTTGATTATAAGTTGTTGATACATAATCATAAGAGAAGGACAAAGGATGTTTGGTAGCAGTATAAGCTTTGGGCTTAAAAATGCCATTCTTGGACTTGGTAACCATAGGATTAAGGTTTTAAACTGGTAAGGATGAAGATGAGGAAAGAGATTGTAAAGGACTAAAATTGGGTGGTGATAAAGAGACAGTAGAGGTAGGAGCGGGTAAAGAAGAATGGATGGAGTGAGAACTTGGTATGGCAGATTGTGAGGTGGAAATAGGAAATTACAAATCAATAACAGGAGAGACAGTAGAAATAAAATCAGATGATGCAACTGACTTGGCAGTAAAAGGAAAAGACTCCTCATCAAATAAAACATGTCGAGAGATATAGAGTCTGTCAATTGTCATATCTAAGCACCTATAACCCTTGTGTTGTAAACTGTACCTAAGAAAAACATACTGCCTATTTTTTCCATCAAGTTTAGACGTGACATAAGGTTTTAACCATGGGTAACAACTACACCCAAAAACCTTTAGCCTAGTATAATCTGGTAATGTATGAAATAATAACTCCGAGGGAGATTTTGCAAGACCAAAAATGGGCAACCTATTAATCAAGTAAGTAGCAGTAGATAGGGCTTCAACCCAATAAACCTTAGGAACATGAGATGCTACTAACAATGTCCTAGCTATTTCGACAAGATGTCGATGCTTACGTTCTACATATCCATTCTGTTCAGGCGTATGTGGACAACTGAACTGATGAAAAATCTCATGCAAATTAAGATAAGACTGAAAAGAAGTACTAGTGAATTCACCCCCTGAGTCAGAACGTATAGCCTTTATTTGATTACCAACAAATTTTTCCACATAGGTCTTGAAAGTTACAAAAGTAGAATACACCTCAGATTTTCTTCGCAAAGGAAAGAACCAGCTATATTTGGTGTAATCATCTATTAACAAAAGATAATACTGAAAACCACTCACATAAAGGACAGGGGCAGGTCCTCATACATCACAATGAGGTAAAGCTAGACTATGGGAAGTAAATGAACTAGCATGACGAAAAAGCAATTTATGGTTTTTAGCTATAGCATAATCCGAACAAAAGAAGTCAACCGAGGATTTACCTTGCAGTGCAAGCTTATTACCAGAAATCACTTTGCGAAAAATAGTGGTGGAGGGATGACCTAATCAACTATGCCAGATCTTCACTGGAGCTTTAATACTAACAAATGCTGATGAAGAAACTGAAAAATGATTACCATTTGAAGTAGAGCTTTACAAAGGATAGGATGCATCCCTAACCAGTCCCCACAAAAGCATCTTCCCTGCAGAACAATCCTTTATACGGGATCTATCAGAATCAAATGTCAATGAAACTGAATTATCTTTGACAAATTGAAAGGCAGATAACAAGTTGTGCTTCATTTGAGGAACATGAAGTACATTGTTCAATTGAAAAGAAGTACTAGGAGTATGTAACAAAAAGGAATGGTTGATGGACAGACCTTTACCATCATCAATATAGACTTTATCTTCACCAGTGTAAGGAGATGGAGAAAAAATGTTGGAGATGTCATTTGTAATGTGAGAGGTTGAGCCAGAGTCAATGAGCCAGGAAAGAGGAGGGGGCTTTGATGTGTAATGTGCACATATTGCACCAAGCTTTGCTGGATGGATTTTACCAAAAATTTCTAGATTCATGTGATCAAAGCAGTTTATGGCCTCATGACTGGAATTTCCACATATCTAGCAAGGCATACGAAAACCAGAAGAGACTGAACCACGAAAGTTGTAATTATGACCATAATTGGAACCAGAAGTGAAGCCAGAATTGTAATTGCCCCGATTATTGCCTTTATTTCCCCAATTGTTGGAAAAACGAGTGTTCCTGCCACGGTTTGAATTATACCGAAAAGAGTTTTGAAGTGGTGGATGTTGAGCAGAAAAAGCCTGTGGTGGTGTAGGAAGAAAAGGTGGTGTAGCTTGGGCCGAGAGAGCATGAAACGGTTAAGTGATGGCAGATGAGGCAATTTTCTTCCTTCGAGTCATGGAAAGCTCTTTTGTGGGTAATAATCCATGTAATTCATCAAGAGAAGTTGATGAGAGACGGAGCATGATAGAATCAATGAATGATTCGAACTCATCAAGAAGACCATCCAGTGTAGCAGCAATAAGATCACGATCTGAAACTGAAGCTCTGGCTGCAATGAGGGAGTCAGAAATTTCCTTAAGACGAGAACAAAGTTGATGAATATGTGCATCAGAAACACCACCAAAACGTTGCTCAAGTTTGAGCCACAGATCTCTGGATGAAGAAACACCAACAGTGAATGGAATGACTTCCTTCCGCAAAAAGTGTTGAATTGAACCAAATGAGAAGATTCTGATCATTCTCATACCAACTCTCGAAAGCAGGATTAAGTGATCGATTTGGTAAGAACGGCGCCGAACAAGGTTCAGATCCATCAGCGAGTCCAAGAAGCTTGTAGCGACGAAGAATTAGGGCAAAAAAAGCACATCATGGCAGATAATTCGAATGCTTGAGCTTGATTGGCACCATGCTACTGATGTTCTGAATCGTGAGAGAAGTGTATGATTAGGACGAATTAGGGTTTAAAGATGAATAATTGGGCAGAAACAGAGAAAAGGATTCAGGATGTGATGCCATCAGAGATCAAGATTAAGAAGACAAAATCAAGATCGAAGAACAACAACAATCAATTACTTACAGATCGAATAAGAAATCTCAGCGGAAGAAATCGAAGAAGATATCAGGATCGAAGAGTGCCGTGAGGCGATGGCAATGGATACCATAAAGAAACCAAAGAAAAGTAAAAGAGTTGTTTTACTGAATATTCCTCTTCTCATTTACTCACTTGATAATTACTCTTACATTTCTAGGCATATATATAGCTAAAGCTATGTACAAAACTTTCTCTAACAACTTGTAACAAACATAACAATCTAACCAACACTTTACAGCTGTAACAAGAATAATTGCCTATACTAAATGAACTGTCATGACTTAGCATCTTTATCTTTAACAACAACCAAACAAAAGAAATGATCCTTTCCCTTTTCAATCATGAGCATTCAATGAAAGGTGAATGGTTAAGATTTTTTTTTTTTTTTGTTCTTTATCCTCTCCCTGCCAATCCTCACCTTCTTATTCTTCTCTTCACCATTTCTCTTCTCCCAAATATTTAATTTCAGTGTTTTTTTTTTCAAAATGTCTAGTCGATCGACGTCGTTTCTGTGACGTATTTGTCTTTCCCATCCCATTTTTTCTTGACAGCGTTTCAACACAGTCGTCTTTGTTGTTGGTTTCAAGCAGAAAATCAATCAAACCACAAATTAAACACCCAAAAATCCAATAAACCTAGGGAGGGAGAAAGAGGAAAAGAATCGTTCAGATCAAAGATCTTCGCTTGGGCCGTCTTGTGAAGATCAGCACTCGAAGGCTCGAGGAGCAACCTGTTAAAATTATTTACAAAGAAAAATAAATTACTTGCAATAACCATTTCTAAAATAGGTGTCAAAAATACCACATAGACATATAACTGTAACAAATGATTTATCATTTACTCCAACCGAAATGTTAAAGATAACATGGAAAAGAAGGCTAAGACCATCTCCAAATGTGATGTCAAAATATGTCAACTAGGATTGAAAGACATTTATGTGTTCTCCACTAGATATGTCACATATGAGGTGGCATATGAGTCATTTGACTCCTTACTTTTTAGCTGACTTTTTTTAACAGCAAACATAGAAGGAGTCAAATATATTTAATTTACTTTTTTAATGCATGGGTCCCATTAACAACCAATAGAATAAAAGCTAAAACTAATTTGATTATTTTTTACTAGTTAATGTAACTCTAGATCCAATAAAATAAATATTTGACACATCAATTGGAAAATAAGAGGATTTAGCACTTGTATTCAATTTACTACATCAATCATCAAATAAAATTTTCACACATTATATTTGACGCTCTAAGTTGACATAAACAAAGAGACATCAAATTAAAAGCTACACTCAAATTTGATTTTTGTTATTTCTAAAGGCATTCCACTTGCCTTATCTTAAATGCTAGCATATTTATGTATTATTTTATTATTTTTAAACCAACAACAACCTAATTTTTATTATTTTTGTTTAAAAAAAATAAACGAATCAATAAATCTTGACATACCAAATAGAAGAAAAATATTGATAACATATCAAATTATCAAATCAACCATCAAATTTAAATTTGCTATTTTAAATTTAATGTCTTTTTCGAAAATGCTCTAGAGTACGACGGCTCCGCATTGAAAATCCCACAGAAGATAAGTCCAAATGCATTGGCCAAAAGAAAACTCACTAAACAGAGAAACAAAGAAAATGAATTGACCAAAAGAAAAACAAAATAAATAGAAAATAAAACAATTTAAGAATTTATCATTTAATATTAAGGGTCTATTGATAATTTTTTTTACTTGTATCATTACTGACTTATTGTGAAATTAAGCTCAATAATAATGTTTGTAAAACAAAATTGTAATTCAAGGATTTCGGGTACGTGGAAGTGAGTTGGTGGACGAAATAATGGATTGCAGTCAATGCATGGGCCACGGGTGTGTTGTTCCTCTTATTTGTGTTCTAATTGTTTGACACGTGTTGCTCAATAGGCCAAATTTAACACTGTTAGTTTTTTTATTAAATTAATTATAAATAAAAAAAGGAAATACAAAAACCAAAAATAAACTCCCGAGTTCCACCACCTTGAACCCATTGCTGCCGATCGGCGTACTACAGAACTAGCAAACATTCTGTCAAGTTATTAGGATTTGGAGATTGAAGAAAGATATCTAATCAATTTAATATTGGTGAAATCTGTAAGGATTGAACCAACGACGAAGTGTCGAGATTTAAACCGACGCAAAGACAACTCTAAGATTCGATTCGGCTTCGCCGACGAGAGGGAGGAAGAGGGATAAACAGAAAGAAGGGACGTTTGGAGTATAATTAGATCCTACATCCCCAACAAAGCAAACGTTGCCGATGGTGAGAAAATGCAGCAGACAAGCATGGTGGGGAGATTGGGGGTTGGTGGCTGCGAGACAATGTTGGTTGAGGAGGGTTGCTGCTGGGTTTTTGGTCTTGTTTAACTTCAATTCTTATTTTTCTAAAACTTGATGAAAATTTAGCAGTGTTAGATGTAAAGTTAAATTAAGGGACAAGTGATAAAAAGTTAGAATGGGCAGAGACAGCAGTCCTACAGCTACAGCTGACCTACAGTATACCTACAGCAGACCTGCAGCACACATGTGGCCTATTGCATGCCAGCTACGAAAACGATACCGGAAGCACGCCGTACTTATATCACTCCCTCCATATTTTTCTTATTCTTCTCTTTTTTCTTCTTCTTGTTTTTGGTTGTCGGTGGGCTGAGAGTTTCAGTGGGTTCAACTGTCATGGCTTTCTCTCTCATTTCCATACCATTCCTCGGAGCTCCAACCAGTACCACCAATGCCCTTTCTGGTCTTCGGACCACCTCGTCCTCCGTTCAATTTGTGATGCGCCCGAGAACCGCAAAGAAACTACGTCAGTCTCTCTCTCTCTCTCTCTCTCTCTCTCTCTCTCTCTCTCTATTTTTGTTCATTTCGTTGCTTACTGTTATTCAGCTAGAAAGAGTTAAGCTTTTTCGATTTAATTTTTCTACTTCCTCTCTCCCGACTCTCTCTCTGTAACCATCCATCAAATTGTGTGGCTGGGCAATTCCACCGACTTGGTAAGTCGGTTATGCTTGCCTATAAATATAGGTGAGTGTGTTGTAATGTAACTAAGTTAGAAAAAGTGGGAAAAAGATAGAAGTTAGAAGTGTGAGGGGTGAGAAGTAACAAAGCTTCTAAGAGTTGAGAGATTTTTTTAGTGTAATCGTCACATGAAGTGGTATACTGAATGTATTCATATAAATTATGGGATATGTGTATTAAAAGGTTAATAACTTAAAAATTAAAAAATTTCACCACTTACGTAAAAACACGTGATGTACTATCCGTGTTCCCGTCACAATTAAAAGTAGGAAACTTTAACGAAAAGCTTACGGCACTGTTCACTTTAACAAAAAACCACATTTTTACACTAAAAAGTCAATCCTGGTACTATTCATTTTACCCTTTATTTTGTCCTTATCATTAAAACTTAAAGTTTTCAAGTCCTTTTCATTAGTTTTCCTTTAAAAATATCTCCTAAGAGTGTAGGAGTGTTTTCTTTTGTATTAGTTTGTTGTGTGAGAGTAAAAAAAAATCTTTGTGTGTAATACTTGAGTGTTCTTTCTTTCTTTCTCTTGCCTATCAAACTTTCGCTGCGTTACATTTTTCGTTGTGAGATAAACATTTACAAAGTAGTTAAGTACTTTTAAGCCCCAACATCTTTCGGTCTAAAGACAACTTATTAGCTTCTGCAATCAATAACCAAGTTCCAAAACCTAACTTTTGAGCCATGCAGGGACCAGAACAGTCCTAGGCCTACTCTAACATTTTTTCATGTAGGGAAAAAACAAGAAGTATGCCTCTGATTTCCAAAGATTTTTCAGGGTATTAGGGTCACAACCAAAATTGGTTCCTTATTTTCTTCACTAGGTTCGATTTAAGGCTGGTGGCTGTTATGCAATTAATCGGCGTCACTGTGAATTTTGGGAGACTCAGGTGATCAGAAGAGGGAGAGAAAGGAAGTGGGCGAGAGAGCTCCCTTCATTCTTCCGCTTAAAAGGACTTTTATTTTGAATATGAGTCGTGATAATGGGCATGGGAGTTGAGTTGAGTAAGAGGATGACAAGAACGATGTCATACCAAACTCAAATGATGGTGGTTGGTAGCGCAGGGCAAGGCATATCTTTATTTATTTTTTAAATCAAGAAAGCGTTTTAGGGTGAGACTTTTGGGCCCCTCCTGAGTTAAAATTCTAGTTCTGCCACCTAAGACTATATCTCCAACCGAAATGGCTAAATATAGCCCCAGTTTAGAATTATAACCTTACAAAAAAGTATTTTTAAATCAATAGTGTCAAGCCATACTCATATACCATCTTCAATTGAATGAGCCAAACATAGCCCCTCAATAATTTGTTAGCTTTAAATTTACACTTTAAATTTATTGGTTAATTTAATTAAACTGCATTTGGATGCTTTCAAATCTAACCGTTGAATTTGAATCAATTATTGTAACTAAGGAGTTGAGGCCCTAAAAAAAACTACTAAAAGTGGTCATTTAGCCCCCTCCATTGGAGAAGGGCCAAGTACCCATGTTTACGTTTGCTGGAGTTGTTCTCAGGATTGAAAGAAACAATTAGGTATGTTGCTATATATGATGTACGAATACTTTTGTTTGGTCGTGTCCCGTATCTGATACTTGATTAGATAAGTATGATACTCTCAGATACTTGTCGGACACGTACTCTAGCCAACGGACATGGATTTGACTTGATGGATAAGTGTATCGTACATTTAGGATACAAGTATCCGGCTTTTAGGATACATTTACAGTTTAAAAAAAAAAAGATAATGAGGAGGAAAAAATTAATAGGAGACATTACAATTGAAAGTTGATGAATACATAGAGTTTCCCTCTAATTAAAACCTTGAATACAATTCTCACACTTCTTTTATTGTGTATAAAGAGGATTAGATTTCTAACTTTTCTTATCCAACAACTCGAATGTACGTGAATTTGAAAGATGAATGATGTTTTAAAATGTATATTTTTGTTGCTCTATATATTTTTACTTGCCGTATCCATAGCGCATCGTATCTTAATTTTTTCAGAGATTTTTCGTATCGCGTTGTGTTGGAGCAATATTATAAAATATGAAAAATAACAATATAATTCCAATGATAATAATCAAATTCACAACATCAATTATATGTGAGATTAACATAAACAACTAGAGAGAAAGTTAAAAAAATTGACAAATTTGGAGATTGAGGCTTGCATGAATACAATGTCCTAAAGACAGAATTTCGCCCCTACTCTTATGCTTGTAGTTCGGTAGGCGTCTGTCTCCCAGGATTCAACAATCTATAATCCGAAGTCAAAGCACTTCAATCTTCGAACTCTGGCGAACTTCATATATTCCGTACTCTCAAGACACAACTCGGAAGACAAACAAAGAATGAGAGAAACAAAGTAGGGAACCGCATTTCTCAAGAGTAAAAATTAACTCTAATTTTCTATATCTCTAATGATAATGGTTTCATGAGTTTATATAAAACCCAAGTACTTCTTGTTAAAGAGATGTAACTTTTCATCTATAAGTATACATCATTTGACAAGGGAACACACCTAAACAACATAACTTTTCTAGAAATTGGTTAACACTATTTTTCATCCAATTATTAAAATTATATATTACAATATTTCATATTATAATATATAATTTCCAACAATCTCCCACATGAATGAAAAATTAGAAGAATTTGAGAGTACATGCGGACAAGAGACGCATCGGGTGAGGTGTCTTTTTGACTTGAACCTACCCTAGTGAATACTTATCAGATTTACTTGGTGACACAGTGGATATAGAATCTTGAACTGTTCACCGCAGCAGTAAACCGAGACAATAAGCAACATACATCACTAATCCTAATATATTCCAGTTCATACGATTGTGTTCATTTTGGTCCTGAACATATCCCGGATTCATGAGAGCTTTAGAGAATTTAGCCATCTCATACTCATAGAAGCGACCCACTTATACTCTCACATAGGTGACCATTGATTAAGAATACTCTGCAATATTCCTCTTATTTATAAGATATCATTGTCATTAAGTATAAAAATACATCCTAAAACTTTTGCAGACAACACACTTCTTCCATCATAGGAATGAGGTATATAGTGTGTTAACTTCTTTGAATCATGCCCAACCAGTTTGCCTATTGAACTTAGACCATGGGATCTCCAATCAACTTTCGCCCGCTGATTCATTAGTTATGTTGGCTTTAGCCTCATTCCCTTCGATGATCAACTTACTCTCTAATCTAACCTTTAATAATTGGTATCGCTTAGGTTGACTATCTTTAATGATGTACACAATTCATCTTATGAAATTATATTTCATATAAGAGTAGTTGTTTGACATTATTTGAAATGTCAAGTCCTCAAAATTATATTAGGACTTAATTACTAAGTAATTTGCTAACATTAAGCAAATGTCGTTCAATTAGCAAATTACTTTTAACCAACCCCACAATTCTTTCATAATTGTAGTTTCTTTTAATGCTATCATTAAATCGATCACATTTTCCACTTTAAGAAGTAAGGAACAACTAAGATAGACTCTATCTATCTTTTTAGGCCTTCACACCTCACTAGAAATTATGAGAAAATCACTTCTTGGCTTTCATTCTTTCCTTACTATGACTAACATGCATGACCCAATGGCCATGTCCATTCATATGCTTACTTAATAAGCATCATTATGTCAAATTCAAAAATGCGAAATGTCTTTCACATTTTCAGTATGCTCTTGTCCTTTTTGAAAGACCCCCACACTTTCACGATTATTTCTTTATATTACTATCACTTTAAATGACACTCAATATCATCTTGGGCCTCTTGTAATTTATAAATATATCACTTTGAAGAAAGCATATAAATGATTTTGCAACATTATTATCACTATATGATAATACATCCAGTCGGTATGTAGAAGTTTACATACTAGCCCATGAACACATTTGAATATGTCAATGACTAGTTGGAAAGGTCATACCCTTTCGCTTTCAAAAGCAGCACTTCAAATGGCATATTTTTTCTTTGAATCACACATGGCAGATTTCAATTTTCAATTCTACCACATTACAAAACCATCCATTTGTTAAATAATTGCATCTTTCTGCAACTTAACCGCCACATGGTTCAATATAAGTCTTGGAGCTTGACCCCATAATTAAATAGGCATCTTTTGACGTTGATAGATAACTCATCTAAAATGAGTTCAGTTTATCAGTTTATTTTTGTTGCTTCTCAAAGCCAAATTCATCCACTTTCTGGGTTCTTATCATGACTGAAGGCTAGACCCAATTTTGCATATGCACACATATGCCTGAGTAATTGTTCAATTTTCTTCATACGCCTTCCATTCTTTCCATGAATGGACAGACACTTACATATGAGTAGTCTGCACTCATCTTATATTCCATGATACCATGGAAATTGGGTTCATATCTTGTACTGGAGTTTTCCAACTGTTTCAATACAAATTTAAAACAACCCCATTTTATTTGGGTATTCACTCTTCATCAAGAGCTTTCGCTGACATCTTTATGAAAATAAGGATTTTCTCAACAAAAACCTATTAATCATCCTCGTGCCTAATCAAATATTGATCTCCTTTGTCCCAAGAAAGAAACATTGCATCAATCCACAAACTGGTACATTATGGCCCTTTTATATTTGCAAATAATGCAAAATTTTGTATGACTATTGAAGAAAGTTGAGATTCCAACATATAACCGATTGACAATATGGAGAACAACCCAATTCCTTATAAGGTCTTGTTATGTTTCTCCTTTCACTGATGTGGAACCCCTTTTGTCTTCACATCCTCACAATCATACCATTTCACTTGGCCTTAGTCGACACCTTTCTTCATATAAAGGAGACAAACATTGAATCTTTCTGGAAAATAGAATCTCCATCTTTTAATTTCTATGTAAAGCAGTTAACAGAGACATGTACATAAAGTAACAGCCAAGTATGAGATTTCTATATATGATAGAAGTTATATAATTGACAACAGCAGCAACAACAGTGGCGGCATGCATAACTTTATTAGGCCTCAAACTTTAAAACATTGCCTGATCGCGACATGCCCAGAATGCCAAGAGAAATCAAATTCAAACTAACATTAATTTAAAAGTAGTTAGATTATAATTTCTAATAAATATATAGAAGACAAATAACCTTTTATCTTAATCATCATCATCATCATCAATAAATCCCAAAATTATTGTATTGTTTTGTAAAACCATATATACAACTTTCATTATAATTTCCAATATTTTCATTGCGAATCTCTAAAACCCTAGGCTTTACTCATATAATTTTCCAATTATTGCATAATTAAATTTCTGTCTTTAGATTGTTGGAGCAATATTAGAAAATATGAAAAATAACAATATAATTCCAATGATAATAATCAAATTCATAACATCAATTATATATGAGATTAACATAAACAACTAGAGAGAAAGTTAGAAAAACTGACAAATTTGGAGATTGAGGTTTGCATGAATGCAATGTCCTAAAGACAGAATTTTGCCCCTACTCTTGTGTTTGTAGTTCGGTAAGCGTCTGTCTCCCAAGATTCAACAATCTATAATCCGAAGTCAAAGCACTTCAATTTTCGGACTCTGGCGAACTTCATATATTCCGTACTCTCAAGACACGACTCAAAAGACAAACAAAGAATGAGAGAAACAAAGTGGGGAACCCTATTTCTCAAGAGTAAAAATTAACTCTAATTTTCTATATCTCTAATGATAATGGTTTCATGAGTTTATATAGAACCCAAGTACTTCTTGTTAAAGAGATGTAACTTTTCATCTATAAGTATACATCATTTGACAAGGGAACACACCTAAACAACATAACCTTTCTAGAAATTGGTTAACACTATTTTTCATTCAATTATTAAAATTATATATTACAATATTTCATATTATAATATATAATTTCCAACACCTTGTTGGTGTCGCATCCTATCACCATATCCATATTCGTATCTGTATCATATGCTTCATAGGTCTGTTGTAATATAAATTTGATATTTTACTTTTGGATCAATTCTGAAAGTTTTGGTGTTGAATTTCAGAGGTGCAGGCAGCTGGGAACATTACTGGGAATCATTTTTGTGTTACAACTTTTGGGGAAGCTCATGGTGGTGCTGTTGGTTGTGTAATTGATGGATGCCCTCCTCGTATGCCCCTCTCCGAAAAGGATTTACAGGGTGACCTTGACAGAAGGTATTCGACGTCGAGTTTGTGAGGCATTTGGTCTGGGATTATTGCATGCTGGCAACATTAGTTTCGTTGGATATATAGGTGTTTATATCGGGACATTAGTACATTCTATGCAATAATCATGGAAAGCTTCCTCTAAATTTGTTGAGTTCTCATTTGTTTTGATGCAAATTTGTTATGAACTTATGGGTTGTCAGGAGGCCAGGTCAGAGTCCAATTACTACCCTTAGGAAGGAAACTGACACATGCCGAATACTTTCGGGAGTTCATGAAGGTTAGATCCTTGTGGAATTTGTGTATGTGTGTTTTTATTTGGGGGTGTGGTTCCTTTTGTAGCTGTCTTCAGTGGCGTGTATTCTATTTGATGTTATAACTTATAATTTACTGCAGGAGTGACGACTGGGACACCAATTCTTGTGATCGTACCCAATACTGATCAGAAAGGACGTGTAAGTATCCAGTCTAGAGGGTATATATATGAAGAGGAATGAAAACGGGTGGAGGGTTTAAAGACTGATATTTATTTGTAGTTTTCAATCTATTTAATCATGCAACCATCGCTTTAGAAACTAGACAAAGCTTAAATATTTTGAAGTTCATCTCCGTATTAAATGTGTTGGATGCATGGTGCTTGTTTGTGGTGCCCAAACATTTTGCAGACAGATTAGATAAGTTGACGAACACAATGTGAGTGCTGGGAACTTGATTAAATAGTATTTTGGGTGCTAGAACTCGTTATAGGGTTTACTGTTGTATTTTCACTGAGTCATGATATATAGGATACTGTACATTAACCATCACATTTATACTCTGTATAACTGAGTCAGTTGTACAGATGAGCAGAGTTGTATCAATTGGCGTTCTTTATGGTGCATGGAAATAACTCTGTCGATGGAATATCAGGTTTGTGACGAAATGTCGGTAGCTTATAGGCCTTCGCATGCAGATCGAACTTATGACCAGAAGTATGGAATCAGATCAGTGCAGGTAATGGTGTTAAGCTTCACGATTAAAGGTTCACACGCGTATTTTGGAATTTCAGATACATAAATCTTAACCTAATTTGAATTAAAGGGTGGTGGTAGATCTTCTGCTAGAGAAACAATTGGAAGAGTTGCTGCTGGAGCCCTTGCCAAGAAAATCCTCAAGGCTTTCTCAGGAACTGAGGTGGTTGTAATAAACTATGTGTATCCTTGAAGATTCCAGTTCGTTTTATCATTGTTTTTCTCCTTATTGTAGTATAGCCTTGTCGAATTGCAAATGTGCCCCGCTATTTGTTTTAATTTTATTTTTACCTGATAAACTCAAGATGGACAGGAAACACCTGACTTACAGATGTCACTGAATGACTTAGTGATCTTTCTGCATAGGACATCTGAGGACACAACACTTGTGTCCACCCACGTTGTTCGCGTCTTTGGATTCTTACGAAAATACATCTTCATTTGCGTTCAAAAATTACAAACTTATTTAAACCTTGAGAGTATTTCCGAAATGAAAACATGGTTGTTACTTGTTGGAAAATATTAGTATGTTGTGATTATTTGGGTTTGGTTGTTAGTTTAGTATATGAACTTACCATTTGAATTAGGGTTTCTAGGTTTTGCTATTTATAAAATATAGTTTATAGTTTAGTTTGAATAACAAATTAGTCACGATGTAGCTTCTTGAGTTTTTGTAATCATTCTGGCATTCTTGTCTATTAATAATATTCTTATTATTTTATAGTCTTTTTTGTTTCGCACTCTGATATTTAACTACTAACGTAAAATTTTTGTGATAATTTGCTCAATAATTGATTTGAAAATTTCCATCAAAAAACTACACGTGCGATTTTTCGTTATATTAGTGATATCATCTGCACCTTCTTTTACTGATTGCAATTCTTGTTATAAATTTGACGACTTTTCCCTAATGTTTGTCACATTTCAGGTCCTAGCTTATGTTTCACAAGTTCAGAAGGTTGTGCTGCCCGAGGAATTGGTTGATCATCACACTTTGACACTCGATCAGGTGCGATAATGGATATTAATTTAAGATCTTTCGTAGCAAGCCATTCGAGAGTAGCAACAAAAAATGGGAGTCCAGGAAAAGGAATAACATTCCAATCTGTCTCATTCCTTTAAAAGTGAAGTGCAGACTAACTCTGACTGTCATTGTAGTCCATAAAGTAATTACCCGGAGGCTTCTCCATTCATATTCAACCAGTACCTCACATCTACAAACTTAAGTACCTAAATTTGCAGCATGACGTTTTAGGCTTTTATGCTTGCTAACGTTTACAAAAAAAAATTCTGTGGTTGTCACATTATCTACCTCTGTTTTCCGAGTTATTGACTGCGAAAGTATCCGCTCTCCCAAATCTGGGAAGAAATTTCCCTCTTCACGAAGTTTCTCCTAATTGGTTTCCGACCTGTAGCTGACCAATTGGAAGAGATAGTCTCTATGCGAATACCTTTCTTATTCGAGGTTTCAGACTTTCAAGTACCAGGCTTTTGCTTGCTTTTTTTAGATTTAACTCGCTTTCGCTCAGTTAATGCATCTTTGAAGTACTTAGTGACACACATATAACTTTTCTTATTCCCCAAAATTCTTCTGAATTTTGTGTTTATGAGCGGTGCCCTAATCAGTTGTGCATGCTATTGAAAAATATTAGTATTTTGGTTTATTTGAATGTTTGGTTTTCTGGGCTTAGCCTATTAGTATTAGAGTTTTGATTTCTTACCTTTTAGGATTATGGTTAGTTTATTATAAATAGCATGCTTGTTATTCAGTTGAGAATAAGTAAGTCACAATGTAGCTTCTTAGGATTTGTAGCCGTTCCGATATTCTTGTTTATCTAATAATATTTTATTTTGTAGTCTTGTTTATTCCACACTCTGATATTCAACTTGATATCAGAGCAGGCTTGATCCTCCGAGGTTAAATCTGTTCTCGGTAGCTAGTTTGTTTGTCTTGTCATCTTCTTCGTTGTGATTTGTTTTCTCGCTGTGTTAGGGTTTTGTAGTTTGAATAAAAAATTTGAAGTCATTTCTATGCACAACCCAGACCCATTTGAACCTGCTGTTGCAAACTCACTGAAATCAGTCTCTGCTTGACTGAGATCATCGTTGTGCACTCGTTGTTTGAACCATCCACCACTGCTGCTGCGTCCAGACCCGCACCACCTCGCCACCCTGCATCCAGTCTGAAACACCTAATGACCCGCACTTGAAGTCGGTGCCTGCGCGCCGCGTCGGATCGGATTTGATGAACCTTTTGCCGCCTTGGTCCCAACCCTGTCACGCCGCCAAACCTGCATTAAACCAGCCACCATCCTGCACCAGACCGTCAGCCACTAGTTTGATGTCGTTCTGTCCAACGCCATCCTCGTACCCACCATTTGCACACCTTCATTTGAATCTGCTGCAGTATTCCAGACTCGCACTTGGACTTGTTTTCTCTGGAGAACATTGCCCATAAAGAGAAGTTGAAAGGCAGGAGAAAAGAAAAGGAAGAAAAGGAAAAATGAAAAGAAAATAAGAAAGAGAGAGAAAAAAAAGAAAAAAAATTTGGCTGTTTGTTTTAGGCCCACACGGGCAAAAGAAAAAAAATGGTTTAAGTTTGTTTTTTAGGCCCGCAGAAATTGTTGGTTGCCCTGTTTGAGATTGTTTTGTGACTGTCACTTGAGTGTTTGGATCCGTGACCACTTGAGTGGTAGAACTTTGTTTTTTTTTTTTTTCGTTTGTTGCTCTAATTGAGATATTGAAATCTCATCCGTTTAGTGATGGGTTCTTTCCATACTCTCAACACTAGCCAGTCAAGAATCAAGAACCAGTTTACCAATTTGCAATCAAGAATCAAGAATCAAGTCAAGTCAAGAATCGAATCAAGTTAAGTTCGCAAGTCAAGTCAAGTCAAGTTTGCATGTCTGCAAGTCCGCCTAACGAAACCAGTCTGCATCTGCTTGTTTGCAAACCCATGTCGTATACCGCCATGAGTTTGACGGGGTGTTGGAAAATATTAGTATTTTGGTTTATTTGAATGTTTGGTTTTCTGGGCTTAGCCCATTAGCATTAGGATTTTGATTTCTTACCTTTTAGGATTATGGTTAGTTTATTATAAATAGCATGCTTGTTATTCAGTTGAGAATAAGTAAGTCACAATGTAGCTTCTTAGGATTTTGTAGCCGTTCCAGCACTCTTGTTTATCCAATAATATTTTATTTTGTAGTCTTGTTTCTCAAATCAGTTGTGCATGCTCACTCATGGAACCTATAATTTTTGTTCTTTTGTGACATATTGCCAGATAGAGAGTAATATCTTTAGGTGCCCAGATCCTGAATATGCAGAGAAGATGATCGCTGCCGTTGATGCTGTCAGGGTGAAAGGGGACTCTGTTGGTGGTGTTGTCACGTGCATTGTTAGAAATTGCCCACCGGTATACTCTCTCTCTCTCTCTCTCCCCCTCATCACGTGTATCTATTTGCAAGCACACGTCTTCAATTGAGAGGGCAGACTCTTTACCTTAACCACTGCAAAGTTACATTGCTCTTTCAGTAATTTGTTTAATCTTCAACAAGTCATATATGGAGAATTGACGCTCATTTTCTTGTATCTCAGGGGCTTGGTTCGCCAGTCTTTGATAAACTTGAAGCAGAATTGGCTAAAGCTGCTATGTCAATACCGGCAACAAAGGGATTTGAAATTGGAAGTGGATTTGCAGGTTAATATTCACCAACTTTCTGGGGTACTTAAATTGGACTTGATGATTGAAGAACGGTTGCAAGAATTTCTAGTATGACGGACTTTTTAATTTTTTTTTTCTCCAACTATATTTTGAGTAAGTTCTTCTTGTTCTTGAATACCTAACAGGTACCTTTTTAACTGGGAGTGAACATAATGATGAGTTCTATTTGGATGGTCAAGGAAAAATCAAGACAAGAACAAATCGCTCTGGTGGGATACAGGTACTTCTTGTAAATTCCCGTTACTTCTTCTGAAAGCAGAGTAAGTTGGTAAAATGTTTTGTTGAGCATCTCTTTACACTGAGATTGTATATGCTGGCAATCAGGGAGGACTATCCAATGGGGAAATCATAAACATGAGAATAGCTTTGAAGCCAACAGCTACAATTGGAGTAAGTCTCACCTCTCTCGCTCTCGCTCTCTCTCTCTCTCTCTCTCTCTCTCTGAGTACTAATTCAAAAAGAATATTGGTTTCCATGCTACGTATTCATTATTCCTGTTGTATACATGGTCAATAGGAGAATCTTGAACCACACTCGGGTCTTTCTTTCATATATATGTAAGTTCTTGTCAAATCAGAGAACTGTAATTAACTGACCAATATGTCATGGTGATTCTGTGGTATTTGTGCAGAAGAAGCAGAATACAGTGACTAGAGATAAAAGGGAGATAGAACTTAGAGCCCTTGATTGCTATGATCCTTGTGTTGTTCCGCGAGGTACGTCTGTGAATGATATCCGAACTCTCATGCAACATTCTCTACGCACATTCCTTTTGTCGAACTTGTTTTCCTTTCTTTTATGCATTAGATATAATTCAACAGCAACAAAGCCTTATTCCACTAAGGGGGCTCGGGTATCAATCATAGAACGCCATTATCCTCAGTTTTGTGCCAAGTCTTCCGTTAGCTCTTAGTACTCCATGTATTTTCGTAAAGCCTCTTTCTAAGTCTTTCTAGGCATTCCTCTACCCTTTTTGTCCTGGGACTGTTTCATTATCGCATTTTGTGTATTAATTACATAAGCCATCATAATTTCATACTCTCTCATTTTTCGTCCATGCTTACATATGTTTTGCTTGGTGGAATGGCGCAGCTGTGCCGATTGTGGAAGCTGCAATAGCCCTTGCACTCGTGGACCAACTAATGGCAGATTTTGCTCAGTGTCACATGTTTCCTATCAATCCCGACCTACAAGACCCTGTGCGGCAGCCATTGGTTGAAGCAATGGAGGCAGCTGCTCTGCACATTTGAAAATAGACCAACTTTCTAGTGACACTGTCACAGTGGAGTAAATGTGAGAGCTTCAACTGTTAGTTCAAGAATGATGTGTTTGAACTTCAACTTTGAAACTGAACGCAGCTCACTCAATTGAATCCAAAGCTGGAATCTCCCCTTTTCATTGGTCACAAGATATGAAAAAGGGAAATTTTATTCGAACCATATATAATCTATTTCTACACCTGGTTGATTCTCTACCGTCTACACTCATATTATTTTTTAATTAAACTATCAAATGTCTCTTTAAACCTAAATTGACTACCTAAACAGAACTACCCTCACAAACCCAATTCAATATGTTAATTTAACTTTAGACCAACTTAGAAAATAAAAATCCAAAATTAACATTCTGCTATTCAAGGCGTAAAGAGAGCAATCAAATGAATGATGTTTACCACAATATGTGAGTGATCATTCAAAAGAGTGTAGGATATTCCTCTTAGTGTAGAATAATGTCGTTTGTTAAAAAAAAAAAGGTGTAAAGAGAGCAGTCAAATGAATGATGTTTATCACAACACAGATATGTAGATATATAGATATTCAAAAAGTGATAACTTATTGTAGTCTCTCTGTCTAAATAACTACAATTACTCTCAAATTCCAGCTAGCATTAGGAATTTCCCAAGCCTTACTCATCTTGACCTCTCTAGCTCTGTCTTTTCTGGTCAAGTCCCTTCTCAAGTTTCACTGTTATCCAAGTCGACATACCTTGATCTATATCGCAATCTTGGTAGATTGTCAAAAGATGAGAATCGTCCCTTGTTGAAACTTGATGCATCAGATCTTGGCAGCCTAGTTCAAAACTTAACTAGTCTAGAAGTACTTTCTCTCAACTTTGTAAACATATCTTCGGCAATACCTCATTCAATGGCTAATTTATCATCTTTGACAGCCCTCCTAGCCCTCAGGAACTGTCACCTGTTCGGTGAATTTCCGGTGAGATTATGATGTCAGTGGATTCACAATGGTTAACAGTGTTGATTACCGACTCACAATAGCAACAAAAGGTTTGGAGCAATACTATCCAAAGATTCGAGAAGAAGAATTTGCATCCTTTGATATCTCAAGCAACAACTTTGAAGGGAAGATTCCAGAATTCATTGGGAATCTTAAGGAGCTTCGTTCACTGAATCTTTCCCACAACATTCGCACTGGTTCTATCCCGTCATCCTTCGGAAACTTGATGAAGCTTGAATCGTTAGACCTCTCACAAAACAAGCTCTCAGGACGGATCCCCCAACAACTGATCCAACTAACTTGTCTTGCCCATTTCAATGTCTCACAACAATCTCACAGGTCTTATACCACAAGGAACCCAACTTACTTCATTGAATATCACTTCATACGAGGGAAACCCAGGGTTGTGTGGAGATCCATTGCCAAAGAAATGCGGAAATCCTAAGGCCCCTTAACTTCCACCTTCAACCATAGACGAAGGTGATTCTAGCTTAGCAGGGATATTTGAATTTGATTGGAAAATTGTTTCGGCCGGATGTGGAAGCGGGTTGGTAGTGGGAGTAGTTCTTGCAGGTGTTGTCATCACAAGGAGGCCTAACTTGTTTCTTAAGATTGTTGGAACGATCAGACAAATGATAAGAAAAATATAGAGTTACAATGTTATGCATTTGTTGTCGTCATTTGTTTTCTCAGTTGTGGTCTTTCCTTCTCTTTCTATATGTTTAGTTATAAGTTTGTTTCACGTTATGTAAGTATACGTCCTCCTATTTTCTTGTATTTTCGCTTTCTTTTGTTTATTCTCTTTTTATTTTGAAAGATAAGGTTTATGTCATTCTGATTAGGTGTAACTTCTTTTTTTGATTCAATAAAATTTTCTCTCTCACCGTCGATGTTTCTTTAAAAAGAAAGAAAGAATGTATTCATGCTTTTTAGCTTGTAGTTGATTGTGTTGTTCAAGTTTAAGACTATACTCTATGTATCATATTGTTTTAAGTTACATCAACGTTTGTCGTAACGTTGAGTTTCTTTAACAATAAAAAAAGGAGATGCAAGTAATGTAAATAAAGTTTACATGTTTTTATAAAGCACAAGGACCAAGAAATCTCTGACCCACCTCACACAAACTAAAGATTCGAGTCTCACTTTCTCTTTCTTAATTGATTCAGATTCTAATCTTTAGACTCCAGAGAGGATCTAAATAACCCACCGAAATTCTCATAGTTCTTGATCTATGAAGATACGTTAGCTGCTCCCAAAAAAATTGAATTGAAAAATAAAGAAAATAGAAAATTAAATAATTCAAGGTTTATTTTATGGGGGTAATGATTGAAAAATGAGGAGTTGTGGGCTTAGAGGTTGGATTTGGATCCTCTCCTGAGGTCAAGGGGCTGAGCTTTCTGAGCAAATTATACGGATTGTTAAATTTTGATTCAACAACTACAGTTATTATAATTTTTAAAGAAATTTCTTTTTTTATAGCCTTTGAATTAAAATCTAACGGTCCACCTGTACGCTTTGCTTAGAGAGAATCCAAATCCCTTGGGGGTAGGTGGAAGGGGGTTGGTGGACTGTATGGCAGCTACGAATACGATACCGGCAGCACGCCTGACTTTTCACTCAAACATATATATCACATCTAAATTCTCAGCCCACCCACTCCCTCCATATTTTCCATACAAATCACATTTTTATCACCCGAATATTTTAAATCGAATTCTCATCTTTCCTCATCTTCTTCCTTTTTCTTCACGTTGTTTTTGGTGGTTGGTGGGTTGAGAGTTTCAGGGGGTTCAACTGCCATGGCTTCCTCTCTCGCTTCCAAACCATTCCTCGGAGCTCCAAGGACCGATGGGCTTTCTGGGTTGTGCTCCTCCTCCGATCTTCGTACCCTCTCGTCTTCCTCCGTTCAATTTGTGATCCGCCCGAGAAACCCCAAGAAACTCCGTCAGTCTCTCTCTCCCTGATTTTTGTTCATTTGATTGCTCAGTGTTGTTTAGCTAGAAAGATTTTAGCTTTGTCGTTTTGATTTCTACTTCCTCGATTGCAATGTGTGAGAATTTTGTTATCTGCATTGCAGCAGCTACTGAAATTGTTTCGTGCACAAAAATCATGAATCTTTCACTTTAAAGACTACAACTTTAATTCCCTTTTGCAATCACTACCCAAGTTCTAAAATCTAAGTACACATGTTTACATTTGGTCGAATTATTCCCGGGATTGAAAGAAACAATTGGGTCTGCTGTAATATAAATTTCGAAATAAATGGAATTTTGATACGTTAGAGAGAGTAGTAAGTTACAGTTTTCAGATCAATTCTGAAAGTTTTGGTCTTGAATTTCAGAGGTGCAGGCAGCTGGGAATACTACCGGGAATCATTTTCGTGTTACAACTTTTGGGGAATCTCATGGTGGTGGTGTTGGTTGTGTAATTGATGGGTGCCCTCCTCGTATGCCCCTCTCCGTAGAAGATTTGCAAGGTGACCTTGACAGAAGGTATTTGATACCGGGCTCACCCTTGTCATGTTCATTTTAAAGTTTTTGGGGTAGCTGAACGACGCACCTGACTTGTGTGTTATGGAAGTTGTAATGGGTTGATGCCTACTTTACGTTCAATTTAAGGATATTTTACTAGTATGTCTTTTACATGTTCAATTCATCGTAGAGTTTGTAAGGTTTTTGGTCTGGGATCATTGCATCCTGGCACAATTAGTTTCCTTATATATATAGGTGTTTATATCGGGACATTAGTATAGATCATTCTATGCAAGAATCATGATAGCTTCCTCTAAAGTTGTTGAATTCTCGTTTGTTTTGATGCAAAATTCTTATGGGCTGTCAGGAGGCCAGGTCAGAGTCGAATTACTACCCCTAGGAAGGAAACTGACACATGCCGAATACTTTCAGGAGTTCATGAAGGTTAGATCTTTGTGGAATTTGTGTGTGTGTGTTTTTATTTAAAGGGGGTGTTCCTTTTGTAGTTGTCTTCATTGGCATTTACTCCATTTGATGTTATAATTGACTGCAGGAGTTACAACTGGGACACCAATTCTTGTGCTTGTACCCAATACTGATCAGAGAGGACGTGTAAGTATCCCGTGTTAGAGGGCATATATATGAAGAGGAATGAAAATGGGTTGAGGGTTTAAAGACTAATATTTCTTCGCTTGTGGTTTTTACCTTTATTTTTTCTGGGCTATGGAATTTGTAGCATTCAATCTATTTAATCATGTGCATATCTGTATTAAATGTGTTGAATGCATGATGCTTGTTTGAGGTGCCCAAACATTTTCCAGGCAGATTCGATAAGTTGACGAACACATTGTGAGGGCTGTGGAACTTGATTAAAAAGTTTGTCTTTTGGGTGCTAGAACTGGTTAAAGAGTTTACTGATATTTTTCTAGTATTTTCACTGACTCATGATATATAGGATACCGTAGATTAACCATCACATTTATACTCTGTATAATTGAGTCAGTTGACATTCTTTATGGTGCATGGAAATAATTATGTCGCTATAATTTCAGGATTATGACGAAATGTCGGTAGCTTATAGGCCTTCACATGCAGATCGAACTTATGACCAAAAGTATGGTATCAGATCAGTGCAGGTAATAGTATTAAGTTTAACGATTAAAGGTTCACAATCGTATTTGGAATTTCAGATACATAAATCTACCTAATTTGTAATTGAAGGGTGGTGGTAGATCTTCTGCTAGAGAAACAATTGGAAGAGTTGCAGCTGGAGCCCTTGCCAAGAAAATCCTTAAGGCTTTCTCAGGAACTGAGGTGTGTGTAGTAAACTATGTGTATCCTTGAATACTTGCATGGTGATGCCCGAGACTCCAGTTCATTTAATCATTGTTTTTCTCCTTATTGTAGTATTTTGTCAAATTGTAAATGTGTCCTGCTATAATTATTTTTTATTTTTCCTGATAAATTCAAGATAGACAGGAAACGCATGACTTACAGTTGTCACTGAGTGACTTATGACTGTTCTGTATATGACATCTAAGGACACAACAGTTGTGTTCACCCACGTTAATGACGTCTTTGGATTCTTACGAAAATACATCTTCATTTGCATAGAAAAGTTACAAACTTATTTAAACCTGAGTTTTTTCAAGAAAATCTGAAAATGAAAAAATGGTTGTTACTAATGTTAATTTTCTGTGATAATTTGCTCAATAAATGATGAAATTTTCCACTAAAAAAAATTACACATGTATTGGCATGTCCGAGTGCTTAGGCTTTTGGAAGTGGACTTGCCAGGAACCCCATGTCCTTGTCAATACATGACACTCATGTCCCTGTCCTTGGACCATAGTGAATGAGTACCTGAAGTTTGGAGTTTTTTAATTATTATTGTCCTGCCTGTTGATTGAAAGAAAAGTTTCCAAACTTCTGTTGCTGATTGTGTGTCATAGATTTAGTGATATTATTGGAAACTGTGTCCATAAATTATCATCTGCACCCATTTTTACTGATTGAATTCTTGTCATAAGTTTGAAGATTTTTCCCTAATGTTTGTCACATTTCAGATCCTAGCTTATGTTTCACAAGTTCAGAAGGTTGTGCTTCCCGAGGAATTGGTTGATCATCACACTTTGACACTTGATCAGGTGCGATAATGGATAGTAATTTAAAATCTTTTGTAGCAAGCCATTCAAGTGTAGCAACAAAAAATGGGAGTTGTATGTTGATGCAAGAGTAGCTAAAGTGCAAACTAAACTCTGAATGTTATTGTAGTCTATAAAGTAATTACTGGGATGCTTCTCAGTTCACACTCAAACAGTATCTCACCTCTACAAACTTGAGCGCCTCAATTTGCAACGTGACATTTTAGGCTTTTACGCTTGCTACATTACAAATTTTTTTATGGGGTTGTCACATCTACCTCTATTTCCTGAGTTATTGACGACAAAAGTATCCACTCTCCCAAATCTGGGAAGAAAATTTCCCTCTTCACGAAGTCTCTCCTAATTGGTTTCCCACCTGTAGCTGACCAATTGGAAGACAGACTCTCAAAACGAATACCTTTCCCTTACTAATTGAATCCAGTGTTATTCGAGGTTTCATGTCAGAATCTCAGATCCAAATTGATTCAAAGCAAGAAAGACAAGTACCAGTCTGTTGCTTGCTCTTTTTAGATTAACTCATTTTCTCGCAGTTGGTGCATTTTTGAAGTACTTATTGACACACATTTATCTTTTCTTATTCAACAAAATTCTTCTGAATTTTGTGTTTATGAGTGGTTAATCAGTTGTGTGTGCTCACGCACTAAACCTTTATTTTTTATTCTTTTGTGACGTATTGCCAGATAGAGAGTAATATTGTTAGGTGCCCAGATCCTGAATATGCAGAGAAGATGATCGCTGCCATTGATGCTGTCAGGGTGAAAGGGCAATCCATTGGTGGTGTTGTCACATGCATTGTTAGAAATTGCCCGCCAGTAATCTCTCTCTCTCTCACTCTCTCTCCATGTTTCTGTCTGCAAGCACATGTCTTCAACTGTTTAGATTAGGGGGCAGACCGTTTACCTTAACTACTGCAAAGTTGTATTGCTCTTTCAGTAATTTGTTTAATCTTCATCAAGTCATATATGGAGAATTGACAATCATTTTCTTGTATCTCAGGGGCTTGGTTCACCAGTCTTTGATAAACTTGAAGCTGAATTTGCTAAAGCTGTTATGTCATTACCTGCAACAAAGGGATTTGAATTTGGAAGTGG
Organism: Crataegus laevigata; assembly: GCA_963580275.1. Classification (NCBI taxonomy): domain Eukaryota; kingdom Viridiplantae; phylum Streptophyta; class Magnoliopsida; order Rosales; family Rosaceae; genus Crataegus; species Crataegus laevigata. The sequence goes on from OY756951.1 coordinate 10,202,296, forward strand.
ATTTGCAGGTTAATATTCAAACTTTTTGGGGTACTTAAACTGGACTTGATGATTGAAGGACAGTTGCAAGAATTTCTACTGTGATGGAGTTTTAATTTTTTTTTTTTTCTCCAACTGTATTTTGAGTAAGTTCTTGTTCTCAAATACTATGCCTAACAGGTACCTTTTTAACTGGGAGTGAACATAATGATGAGTTCTATTTGGATGATCAAGGAAAAATCAGGACAAGAACGAATCGCTCTGGCGGGACACAGGTACTTGTAGATTACCGTTACTTCTTCTGAATGTAGAGTAAGTTTTTGTTGAGCATCTCTTCTACACTGAGATTGTATATGCTGCCAATCAGGGAGGACTATCCAATGGGGAAATCATAAACATGAGAATAGCTTTCAAGCCAACGGCTACAATTGGAGTATGTCTGACCTCTCTCTCTCTCTCTCTCTCTCTCTCTCTCTCTCTCTCTCTTTGAGTACTAATTTGAAAGGAATATTGGTTTCCACTCTACGTATTCATTAATTATATGTATTCTACAATCTGGTATTATTCCAATTGTATATATGGTCAATAGGAGAATCTTGAGCCAAATCCGGGTCTTTCTTTCATATGTATGTAATTCTTGTCAAAACAGAAAACTGTAATTAACTGACCAATCTGGCATGGTGGTTTTGTGCAGAAGAAACAGAATACAGTGACTAGAGATAAAAAGGAGATAGAACTTATAGCCCGTGGTCGCCATGATCCTTGTGTTGTTCCGCGAGGTACATCTGAATGATATGTGAACTCTCATGCATCATTCTCTATGCACATTCCTTTTGTCAAACTTGTTTTCCCTTTTTCCTGCTATTAGATATAATTCATCTAAAAAAAGCAGCATATCGATTAGGAATGTGATTTGGTCTTCTATGGTCTTTAATAGCAAAATTTGTAATAATTACATAGGCCACCTTCCATTTCATACTCTCTCATTCTTTGTCCTTGCTTACATATATTTTGCTTGGTGGAATGGCGCAGCTGTGCCGATGGTGGAAGCTGCAATAGCCCTTGCACTCGTGGACCAACTAATGGCAGATTTTGCTCAGTGTCATATGTTTCCTATCAATCCCGACCTACAAGACCCTGTGCCGCAGCCAGTGGTTGAAGCAGCGGAGGCAGCTACTCTGCACATTTGAAAGTACACAAACTTTCTGTAGCATTATATACGTTCTGTATCGGTGTGAAAATTCATGGCGGTGAAAATTCGTTGTCATGAAACCTTGTATGGTGTGGACGGCAAACCAAAGTTAACAATACAATCTCGCGAGACACTGTCACACTGGAATATGTGAGATGTGTCAACTATTTTTTCAAAAATAAGTTTTGTTCAATCATTCAATTTGTAGAAGTAAATTTGAGCCGATAAAATTCTTCCGTAATATCATTATCAGAGTTATTTTGTTTTAAATATGTGAAACAATTTGTTGTTTTTTCGGTCGAGATACGGAATAAAGTTTGAGAATGATGTGTTTTAACTCCAATTTTGAAACTAAATGAAGCTCACTCAATTGAATCCAAAACTCGAATTTTCCCCTTAGCATTGATCATGAGATAAAACTATATATCAAAAGAAAATTAGTAAGGAATGAAGAAACCAAACATTGTATCAACTTTTTGGCCCATAATTCTCTCGGACTATGACCCAAAATAGGGACTTGGGCCGAAGAGAAATCATTTGAGGCCCAAAGTCATACAAGACCTAAAATGTGAAGTCCAAACTAAGATGGAGAGAAAGGGATCTGAGGACATTATGGCACGAGTTCACCGTCATAAAGTTCCTCTAAAAGTAGGAAAGTCATCTTATTCCCTCTATATTTTCTAATCACGTGATAAGAGAGAGGAGAAGCCCCAAGTTACACGTCAAATCTCAAACATGGCCAACACATGTAATATTATATATTAACACGAAAAGCCCAATTGATTATTCTAGGTTGTCAATTTCATTTACCGACCAGAGAGAATAATTACCACCTAATTTCATCTATAAAACTATGCTTCTTTAGGACTTCTTCCCACTAAGCATGATAGTTGGTGACCTCAGAAGGATTTACGACCTTTTTTTTTTTTGGGGCGCGGGGGCGGGGGCGGGTAAATTCACGTCTTTTTTTAAGACTATAGATTTCATACTCTTTTGACCAAATGAAGAAAAAAAAATATTGACTTTTTATTTTTCAGTGCATATCATACACCCGTGCATGATAAAACATTTTGGGATGACGTATGCAAAAGCTAGGCCTGAAGGCCAAAAGCAGATTCCCTTACAATGTTTGGTTATCCGAATATTGTTGAAGAAAATTTGACCCAAAAAAAAATATTGTTGAAGAAAACGAGCTAACATTAGTTTTGTCATACATAAAGCAGGCGACTAGACATTGTACGGACAGGTGAAGTGACTAAACAATGGCGTTAGGCAACATATTTCAAATTACAAAAAATATTAGGGTGAAGTGCTGATTTAGTCTCTAAATTATCATCTCAGTAAAAATTAAGTTCCTGAATTATTTTTTGGGTAAAATAAGTCCCTAAATTCATTAGAAATTCTTAATTTCATCCCTACTATTATTATATTCAAAACTATTTTATCCAATTTTTCGTCAACTTAAGTCACTTAACACACTTTATAGTGTAATACTATCATTTGCTCGTCTATAAGTGTTTAACATTTCATATAGGTTATGAATGTAATATCTAATTTACCCTCAAAAGTTAACTTACACTATTTCTTTATGAAAAACTACCAATCTATCCACTAATGTGTATCACATGCAAGTAACGTGACTTAAATTGACGAAAATTTGAATATAGTAGTTTCGAGTATAACATTAGGGATGTAATTGACAGATTTTTATAATTCAGGGACTCATTTTTCTGGAAAAAAAATTAGTTTAGAGACTTAATTTTCACTAAGGTGATAATTCATGGACTAAATTGACAGTTTATCCAAAATATTAATGTGGGTTTTTTAGAGATGACCACTGACAGATACCTTTTTTAAAAAAAATTATAAAAAAAAACGATCAGTTGGTAGCTTCGTCGAAGCAGTTCACTTTTTTTGGTGGCCAGGAAGACTCACATAAACATTTTAACCTCTCCATGAACATCATCATATGATTCACCAGTACCAAGAATCAAACCCAAGATATGATGTGTGAAATACGGGCTTAGAATTCGTCCACAACCACTAAGTCATCCCGTGTTTGTTTCCACCGACAGATATACCCGAGGTGGTGTCAAATATCTCATTTTGGTAAAAGAGATTGAGGTGCTTTGGCTCTCTTATGGTGGAGTCATTTTCTGCTACATGGTGGTAATATCCCTTTCAAGTTAATGCGGGCGGTGGTTTAGAATTTAGGGTCTAGGGTTTTATGGAGTGACTATTGCTCCCTGTTCTAATAGTGTGATTCGAAAACAGGATTTCTGAGTGCAGGATAAAAAAAAAATATCACTTAAATTACAGGATCTCAAGTGCAGGTATAAATTGGCAATGTCATATTAAATATTACGTAAATTATGTGAAGGAGGTTGAAGGGGAAACGTACTCTTTTCAGTTAAGTGCAGTTTGGTTTCAATTGAAATGAGAGAAATGCTTTATATATGTGAAAGCATGCATGCATGCATATCCTTAGATATAATTGTGGTGTCTACTGTCTATCATCATGATTTACTTAATTAATTATCTTATCTCCAATAATACATAAGGTCAAGTCTATTATACGCTTCTTTTCATCATTAATCTGACATTATGTTTAACAAGAAATTTTTCAATGTTGGGATATGTGTGATGAAAAATTAAGAACTTAAAAAAACTAAACTGTCCACCACTTATATAACAATACATAGTATACTATTTGTATTCCAGTTACAACGAAAACTTTCTCATGTTTTGACAGATAATTACTGTTTGCGACCTGACATGCACCAGTATGAGCTAGGTGGTACATGAATACATAAATAAATTAATTAGGATGTATTAGCTTCCTTCTTGATTGATCGATCCTGACAATTATTGATCGTTGCATGCATGAGTACCTAATTTTCCTTCATGAAGCGTAGACGCATGCAACCAACTCGATCGACCACATAAACCTAGAATGCTCGATGACTTTAGTAACAATCACTTAGCAACTACTATACCTAATTAATTAGGAGGAACAGATACATACATATATATATAGGAAAATTATATTCACACACCCCAAATTACTTCTCCCACACTTTTTTAATTTTTTAATATTTTTCTATCAAGTGTTAGTGGTGTGTAGAAAATATTAAAAAATTAAACAGGTGTGAGAGAAGTAATTTAGGGTGTGTGAATATAATCTATATATATATATATATATATATATATAATAGTATATTTTATATATTATATATGATATGCGTGTAGGTAAATCTCCCACGATATTATGTTCACCAAAAAAAAAAATTAATTGATTTGTTGATGCTCACTAAAGTCTAAAGAGATGTCGGCTTTGGATATATAACCAGGATTTAGGTGTGCAGAGGTATTATGATTAATTAAGGATGATAATTATGTATAGTTTGAGAAAATTTTTAGTGTGTTTGGAACACAAAATGATACTTGTCATTATATAAGTGGAGAGAAGTTTTATTTTTCAAGTTGTTAATTTTATAACACGAGTATACACTTGTATAATGACACGTGGTGTATTACTTCATGTTCCAAACACATTGAAAAATCTCTTTTATAATCCTACACCACGTCATCATGTCATGTTGAATTATAAAATGATTTGTCTAGCTAACGAACGCTCTTGTTTAAGCTAATTATAATATAATTATCATTATACGAGAAGGAGAGGGAGAGAGGTCTGTGTCATGTCATGTAGGAATTAGGATAGAGACGATCGAACGCTTAATAAACACTAGTTGGCAAAAAGAAAAAATAGCACCATGCAATATTGAGAGATGGTTTACCAACCAAACCCAAATACAAAAGCAAAACAATACGAAGATAAAAATACGAGAAGAAGATGTCAAAAAGGAAACATAATCTGTACCCTTTACTTTGTTTTGAACAAGGACTTAGCACCAAATTAAGAAATGACATTCGTACAACGACTTTGCCATTTTCCCATCTCCATCGTAACCAAAATGATACACGCTTCATGCTGCTACATCATCACCAAATAATATACGGGAATCTACTTTAGTGATAGTGGTTAGGTTCCTCTTTTATATTATGATTAGCCCTGACAAATCAGTCATGTTTGTTGTGTTTGTGTCGTTTTTATGTCATATTCGTTATTTTAACAAGTTGCGTCGTGTCAAATTCGTTATCTTAATGAATTCTTAATAGGTTACTCAATAACAATTCGGTTCATTAATGGGTCGTGTCGTTTCGTGTCAAGTTAATGGGTCTTGCAAAAAATTGTCATAGCTAATGTCTAGATATGACAAACGATATCTTGTCAAGTTCGTAACAAGTGACTTGATAACGACTCGACTCGTTAACAGGTAAACCCGAAACCTGCTATTATCGTATTATTTATGTCAGATTAACGAATCATGTAAGAAATTGCTAGGTTTAATTATAATCTTATATAAAACGTAATTTCTAAACCAATCACGCTAACATGAGACGCTCACACGAAAAGTTGTATAACTTTAACTAAGTTGTTTACGTATTGTTTATCAAGCTCCGCGTGAAAGGAGCGACAAAGCCAATTTACCATGGAGATTAATTAGGTTTTGATGGTAGATCATTGCTTTGTCGCAAGAAAGGTTATGGAAAAGGGAAGAGGTCAAAAGAGAGGATTCACTTTTCTTTTCATAAATAGGCCGGAAAGGTTGTCAAGCATTGGGTAATGGCTAGGGATTAGACATTGAATATAACTTAAAATGCAAAAGGGGGAGCCACTGCCGACCTCACAATATGCTTTGGTTCATGTGAAACTTAATTTGGTTGAACAAGATTAGGCGCATCCTCGAGTGCAATTTCTTGTGTACGACTAACAAATTCTCGTCGTACGCTTATCATAATTGAAACTATTTATATATTTTTTTTAATTAAATCAATTGAATTAGAGATCGTTTAGTGGTTCATAATATCAAGCAAATCAATAATTGATAACAATTCCGATGCTCATGATTAACTGCTCATTTATTTAACACATATAGATCACCAAACGAAACGTCAATTCAATTTTTTTTTTAATCTTACATTGTAATCATTGGACGATTCTGGTTATGACATAAGTAACAAGAAAATCTATTAATCACAAATAGGCAGACTAGGAGAGCATCCGAGGGCGCACCGGTTCGACTTGGTGGGTCAATGATTGGTTAATTTTCACCAAAGCCAACTTATGCGGAGTAATATTGGTCTAGTCAACCTTTTCGCTTCAAGTTGTTGTACTAATTGTGTCGAAATTTGGTTAAACTGGATGCTTGCTTGAACATAAAACCTGTGTAATTTTCTTGCCTGTAGTAGTCATCCGCGCGCGCGCGAGTAGCAAAAATATTGTGGCCACAGTGAGAAGATATGCCCACACTAAAGAGGTAGGGTTTTTATTTATTTTTATAATTTTTAACAAGCTATTATATTTACGTTAAGAGGTGGAGAGTGGATTAAATCTCACAATGGTTGAGTCATAATAATGTAGTTCAAATTCGCCTTTGGCGAAATCTGAACCTAAGACCACTCACTTACAAGTGAAGAGTAATACTACTAGACCATAGTACTGAGTGAAACTAAAGATGTAGTTTTAACGAGTGTCACAGGCTTCACCAAAAATAATTAGACAGAATTGCCCCTCAAACAAAAAACTACAAAAGCAATCCAAAATAATGCATCAAATGTGGTAGGGGTATTTTCGTCATTTTAATAGTATTTTTTTAATAATCAATTTTTTGTGCAGTTTTTTTATTTTTTTTATTTATTTTTATTAGTACCTCACAATAGGATAGCAATAATGTGATTCAATCAGTTGTTCATTAAATATTATTTTCTCTATTTTTAAACACTTTCAAAATATCTTAAGAGATGTATAATGACGGTTATAAAAAAAAAAGGTCTTTCACACAATGTGATTAAATTAGTTGTTAAATGATTGGTTTTTTTTTTTTTTGAGCAAACGATATTATTTTACTTTTCTTTTGTCAATTCAAGCATATAAATACATTTAAAATGTGTAAGTCGCGCGTAGCACGCCGTGATTCAAAAAATGCATTCTGCACACAGCTAGTAATTATGAACAAGTAGTAATGGTTGCATGAGGTCTCAAAAGTTTACTTTCTTTTTTAGGAAACTTTATTGGACAACTTTCTTTGGTCTTGAGAGATTTAGAGAGAGAGGAGGATCCTCTTTTTCCAATTTTTTTTTTACCGACTCTTTTTCCAATTGAGTAACACATTTTGAATTCCCTGGTCATGAGATAAAGTGCCATGGATGAAAAACAAGTTATATTTTGCTATCAACTGTACACTTTATCTCAATTTTTGCTTTTGGCCTTTTGATCAATCAAACAACTGTTTCCTCCTCAAACTTAATAGTTGGTCTAAACACTAAGGATAGGGAGCGGAAATATGTGGCTTATGTATTCGGTGACACGATAAAACTTATTTGGTAAAGATGAATATTGCGTATAATATAAAGTTTATTAACAGTTGTGAAAACTATTCATAAGCTTTATAAGTTTCATCTCTCACAAATTACTTAAATCCTTTCTGGTGCATTTCAACGAGGGACATATAACTTAGGCTATATTATTGCACTACAAAAACTAGACAAATATACTTGAAATGAGTGGTTGAGGAAAATTTCAAATGATACCATGAAATGTGTCACTTGTAAGTCCTTAATTTATTGCCTTTGCAGTTCATTTGTAGTAACTAGTTTATTGGTGGTGTTTTTATAGTAACTGACATACTCTGATTCAGAATGTCTACGTGTCTATCCGAGTTGTGATGTGCTAACCGACGCTGGGAGGGTGACAAGCCATAAAGTATGGTTGGTGTGTAAAAGTTTGGATAAATTTAAACTTTAAGTAAAGTGACCATACTTTATGGCTTCGTCACTCTCTCGATGTCGCCCAGGATATCACGACTTGAATGGATACGTGGACATTATGGGTCGGGGTATGTCAGTTTGGTATCAGAGTCCTGACTTGGCTCCGCATGGTTGCCGATGTGGATTTCTCACGTGCGACCCACTAATTGGGTCCCACATGCAAAGGCATGTTGAGTATCCTACATCGGTGAGGGGGAGAAAGAAAGAAGAATTTAAATATGGTTACCCCATTTCAACTAACAACGAGGTTTTTTGTAATAAAATTTCACACTTGACAGTTTGGGCAGGTGACAACTATCAAGTTGGAGACAATATCGATGTTGTTAGAAATGAGGTCCCAGCCCATCTCTCTAAAATTTGCAACATGGTATAGTTTCTTAGTACTTTAAAGTCTCCAAACTTAGGAGAAGAGAACCTGAATTCGCTCACAATGTAATTACTTTCATGCCTATTATTATCGCTTCAAAATAGTTATCGTTTTTTGAGTGTCAAATCACAACTCTATTTTTGTTCTTCTATTTTGTTCTCAAATTGTATATTTTAGAATTACGAGTATTTTCAAATGAGATGTCAAATTTTAGAATTTAAATTTGACTATCTATGTGGCATTTTAAAATTTTTTAAAGTTTTACTCTCCACAAAATATGTCAAATTAGATTACAATTTTATTACATTAAACTGTTACAATAAATGTTAAAAAAAAACAATAATAAAATTAACAAAATGTAGTTAATAATCTATTACAAAAATTCGAAGCTGCTGTCATTTTTTTATTTGCAATCAACATGCCACATCAAATTTGACTTTTCAATTAAAAATATTGTTACTGCTTTTTTTTTTTTTTTTTTACCATTAACACTAATTTAAATATTTTGACATTGGCTTTGAAAATGCTCTGAAATGATCGGCCATGTATATGTTTAGCCTTTAGAGAGTGGATTCTGGTGCGTACAGTAAGTGTGAGTGTGTGATGATACAACAAATATTTGGGTCTGAACAAAATCTTCACTTTCATTCTATTAAAAGTAGCGAAAGAATTTGTTCATTGCAGCCGCGCTGACCTTCATGCGCAGATAACATGACAAAAAAAATTCAAACTGGACAACCCTTTCCATCTTTGGTTTTTTAAGTTATTAATGCCAGAAACTTACATCGGGCGGATATACTATATTATAGCGTCTTATATTAATTATAAACCGTCACATAAAAACTCGTGCAAACCGTTATATGATTAACACTCAACATCACAATGACATCGTATTCGTCCAATAAAATTCCACAGCAACCAGAACAAAACAACCAAACCAAACACTTCTTTAAATTACAAAAATGTACAAAAAAAAAAGTTGAAACTTTCTTTAAACGATTCTGCAACTTCAAAAAAATAACACACTTCTTCAACATGCAGGAAATACTACTTTTCTCATCTAACCCTGGAAAGCTCCACCCATCAACAACTAGAAGGGCCCCCCCGACCCCACCCTATCCATGAGAGATGGATATGGTCAGTTGCTTGAAAAATATACGCCACACCCTGAAAATTACTCTTCCCACCCACACCCTCAAAATTACAAAAAGCCAAAGGCAGACAAATAGCTTTGACTATTTTTTCAACCCTGGGTCTTCCTCAGTTGTATAGGCCCTATAGGGTAGCTAGCCCACCAACTTGAGACAAGGATGAAAAGACAAGAAATGAAAAAACATCTTGGGGGAAAAGTGAAAAATACAAAAAGGAAAGGGTATGGTAAGAAATAAAAAAATATGGAAGCAGATTTTGCCACCCATGATGAGCACTCAATTTTTGAAACTGAAAATTTGATATCTCAAAAGCTTTTGAAGCTCTCTCACTTTGGTCCCTTGCCGTTGTATAAAGGTAGAGACTGGGAGACCACAAATGCATGTCCTCTGCCAGGCAAACAAAATCCCACTCAGATCTCTCTCCCCTCCTCCCGGACCCTCCACCCCTTTCTATAAACTAGCTACTAGTCCTTTTCACCTTTACTCTTCTCCTGTTTTTTCCTCCTCTTTTTGATGACGTCTCTCCATTATCCTGCAATATTTGGGACAAAATATTTACTGTGATGGTTCACATCTACAGCTAGAAACATACATTTGAATTTCATAAAGTTAAATGATTTGCACTTCAATTTTCGCAAGTCCGTATGTTCAAACTGAAGGACGTTAATCTTTCATGCTAAAATCAATTGGTAATAAAGAGAACGAACCAACACCTTATAAACCATTTAAAAGATTTCTTAATTTTCCGATGCGAGACTTTTCTTCTACGTACTCGTACAAACTAACTACAAGTACAACGTGGAAAAGTTAAAGGAAACAGAGAGAAAAGTTTGAACAAAGAAGAGGATTGATGAAAGAACCAATGTAAAACTTTAGAAATTTGACCAATTTGGCTTTTTCCACAGGTTTTACCCCTTGTCTGTTAAAACTTAAAAGTTAGCTGGGAGGTGTACTTACTGACACTTAATTTGCTAGTCCTTTCTGGTTACCAACCCTTAAATACTTCTTACCCCACAGGTTTACCCCCATGTGATTTTCCATACAATTATTTACTGTCTAAAACTCCTTCAACGAAATTATCTTCATCCTATGATCCTAACAAAACTTCTATTACGCTCTAGTGTATCCTATGGACAGCAATTTTCGACCGTTAAAGCACGGTCCTAATCCTCTAGGCTCTACCTAACATACAGGTCCAGGTCTTAGTGATTGATTAAACAATGCCTCAAGCATATGGCCCCAGTGACTTGTACACGAAATAAACATTTCAATCTATGTCTATGTCAGGAGACGGTTTCTCATAAAGCATTAAGAAAGTTATGGACCGCGAAGCACTACGTGTACAGAATCTACAGACATTGATGCATCAGTGAAATAAAAATTCAGACATGGAAATTATTTCAAGGAATGTATTTGCTTAATTCGTGCTCGGCATTTAAGTAGTTTTAAGAAGTTGAATGTTCCAGTTCTAAATTGGCAAGTTGGATGAGGCCTTCACCCAAATAGGCACTGTCCTAATTCCTGAGGGCAATACCATGCCATTGCATGGATGAAGGGAGAAGAAGCAACCCTTTCTCTTTTTTCCGGACTACGGACATTGCCTTAAGGAATTAGGGCCACAAAGATCTGATTCCCTGACAAAATGACCACAACACCCTTCCCTCCTCCCATGCCTATACAAAAACTCTAGTGTCGGTACGCCGACAGCGGATGGGGATCTAATTCATATATATATATATATATATATATTTACCTTTGTTTTTTGTTTTGGTTTCTTGTGTATACAACAACAACCTGGTTGTTGTAAAGGAGGAAGAAAATGACAGGTCTAGGCCACAGAGAAACAAAAGTTTGAGAATTTTCAATGCATAGGTGTCAAGGCACCTAATTAATCAATGTCTGTAACCCTATTTGCTGACATGTAATACCAAACAAATGATAAGATGGCATGTAAACATTATTAGTGGAACCCCTAATCTTTTTGTTAATTTAGTTTAATTAATAATATGAATCCCACCAACAACATTTCTTATTTAATTTGTTAATACTGTGCATGCCTAGCATGATAAGATAAAACAAGCAATTAGGGGCCAAGACTTTCTCCCACTCCAACAGTGTCACAACTACAGAGAGTACTCGTTCTAATTATATTCTGACAACCAATCATATAGCAGATCTACCTAAATTTCGTGACTTTAAAAGATTCAAAAATGACAGAAAACAGATGATAGGGATATGCACGAGTTCTTTAGTCAGCATGCGTCAAACTCAAATGCAGTACATGAGTCCCACTCATTTGAACCGTAAAATTAGTATTATTTTTTAACCGTTAGATCTTTGGTTCGAGAATGGAATACCCTTGAGCACCATTATCACAAGACAAGTTCCTATTTGTTTTCTTCAAATTTATGGGGCCTGAGCACGACATAAATACAAATGAAAATTCGTAAACAGAACAAAAGGCACGGACCTTTGAGTTCCTATGTTGTTTTGGGAGCAGCTTGCTTGAAGGCAACAGTGGGAGCTATTCTGCAACTCCTCCTCTGATGCTCGAGCACCAGTTCTCCGGCAAACCAATCGAGCTTCTCGAAATTGCTCTGCTCGCCGATCCTCTTACCGCCAAAGAGCACCGATTCAACATTCTTCTGTTTCAGCATTTCCTCTGCCACTCCTACCAGCTTCTTAACGTTGTTAGGACTTGGGTCTGTATCTACATTTGGCCCGCAACGTCCTAAGCTTGTCCCATTTGCCTAACATATTACGAGTAAACATCCAGTTATTAACCATTTTTGAAAAACTAATTTCTAAATTGGTCCAAAACATAGACATGCACACCCACTTAGAAATTTAGAATTCAACCACAGTTGGTGCCTAAATTATGATATTCCAAACCAAATAAACAAGAATTTGTACAAACAGATGCTTTGCTCAAATTTAATATTAAAATTTATAACCAAGCAATGCACAAATTTGGAAAGATTCTATTGCTAATAAAAAAAAATGTACCTAACTGTTTGAAAACAATTTGGATTTGGGTGGGCAGCTCCAAATTCCAATTTAGGACCACCCTCATAGATAAAAATATACCATGATGGAAAACAGAATATGGCAAAAAGTTGTGGGTCAGTTACAACAACCTTTTTTTTATCCAAGAGTTAGAAACAAGAAAAATATTACAATTAAGTCCATTTCATTTTCTAAAATGGAGAGAAGTGACCACAGTCAAATTAAAGGGAAACCCCACATTCTTTTTAAAAGCATTAAAAATTTAAGATGTGTATTCAATTGAGATTTTTAGGGATTTTAATTTTTTTAATGAATCTAGGAGTATTCAATCAGGATTTTAATTGATTCTCTTAAATTCAAGGTGTATTCAATTAGAATTTTAAGATAGTTTATTAAAATTCTTAGAAATCTAGGTGTATTTAATTAGAATTTTAAAAAAATTTATAAATTTCCAAGTGTATTCGATTAGAAATTGATTTTAAAGAATTTGAGAAAATTGAGGAATTATAGAGAATTAGAGAGATTTTGTAGTGTGTTCTAAGTATCTACAAATCTCACATCTTCTCATGAGATTTTGAGAGAATTAAATCAAAATTTTATATTAAATCTCTATAAATCAATTAAACTCCATAAAAATTCATGAATTTATAAATCTATTAAAGTCTCTCAAATTCTCAATTGAATACACCCCAATATAAACTGCAACTTAAATAGTCTGAATATATACGGGTTGTAGCTAATTACAAAAATGGATGTTAATTAAGGTTTATGTAAATTGTGACCCCATCTCTCCAAGCATTTCTACATACTTACTAGTTACTGCAGTAAAACAGGTTCAGAAATCCACAGAGTAATCCAGGTCAAGATGGTCCAACTTTCCACAGCAGGGAAAAATAAAGTCTGACAATTAAGGTAAAAGAAAAGGGAAAGAAAGTAAAAAAAATAAAGGACCGCTGCCCCAAGAAGCAAGCTTCAAAGGTAATAAAATTTAACGCTAAGAAAACAGAAAACAGGGGAAAATCATCAATTTTCTCAGGGAAAATCAATGGGATGCAATTGCAGTGGGACCAAAGTTGCTAAGTAAAGCAAAAAAAAAAATATTAAAAGCCAAGAACCGAACCAATTTACTGAGACAAACGTCAACTTTAGGCTTTAGGCCTAGCTGTTCTACAAAGACAGAAAGTCCTAATCGGCTAACCTACTCCGGACCAACCAAAATCCCATCCCTCTCGGTCCTTAAATCTAATCGAAAAAACAAAACCAGAGCTCTCTCAAGCTCACACAGGCCATATCCCTATTCATATATCGCCTATCACGTTACGTGAGATGATAATAGGAGAGAAAAAAAGGTGTTTTCCGCACACTACTAAAAGTTCGCAAAATATAAGTGTGCGGAAATCATTTTTCGGTGATAGCAAAATTTTGCTCCATTTGGTCTGTGCACTTGCAGCATAGCAACATTTTGGATCGGCAATGCCCCCCACAACACTCCACACGGGTGACGGGGCCAAAGATTTTACGTTACAAAACACCAGCATTTAATTGCATGAAAGCGAAACCCATGCCTCCGGCGCAAGTTAGCGCCCTCTACACGTGTGTGCCTACACATTTTACATGTCGTTCTTAGCAGTACCCAGCCTGGCTAACAGTGTCGTCTCGTAGTCAGTTGCAACAGAAACGGCAAAAAAACAGCCAAACCTCGAAAATTTAACTCCGTGACAAAAAAAAGAATAAAAACTGGGAATTAAATGCGCGCAGTGCGCACGTTAGTAAAGGCGTGGCGTTTTTCGTACCTGAATGCGCACGTAGTTGCTGCTCCCCGACTGACCAAACGCCATGGCGATGGACTGGTCTACCAGGTCGGATGACCCGTCGCCGGCGATTCGGGCCATGGGCCGAGCCCATTCCTTGGCTCGCCACTTCTTCACTTGCTCGTACTCGTACCTCGCTTCTTCCAGAAACTGGCCGCTTCCTATGGAAAGGACCATTATGTCCTCGACCCCTCGCACGAACGGGAACTCCTGCTTGTTGTGCAGGACGTGCGTGATGGCCGCGGCGGTCGGGTTGCTCATGGCCAAGCCGCCGTCCACGGCCAGGCACTTGGTCTGGTTGTTGACGGACTGCATTTGGACCGGTTCGAAGACTCCCGGCTCGGCTGACGTGGCGCGGCAGACCTCCCAGAGGTGGAAGTCGTAGCTGTCGGTCTCGAGCGCGTCGGCCCTGGAGAAGAGAAATGGCGCCCTGCTGGAGAGGTCGTAGCACGGAATTAGAACCGGCTTGAGCGTGTCTTTCAACGTCAAGGTCCTGTCGTCGTCGACAAACGCCTCTTTCATCACTTTTTCCAAAGCGGCCGTGGCGGACCCCGTTGAACCCGAGCCCGAACCAGAACCTCGAATGAGGCGACGCAGCAAACCGGGGGAGGAGGCGGAGGTGGAGAAGCGGTTATTGTTGAACAAGCTCTTCCCGTGATCGGAGAGGAAGCGCCACGTGTCGTCCGCCTTGAAAATCGGGCGGGCGTGGTCTCTGGTGGCGAAGAGCATGGCGGCGAATATACCTCCGACTCCAGCTCCAGTGGCGACGTCGAAGTAATCGGCGATTCTGGCGTCCGGATTCCCCGATTTCTGCTTCAACGCTTGCTCAAGATACGCCAAGGCCTTTCCGGAGAGAATCCCTCTCATTCCTCCGCCGCCATCGATGCTGAGAATGCATATTTTGCCCCTCTGGTTTTTGATCGCCGCTGCGCCATTTTCAGATTGGGGATGCACGCCCACCAGCTGGGCGGGGTCAGGTTTGGAGTCGGAGACCGGCGTGGGGGACGGAGAGACCTGTTTGGGAACCCAGAGCTTCTGATCGTCGTAGCCAAACAGGAACTTGCTCTCCAATATCGAGAATATCTCGTAGCTCAGCTTATCGGTGTCGATGCTCGGCTCCTGCATTTCGGTCCGAGTCGAATTCATCATCGCCGCCGTCGTCCTCCCCCAAAAAAAATGATCAAAATTTCGTCAACCAAAAATCTCGGATTAAAATTTTCTGGTTTGATCAGACAAAAGGAATGAATTTCACTGCCATTTTATTTAAGTCTCCGAGAAGGAAAATAAGAGGGAAAGAAGGGGACGAAAGAAGGGAAAGAAGGCACGCCAACAAAGCAGCATGAAAAGCTCAACCAACGCGAAAAACCAGAAAAGCCAACGAATTGCAGACGAAGAAGAAGAAGAGGAGCAACAACGCAGAGCTCTGCAGACTCGCAGAGCATGTCTGTTTATTATATACCCCTTTTATTTTTTTTATTCAAATTAAATAAATATCAATCACGAGACGATGTCGTTTTTTGTTTCACCCCTAGTAGGTGGTTATTTTACCTTGTTTTTTACACTGTCCAGTGGGACAGGGACGGTTGAGGCCGTTGGTTTTGCTCGTCTCGTTTGATCGGACGGTCGGGAGTCCGCGGACTTCTGTTCGTCCGTGATGAACGGTCAATTGAGGTTAAAAAGAAAATCTCCATCTTTCGCGCCCTTGCCGTAACCGCGTGGGGCCCGGTTGCCACATCCGTCGGTGAGAGAATGGAGAAGCACTACTGCCGATGCTCGTCTCCCTCTTCTGTTTTCCATTTGGGTCTAAATTATAACTTTTTCTATGACAAATTTGACCCTGATTAGGCTGGTGTTGTGGGCGCCCACTCGTGTGTTTACGTGCTGACGTGTAAGGTGGGGTCCGTTGTTTGGTCAATGGGATTTCCTTTTCCTTAATACGACGGTTAATGGTGAATAGTAAATACCACTGGCTGGTATTTCATATTAATATATGAAATTAAGGATTTAAAAATGATTACAGAAAATACCACTGGCCGCACACATTTGAAAGACGTAGTTGATTGATGAAAAGACTTTTTTTCTTTAAAATACTGCATGTTGAAGCGTTTTTTTTAGAACGCTGAGTATTGAAGTTAGGCATTTTCCCTCTATTTATTATAGCTTTCAAATTTTTATAATGGATATTGATGCTGCACTCCTAAGTTTACCTCTCGCGCATTCTTATTAATTTTGTATTGAAAATTAATGTGTGATCAGCACTATCATTAAAATCGATGTGTAAAAAAATTCATTTGTCGACCGGGCGTGGGAACAGTGAGCTCTTCTGGCCGGTTGGGTTGGAAAATTACTCTCATGATAGGTGAAAGGTGAATTTTACAACTGTCACTCTAATAAGTAAATACTAAATATGGAAATAGTGGATAACATTTGTTACCCATTAGAAATAAATTAATAAACAACAAAAAATCACAGAGGTTTTTTTTTCTTTTTTTAATTTCTTTTGTACTATAGGATGGAGACAATTGGTTGAGGAAGTTGACTGAGTGATCGCCGATTAACCACGATCATGTTTGGGTTGCCCCTCCGGTTATGCCAAATTTCACTAGTCCTCTAGGTTTCTTCTTAAAAAGTAAAAGCGATATTCACATGTTTTTTTACTTTTTATATATTCTTGTTAATTAAAAATCATTGATCTTCGCCACAAGCAAGACAAGAACTTTCTTAAAGGAAAGTGCTCTCTATTATGGTCGCAATTTGACCTGGTAAACAAATCTTGTTTGTCTTGTTTATGCTTTTTTTGTGTCATACTCGATATCTTAACGGGTTATGTCGTGTCAAACTTTTTATCTTAACGAGTTCTTAACAGACCTGATAACGACCCAATTTATTAACATGTCATTTTGTTTCGTGTTGAATTAACATGTAATGTAAGAAAACTGTCATGCCCAATGTCCAGCTCTAGCAAACGATATCTTCTCGAGATTTCAATAGATGACCCAATAACGATTCGACTCGTTAACGAGTTGATCTAAAATTACTATTCTAAAAATTTCCGCCTAATAATGTCTAGTTCTTGCTTAAGCGCTAGCCGGTTCTCATACTATCCGACTTTTCATCGTCTCTCCGTATCTTCCCCAACTTGCCACATTGTAGTCGTCCTTATACGAGGTGACCAAATGGATGAAATTAATCGAAACATGTTAATGTAATGTTTTCAAATACAAGGCACACGTGTACGCGGAAAGCCAAGTTTTATTTATTCTGCCTTTTTCATAAGACTACAACAAGGTTTTGTCAACTTGAATAAATTATTGACTTTTTTAATTCAACACCAACAAAGAGTTCAAATCTTTTACGCTTACTTTGTCTCTGTGATATTTTTCATTAATTGACATGTGTTAATAAACTTCACCTTCTTTAATTTTATGAGATTTTTTTCAGCATGAACATAATATGGACAATTGAAGGGACACTTACAAAAAAAACTTTCCTCTAATTAATTATATAATAACATGTGGCATACCGCATACTATCCCATATTTCAGTTACACTAAACAATCTCTTATTAACTTTGTTGTCATAAAATTAACATATATCAATCAATTAATAAAACCACAGAAATACCACACACAAAATAAGTGCAGAAGATTTGACCTCTTGACCAAAATCTAATATTTAATTATGGTTCAAAAAACAGTCATTGCTTGTAAACCTCAAAAGCTGCTGATCGTGGAAGGAGGGCCAATCAAATTCAACGCAGAAAAATGTGAAGAGGGGGAAAAAGTCTTTGAAAACAGTAATTGATTATGGAATTTTTGCCCCAAAAGCCTGAATTAGAGATTGATTAGCTTAGTTAGGCACAGTTCATTCCTTTATGTCTCCTCAAAGAGTTGACAATTTTTATCTAATTAAATAATTTAATTAATTAATTGGTAGTTGATTAGGCAGTTCCATTATGTATTATCCACACAAAAAATTGTGATTAGTTTAGGATAAGTAAGGGAAGGACATAGTTTTAGTGTTCCACTAATACTCACAACACATCGTTTTAGTGTTCCACTTTTCCTTATTGCTTTGCTTAGTGCTTGTAATCTACTACCATCATGTCTTTCATGAAGATAATGCATCCAATTTCAAGTCCATATGAGCAATATGGGTAGATGTAGACCTGTAAATGGGTCAGGTTTATCGGGTTTGGATCGGGTTGATCTCGACCCGTTAAGTTAACGGGTCACCCGAACCCAACCCGTTAACAATTTTTTTTTTTGCATAGAGTTTATTTTTTATTGTTAAGACTTTATTGAAATTACTAAAACATCATCAACTACCAGGTGCTAACAGGTCTAACAGGTTGACCCAAAATGACCCGTTATGTTAACGGGTTCATCCGTTAGCGACCCAACTCGTTAAGTATCCACCGAAATACTAATATTAACGGGTCGGGTCGGGTCAAAAATGCCACCTCTGTAGATGAACGTCACTGTGAAGGGAATAAATGTCCTTATTGGTCATTCATGTTGATTAACAGTCGATAATCGTCAACTAAATAGTTACTGTGAATCGTTTCCTTACATTTACAACTAATAATCAAAACATGAGACGAATTATGATTATTTTACGAGTCAGGCAGATACATCAACCGATGATAGTCGCCTAACTTGAAGTAATTGACGGCTATTAGTATCTGTCATATCTTCTGAATCCTAAACGGTGTTTCACCTCTGGAACACATTACATATGCCTAAGATCTTAATGAGTTGGGCTATCATGTCCAATGGGCCAAATACTTGACCCTTATGGATATTTCGTTTATGGTCGGCTCGTCTAAGGTTGTTTTTCTCGTTGGGTCAAACCATTTCTCTTGGGCTAAAGTCCGTAAAAATTGGGGGCTTTCATATATATATATATATATATATATATATATATATATATATATATATATATATATATATATATATAAACAAACTAATTTCTACAAGAGTAGACTACTTTTATTTTTTTAGTACATTGATATTATTTACACTAAGGATATGGGAAGTTCGGCTAAGCCACACAATGGGCAACTTAATTTGGTATCGAATTCGCCATCCACGAGATTCGAATCTAAGACCTCTCACTTCTAAGTGAAGATGAATGACACCAAATTAATTTAGAGGAAAACACCGCTCCTGAATTGAAATAGACGAATGACACCATATTAAGGAACTTGCAAATTTAAAGGGATTTAGGCCAAATGAGGAAGAAACGGATGACAACAAGTTAGATTGATAGGAGAAATTAGAAATACAATATCAAATGTATGAAAGAGAGATTTCTACATCAAATACGCTTTTAAAGTTGCCATATGAGAACCACTCTCACATGTTTTTGCAATGCAAGCTATCACGTGATGCATTGCTAGGGAATGATTTGCACCACTTGGATTTTAGGCGAAAAGGGCACTTGAAAAGCACCATTCTAACAAAGTTGTATCGATATTTCAAACGTCAAAATACTCTTGAAAAGAGTGAGTTGTGTGCAAATCACGTACAGACTTTTTAGATGAGAAAATAGACGGAATTAGACTACAAGTGATGCATTGTTTTTTTCTTTGTAAATTACAAATTGCAACACGTCCATAATTCAGATTATGACATGAACAAGTCGTATGACATTCTCAAATTTTATTGCAGATGCAAGTTTTTCGATAATTAGGAAGAACAATCAAATCAAAATTTGAATTAACAAGTATACGTTGATGTTGGTCTCCTATCTCACTCTCTAATTTTTTTGTAAATCAAAGAAAGCTTCTCCTGGCTGCAGCTCCATAGCGGCTCCGCCTAATGTTAGCGCGGCGTTTCATGTACACGAAGCCACCAAACCCGATCAGTCCTGCCCCAATCAGCACTCCAAACACTACCCCTGCCTTCTGTCCACCACTCAGTCCTCCTGAAGACCCTTTGCTATTTGTAGGTGGTGGAGGTGGTTCAGATTCTGGTGATGGTGGTTGTAGTGATGGTGGCAGAGGCTGTGGTGATGGTGGCAGAGTCGGCGGTGATGGTGGCGGAGATGGTGGTGAATCTGGTGACGGTGGCAGAGATGGTGGTGAATCTGGTGATGGTGGCAGAGATGGTGGCGAATCTGGTGATGGTGGCAGAGATGGTGGTGAATCTGGTGATGGTGGCAGAGTCGGAGGTGATGGTGGCAGAGATGGTGGTGATGGTAGCAGAGTCGGCGGTGATGGTGATGGTGATGATGACGGCGATGTTGTTGGCCCTCCAGTGGGCGCAGACCCTGGTGCGCCCAATCCAAACTGGTTGAAGGAAGTCACAAACTTAACATAGAGAACCAAAACTAGGACGCAATAGGAGCATAAATGAAGCAGTTTGGCCATGAGAGAGCTTTCGAGCTTTCGAGTTTTCGATGATGTACAGAAAACAATCAAGAACTTGAAATGCAGGTTCATATATGCACAAACTATAACTGTTTAACCTTCACAGAACCAGAAAAAGACAAGAAGCAGACGGCGAAAAAACCTGGTACGAAGTTATCAAGGTAAAACCAAGGATGAGAGCTAATCGCCAGCTTGGGTTTTGTCTTGCTGTTTGGTCTTCTCAAAACATAGTATAATTCGCCGACCAATTGAGAAATGTTGTATTTTTATTTTGTTTTCCTTGTTGGTTTCTTACTGTCTTTTCCTGCAACCTTGTGTTTCTGTTTGTTTCATCTTTTTCTTCGATGGACATGCCAATTTTTCAGTGCATTCACAACTCCTTGACCTGCGGAAGTTTGTGTATTTTTGAAAGGATTACTTAAGCATCGATAAACACAGAACCTTGCAACACAAGAAATGCCTCGAAATACTGCTGCAGAGCTGGTGAATGATCACATAATGTTGTGTATGTTTTCTCAAGGAAGCCTACAAGAACATCCACTTGATCACCAAGAAGATCAATCTATGCAAGGCACACACATCACAATTTCCAACTAATATTAAACTTTTTAATGATTTAATCATGAACAAATCAAAACCGAAAATATTAATTTACTGCAGCCGAGAGCCCCAGTTTCAGGCTTCCAGAGATCATGACATCTCCTAGTAAAGTGTCCCGATGAATTGATTCCTTGTTTCTCAAGGAGGATACACGTTTGACGAGTGTATCTAAACTATCCTTCATCTTGTCCAATCTGTAGAGTATGATTGCAATCTGCTTAGTCTACCAGAAGCCTACTAGAAGCAAATTAAAGCTTTAGTGAGGAATGACTTGTACATAGAACAATACCTCAAAAAGTACGTTTCTAGCTTTTTGTTCGTTCTGTGTTCAAAATCTGCCAATGCTTGTGAAAATCTGAGTGCAGGTGCAGATAAAGAATCAGATGAGTTTAATCGAACCTCTTCGAGTGGTTTAGGTTGGCAATAAGAAGGCTCTTGGTAATGACCCTCTCCATCTTAAAAACAATTAAATTCCCGTCTTCCACTACTTCATAGTTTCTCTGATGAAAACTGTATAGACATCCTCCCTGATAAAACTTTCTGCGCTCTGAATAAACTGTGTAGTAACGGTATCTCGATACTGATCCAATTCATCACTGGCGGTTTTAACTACACCTTTGATGGTCTCGGATGTGGTAAGCCGTTCTATCTCTTGTCTAATACGGCCTTCGGTTTCATAGCTATCTATGCATTCATTCCATTCCTTACACATTTCCTGCAAAAGGGTCCAGCATACATCCTCTAATTGTGCCTTCCAGGAATATACTATTTTCAGCCATCAAATCCTGACACTCTACTATTGTAATCTTACCATTTGAGCCATAATCCTTGATTCCCTCGTGAATGACGCTGCAATATATATCTTCTCTGGTTTGAGATTCATTGCTGACACTTTCTATGTTCTTCTTCCATTGATTGACCACTTCTGTGAGGAGAACCTTGCACATGTCCTTCGAAATCGCATTCTCCAACTCATGATCCTGTAACTCAATGTCATTTTGTATTATCATACCTTCAAGAAGAGCAACATAGGTCTTTTCCATTATCACGGCTCTGAGGCTCTCAAATCTTCTTCTTCTTGTTCTAGCTCCGCTTTCATCAGCTCATTTTGTAGTTCTTCATAAGGTATTTTATCCATCTTCTCCCATCCATCTTCCAAAGTATCAAGTTCCAAATTCTTGTCGCGACTTGCATCAGACTTCAGAAACCTGTGGTCTGGAAGAGTTTCTTCCTTTGTGACGGAACTTACAATTGTCAAAAGTTTCACCCAGTTTAGCATCCCAATCTCTTAATTTGTCTGGTCTTAAAATAAATTTTGGACCTTTTCTTGCATCCCCATCTCTTCTCTCTTGCCAGACAAATTCAACTTTTGTCGAAGAATTTCTCGCCTCAGCAAATTCAGCTCCTCTGCCTCTGCACTCTTCTTCCAGATGATGGACTCGTGATTCTTTATCATCTTCGAAACATAATGCTGCCCTCGCTCTTCTTTATTTACCTCTTCGTGGAGTTCCTGCATTAGCTCTTCAGCCTTTAAAGACCGCTGCTTTTCCGGCTTTCCATGACTATAATCTTCTGGTGAATGTTTTTTGCCTCCAACGCTCGTCTACAATGAATCAACACTTTTCACTTCCACCTCATTCTGACCTACGAAAGACTAATTTGCGGCGCATATTTGCAACCTCATTCATCAAATCGGACCAATACTCCTTCAAGCCAAGAGAAACCTGATTCTCTTTTTCTTGGAAGTCCGTCATAAACCCTTTGAGCAAAATAGACTCTTTTCTTTCTCAAAACTGCATCTCCATTGCTGCTCGATTGGCCCGACATCAGACTTGAAAATGGCATTCTGCATTTTCCCGAAAGCAAGATCCAAGGTCTTCTTCAAGATCCACATGTCCAAACCCATCTGCTCGATCCTCTTGTTGTTCACACCTTCTACTACTTCCGGATTTCCTTCCTTGTCCTTATAATCCGGCTCGAGCTTCTGCCTGCCTTGATTGCCAGCTCAGACTCCTAGAGCCGGCCTTGAAGGCGGGTTCGGATTTCAGACAAGTCTTCTAAAAGCTGCTCGTGACTGCTCTCGAGAGCATAGCTGTCTGTTTCTTGTCGAACAAACTTCAAACACCCTTCTAGCTGCATTACAACCAATTCATTAAATCTGCAGATCCCATTCAACCGCTGGAGAACTCCTCCTTTCGACTGCATTTTTTCGTGTGTTCATTGTTCGTTGCTTGGTGCACAATCCACATCATGGTCGAATCCATTCCTTAAATCTTTATTTTACTAAAAATCAACGAAAAATAAAGGAGTAAGGGCAGAAAAATTCATCTTCTAAGGTGGAAACAAAAAATATGGTAAATTATTAGCGGAAAAACGATCTCAATTTTCTCATCTTGACCAAGAAACGTGGGTGATTGTTCTGAGGTAATTTTTTTTTATAGATTCAATTCAATTTTATTCTTACAAGCTTAAATCTTTTTTCCTTTATTTGATACGAGGGATATTAGAGTTGACAGGATTCAAATACAATACCTCAAATACATGCACGTCATGTCACATGCTCATAACCAAGGTATAAAATATCGATAATATCGGAAATATCGGTAGTCCGGAAACACGGAAATATCGGGATAATATCGATATCGATAAAAATTTAATGGAAACCACGGAAATTGTAAGAAAAAGTTGGAAATTTTTATTGAAACTTTGCAGGATGTTTATTTAGTCAATTATCTATTAGTTTATCACAAAAAATTGGAAGGAAATGCATTGCATGATGGATTTAACTGATTTAAGTTGATTATATAGCGAGCTGGCAAACATTGTGAGTGTAGAAAATATGTAAATATTTTAGCATATTTTTACAAGAACATAAGTGATATGGTGGTCAATGTGTTGAAGGAGTAAAATGGGAGGGGTTCGAATCCCCTTGGTGTTTTAAAAAGGGAACGGGCCAAATGCCCCAAATTAAAATGGCCCAAGGCATTTTAAACAATTTAAATAAAAACAGAAAAGGAAAAAGAAATAGGTTGGGGCTGCCCAGGTTTTGGGCTTGGCAGGAACGGCCCAAAGGGCCTAAGGTTGATGGGTCGCCGGACCCAAGGAAGAAGAAGGCCAGAGTTCGGCCGGAATTCTACCCTAACTTTGAACAACCATAACTTCTTCGTTACTCAACCAAATTAAGTGATCCAAACATGAAAGGGGCGGTGCTCGTCGGAAAACTGGGTTTGGGGCCGAAGGTTTGGGCAATTTTCAAAGCTTTGTAACTTCTTCGTTTCTTAACCAAATTGAGTGATTCAAAGGCTAAAATGTAGTTAGGAATGTGGAGAAGAGGTTCATACCAAGTGAGGACCGAGTGGTGGCCGGTGTTTACCGGAAAATGACCTGAAAGATGGCCAAACGACCACGGTTTATGAGTTCGGCTACTCTAACTTTGAACGTCCATAACTTCTTCGTTACTCAACCAAATTAAGTGATCCAAACATAAAAGTTGTAGTACTCGACGAGATGAAGAGATTGATACCCTGAACGCCGGCCAAATCGCCGTGGTTTGGCCGGAAAACACTTCGAAAGGGGAGGTGCTCGTCGGAAAACTGGGTTTGGGGCCGAAGGTTTGGGCAATTTTCAAAGCTTTGTAACTTCTTCGTTTCTTAACCAAATTGAGTGATTCAAAAGCTAAAATGTAGTTAGGAATGTGGAGAATAGGTTCATACCAAGTGAGGACCGAGTGGTGGCAGGAGTTAACCAGAAAATGACCTGAAAGATGGCCAAACGACCACGGTTTATCGCCGAAAACTGGGTTAGATTCAAACGAGTATAACTTCTTCAATACTCAACGAAATTGGGTGAAAACCGGCCTCGTCGTGGTTTGGCCGGAAACTGCCTCTCCGTCCGGCCTCGTCAAAACCGGCCTCGTCCCACATCGCCCAAAACTGGCCTCGTCAAGCCGGTGTAGAATTATAAAAAGGACCCGAGGCCCAGCCATCCTTACCTCTATGGAGAATATCGCGATAATATCTAAAATATCGCGATATTTTTGATATTATCGCGATATTTTGACGATAATTAAAGGATAAGTAAAACAATATCAGTACTTCAAAAAAACGATAATATCAGCGATATTATCGATATTTTGGTCATTGCTCATAACCACATGAACTACAAATTCATACTCTCGTAAAACCTTAACCTAATAATAGCCAAACCCCATATTTGGATCCTCTTACTTGGACCGAAATAAGGTTTGGGAATTTGGGGTGGTTGAACACATTTTTTTTTGGACAAACAATTGGATAATTTACGCTAAATGCAAAAAACAAAGAAGACTTAAACACAGGACCTCGAATAGAAAGGCGGGCTACTTTGAACCAACTTAGCTACAAGTTATATGAAAGTCACAGGAAGCAATGTTATTGTTAAATTTTTAATAATATATTTATTTTAACTTGAAGTGACATAGCATGCTTCCATTGGCAGCTTAAGCTTCTACTTCCTTCCTACAAGTTTAGCCAAACTAAGGACTAAGCCCTAGAGTTCTGCACTAGGCACCACCACCTCCCTTCGCCGCGGCGGCGCGTTCAGCTCGAGTACGAAGCCACTCCACCATTTCACCGAACACCAAGTCCACTTTTTCCTGGGGCTCGCCAGTCAGCTGGTGCCACAAGCCCTCGTGGATCCTGAGCGTTTTGTCCTTGCTCGACGCGCGCCTGTACAGCTCCTCCGCGCAAGCGGGGTCGCAGACAACGTCGTCGCCGCCATGGACTATCAGCAGCGGCACCTCCACCTCCTCGAATTTCCCCTGCAGCTCCCGGCACACTCTCAGGAGCTCAAGCGCCGTCCCAGCGCGTGGCCTCGCCACCGGCCTCCTCGGACTCGCCAGCGCCAGCTTCCGCTTCCACTCCTCCTTGAACGACACGTCCAGGAGCGACCCACGCGTGGGAACCACCCGCCACGTCGGGATCACCGCGGCCACGAGGAAGAGCAGGTGCTCGAGCGGCCACGGCGGCTTGAACTTGGGGCTGATCCCGCACATGGCGCCGTTGAGGATGAGACCATCCCACGCGCCGCTTCCTTGCCGGAGCGTGATGAGAAGGGCGATCGCGCCGCCGAGGGACTCAGCGTAGAGGAACGAGGGGCGGTTCTTCGGCGCGTGTTTGGCACGAAACGAGTCGAAGAAAGAGATGCAGTCGCCGACTACGAGGTTGATGTCGGGGATGTGAGCAACGAGTCCATCAGAGAATCCATGGCCCTGGTGGTCGATGGCGCAGACGACGAAGCCGGACTTGGCGAAGTGGACGGCGGTGAGCTGGACGAACCAGCTGGTCTCGCCGGTGTAGCCGTGGACGATGGCGAGGGTCCCGACGATCTCAGTCGGAGGCAGTGGTGTCCACCACTGGGTGAAGAGCTTGAGGCCTCGGGGGTTTGTGGTGTACTCGGAGGCGTGGGAGACGTTGTGGCGGGAATAGAAGGCCTCGGGAGCTAACGCGCCGAAGGGGCTTTGCTCGTTCGCCTCCGCAATCGGGTGGTGCGCCATTTTGAACCTGCGGCTGCTAAAATCCGCTGGGTGGGTTACTTATGATTGGTGCTGGGCTTGGTGGTTGGGCTTAGGGTGGGGTTGAAGTTGGGCGTGATGGGTAGGTGTGGGGTGTCACAATATTAATGGTGGATTAATGCATTCAAGGGTGCGAAATTTAAAGAATTATGCTCGCATGTAGAGTTGTTATAGTCGTTCCAAGGTGCGTAGAGTTGTCATAATTAGGGATGGTTTTGGTACATTACCGTACCATACCAAAATCTTTGTACCGATTACCATTAGGTCTGGCAATTTCTGACACGACCCGATAACACGACACGACACGACACGAAATTAACAGGTGTTCGGGTCGACACGATAACGAATCGGGTCGTTATCCGGTAACCCGATAGTACCTGTTAAGATAACGGGTAAATTCGGATATACACGTGAGTAACACGATACACGATAAGCAGAATATTAATTTCATAATTTTATAACCCTAAAAAAATACTAGTATAATTATATATATTAATTTAACAATTTTATACCCCTAAAAACTATAATAAATAAATAAATATATATTAAATTAAGTTAATTAACTATAATAAATAAATCAAAAAAATTTAACTATAATAATTATAATTATAATAATTATATATACTATAATAATTATACCCCAAAATATTAATCATCTATAATAATTATATATATATATTAAATTTTATAAAACTATAATAATTATTAATTAATAATATGCATGAATCGATGAGCAATGCATGATGCATCCAATATTCCAATCCAAGTCCAACCATCGGACAGACAATCCATTCATTTTGATTCCATTTAAACTTTAAAGTGCCGCCCTTTTTGAAGAAAAAGGTTTTTGAAGAAAAATGGAGGGAAAATGAAAATGATAAAACAAGTTGAAAATGAAATAAAAAGGAGAGGGAATTATGAAAAGATGGGTAGGCTACCGGAGGGAAAAGTGAAAATTATAAGAAAAGTTGAAAAGAAAACAAAAAAGAGAGGGAAAAATGAAAATTAATAAAAGTGGTGAGAAATTTTTTTTTTTTAAGTTATTAACTTTTTATCACACATATATCATATCCCACTATTTTTATAATGATTAACACGTGTTAATTTAATTATACGTACAAAATAAATGGATTTAAATCTACTTAATAAATATATATATATATATACACACACACACACACATACATCACTAACACATAATACACACTATTGATTCATTGAAACTTGATGGGATACGAATTCTCCAAAACTAATTTCAACGATCGCAACCGTCAAACTTGTATGTATATGCTTCGAGATCACAACAGCAAAAAATCACAAAAAACAAACATTCAAAGATCAAGTAACGGGACAAAGCTTTTACACGGTTATAAACGAAAAATCACGATTTAACAGTTATTTTAACTCTGATTTTGATGATTTTTTATAGATACACTCCTTGATCCTATATGAATACAATGAATGAATTCAATCTTCAATTTAAAATATTTATACAAGTGGATACCACAAAATCTTATGTTATACTTAATGAAAGTATAAATAAATTCTAAGTGTTAGTGAATCTATCGTTTTAATGGGATACGAATTTTCCAAAACTAATTTCAACGATCGCAACCGTCAAAATTGTATGTATATGCTTCGAGATCACATCACCAAAAAATCACAAAAACCAAACATTTAGAGATCAAGTAACGGGCCAAAGCTTTTCGACGGTTATAAACGAAAAATCACGATTTAACGGTTATTTTAACTCTGATTTTGATGATTTTTTACAGATACACTCCTTTATCCTATATGAATATAATGAATGAATTCGATCTTCAATTTAAAATATTTATACAAGTGGATACCACAAAATCTTATGTTATACTTAATGAAAGTATAAATAAACTCTAAGTGTTAGCGAATCTATCGTTTTAATGGGATACGAATTCTCCAAAACTACTTTCAACGATCGCAACCGTCAAACTTGTATGTATATGCTTCGAGATCACATCACCAAAAAATCACAAAAATCAAACATTCAGAGATCAAGTAACGGGCCAAAGTTTTTCGACGGTTATAAACTAAAAATCACGATTTAACGGTTATTTTAACTCTGATTTTGATGATTTTTTACAGATACACTGCTTGATCCTATATGAATACCATGAATGAATTCGATCTTCAATTTAAAATAGTTATACAAGTAGATACCACAAAATCTTATGTTATACTTAATGAAAGTATAAATAAACTCTAAGTGTTAGTGAATCTATCGTTTTAATGGGATACAAATTCTCCAAAACTAATTTCAACGATCGCAACCGTCAAACTTGTATGTATATGCTTCGAGATCACATCACCAAAAAATCACAAAAAACAAACATTCAGAGATCAAGTAACGGGCCAAAGTTTTTCGACAGTTATAAACTAAAAATCACGATTTAACGGTTATTTTAACTCTGATTTTGATGATTTTTTACAGATACACTCCTTGATCCTATATGAATACAATGAATGAATTCGATCTTCAATTTAAAATATTTATACAAGTGGATACCACAAAATCTTATGTTATACTTAATGAAAGTATAAATAAACTCTAAGTATTAGTGAATCTATCGTTTTAATGGGATACGAATTCTCCAAAATAATTTCAACGATCGCAACCGTCAAACTTGTATGTATATGCTTCGAGATCACATCACCAAAAAATCACAAAAACCAAACATTCAGAGATCAAGTAACGGGCCAAAGTTTTTCAACGGTTATAAACTAAAAATCACGATTTAACGGTTATTTTAACTCTGATTTTGATGATTTTTTTACAAATACACTCCTTGATCCTATATGAATATAATGAATGAATTCGATCTTCAATTTAAAATATTTATACAAGTGGATACCACAAAATCTTATGTTATACTTAATGAAAGTATAAATAAACTCTAAGTGTTAGTGAATCTATCGTTTTAATGGGATACGAATTCTCCAAAACTAATTTCAACAATTGCAACCGTCAAACTTGTATGTATATGCTTCGAGATCACATCACCAAAAAATCACAAAAAACAAACATTCAGAGATCAAGTAACGGGCCAAAGTTTTTCGACGGTTATAAACTAAAAATCACGATTTAACGGTTATTTTAACTCTGATTTTGATGATTTTTTACAGATACACTCCTTGATCCTATATGAATACAATGAATGAATTCGATCTTCAATTTAAAATATTTATACAAGTGGATACCACAAAATCTTATGTTATACTTAATGAAAGTATAAATAAACTCTAAGTGTTAGTGAATCTATTGTTTTAATGGGATACGAATTCTCCAAAACTAATTTCAACGATCGCAACCGTCAAACTTGTATGTATATGCTTCGAAATCACATCACCAAAAAATCACAAAAAACAAACATTAAGAGATCAAGTAACGGGCCAAAGTTTTTTGACGGTTATAAACTAAAAATCACGATTTAACGGTTATTTTAACTCTGATTTTGATGATTTTTTACAGATACACTCCTTGATCCTATATGAATACAATGAATGAATTCGATCTTCAATTTAAAATATTTATACAAGTGGATACCACAAATCTTATGTTATACTTAATGAAAGTGTAAATAAACTCTAAGTGTTAGTGAATCTATCGTTTTAATGGGATACGAATTCTCCAAAACTAATTTCAACGATCGCAACCGTCAAACTTGTATGTATATGCTTCGAGATCACATCAGCAAAAAATCATAAAAAACAAACATTCAGAGATCAAGTAACGGGCCAAAGTTTTTCGACGGTTATAAACTAAAAATCACGATTTAACGGTTATTTTAAATCCGATTTTGATGATTTTTTACAGCTACACTCCTTGACTCTATATGAATACAATGAATGAATTCGATCTTCAATTTAAAATATTTACACTAGTGGATGTGGATAGTGGATATCACAAAATCTTATGTTATATACTTAATAAAAGTATGAATCAACTATAATAATTATATATATTAATTTAACAATTTTAAACTCTAAAAAAACTATAATAATTATATATATTAAATTAAATTTTAAAAATTGATGACCATTGGATCGGCTGAGATTTAATCTCAGCCATCCATTTCATAATTATATATATATATATATATATTTATTAAATTTAAAAAATTGATAACCTTTGGATTGGTTGAGATTTAATCTCAGCCGTGTATTATTCCTCTTCTCTCTCATAATCTCATTTACTCTTAGACAAGTCAGAGACTCAGATAGACTCAGATAGACTCACTCTCTCTCTCTCTCTCGAATCTCGATCGACTTCTTCGTCGTCACTCACCCAAAAATAAATATTATATATATATATATATATATTTTTTTTTTTAATTATAAGAGAATTATTTCAACCATTGATTGTTTTAGATTTAATCTGTGCCGTTCATTTATTTTTAGGTTAGATGAGAATGAGATCCCATTTCGTTCACTTCCGTTCCCATTTCATTTTCATTTTCACTTCCCCTTCCATTTCGTTCATTGAAGTTTAAACTTTTGAGAAAGACTTAGAATTAGAACCTTGAAAACAAAAACTATTTCATTTTGCATATGCTTGCACATTTAATATTTGTAATAAATTAGTAGTGTATGTATTATTTTTTTATTAGGTTCTTATTTTCGAGTGTAGATATAGTACTTAAACGACAAATGTTTTAATGTTTTGAAGTAATATATAATAATATATGTGGTATGTGCAAATTTTAAAAAAAAAATATATTTTTCTTAACGGGTCATAACGGGTCATAACGGGTCGGGTCACTTTACCCGTTGGGTAAAGTGACACGACCTGTTAAGGACCCGTTAAGATAACGGGTGTGACACGACACGACCCGTTAAGATAACAGGTGTTACACGAAAACGACACGAACACGACAGACACGACACGTTTGCCAGGCCTAATTACCATACCAAATATTTTGTACAACAAAATTTATTATCATTACCTTACTAAATTTTTGGTATACTGATGTGAAAATTATCTTAACACACAAATTAACCCTCTTATTGTCAAATTGTAGTAAGGATGCAAGTAGGGATCGTTCTGGACCGAGGATTAGGAGAGATTGCTAAAACCTCTAAACTAACTCAAAAACATAAAAACAAAGTTAAAAACGTGTAAATAGACTCAAGAAATTCAAAACAGACTCACAAGACTCAAAACAAACTAAAAACACTCAAAACTGCCTAAAAACACTAACTAGGCAGTTTCTGACCTAAACACAATTTTGGACGAAATTAAGGTTTTGGGTTGATTCAAAACCTTCTAAAACATAAACAAAACAAATTCTAAACACTTTAGAACAAGAAAGTAAAAGGGGGATTTTGGTTTGACGAAAATTGAAATAACAAAGTAAGTTATAAAACTAGGCAGATTGTAAAACGACTTTAGGAAATAAGATGAATGATGGACAAGCTAGAGGTTCTTTCTCTACACATGATATATATGCAACCGAATTGATTTCCAGTTACTTCTTATTGAATCATGAACGACAATGCCCCAAATTAACCGTGACATCACTAGTTAATTCTCAGATTTTCCTTAAGTTATTAGATTGGATGACATCATTCGACAACCCAAAGCATTCTCCAAAAGTCCTCTGCATGACATCATAATAGAGATACATTAAGAGATCATTACGTTCAATGAAAATCATAAGCATTGACAAAGCACTTATAACTATGACATCATGTTACTCATGCTAGGAATTGAACTTAACGCGATCGTGACCAACGACCTTCACTACATATGAATATAAGCTTGTAACGATTATGTGAAACTCATTTATACTCTAGCATCAGATTTATGCAAGCCAATTAAGTGTCGACCCTCAATCAACAAACACAAATAAGTTATCAATCCAACAGTTAAGCCAATTGCATTCAAAACTCAATAATCCATAACTGAAATTTATCAATTCAAAGTACAAACATAATCATGGCTTTGAAATCACCCCTAGCCAAGAGGGGTTTAGCCACTCATGTTCACAGCAAAGCAAAGTAAAACAAATTTAAACATAAGAGACATAAAACGAATTACACCTAAAACGCTCCAAACTTCAATCTTGAAACGTCCAAGGCTCCTTCTTCTCCACCTTGCTGCGGCACAAGTGCTAAAGGGGTGTGGTTGATGTGTATGGATGAAAGGAATGTGTTTAGGATAGAAGGGTGGTGCGGCAAGGGGTGTGAAAGGTCAGAAAGTATGGAGAATTAGAGTGGGAGGCTACGGCCAGAGAGGAATATGGCAAAATTTGTGTCTATGGTGTGTAGATTGGTGAATGGTTCAATTGGTGCGGCACAAAGGGGATTAAAAGGGGATAGCACAGCTAGGGCACATAAAAGGCTTTATTAAAACTTAGCTTAAATGGTTCCCTCATTGAATAGGGAAGAAAAGAAATCAGAAATTCAAAGAGAATAGGAAACAAAGAAGTGTGACACAAAATAGGAAAGGATTTTAGTCAGAAATTGAATGGAATGAAGGGATATGTGCGGCATTGATGTAGGAATAGAATAGGAATGTGTATGAAGTCAGAAAATAGGCAAGGAATGGTTGGCTTGGGTGGCAAGGAGAATTAGAGAATAGGAAAGTGAGATATGTCACAGAAATTAGGAAAGAACTTACCTCCCTTGTACGGCAGATTTGTGAAGGAAATAGGAATGTTTTTGGGACACAAAACAGGTAGGAATCCCTACCCCTTGCACGGCAAGGAAGAGAAGAAAAAAGGAATGTGTTTGTGCACAGAAATTAGGCAAGGGAGACTACTTTGTGCGGCAAGGAACAAGGACTCCAAAGAATGGTGCGGCAAGGGTTGTTTAGGAATGTTTAGGCTTCTAGAACCACCAATTGACTACCGTCACATATTTTAGAACCCTTTTGTGGCTGCAACTTTGGTGAAGAAGGATTGGGAAACTTCCATTCCAAGAATAGAAACTCTTCAAGAATGGAAACCTTCAAAAATAGAAACTTCCAAACTTAGAAACTTCGATTTCCAATTTTGACTCTTCATTCTTCATTCACTCCTTAGCTCATTTGCACATCAATTCCATCACTCCAATTGGCTCCGAGCATGTCCAATCCATCATAGGCCCAAAATCGCTTCAAAATGCACATTTTTGCATACTTTGACCGTAGAACCTGAAATTGCACGAAAATGACTTTAAACACTAAACTACCTAAAGAATAATGACATAAATGCACGAAAACAAGCTAGCTAAGTCGCATAAATATGCTCCTATCATATACCGAATATTGGTATACCAAATAGTTTGGTTAGTATGGTATGCCAATGGTAATTACCACTTTGTTTTACGCCACTTAGTTTGCCCAAAATCTAATATTTTTCTAACCTAATTCAAAGTCCTAAAAATATACACAATTTAACCTAATCCAAAACCATCTTCATTCCAAAACAATAAAAGGGATGTAGTTTCACAAATGGATGCAGTTTCACATGAAGCTTTAAAATAAAGGGGAATTTGGATTCTTTACTTGCAGTTGCAGATACAAACATGCTGAAATTAACGTTTCAAATTAAATCAACTTAAAACTTTAAAAAGTAAAAATTCATTAATCAATTCTTCAAGCTTTGAGATATAGATGCATTTGGAGGAGGCATTGAGCTTGTAGAAGATTGAGGTTAAGCTTGTGTCAAGCCTACATTACAAAGTACACACACACACACATACATATATATATATATATATATATATATATATATATATATATATATATATATTAATAAGATTTAGAATAAGAATTAAAGTTGAACATTTAATAACAAATTTACTAAATACAAGATGAGTCGACCAAATACAGTTATGAAGTAGTATTCAGTCGACCTAAAGTTTCTGTGCTAAATGGCTCAAGCCATTTTTAACAGAACCACATGGGTTGACCAAATGCAGTTATGAAGTAGCACTCAGTCAACCAAACTGATTCTGCATTGAGTAATAAACTGATTATGCACGAAGTAATAAACTGATTATGTACAGAAAACAAACATTCAGTCGACCTTTTCGTTTAAGAGATATATATGAATAAATATATAATATAATATTAATAATATTGGTAACCGGTAGGTACGGTATACCACCAGTACTAGTTTTGAGCAGCAGTACCGTACCGAAACAGTATGGTATGGTACAAATACTGTACCATTACCAGTGGTACAAATTTTTTGGCACAACTTTGATATGGTACAGTTAGTAATACGGTAGGTATGATAATGTGGTAAAAAATTTCACCCCTAATCATTATCGTTCGAAAATGCGAAATCTAAAGAACTATGCTAGCAACAGTCGCGTGTTGAAAGATGTGCTGGCACCCTCATAGTCGATGGAACCAGAGATATAGATATGTCGAACCCTACTACCACTCTAGTGTTAATAGCCCATCAGATAATCCAGTGTGGGCGATGATGCCTAATGTATTACGGCTGAGCTTAGTTTCAAGTTTTTATGCATAGAATGTGAATTTCAGATTGTAATATTGTCAAACTTATCAAATCGACAAGCCACATGCTCCTTTCCAACAACACCGATGTTGTTTCTAAATTATTAATTATCACCTGCATAGTTCGACAAGTGTGCATTTTATCGCATAAAGTCTCAATGCTAGTCAGAGTAAGGTTAAAATATTTAAACTCTTCTTCTCTCTCATCCTACCCATGTGAGATACTTCAACACCACCTCATGTGGGACCCAATTAGTAATGGGTCACACGTGAGAGACCCACACATCGGCAGAGGTGTGAAGCCAAGACACGGGGGGCTAAGTGACACACCATCATCGGGCGGGGCAATTTGCTCTGATATCATGAAGAAAAAAAAAGTTGAGTTCCACCGTAAAACCAATTATAAACAATGTTATTCTGTCCATAGTAAATTAGCAGTACATGCATTCTGTGTCATATTAGGCACCCAACACCATACAGGTCCAGACATCCTGCTCCATAGTTGTAACAAGAATTACAATTTTCCCTTGTATCATCTTCGTCTTGTTGAGATATACCCCCAGGGATGTATAATATTAAGACCCAACCTAAGAAAGACTGTACAGTATTGTCTGTGACGTTCGATTCCTAGATTCGTCGTCAAAAGATAAGATCAGCCTCTTCATCTGCGCAAGCTGAAAGGAGAAAACCCTTATATCAGATGACCAAATTTTCGAGATCAAGTCATTACTTGGTGTTTGTTCATGCATAGGCAAACGGAAAATGGTTAGTGTATGAACTGAAAGACAACTGCTGTGAATAAAAAGGATATGAGCGGACATAACCAATCAGAAGAGACTATCGACTGTTAATTGACAAAGTGGATAGAAAAGATTTCATAGATATACAAATAGAGCCCTTAATCAGCATCAAATCAAATTAACCTGATCACCGGCTCATAGTTTCACACTCTGCCAGTACTATATGGTATCTTCACAGAACACCCCACCTAGAAAGAAGTCTGTATGTGACATGCCCGAAGCAAGCATATATGATCCTCTTAACATTACAGTCTTTCAAAACTACCATCACACATTTCATTCACCGCTGACTATAAATTTAGACAAAATGATGTCACTTTGTTTTCCAACTGCACCGAGAATATACCATCACATAGACCATTCAAATTACAGACTTCTTAGGTATCCATTCTTCACATATATGTCGACATGCTTTAGGACATAAATCTGTAGGGACGCCAATAAGTTTGTGAGAATATATGATCATTGATGACAATGCTGTACCTCGCACTGATATCCTCCCCCAATTTAGCACTTTATCACCCTGGAATTAGGCATTCCCACTATTCCCAGCTCAACAAGACAATACTGATGGTTAAACCAAAAACTGTTAAACTCTACGAAAAAAGAGTCCCCATGTTAATCTAGAGCATGTGCACTCCTTGTTGAATCTTTTTGAAGTAATTTGCATCTAATCTGCTGACACCGTTCATCAATGATATCTCATTCAGTCCTCCAGTCACCTCCTTTACCAGCTTCTCCAAACAAAGTAGTCTAAAAATACTCTACACAAAACGATTGTCACAAGAATCCTTGTCAAGCTGATCAATTCTTAGGCAACAAGCCACCACCCGCCCACCTTTTACAGGCTCACAAAAGCAGGTAGAATCTCTGAATCCTCTAACTAAAAGATTGACCCAACCTTGATAACAATCAGTTTATGCTTAAACTAATCGATAAACAAAAAAGACATGACAGGATTCCAGCATCATCTTGTTTCCAAACTAGCAATCAAACCAAAGGCACACTGCTCGAATTCCGAATACCTATTCTACACTATCAATAAGTTTTCTTTCTCACACATAATTAAGAGAAAGCCACATTAATCCCTAAGCAACGATTATACAACAACATCCCTCAAAGAATTCAATTTTAACCCCAATTTTCCACCCAAGTTAAACACTAATTCCCCACACACAAAACCAAAGAAGCTCATATAAACAAAACCCAAATCATAAAACTTCAATTCCAACACAAATTTCAAAACTTTATCATGTCAAATCAAAAGGGGCTGAGATAAATTCGTGTTTACCTCCACAGCACAAGCAGCAAGAGAGAAGCATCAGAGTCTCTCTGCAGAGTCCAGCGACCATTCTATCTCTCCCATGAGCATTTGGATTGGTCAAGTCCGCCGCTTTTCCGTTGACTTGGCCTCGTGGGCCATCCAACTGTTTGGCGGCTCCGCCGTCTTGGCCGTCGAGCAGGTTCTGCTTGACTGATTTTTGTGATTCCTTCTCGCTTTTCATCCTTTGGAGGTTCAGTTCGAGCTTTCTCAGGTAGTCGAGCTTGAAGGAGTCTCTGATCGTCGCCGACGGCCATAGATGCATGTCTCTCTCTCTTTGTGCACTGGTGATCTTCAACAACGGAGGAAATGGAGTGGGGACTTTCGGTTTCGACAAGAAGAGCGTAATAATTGGCTCGCTGAGCAGAGTCAGATAATTGGCAGAACCGATAAGCTCCTCCCAAACGACGTCGTTGACCTTTTTCATGTTGTTGATTTGATAATAATTTAGCATTATTTCTATCCACCTACAAGTAGAATGTCTTATTGCTCACATTTTTGTGAAAAGAGGTAATTGTTGAGTTTATGCAAAGATATTACAAGCTATTTAGAAGCGATCCTATCATTTTAAAAGCCCCATAAGGATTTTTATTGAAACTTTAGGTTGAAATTTTGAAAATTCAAGAAAAATACTAATAGGGCTCAAACAGAGTTATGAATTTTAGAACAGTTCCAGCGTGAGAGCCATTCCCCCAGGCTATTCACTATTTAATCCACCCAGTGAACTGTAATTGTCCTTAATAAACAGTGCATTCTCTTGGCAATTGCATTTTGCATCTCCACTCCTGCACTGAATAGCCCTGACAATAGATAATAAAATATTAATATTTTTTTATAATTAATATTATATTATTCACTTTGTATAAATTAATATTATATTATTAATTATATTAATATTATATATTTCGGAAGAGGGGTTGGTTGAAAGCAAGAACTGGATTTTCGATAGATTGAAGTAAAATACGTATTTTTACCAAAATCAGAGACAAAAATTAACAGATCAAGAAACGGGAGACAGATTTGTGAGAAAGGTAAGCTGAGTTGAGTTTTTGTGTTTTGGATTAGTTATATTATATTAATATTAATATTATGCATCTTCTTCTTCCTTCTTTGTTTGTTTATCGGGGGAGATGA
Organism: Crataegus laevigata; assembly: GCA_963580275.1. Classification (NCBI taxonomy): domain Eukaryota; kingdom Viridiplantae; phylum Streptophyta; class Magnoliopsida; order Rosales; family Rosaceae; genus Crataegus; species Crataegus laevigata. The sequence continues at coordinate 10,240,960 of OY756951.1, forward strand.
ATTTGCGGGAGGAGGAACCCACGTCTCTGTGGCCCTCAAAAAGCGTGGAGACGTCGTCTTGACGTCAGCCCACGTCGATTGCCTTCGGGCGCTAGGGCAGGCACGAATCGACGGGCCTACTTGGGCTCCCTCGCCAACCAACGCTGGACTTCCTCCCTCGGGCAATCCAGCCCTGTTCCGGAGCCCGTCTCTCGAGCAAGAGCTCCCGCTGGAGCTGCTCTTATGAAGCATGTGATGCGGCAAAAAGGCCAAGAAAATACAGTTTATATAGTTTTTTCAAAAAACTTAGTAAAACAGATTAAAACGGGGAGATAGCTCACCATTTTTAAAAAAAAATGCGATTGTTGAGTTTTTTTTTTCTTTCCAAACTCTTCATATTTTAATTAATTATCACTTACCAACCTTGTTATCGAGTTCAAATTTCCTTCCTCATAAATAAGAATAGGATATGCTCATGAGTAAAAACAAAACAAAAAACTATTTGTGATTATGACTAAATTGAAATGAAAATTTTATCGTATAGTACAGAAAAACACTTATGTAAGAAATAATTTACGTGCTATGATATGAATAGACAACGAGTTTATGCTTTTGGTATGATATTAGTATCAATTTTAATGTACATGTAAAAAAGAAATAATTATAGCTTTTGACAATGTTTCAGTTTCACGCAATAATTATCATTGAGACGAGAAAATTCCCTTCAGGACTAAAAGCAAGTGTCTAGATACTTTATGTAACAAAGGATAGTGTTATTCACACTCTCATTTTTACCCTACACTCTTGTTAATTTTTTTTTGTCATTAGTCTTCTTTGATTTATTCGATTCGATAGCTAAAAATTAAGAATGTATGTGAAAAATAAAAATAAGTGCGTGGATAATATTACCATGTAATGAAATGTGGTCCATTGCACCGAGTGGATGGACGTCCCCATTATGTGGATTAGGGGATGGTCATGTGTGGTTTTATTGGGCATGGGATGGACAACCGTGTTAAGTTATGGGTTTGGATCATCAAATGAATGAGACTCTGAGTATGATGACAAAGTATGAAGATTTTTTAATGTAATCGGAACACGAGATGGTACATCACGTGTCAATATACGAATGATAAGATATGTGTGTTAAAAAATTAATAACTTTAAAAATAAAATTTCTTATCACTTATATAAAAACATATGGTGTACTACTTGTGTTGTGACATCCCGTCCCAAGTTTTATAATACGTTGAAGTGAAATGACGAAAATACCCTTACCTACGCGTGAACGGGTACGTTTGGACACGGAATTGGGTTTTTGGGGTGTCCTAAATCCTTAAACCTAAGTGGGACACCTGTCCCTATACATGCACGCACACACGTGCCAAACCTAATCCTATTTCTTTTTCTGTTCTTCCTTATCTCTCTCGTTCTCAAACTCTCTCTCTCTCACTTCTCTCGACTCCTCCCTACGGACACACACACACACAAACGATCTCGACTCGATTCAAGCTTCAGGTAAGCTTATTCAAGTTCCCTAGACCTTGGTGAACTCGTACATATTGATTTTAAACCTTGAAACCCACGAAAACAACTCGAACCCGTGATTTGAATTTAGGGTACTATTCATATACTTTTGTTTTGGATCGTTTTAGGTGAAACAAAGATCACCACAAGTCCTAAAACATTCCCACGAACCTCGGAGTACCCAGTTTGCAAAGTTTGGACGTCGGAGGTGGTGGTTTCGAAGTTGGCCGAAATTGGAAGGATTCCCCGAGGAATTTCCAGCCATTTTTCAAGGTATTTGAGTTTCTAAACATGTTCTATATTGAATTTAGAGCATGTAGGAAGAAAAACGAGTGAAAAAGGATGAAAAACGAAGAAGATAGGAGGATTTGAAGTTTGGCCGGAATCGGTCGCCGGCGCCGGCGACGGTCGCCGGAAAAACCAGTCCGGCCGGCGACCTGAGGTAGGGGGTGACGGAATATTCCGTCAAAGTTGACGGAATATTCCAACGCCGTTAACTAACGCCGTTAACTGACGCCGTTAGAAGTTAACGGAATATTCCTTTGCTGTTAGGGAATATTCCCTGGCGCGTGCACAGCACGTGACAGCGCGTGGGGGCGCGTCTGTCCGTGCTATTCCTGGCGCGTGAGCAGTCCAAAAATTATTTTAAAAATATCACGACGATCGTGACGTCGTGTAGGTCGCGTTGGTATATTCAAATGCCAAAATTGACCTTCGTATGAAAAGTTATTTACGTAGGTCGTGTATGTGTTGTTATTGACGGTTTTGCGATTAATTCACGTATAGGTGAGACGTATCCGACGGACGAGCGCAGTCACACTAGGCTCGGGGGATACGACCCGTCGACATACCAGTGAGTGGGCTTTTGTTTTCAGTATATATATATATATGACGTTTTTCCCAGAGACGTAAATTGATTGAATTACGAATTGTTTGGATGTGATAATTAGATTGCCATGTCGTATGTCTACTATAGTATATGAATATGATTACGATTGCATTCATTATGCACTGACGCCGAGGACGGCCAGGTAAGTAATGTGGTAGTGCTTGAAATGATGTTAGATTGGGATTTAGTGCTTGAAATGATGTTAGATTGTGATTTAGTTAATCACCTGCACCTCGGGTGTTGTGCTCCGCCAGAGTAAGGCTTAGCTTCACGTGATCGTTCACCTCACGCACCGTACGCTCAACTTGGATCCAAGATAGGTGCCTAGCCTGTCGTACAGACCACAATAGGTGGTTCCGACTCGTTGGTGACCCGCGATTCGTCGCACAGCCTTCACGTGATTGTAGCACAGAGCGTAATATTATACACCTAGCATGTCGTACAGACCACAATAGGTGGTTCCGACTCGTGTGCAGGATGATGATAATGATAATGATTGATAGGGATTGAGTATGTTTGTTATGGCCTAATCTTGAGCTTGATGATGAGTTGTGATATGCAGACGATGTTTTCGTATATACGTACTATTTTCTGGGAAAATTATACTGATTTACAGTGAGGGGTTATTTATGGAATTATGAAATGGTTTTGGAAAACTTTGTTTTTGCCCACTCACCTTTTATGTTTTGCGCCCCTCCAGGTACTAGGTAGCGACGTCGTGGACGTTTAGCGAGGCGCTAAGGCAGTTCTGACAGACTACCACCACTTATGTAGGATTTCTTTCACAGTTGTAACGTTTGTTTTAACTTGACTGCACCTAGGATCGGCTCTGTATCATATGTATATTATAAACTTAATTTTCACTACTGCACTTCATACCAAATTCGCTTCCGCTGACGCACACGGCTACGTCACTCACACGTGACGGCCGGCACGCCTCGGTTTCTGGATCGGGGTGTGTCAACTTGGTATCAGAGCCTAGATTTTGGTAGTTCTGTGCAGTTGTGAATATTCTAAATCGTTTGGTGTTTCTGTCAGAACGATGCCGCCTCGACGAGAGCCACGTCCACCTGTTGATCCTAGTTTTCCCGACCTTTCTCACTTGGGAGATGTTATTGCTCATGCTATTCAGTCTACCCTTCGTCCTTCCCATAGGACCCCTCTCGAGAGTGCGCATAATTTGAGGTTACCGAGATATGAGGGTGACGAGGGGCACGAAGGTGCCGAGCGCTGGTTTCTGCAGATAGAGCGGACTTTCCGAATATTACATAGTCAGGGTAATCTAGCTGCGGGAACTTGGGTCGAGACTGCGACATGGTTTATGGGAAAGGAACCTGCCACTTGGTGGGAACAGCTGGCTGACAGGATGCCACCAGAAGAGGCCAAGGACTGGGAGGTGTTCAGACAGCAATTCTATGAGCGATTTATTCCAGACGCCTATCTCGACCGCAAGAAACAAGAATTTACGAGCCTGAAGCAGAAGAAGATGTCAGCGAACGAGTACTACAGGAGGTTCACTGATCTTTCTCGCTACCACCCTGAGGTTGCTAGGAATCAGGCCGAGATGCTTCGGAGATTCAAGCTGGGCACTCAGAAGAAATGGCGCACGATGGCGACTACGAGGCACTGCGAGACCTATCACGACTTCTACGCAGTCTTGGTGCAGATAGAGGATTCAGAGAATCTGCCGAGTGATAGCGACAACGAGGAAGGGAAAGAGGAACCGAGGAGAGACGACAAGGGTAAAGGAGTAGCATCACAGGGGCCTCGGAGGACCCAGAGTTTCAAGAGAAGTGGTTTTAGCTCGAGTTCTTCTTCGAGTGGGGGTACGAGCTCCCCGGGTCAGAGGAGATGGGGCGGATTCGCCGGAGGTCAGCGTTTCCAGAGGCAGCGAGATGCTAGTGGTCCTTATGTGCCGTTCTGTCGGAGGTGCAACAGTCGGCATTATGGCGAGTGCAGGCAGGGCGCTCGTGGATGTTTTACATGTGGACAGCAGGGTCATCGCGCAGCGAATTGCCCGCAGAGTCAGCCGAGACCTCCACTATTTGCGTTACCACCACCGGTTCCTATCCAGCAGGTCCCACCTCCTGGTGGATATGGTCAGCCGAGTCGTGGTGGTACTTATCATTATCAGGGTGACGTTGTCCCTTATACTCCCGCACCGTACCCATATCATCAGGATCCGTACTATTCAGGCGGTTCTCAGAGTAGCTACGCTCCGTATTCTGGAGGGTATACTTCGTATCCTTCTTATCCTGCCGGCGGACAGCAGTGGTATTCGGGAGTTCAACCACAGCAGAATGAGGCTGCAGCTAGCAGCGCAGGATCATCTAGACAGCCTAATCCTGCGGGATCTAGTCGTGGTGTGCCTGGACGACCTGGTCAGCCGAACAGAGGTCGCGGTGGTCGACAGCAGCCGCAGGGCCGTATTCATAACCTTACAGCGCATGACGTCCAGAATAACCCGGATTTGATAACGGGTAAGTTAAATGTACTTGGTCATTTCGGTAGAGTGTTGATAGATTGCGGTGCTACTCATTCGGTCATTTCTTACTCATTTGCCCAATTGACTCAACCTGAGTCTGCCCCCATCGTATTTGAGTTAGAAGTGTCGATGCCTAGGGGAGAGACATGTCTAGTCAGTCGGATGTACCCAGGGTGCCCCGTGTTGATTGAGGATGTGATGATGCCCGCTGATCTTATTCCGTTGGATATTGTTGAGTTTGATGTGATATTGGGCACGGATTGGCTACATTTTCATCGAGCCAACATAGATTGTTACAAGAAGAGAGTTACGTTCCATCGGCCGGGGTTACCTGTGGTCACATTCACTGGCGAACGCAGTAATGTTAGGCACGACATTATTTCAGCCGTGCGAGCTACGAAATTGTTGCAGAAGGGTTGTCAGGGGTATCTGGCTCACGTGGTATTGAACGATAGTGCTCCTGTCAGTTTGGAGGATGTGAAGGTGGTCAGGCACTTTTCCGACGTATTTCCTGACGATTTGCCAGGCTTGCCACCGGATCGAGATGTGGAGTTTTCTATCGACTTATTGCCAGGTACAGACCCTATATCTCTGACTCCCTATCGAATGGCTCCCGCTGAATTGCGAGAGTTAAAGATTCAGTTACAAGAGTTGTTAGACCAAGGTTTTATACAGCCGAGTATTTCACCTTGGGGAGCTCCAGTATTGTTCGTGCGTAAGAAGGATGGTACTCTACGGCTGTGTATCGACTATCGACAGCTGAATCGGGTAACGATTAAAAACCGTTATCCATTACCTCGTATTGACGATTTGTTCGATCAGCTGCGAGGAACTTGTGTATTTTCGAAGATTGATCTACGATCTGGCTATCACCAGCTGAAGATTAAGGGCGACGATGTTCCGAAGACGGCGTTCCGAACCAGATATGGGCACTACGAGTTCTTAGTCATGCCATTCGGTTTGACTAACGCTCCAGCTGCTTTTATGGATTTGATGAACCGAGTATTTCAGCCGTATTTGGATCGGTTCGTCATTGTATTCATCGATGACATTCTGGTGTACTCTAAATCGAAGTCAGATCACATGCGACATCTTTCCTTAGTGTTGAAGAAGCTGAGGGAACATCGATTATACGCTAAGTTCAGTAAATGCCAATTCTGGCTAGACCAAGTGGCATTTTTGGGGCACGTTATCTCAGCTCAGGGCATTCAGGTGGATTCCCAGAAGATAGCAGCGGTGGAGAATTGGGAACAGCCACGAACTGTTTCTGAGGTACGGAGTTTTCTCGGATTAGCAGGCTACTATCGGCGGTTCGTGCAAGACTTTTCAGTGATTGCGTTACCTCTTACGAAGTTAACCAGGAAGGATGTTCGATTTGAGTGGGATGATAGCTGCGAACGGAGCTTTCAGCAGCTAAAACATTGTCTTACTCATGCTCCGGTGCTAGTACTTCCAGACGATAGTGGTAACTTCGAGGTCTATAGTGACGCATCATTGAATGGCCTGGGTTGCGTGTTGATGCAACATGGTAGGGTGATCGCCTACGCATCGAGGCAGCTGAAATCGCACGAGATGAACTACCCTACTCATGATCTTGAGTTGGCGGCGATTATATTTGCGTTGAAGATCTGGAGACATTACCTCTACGGTGAGAAGTGTAAGATCTTTACAGACCACAAGAGCCTCCAGTACTTATTCACCCAGAGAGACCTGAACCTTCGCTAGCGAAGGTGGATGGAGTTGCTGAGTGATTACGATTGCACGATTGAGTATCATCCGGGTCGTGCAAACGTAGTAGCTGACGCACTTAGCCGGAAGTCTCAGGGTCGAGTGGATGCTATATACGCGAGCCGTGCTCCTTTGTTGGCCGAGTTGAGGTCGACCGGAGTCGGATTAGAGATTGATTGTTCGGAGGCAAAGAATCGAGGGAAAGCATTACTTGCTCACTTCCAGGTCAGACCGATTCTGATTGATCGTATTCTCGAGACTCAGTTGAATGACGCGGAGACTCAAGAGTTGATTCGATTGAGGGGTGAAGGTAAAAAGACCGATCTGCGGATTCGGGAAACCGACGGTATGCTCATGCAAGGAAACAGAATGTACGTACCAAACGACACAGAGTTAAAGAAGGCGATTCTCGATGAGGCACACGTCTCAGCTTATGCGATGCATCCGGGCAGTACCAAGATGTATCATACCATTCGACCATTCTACTATTGGCCTGGTATGAAGAGGGAGATCGCCGAGTACGTGAGCAGATGTCTTATTTGCCAGCAAGTTAAAGCCGAGAGGAAGAAACCGTTCGGACGAATGCAACCGCTTCCCGTTCCTCAGTGGAAATGGGAGAACATCACCATGGATTTCGTCTATAAGTTACCCCGTACACTGAATGGTTACGACGGTGTGTGGGTAATAGTTGATCGGCTTACGAAATCTGCGCATTTCATTCTGGTTCGAGAGAAGTTTTCTCTACCACGATTAGCTGAGCTTTTCGTATCGAAGATCGTCAAGTATCATGGCGTGCCAGTCAGCATTATCTCAGATCGGGATCCGAGATTCACATCCAAGTTCTGGACAGCATTCCAGGAAGCCCTCGGCACGAGGCTATTGTATAGTACGGCTTATCATCCACAGACGGACGGACAATCTGAGAGGACCATCCAGACGCTCGAGGATATGTTACGATCTTCCGTACTACAGTTTGGTGATGCATGGCATCTACGCTTGGATCTGATGGAGTTCGCGTACAACAACAGTTACCATTCGAGCATCGGAATGTCACCATTCGAAGCATTGTACGGACGAGCTTGTCGTACGCCCCTATGTTGGTCGGAAGTCGGCGAGAGAGTACTTGAAGGTCCAGAGATAGTTGACGAGACGACTCAGAACATCCAGGTAATCAAGTCTAATCTAAAAGTGGCCCAGGATCGCCAGAAGAGCTTAGCCGATAGACACGCCACTGATCGGGTTTACGTGGTAGGCGATTGGGTGTTCCTGAAGTTGTCGCCGTGGAAAGGAGTTGTACGGTTCGGTAAGAAGGGGAAGTTGAGTCCCAGGTATATCGGACCCTATCTAATCACCGAGCGGATAGGTGAAGTGGCGTATAGACTCGAGTTGCCTTCAGAGCTATCTAGAGTTCATAACGTGTTTCACGTTTCGATGCTACGTCATTACGTCGCTGATCCGTCTCACGTGCTACCTCCGCAGCAGTTAGAAGTTAGTCCAGATTTGACGTACGAGGAGGAGCCGGTGACTATCCTAGACTGGAAGGATAAGGTTCTACGAAACAAGACGGTTCGGTTAGTAAAGGTCTTGTGGCGAAACCATTCGGTTGAGGAGGCTACTTGGGAGTTAGAGGAGCGGATGAGAGTTATGTATCCGCGCTTATTCTATGTTTATTAGTGTTTGCTTGTGTTATGTAAATTTCGAGGACGAAATTTTATTAAGGAGGGTAGGTTGTGACATCCCGTCCCAAGTTTTATAATACGTTGAAGTGAAATGACGAAAATACCCTTACCTACGCGTGAACGGGTACGTTTGGACACGGAATTGGGTTTTTGGGGTGTCCTAAATCCTTAAACCTAAGTGGGACACCTGTCCCTATACATGCACGCACACACGTGCCAAACCTAATCCTATTTCTTTTTCTGTTCTTCCTTATCTCTCTCGTTCTCAAACTCTCTCTCTCTCACTTCTCTCGACTCCTCCCTACGGACACACACACACACAAACGATCTCGACTCGATTCAAGCTTCAGGTAAGCTTATTCAAGTTCCCTAGACCTTGGTGAACTCGTACATATTGATTTTAAACCTTGAAACCCACGAAAACAACTCGAACCCGTGATTTGAATTTAGGGTACTATTCATATACTTTTGTTTTGGATCGTTTTAGGTGAAACAAAGATCACCACAAGTCCTAAAACATTCCCACGAACCTCGGAGTACCCAGTTTGCAAAGTTTGGACGTCGGAGGTGGTGGTTTCGAAGTTGGCCGAAATTGGAAGGATTCCCCGAGGAATTTCCAGCCATTTTTCAAGGTATTTGAGTTTCTAAACATGTTCTATATTGAATTTAGAGCATGTAGGAAGAAAAACGAGTGAAAAAGGATGAAAAACGAAGAAGATAGGAGGATTTGAAGTTTGGCCGGAATCGGTCGCCGGCGCCGGCGACGGTCGCCGGAAAAACCAGTCCGGCCGGCGACCTGAGGTAGGGGGTGACGGAATATTCCGTCAAAGTTGACGGAATATTCCAACGCCGTTAACTAACGCCGTTAACTGACGCCGTTAGAAGTTAACGGAATATTCCTTTGCTGTTAGGGAATATTCCCTGGCGCGTGCACAGCACGTGACAGCGCGTGGGGGCGCGTCTGTCCGTGCTATTCCTGGCGCGTGAGGGCGCGTGAGCAGTCCAAAAATTATTTTAAAAATATCACGACGATCGTGACGTCGTGTAGGTCGCGTTGGTATATTCAAATGCCAAAATTGACCTTCGTATGAAAAGTTATTTACGTAGGTCGTGTATGTGTTGTTATTGACGGTTTTGCGATTAATTCACGTATAGGTGAGACGTATCCGACGGACGAGCGCAGTCACACTAGGCTCGGGGGATATGACCCGTCGACATACCAGTGAGTGGGCTTTTGTTTTCAGTATATATATATATATGACGTTTTTCCCAGAGACGTAAATTGATTGAATTACGAATTGTTTGGATGTGATAATTAGATTGCCATGTCGTATGTCTACTATAGTATATGAATATGATTACGATTGCATTCATTATGCACTGACGCCGAGGACGGCCAGGTAAGTAATGTGGTAGTGCTTGAAATGATGTTAGATTGGGATTTAGTGCTTGAAATGATGTTAGATTGTGATTTAGTTAATCACCTGCACCTCGGGTGTTGTGCTCCGCCAGAGTAAGGCTTAGCTTCACGTGATCGTTCACCTCACGCACCGTACGCTCAACTTGGATCCAAGATAGGTGCCTAGCTTGTCGTACAGACCACAATAGGTGGTTCCGACTCGTTGGTGACCCGCGATTCGTCGCACAGCCTTCACGTGATTGTAGCACAGAGCGTAATATTATACACCTAGCCTGTCGTACAGACCACAATAGGTGGTTCCGACTCGTGTGCAGGATGATGATAATGATAATGATTGATAGGGATTGAGTATGTTTGATATGGCCTAATCTTGAGCTTGATGATGAGTTGTGATATGCAGACGATGTTTTCGTATATACGTACTATTTTCTGGGAAAATTATACTGATTTACAGTGAGGGGTTATTTATGGAATTATGAAATGGTTTTGGAAAACTTTGTTTTTGCCCACTCACCTTTTATGTTTTGCGCCCCTCCAGGTACTAGGTAGCGACGTCGTGGACGTTTAGCGAGGCGCTAAGGCAGTTCTGACAGACTACCACCACTTATGTAGGATTTCTTTCACAGTTGTAACGTTTGTTTTAACTTGACTGCACCTAGGATCGGCTCTGTATCATATGTATATTATAAACTTAATTTTCACTACTGCACTTCATACCAAATTCGCTTCCGCTGACGCACACGGCTACGTCACTCACACGTGACGGCCGGCACGCCTCGGTTTCTGGATCGGGGTGTGTCATGTGTTCTGGTTACAATGAAAATTTTCTCGATGAAGTAGAATTGACAGTTGATGAGTTGATATTATACTATATATTTTACTCTATTCTTAGTTATAATTTAGTGATTATTTTGGTGAGATTTTGATACTTTGAATAATATTTTCAATGTCGGATTTGGAGCAAAAAGTAGTCAAACAGATGAATTTTAGAGTGATTCCAGTTGGATAATGTTCGTGAGTTTGTTAACTTGTTTGTATAAAAGTTTCATTATTTTCTACCAAGCGGTTCATTTATGGCGATGAAATAAAGGAGTAGCGCATTGTTATCAAACTGACGTTTTGGGCTTATTTGGGCTTTTTGGCGTCCAAGATGATGTCTTTTGGCTTCGAGGCCTTCTGCAATTATGTTCGAGACATTTCAAGCTTGAACTCTAGGCGTTTTGGGTCTATTTTGGAGCCCTGAAGATCCAGAAACGTGGGATTCTTTGTGGTTTGGCAGATTTCCCAAAGTTAGAATGTGAATGTATTTTCTAGTTATCGTCTTCTATTGTGTTTTCTAATTTTTAGAAGACCTTTTAGGGTTTTATTTTCTAGTAGTATAAATAAGGTTTTTTTAGCCATTAGGGTAAAGGAGGAAGGGAAGGAGAGGAGAAGAACGCAAAATTTTTGGATTCAAGTTTATATTTTTAGGTGTTTTCTATCCTTATTTTTAATAATATTTTGTTTTATGGTTGTTCGTAACTAATTTCCATTTGTTAGGGTGAAGTCTTGAGCCTTAGCATGAATATGTAATTTTTATTTGATTGCTTACGATTGATTACATGCATACTTTGAATTATTAATCACAGGTTTAAACTATCTAATTGTCTTAATGCTTAGCTACCATTAGGATATTTAGAAAAGTAATTTGATGCAATTTTGATCAGAGGTTGGTCTCTGAAATTGACGAAGACTTCTTGTGATTAATATGTGCAAGTTCACTTAGAATGAATACCACGTCTTAAGGGTTGTATGGTTTTTCAAAAGATTTCACAAAACTTAATGAGTCATGCATGTTTAGATTTGATCGGAATACCACAGACGGATTGCATGTTTGATATGCGCTCTATGTTGGGGGTCCAAGTAGGGATATATTAGGAAAACCTAACCTTCAAAATATACATGTGTAATTCATAAGTAATTGGAAGAACTACATAGAATTGTTAGGGTGATGGTAGAATCCTAGGCTTTTAACTTTATTTTCAAAACTATTTACTTTAGTTTTTCTTTGTCAATTTATTTAATTGTTTTTATTAAATTCGTTTTTATTATTTAAAATTCCAAAATCACCTATTTCTCAACTTTGTTTTAAATAATTAATTAAGATTTGATTCAATATAGATTATTCATTCAATCCATGTGGAGAACCACCTTGCTAGAGCTGATATACTATGATAACCTTGTACTCTTGCAAGTATTTAAAGTGTTTTTATCTCTATTTTTGCAGGTGGTAAAATCCCTACCAACAGTGACGTGGAATGACGTGATCTGTAAGATAAATGCATGTGTTACTCTCAAATTCTCAATCAAAGTTTGTTGGTGATTTATAGTGATGTGTCGTTTGGTGGCCAAACTAGAGATGGTAAAGGGTAGTGATTAGCTCTGTAATTGCTTTTCCTCAAAGGTAAGTTAACCACCCCTTTTACTCAAAACATAAAAGTCAATACACTCAAACTTGTTACGTTTAGAACCATCGGGGATTGCTCCGGTGGTTAAAGTTTTTATTTTCAACTCATTGTATTTCGGGTTTGAACTCTCCTTCCTCCTAATGATTAGTGTAGAATATCGTACTAAATAAAAAGTTGTTACATTTAATATCAATCCCAATTAAAGCAAATAATAAGACCTCTAAGTTAAAAACTACATTGCAATGCACAATATGACAACGGAAGTGAATGCCACGTTGCGTATCTGATACATACAATAATTTCTATTCATCATAACAGTATGTCACGACCCAAAATGTATCGCAACAGCGCCGCGAATCTTAAAAACAAATGAGATTTATATGCTCCAATGTTTAGAACATAATAATTCTCATGTATTTTTAAAATACACAAGGCTAAAAATAAAATTTGTAATACATAGATATCAGAGTTTAAGTGAAAACCAAAACGTTCCAACCATTTCAACAGCAACTTTTTACAACCAAAACCCCAAAAGTTCAATTTACAAAAGCCAAAAGAGTGATAGGTTTACAAACACACAGAAACAAAGAGGATATACACAAACAGTTTCACTGAAACCAGAAAATTCAATATTTACATTTCAAAAGCTGATTTTCTGATTTGAAGCTTTTAGGTTGACAAGCTACAACCTGCACACCTCAATCCAACTCTTCCATTGTTCCTCGCACAACACCTGAAATTGTAGGGGTGAGCATCACATATAATCATTTGCACCCCCTCGGGAGGCACCCTAGCTAGGTTTGAAAATAAGTATACCGTTGTACTACATAGAACGGAAATAAATTTGCACAACAAAAACTTTTGGCTTGAGTTAAAATTTACTTCATGCTCAAACACATAACTATAGTGGGATCCCTAAATTCTTTTTGTACTGACAACCGAACACGCGGCCAACTACCACCTATATAAATTCTCAAGTCATCTTAACACAAGGTATGGTAGTGAGAGTGTCCACTTACCATCTATACCACATAGACATCAGTACCGTTCCCTTACGGTTAATGGTACCAGTCCGTTGTATAGAACCCTCCGGAGGTTTAGGGGATCGAAGCCCAGGGTAGTCACACAGCTCCCTTCACTCTCAGGTTGTCATTACAATTCAGAATAACATCAATCACATGCTAGAAAAACCAAACTCCTTTTTCCTAACATGCAGTTCTAATCACAACCAAAAACCAATGCATAGTTTGCAGGCATCCATATCTACATATATAATACATACCGAAAACCACTAACCAGGGTGTGAGTCCCCCCTACCTGATATTCCAAGCTTCCGGTACTAACTAGTTCCACAATCTGTTCACTTTTTATCTCTTGATCTTGCTTAAGCCAAGAGTACCTACTCTGAAGAAAACAAAACATATCAACATACCATTCACATGCACCACAGACTAACATGTCTCAAATTCTACCTGTACCGTGCATGCATATCCCCAATTAACCAAATCCTTATTTAATCCCATGAATCACAGTTTAATCAACTTTTCCCTGAAACCCATTCAGGAGCCCTAATTCGAAGGCCATCTAACAACCAAATGCATAATTGAAATCATAACTTCAAATCAAGTAAAATTTTTACCTCAATCTTCTTCAGCAATACTGTTCGAACAACCTTGAGACCTCCAAAACTCCCAATTTAACCATTTAGCACTTCAAACATGAATTTTCAAAGTTATTAACATAAAATCCCCAACCAAAATATACTTTCGAAACCTGCAAATAAGCTTTAAATTCTCACCTTCAAACGTAATACTCGACGTTGTGATCAAAGAGGCGAAAACGAAATGCAAATCGGATGTCTAGAATTTTCTCTATGCATTTTTTTCTTCTTCGACACCCACAGAAAGTCCCAGACTTTCCCCTCTGCCCTTTAATTGAAATAGGCACTGAAACACCCAGAAAAACAGATTAGAACACCCACACGTGTTCTCCACAATCTTACTAAAATATTATTATTATTTTTTTTTTTTTCAAAACTAATATACAAATTCTGGGGTTTTACATTCCACCTCCCTTAAAATAAATTTCGTCCTCGAAATTTTCAGTGTCACTCGAACAAGTGAGGATACTTTTGCTTCATTTCAGATTCTAACTCCCATGTAGCTTCTTCAACTCCATGATGTTGCCATCTTACTTTGACAAGTGATATACTTCGACTCCGAAGCTTCTTTATTTCCTAATCAAGAATACAAACTGGACCTTCAATATACGTTCCATCTGGCTCCAACGGCAAGTCTATCCATGGCTTAATATGCTGAATTTCTGGAGCACTTTTCTTCAATTGGGAGACATGAAATACATTATGAATATGACCAAGTTGGGGTGGCAGCTCCAGTTTGTAAGCAACCTGCCCTACTCTTCCAATTATCTTGAAGGGACCAACATATCTAGGTGCCAATTTTCCTTTCATTCCAAATCGATGTATTCCCTTTCGAGGACTTACCTTCAAAAATACAAAATCCGTAATGAAATTCCAATGGTCTTCTTCTCCTATCTGCATAAGACTTCTGCCTACTTTGTGCAGTCTTGAGTCGATCACGAATAAGCTTAACCTTCTCAGTTGTTTCTTTTATGATTTCTGGACCCAAAGCTATTCGATCTTCTGCATCAACCCAACAGATTGGTGATCGACAAGGTCTTCCATACAGAGCCTCATAGGGTGCCATACCAATACTACTTTGGTAACTATTATTGTAGACAAATTCAGCAAGTGGAAGATATACACTCCATTTTCCTCCAAAATCCAAAATACAAGCTCTCAACATATCTTCCAAAATTTGGATGACCCGTTCCGATTGTCCATCAGTTTGTGGATGATATGCCGTGCTCAGATTAAGTTTTGTGCCCAATTCCTCTTGTAGCTTTTCCCAAAGACGTGAAGTAAATCGAGAGTCTCGATCAGAAACTATTGTCTTAGGAATTCCATGCAATCGAACAATCCACTCAATGTAGAGCTTAGCAAAGTAGTCGATTGGTGAATTCATCTTCACGGGCAAGAAATGAGCACTCTTTGTAAGTCGGTCCACAACCACCCAAACTCCGTTGTGCCCTTTATTTGAGCTCGGTAGATCAGTAATAAAGTCCATTGTAATGCTTTCCCACTTCCATTCTGGAATAGCCAATTGTTGTAGCATACCAGATGGTTTTTGGTGTTCAATCTTCACTTGTTGGCATATTGAGCATTGACTAACATAATCGGCCACATCTCGCTTAATCCCTTTCCACCAAAACCTTCTCTTCAAATCTCTGTACATTTTGTTACTTCCTGGGTGCATTGCAAATCGAGTATTGTGAGCTTCCTTCAGTACTTGTTCCTTTACTCTCTTATCTTTAGGCACAACCAATTTTTCTTTATACCTTAGACCACCATCTTCACAAACTTTCCACTCTTCTGAGGCTTCTCCAGATTTTACCTTTCGCTTTAATGACTCAATTTCTGAATCGTCCTTCTGTTTTGCAATCAATTCCAGTTCTAACTGAGGCTCCAATTGAAGATTAGTCAAAACACCTGCACGCTGAACCTCTAAGTCATATGCCTCAATAGTTTCAAACATATCATTTTTAGCCAACATTAAACTTGACAACATACTTCTCGTTTTCCTACTCAACGCATCAGCCACTACATTGGCTTTTCCAGGATGATACAACAATTCAAAATCATAATCTTTTATATATTCCATCCATCGCCTTTGCCTTAAGTTCAAGTCACGTTGAGTAAACAAGTATTTGAGGCTTTTGTGATCTGAATACACATAAAATTTACTACCGTATAAATAACATCTCCAAATCTTCAGGGCATGAACTATAGCAGCTAACTCTAGATCATGTGTAGGATAATGCTTTTCATGTGTTTTCAGCTGTCTCGAGGCATAAGCAACTACCTTTCCATTTTGCATCAGCACAGCTCCCAATCCTTGTCCCAACGCATCTGTGAAAATTTCATATGGATCCTTATTATTTGGCAACACCAGTATTGGAGCAGTAGTCAACCTTGTCTTAAGTTCTTTGAATGCAGCTTCACAATCTTCACTCCACGCAAACTTTACCCCTTTTTTCAACAAACCAGTCAGTGGAGTTGCAATTTTGGAGAAGTCTTTTACAAACCTTCGATAATATCCAGCTAACCCAAGAAAACTTCGAATCTCAAAGACATTGTTAGGTCTTTCCCAATTCAACACCGCTTCTATTTTACCTGGGTCAACTGAAACTCCGTATCCAGAAATTACATGCCCAAGAAAACGCACTTCACTTAACCAAAAAGCACACTTTGACTTCTTTGCATAGAGTTGGTTCTCTAATAAAGTTTGTAGAACTATCCGCAAATGAGTTTCATGATCCTCTCGTGTCTGAGAATACACAAGAATGTCGTCGATGAACACAATCACAAACTTATCCAAGTAGGGTCGAAACAAACGGTTCATGAGGTCCATGAATGCAGCAGGTGCATTCGTTAATCCAAACGGCATAACCACGAATTCATAAAGACCATAGCGAGTGCGAAAAGCTGTTTTAGGAATATCTTCTTCTCGGACCCTTAACTGATGATAACCCGACCTTAAGTCGATCTTTGAGAAGTACTGTGCCCCAACAAGTTGATCAAACAATTCATCAATCCTTGGCAATGGATACTTGTTCTTTATCGTCACCGAATTCAACCTTCGATAATCGACGCACAATCTCAAGGTTCCATCTTGTTTCCTTACAAATAAAACCGGCGCTCCCCAAGGTGAAGTACTTTCTCTTACAAATCCTTTCTGAAGTAACTCTTCTAATTGCACCTTAAGTTCCTTTAATTCCACCGGTGACATCCTATATGCTGGCAAAGAGATGGGTTCAGTTCCTGGTATCAAATCAATTCTGAACTCCACTTCTCGATGTGGCGGAACACCTGGTAAGTCTTCTGGAAACACTTCAGGAAATTCATCTACTACAGGGACCACCATCCACTCCTTAGTACTCTCTTCAGTAGACATGATGAGTGCATAACATAACAATACTTTGTTGTTCTGGAAACAATTCTTCAATAATAAACTCGGAGTCGTGCAACTTTCATTCACCCTTAAGGAGATTTCCTTCCCTTCAGGGGTTACTAATTTAACCTTTCCCCTTCCACAATCAATTTGAGCTTGGTATTTTCTTAACCAATCCCTTCCTAGGATCAGTTCATACTTCATCTTTTCTAAAGGGTACAAGTCAACTGTAAGAACTTGAGTTTTCACCACCAACTTACACCCCCTAAAGATTTGATTTATATATACTTTCCCCAACAATGGTACACTTAAGGTTAATGGTTTCATCACTAGTTCAGATTTCAACCCTAAGGAATTAGCCAACCATAAAGATATAAATGAATGTGATGCACCAGTATTAAATAATATTCTGGCTTCAGTATTTGAGAAGAGAATAGTACCATTCAGCACCATCTTGTTATTTGCAGTAGCTTCATCATCTTCAGTCAAAGCATACACTCGGCCACCTTCCTTTGCGGTTGCACGATTTCGAGCTCCACGATCTTGGTTCCCTCGGTTGGTCCTCTGAAAGGCCTGCTGATTGCGTTGTGATTGCTGAACCGTTTCTGTTTTAGCTCATTGCTGAACTTGAGATCGATTAACAACTGCAGAACCAGAGCTTTCTCTTTTGGGACAATTTGGGCTAATATGCCCAATCTCACCACAAGTATAACATTCGGGACCAGATTGCCTTTTTGTTGGTCTTCCACCGCCACTAGAACTTCCAGATTCTTTTCTCACCTTCTTTTTACCCTTGTTTCCCCCAGATGCAGCAGCTGAGGCTTTCTTCTTCAAAAAGCTGAGATGATCCTGCTCAATTGCATAAGCAGCATCCACAATCTCCCTATAAGTCTTGGTTCCTTGACCGACGATATACCTTCTGATGCCATCCTTCAAGCCCAACATAAACTTTACTGCTTTCATATTTTCATCAGCTACTAGAGCCTTAGCATATTTACCCAACTCCGTAAACTTAGAGACATATTCAGCCACTGTCATATTGCCTTGCTCCAGCTCAAAGAATTCTTTAATTCTGGTTTGTTTCAGAGCAACCGGAAAGTATCTATCATAAAAATACTGCTCGAAATCATCCCAAGTCATTTCTTTATCTGTATTTTGATCACAAACGGTATCCCACCATGAGTCAGCTTCACCTTCCATTACATGAGTAGCTAAATTAATTCGATTCTTAGCTGGCACTTTCAAAATATCAAGCTTTTTCTTTATGTTCTTGATCCATGTCTCCGCCTTGTCAGAATCAGATGTACCCAAAAACTTCATAGGCTTCAACTTCAAGAAACGATCGAGATAGGCAGCCTCTCGCTCACTTTCTTTTTCTTCCTCATTTCTTTGGTTTGTTAGTTGACTAGCCAAAAAGGCTTGAAATAACTCAGCCATTTGTTGTGCATTAACTTGAGGGTTTGGCTGGACGTTGAGTAAATCAACATGATGCTCATCAGGGGCATTTTGTGATGTGCGAGGGTTGTCTTCAGGTTGTGGTGGCATCTTGTCAACAAAATCAACAACTGAAACAAAATGGATGATTCAAGAAAAATATATCGAAAGAAACAAATGTTGCAAAACTAAATAAATAAATAAGTAAAGTCTTGAAATACCAATTTTTTTTTTTTTTTTTTTTTTTTTAAAAACATGTTACGAACATTGCTCTGATACCATTTTCTGTCACGACCCAAAATGTATCGCAACAGCGCCGCGAATCTTAAAAACAAATGAGATTTATATGCTCCAATGTTTAGAACATAATAATTCTCATGTATTTTTAAAATACGCAAGGCTAAAAATAAAATTTGTAATACATAGATATCAGAGTTTAAGTGAAAACCAAAACGTTCCAACCATTTCAACAGCAACTTTTTACAACCAAAACCCCAAAAGTTCAATTTACAAAAGCCAAAAGAGTGATAGGTTTACAAACACACAGAAACAAAGAGGATATACACAAACAGTTTCACTGAAACCAGAAAATTCAATATTTACATTTCAAAAGCTGATTTTCTGATTTGAAGCTTTTAGGTTGACAAGCTACAACCTGCACACCTCAATCCAACTCTTCCATTGTTCCTCGCACAACACCTGAAATTGTAGGGGTGAGCATCACATATAATCATTTGCACCCCCTCGGGAGGCACCCTAGCTAGGTTTGAAAATAAGTATACCGTTGTACTACATAGAACGGAAATAAATTTGCACAACAAAAACTTTTGGCTTGAGTTAAAATTTACTTCATGCTCAAACACATAACTATAGTGGGATCCCTAAATTCTTTTTGTACTGACAACCGAACACGCGGCCAACTACCACCTATATAAATTCTCAAGTCATCTTAACACAAGGTATGGTAGTGAGAGTGTCCACTTACCATCTATACCACATAGACATCAGTACCGTTCCCTTACGGTTAATGGTACCAGTCCGTTGTATAGAACCCTCCGGAGGTTTAGGGGATCGAAGCCCAGGGTAGTCACACAGCTCCCTTCACTCTCAGGTTGTCATTACAATTCAGAATAACATCAATCACATGCTAGAAAAACCAAACTCCTTTTTCCTAACATGCAGTTCTAATCACAACCAAAAACCAATGCATAGTTTGCAGGCATCCATATCTACATATATAATACATACCGAAAACCACTAACCAGGGTGTGAGTCCCCCCTACCTGATATTCCAAGCTTCCGGTACTAACTAGTTCCACAATCTGTTCACTTTTTATCTCTTGATCTTGCTTAAGCCAAGAGTACCTACTCTGAAGAAAACAAAACATATCAACATACCATTCACATGCACCACAGACTAACATGTCTCAAATTCTACCTGTACCGTGCATGCATATCCCCAATTAACCAAATCCTTATTTAATCCCATGAATCACAGTTTAATCAACTTTTCCCTGAAACCCATTCAGGAGCCCTAATTCGAAGGCCATCTAACAACCAAATGCATAATTGAAATCATAACTTCAAATCAAGTAAAATTTTTACCTCAATCTTCTTCAGCAATACTGTTCGAACAACCTTGAGACCTCCAAAACTCCCAATTTAACCATTTAGCACTTCAAACATGAATTTTCAAAGTTATTAACATAAAATCCCCAACCAAAATATACTTTCGAAACCTGCAAATAAGCTTTAAATTCTCACCTTCAAACGTAATACTCGACGTTGTGATCAAAGAGGCGAAAACGAAATGCAAATCGGATGTCTAGAATTTTCTCTATGCATTTTTTTCTTCTTCGACACCCACAGAAAGTCCCAGACTTTCCCCTCTGCCCTTTAATTGAAATAGGCACCGAAACACCCAGAAAAACAGATTAGAACACCCACACGTGTTCTCCACAATCTTACTAAAATATTATTATTATTATTATTATTATTATTTTTTTTTTTTTTTTTCAAAACTAATATACAAATTCTGGGGTTTTACACAGTACATTTACAGTGATGTTTTGTTATGATCGCAACACTATCTGCGGCTCCAAAACCGATGAACGGCCTTTGTGGTCACTTCATCGACGGGGATCAAACACAGTCAGTCATGTGGAATTTTGATTCTTTGAACATATGTACATATGAACACACATATACATGTCTTGATTAAGATTGAACAACAATCAAATGCTGGTAGCTGCAGATGATGAGATTAGATAAGGGTTGCAAGCTCAGGGTGTGAAAAACCAAAACCCAAGTGAGAGAGACCGAGGGGATTTTCGTACCTGTAACTTTGGAATGTATATCGCTCAAGCTCAATGGGGTTTTCATACCTGAAGCTGTGGAGCGTGGGTGTCCAGAGAAATCCAAAGTGAGTGAGAAGGAAGCAGACGAGGCTGGTGATGGGTGCCATGACTAAATTTGATGTATTTGTTGGTAAGTTTTTGCAGTTGAACTTTGATAGGAAGTGGCAGTGTTTGCTAAATAGAATTGCAGGTGGGGGTGGTTGCTTTACTTTGAAGTATTGCATTTGCATGCGGTGCTACCACAAGCAATCATAGAAGCGTGCACACCACGGCACCCTTTTGCTTTGCTTATTTGCTCTTCTGATAGGTCTCTCTCAATTATATCAAAGTGAATATTTTATTCGGTTAATTGCATTTTACACCATAAAGTTTGGGGATTGATTGCAAAATAAGCCACCAGGTTTTAATTTTTTCATTTTACACTGCATGGTTTTTGAACTGCACTAATTTAATTCTAATGTTAAATTAAATATCAAAGTGCTAATGTGGCATATACTGGGCTCATATTTTAAGCACACGTTGACAGTTAGTTTCATAAAAAGATTAAAAGAGTACAAAGTACTTAAAATTGTAGTTGACGGTCAACGAGTGCTTAAAATGTGAGCTAAGTTTATGCCATATCAGCAGTGAACGCTTAATTAGATGGTGAAATTGACTGAGAGGTTAAATTGGCGTAATTCAGTAATCATGTGTATTGAAATGTAAAAATTAGAACATTGTGACTCATTTTGGAAATGACCCACAAACCTTACTGTGTAAAATACATTAACCCTTTTATCTCATATATATGTGGGGGTGGGAGAGTAGAAAAACTTACACAATTCTATGTTTCTTATCCTTTTTATCTTTCTGATCACACATGAGTAATGTGTGAGCGAGAGAGAGGGCAACAACTATGAAACATGTTGAGTGAGAGTTTTTTTTTTAATTTTTTTTAACAAACAATATTATCTACATTAAGGGGTGGGGAAATTGGCTAAGCCTCACAATGGGCTAGCAATGACATGGTTCAAATTCGCCTTTATCGAGAATCGAACCCAAGACATCTCATTTACAAGTGCAGAGGAATACCATTAGACCGTAGTACTAAGTGGTTGTATAAGAGATTTAATCATGGATGAGAGTATTCAGTACGGCAGCTTGATGATCATGCCACTCTCACAAACGGTGAGAATCGTGTGATTGTAAGTTGTACCAACATGGAGTTGCATGTACCCTGCCCAAATGCAATGAGGCACGCTCTTTTGTGAGAGTGCATGACTATCTAGCTGGTCAAGATGCCTTAACCAAATTTTTTAATGTGATTGCTAGTGTCAAATAATGTTATCAATCCACTTATTACATACCATTACCTGGCAGTGCCACATTAAACTGAAAATGTTCTCCACGTGCTAATAGTGTGAAGTAATATGTTTATGTCTATGTTAAGAATAAAAGTATATGTTATGTTTATGTCACTCTTTTGGTCTTTTAGGATAGAACTCCTGGAATCCAGAGCTAGTCTCGACTCTCAAGAGACCCAGTGGCAGCTCAAACTCAATGTGGGAAATGGTAAGATAGGATTTTGCTGAGCTACATGGCTAACCTCACTGGCTCTGGTAAACTGTCTGCGAGCTGTTAATGCTATCTTCAACTTGTTAGCTTCCACCACAGGAATCAAGATATAAGCCACAAGACCCACCCAATATTTTATAGAAAAGAACCATGATCTATATCAGTCGTGTTTTGGGCTTTTGGATATCATATAAGATCTTATATTTGTTTGGGTTTCAATCTACATGTCGTGTTTGAAATTTTCATTTTCAGTGTGATTGATTTTTTACACTTGAACACTATTCCCCAGCTATTAGACTTGGTTTTTTTAATGATGGCATATGATTCAACTTTGTCTCTTAGCCTGAAGGTAAAATCCTCACTATTACTCAAGCTACAATCCTCCTATGTTGCTTGCTAAGTTGACAATCTTCACAAACGCTATTTATCAGATCGATTTGAGGTAGCCTATGTATCATCCTTTTATTTGACAACATCTTCAACCTTCCATAATTTAAATGACCATATCTATCATACCATTACTTGGAAATTTATTTTTCGACACTCATAAAACAATATAGGTTTGTTGTCTGGAGTTTCAAATGAAATAAGTTGTTTGTAGCAAGTCTAACCTTGGCGACAAATTTACTCTTCTTTGATGCACTTGAAGAAAGTAAGCAGCCCCTTATGTTGTAAGTGTAAGGGGGATCAAATACCTGTAACAGAGGAAGAAGAGATATGACAAGACGGATTCAACTTGAAGACGGATTCAACCTCTGAATCTGCTTCTGTTGTCTTGAGGTAAAACTATCAATGTCGGGTGTGGGAGTGCTCCTATGATCATAGAAGTAATGCTGCAGTTTTTTAGAACACAAAAATCACCACGGAGACGAATATCATATCCTTTCCTCCATAGATGATCCATACTCTATAAATTTACTCTTCAAACCAAGAACATAATACACTTCAGACACATTCTCAATTGTTCCAAATTTTGATTTGAAAGATATTTCACCAATTCTCGCAATTTTGTAGGCTCTATCATCACCAATGTTACTTGACCACGATCAAATTTTTAGAGCAAGAAAAAAGTTTATATTATTTGTTATATGCTTGCTAGTTCTGCTATCCAAATACCACACATCATTCATTTGATCTCCATGACATGCAAGCAATAGAGTTTCTTGACGATCACCATCTCCGACATTGGCTTGATATGTATAACTTTCTCCACATTGTTTTTCATCAACTTTTTAGAACCGATACTCTTTGATCATGTCTCCAAGTTTGTTGCAACAATAGCACTCCGAAGAGCCATGTCCTCTTCCTTGATATGAATACGATGAACTGGAAGTTCTTTACCTTCATTATTGGAAATTTTTGATGAGTCTCTTTCGTTTCCATAATAATTAGAGTCTCTGCCAGTCTATGTATGAAAGATTGTCACAATATTTTTGCATTCAATTTGATCCTAACTAGTTCAATATCCATCGAGCAAGATCAACTAAATTTTGATAATGTCTGGATATATATCACAACAACACGTCTTGATGACAAAATAATTATTTGCTTTCAACCGCATATCATTAATCTTAATGAATTTCCAATAAGATGACAAAATAATTATTTGATTTCCGATTCATAATAGAATATACATTTTGTAAATGGCTAAAAGTTTATTGTCGCAAGACTCATTGTTGGCGGTCAATAAACATCTACCTTATAATTCATCTGTATGTGTTACTCCATAGCACCCACAAGCTTTCATATTTGACGAAAATTAATATCACAAATTTGCACTGTATAAAGAATAAATGATACGCAGTCAATTCTATTAATTTCAACCCAAACTTGACATTCATCATATATGTCCCAACACCAAACAGACAAAAGAGAACAATAAGTGTTGTATATAAACAAGTTTTATCCTCCACCAAGACCAATTTAATCATAACCATAGACTCTTTACTAAAAATAGAAGAGTATATATAGACCAAATGCTACACTAAATTTTTTAATTAAATTTTTTTTAATGCAGCAAAAGATGATTTCAAATATCTCACATAAATCACAAGTTGGCATCTATATAGGGATTTCAAGTTTAATCATGTCTTCACAATATATATATATATATAAACAAGCATACTCAAAATAACAAAAGTCCTAATTCATCACACTATAATCATGCATATAAGAGAACAATTAATCATGCATGACACAGTGAACTGAGTTACCCGAATGCATCATTGGACCCATATTCGTCAACCCGACTGAGATTCCTCAACTCCACATCAACAAAACAAACTATCCATCAATGCTTGAGAATCGTCAATGCAGATTGTCTTCACTCTAGATTCGCGTGGATCTCGTAATATTGCAGATTATCGAAGTAAATCTCCATTGTTCCAAGTTCGCCGAACCAAAATTATCGTCAAAGTTATTGGCCCGTATCTCGTCAACTCAAATTTCCGTAAAAAAAAATTATGAACGTTAGTATCTCTTAGAATATGTTAGACAACATATAAATGTCTTCAAACCAAGAAACCTCAAAACCAATATTTCATAATTACAAATACACAAGTTGCATTCAAGATAAACCTTATAAAAACTACTAATAATAGTTTCTTGCCTCAAAAACCGATTGTGTCACATGCATTAATGCTTCATTAGTCTAATATCAAACCATTAATTTAATAACAACAACAAATAAAAAGGTTAATTATTAGACTAACCATTAGATGCATCAAGACACAAAACCATTTCCTCCATATCGACATATGCAATTCAATATATATTGACATATGTACAATAACAATTTTAGCTCAAAATAAATATCACAAGTGCATCTATACGTTCATATATTCACAAACCTCAGCAACCCCTTGATCTTTTGCAAAAAGATGGTTTATTTAGAACACAATTTTCCCCTTTTCAAAATTGCAATCGTCAAAATAATTTTGAAAACAACACTACCTAATCTTTTGCATAAAGACGTCCTTGCTATTATTTCTTTGTCTCAATTAAAATTGGATGATCAAGATTTCAAAGAGACAATATTGACCAACTGAATAATTCGGCCCACAAAAGCACAATGTTCAATTTGTTGTGATAATTGACTATTGTGAACCCAGAAAACTCAAACTCATAGCAAGATGAAAATTTAGGAGTTTGACACATCATACCAGTATAATTCCAGATAAGGAAGCAAAAGAAAATTCATGAAATCTTTACATATCCCAAACAAACTAACATGGTATCAAAAATGATCGTAACCGAGAAGAAAGGTTTTCTAGAAAAAGCCCTACAGATTTCTTCACACAGAAAAAAAAATCAATCTTTGCTAATTAACATCACGTCTTTTACTGTTTTAGTTTCAAAACTTTCAATTTGAATTCAAGAGCATTAATCTTAGGCTCTGATACCACATGTAAGACTAAACATATCAAAAAATCAAGTTAAGAGATTAAGCTCATGAACACAAATTTATACAAGTATTAAAATCATAATTCGATAAACTGACAAACTAACTCGTAAAACCAGTAGAAGAAGAAGCCAAATTAGACTTTAAATAGTGCACCTTCTCTTCTGTTGCAAAACCAAAAGTACTCAAACTAACAATAGGTCTTAGTTCAAATTGAGCGTGCATTTTGTGAAAGCAGTGGCTTATGTTTTTACACTAAACATAGATTTCCCTATTACAATCCTACAAGGAATACAAGATTGCATTCCTTATATCTGTATGAGTCCTATAAACGAGCAAACACAAGAGTCCTCAATATACCAATATGATTGGATTAACTCTTGTCAACATGATTTAGACTTCTTTATAATATCAATTATCCCAAGACTTGTAAGAATCATACTCATATTCTTACAGTTCATGCATATGCAACTAGTATAACACATTTTGATTAAGCAATATATTAAATTTTGATGAAATTGCTATGTTGAATTTTATAAGTCAAAGAAACCGAAAGAAAATAGAAGCATCGACTAGGGTTCTAAAAACCTTAAAGTTGAGAAGACAAAAAAAGGAAAATTGCGGTATTTCATTGATGCACACTGTCGGGAGGTAGATTCAAACTGGGCGTTTAGGTTCACGAGCGTATATGGCACATCTTATCATGCAAAAAAGGCGATCTTTTGGCAGCAAATGATTAATGAATTTTCTCCGACGACCACTCCATGGATTTGTGGCAGTGATTTTGATGACAATTTGTGGGATTGGGAGAAGTCGAGGGGAGCAGCACAACGAGTTATTCAGAAGCGATATTTAGGATCTTTTATGAATAACATGGAGCTGCTCGATTTGGAGTTTCATGGGCCTAAATTTACTTGGAGGGGACATCGTAATGGTCATCTTATGGAAGCTCGGTTAGACCGTGGTTTAGTAAATAAAGAATGGTTAGAGGTGTGGCCAAATACATGTGTCTTTCATGCTCTTGTGATGGATTCGGACCATAATCCTATAATTGTTTAGGGTGAACCAAGATGTAGCAAAGGTAAATGGTTATTTAGATTTGAGGCATATTGGTCCAATGAAGTGGAGTGTAAAGACATTGTGCAGAGTTGTTGGGAGATACCTTGTTTGGGGATAATATGGCCAGATGGACTACAAGTGTGAATGATTGCCGCTCAAAGTTAATGGCTTAGAGTTAGAAAAAATTCAAGTTTCGAGCGCAACAAATTCAGGAAAAATTGGTACAACTTGGGCAATTGCAAGAAGGCTGGGGCCGAAATCAACAATCCATTGAGGAGTTGACTTTGGAAATTAATGCACTGTCGAGACATGAGGAATGCTATTGGCAACAGAGATCCCGCGTGAAATGGCTTCAGGATGGTGATGCAAATACTAAATTTTTCCATCAATCCACCTTACAGAGGTGGCAAAGAAATAAGTTTATCCAAATAAAGGATGAACAAGGGGAATGGCTAGAGGGTCCGCAGTAGGTGCAAGCAAACATTGATACACACTTTGTCAACTTATTCACATTGGTGCGTGCTCGAGAGTGGGGTACAATATTAGACTGTATTTAGCCTAAGGTGACTGAGGATATGAATGCTTCTCTTCTTGCACTGGTTTCAGCAAAGGAGATTAGGGTAGCTGCATTTCAAATGGAAAGGTTTAAGGCTCCTGGACCTGATGGTTTCCAAGGAGTCTTTTATTAGTTTTTTTGGGATTCACTTATGGTTGAAATTAATGGGTTAATTGAAGACCTTATGTCGGGGCATCTCATTCCTCACTACATTAACTTCACTCATGTTGTGCTAATTTTGAAAGTTCCTAATCCATAATTCATCTCCTAATATCAGCCAATCAGCCTTTGCAACTATTTGTATAAGATCTTGTCAAACGTTCTTGCAAATCGTTTTAAACCGATGTTGCCGAAGTTGATATCCCCTACACAAAATGCTTTTGTTACTAGTAGACAGATTCATGATAACATTGGTATTGCTTATAAGCTTTTCTACTTCCTTAAAACGAGAAAAACAAAAGGAAAATTTGAGCTTGGGATCAAATTGTATATGTATAAGGTGTATGACAATGTTGAATGGGATTTTCTTATGGCAGTAATGGAGATGATGGGCTTTGATCAGCATTGGCGGAGTTTGATCTTCAGTTGTCTATCTTTGGTTACTTTTTCCATTCTGATTAATGGTCAGCTGAGTCGGAAGTTTGCTCCCTCTCGTGGCCTTAGGCAAGGTGACCCCCTATCCCCATATGTTTTCCTTTTTGTTAGTAAGGTGCTTTCTTTGCTTATTTTGAAGGCATATGAAGATAAGTTGATTTCGGGGATTCAAATTAATCATTATAGATCTGTTATTTCACATATCTTCTTCGCGGATGATACGTTATTCTTTCTCAAGGCGAATGTGGTGAACTGTCAGAATCTAGTGCATCTTATAAAGCAATATTGTGCGGCATATGGGCAATAGGTAAATTTTCAAAAATCTAGTGTTTTCTTTGGTGCTAACTTCCCAACAGTATTGAAAGAGGATCTTGGTAGAATTCTATGCATGCCAATTGTGAATAATCCAGGGATGTATCTTGGAGTACCAACTATGTATAGAAGGTCTAAGAGGTAAGATTTGAATTATGTGAATGAGAGAATTTTGGGGAAACTTCAACATTGGAAACAGGCGACGTTATCACAGGCATGGAGAGAGGTTTTAATTAAGGCGGTGGTTCAAGTTATCCCGGCTTATCTAATGCATCTTTTCAAGTTCACAGCTACTCTCTGTAAAGAAATGGACACTATGATTGCTACGTTTTGGTGGGGACATGACATAACACGGAAGCACATACATTGGCTATCCAAGGATACTCTCGGGCTCCCAAAGGAGAATGGAAGACTTGGGTTTAGGTGTTTCATGGATTTTAATGACGTTCTTTTGGCGAAACAATGTTGGAGGCTCTTTCATGAACCAGATTTTCTTTGGGCGAAAGTGTTGAAGGCTCGTTATTTTCCCATTGCTTTTTTTTTTGGATGCCAAACAGGGTGGTCAAGCATCATGGGCATGGTCCAGTTTACTTACGAGACGTGACCTTTTATTACGGGGTGCACACTGGCAAGTCATAAGTGGGAAGGACATTCGACTTTGAAAGGATCAGTGGTTACCTTCATTCTCGGTTGGACATCCAGTTCCTCATGGGCCGATGCAGGTGAGTCCTAACACTAAAGTGGTTTCTTTAATTAGTCAAGCTGATAGTGGTTAGGATATAGATTTCTTAAAACATATTATTTTGGAGGAGGAGTATGACGCAATATTGACTACCCATATTGGTGACCCTATATTCCGGTATCGTTTAATCTGACCTCTTGATAAGAGGCGGCATCTATTCTGTTAAATCGGGCTACCATTGGGTGCATTCTAGGGTGTTACCATTGCAGTTCATCTTCGTCTCTTACCATTCCAAAATCAATCTGGAAATTGGTGTGGAAACGTACCACCCCTCTAAAGCTCGGATCTTTTATGTGGAAGTCATTGCACAACTCTCTGGCTATGATGGTAGCCTTTTATCTCAGGTACTCAGCCTTCTCACTTATTTGCCCCCTCTGTCACTCTAAAAAAGAAACAGTTGAGCATCTTTTTCTCTTTTGTCTGTGGGTGAAAACTATTTGGTTTAGGGGTATATTAAACTATCAGGTTAATCGGGCTAAGATTACTTCATGGAAGAGTTGATTATTGACTATCATCAGGGCATGTGCAAACACGAAAGAAGATAAAGAAAAGATACTGACTTGGGTTGCGTTTTCTTGTTGGCATATTTGGAAGGCTAGGTGCGGCTTTCTCTTCCAACATAAACAAATCATGCCTTTGCAGATGCTCATCACAATTTCAACGCATGTCAAAGCTTTTCAAGAGGCTTCCTGCAGACACCCGAACACTGCGGTACAAAGTAGTATGGTGGGGAGTCAACGTTCACTACCTATGCAGGATAGATGGAAAATGTCATGTTCACCATATGTCAAAATTAATGTTGCTGCTAGTTGGGTTGCAACCTCAAATGTTGGCTTTATTGGGGTGATTGTGAGGGACTCGGTGGGCCTTTTTATTGCTGCTCGGCAATCTCATTTCCAGGCCCCTAGTGTTCCCGTTGCTAAAGCTTTAGCCATTCTGCGAGGCTGTGAGTTGGGACACTATTTAGATCTAAGCCATGTGGTTCTTTAATTTGATTCCTTGAACTCCATTTCATGTTTACAAGGTAGCATCACCAATGGCAGGTGAAAGGTGTTTCCAATCTTAACAAGGTGTATGACAATTGGCAATTCCTTCCATGACTGTCGCTGGTTTTGGGTTCCAAGATCAGCCACTATGACAGCGGACCAGTTGGCGTCATAAAGTTGTGTGGAGATGTGTGACTTTACTTGGGTCGATAGACCCTCATCTTCACTTGTTCATGTACATAATAAAGATGGGTTGCCTTGCCCAAATTAATTTTCTTTGGTTGTGCAAGGGGTGACGTTCGTTGCTTCATCGTAATGTCGGTTTTCTTCCCTTTGCACTTCCAACTTTGTTTTTTTGCTTGTTTGCCTCATTGTGGGCTTTCGTTGTAATCTTTGGCATGTTTACCCTGATTATAAATTCCAGTTTACTAAAAATAAAAATAAAAAGGAAAATTGTAGCTTGAAGTCACATCGCCGCATCAAGCCACACTGGTTGGCCTGTAGCCAAGCCAAGCCGTTGGGCCGTGCCGAACCGAGCTCCTATTCGAGCTCCAAACCAAACGACAACGTTTGGCATCTAGACCCAAGCAGCCCCTCGCTGGGCTTACTGCTGCGCGATAACATGACCCACATCATTGGGCTTCTGTCCTTTATGGACAGGCTTGAAGCCTGCATCCTTGTTGGGCTTTTCCCCTAGCTCGTCCCACCTCCTCTGCCTGAGCCTGAAGATTGATGCAACTGCCCTGCTGGGTTGCCTTTGCAGCCTACTCGAGCATTACCAGCAACCTATTGCTGCAGCATTCTCTATTTGGACAGCAACCAACAATGTGGGCGTCCAGAGAAAGCTGAAGTGAGTGAGAAGGAAGCAGACGAGGCTGGTGACCGGTACCATAACTTAATTTGATTAATTTGTTGGTAATTTTTTGCAGTTGAAGTTTGAAAATGAAGTGGCAGTGGTTGCTATATCGACTTCCAGGTGGGGGTGGTTGCGTGCACACTACTGCCCCATTTGCTTTGCTTATGCGCATCTCGGTTAATTGCATTTTATACCATAAAGTTTGGGAGTCAATTGCAAAATGAGCTTCGAGGTTTTAAGTTCTTTCATTTTACACCACCTGGTTTTTTAATTGCACCAATTGAATTCTACTTTCAAATTAGACATTAATTGCTAATGTGCCATATACTGGTCTATATTTTAAGTACACGTTGACTATCAATTTCATAAAAAATTTAAAAAGTAAAAGAGTGCAAAGTACTAAACATTGTAATTGACGACCAACGAGTGCTTAAAATGTACTTAAAGCTTAATGTGATGGTGAAATTGCCAAAGAGGTTAAATTGGTGCAATTCAGCAATCATGTGGTGTAAAATGTAAAAATTGGAATCTTGCGGTTCATTTTTCAAATGACCCCCAAATCTTGTGGTGTAAAATAAAATTTACCCTTTTATCTCATATATGTGTGGGATGGGAGAGTAGAAAAACTTACACATTCTATGTTTCATGTCCCTTCTATCTATATTTCTGATTAGACATGACTAATGTGCGAGAGAGATAGAGAGCAACAACTGTGAAACATGTTGCATGAGAGTTTTAATTGTGGAAGAGAGTATTCGATACAGCAGTTTGATGATCAGGCCACTCTTACAAAGGGTGAGAATCGCGTGATTGTAAGTTGTACCTACATGGGGTTGTATGGTACCCAAATGCAATGAGGCACATTCTTTTGTGAGAGTGCATAACTATCCAACTGGTCAAGCTGTCTTATCCAATTTTTTTAATGTGATTGCTAGTGTCAAGTGATGTTACCAATCCACCTATTACTAAAAACTACATACCAGTATTACATTTAGATTGAAAATTTTCTCTACATGCTAATAGTGTGAAGTAATATGTTAGTGATACGTTTAAAAATGTTAAAATGGTAAGAATAAAGAGTATATCTTATGCTTAGCTACACGGCTAACCTCATTTGATCTGGTAAACTGTGCGAACTATTAGGGCCATCTTCAACTTGTTGGGTTCCACAACAAGAAACAAGATATAAGCCACAAGGCCCGCCCAATATTTTATAAGAAAAGAACCATGATCCATATCAGTCGTGTTTTGGGCTTTAATGTAACGTGTTGCGTTTAAAATTTTTATTTTCAGTGATATCGATTTTATGGTTGAACATAATTCCCAGCTATTAGACTTCTTTTTTTAGGATGGCAGAGGATTGAACTTTGCCCCTTAGGCCTGAAGGTAAATTCTCACAATTACCAATACTTGCATCTACATCTTAAACTTAATTAAACAAGCACAATTGAAAAAAGAAAAAAAAAATCACTTTGTAATACGGTCTAGTGGTATTCCTCTTCATTTGTAAGTAAGAGGTTTTAGGTTTGATTATTGTCAAAGGCGAATTTGAACCAAATAATTGCTAGCCCATTATAACGCTAAGCTTACCCCCTCCCTCTTAGTGTAGAAAATATCGTTTGTTCAAAAAAAAACCTATAAATTAAGTTAGATATAATATTACAGCCACCAAACCCTTTATCCAAAGGAATCCCATTTTTGGGTAAATAGGGACTAGCTATAGGGCTTACTTCACGTCGAACTTCAATAATCCGAACCGTCTATTTTGTAAGTCTCGATTCATAAATCATTCTTTAAAAAATTGAATTTAATCTGAAACCATTTGCCTATTTAATTATCACAATGAAATGTTAATGTTTCTTAGAAAACAAAGTATTTGTCAATTTCTTTGTACTTAATTAGATGCCTCAAATATTTCTGATTTGACTAATATTTTGTAAGGATAATCTATGAAGTGCAACTTGAAAAATAGACAATCGAATTGTTAAAATTTGGTATGGTTTGAGCCCTACAACTAATTCCCATTTTTATAAAAATAGAGATCATTTCCCTTAAAGGCTTCCTTACAGCCATATAGATATTGTAAGATAAGATGTCCACATTCATGGATTTGAGGTTTCATGAGCTACTAAAAGTCGCATATATCACACTAACAGCTATATACAAACATACATACATACATACATTATATATATTATGGGTGCGTGTTGGGATTGGATTAGATTTTGTTGTTGGGAATCTTGGATAAGGGTGAGATAGTAGATAGTAGTAGAGTGTAGAAGGAAAGCGAAGGCAACGAGTTGTATAGTATGTTGCGCCAACGGACAAATATAGAAGACTCCATGTGTGACTCGATCAACCAAAGCAAGCATCCCAATGATTTGCAAGATTACGATTATCTCTAAACGGAAGTGGTGCAGGGAATTTGAAGAAATATCTTACATTGAAAAGTTAAAAAAAAACTTATAAAGAGTCGAGTCATTGATATTATTGGCATGAGACTATAACTTCATCTTCTTTTATAATAAGAGAGTAAGTTTGCCGTAAAACAAGCATTTCAAGTGTGCTCCACGCCACCTAATTCCTCATTAAAGAAACAAGGCAATTGGATACAATTCGCTTTAGCGACATATGCATTTGGATTATTCGTCCATAAATTAAGCTTCATATTTCGCTACAAATAAAGGTCTAAATTATTTAGAACGAAAAGTTCACAAACCTTGCAAGTGATTATAGCGAGTTGTGCCAAACTCCCCATATTTCCACCCTTATTTGCCTTTGGTTTCTATATGCAAAACTAGCATTCACCTTTCT
The DNA here is from genome assembly GCA_963580275.1 of Crataegus laevigata. Lineage (NCBI taxonomy): Eukaryota > Viridiplantae > Streptophyta > Magnoliopsida > Rosales > Rosaceae > Crataegus > Crataegus laevigata. The sequence continues at coordinate 10,274,808 of OY756951.1, forward strand.
CCTTTTTGCAGTGCCCAATCCACTAAGCTTCAAGTGGAGCTCATTGATACATGTCATCATATAGCCAGCAAAAGTGACCCCAAAAGTATAAAAGCACTTCTCTTCAAGCATGATACGAGTAGAAAGAAGAAAACAAGGAGACACTCTTGAGAAAATGGCAATGACATTGAAGTAAATTCAAACGCAAGTTCGCGAAAATATCTACAAATTCATGGCCTCTCAGCCCCTTTTTCTGATGGAAATTTAATTGAAAGAGGACCAAATGAAACCTTCGTACACAAAGCATAAGTTAAGCATAATTAAATATAAAATTACCCCTGCATAATAATTAACATTATTTTCCAAATCCCATCACATTCTCTGAAAATATTTAAATTCAAACACTCGGGTGGCTCCTGAATGATCCAAGGGCCTTGGCAGCTCCTGCTCTCAAGATAAATTGGTGGTAGAAGGCTGCAATTGCTGCTCCAATGAAGGGTCCTACCCAGAAAATCCACTGCAACCAACGAAAAAATAGACAAGAATATATATGAGCGAATAACAATAATAATAATAATAATATAAAAGTGATGAATAAAATATTGGAATACATACTTGGTCATCCCAAGCCTTGTCTTGGTTGAAGATAACAGCAGCTCCAAGACTTCTAGCAGGGTTGATGCCAGTGCCAGTGATTGGGATGGTGGCCAAGTGGACAATGAACACAGCAAACCCGATTGGCAGTGGAGCCAAAACCTTTCAAAATTTCACAACAGTTAGCAACTTAGCCACCTTGAAAACGAGAGAATGGACTGTGTAACCGATTGTATATTCTTTCTACTCTCTCTCTCTCGGACACGTGACTTTAGAGATAAACACGAGAAGATATACAACCGGAGATAACTAAGAATCTCTATCGGAATATATACAATTGGAAAACATAAATAAAATGTACACAACAGGACAGTTTGGAACAGGATGGAAGAGTTGGAAAATGGACTAAAACAGTACTTATAAAAGACATGCCCCGTGATTGTGAAGCTAAATAAAAACAAAATTAGACAACTTTCATTCATTTCTGACTCAGCATATCAAATGTTTGGAAATGTTAACACAAGAAACAAATCAGACCTTAATCCAACTTTTTATAACAAACAATAATTAAACTAGTGGTTTTTGAGGTGGTTAAACGAGGTTTTCCTTAAGAGGGAATATGAAGCGCCCACAGATTGACGTTGAGACCTCAAGTGAGTCATGAGTCATGACGATACTTGAAGAAGGCATGGCACGTTAGGAATGATGGAAAGGTGAAAAGTTGGGAGAAAATAATTGAAAAAGTTAAAGCAACTTGTTGAAAGCAAACAAAATTAGGTGACGTCGGCATCTATTGCATTGCATGATACCCTGAAATGCTAACCAGGAAAAAAAAAAAAAAACACTTGGCCTAGCTCATTGTTTACTTGAGAGAAATGCTATAGACCGAGGAGAGGGAGAGGGTTTGAATCGATATGCAGTGAGTTGAAAAGAAAGACTCTAATTCACCAAGGCAATTCACCACTAGCGAAATGCTATTCTCTACAATGTATCTTTTGCCGTGAGACTTAAAAAGAGTTTTTGGTTCTAATAATTTGAAGGGCAACATCTAATATTTGACGAGATTGTGCTATGTAGCTGTTATTGTTTACTTGAGAGAAATGCTATAGACCGAGGAGAGGGAGAGGGTTTGAATCGATATGCAGTGAGTTGAAAAGAAAGACTCTAATTCACCAAGGCAATTCACCACTAGCGAAATGCTATTCTCTACGATGTATCTTTTGTCGTGAGACTTAAAAAGAGTTTTTGGTTCTAATAATTTGAAGGGCAACATCTAATATTTGACGAGATTGTGCTATGTAGCTGTTGCACAATCATAAAGGAACAGTAAACTCAAGATTTTGCCCTAATACATGGTTCCGGAGATCTCATTTTGGATATAAGCACGATATGAACACCAAAAACACAAGAATGTGATCCTATTAAGAACATCTATATGTAATGAACATATGTACAACAAAACCCTAAAAGGGATTAGCAGTAGTGTCAAATGATGGTTAAATAAGGGTATAATTTTAAGTAAATAATGTGATAAACAGGAAAAAAAAAATACATACATATATATATGTATATAATTAATGCATTTACTAGCTCGTTCAAAAAATAATGCATTTTCAGAAAGTGTTTAAATTTAAAGAAATTAAATAAACATGTGATGAATTCAAATAAAAAAGTTCCCTAAATTAAAATGGTTTCAAGAAGAATAAAAGCAAACAAAAATTAGAATCCCAAAGAGACATGCTTGTGGATTCTTATTCAAAATTTCTCAACACTAGATTTTCTCTAATTTTCTCAGCTCCTTTATTTTTATTTTTTTCAAAAGATAAATATTATTAAACTCAAATCGCACCGTATATATCAGAAACTAGAGTATTGAACAATCATTCTGGTTCAAACAAAAATTCTCATGTTTTAAGCCACCTATATGAGAGACAAACAAAGCCACTGGATGCATATAATATAAAGATTAGTACAAGGAAGTGGTAATTGCATATTATAGGTGAAAGGTGTATATGTACCGGAACATGGGAATCTCTAGCACTCCTCTTGGGGTCGGTGGCAGAGAACACGGTGTAAACCAGCACAAAGGTGCCGATAATCTCAGCAGCCAATCCAACTCCGGTGCTGTACCCATCGCTAAGTGAGTTGGCTCCGCCACCGTACTTGATGTAGTAGCTCTTCTGGAAAGCCTTCACCAGCGCAACACCGGCTATTGCCCCCAACGACTGAGCCACCATGTACATCACAGCTCTCACCAGCGACACCTTCCGAGCCAGGAACAGCCCAAATGTCACTGCCGGGTTAATGTGACCCCCTGTTCAATAAAAAGTTACAAAACCCATTTTAAAAAGCTGATTTTTCGACAATTTCTACGTGTATAAGCAAAATTAAATCCCACAAATTAAACCCTCATTAAAAAATAAAGCAGCTTTTTCAACAAGTTCCACATGTAGCAGCGAAATCACACAAACCCCAAGTCAAAGACTTCATCTTTTTAGCTAAATTCTACATATATATATATACAAGAAAAATACAGAAAACCCACATAAAGATAAACTGTTTAGCTAACTTCTGTATTTTACAAGCAGAATCACAAAACCCACATCCAAAATGTACTTTTTAGGTAATTTCTGTATTTTACAAGCAAAAACAACATCAAAGACTTCAACTTTTTACTAGTTTATATACGTAGAGATAAAACCAGAGAGAGCCAGAAGAGAAAACAGACCTGAAATCCCAGCAGTGCAGTAAACAAGGACAAAGATCATGCCCCCAAAGGCCCAAGCAATCCCCAGGATCCCAACCCCACCGCAAGCGTCTAGATCGCTCTGGCTCTTGTAGCCAATCACAGTGAGCACAGTGACGTAGAGAAAGAGAAGAGTGGCTACGAACTCAGCTATGAGAGCTCTGTAGAAGGACCATTTGGCGAGCTCCGCCGGGTCGAAGAGCGGCGCAGGCGGCGGGTCGTGGTAGTCCTTGGCTGAGAAGGAGCCCCTCTCTGCAACTTCCATGTCCTTGGCCATTAACAAAGCTTAAGCTTCACAGAGTTTGGGAGAAACAGAGAAAAACAGAGGCTTTTTGGTGTGGGTGAGGGAGTGAGGAGAGAGGGGGTATATATGGTGAGAGATTAGGAACTAGATATTACTGGAAATTTTGAAATATGTGGAGTGAACCCACCCACCTACTAGTGTGTTCTTTTCGGTTTCACCGACTAGTGTGACCTGGCTTTTTACTACAGCCCACCTCATCACCTTCCACTAAATTTACTTCTACTCTCTCTCTCTCTCTCTCTCTCTCTCTCTCTCTGTTCTTCCCTCTCACCAACAACAATCTCGATTTTTTCTTCTTAAAATAAAAGAAATGTTTTGCTTTGAGAAAACTCCCGCATCGGTTTCAAGATGATGAAGTTTTGGTATTAAACACTATTTTGAGCTCCACTAAACAACCAAACTTGGCATGATATTTATAAAATAAAAAAAAATAAAAAAGATAACACTATTTAATTTTGAGCTCCACTAAAGAAACAAACTTGGCATGATAATTTTAAAAAAAATATAATGCTAGAGAGAAACCTATTTAATTATATTTTATAAATGGCTAAAATTTTTTTTGTAGTCCTTGTGGTGACACCCCACTTTTAATGTGACATTTGTGATGAAAAAGTTATTAATTAAACCCACATGGTGAGCCATGTTAGCAATTGAGGTCCAAATCCAAACTTTCGTTAGTCTTCCGTTAAATAAAATCATATGAATATCACATGTGGATCGGTCAAAATTAAGTTTATTTATTTTGGAAAATAAAAAAACAAAAACACAATTGGATTAAAATAAAATTACAAATAAAACAAACTTGTAAAGATAAAAAATAAAAATAAAAAAAATAAAAAACCCCAACAGTTCCCGTATCTCATCTCAGGCTCCCAACCACCGCCATAGCCACTAGTGGAACTCCTCCACCGTCACTAACCATCACCCCAATTTGATAGCACATGTATCTCAACATATATAATGTAGAAAAATCACATATGTACAAGAATAACTTAAAGAGTTAAAGACAATAGGTGAAATGCAGTATATATGCATTCAGACGGATGAAAGGCATTGTAGAATTAAAGACAATGGGTGAAAGGCATTGCAGAAAATTCAATCTTCAGGTTCGCCCTCTGCATATGAACTTCAAGAGCGTAAGAAAGTTAAAGAATTAAAATTCAAAGAGATTAAGAAAAAAATTGAAAGGTTGTGTACTGGCCGACTAGGGCCTGCATAAAACCACATTACCAATTAAAGACAAAACTGAAAAGCATTTATGCATTCATACTGATACAAATTGATACAAGAATGAAAATTCAATTAAGACTAAGACTCTAACTCATGATCAAAGACATGTTGGCATTGAAAAAAAAAACAATGGTATATTAGAAGTATTTTTCCAAACAAAAGTAAATCACACCCAAGAAATTAGGTGCGACTTCACCTTCACCTCTTCTCCTAGCCATAAACGTGGTTTTACATGTTTAGTTTCAATCTTCGCGTTCAAGCTTTTTTCTTTTTCTTTATGTAAAATCTAATTTTAGTGAAACCCTAAATTATACTAGATGTCCATTGAATAAGATGTAATTTGGATTGAAAGAACGAATTTGACCTTTCATGTGATAGTCACATGAGTTTATTTAATGGAAAACTAACAGAAATTTAGATTTGGACCTCAATTGCTAACAACACCCACCACAAGGGTTTAATTAAAAGTTTTTTTTACCACGAGGGTCACATTGAAAGTGGCATGTCACCACATGGATCACGAAAAAAAATTGGCCTTTATAAATTATATAACATAATTATTAACAATTAAATTATTATTTGAATATTGATTAACGTTCTTAATTTCAATTATATAACCTAATTATTAGCGATTGGATTATTATTTAATTGTTGTTCAACGTCCTTAATTTTTACTAACGACACATCACATGGTTTGTAAATGTGATTTAAAAATTTTGTCTACCTAACATTACTCTTTATAAAACAATACTTAGAATAAGAAATTAACTTATAACGTGTAAGTACAAAGGTAATGTTCATAATTACTTGAGTTATAAGTTTTTAAAATATTATAAGATATTTTTTAATAATTTTTTTTCAAAATAGTGAAAACAAATTCATGGCAAAATGTTGGTAACATAAAATATTTAAGGTACCAAACAATGAAAAAAACCAAGCGTTAAGAGTAATACTATTCACACACATATCTGTGTTAATTTTTATCTATTTATCTCGTTCAATTTATTTCATCATATAATGACAAGTTAAAAAAGATGGATTTGGATATGCTCCGGAACTTAGTGTCCAAAACCTCAAAGTCCACAAATCTGGACGTTGATCGGTGTGCAAGTCAAATCAGGATAGTTGGTTGTGTGTGGTGAGCTAGGAAAATGAATTAATGAAGGCCGTTGGATTTAATTTGTGCAGCCTAAATTTGTTGAATTAAGGGCTCCAAACACTAAAGTCTGGAACGAATCCAAATCTAAAAAAAAATATGTAAAAAATGAAAATAAGTGTGCGAATTGCATCATCTCACATTAAAGAAGGGGTCTTGATTTGAAACACCTAAACACTACTGTCATGCACCAAAATAGTAGAAAAGTTGTGGAATCCGATTTGAAAACCACGCACGGATTCACTCATTCAATACATGAAAAAATCACTATTCTAAAAATTCCCGCCTAGCGCCGCTTAGGCCCCGCTTAGGCTCTAAACGGCTGGTCACCGCCCCGATTAATGTCTAAAGATTTAAAAATTAAGAAATGATGCATAAACCTGCTAAGGCACCCGCCTAACCTGTCCAAACCCGCCTAGACACTCGTTTGCGTTGCGACTCTTAGATAGAAAATAGGTAACTTTTATTTTGTATATTATTTTTTTAATAAATTGTAAGAGACTTTGCTAAATAGTTAAATAAACACACATTATATGTTTGTTCCTCATGTTTTCATTATGTTCCAATACTTCATAATATATATGTCATTTTAATTTGTAGTTTATAATGAAATTATATATATATATATTAAGTATAAACAGACACTTATTTACATGAAATATAATAAATTTACTTAAATCTACCTAGTCCACTTAAACTTCGACTAGCCACCTAGGCGCTAGGCTCCAGCTCACCGACTGACTAGCGCCTAGCGTTTTTTAAAATCTTGAAAGAAAAAATACACAAGAGAACTGTGCAGCACGTGCAAAATGACACAGTGAGTCGTAACTCGCGACGAGCCAAAAGCCCAATTGTGCTGCAGAGAGATTACAGCTGTCGCTTCGACTCGTGAGGCAGGTACCCTGGTCGGGGCAGACGATTCGCTGTACCCACGAGCAGACGCACGTAAACGAAAGCCTTATTGGAACTTTCGTGCGAACGTGGCGCGTTCGTATTGGGCGGACACGAAACGGTAATAAGCGCTGGTTTGGAAGGACGCGTGCAGGGATGTGATGGTGATGGACGGCTGCTTCACCGTGAAATCAGCGAAGTTAGGGTGAAAAATGGGTGGTTTGAGATGGCTTGGCGATTCTTGAACGTTAATAAAACAGCCGCAGGGGAGTGGGACCCATTTATGCTTTGGCTTTACTGGATAATAGAGGCAAATAGACACATGCGGATACGGCGTCGCTTTCCAGCTCATTCACCAAGCTTCATTATTCACCCAAAAATAATATGTAAATAAAAACAAGCTTCATAATTATCCTTACACATTGTTAACTTTATATTTAAAAAAAATTTATTCTATTTAATAATCAAAATAAAAGAATGATGCTTGCATTTCTTTTTTAGGGGCGGGCTCATTCTCTCTTGCAAACAGTTTTGTAATTGAAGTCGTTCAACTTTTTAAATATTTATTTGAAGATCACTATGCATAAAACCATTTTTATCGAAGATATTTATTCATTTAAATATATAAAATAAATCGAAAGTGTAGGTATCAACTAATATATTCATCATTAACTGTCCATTTATTTGATATTCTTAGATGATTAAACAATCTCCAATTCGAAAGATTTTTTTTAGTGATCTAATGAATTGAACGATTTCGATTGTTAATTTATTTGGTCAACTTACGTTATTCACAAATGAAGAAAATGTGAGAGGAAAATTTTGGATGTGAGAGGGGAAATTTGGGTGTCACTATGAAGTTATCCTTATGTACTTAAAAATGGTGGTGTGATTAGTGGCATACTCACATAAAGATAACTTCTTAGTGTTAGGATAAAACTTTGCATACTCAACATTGTATATAACGCATTTGTAACGTTTAAATCAACTCTTCAACCCAATTTTTTTTTTTAACAAACGATAGTATCTATACTAAGAGTATATTTTCAATCTAATTCCGCTACTAAGCGTGTTACGATATTAAAATCTTCACAAAAATAAAAATAAAAATTAATTGTACCATTTCATCAAACACAAAATAATTAATCAAAGCGAAAGAGACATCCTTAACCGTTGGAGAGAATTTCCAAGAAAACATGTTATTGTCATAAAAAACAGATTAACTAAAACATTTTCCCATAACTTATTTATTTAATTATAGTGATTTGAGACGTGGAAGGGAAGTGATTCCCAGAATTAGCAAACCCTAACTAATTATAAAATGGTGATGACGTTTTTAAGTGTATTAATTTAATAAAATGTGCAAAGTGATGAGAGCCGCAGACTTTTTTGGGCTCACTAATCATTAGTTATTATACACCATTACCGTGACATGTCCTGATTAATCATTAGTTATTTAGAATCTGACGTGGATTTGCAAAAACGAATCAGAAGACAGATAAGCACAGACGAACAAATCAGACAAAGCCATATGTCATTGGTCGGTCGGGCAGCGAAGCAAATATTTGATCCTCGAACCTCCAAGCACATGACATTCCACCAAGGCAGATATCCGTTGCTAACAACAACAATTGTTCATGCTTTTGAATGATTAGACCAATTTTATACCTAAATTCAAACTCTTATACCTAAATTCAAACTCTCACACGATTATTTAGGATTAACAGTATATTTCATCGTCCACTTCAACTCACCATGTTATGGATTCAAAATCTTTTTTCTCGTAGTTTAAATTAATTTAGTGTAAATTATCTTATTTTTATTATGAAAGAAATAATATATTTCATTAAAAACGCCAAAATGCACTTACAAGGGCATGTTGGTCTCGGTAAATAACCCAAATGGATGTTGAATTAATCTCGATTCAAGGGTGGTTAAGGCTTGCTCTTTTGTTCCAATATCAATGAACATGACTCAAAACTTCAAATATGAATAGATTTTGAGTTAATCTCAATTCCTCTCTAATGAGTGAAGCTACCAAACGTAAACTCAAAATCAGTATGTGATTTTGAGTTTAGAAGAAAAATGTCATATTTGAGTTTGGATACTCTGAGTCATTGAAGGAATGCAAAGTTATACTTTGATCTAAATAGAAATATTGAAGTCATTTACAAATACATGAGCGAATGCTAGAAGCATAATTCATACACCAATTTGAACAACTTCTCTATGTAATTTTCAACGACAACATAATATCAGACGCTTTTCCTAATAAGAAAAAATGAATGATAATTAAAATTAGGAGTTTGAGAGTGTTGGATTTTGCTTTTTATGTTTGATGAACTGTGATTTGTTTCCCTTCGTTTCTCGATGTCTTGTCAAAAGACCAAAAAAAGGGAAAATGACGAGATTGAAAAGAAAGCGGGTGAATGGATTTTCACGTACACTCGATGTTAACCATAAGACACGATCACGTTCTCAAATTGGCAATCTTTAGTTGATGATTGGATTTGACAATAATAACAAGTGAGAGATTTTTTAATGTGCCGATAACAGTTTGATTCAGTAAGTGTTTACAATATAATTGGCTGAAAAAAATTTCTTCAAGTTTTCAATCAATTGCAATATGACATGTGGTTTACCAAATCATATTCTCAGCACACTGAAAAATTTATTGTAAAATTTCATGTATTTATATTCTATAATACATGTATCTACAGTAACAAGATTTATGTCACAACTCACAACTATGTTTAGGTGCATGAATTTCTGTTTTTTTTTTAAATCGAACCACGAAACTCCCTGCTATAACATCATATTAAAAAACTATATAATAAATGAGTATTTAAAAAATAAAATAAAACTGACCGACTATTTCAACATATATGTGAATTCTACATGCTTATCGTTTTTCTAATAAATGAATATATAGAGCACAAAAATCACGTTTCTGATGTGATCATGAATATGATGAACCCACCATCACCGTCGACGACCGCCCAGATTTACCCTAGTTAGTAGGCCAACGAATCACCGCATGCCACGTTAGAAGATTCGCTCACCGGACGGTGAGACTTTGAGAAGACCATCACCAGGTCTCCAGACATATCCCATCAGCTGTCGATTTTTCAGTTTTATTTTGTTATCTCTCGGAATTGGACGGCTGTTTTTGTTCATAAAATAGTTCTAGTTGATTTTTGGTACGTTTGATTTTCCTTTAACTTTTGCACTGGAATGCACGAAAAGAAATAATAGGGGTGTGTGAATTACTTTTCACACATTTTTTATTAATTTTTTTCTGTTGATTTTCTTCAATTTATCTGATTCGAATGTCGAAAATTAAAAAAGTGTGAGAAATAGTGTGTGGATATCACACCCTAAATAATATTATCGGTTGATTTTGTTTGGCAAGGAGGAAAATACCCTTAAATTCATGGCATTATTAGCGGATTTTATTACTTTTTTTTCATTCCGTCAAAAAAAAATAAATAGATATCGAATGATCAATTCATCATTGAGAGGATCAACCAAAGGCGCACCTTCAAATATTTGGATAAATAAATTACAAATGGTCAAATACCATAACTAGTTCATCATTAGATATATACATATCAAAAGCCAACCCTAATACAATTTTACAAGCAATAAGGAATAAAGTATGCATTTACACCATGATTAGGTTTAAATTAATAAATGTTTTATTTTTATTTTTATAAACAATGACTACTACACTAAATTCGTTTAAACTATGACAACAGTTGATGGGTAATTAAACTTGTGTGCAGATGGAAAACAAAATAATATAACCAATTTGACTAAACCAACGCTTACAGAAAAACAATGTTTTAAGCATTCTTGACAAGGAATGGGAGCTTTGAGAGAGTCTCTTTTGTTTTTTTTTTCTAATAAAAGTTTGATAGTTCCTTTTAACATTGGTAGTTACATGTGCATAGAGATTAACATTGGTAGTTACATGCGCATTGAGAAACTCACAGGAATTTGAAGCTAACATGTTGATGATATATAGAGAAATTCTCTATGAAATCTCTGCTGCCTCACATTTTAACGTCAATTCTCGTGCTAATATTATAAAATATTATGTTAAAAATATGAGGTGACAAAATGTCTATAGACAGTTCTACTTTTGAAAAAATCTCCAATCGTTAGAGATATTGAGTGATCATGGAAAATTGGGAAATATTTGCAACACAAAAACAAAGTGCCTTGTCAAGAAAGCAAAGCAAAACGTGCTTTTTTCTTTTCAGAATCATCGATGGATTCACTACTTTCTACATCCCATATACAAAGAAAGTCCAAAAGGACTGCACACTTGATGCATGGTGGTGGAACATCATGACTGCATTCATTTGATGTGCATGACTGACCCTAGGATTTGTTCCACTAATTAGTGAAACAACAATTCTTTGGACCACTTATCGCAGATTCTAGGTCGTCTTTCTTTGTGGTGGCCAAAGAATTAGAAAGAGTTTTCTTGGCTGTCTCATCCTTAGACTAATATTAGACAAATTATATATCGAACATCCTTTCCAATTCTTGGGTGGCCCCATGAACCATTTGCTGTATCTGTCATCGTGAGACCACAATGAGAGATAAACACGGATGTTATAGAGACAATCTATGAAAGTTTAGTTGTTTATCTCTCATCGCGTCACTGCAATGAGAGATATAAAAACTTCAGCGTTACAACCTGATCAATCTCGACCAACAAAAGTTCATTTGCATTTGTCTCTCGTTGCGTGATTACAGTGGGAGGTAAGCACATAAGCGTTGTATGGCCGACCGATGAAAGTTTTTTCTTTAGAGAAATACATTATTGTGGGGGATGGCCCACGTGGCATTTGTGTCTCTCTCTCTCATTGGGTTACCGTGCAGAGAGAGATACACACACAAGCACAATAAGGCCGTTCTGTGGAAGTTTCTCTACTTAGTTCGATACTCTGATCATATAATATAACAGCATAGTCGAGGACGTGTTTGGTCCATTATCTAAATAATGACATGGGTATAGCATATGTAGTCAATTCTACATAACAAGTCGATCAAACCAAACAAAAGTGAATGAGAAAAATGAAATCTTCCACAAATCTTGTGTGGTGGGAAAGCCAAGAACCTGGTCCTAAACTGAAGGGCAAAAGACAAAGCCAAGTAGGAAATGCAGTGCACAGGAAGAACATGAGCCACATGGCCGGCACAACCACAATTCTGAAAGCAGATAAGAGAGAAAAGACACCACATTCCACTTTCATAACTAGTCCAGTGAGAATGTATGCCACAAGTACCCGTGGCCAGAAACCCATTTAGTACCACATGGGGCTCACAATCACAAACAAACAACACACAAAAAAGGAGGCTCGTATTTCAAACATATACCGACACGCATGCAAAATCCACAGGCCTATATAAGAATCCTCACAATTGTCGGCACCTTCCTTAATCAATTTTTTTTTTAGGATACTCCCGAGTACGAAATATTCTGGATGTTTTGGTGTTTTTAAACAAAAATTTAACTGTTAGATCCGCGTTCACTATAGACGTTAGGACCTTCAATAGTGGTTTTATTGGAGTTTAATTTCCATATATAGAAATCAGAGCATCTGAGTTTGATTAATATAACAACGTTGTTGTAGTGGTGTGAATTATGGTTACGAGTGTAATGTTATATAAGAACCAAACTCATGCAGGACATATATCACACAAAACTAAACAATAGAACTCACCCATACTAAACTCAATTTTCGGCATAGTCCCAGTTAGGTTCCGGTTTATAGAAATCAAACTCAAAATCTCCGACCTACTAGTAGCCATTTTTTCTATGTAATTCAGGGCATTATAAAATGTCAAAACAAGCATTCTCCCGGTAGAAAATCATGAACTACGAGTTGAAAAACATAATCAAGAGACCAGAATTCTCAAATGAATATTTGTAGAGGACAAGGCGCAAGAGCAATATATCATAATGAAGAACACAAATCTCGTTGCTGTAGAATCTACCGTTCTCGTTCATCATATCCGTCTCGGAGTTTGCGAACCGATCATCGATCATCGATCATCGATAAAATGCATATACTTTGCCATGTGTGGGTTTCTAAACAGAATATACACAACCCCACAACTGAAAATCTAACACTAACGATTTGCATCTGACATGAGGGGCAACTCTCCAGTATTTGCGAATGCAAACGAACCGGGGATATTAACCCAGCGATGCAAACTTGAACCGCTTTACAAGAAGCAAGTTACATCGGAGAACGGAAGCCAGCATCAATTGCTTGCAAGACTGGAGCTACGTCAAACCTGAAGTTTCTGAAACTCTTGCCTGCTCCTGTGTCTGGAGGAAGAACCTCGGGTTCAGGTTTAGTTGGTTGGCTCTCCACCATCATGGTGCTACTCCCTATCGAGCTGCTTTTTGCATTCCACACGCTGATTCCTAAGAAGGATGAAAAACAAAGCTCGTCAGAGAAGTGGAAAAGAAATTTCAGTAGACGTGGGTTTTTACAAGGATCAATGACAACTCAACATTAACGTGAGTGCTCAAGTTCGATTAAACTTGTATACTACAATATGCCAGCACTACTGTAACCTGGGTATGAAAACCAACATCTGGTGGAAAGTTAATTATGTTCATATGCTTTGATTTCTCCAAGTTTGTAAGATTCATCTTTCATTTTCCTTTTCCTTTATCCCACAAGTTTAACATAAACCTGAGGCTTATAGGCTATCGAAAGATTTCAAAGGAAGGGGAAGAACCTTTGAGAGGCATATCAGGTCTTGGAGCAACTGGGGACTGATGTGATAAAATCCATGATTTCATTGTTCTGTTAGAAAACATCGATCCTATTAGACATAACAAAAAGTTGGAACGGTTGAGAAAGTAATTAAAGTTATAAATCAAAATAACTTACGCCAGAAAAGGTGACACCATGTAAAGCTTGAGGCCGGTGATCCCACGAGATATCACATCATCACTTGCAGGCTGAAGATCATCCAGTCGGTGCCATGCAATTTCCTGCAAACAAATACAAACGGTGAGCGCTTAGCCAATGATATTGTTCAGGTAAAGAGGGGTCTATATTCTATGAAGCGATAATGAAGACATTAAATAAAATATAGAGGTCACAAAGCAAAGAAAAAAAACCCACAAATTAAGTACTCAATAAAGAGATAACTCTGCAACTTTACCAATGTGTAACCTACAATGAAAGCTACAAGTGGTGTTCCTTCAGAATAAATTTCACTAAGAAATTTAAAATTCTGTGAAAACATAAATGATGAAAAAAACGTGGATGCATTAGACCATCTCCAACCCTTGGGCTAAAAGCCAAATTTTTTAGCCCGAAAAATTTAGCTTTTAGCCCAGAAACAGTTTTTTTGCTCCAACCCTTTCTAGCCTAAAATTTTAGCCCGGAATTATTAAAGAATAAACTTATGCTATTTTTTTTCTTAAATTAAATTTAAAAAAATAAATAAATATGTAGACTATCGTAAATTAATTTTATGAACATTTTAATCAAAAAAATTTTAAATTTCGATAAATATTTTCATTCAGTTTGGTGGAGCCCACACCGATTTCTGGGCTAAATTCTGGGGGGAATCTGGCCTTGGTTTAGCATTTAGCATTTAGCCCGAATTTTCCCCTTGGGTTGGAGTGAGTTTGGGGGGAAATTTTGGGGGGTAATTTGGCTTTTAGCCCAGGGTTGGAGATGGTCTTAAGAATCACATACACTGATCTCCTTTTTGGTGAGTGGTGCAAAGGCACTATCCTCCCTCACACCAGCAATAATGTACAGCCGCACCCTTTGTTGTCCAAATATAACTTCAATATACTCGTCTTTGTCAAGAAGATTTGTAACATCAAAACCTGTTTCTTCCAGGACCTGCATTTACCACAAAGAACCGGGTCATTTATAACATATGGAGGTTAACAAAAACTGTATAGGTTGTGCGTGCCTTCAGAGAGAAAAACTGACACCTGCTGGTGTTAGGTTTCATACAACAAATTTCCTAGTAAAATATGCAATTTCCATTGGATGATGCCATAATACCAGACTAGTTTCTCCTAACTCTTATCACATTGACAAAGTCCAAAAACATCTTCAGTCTGCTACATGTCAGAGAGTCAGGAAAAAGTTGATCTCTGAAACGTTTCCTTCCATACACGCTCCTAATGTGTCACAAAAGTATAGGGCAATAACATTGTTATGGAATGGATATGAATCATAAATTCATAGCGCCTGTAGTTTATCTTGTCTGCTCAGAAGCAAATCTTACTACCTAAAGAAGATGATACATCATGGAAATAAAATGTCAGATTGAATATTAGTTGTGCACACACCACCCACCCTCTGCCCGCAGGCCACATCCACCCACAGAGAGAAACATAGAGATATAATTTTTATAATATTGTCAATTTCACTGGTTCAAGGCCGTGAAACCTTGCTGTAGATATCTGGGGAAAAAATTGATCTGGATTAAAAAAGAAACTGCCATATGAAAAAATCTTACTTCTCTGATGGCACATGCATGGTCTTCTTCATCTTTGTTCTTTTTTCCACGAGGGAAACTCCAGCTGGATCCTTTCCATCCCTTCACGAGTAAGCACTGCAGTTGGACAAATGTAAATTAGTACATGAGAAACAATCGCACTGCTTTAAGAAAGCTCTAATATTTGACCAATAACTTCACTTATACAGAAGGTTGTGCATGGACATAACAAAAACTTATGAATCGATCAGTCATCGAGTTTAAAGATACCAAATGGTTTACAACATTAGAAAATAGCTTTTAAAAAGTTGTTCATATTAAGAAAAGGTTAAGCTTCGGAGGTTCTAGAATCATTCACAGAAATCCTCACCCTTTCAAAGGTTTCATCCAAAATGATTGCGCCAGTTACAGGAACCTTGACCTTGTAAGAAGTAAAGTCCTTAAATATGTCATCTATATGGGCAACATAAGGTTTAAGAACATCACAGCTGTTAAACACTGCAAAACATTAAGGAAAATAAGGATGTACTAATAATGGGAGGAAATTATAGATGGACTAACAAAAAAAAAAAAAACATGTAGCAAGGGTATGACAAATTGGAACCGATAAACCATATGTGGTACACAAAAGGTCCATAGGAATCTAAGAGAAGTATACAAGTCATACAAGAAATTCAGGCATAGAATGTTTTTGGTTTTAGTGGGGTGATGATACACATCAACATGGCATAGCTAAGAACTTCAAGCTTTTGCCAACCATAGTGTCAGCAATGCTTTCAGATGGAAATTGTCAAACTCTCCATACATGCAGGAGCTGCAATAACCAATTTGGGCTATGCCATACGTGTGGAAACAATACAATGATGCTATAGGAAAGCAGGTTGCTTTCCTATTAAGCTAGATATTGCTGGTACAGGAGAGAGAGGGCGTGGGGTACAGATATGTGTATATTGACTTCACCATGATGCATAAGAAACAGAAAGATAAATGAGTCATTGGCTGCAAAGGATACATAAGGAAGTGAACTCCTTCAAACTAAATGACTTCAGCGATGGATTTTTCTCCACTGAGTTGTCCTCATAAAACCAATGAGCATACTCCACGAGAAATAAAAGCCTTTCAAATGATTGCAGGTCTTCTTTTGGCACATTTAGAACAAACCGACTGCCAGTAAATGGTAAAAGAAAAGATTCAGATGCATATCAAAACAAGTTAGAATAACATAGACAAACCCTAAGCAGAAGGAGGGAGAGAGGAAGACAAAACCAATTGGCAATTTGAATCTTGTTTTAATGAAATGAAACTGGGATGCACAAAAGGAAAAGCTTTGTAGCGAGAAAATTGCACAATTCATCAACATTCTAAATTCAGTATATAATCGTATATTGTAACTAGGACTCGTCACTAAAAAGCGAGAGGAGAACAATATTAAATCTGAAAAGAGCGTGTCTTTACGAACCTGCAGAGGTCATCAAGGAGTTCTTGGGGAGGAAGGCCGTTCTTCAGTAAAGCACTAGATGACCGAGGGAGGCCAGACATGGCTACCCTTTTTTGCTTCTTGCTTTGGTTCCTGATATATTTAACAGCAAAACAAATGTAAATGTGGGTAATATGCTACAAAGTTCGAAATCTGCAACGTAGCTAAGCAAAGTGAAATGAAACTAAATAGGAAAAGTCTTTAGTTCCATAATATTCGTGGACACGCAACTTTTAATCCTCAGCTTTTAAGGCTACACTGCAGACGCTGCAGCTACGATGATGGGCATTCTTCATCTTTTAGATTTTTTTTTTTATAAAAACAATGCACTAACACCATTCAAACACACAAAACTACACTTACAAGCTCTACAAATATCCCCTCATGAAATTAATGAAAAGACTCGAACTTACTTTCTTATTCGGTTTAATCAATCCGGCTTGATTCCACATTACTACAACCATTTCCCCTTTAAATTACTTTCTTTTCTTCCTTTTGTCAAACAATTACAGCCCAAAATGCACAATTTTGTAACATTTGTAAAAAACTTTGAAATGAAATAACAACATATGTATCGCATAAATATACCAATGAGGCTAATAATACCCAGAGAGCCATAGATTTCAGTACAATCAGTCGCCTCCAACTCTGAGCAAGCCAAGCTGAATGAATTCAAACAACCATGACTCAATGAATTATCTTTACCACCAAATCTAATAACCTCAAACCCAATCAACCTATCTGGTACAATCGTAAGAAATTTCTACAGCAGCCATCCCAGTTCTTCCAAACGTCGTAGTTTGAAGAGGCCGAGATCTCGCGCCAGTAAGTGACCCAACAAATCGCAGAGAGAGAGAGAGGGAGAGAGATTTGAAGGGAGAGAGAAGATACCTTGGTGTTGAATGTTGAGTTTCGCCGAGGGAGTTGTGGATAGAGACTACAGTTGCTGAGTTTAATGGAGGAGCTTTGCGAAGGTGGGATTTTGCGGAGGGGGAGGACTCAGATCACTCACTGCGCCTGTGCGAGTGCCGAGTGACGAAAGCCTACGAAAACTACACTTTATTTATGTCCCCAATGTGTTTTCTTTTGCACTGTAGATCACCAGTGTCCGGACGGAAATGCCACTGGTTTTTTCTTTGCTTTACCCTTTTGCTGCCTGTTTCACACACTTAAATGCCTATTTTGCCCCTTATTTCCACGCGTGGGTCGTCTCTTGTTTGTGTGGTTTGCTTCCGTTTTGTTCACTTTACCTTTCTATTTGCATGTTGTATCTCGCACGCTTTTGCTTTTCTCCATCTTCCCCTCGCTCTCTCCATCTTCGATCCTCTGTTTTGTTGGGTAAAAAATCGGGTTACATCGTTTTATCCTCATTTTGCGATCATCTGGGAAAGAATTTCACGGTGTTGTTCTCTGTTATCATCTGCGATCCCGGAGTTGGAATTGCCTTTCAAACGAATTTTTGTCGATTTAGCGGCACTGCAATTTCATATTGTTGTCCAAGAAGTTGAATTCAACTCAGGTATGTTATCAAACAGCTCTATGTAAGTTTTTGTTTCTGATTTGTGGTGTTTGGAGAAAACCCTAACAATTTTGTTTTATGGTGAGTTGTAGTGTTCTATTCAAAATTTGTTCATATTTTGTGATTCTCTTCCTCCACTGAGAAGTTTGTGAAATCGCATGGGTTGGAACGCCACTATTGTTTTGGGTATGCTCTCTGTGACTCCACTTTTGCTTGATTCTATTTTCCTTTCTTATTTGGATCAATGGAATTTTGGGTTTTCTTTTTTATGTTTAATTTTCTATAATTTTATTTGGCTCTGTTTGCGGTTGAGGGTAGTTCGAAGAAAAACATGTATTCTTCGAACTACCCTCAACCGCAAACAGAGCCAAATAAAATTATAGAAAATTAAACATAAAAAAGAAAACCCAAAACTCCATTGATCCAAATAAGAAAGGAAAATAGAATCAAGCAAAAGTGGAGTCACAGAGAGCATACCCAAAACAATAGTGGCGTTCCAACCCATGCGATTTCACAAACTTCTCAGTGGAGGAAGAGAATCACAAAATACGAACAAATTTTGAATAGAACACTACAACTCACCATAAAACAAAATTGTTAGGGTTTTCTCCAAACACCACAAATCAGAAACAAAAACTTACATACAGCTGTTTGATAACATACCTGAGTTGAATTCAACTTCTTGGACAACAATATGAAATTGCGGTGCTGCTAAACCGACAAAAATTCGCCGGAAAGGCAGTTCCAACTCCGGAATCACAGATGATAACAGAGAACAACACCGTGAAATTCTTTCCCAGATGATCGCAAAATGAGGATAAAACGATGTAACCCGATTTTTTACCCAACAAAACAGATGATCGAAGATGGAGAGAGCGAGGGGAAGATGGAGAAAAGCAAAAGGGTGCGAGATACAAAATGCAAATAGAAAGGTAAAGTGAACAAAACGGAAGCAAACCACACAAACAAAAGACGACCCACGCATGGAAATAATGGGCAAAATAGGCATTTAAGTGTGTAAAACAGGCAACAAAAGGGCAAAGCAAAGAAAAAACTAGTGGCATTTCCCTCCGGACACTGGCAATCTACAGGGCCGGGAGAAACTCACGTTTAGTATACATGATGTATCACCTCGTGTTAATAGAAATTTCATGTAAAACATCACACTTGCCGTGCATATGGGTTCTCTTTTTTTATAGACATTTTTCACGATTTCACAATTTTTAGATGATTTGAGGTGAGAATTGTAAGGACCAAAACTCGACACACATAGTTGTGTTAACTCTATTAAAATGATAAAAATGTTCCTTAAAAAGGTGGCAACATGCACAAAAATTTGACGAATTTTTTATCAGATATTAACTATGATGATACATTCACACTAAAAATATAGTCCGGGTGATAAAGGGAATGAACAAAAAATGCTACAACGAAATCAGATTATTGGTGAAGACTAATGAGGATGAAGCTTTGCTAATCAAGTTAAACTGCTAAACAAACTAATGTACTTAATCCAGGCCACTATTAACCAAGCATGAAAACTAACACAGCCATGTATATTCCTTTCTCCGTTGGTGGCTCGCATATACAATTGAAGCTAATCTCGCCTAATCATTCTCTACAAAATTAAATAAATAATAAAAAACACAGCCATGCATACTGGTATATTGTAATTTGTAACTGCAGAAACTGTATCATTTTTCATGCTTTGATTATTGACACTCGATCCTTTGCATTTCTTCTTTACATCTTTTTCTTTGTTTCTTTCCGAGATGGTTTCGGATTTTAACCCTGTAGTGTTCAGTTGCCTTGATCATAGTCCAGGTTTGCAGTGTGGTTCTAACCGTTGTGGCAATTGCAGGGGTCATATATGATCGTGCATCGTCAACATTCTGCAAATATGCTTCATAATTCAGTGATAGCTCAATCGCTTCTGATATGGACTGGATCATTGCTTATGGGTGGTTATCCGGCTGCAATTTTCATTGGCATTGTCATGTTTGAGTACTAGATTAATGTGGATATTCGCAATACATAAGTTTTTCTGTTCTTCCTTCCTGCCTTCGTTATTATACCTCTCATATCCTCTTCACCAGTGCCATATGTTACAAACCAATAGCTACTAACTGGGTGGCTTGGCGCACCTGCTCTTACTGGGGCATTGAGTGGTCAATATCTGGGTTATCTTGGTCTGCATACGTATTTGTCAAAAGTATACACGAAGAAAAAACAACTCTTACCTGCTATACAAGCTGGTTTGGTTAAATTAGAGGCTGAAAGATGGCTCTACAAATCTGGATCTCTTCAGTGGCCCGTCCTCAATTTTCATTTTCCTCATTCTAATTCTCCAGACATTTGGAAAATAACTACGTACCTTGCCTTGTATTTGCTTGCAGGAACCCGGGTGGCACTGCTGAGTGGCTAGCGAATGTTATAGTTGCTGTTTTTGTGTCCCTGACTTCGGTGTATCTCCTTTCATATATTCATCTTTCAGGTTTTTGTTTATCTAAAAGCAGTTGGATTTTAACCGTGTTGTTGCGTTCTCGAGTGTATGGTGCCATATATATCGTATTAATTTTTACGGAGAGAACTTCACTACCTTATTTTATATATTAACTAACTTGGATGATTCGTCACTCTCTCTCTAGGTGCCAAGATATTGATTGTCCTTTCAACGTGGGTGCTGTTTGACCTCTCACTTGCGGTTTGTATTTTTTGGGTATCGTCCCACCATTTACCAGACACATCCACAGCTGTAAATGTAAGTTTCTGTTGGCACCTACCTCCTGGAGTGTCCTTACCTCTTAATTCCTAATTTTGTACGTTTACCTATGAAACTTTGTACCTTGTATTTATGCTCGTAAAGCTGTTTTTTTCTCTGCGAGATTCATGATGTAAATCAATGTTGTCTCATCTACATGGCGTGGTAATACTGGAGTGAGCGCCTATAATGTGTCACGTCAGCACACTAACAGATTTTCTAATGAAATTTAAACAGAATGACAAAATTGGTTTGCACAACTTCGGGAACGACGTTGATTGATTTTCAACTTCAGAGACCATTTTAATTGGGTGGATCAATTTTTAGGGACCATTTGTGATAAAAACCTTGCAAAATATTTTTGTTTGTCCTTTTAATTGGAATATATCTAGATATATGGATATTTACAAATACTTTGTGGTTTCTCAGGTTGTGCATGTTGTAGATGCAACAAGAAGCTTTGGTGAAAAACAAGATCCTATGTCGTATGTGTGTTTTCTCTTACTCCTGGAAAGTTGACGGAGGAGGTCGAGCAAAATAATGAAGGTTTCAGATGCGGTGGAGACAAAGTCGTTGATCTTGTAACATTTTCAGTCAAATACGGTTGTCGGACGATGATATTGATAGTGTGGATGGAGCGAATCAGATATTCCCACCATGCACGTTGGTAGCGATACTCATGGTAATGAAAGAACAATGCCAGTACTACTTGATACAAAAGGTTCAACACGGTGGACTCTTGCTATCGACGCTGATGAAATAGAAGATTTCACGTTCAAAGGTACAGTAAACTTCAACTACGTGCATTATTTGATCTCGCTGTACTTTTCGCACTCGTGTTTGTAAATGAAGTGCTACGCTGAAAAGTTCAGTTTTGTACCGCGAATGGATGTACTTAGCTTTATCCTTGTGTTGTTTTTATCTCTCTCTCACAAACTCTTAGCCTCAGTTGCAGGAAGCTCGGAGGAATTGGTTTCTTTGGGTGACATGAGCAGCGTGGATGGATGGCACATTATTCAGTATTCCGGAGGAGAGAATGCACCGACAAGGTTCGATCTAGCACTCTTCCGGTCACAAAACTCTACCCGGATGGCTCTCGAGGTTGAAGGGAAGAGAGACGAGCACACTCCCCTTCTAAAGTTAAGAACTGATATGGACAAATTGACTGCGAAAGTCGAAAGCGTTCTTTCATAGCTTCCCCCTCGGTGCTCGCTGTTTGGCAAGTTCACGTCCCCCCACACCCTTACGTTTTTTAGCAATCTTCCTGTTAATTTTTTCGCGCTTCGAAATATTATTTGTACGTTTTACTTGCAATTACATAGGAACTTTCGGATTGAAGAAAATAAAATGAATTATGTATAAGCCGACACAAATTAATTCAAATTAATTTGTTGAAGGATATATAGGTTTCAATATAGCATACCATTATCATTTTCAAGTGTAATTAAGCATGCAATTTTGTATTGAAGTCAGCTTCAAATGAAATTGCGCTTATAGTGACATGTTGACCTACCTGAAATCTTAAAGTCAAATTGTTCAAATTACAGATCTTGTACGCATGATACTCGTTCTTTATTAAAGAACATACGTTCACCAAGACATAGTATTGATACATTATAAATGACAGAATCTCCATTCCATAGCCGGACTATTGTCCAACGGCCATTAAAACCTTTGGCTTCTCTACAAACATCATTTGTTCACATAAAAGATTTGCATGTGAAACGACATACCTTCACGGTTTACAGGCTTAACTTACACCACAAAAACATGGGTTTTGTCCATTACCCCCAACGAAGTAAAACGTAAAAGAATGGGGTTTTACTTTTACCCGAAGTGAAATGGAAGAAACAGAGATACACACGTCTGGAAGGAAAAGTTTGGTAACTCAGTTAATTTTGGCGTGAAACAGTGGCTCCCTCATCAGATGTTATATATATAGCTTAAACAAACCCCCGAAATGAACGAACCTGAATCTGATATAGAGAGAGGAGGAGGAGGAGGAGGAGGGAGAGAGAGAGAGAGAGAGAGAGGGTCCAAGAAATGCGGACGATACCGTTGGGGATATCATCAGCATCCCCAACCTCCTTAAACAGCTCCTTCCTCAACACTCTAAACCTCAGACCAAACCCTCTTGTTCCTCTTACTAATCCCACTTCTTCCAGGGTTCCAGTTCCTGTCTCCACCTCCACTGATGACCTCTCTCTCCTTAACTTCTCCAAATCTGGTGGGTAATCCAAAAGTTTCTGTCTTTTTACTTGTTTTACTTTAATTCCTTAATTTCTATGTCAGAAAGTTTTTGGGTATTTTGTAAAATTTAGTTTTGTGTTGACTCCTAATTTGGGTTATGAATAATCAAGCTTAGTTTTTCATTTCCCTTAGTTTTTCTGATTTTTTTTGGCAATCAACAGAGGTTTTTCCGTTTTGGGACTGGTTTTGTAGGAAGCACTTCGTTCATAATCGTTCTTGATAGAAGCGCTTTAATTAGAAGCACGTTCGTATTTTTATTAAAAACTGCTTTTCTAGGAAGCACTGCTCTGATCTATAAACAGTTTAAGTGTCGATCGTCAAACATGATTAGAAGCGCTTTTGTTTGTCTGAGGCAGCTGAGTGATTGTCTGTTATATACTCAAAAAGTCATATGGGAAATTTGGGTTTTTGAGATTCTATTTGGATGATTTTTTTGGTTATTGGGTGTAGGAGTTTGCAGAGCCAGTCAAGTGGCTGATTTATTTCCCACGGTGTCTCCCGAGATTGTGGTCCGGGAGGCACGGTTGGAGGATTGTTGGGAGGTGGCTGAGACTCACTGCAGCTCTTTCTTCCCCGAGTATTCTTTTCCCTTGGACTTTGTTTTGAGGATTGACCGGCTGGTGGGGATGCTGGCCGGATTTTCTCTGCCGAATGGTTGTAAGAGAACTTGTCTGGTTGCCGTGATTGATAATGCTGGTTATGAAACGTTCCTCTTCGGGAGTGATGATTTCAAGGTTGGCGGTTTTGATGGGAAGTTCAGTCTCAATAGGAGGTATGTGGCTGGAATATTGACTGTGGATACCGTTGCTGATTTTCTTCCGAGAAGAGGACCTCTTCGTCAGAGAAGGTCAGTTCATAATTACTTCAAAAGAATTTTTCTTGAACTGTTAAGCCCTGAGCAGCTTATTGTGTACTAGTCGAGTTGAATTTCGATGAAACTTATTTGTTAGCCATTATGGAGTTGAAGTAAATCAGTACCGTCGTCTATGAAAAACCGGTCCCTTTTGTGCAACATCATATGAACTGTTTATCATCTTGTTATGGAGAAAGGTTTTTATTGTATATCAGAAGCTTTTTTCATAACACAGCTATCAGATTAACAGAGATAAGAGGATCGATTTGTTACTTTCTTCACTGATTAGTTTGGAACCACAATAGCTTTTCTGGTCCACTTTATCAGCGCACAAAAAACCATTATCATTGGCATTGTTTGGTTTCGCCCCTACTTCTTTTGATCTCCGACATCATTCCCCTTGGCCTGTCTGTAGAGAACCTCATCCGAACCAATTACATGGGTTTTTCCCAGCCTCAACGCCCACCCTCGTTTCCTTCCCTAGCCGTTTTCCATGTCTGTTCTGAATTTCTCTTCATCGCATCAGCTGTTGCAGCCCAAATATTCATTTCTTGTGCGCGTGCAAATGATGCGTTCTCATCTGTCACAAATGTAGTTTCTGATACATAGGCGAATAAATTCTTAGATTCATATCGTACATTAGAAATGATATGGTGTTGGCTATAGTTCCAACCGTAGACCAACCATGATATTCAGTTTCTTGTGATCGATGTGAGTTCAACTCTCCGAACCCTTAAATCCAGTGACTTCAGGTGTTCATTCTAAAATGTGGCAAGATATAGTGTTCATCTGGTGTCATTCGTATTTACGTATGTGCATGGATTGTTTAATCGCAGGACTGGAGTTGCATACGTGTCAAACGTTGCTGTCCGGGAGACATTCCGGCGAAGAGGAATAGCTAAAAGATTGATAGCAAAGGCAGAAGCCCAAGCCAGGAGCTGGGACTGCCGTGCCATTGCATTGCACTGCGACTTGAACAATCCCGGGGCCGTAAAGCTGTACAAAGGCCAGGGTTTTAAAAGCATCAAGGTGCCGGAAGGAGCGAACTGGCCTCAGCCCAAGACCGGTCCGGACGTTCGCTTCAACTTCATGATGAAGCTTCTGAACCGCAAGACTGCAGGCTTAAGAAACGAATAAGACGGACAAAAGAAGAGACATTTGGAAAGACAACAGAGGAACACAAACTAGGATGTTTGAGAATAGATTGTATATAATTATGTAAGCTTATGATGAATCTGTGCTAATAACTTGTATTTTTGGTTGGATAATACGCTAATTTTGTAAATATTTGGGGGGAGGTCTGGTTGGACCGTCTTCATATCTTGTGAAGATATACTTCTGCCCAATTTATATTTCTCCAATTTTTTCACAAAGTCGTGTAACATGTCGTGCCTGAAACTGCAATCACCGCCATGGCGGAACTAAAGACAGCCACGGTACCAAAGAAAAAACATAAATTGCTGTTGCGCGTATACCAATTCTAAAACAGAGAGACCATGATCACAAAACATAGAAGTGATGTCCAAGGGCTCACATTTCAAACCAAATCAAAATTCCAACGTTTTACCATGGACAAGCAGATGCTCTCATAAGACGCCGCTTAGAATTCCACGTTATTCGACATGTTTACAGTTATAAACCGCCAAAGTACGGTAAACTCAATCTTTGTACAGTGGTATTCCAGTGCGTAGGTAAACAAAATGTCTTCGAGATCATATGGCGCCTAGCAACCAATGCCGGTAAACACACTTCCGAGGCATGAAGATGCCGAAGAAGCCAAAGGATTTTCAACTTAGACGTAAAGTTTATGATGCTTGGACAAATTTGTCTAAAGCAGAGGTATCCAAAGCTTGGAACTCCTTCACGGCAGCAAGCACAATGTTTCCAAGTGAAACGGCACCATTGTTGCTCGGTGCCTACAGTGTCAAAGTCTTATTAGATGCAGTACATTAAGAAATAATTGCAAGTCATGAGTTTTTCACCTACCTCTATGTTCAAGGGAAGTACAGGATCATGAAGCGAAAGTCTAAGAAGAAACCATCCGCCATAGCCAGAAACTCGGACCTGTTTCCAAGTGCACATTGGGGAAGCATGAGTTTAAGAAACTAAACAAAATGAAACAGTGATAATAAAGTCAGTCTCGACGAAAATAAACATACCCCTTCGTAGTTAACAGGGGCTTTTTTAAGCTTTGGATCAGAGTCGATATAGTTCTCCAAATGTTTCAACACTGCTTCCCCATAGTCTCGGAAAGATCTGCAAGCTTTGATTTATCAGAAACCTTAAGGCATTTACCCATGTACACAGACACGCAGAAGAAACTCTTAACATCGATTAACATATACAGTCACATACCCTCCTTTAAGATCTGGATGACTTTGATTGATCTTTAATCTCAACTCAACTGAAAAATCTGGCTCCTCAAGACCTTCCAAAAGGCCGGTCAAAACTTTGCTGCCACCAACTTGCCCTGAAGCTCTGGCTGAAGCAAGTTTATTCAATATTTTGACCTGAAAATAATGCCACAGCAGCTAAATATAAACAGCAGGAGCAGCAACAACAAATCCACCAGAAAAGATAATGAAAGATGAGCGAATTTCACATCACAGGATTGTATGTCAATTAATGGACAATCAATCTGAGGTGTAACTGTAAGGATACCCTAGCGCAGTGTTACATTAAAAGCCTACCATGAGGTATGCGCCATCGTCGAGCCAGTGGTTTTCCTTGAGAGCTCCATGGCCACTTGTCTCAATAGCCAGATGTGATTCCTCACCAACAGAGTTCTGTAATCAATATATAGAATTCAGTTGAAAAGCAAAATAAGATACACAATGAGACAAGAATTATCAACACAAAGCTGGCTAGAAAGAAAGATGCGATATAACTGTTTACTTCATGCGCATGTTTGGAATATAGATAATTAGGGAAAACACTATGCACAAAAAGATCTATGGGCTTGGAGCCTTGAACAGAAAAGGTAAATAAAAAGTGATGGGTGTAAAAAAAAGAAGATAAGGATCTTGCAGTACCGGCAAAATATCAGTTGATTTCATTGCCGCCCTTGACGGTTGGCTAAAAGTGGATTGATTAGGAAATTTTGTTCGGTTAATCGAGAGTTCCTAATTATAATGTGCAAACCATGCCTGGAAGGACTATAATGTTCCTAATGCTAGATTCAGGATGTAAGCTCTCCCTAGAGTCCTTCCTTTCAAACATGCAAAAAATATCTCCAAGGACTATGGGGCTTCTAAAGCTACAAGCACTTGGATGCAGGATCTTCCTTGAATTATTCCTTATTGATTTTTTACGAATCATGAATAGCGTGGGCAAGATAACTAGACAGTTTTTCTTACCAAACGAATAGCTTCATCAATGACATTTTTGTAGCCTCTTTTGAAACGATGGTGCTTTCCCCCTACAAGAAATTGCTAATCGGTAACTGTTAAACATTCCATACAATAAGAGAAGTACACCATTTTCAGTTTCTTTCATACCAAGTTTCTTCTCAATAAATGTGGTGAGACCGTCTGAAGTCACACTGTCTGTAACAATGGTAGTTCCCGGATGCTAGGAAAATTAAACCACAAAAAAATATTGAGATAAAACGAGGAAACACATGAAATGATATATTTTGAAATACAAGAGCCTTGTTGCAGAAACAGAAGAAACATCTTACCTCCACAAGAACAATTGCAGACATCAAGGCAATCAGACGATTCCTATTGAACTCCAGGCCGGTTGAATCCACCGCAGCAGATCTAAAAGAAACACTAATTAGAACAAGGCAAACAAACTTAATGTAAAATAGATCTGTGGGCCGCAAGAAAATGTACCTATCAACATCTGTATCAAATATGATCCCCAAATCAGCTTTGTTATCAAGGACTGCCTGGGTGATAGCTTTCATTGCTGTTTTGTCCTCTGGGTTCGGGATATGATTTGGGAACATACCTGATCCAAGATCATATATTTTATTAAAAATCCCGATACCGTATTTACAACTTCAATATTCTAGCGTTCAACAATCAATATTACCATCTGGCTCCAAGAATTGACTTCCAGTAGTGACTGCACCAAGAGGTTCAAGCACTTTTGCCTGATAAAAATAAAAGAACACACTTATGATTAACTTGAGTACGTATTGAACAAATTTCAAACCTTTTTCATCAATGCACATAGCAGACTGCCATCAAATTACAAATTAACGTCAAATAAAATTCTCTAACAGTACAGGCAGGAAGCAAAATATCAGTGTCCAAAACAAGAAAACTTACAGCAAAAAATCCTCCTGCTCCATTCCCCGCATCAACTACAATATGAAACCCTTCCAGTGGCTTCTCTGATATTATATAACACCGCACAACAAATTAGGAAAAAGAAGACAAAAGCGCCTCAAAGGACAATCATTTAAATGGAAGGGCAAAGAATGAGCTGATTATAGAAAATTAGATGAAAGATACTAATAATAACAGATTTATATGGAATGCAAGTGCTGGTGTTTGACACTTATCAAACAAGTCAATTACAACCAACATCTCACTTCATAGTAGGGACGAAGAACTGAATCTCAGTACATTTCCACAATGATGAAGATTCCCTAGAAGTCTTACCTATATTTCCTGCAGCTTTGCGAACTGCCATTACAAGATCAGATGTATATAAACTCATGTAATCAACTGTTTTTACGGAGGCAAGCACTTCTTCTTTTGAGCTCGTCAAACCTTCAACTGTAAATTTATTATATATATCTGCAGCACGCTCTAAGATGTTCTTAATGTCAGGTTTCCCGAGCCCTCCAGAATTTGTGAAAAATTTGAACCCATTCCTGTTGTAAGGCAAATGACTTGCTGTTGAAATAACACCAATATATTGCATCAGGGGAAGCCAGCATAGATGAGATAGCCTGAAGGAAAAAATACAATCTCCAAAACTAATCCGGAATTTGATCCTGCGTTATCTAATTATGGATAGACAATAAGGCCAGAACTACAGGTGGTAAAAAAATATAGTTTACAAATGAGCTTGCATACCCTACCTGTTATCATAATAGATCCGTCGGAGGGGCATAAGAAAGATTCATCTTCAGTAATTGTGCTATTAAACATTGCGGGTGTGGATGACAATCTACATAGACGAAAACAGTTTCAATCAATATCCGGATCAATCCACACTTATTGGTCATACACAAACCAGTATCTATTTTCAACAAAACTATCAATCCAAATAGTTATTCCAGAGTCTTTTTTTTTTTTTTTAAAGAAACGAGAGTATATAAAAAGTTATTCCAGAGTCTATCAACATTAAGATCAACAACATAATAAAGAGAAGTTCATCACCCACCCATATTGAACAACATCCAGGCCAGCACTGGCAATTCCTCGCGAAATGGCATCCTGGAAGTTGATTTATCAAATAGAACCAAATTATCAATAATTAAGGACAGTACTATCAGTAAAGCTTTCCAGATACCTTATCGAAATAGGTAGTGTGAGATTAACTTTAACACCTAACAACAGTATAGTATCTAATAAAAAAATATAATTCTCTGATATTTGAACAACACTGAAAATTTTCAGAAACTAAATACAGTAAGACAGGCTACCAATCCAATAATTCTAAGTGCTACTCCCATTTTGACCCAAACAAGACAACTAAGAATGATGAACACAACCAAAAAGAGATTTTTATTTTCATCTGAATCTTACTTATAATCAACTTGCAATTCAACACTGCCAACATCTAAGTTTTCTTCTAAATTTCCAATTTAAACAATAGTTGCCATGTTTAAGTTTACAAAGTTTTAACTAAAATGTTGTAGAAAATGAAGCACACAAAAATTACTTGGCAAACACATATTCAAGATAGTGTGTGACAGATATAATACTTAACTGAGCAATCCAAAAAATATCACATACTGCATAACCAGAAAAGTATATAAAGATAAATAAATAAAAACCATACTTGAACATACTGTGACATCTAGTTTAGGACATACCTCTAACTTTTTTGCCGATATTCGAGAGTCATGGCCAACAGAAATTCTCAAACGTTGAGAACCATCAGGTTTCTTCTTTTCCACTAACCATGCAGCAAAAGCAGCTCCTATTGCTTCTGAAACAGGTTCAGACAGACTGATTGGCTCTCCTTCAACCCCAGCAACAGCAACACCTCGAATATCACTGTGTATGTAAACATCAGACCACAAAGAAAAACAAATCAAACTGATAATTCCAAAAACTGTCATGTGCCGAGAAAGTTGGAAACATTTTAACTTCAAGACTACTCTATGGTGGCATCATTTGTTACCTGCCATTTTGAAGCTTTGAAAAATCAATTTTGTCAAGATTTGGCACTGCAGTGGTAGATGGAGCAGCTGAAAGAAAATCCCAAATGAATATCATACATTATCCAAAAAGGTAATGGTTAATAGGACCATAATGAATAAGTTGACAAGAAATCCAAAATTTCATAATTTGAAACCCAGGACATCCAAACAACCCAAATAAAAACTCGCCCATGCCGAAGAAAAGATTTTTATGATGAGCACAAAATAAAAGAGTACGTATTTTAAGGAAGTGTAGAACACTAATTTTAAATCTGATATCGACCTTGATAATGAGAGTCTAGAACAGACCATTGCACTGAACAGTTCTTCGGTTTATGCAACTGCTCTGGTATTTCAATAAGTTGCGCAATTGCATGGATGGAATGGAAGTGCATGCTAACTTCCCTCGCTGGAAGGGAAGCATGCTGCGCAAAAAAGGGGCAAAATTGTCCCTTTGATATTGGGTGTCAAACTTCCTACTTAGTTGGTAGCACTGAGACACAGAAACATTTTGGACAATCTTCCCTGACATTGCTGCATAGAAGTTTTGCAATTTTATCAGATCTCACGGTCATAAAATATTAATCAAGAGAGTTGCTCATCAACGGTTTTATGAGTCTTGAAACCCATCTCCAAATTTCATCAATATTATTTCCTTACGAGCTAAGAAGGGTCAATTCTACGAAACAGTGCAATTTTTTGGTATTTCGAATAACAACTTCGGAGAACTGACATTATGAGTAGAAAAGGGTTTCATCTAAATTTTTTTCAAGAAATGCCATACAATGCGATAACTACTTGATCAAAATTTGCATGATATCAACAAAGCACATAACAGATAATAGATAGAATTAGGATTCAATCTGCTGAGCAGAATATATAAACCGCAGTTCATGTCGTTGTCAGCAAAACATACTTCACAATCTAAACAACGATTCAATGCGTATTTTCGTTATCTTTCATCAACATAATCTACTTATTAAGAACAATTCCATTCACCATTAATCCAAACCAACTTCAGATTCAAATTAAAAAATACAAATAAAATAATCACCAGTTTCATGTTCAGTAATCTAGCTGCTACGATTGAACTTCTAAATATGAACCGACAACTAAATTAATTAACAAAGAACCCAAACTTATATTCTCTAATCACGGACATCCCGAACGAAGTGACCAGATTTTATGCATTAAAAATTGTCACTTTCGTAAACCAAATCCACCGAGCAAATAACAACTTACAAAAAAGAACAAATCTTTATCTAATGGGAAAGCTAGGAGGATTGATATTAGTTCAAATTTCAGAAAAAGAAGCAGAATTTTACCTTCCATCTTGTAAACCGGTCGGCGTTTGTGGAGAGAGGGTAGGCGGAGAAGCCGATAGATGCAAGAAGAAGAAGGTGGTGGAAGAAGAGGGTAGGTGGATGAAAATTGAAGGCCACGGGACACCTGGCTATTTCTACGTATTTTGGGCAAACTGATTTGTCCCTAAGCTATCACTTAACTTTTAATTTGATCTATGAGCTTTTTAATTAAAAAATTTAAGGATTTAAACTAATTTTTTTAGCCCATTTGCCCCTGATATTAATTTTTCATTTATTCTATCTAAATTTTTGTTAAATGAAAAAATGTTCATAACATGTAATGGTAGTTCAGTCGCTTCATTTTTTAAAATAATTAAAAACCTTAAATTTCTAAAATATAAACATACGCAAATATGTGTGATTCTATAGCTTTTGTGTCTAAATATCTAACAAGTGATGTTTTTGCCCACAAAGAAGAGTCACGTCGTGTACGCGTAATAAGAGTTAACATTAATTTGAATGAAATCTATGAAAAACTAACAGTAGGAGGAAATTGGCCAAAAAAAATAGTATAAGTCCTTAATTTTTCAATTAAAAAGTTCAAGAATGAAATCGAAAGTGAAATAATAATTCAGAGCAAATTAGTAGTTTAGCCTTTTATTTGCCTACAGGGTTTCCGTCTCTGGAATATATTTGTCGAATCAAGGAAAACACTATCAACAAACAGTAACTATATCTACTGCGGTACTACCTAGGGGTGGTTCGGTATGGGATTCCATACCGAAACCCTTGTCCCGATTTCCAAACCAAAATTTTCGGGAATCCCAATTTGAATACCGATCCCAAACCAAATTTTCGGGAATCCCAGTTTTCGGGAATCCCGAAATAGTTTCGGGATTTCGGGACAAATCGAGAATCCCGAAATGGTTTTGGGCTTTTGAACTAAAATTTGACATATTATGCTTATGTAACTCATTGAATGAATTGTTAGATTGTGCAAACATATCAAGCAAGTCTCATTCACATTCTTGGAAGTGATAGATTCTGCAGGCTGGTTAGTCTGAGACTGAGAATGTATTGCATCTCTTGCTAGTTTAAATGCAAATATAATCTCATATCGGGGCACAAGCAGTGGATTGCAAACTGTTAACTTTGCTTGAAGGCTCTTAACCTGACTGACAAGCATTGCTACCTTGTGCTGCTTTGTTGTCCATTTACCAGTAATCTGCATATGTAAAATACATATTTACAATGCCAACAAGCTCCATTTATTGGTGTAAACAGTAAAGAGACTCAAGCATAGTAACTAGCTGATCCAACATTCTTGGTTTCGACATAAATGAAACAACATTGCTTACGTCATATCATAATTCATAACATATTCCATTCTCTGTAATAAGTTCAAACCATAAAGTCCATAATCAATTATAAAAGAATAATATATATGTATAAATATATATATGTATATATATAATAATTAATAATATATATTTTCAGTTCGGTATGGGATTCCCGAAATATCGAAAAGCCAATCCCGAATCCTGTACCGAAATTTCGGGATCGGTTCGGGATAGCATCCCAAAAATTTCGGAAATTTCGGTTTGGGAAAGTTTTGGTTTGGGATCGGGATTTTTTCGGTTCGGTTCAGGATTTTCGGGAATTTTTTCCACCCCTAGTACTACCTACCTAGTTCTAACACTCTTATCTGGTACCTTCCATTCATATGACCCAAAAAAAAGGCAATCTGTAGCACGGACATGATCTTACAAAGCTCTCATTTTTTTTATACATACGAAGAATTGGAGCTAACGGAAGGCTCAGTATAAAATAGAGGGCACTAGTATTGTAAGATATATACAGTCGATTTTACTTAATTGAATAAGGTTTTGTTATTATTTGTGTTGTCTACTTATTCTCAATATACAAATTCACGAAAAAGTTAGGGGAGAGAAAAAAAATGAGATTAACTTGTCTCTCTGATCAATATAATTCATAATTTTTCAAGTATTGAATTGTATATTATAATGTTTTAGTCACACCTTTTTATTTTTATTTTTTATGTAAAGGAAATTAGAAATCAAAATAATTTCAGTACTCATGTGTTAGTAAATACATAAGAATTCAAGACAGAATAGTTTCAGTTTTCAATTCAAATTAGTAAACACATTGTCACATCCCAGCCTGGGTATCCGCTCTACTGTATCTACTTATGCTCTGAAGGCACGCGTGAAATGGGTTCGCTCCCGCTCACGAGCACACTCTGATGTTTAGACACTTTTAGGTTTAAATTTATTCACATTTTCCACATCACTACACTTTATGGCTTCGTCACCTTCCAGGTGTCGGCCAGCACAACTCGACTTCAGTGTCCTAGTAAACTTTCTGGGTCGGGGTGTGTCGCACATCATTTGTTAATAGTATGTGTTGAGTTTAAATCTCAGTAACAGGAAAATGTATTGAATTTAAATCTCGTGAACGAAAGTTGTTAGATAAAACAATCTTTTATCGTGTTTCAATTTATGACCACATGTGAAGTGGAAGATAAACGACCCAACTAGACCGGGCGACATCAGCAGAAGAAGATATGAACGAAAGTTGGATGAACCCAGAAAATGGGTCCACAGAAAGAATGGGCTCAATTACACAAATTGGACTAAATATCTAATGGGCTCATCTGTTGGCTAATTTTTCTGACCCAACAATTTAGAACGACTTTCCATTTTATTACAAATACTAATCATACGTTGATGAAATGTGTCATAGATAGAATTAGGATTAAATCGTACATAAATCTCACTTGTAGCAATGAAGCAACTTGATCCATAAACGTTGTACAAATAGGTTTTTTCTTGTCGGAAAACTTTTACGGCTCATTCTCTCGTTGTATATAACATTGTAAAGTAAACTTTGAATACGCGCAAACACTTACAAACAACACGTATCAAATAAATTTACACGATTCTGATAAGAACCCACCACGTAACTTCGTACTCACCGTTTTGTTTCTTTAGTGTGACTGTTAGAGTATAATTTTCATTTCCGAATTCTCCTTATTAGTTAACGTTTCTTGTATGTCAAGTAAACTCAGCCCTATATGTTGTAATCATTGTACACGTAGTTAGAAATGAATGTAACATGTTTACTGTCTAAATAAAACATAATGTCACATGCTCAGCCTCAACATTTGCTTCGTGGTGTTCTTTGTGTTGACTTTGAGATTAATCAATGCCTGCAGATGATTATAAAAGGCAAACTTAATTAAGGTTCAAATGGAAACACAGGTTGGAGTTTGTTTGCAAAAACCCATGTCGGAAATCCGATCGATACAGTTGACTAATAAGGGGAGAAGGGACGCAAACCAGGAAATCTTGGATCTTGGTCAATAAAATATACACATAATATTGAGAAACACATCATCACTGTAAATTTGTTACACAAAAAACGAGTTCTTTTCAAGTCATGATTATTCACTCTTTTCGAATTAGAGAGGTTATGGGAAAATTTCATTCGGCCCGAGCCACAGTCAAGCAGACTCACCAACTCACAACATCAAACCCGAGACCTCGCATATTTTTTTTGTCTTTTGTAGGAGCCGCAATCCGCTCCCTTACTGCTAATCCACTTACTGTGGTTACAAAAAACAAGTTCCAATTTTAAATTTTGTCTAATATTATAGTTGACCAACCTAGATTATGTTTGAAATTTGGTTGTACATGTTAAGATTTTAGAGGGACTGTTGGTCCAGTAGTAATTACATTAATATTGTGCTATTACAAAATATCGCTGCAATTAGAAGTAAATTTTTTTAATGTAAGTTATAATTTGTTTTATAAAATAGTCGATGTGAGACTTTTTAACATTATTTGACAAACACAACTTTAATTTGTCAAATGAAGATCCAAATTCCACGCAGAAATGGTGTGATATCTCCATCTTTTGCTGTCTTTTTATGAATTTGGTTTGTCTCTTGGGTTGGTCCAGCTTGTGATACTTGCTAAATGTCAACTCGCAATCTTAATTTTATAGTTGAAAATAGTAATATTGGTGTGGAGTTACCTGTCACACGAATCTTTGTCGGTTTGATTTTTTATGATCTAAAGCTTTTTAAGTAAAATAGTTTAAATCCCAAATCTATATTTGTGGTAGAATAGTAGATCAAATGGTTGGGATTTTGGAACTTGTCTTGTTTACAGTCATCAAAACTCCAGGAGTGTTTTAGGGTTCATGATTTTCAATGCCTCAAAACATGGATGGTTCAACTCATCTAAACAAGAAATACTTGGAGATCTTTTAATGACATGGTAGGATAGGAAAAAATAGTTAAAATCACTTTTGAGTTGCAAATTAAAATTTGAAAAGTAAAACTAATGTATGATTACAGTATCATAGTGTCACGTGATATTATTAATTTCCATATTAATATTACTTCATCAAATATCCATTTCCAAGGATAAAACCATGAATTCTTATGCATAGTCTAACTAATGTCCTTGAAATTAAACTTGAATAATACACAATTTAGTGGGGTGGAGTTACCCAAAATTTGAAACAAGAAAGTGAAACTTTAAACAAGGATCGTGAAAAAGCAATTAAATAATACACAATTAATATAATTTGCTTTTTCACGATCCTTGTTTAAACTTTAAACAGATACAATCAATCAAAGAAAGCTTCTCATTTGAATATGTGAGGATGTTATCTTCAAGATCCATTTGCAGTGGTGCAAAGACAAACATGAAGCATCACCGTTTACATGTTAGACCATATAAAGTCCTTTTGCTGTCTTCAAAAACTCACTGCCAAAACAAACAATATTGTTTGGATATGCAAAGTGCAGGGAATAAAAAAATGTGCATTCAAATAAACGATTTCAAGGCAAGAAAACAGCCGTGAAATTACCTGAATGGCTCGTCTCCCGTGTGTTTAACGACACCTGAAGCATCTCGATAGAGCACATTTCTTAACATCTTTGAACTTTCTTTGCCAAACATACTGGCCAGCTTTCCATACAATTCTTGGTATGATCCAAGGACAGAGAGATCGAGGGTCCCCGCGTCCCCTGAATCAATAAACACTTTGCAATAAGCACTCTCCAAACTAAGATCACTTTTATGGGAATCTGTCTTCCGAGGAGACCCTCCATCAGAACAGTTTTCCACTGAACCATGACCATGTGATGTAGAACCAGAGCCATCGGAACAATTTGTTGTTTTCTTTGAATGTCCATCTGATGAACTATCACCACCAGATGAGCTCTTAGATATCTGTTCTCCTGTAAAAATTAGCTGACCAAATAATAATATGTGAGGTGTCTTTATCTCATCATTATCCTTCAAACTCTGGGTGCGAATTCCCTTTTTCAGACAACAAGAGATATTATCATTGCTTTCAGCCTTGCGCATGAAGCTGCCCCCAATGGTTTCAAGAGGCGTAAAGTGACCGTGTTGTTGAAAACCAATTGGAAACAAACCCGATTGTAGTTTGTTGAAGAAGAGCTCTGATGATGATAGTCCAAACTGAGCATGCCTGGCTCCCTGTATGCCTGCAGATAGGTTGTCTGATACATTACATAAGAGGTTGCTCGAATTTAGGGAGTTGCTACAAACTGATGGCATGGGAAGTTGGCCAACAAGGGAATAGTCTGGGATATGTTGAAGCCGCAACTTCTTTCTTGGAGGCGAGAAAGGAGAGAGATGGATGGCTGGTATGCTCGACACCAATTCAACCAACCATGGGCTAACACGCTTCACATTTTGGAGCAGATCTGGTTCATCCCATGAAACCTAAAAAACAATCTTTTGTTTAATGACTAACAAATGATAATTTCACGTTTCTGTTCTACTAAGACTTGTAGTATAATAGATATCAGTCGTGAATGTATAAATACAATCTTCTCACAAACTTACAGAATTTTACTAGCTAAAAAAGGTATCTATTGAATACCACAGATGCACATTTATGTTCTAGGATGACGATTTCGCAAAAGTTTGGGAAGTAGTAGTGAAAATGAATTACATGCAAGTTTTGGAAGGTTAAACTCAATATGATAAAAACTATGGAGTAGGTATGTAACCAACCTGCAGAAGACGCCATGGAGACTCCGGCCAACAGATGGGATCTGCAACCTGAACAGAAGATATGGTTCCCATGAACCAGCTTATCCGAGAAGAATCCTCAGTTTCAAAGGGCATTTTGAACCTCATTCCTGAGCACCACCGTATTTGCATTGCAGCTCTCACAGCTGAGGCCTTAACACAAAACTCCGGTGTGCTTGCACGGGGATAGTACGCAACCTCAAAGGGCTGGCCACTGGCAGCAAGAGTTGCAGCTTCTATAACATATTCAGCCCTGATTTTTCCCTTCGCATCACCACTAGAAGTCTTTTCCATCACTTTATTGCCATTCTTCCTTGAAAAGCCAGAATAAACCCCATATTCAGAGCCAGAATTTCCAGATGCGTATTCAGGTCCACCGCCAATTTCCCTCTTAGCCCTTCTAATCCCAACACAAAGATCCCCATTTTCCGCTCTGAAAAACACAATTGAATCCCCAGCAACAAGCTTCTTCTGGTTCACAAAATTACTCCACCCCGTTGTCAAAAGGTGACGCCGAGGAGTACCTCTATAAATATGCCTAAAATTCCAAATCTCTCCGTGCACATCCTTTGCAAGAATGTTCTGAACTGGTGGCTCAGCCGAGTAATCCAAGCGCGGGAAGATAGTCTCCGCACAGTAACGAGGCACAGAGAAGCCTCCCCCGTTGTTAGCATCAGATTGGGTCAATGTCTTTGCAAAAGAGGTGGGCTTCTCAGGATTCTCAACTGTACCATTGTTTCCCACAAACCCATCATCCTCAAGATCAAAACCACTCTCTCTCACCGGAATCAGCCTCATTTTTGCAAAAACCTCATCTGTTTTGGGATCTGCCATGTATCTAATAGCAGATATCTTGGAGAGAATGAGTGGTGGAATTCTAGAATTCCCAAAATCTACTCTTCCATGGGCGTACTCAGCATGGCCCTGAGGAAAGTAGAAGACTTTCGTGTTAATGGGCGGCAACTGAACCATGCCGCCGGCACAAGCATGCCAGAATTGAGAATCCAACCATTTCTCTGAGTTGCTCCTCAATTGTTCTCTCACAGAATCCATAACTGTAATCATTGTGTCAAACCAATGAGTCCAAGACCCTCTAAAGCATACAAATAATTCCCTTTATGTCTTATTGCTTTCCACAACAAAAAGCAGCTGTAACACATAAAATTTACAGAAAAACAATAATCAAGTCAGATATATTACCGCCTAGGGAAAACCCAATCTTTTTTCTACACCAAAATTCTGAAAACTTAAAATTACAAAACACAACTGACAACTACAGAAGAAAAGTTTCAATCTTAGAGTCAATCATCAATGAAAAATCCAGGACATGTACAAATATAATATCTGGGATCGTGAAAAAGCACAAAAAAGATGAACAGTTTCAGAAACAACTACAGAAAATTTAGATTAAAGAGAGACAAGTGCATATATATAATTGACCTGTTTTTCAGAACAAGCTCAGATATGAGAGACGAAAAGTCCAACAGGATTTGGAATTCCCCTTAAATATCAAGAGGGTTGGTGTGGCTCCTGTGACTTTGTGAGTGTGAACTGTAAAGGGCCGGTCTCTCTCTCCTCTCTCTCTCTCTCAAGAAAACTGAACTGGGTTTTCTCAGAGACACAACAAAAACAACAGTGAACGCAGAATAAGGGTGAAAAAGGAGGCAGTTGTTGCTGTTGAAGGTGCCGAGGCCGAAGCTTCGTTGCCGACCAGAGCAGACTCTGTTGGGAGTGTGCGTAAAGAGAAGAGAGATTTAGACGACAAGAGACACATTCCGAAACGCAAAAGCCACCCCTTTTATATTTATTTTTTTTATATTTCAGTGTCGCGGGGGCCGGAGATTTGCGTAATCTTTTCGATGGTTTCGGATCGCAAAAGTCCAACTGGCTTCGCCGAATTTCAGGTGAATTCCCTTTCTCTTTCTTTTTCTTTAATATTTTTGTTTCTTTCATAATTTCAGTGCCCATGATTTTTTTAAAATTTGTTCGAATTTTATTTCTAAGAAGCTTTTTTAGTGTGACCGGGCATTCTATCAAGTGATGTTACTAATTAACATTTCATAGTATGGGATGATGATCGAGTCAATATTAATATGTTATGAATTTATAATGTAATATTAATTAATAAAATGATTATATCATGTAACGATTGCAAAAATATATTACTCTCTTATTTTATGTGTACGTTGATGATAATGTGCAAATAAAAATCAATCTTGCTTGGAAGGCACAAGGCTCGTGGCCATGCATTAAACGAAGTAAGCCAATTAAGTGGCACCAAGCATTCCAATTATTTTAAGTTCATGCATTAAGAGAAGGCTTCCCCACAAAAATAAAGGCTATTTATTTTAAGTCTAGTTCACAAAACACAATTCGAAAGGCATGAAAACTCAAGTCTAAGTTGAGAGAAACTGAAAAAATATTTTTCCGTATTAATTATTGGTGTGTTTTTAGATTTCTTTGGTCACAAAATCTCCTTAACACATAAGAGAATATGTGTCATCAATCCATCTATAATTCGGTAAAATATGCGAAATCCATAATTCGGTAAAATCTGCGAAATTAAGTACTACAATATCCGTAAAAATCGTTCTTCTTTTTGACAATGTTATTTCACCAAAATGTTGGTCAAGTGTGTGCGCAAAAAGATAGGAAAAGTTGGACTGTTGGAGTAAAAGTAATAAGTGTTTTACTTCTACCAACTCTTTTTCCCAACGTACACGACCAGAAAAATTGCTAAAAACCAACATTGTTGCGAGAGTGCCCGGCAAATTTGAAGAGAGAAAAAATTCGAGTAATGGATGAATAAATTTAGAAAAAATATTTACTAATTAATTTAAATGTGCTTAGAAATTGAGTTTGCGCATATGTCTCAAAATTGTTAAAACACATTGCGAGTTTTCATGCACAAATCTGAAATCAAGGCAATGGTTTTAACCAAACTATGTGGACTATAATCAAGTTTATTTTGTCCGATGCCCTAACTCTTTGGGCTTAACCATGGTTAACAAACTAACTACAGTTTAGTTTGTACAACAAACCATATGTTGTTCATGATCAGTAGTTCACAGTCAACTCCCAACAGTATTCACTGGTTGTTATTTGTGTTCCTTTTTTTGCTCCTAGGCATGATGATCTTGTCGTCCTATTTGATTCTAAAGATAAGAACATGATAAACAATTTTTGAAAAATGGATTTGTATAAAAAAAAAGAAAAAAAAAAGGAAAATCAAACTCTTATTGGATATGCATGTTACTGTTGAAATGGAAGTGGCCTCGTATGGTCTAGTAGCATTACTCTTTATTTGTAAGTGAAATGTTTTACGTTCGATTTTCGCTAAAGACGAATTTGAACCACTTTAGTTCAGATAATATCGTTCATTAAAAAAAAGTAGTGAGAATGACGGATAAGAGTTGAGATTAAGTTAAATAAGATGGAGTTGCCCTAATATTTTAGGGTACTTCACCAACAGTTCGTCTCACTCAATTTACCCCCAAAATAAATGTCTAAACTCTTTTGGATTTTATTTTATTTTATTTTGTATGGGGAAAAGTTTAAAAGTAGGGAAGTCTATCTCATCCTAGGATCAGGGCATGCCATAAACGGTAAACCTCTTTGAAGACTTGCAAGGGGTGTTAGTCTTTTTTTCTTTTCGTTTTTACAGATCGGCCACCATGAGGAATTGTGGGCAGCATGACTCGAACCTAGGCCTTAGTCTAGCGAAAATGATATTCCTTACCAACTCAACCAACCCCTCGTTAACAAACTGTTATGAATATTTCGTCCGCGTCCTGAAATGTCTTTGTTTAAGGTTTAGTGCTTTATATATACAATACTAGCAAATATACTATTGACTTGTTTGCTAGAAACTCTAAATATCATATATAATTACAAGAAAACGAGATTGACTTGTTTGCTACAAACTCTTCATATGATATATATAATTATGAGAAAACGAGAGAGAATTGATTAGAATTGGCATTTGGATCGTAGCCAAGTCATGATACAAGAATACTAAATTTGATATTGATAGGAGATTATGGCAAAAAATTAATGGGATTAATTTTGGATTATAGAATGGACTTGATAATGTATCAAAAGGATATTGAGACACTAGGACAAATTAACATGACAATGGAATGGGATATAAAGAAAAGCCAAATCATTCGGCTAATCACTTCGATCGGTCTTATTGAAGGATATATATATACCCTTCTCTTATCAAAACACAATTTAGGATATTAATCAAAACCATGAATAGTGCGTATGATAAGTTGGTTTAGCAGCATTCGATCTTCATTTAGTTATAGAGGAGGTCATAAATTCGACTCAAATGAATGTGAAAACAATATATTTATAGTGAATTTGATACTGAGTTGTGCTTCATTATAATTTGCCGTGCATGGATTAATCTTACTGAAAAATGGGAACCATGCACATGCACAACTGAATAAACGTTACAAACTCATCATCCGAATCTCAAATTACCATCAAATTGCCTCCAACTTGATAAAAACC
Source organism: Crataegus laevigata (assembly GCA_963580275.1). Lineage (NCBI taxonomy): Eukaryota > Viridiplantae > Streptophyta > Magnoliopsida > Rosales > Rosaceae > Crataegus > Crataegus laevigata. The sequence continues at coordinate 10,317,315 of OY756951.1, forward strand.
TAGCAGACATTCTTAAGAACCAAAAACTGTTAAAAGTAGACGTTGAAAGTGACCACTTAACCAGACATGTTCTACAAATGGCCACGAACAGTTAGTTGGAGGAGATGCAAACACTGACAACTACACCAATTTTATCACTACACGACTTGACCCCCCCCAAAATTTATTATTTTAATTAATTGGCCTCTCATATATGTGGTCGGCCAAGTTTCTTGCTCTTCCATATATGCCCCAACACAAGTTCCTAACTAACCCTAAGCCCCATTCATTCAAGGGGTCTCTAATTAATTGGGGGTTGTCTAGTCACCTGGGGGTCTTTGAGAAGGACTTTCCGACACGCAATTAACGTCATAATTTATATGGCATCGAGGGGTGACGAGGACTCAACGATTACTTGTCGGGATTTCGATGGAATTCGTTAAGTTGCATTGTGATGACTTCTTGCTAGGAAATCAGTTCACTAGTGAGGAAAGCTAGCTAGTTTTCCCTAGTAATAATGGAAGGAAAACCTTTCTTGTAATTCACATAAATTAAGAGGTGTTTTGGGGGAGATAAGATGTTATTAATCAATGTGTTAATAGTTTAAGTATGTGGATGGATTGTAAAACCATTGCAATGGACTAGTAACACCCAATAGCTTCTCGTTGAAGAGGCTTTACAATAGTAATATGCGGTCAAGTCTGCCAAACTGAGACATTTGAGATGTTGGCTTAGGGCAAAACTCATCTGTAGCCGAGCTATAATTCATACGATTTAATGTATGTTGAAGTAAGAAATGAATGTCGATTTTCTAATTGTGTTTAAGTTAAAAGGTAAGAGATGGAGTAGTTATGAAGAAAAGGTTTAGGGCCCTTTCACCTAGGTGAGATTGATAATGTAAACGTGTTAAGCTTCATTTATAACTGTTTCATCTTCTTCCTTTGGTTTAGGCAAAATTTAGAAATTGACACTCTTTTTTGTTGAGCATGTACTGAAATTTAGTGAGTTATTAAGTACAATATAATTTTAAATACATGGATTTATAAATAATAAAAAAATAGTGAATTATCATTTTGTGATATCTAAAACTACATTAATGAAATTCTCTTTGTCAACCAAAAGATGATGAAAATACATTTTTGTCTTCTATCAAAACAAAAGAATTAAGAACAGTAACATAATTTCACAAAACAAATTATTATTTTTTAATCCTCAACATGTAAGTTTATCATCTCTAATTTTAAAAAACAAATAAAACAATAACCTATCTCCCTCTTTCCTTACTTCCACGTTCTCTCTCTCTCTTCGTTTCTCCTTCAATTTTAACAATCAAAGTAAAAAAATTCACACATTTTATGTGTAGTCATATACTAATATCAATTAAGGAGTGAGGTGTTATTTTTGGTTTTAACCCTTTGATTGATTGGCATCAAGTAAAAGCAGGAGCACCGACAACTGCCAAGAAACAGATTCATAAGCGACTCATCGCACCAGCCAACATCATCACTCGCTGCCGCTGCCGGAGACTGCTACAACATGTATTTCTTCAACCTCATTAACGCAGGGTTCGTTTGCAACACGTGGCGAGCATCAAACGGAAGATGGTTGTAAGGGATGGTCCCCACCTATATTGCTGCGTTGTAAACTCGTCAGTGAGATGATGGGATGGGATGGGATGGGATGGGATTACCGGAAAATGGAATGCGGACGTGACGCGTCTGGGGAGAGATTTTTCAGTTTCTTGGGGAGAGGTGGGGCCCATCACCGAATCTGTGTCGCTTCTTTAGCTGGAAGGAGGATTCTCTCCTTTTTTTTTTCTCATACACTTTTATTTTCTTTCTGTTTATGTGGTTACAGTTAAATCACGTCAATATTTTATATTAATTTTTTTATAAAGATAATATGACAAAAAGACGTGGCTTACCCGTGATCACATAAATAAATGGATCATGAAAGTGTATAGGAAAAAAGGAGGAGCCTCCCTCCTGTTGACCCTACAACAGTGAAAATGTCAAAAACTCAACCCTACTTATGAAAGGGGTGTGCTATTCACACACCCCTATTACTTTTTGTCCGTTAGATCTTCTTCAATTTATCTGATCTGACGACTGAAATCCAAAAAAATGTGAGAGAAGTAAAAAGGGATGTGTGGATATCACACCCCTTTATGAAACCATAGATGAAAAAAACTGAAAGCTATTTTGAAAAAAAAAATTTGGACGAATTAAAAAAAAAATCTATTTTTTTTCCTATAAATTCCTACAACATGAAAATTGAAGATAAAAAAGTGTCACGTAGATAAGAATCATATCTAAAATTTGCACAACCAATTACATCTCGACACGTGGCACTCGAAATCATATCCAAAAATTAAGATTACATAAAGATAAAAAATCTGGAGAGTTACTCACTTTAGCAACACGTGTCATTTGAAATTCAATCCGAAAAAATATTGAGATTACTTAAAAATAAAAAATCTGGAGATTTACTCACGTTAGTGATACATGTTATTCAAAATCCTATCAAAAAAATTATTGAGATTATATAAGGATAAGAAATATGGAGGCTTATTCATTTGGCGACAAGCTTGACATTTTACCAGCCCTCCAGCGCCAGAATGTCAAGCTTGACAATTTGCCAGCCCTACACCTCAACCCATTTGAATGCTAACGACTACCTAGTGTCAGCATGATGGCAGCTAGCAACGGCTAGCTAACGTCATGCTACCGCCAAGTTATAGTTGGAATTTGAAAAAAAAAATTGGACGAATTTAAAAAAATAATCTATTTTTTTCCTATAAATATCTATACCATTCCTATAACATTGAAAACAGAAGATAAGAAGTGTCACGTAGATAAGAATCATATCTAAAATTTGTACAACTAATTACATCTCGACATATGGCACTCGAAATTATATCCGAAGAATTATTGAGATTACATAAAGATAAGAAATCTGGAGAATTACTTATGTTAGCGACACGTGTCACTCGAAATCCTATCCAAAAAATTATTGAGATTATATAAAGATAAGAAATCTGAAGGCTTATTCATTTGGTGACATATCACACTCAAAATATGTCCGAAAACCTTATTTTAATATGATAGTATGATTTAATTAACCATATTAATTTAATTAAAATAATAAATTATGTTTGGCCTATGGCCCTTTGGTCCTTTCGGTTGGAGATGGTTTTTTGTCAAAGAGCTATGTTTAGCATATGTCCCTTTGACCCCTTCAGTTGGAGATGATATAAAATATGGCCTAGCACCGTTCATTAAAATATAATTTCTTGTAGGGCTATAGGGTTAAAGGGAGCTCTTTAGCCTTCCTTCGGTTGGAGATGGCCTAATAACGATACCGAAACTGTTCATAACTTGGTAATTACTACTTGTCCAATTTGCCAACTGAATCTTCATGCGTGGGTTTTTTTTTTTTTTTTGGGTGAACTCTTCACGCGTAGTTTAGCTTGCATAATTTCTTATGATATAAGTTACTAGAAGAGTATACGTAAGATATTTTTGGAGTACCAAACTGTTTACGAATTAGTTATTATTAGCGTAACAATGTAATAAATTATTTTTTAGTTTGGTTTTGCTCATGTAAATCATGAAATCATAATCGGTTTGTCACTTCCACTAAGACGTGCCTTGTTAGAGCATGCTAGGTCATGGGACCTCCTTATTGTGTGTAATAATTTTAAACGATAAATGCTAATCCCTATACGTAGCATGAAGCAGTCAAGTTAATAATAGTGTTATTATTCGTGAATTATGTATGTCGATGGGGTTGAGGTAGCAAATAAACGAGTTTAGGGTTTTTAAGTAAGCTCTTAGCGTGGGTGAGGAGACACAATAATTGGGATTAACGATATCATTAAGGGGCTGGCAAGCAAAGCAAAGCAAACGCAGTAAATATTTAGTCCAAATTAAGTGGCTGAGTCGTTGCAAATTTGCATGAACATCGGTGGCTTCAACTTGACCAACATAGATGGGGGCGGGTGCTAGCTGCTACACATGGCGGGCACATAGGCAGCGGCAGCTCCTACTCACATGCCGCTCCGCTAGCCACGGCCGCTGCTTCCTCCATTCGGGAGCTTTAACTTCCAATTGGTCAACTTATTAGCTTACCTCCCTCTTACTTAATTATCCACTAAGTTTTATTTGTTTAACCAATAAGACTGACAAACATCAATGCTATTGAGTCGTTGACTGTATAATTAAATGGTTTGATTCATGATCCCGAGTCTAATAACATTGTTAATTACAATGTTTTCTTCAATTAATTAACGTTGTGTGTGTATTCTGATGAAGCAATTGCTTTGAGAAGCAAAAGAAACTTGTCACACGTGAGCTTGGTCTCTCGATCATTTTATCAAAAATGTGGATGCCGGCCATAATTTTGGGGTTGAGACATTTGAGTGAGCTTGTATATACGGTTACGATTGGATATTTGAAAAAGATTACGAAATAAGTCATATAAAATGTGTGTCAAGATTTGTATCCGCAAATCTTAACCTATATATGCATAATACGTGCGTGTATATCTGTATGTAGAAAATGGAATGACTTGGGTGATCAAAGTAGTTGGTTCATGTGCTAAAACAGCTCATATCAAATCACACAGAAGTTGGAAAAAGTCATCGATATGGTTGTTGCATGCTTATCATATTCATAAGAGACTGAGATCTACATATGTGGATCACTTCTAATCTCACATCTTTGTGAGTGTGGTAGTCCATGCAAAGATTATTTTCTAACTCGGGATCTACGGAATAAAATTATGAGACAGTTGTTCTTGTTGTACTCATTATCTGACAAATCACGTGATGAATGTTATATGAACAACTGCCCTATTAGGTCAATTGATTAGTACTTTAGGAACAACTGCCATGTCGCTTATGCCAGTTTTTGTTGACAAGTTGTATAATACAATACCCATCAATCGCAATATGTATGCCCACCCCCCTCCTCCTCCTCCTCCTCCTCCCTTTTTTTTTGCGTATGGGCCTAAAGAAGATAGGCTAGTGATTGATTTGGGCCTAATTGCACCACAGCTAGCCTACACAATCTTTTGGGCTTAGCACTATAATTCGGCCTCGAGCCCCAAACTAACCTTTTGGACTTTGAAACATGTCCACCCTCAAATCAAAATAAAGAAAGTTTTCTTTGACAGTTATGCGAGGTTGAATATCTATTGAAAATGAATTTCATATTGACGGAAAGAGGGACTCTATATGTGCTGATATAAAACTAAAATTATCTTTATATTGCCAATTAATTTTATAGTGGAACCTCAACTTTCTTCAATGTATACGTTGAGCTTTGTTTCTTGTAACACTGTTTCCGTAGTGCTGTAAATTTAATTAATGTGGCCAACTATTTAATAAGAATCAAACTCATGAGGTTTCTCGATAATTAAACTCACTTTTATTGTATTCAAATTTTCGACCTATTGCACGAGTTTGATTTAAAATTTTGAAATCCCTAAACTACTCATTTTACAATCATGTAATAATCAAAGTAGAAATTAAGGCTTTGTTTAGTTTGTGGGACGGGATTGAAATTGATAACTCTCTACTTTCAAGGTATGTTGAGGGGAGAAATGAAAAAAAATTAAGTCCAATCAAGCGGCATAGGATGGATGAGTTTTCTTCATGTCTAATCCAATCTACTAAAAAAATTAGAGGATCTAAAGGGATGAGTTTTCTTCACATCTAATCCCCTTCTATTACCGTCCATACGAAGAAAAAACAAGTCACTTTGATTTTCAACACACCTTGAAATTAGAGAGTTATCAATTTCGATTCAATTCAACGTACCAAACTAACCTATGTGTAATTTTGATAATAACACATTTGTTTCATGCAAATGAGCAACATAATTGAAGTTGAACTTCTTTTGGTCCCATTTGAAATGAATTGGGCCTAATCCTGTCCGTCACAATAGTTGCCAGTTTGGACTTCCTAAAGACTATATTTGGTTCAACTTTTGGGTCCCCATTTCCACAAAGTCAATTTTCAGGCCAACCCATATTTGCACATTAAATCATGCCCTTAATCCAAAAATTGCAATTAGTTTAAACTAAACAACCCCACATTATTTGAGTTTTAAACCAAACTTATTAGGTTGCCCAGACTTTTCATTGTAGAGGGGAAAATAGACGTTTCTCACACAAATTTTTTTTTTAGGGTTTTAATTAATTTTGTAATAATTGAAATGTCTAGTTAAACCTTCCAAATGAAAGAACAAAAAAAAAAGCAATATATATATATTTTTAATAAAATGAGGACAATTAGTGCTGAACCACGATTATTCACTCATTCCGAACTTAGGGAAGGTTAGCTGAGACTTACACCTTATTTGTGGTCACCATCAAACAAATTCACAGCTCATATAATATTGAACCTATGATCTCTCGAGAAACAATGTATTTGAGATTATATAATTTCATATGATTAGGGAAGTCGAGTCAGCAGCTTAATAAGAAAATGAAATTAAGAGCAGGTTAATATGGAATTGGAATGAAATGATTGATGGTTATCGTACTTATTTGGTTTATTAAGCGCATAATAAATACTATCATGGTTTGGTAATAAAGTTGATATTATTCTTTCGTTTGGTCTGCGTTTGGTCAGATTGAGACGTATTGCCAAAGCCTTTTGACACACAACCTTATGAGAATTTATAACCCCAAAATTAGCCAAAACCCAATCTCCGATTATGAATCACCACAGGTAGCTCAGTGGTTGGGATGAATTTTAGGCTCATATTTCATACGGCACGTTTTGAGTTCAAATTTTGGCGTTGGTGATTCATACGATAATGGTCAGGGAGAGGCTAAAATGACTCTATGAGTATTTCTGGCTCTCAAAAGGGTGAAATGTTGAAGTCAAGCCAACAACTAATCTCCTTTATTAAAAAAAATTTATATAAAAATTTCTGATTCTAAAAAAATTATAGTGGAGACTTTCTGGTCATGTGACAGTTTAAATAACAAGTTCGATCATATACTAATAAATCTCAACCATAAACTAAGACTTATAAAACGCTTTAATTTTAATTGGATAGTGTCTATCACTCAAACCTGTCACCTGACACAAGAACTTCTACAAAAGTTTTTAACATTTTCTAACCCCTAAAGGCAACTCAATATGTAACTTGGGGAAAGTTGCAGTGGCAATTTTACTATTACATACACAATTTGAATGACAACCATCCTTCATGTACTGCAAAATCCTAATTATAAATGAGAAATTTATAACGCACATCAAATTTTAATTTGATATTGTAAATTCTTTAACCTTCTGCGTGATACGAAAGCTTCTACAAAAGCACACATATCATAATTATTAAAGAATCTATAACTCAAGACAAATTTTAAATGAATAGCATTTGTCACTCAAACAATTTATCACGTGATTCATATCGCTTATGGAAGTTTTTCTCGTAGTAATCATGGTGGTAATTATGCCGTTTTATTTCAACACTAGTTGGGGCAGTTCAATTCAACTTCAACCTGTCAATTTGGTACCCTAATAATATTAATGGGAGTTTTAATGAAAAGGGCTTCTCTAAATTTTTTTATTAACCAAAAACCATCTACTAACTTTATTTAATAAAGAGGGCTTAAATTTTAATAAAATGATTTAAGTTTTAATAAAAAAAGGACAAAAATTTAACATAATAATTAAAAAATCAAAAACAAAATATGATGCGCGCGTCACATCAATCAGTCACACTTATTTTCCTCCTCCTTTTTTTTGGGGTGTGATATACACACACCCCAAATTACTTCTCACACACCCCTTGTTAATTTTTGTCTGTTGATCTTCTTCAATTCATCCGATCCGACGGTCGAAAATTAGAAGGGTGTGTGAGAAGTAAAATAGGGTGTGTGGATATCACACCCCTTTTTTTTTTCTCCCTCTACCGTTATTAGCTTCTCTCTCTCTCTCTCCTCTTTCACATATTCCCATCAAATTTCTCTCTCATCTCACCTCTCACCTCACCTATTTACATCAACTTTTTTTATTTTCTCTCATCTCTCGTATCACTCTACTCTCACTCCATAAATATTACAATTTTTACTTTTTATTTTATTGTATGTTTATTTGACCATTGTTTCATAATTTTTTTTAACAAACTAAGTAATAATATTACAAGACAAAAATAAAGAAAAATTTTCATTTTTCAGTTTGATAAACAATGCTTATTTTTATTTCAAAATAGTGATTTTATCTTTAGTTTGGGCAATTTTTTAAGTTTGTGTCATGTCATGTTAACACTAGTTATTTTTAAAACTAAACATTGATTATTTCTATAATCGAACACTGATTATATTTAGAACTTAACACTCACTATTTCTCAAACCAAATAATGACTAACTCTTAAACTGAACATTAGTACTATCACTATTTCTTAAACTGAACGCTGACTATTTCATAAACTGAATATTAACTATTTCTTAAACTGAACACTAATACTATCACTATTTCGTAAACTAAACATTGATTATTTCTTAAGGCAAATACTATTACTATCACTAATTCGAAAACTAGTACTATCACTATTTCATAAACTAGTACTATCACTATTTCGTAAATTAAACACTAACTATTTCTTAAACCGAACACTTATACTATCACTATTTCGTAAACAAAAAACTAACTATTTCTTAAACTAAACACTAGTATTATCACTATTTCTTAAACTGAAAACTGGCTATTTCTTAAACTGAACACTAATACTATCACTATTTCGTAAACTGAACATTGACTATTTATTAAACTAAAATATAATATTATCACTATTTCGTAAACTAAACACTGACTATTTCTTAAACTGAACTTTAGTACTATCACTATTTCATTAACCATGGCATAGAAAACAATGGACAACAGACGAAGCTCAACTGGAAAATGCACACTAGCATCTATGGTTTTGGGGGCCAAGAAATTAGTGGCCGATGGTTTGAAAAAATAAACTTGGAAAAGGCATGTCATCAACATTAACTAGATAAAAATGATCAGTTGTGTTTTCTGATTAGTTGTTATACTGGTTAATGGATGAGTCGTGAACATTCTAACAATGAATAGCAAACCCAAATAATTATTCTATACATGAGAATGTCGTGTTGAATCTCTTCAGAAAGTGTCATCCAAAGCAATTAGTCATTTAAGTCTAAAGATAGCAGGTCTTTCTCTAATTTTAGGAAAGATGAGAGCCTATTCCATTCTCACAAAAAGTTCAAATAGGAAATCATCAATTAAGATTATTATGGGAGATAGTTTATTACATTTTTATTGAAAATGACAAGAGTGAGAACATGAGGGAAACATTGAAAGTACTAACTATCATCATTAAAGCTCCTAAACATGAAATAAAGAAAGAGGAAGGAGGCACGTGGGGCTATGAGACTAGGGTTGAAGCTACTAAAGAAAATAATAATAAAAGGTGTGGACTGTTGCAATATATATGATAAGTTTACAGAATTTGCAATGCACACGCTTTTGTGAGGTAATTTTTTTATTTATTATTTTCTTTTTTTTGTCCTTATCATTAAATAAAATTATAAGGTGGTTTTTGGTTAAAATGTAAACTTTTGAAGCTATTTTCATTAGTTTTCCTAATATTAATACTAATTAATAAAGTAATGTCCTAACTTTGATTAATATTAATACTAATCTATAATATATAAGGACAATGGAAAAGTGAATAGTGATTTTGTGTCGCCAAGCTTCAATAAAAATATTTGGACAAAAATACTCCCAAGACAAAAAAACTTCAAAGACATTCCAAAATAATGCATCAAATAAGGCAGTGGCATTTTCGTCATTTAAATAGTATTTTTTTAATAATTAATTTTTTTTGTGCTTTATTTTTTAGAGAATGGAAAAGGTGAATAATATACATCTTAAGATGCATGTAATGTCGGTTATAAAAAAAATTATGAATAATAATGTGATTAAATTAGTTGTCAAATGATTTTTTTTAACAAATGATATTATCTACACTAAGGGGAAGGGGGTGAGCTTAGCCTCATAATGAGTTAGCAATAATGTGAATCAATCAGTTATTATTTTCTCTATTTTTAAACACGTTCAAAACATCTTAAGAGGTGTGTAATGCCGGTTATAAAAAAAGGTCTTTCGCACACGAATAATAATGTGATTAAATTAATTGTCAAATGATTTTTTTTTTAAATAAACGATATTATCTATACTAAGAGGGGGGTGAGCTTAGTCTCACAATGGGCTAGTAATAATGTGATTTAATCAATAGTCTATTAAATATTATTTTCTCTAGGTGAATAGTATACATCTTAAGATGCGTGTAATGCCGGTTATATAAAAAGGTCTTTCATGAATAATAATGTAATTAAATTAGTTGTCAAATGATTTTTATTTTATTTTAGCAAATGATATTATTTATGCTAAGGGGGAGGGGTGGGCTTAGCCTTATAATAGGCTAACAATAATGTAATTCAATCAATTATTTATTAAATATTATTTTCTCTATTTTTAAACATGTTCAAAACATCTTAAAAGGCATGTAATGTAGGTTATAAAAAAAGGTTTTTTGCATGCGGATAATAATGTGATTAAATTAGTTGTCAAATTATTATTTTTTTGGTAAAAAAATTATTTTTTAACAAACGATATTATCTACACTAAGGGATGAGATTAGCCTCCCAATGGGCTACAAATAATGTAATTCAATCAATTGTTTATTAAATATTATTTTCTCTATTCTTACTATAAATTCTATAAAGATTGATTTTATTATGTGAATTCAACTGCTTTACTTGGTTTATGAGAACTTTATTTTAGCATGATCAAAGATTATTTATTCACAGCTTGTTACGCGCTCATGCACAAGGGCTAGTTACTAAAGTAATGTCCTAACTTTGAATCTCAATGCCATAATCTTAATGAGTTTGTTTTGTCAGATTGGCATGTGGAACTTTAAGTCTTTAACCATAATTGAATGACAACTTTCAAGCCTCTTGTATAAAATGACTTTAATCCACTGGTTTTCTGCTGCAACAAAGATTTATAAATACATATAAATATATATAAATATACGGGACAAATTCGTAATATCACTTTTTTTGCACAATTTTTTATACACGTTTTAGTGGGGGTTTATATAAAGATATTTATAAAAAACACTATATCCTTAATTCAACGATTATATGGTGATAGACGATTCAGATCGTTGAAATACATTACAGAGTGAGCTCCACACTAATGTGTGTCAAAAGTTGAAATACAACGGATTTTTATATACATATAATCCTTTAGTGACCATGAGGGGTTAATTAATTTTTAAGCAAGGTTGTTGCAGAGGGACTAATATTAATTAATTAGCACATTCTTGCCATCACTTAGGCAAATTGGCAAAACATGAACCTTAAAAAAACATAGCTAAGTATTAAGGAAAAACATTACGCAAGTGCCCAAGTGAGAAAATCAGAATCAAATCCACCAAATAAATAAAAATATACATGGATTGTAAATCTCCCAACTTCCTAACTAAAACCCTAAAACAAACAAGACCAAGAATTTAAAATTAGTCCCAATTTGAAGAAAAAAAATCTCAAAAGAAAAATTAGGGGTTTAGGGGGAAAGAGGAAGTGAAATCTCTCCAAAAATTTGAAGACTTTGCAGCTAATAAATATGCTATTTTTGTGCTTGATTGCTTTGAAAGATGGATGAAATAATGTGTAGCAACTTTAGCAAGTTCATCTTGGACCACTTTGTAACGCTCACTTCATGAGCGTGACATTTCAAAACAAATGGAAGTAATGGGGAGGTTGGCAACTCTCAACTGGTGGAAATTTATGTGACAGGGTTTAATGGATTGTAGGTAGAATTCCATTATACCATCTAGAGTTTTGGAAGTCTCGTTTGCGCGGAATAATTTGTCTGAAACGAGATGATACCTTTTTTTTTATCGTACTTGTGGAGAGTGACGCAGATAATAGCGTTTGGACCATGTAGCATGTGGGATTTTCGTTATTGTGTTGGAATTTAAGGATGTATACAGTCTCTCGTGTGACGACTTATATAGCACGCGAGGAGAGCAATAGAGGAGAGAGGCAAATAGAAGGGATACACCCGCGGTTGCCGGTGAGTTTTCTCTCGTATTTGCGTCGTTGCGTCGGTATCTCTAAGAGAGCCATGTGCTCTACTCTTGTACGTTTTGAAAAAGGTAGGAAGACTAGTAGATAGGTGCAGATTATGACACAAATTGTTCGCATCAATTGTTGATGAATGATGATTGAGGTCCATCTTGCAAGCTTCAATTGTGGAACAACGACCTTACAGCAACAGAAAATGATTACTCAAATGTACCAAAAAAAATTGATTGAAAAAACAACGGCAACAACCAATTCCCATCATTGATAATTAAGGTTTCCTTCTTCTTCAAGCCAAACCTTGTGGGAAATTTGAGTGCTTCGACCGGAAGGGAAGAAGATTAGGTACGCCCGAAGGCCGAAGAACCGAAAACAAGAGGGAAAGAAACCGATACAAGGCAAAACAAATCTCAAATTCCAGTACTCATTTCAGAATTTTGTCTACTACAAATGAACTGCAAAAAGAATTCCCTTGCAAGGAAGAAAAACGCGAAAAAAACGAATGCAAAAGTAGACAACACAGACTCTAAAAACCTTAAGGACCTACTAACCATCATCATCGTCACTAACATCTAAGAGTCTACCATTAAACTTGCATCTCTCTAACCCTTCATCCCTTTGTTTTTTCCAGGTCTCTCCTTCTACTTAGCTAAATATATGGTCATCTATATTGGCTCCTTACCCCCCATTTTGCATCCCTGTACAAAAAACCAATGAACAAAGAAATGAAATGACGCTACGGCAAATAACATAAACTGACGACAGAGAGAACGAAAAGCTGTGGACTGTGGAGTGTTCCGACTAGGCAACGTTGTACGCTACTGCATCCTCCTCCCCCTCACATGTAATCCAGCGAAATGCTGTGGTTAGTATTGGGGATGAGCTCTGGAGTTTCGGTCATTGTTGTTGTGGTCTCTCCAAAGGGAACCACTTCGCCGCCTTTGTTTCTCATCTCGATAACCTTCTTGTGGGAATTGGAGTGCAAGGCCGGAACAAAGGTGGGACTGGCAGCAGGCCGGTACTCAGGGAAGAGACGCCCTGATTTGTAGCGGACGCCACAGGCATTGCATAGGGTTTTCGGCCCCATTGGGCCTGCCCTCCACTGGGGTGTCTTGGTAATCTCACAATGCAAGCATTTCCTCACTGCTCCCTGAGTAGTGCCGGAACTTTGATTTCCCTCCGCGGGAGCCTGGGGAAGCGTCAACTTGATCTTCTTTTTCTTCTTCTGCTCCCCGGAAGCTTGCTTTGGCATCTTGATCAGAGGACGGGACTCTGCGAAATTCTCAGAATCCGAAGGGACCTTCGGAGGGAGCAAGGGCTGGTGCTGAAGAGCCTCTGCCTCGGTAACAGAGGAAGCAGGGGAAATGAGTTGAATTGCGGAACGAGGGTTGAATGAGGCCGGGCGGGGACGCTTGCTGCGAGCGCGTCCGCGCTTGCCAGGGACCACCGCGCCAGGGCTTTGCGGCACATTCTTCTCGACGGAGCAAGAGCTGCTACTGTCGAGGACGGAAATGGGGCTGGAGGTCTGGAACTGCTGGTGGGACGATTCCTTGTTGATGAAGGAGCTGTCGGGTTTGTTGATTGTGAGGCTTCCCCCAGAGAAGGAATCCTCACAAAAGTTTGACAGCCATTCCAATTGAACAATGTCTTCAATCTGTCAAACAAATACATAAACAAAATTAAAGCTTCTAAATTTTAATTAATTCAAATAATTTTGATGAACAAAAATCCAACACAAGTTGTGCTTTTTGAAAATCGGAACATGTCCCATATTTCGCCATGCAATCATGAGTTGTTTTTACTGTTCATAAACCCTCCACCGACATACGAAACGGTGTAGTTTAGGTGGTTAATTGACCGAAATACCCTCGTACCGGAGGGAACACAATATTATCTTCTAAGAATACCCTCCCACCACATGATGGGCACATGCGGCAACCCAGAGGGCCATGCCAACCTTTACGGCTGGACTTGCCAGCCTGGCACGTCAACTTCTAATTTTACTCAATTAAATAATAACAAAAATCACGAACCTGCCCTAATTTCAACTTATGACGTCATCCTCACGGAAATCCCGTGAAACCGACACTGACAGATGCCACGTAAGCAACGAGAGAGAAACAGAGAGAAGGGTGAGAGTGTGACTCACCGGAACGTCGAGCTCGGCCGAGAGGTCGGAGGCGGAGTTGCAGGAGAAGACGGCGTCGTTGGGAGGCTGGAGCGAGCCGGAATGGCTGGGCCAGAGGGAGGAGGAGTTGAAGGCGGCGTTGCAGTCGGGGGCGGGGCAGAGGGCCGACTCGACGTCGTCGGTTGGGAAATCCAGGAGGTCGTCGATGGTGTCGAAGAGGCTTCCGCAGTCTATATCGTCGATAAAGGTCGGTCCGATCATTTTCTCAGTCGCAAATTGTCCTGAGGAAAACACGAAAAGCCAGAAAATATAATCAGCCACGGAATTACCTTTGAGTATTTTCAAATGTAAATCTTCATGGCAATGTGGCGCATAAAGCGTGTGGCGCATTTTAGCAGGGGTGCGTAATTAAACGTAAAGGTTAAAGGTTCATACGGTTCGACTTTACTTGTATTTCAAACTGACGAAGAAAAAAGAGGGAGTAAAAAAATAAAATAAAAATAAAAGTAAAAGGTGCCGAAAATTAAGGTGAATTTAGAGCTTTCAGTAAAGTGCAACCAACACATGGCGTAAGATAGCGCCAGCTGGTACCAACTGGAACTCCGAATTTTCCACCTTTTTCTTTTCCTTTTTTGGAAAATAAATACAGAGAAGATAAGGAATTTTAGGTAGAAAGTTTGAGAAAAATCGGGTGGAAGAAGGAGAGCTTGAATTTGAAGCGAATTCTGAGAATTTCCAGGAAATTTAAAATTTAAAATTTGAAAAACCAGTTCACATTTTTTAGCTTCCAAATGCGTTGAATTTCTGAAGCGAATGCGAACGAAATTCAAGTTTCCGAACTGAAATTCAGTACAAGGAGGAGAAATACGTAAAAACTGGAGGGAATTGTGCGTTTTCCCTCATTTTCCGAGCAACCAAACAGAAAATAGCCATTGCCGACAGTTCAAAAACTCGAGAGATAATTACAGAGGGAGTGGAGAAATGCAGAGCCAAACCTGTGAACTTGTTTTGGTTTCGAACTCTAACTTCACTCTCCCGCCTAAACAAAAGAAGAAGAAGAAAGAATCCCCAAAATTTGCAGAGCCACAAAAACCTCCTACTGCTTCTGCTGGTGCTACTAAAACTACCAAAACCCTATTACTTCTCAGTTATAAGGAGGAGTGAGATAGAGGAGAGAGGGAGGGAGGGAGGGAGGGAGGAGGAGAGAGAAAGAGAGAGGGAATTTAAGAGAGAGGGGAATGCGGAAGGCTAAAAAGGAAGGAGAAAGAGAGTGAAGTTGTGGGTAATACGGTAGGTGAGCCTCCTCCTTCATTGCTAGCTGTCTCCTGCTATCGTCACCTTCAAGCCACCCTTCCCCTCCCCCCACGGGTCCCACGCACCCCACCGCTCTCTCCCTCTCACACCTTTTTTTTTTTATCCTTCTTTTTTCTGTGAATTTATTTAAATTTTGACACGGATTTTCACCGCGAAAATAAAAATTAAACAGAGAAAAATAATAATTGAAAAAAAATAAAATGGAGGTGGGGTTTTGGGTTTTGTGTGTATCCGCTTACTTTTTCGCTTTCAGTTTTCTATCTCTGCTCTTCTTCTTCTTCTTCTTCCTTCCGTGCTTTGCGTGTGAAGAGACTGAGACAAGATATTACTTATAGAAGCCTCCTCTCAGCTTTAACTGCCATTCTTTCTAACTTTCTCCCTCCCTCTCTTTTACCTCTTACTTTTTATCTTTTTCGATTACTTCAGAATGTCACAGTAGCGTTATTTCAAATTAAATCTTATACTTATATAATTTTATGCAAATGACGGTTAATTATGTCATTATTTTGCATAAATGGCGATATTTTATTGGTTTAAACTGTTGTCACTACACGTAGTAAAATTTCTTTGGCCCTAAGTTTTCTGCCAACCTAGGGCTCCGTTAGTCCATTGTTCTTTTCTTACAAAGCGTTTTAGCGCGTCATGCTGTTTAATTTCCTCCTAGTTGTGCGGTTATGTCGACAAAATTACTACCCGCTCAACATGGAAACGTAATTAACTTTTTTAATGCGTAGGGCATTTTTGGCATTACAAGGTTTCTTTATTTTCTTTTTCTGTTTCCTTTTTTTTTCGTTTTTTTTTCAATGCCATAAATGGTTTGTTATTATCTGTTGTTGTTTTTTCTTCTGGATTTACTTTCTATATTTTTGCCTAGGTCAAATTGCTATTGGGTCAAGTTTGGTAAATTAATCAAATTGGTTCATTCGGTCCACTTGTCTATTAGCACAATTAGGAGGACATGATTTGGTATTCACTATTTGTTAGGTGTATAATCACATACGTCTTGATTTAGTAATAGGTTGCAAAATGGATATGCACTCGAGATACAGTGACAATATCTGTGAAAATTAGGTGTAATTAGGGATTCGTGAGTTTATAAGACCATGTTAGATGGTTTAGAAAGTAAAAAGATTATTACATAAGTCGTCACAGCAGAAGTGACACACACGTATAACACATGGTAACTTAATTTAGATAACTCCAATTCGTAAAGTTTATACTTGAAACCTAATGAAAACTGAATGCCACTTAAATAAATTAATGTGGGTCAATCTAACCTTGAGCGGAGATTAATCCCTCCCTTCGGGTGTGGGGACACTTCGTGGCATTTACCAAAAAAATAAATATACAAAAATGGAAAAGGATCCGGCGATCCCACAATTGTGTTCGTTCATCGTTTATTGTACATCATGCGGTCAGAAATCATTTAAAATTTAAAATTCAAATATAAATAGTATTTAACGAAAACTGACCGTACGATGTACACTAAACGGACATGATTACAAAATTCTTAAAAAAAATCCGATGAAAATCCTTTTCCCACAAAAATAGGTCTCCTGCTCCATGTAGGACCCCACAAATTTATATGAAGCAAAATATTGAAAATTGTTTTTTTTTATGCTTTATAATTTGCCAAATTCCACCCTTTTCTTTTCACTGAATTGTTTGTTAATTATGTCACTAAGGAGTGAGTGTGATTGATAATCTCACACCATCCAAATTTCATCATATGATTCAAATCGACCGTTCATGTGTCACTGTTGCATAATTTCTGATATTATTAACCATTGTTCGAAATTGAAAATGTTGTATACGTACCACCAGAAAGAAACAATATATACAAATACTTGGTGCAGTGCCGCGTCAGTAATTTATGGTTTCACTTAGTTGACACTCTCTTTTGGTAGAACAAAAAGTGAACGATTAGTTTTTGTGTTTTCAATTTTGACACCACATTGCTTTAGGGTTAGGTCCGCGCAGTTGAAAATCTTTCGTTGAAGAAAGTCGTGTTACGATCAGTTGTTTCTGCACGTAAAAGGTTGGCAAATTTACATTTAATCTTAACGTAAGAAATTTGTTACATGTACAGTGTAATTCAAACTGTTATTATTGTATCTAAATGGTCACACACTGGTAAAATGCCTAAATGGAAATACAAGATGGACTTTGTGTAAAGTGGGTAATCACCAGCTATTATTTCTAACTTAGTTAATGGGGTAGCTGAATATCCTATTACTTTGGGATGGTATAGAGCACGTTTGAACGGGCTTTTATAATGGGTGGAAATGCTTTTAGGAAAACTATTTTCGGAACTACTCATTGGTAAATATACAAGTGAATTTTGAAAAAGTATTTGAAGTGCTTCTTACAAGAAGTTTGCAGAAAGAACTTTAAGTGTTTTTGAAACACAAAAACACTTTCTCTAAAAACAATTTCACCATTTTAAAAACACTTCTAAATGAGCACAAAATATATACATATGTTTATATGTGTGTGTATATATATATATTTATTTATATACGTATTCTCTCCAATCTCCACTACCTAATGCCACTTGGGATTTTTGGTCAAATCAGGGTACATGCAAAAGAAAAAAAAAACACCATAGTGCACCTCCACCAGTGTGCTTAATTACCAAGCTAATTAGACCAGCAAATCACACGTATTAACTTTGGAATTAATTAAAAAAATTAAAAATTAAAAATTTGAGAAAAAAGGTTAATAAAAGTGACTCCACAACCGAAGCATGTTTCATTTGGGACTCATGGCAATGATGGGCTTCACTCATACTATTATTATCGTCTTTCTTTCACTCTCTTTTTAACTTTGACTTGATCTCCACTCTTTGCATCCATCCCTTCTAAAATACTCCGTCTCAGAAAATTCAGTAGGGAAAAGGGGGTCGTGATTCGGTCTAAAATTAAACATTTTGTTTTAATCAAGAACAAATAAAATTAAATAAAAGGAAGAAAGGTCTTTTATGTTTAACTTGGATTTCACTCTTTGTATCACTTCCTTCTGAAAGACTTTACCTTGTTCAAAAAGTGAATTTGGGTAAAAATCCATATTGACTTTTAGCCTCTCATGGTTTAGGCGTCTTGCAACTTGAACACGGAGTGGACCGTTGGAAATAGAAGTAACATTCGAGTAATGCTACTTAGACGGTTAAAACTGAGTAAATTTGGTGACACGCTTTCTATTAGAAATAGAGCATACCATTGTATGTAAAACTTATCTGAATCAGATAGTACTTAAGACCTTATGATCAGCTCTGTGTGTGCGCGTAAATAATGTTATTCGAAGAAAAGTACTGAGGTCAAATCAACTAATTAAAAGAAACCCTATTGGCTATGTTATTCGAAGAAAAGTATTGAGATCAAATCAACTAATTAAAAGAAACCCTATTGGCTAATCTTGAAATTTATAAAATCTAAAAACATATTCTTTGAAAGCTTTTGGGGGCTTTTTATTTCCTCGTTTATAATATGACCCCAACATGACCCTTCTCAATTAATGGTTAAACAATATTGCAAGGACGTCCAAGGACAACCATTTATTTGCTTGAACAAATTATAGTATTTACACTAAAGGGATGATGGAGTGAGCTAAGCCTCACACTGGGCCAACCATAATAATGTTATTCAAACTTGCGTTTCCTTAGCTAGAATCGAACCTAAGACCTCTCATTTAAACGTAAAGAGGAATATCACTAAATTGTAGTACTAAATCACTAAGGACAACCATGTTAGTATATAAAACAAACCAATTAAAGAAACCGATAATGGACACATTATTTCTTCCCTTCAAAGATAAGGAAGCTATATATTTTGTGGTACCATTATTTACATGTGTGTGTGTGTATTGATACATACGTGCGCGAATCGTTTTAAAAGACGACTTTTCTTTAAAAAAAATTATAAAACATACGATAATATAACAATTTAGAAACCACCGAAACCCTAAGACTGAAGCACCGACGAAATGCAGGAAGGCAACGTGCATGGAAATGGGCACACATGAGATGAGACCCAGTGCGCTCCATTAATTACGCGTCGGATTGGATGGCCATATTACCCGCACGACGTCGCGTCGATCAACACTGTGAAAGTAACATCTCCTACGACGTCCCGAAATTACTGATCGATCGAGAGAACGCCAAATTTAATCACACCATGATCATGTGTCGCTGTCACGATTTAACCTAAACTAATATTAATTAGCCATACAATACGAAATTAATAAGATTAAAAGCAAATCACAATCTAGGTAGTTGCTCTCTGGAATCGACAATCTGTCGGTAAGAAAAATGCCAAGGGAAATGGCACATCGGCTGCTATGCACATGCTGTGCCCCAATGGTACTATTGAGTGACTAGGTCACCATGCATAATTTTTTTTTCTTTTTTTTTTTATAACAAAAATGGCCTTGTGTTATTAATATCAAATTATTATAATTCAAGTCTTGTAGCTTTGATTAGCAACCAATCCCCCCAAAAAAGGACTTAATTTTGATTCTTGCAACTCTAATTGAAACACAGTGAGCCTCATTGTTATTTAGTGAGAAGATTGATTGACTCGTCCCATGTATAAACCATATTCTTTTTAATTATTTATATAAAATTTAATAAGGTGATTGCTAAAATTTGATTTATATGTTATCAAATCAATCGTAATAGATTCAATTCATTGAAGTTTTGATTAGAAATAAACTCCACCCAAAAATGACTTAATTTTGATTCGTAAATATCTCCGACTTCATAATTGGTGTCTTAATCTCCAATATGACAAGTACGTTAACGCACATTGAGTACAACTCTAATCAAAACAGAGAGAGACCCATTGCTATTGGGTGACTTGAAGCCCGACCGCCGTTTTTTTTTTTTTTGGGTCAAATGGTAGACTTTATTAAATACGAATAGAAACGTTTACATCTTTTACTAGAATATTAAATTAAAACTCCGGATTCAAAGCATTCCAACGAAAAGCACTTCCATGTGTTCAACAGGCCGCCTTGTTGAACATATACAAAATTAATTTTTATTGTTGTTATATTTAAAATTTTATTAATTCATCTTTCAGAACACAAATTAATGTTAATATTGGGTGCGTTGGTCATTCACTGTCTCTAAGAGCAAGTCCACCGGGAAGAAGAGAGCCCAGCACCCAGTCAAAAAACCAGGCTGGCACCCTGTCAATTCACTCCAGCCTGTGAAATCGACTGGCACCCAGCCCAAGCCAGTCCACAGACCGGCCTAAAATCGACAGACCTTGGGACCGGCCTATCTGACGTCAGCGTGGCGTCGGAGGGCATATGACGTCAGAGAGGGAGTTGTTGTAGAGGCTGAGGAGCGGAGCTGGTCGAGGTGGGAGAGGATGTCGGGAGGGAAGGAACCACGGAGGGAGAACGACGGGAGGACGAAGCGACGACGTCGGAGGTGTGGAGATGCAGGAGGACGGCGTCGGAGATGCAGGGGTGGATGGCGTCGGAGATGCAGGGGTGGACGGAGTCGACAGCGACGGCGTCGACGACGTCGGAGATGCAGGGGTGGATGGCGTGCAGAAATGGAAGGTTTTGAAGAGGAAGGAGAAGAAGAGCTCACGGGAGTGAGCTGGAAAAGAGAGAGAGAGAGAGGGAGATAGAGAGAGAAAAAGAAGGGATCGGAGAGGGAAAGGAAGAAAGAAGAAAAAATAAAAAATAAATTAAATGATAAAATATTAATGGATATGAATAAAATAATATAATATTAGATAGACTGGGTGCCAGCGTATTTTTAGGGGTGGAGATGCTTTGGTCTATTACTGTTCACGAGGTCTATTACTGTTCAATTAAGTGGATAAATGGACTGGGTGCTGGCACAAAGTCCTTAGGGGTGGACTTGCTCTAAGGTCCAACATTATTCTGCTAGACAGTTGTCTTTCACGCGCCAACCAATCACGTTTTTTATGTTAAGGGTTGGTTGTCATGTATCCATGGAGTTGATTAATCGAAAAGACCGCGTAACCTTCGTTTTTTCTAAAGGACATATTTACCCTTTCT
This sequence comes from Crataegus laevigata, assembly GCA_963580275.1. Taxonomy (NCBI): domain Eukaryota; kingdom Viridiplantae; phylum Streptophyta; class Magnoliopsida; order Rosales; family Rosaceae; genus Crataegus; species Crataegus laevigata. The sequence continues at coordinate 10,338,913 of OY756951.1, forward strand.
TTCTGCTTCTTTGTATTTCTGTTAAATGGGTATTAAAGTAACTTCAGTTCTCTTGCTGAGGTGTCGGTGCCCGGCGCGACAAGCGGGGAGAAGTCGTAATGTGTAAATGTCATATGCAACGTGCGTGCGAGCATATAGAAAGAGCCCATGTTAGAGCGGGACCCACCTTCCTTGATCCACCGTCAACGCTTATGACGTGGCGTTGGTGGATTGTCTGCGTACGGTGGACTCCACGCAGGGAATCAACTGCTCAATGCCAGCTAGGCTGTGAGCAAGTTCTAAGGACGAGAGAGCACGAGACGCGGGGTCGGGTCACGTGACCCTGCCTCGGGATTCGTCCTCCCTTGCTTAGACGCACTACTTTTGCTTATTTGGACTAATGATGGGCCGCCACGTTGCACGCTCTTAGTCTTCTTAGACGAAAGCGTCGTCGTACCGTTGGAATTCCTTTTTCTTTTTCTTTTTTTTTTTAAATTTTCATTTTCCCACCTTCTACTATTCATGAGCTAGATATTTTACATGGGCGGTGGGGCCAAAGGCTATGTGGGGCCCGGCAGCACTGCCGCCGTGCAAATACATTGTTGGCGACTAAATTGTGATTTGGGGCCCTTTTGCGGGCCGTACCATGCTTGTGTAGAACTGGTTTTAGTCCAAAAATCAGTGCATAATTGTGGAAAATTATTCTATTACCCAAAATTCGCGGATTCTGAAAAATGTTCCTATTTTATTTTATTTTTGTTTTGATTCGCTATTCAAAGTAGTTTTATAGAGTATTCCAAAAAAAAAGTAGTAGTTTTATAGAGAAAAATGTTGTTTTCCTTAAGAAGATGGCTCTAACCATGTGCATCATATTTCACATTCTTGATGAAAAATTATTGCATACACCAACTATGTAACCTATACAAATTATACAAAAAAAATGTGTACAAAGCCATTTTTTGAACTAGACTTGACAATTTCTTGCACTGCTCGTTAATTTAACAGGAAGTAAAGCGAAAATAACAAATTTTAGGTCAACATGTTAGCTAATCGGATCGTTATCGAGTCACCATTAAGTAACCGTTAATATCGGGTCACTCGTGATTGTATCATCTGCTTTGCATGGCCCGTTAATTTGACACGAAATAAAATGAAAATAATAGATTTCAGGTCAACATGTTAACTATTCAAATCGTTGTCAAGTCACCATTAAGTAACCATTAATACCAGGTCACTCGTGATTGTATCATCTGCTTTGACCATGGTTACATTGTTGTTTTTTTATTTTTAGGGTTTAGAGTATGTGGATACTAATTTAGTGCCAACGTGGTATGTAGATATTAAATTAGTATAAAGTTTTGTATTTAATTATTTATTGATGTAAAATATATTTTCTTGAATGGATATTGGGTCGGGTCATATTACCCGTTTATTTCAACTAGTTGAATTCGGGTCAAATCATATTACCCATCCATTTTAATAGGTTTCACATGATGTGAACACAGAAAACAATACCCAACTTAAAATTTGAACATACAAACAAATCATGTAAGAAAACAAGTACGAAGCCTGGATTCACAAATGGTCAATCAGTTGTTCCTTAGGTCTTATTAGTTATTCACTTGTCCCCCATTGGACATATCGTGGAAGACTCTAAAGCGCTGCTACTCGGGGTCAATGGAGTAAATGCTTCCAATACATGTCGCCAAGCCAATGTGGCTGCCCACCCTCTCGCACGTCATGCCTTATCTTCATCATGCTTTTGCTCCTGGATTAAAGAACCCCAAGACATTATCTCGGATGTTCTATTTTCGGGATTGTAATCCTCTGAACTGCTGTTTTTATTTTCCAGTTTGATGCTCTGTTTATTATAGACGAGTGTTCTTAATTTATATATCTGTTTGGGCCCAAAATAATGGTTTGGGCCAAGCAGGAAGGTTTATACCTTTGACATTACCAAGGTCGACACAATTTTTGACCAGTTGTTAGTCGCAAAGATTATCAAGCTTCGGCCAAGACACAACATCCCCAAGGCCGAAGAATTGAAAGATAAAGCATACTGCAAATACCACAACTCAAATAAACATACGACCAACAACTGTGTGGTGTTCCGAGATGCTATTCAAAGCTGGATCGACAAGGGCAAACTTAAGTTCTTGGAAAAACAGATGGTCGTCGATGCTAATCCCTTCCCCTCGGCGACAGTTGGAATGGTAGATGCCCACCTGCCTAAGAACAAGGGTAAAACAAAGGCCGAGTTCGTGCCAATGCAACATGTTGCCAAACAAAATTCTCGGCCACGACTCAAGGTCGACTTATCCTCCAATGAGCCATTAACAGGATTGACAGGACCTGCGATAGCTGAAGCTTTGTCGGGGTCTCGCAAGGAAGAGTCTGACAGACCGGTGGTGCTGTGCAGCCGTTGCAAGACGCAAGTGGTCATAACCGAGCCGAAAGAGAGACCACCTCAAGTACCGCCACCACGATAGTCGCTACCAAACACGGCAGCGTCCCGACAGCCACTCATTGTCGCGGTAACACCACCAAAGGTGTTGGCTCGGGCCAGCGCCAAAAGGTGTTCGACAGGCTTGGTCCTCAACCACAAGTCGAAAGATCATCTTCAGTTAGGCGACGACTTGAATTCGACGCCCCATTTTATAATGAGGATTACAATGCGCGAAGCTCCAGTAGCACCAGCCCATTGCCAAACCAGAAGACGTTTAAGCTTCCAGAACCACATGACCAACATTGGTACACGTACAACTCTCCAATTGGCGTGTATAAATAGCACTACCGCCGTAGAATCAGTCGACCTTGGAGCACATTCAGTTTGGATAAACAGCACTGCGTCGAGGCCGACTGATTATCTATCCAAGTCTCGGTCAAAAGGATTTTCGAATCTTTTTTGGCAGAGGTCATCTCATTAGTCTTCTCGGCGAAGTGATGTGTTACCAGGTTACTACATTCGGCACATTGGAAGCCGAATTTGATATTGAACTTTGTGCAAATAGTAGCCTTGTCTTCAGGCTCTAGAACCCAAAGGCCTAGACATGTTCCTTCCTCGGCCACAATCGCAAGACGAAGGAGTCAGCAGCGCAACCCAACACAACATCAACACATTTACTCCTCGGTCGTGCTCGGCTGACGAGTTGGCACGCCCCACACAGGATTTAGTTTGTAGTCAACAATATCTGGTAAATTTTCATATGGTAAGGATTTAGTTTGTAATATGTCCCATAGTTTGAATCGTCAGCCGGGGTAGACTAAAGGGGATTTTGGGGTCGTAAGATCCTAAGGAAGTCGTCGGATGACCCTATGACCTTCGGTATGGAACTTGAGGTTGCCTACAAACTGCTCGACGAAATTGCTATTCGGCATAATTCGTCAGGTCTTGGGACATGCCTTGGCAATGCATCATGCCTTAGAAGTATTGGACGTATGCAAGTATCAAGTTACGAAAGTTGTCGACGACAAATAGTGATAATGTCAACTAAATGGTCGACTAAATATTTTATATTAAAATTTTATAAAATCAAAATCTTGAATCCGCCATTATAAGTGCTCATATTGACCCGTATGCTGTTAAATAGTAGTACCAATAGTGAAATGATGATGACAAAGTGGGCTCGATTGAAAAGAAAGGTCGAACAATTGGGATGAAAGGTGGAACTTCTTTGGGTCATAATGGATAAACATTCACAGAAAAAAGTTTCGTGAGTTTTGTCTTAAGTACCTTTTTTTCTCTTCGTCTTAAGTACTTTTATGTTCTATGGAATGACTAAATTTATTAATCAAATCGTATTTGACACACCCCAACCTAAGTCAGGACATGCTGGCCGTCACGTGAGCGTGACGTAACCATGTGCATAGTGCAGAAGCAAGATTAATAAAGAGAAATAGGAACAAATTAAAACTAAGCAACTAGCAGTCCTAACTAAGATAACGTGCTAATGTGAGGATTAAGTGTGAAATACACAACTAGAGCATAAGTAGCCTAAGTGTAGTTCAATAGGGTAAGTACTAATTATACAACACCCAAAGGTGATCGTACATTTATGAAATCTGTCAGAACCTTTGGATATCCTCGCTAGCAACCAACGAAACTCTCACCTAAAACCTGGAGGGGCGCAAAACAGAAAGTGTGAGTGGGCAAAAACAAATATTTTTCAAAATCATTTCATTTCTCAAAAGTTCTAACCCCTCGCCGTAAAACCTGTATAATTTCCTAGAAGATAAAGTATATACTCATATGTCTCAAAACCATGCTCAACAATAGATAATCAAATGTATGTCATGCCAAAGTATCTCAACGAAATGCCATAAGTAACTCAGTGAACAAATATGAATACCAGATATCAAATATTTCTGCACACGAGTCGGAACCACCTATAGTGGTCTGTACAACAAGGCTAGGTGTAAAATAAATATGCTCAAGTGCTACGATCACGTGAAGACTGTGCGAATAATCGCGAGTCGGAACCACCTAAAGTGGTCTGTACGACAAACCTGTGCACCTAACTTGGATCCAAGGTGAGCATATGGTGCGGGAGGTGAACATCACGTGAAGGACTGTGCCCTAACTCTGGGCGGAAGCACTAACACCGAGGTGCAGGTTTATGGGCTCTCAATGTATCACATCATAATCATAAATTCACATCAACCAATTATAACTCACCTGAGCATCCACAGCACCAATTCACATATACCAATTCATATACTAAAAGTAAACTCATATGCATGGCATTTTAAACATACTTTCATTTAAAAATAATTTCTGGGAAAAATAGCAAGTATATAGGTATATACGAAAAACCAAAAGCCCACTCACGGATCGTAGCCCCCGAGCCTCAATTGCTGGCACTCGTCCTCGGGATAGGTCTCACCTATATGCGAAATAAATAAATAAACGTTATTGCACATAAGCAAGACTCACTAATAACTTCTCATACATAGCTCAATTTTGGTATTTGAATATACCAACATGATCTACACAACCTCACGAACAACCACAAATTTTGAGAAAAATGTTCCAGTGCCCTACGCGCCGGCAAGTGCACGGCAACATGTGCCACCACGCGCAGGGAATCCTGACGAAATCCCTAACCACCGTTAGGAATATTCCGTTAAACTCTAACGGAATCCGTTACATCTAACTGACAGCGTTAGAATTTTCTGTCAAACTTGACGGAATATTCTGTCGTCTTCTACCTTGGAACTCCGGCGACCGTCTCCGTCGTCGAAAAACTGGAGAACTGAAAAACTTCAATATCTCATCCATTTTCAACCAAATTTCATGAAAGTTGTACCAAATTGAAGCTTACAACATAAGGAACAAGTTCATACCACTTTCAAGCTCCAAAAGTCACAGGATATCGCCGGAGAAATTCGAGAAAAACCAGCCAAACTTGAAACTTGTTATCCCGACGTCCAAATTCTTCCAACGAACCACTCTGAGCCTCGTGAGTACCTCCTAAAGCTCCATCTGAGCTTGAAATCCCCAAAAAACACACGATTTTACGATTACATAAATAGTGACATAAATCGGGTTAGGGTTTTCACGAGTTTTCGAAGAAATTCTTACCTGAAAATGGTACCATTCAACTCGTATGAACCTCAGGAGTACAATGGTGATCTTAAAACCTTCAATCTGCAAGGTTTGAGAGGGTTTGGTGCCTGTCCGTATGATTTGTACTGAAAATGGGAGAGATCCGTGAGGGAGGAGAAAGAAGGTATACATGAATGGATGATGTGGGTGTGTGTGTGTGTGGTCCAAATGCAACCAATCAAGACAAACAATTTTCTAACTTCCAAATGGGTCAAAAAACTTAGAAATTTAACATATTGGTCCACTCCTAAAAGCATGTCACACACAACACATCTCAACGCCCAAGGGCATTTTCGTCTTTTCACATCGACAATAAATAATATTCCGGGACGGGCTGTCACAATATTCACTAAATATTTTATGAAATAAGATTGAGATAATGATATAAGTAAATATTATTAATCACTTAAGTTACAAACCTATTGTAAAATTCCATTATTTAAAGGAAACTTTTAGTTTAAATACCAATTCTAATAAAAGTTTAGCTGAAGTACCATGTTTTTAGTTTAAGTACCAATGAAAACGTCAACTAAAATAATCTACTAATACTATGCAATACAACATAGTTACATGATTGCCACTCAATCCTACCACGTTTTTTGACTCACCAATTTTTTCCTCCGATCAATTAATCAAGTTTTTTAGTGACCAGCCAATCAATTGTTCGGTTTCAATATCAGTACCCAACAATGACCTTAGAAAAACATGTTAAGTAATGAATTTTCTCCTAAGTTCTCTAACTTTCGTGTGTATATATGTGGAAAAAAAAAAAACACACACACACACACAATAAACTCACAAAAATATTATTGAAGATAAAAAAAGTTGCGCATATGTTTTTTAAGTCACTACTAAACAATGATTTGAAATTTTTGGCGATCGAAATTTTTTTTAGCCACAATGACGGTGGCCGACGACAATTTCTGACATTGGCATAGAAGGCATGTGGGTTATGTGCATAAGGGAGAAATTTTTTATGTTCATATGCTTGTAAGTATAGTTGTGCACAATTTATGGCTTAACCCAAATAAACGGAAAGAAATTCGTAGTTTTCCTCAAAACTTTTATTTGATTTTTATTGCTAGAAAATAAAAACTTCTATTAAAATTGGTATTTATTTTTTTATTTTAAAAAAAAGATATTATCTACACTAAGAGGAGAGATGGGCTTAACCTCAAAATGGGCTAGCAATAATGTGGTTCAAATTCATCTTTCGCTAGTCACTTAGTACTACGGTCCAATGGTATTTCTCTTCACTTGTAAGTGAGAAGTCTTAGGTTCGATTCTCACCAAATGCGAATTTGAACTACATAATTGCTAGTCCATTGTGAGACTTAGCCTACTCCCTCGCTCCATCAGTGTAGATAATAACATTTGTTTAAAAAAAATCGTTTTTGGCGAGAATCAAACTTAAAATCTCTCACTTACAAAAGAAGAATACCATTAGATAATACTATTAGACTGTGGTACTAAGTGACTATTAAAATTAATTTTTAATCTGAATTAATTAAATTACGAATAAGTAAGACAAAGATGATTTTAAATTTAGTAGGAAAAACAACTAAAAACTGTTAGAGATTAGGAGTTTGTCACGACTCACGAGAGTCAAAAATAAACGCACCGACGGGTTAAGGATCCCCACGTATCCGTATTAGGGCCCAACAAAACCTTCCTGACCCGGTAAAACATAAAATTTGGCGGACCCGGTCACCTCTCACTCCCGGTAACCCTCCCACTCAAAGTTCAAAACTACTGTCGGCACCGAGACGCCAGATTCTTTCCCGGTAACCTTCTATTTTTATATGCGGCGTCGGATATTTGACATATCTGGACGGTTCAATGTGCCTTCTTTTCCGTTAGTCGCCGTTGTACGTCTTACACACAGATAGATGCCCATCTTGGGATTTGTGCCTTTGAAAAGTACAGAAAAAGGGATCGGGTTGGGGGTGAGGGATTGGGTGCGGTACGGTGTAGGGTGGTACCGTGAGTGTCAATAGTAAACTGTAAATGCATTGATTGGTGGGAGCGAGGGGACCATAAACATTTGTTCCTCACGTGACTTACAGCTGACATAAAAGGGACATCTGTTTTTTGTTTTTGTAAGTTGGGCTAGTGTACACTGGCGGAGCCAAGTACGAGACTCTCCTAGGCTACAATATATAAGGATAGTTTTGGTTCTCAAGCTTTAGAATATTAATTTTTTGAGCTAGATTTATGATTTTTAATTGTTATATTTCACTTGGCAAATGAAAGTTTGATGATTAAAGCTGTTTTTAAGAGTAACAAGAGCTAACCGATGTTAAACAAACTCATCACTTTAATTAATACTATATTTTAATAGTAATAAATTAAAACTTCCGTACCACAAATGATTTCTTATTTTATTCACTTGAAAGCTTTGAAGGCGAGAAACCTAGAAAACAAAGCATAAAATTCTTGCTTCAAATTATTACATTCAAGTTTTTACTATTATATAACTTTATGTAGGCAACAAAGGATTAAAAATTTGATTTCGCAATAATAATTTTAGCGTAGCCCACCCATCGAATAGTTTCTGACTATGCCATTACTAGTGAAGCCTTGTACAAGGGAAGGGGAAATCTGGAACTCTAAATAGTTTATTAGATTTTGATATCTCTTTATTTTTATTTTTTAAATGATTGATTGTGTACAAACTCATAGACCAACCATTTGAACTAATTAACCAAACTAAAATATATCGTATATAGTAAATCATCTTTTTGTTAGATATTTATTACGTAGCGTCAGTAGTTGTAAAAGATAATTTATCTTAGAGGTAGGCATGTGAATATGTCAATGAGGTTAAAAAAAGATTGAATGTCTGTTTGTACTCAGTCAGTTTATTTATTTATTTGTTCCGTCATTTAAATTCAAACCGGACTTGTTATACTATGTCATTGTCAACAAATGTATGGATACATAACTTTATTTAGGCATGAGCTTCCATGATGCTGGAAAAAAGGCTAAAGAATGGCCAAACTGAATAAAAGCGATTAAATAGAACTAAACTGAATCGAACCGAACTAAATTGATTATTTATTCAGCTTAGTCTTCAGTTTTTCGACTACATCGAACTGAATTGGACGTCTCCACCCGTACTTCTTCACTTTTATGTCCTTAATCTTTGTTCTTTACCCTTGGATTACTGTAAGTGGTAGGGATTATAAGATTATAGGATAGTACTAAGACAAGCTCAAAGTTCGGTTCTCTCTCGTGTAACACAACAAAATGTTTTGCTCCATCAACTTGAGCATGGTCTGTGAGGTTCAGAAGATGTAACATCCATAGTGGAAAATATAACAATTAATTTCCACCATGTAGTTAAAAGAAATACGGCTTATCTCATCATACAATATATATATATATATATATATATATATATTTTTTTTTTTAAAAGAAATGCATAACATGGTGTTGATTATGAAAGTCATTACATTCAGGGACGAAGTCAAAGACCTACATAAATGGAGGCCTCTTGAAACAACAAAATCACAAATTAAAAAACTCGATATGTACTAAACAACACACACATATATATATTAATTCATAAGGTTTTTCATACAACATATTACAATATCCCTCGACACGTTTTCATGTTTTAAAAATGTTGCATGACAACTTCATTACCAATACCATCTAATATCTCTCTCTATAAAAATAATCATGTTATCATTCATTCATTAATCTCTCATCCAATCTCTCAATCAATCTTTAGAAATTTCATGAGCAAAAATATATTTAGAAATTTCATGAGCAAAAATGTTCTTTCAGTAATGACAGTAGCATACAAAATAGTTAATGCTAATGCTACAAGCAACTAGAATAGTACATTTTTTGTTACCACCAAAGGTCATCTGCCTCCCTTAGGCCCAAGGTGGCTCCGTCCATGATTACATTACAAAATGAATCCCAACGTCCTTTAGTTTCTTAAGATGAATACCAGAAACTGAAGTATAAGACGTCTATATTTGAGAATAGAAATACTAATAGACTAAGAGCCAGTTACTATCTAATGCGTAATGTCTTTGAAAGTCGTCTATGAAGAGATATACACTTCCCACACTTCCCATGTATTTAGGGACAATGTCATCTATTTTAACCACAATTCTTCTGTCTTCATACTGAATAATCAAATTAGGAAATGTACTTAGAAATACCAACATCCCCACTACTACATCAACATACAAGTGTAAAATACAAAGTCGAACGATCCTTGTGGATATATTAAATGTCTCAGATGAACAGGGAAACCCTAAACAAACCAGCGCGATCAATCGATCACATCTTGAAGGAGTAAATTAGTACTGCTGTGATAGTGTGCTGTGCTTCCTCTCACTCAAATACATATATAACATGAATATCTGAACAAGAAACCCTAAAAACCAATATATTTGTCAGATTAGGGCAGAGTCGTCGTTAAGTTATGGCCATTTTTGTCAGATAATAAGGTTAAAAAATAGATCAATAATTCAGCTGGAAGAGATCAGTCTTGCAATATGCTGTCATGCAAGAATAATACATATTCATCCACATGTGGTCCTACTCGTACCGTACCCCAGTGGCTACGATATAATCTGAAACGAATACACACACACACACACAACGGTATATTTGCATTAAACGGTGAAAGATTTTGGCTAAACGACCTAATATGTAAGCTAATAATTTGTTATCAAATTTTTATTAACGGAAGTGAACTTAAGATTCCTTATTTATAGTTGAGAAGGAATACTACTAAATGTATCGTTAAGGATGACAATACATAACGTGTTTTCAGAAAAGAGAAGGAATAAAACGTTTGAATTTTATAGGGTGTTGGACTGATAGTGACCAGGGCCGTCTTTGAGATTTTGGAGGCCCTGTGCAAAATTTATAAAGAGGCCATTTTTTAAGATAATTTAAAAAAAAAACGTAGGACAATGTATTGGTGCTAGAAAGCAATAGTTTAAATCAAAACAAGCTTTAGGACTCACCGATTGTAAGTTTACAAATGTCACATAAATAATACGTAAAAAAAAAGTTACAAACATGCCTTTACTAAATAATCAAAAAAAGTTTAATCTTAGCAACCAAATAAGAAATAAAAGCTTAAAAAACTCTTAATTTTGAAGTTTGACTTGAATATATAGCACTATTACATAATAAAATTAAAAAGAAAAATCGTTTTTAAGGAGTTGTTATTGGCACTCCAAATATTTCATTGTGCACTTCAAATTTTTATATTTAGAAAGAAAAAATTTACACTTATAAGAAGTGCACAATGAGATTTCAATGTGCTAACAAAATTCTTTCTAAAATTTACACTTAGAAGAAGTGCACAATGAGATTTCAATGTACTAACAAAAGTATTTTTTTAAAAAATATATAACATTTTTAGATATAAATATAAGGTATCAAAATTTTTTGGGGGCCCTGTGCAATTGCACCTTTTGCTCCCCCTCAACGCCGCCTCTGATAGTGACGTGGAAGATTATTTAAGCATTTGGACTGAGTGTTACAAGAGAATCGGATCTCCTCTGGATCCCAATAATGTGAACCTAAGGATCAAATGATTTGGGGATTGAAATTTGATCAAACGGTTACAAACAGGAACATCTCTAAAAATTATAATAATTATAATTATTTGATCAAATTTTAACGAACCAAATCAAATGATCATTGAGCTCAAATTATTAAGATTTGGAGAAGATCCGGTTCCCTTTATAAGCGCCGGGAACAGGTGTATTACATGTGAGCCTTTGTTCAGATTAATCACACAAAATTAGTAACTAATTAATTCCCCCCACCCAACAAAACAAATTTCTTTTTTATAATTAAAAGGTAGAATTTTGAGTCTTGGATTGTGGGCACGTGCCACGTGGGTGCCTCAGTCAGTTGACACAACGTGGGAACAACATTTGGAATTTTTTTTTTGCAAGGGCTTCGTGGTCATTTCACAATTCTGAGTTTAGAAAAAAGAAATTTGGGAGAGTGTTGTAGAGTGGCATGCCATATTTTATTATTATTATTTTTTAAAGATACGATATTATTTACATTAAAGAGATGGATGAGTGGACTACTAATTATTTGGTTTAAATTCGTTTTTTGGCGACAATTAAATTTAAAATCTCTCATTTACAAGTGAAGAGAAATATCACTAGACTGTAGAATTAAATGGCAGCACCCCACGCCTCTTAATTGTTGAATGTTCATTGAAGAGGGAGCAGTGTGTCCTCCATTAGTTTTCGTTCAAAGCATATGGTTCTCCATAAATTAATGGCATTTACAAAAACTTAAATTCTAATTTATTTATTGTCATTTAAAAATTTAGTTAATACTTTGTACTTTCGTTTTATTCGTATTATTGTTATTATTATTTGATTTGATGACCATGTAAGTAATATTAGTGTGTGACTAAGACATATTGTTTGAATTTGCAATATTATTTGAATTTTGCAGAAATATTTCTTTGAATTTGTCCTTGTGTTTTGATTGTCGGGACTCAGAAAATATGTCGGCAATTCCATACATATTATCTGTATAGAAATAATGTATTTTTCTAGGGTTGTGCTAACTCAACCTGGGTTGGATTGATTGGTTGCATGATTGATTCAAATATTTGAGGAAAACTCTCTAAACTTGCGTTTGGCATGAAGTGACAGGTCCTTGGAAACCCTACTCCTCCATGCATGCAGTTGTAATCCTAAGTTTTATGAAGTTGAGCTAAACATGTTGTATGTCAGGTTATTCGTGTTTGACATTAACTCGACTTTGTTGTCATTTTTTTTAAAGAAATAGTTACGGTATTCATCAATAAGAAAATATTGTACAAGAGGAAAGGTGCATCAATGGGTGTGAGTATGAGCCCACTGAAACTTGACAATGGGTACGAGTGTGAGCCCACTGAAACTTGACAATGGGTATGAGCCCACTGTAACTTGGCCCAATTTTCAAGCTGATCCTATTCAACATATTTGAGCCCAAACCATCCTCACGTCTTATGCAATTTGAAATGCACCTAAGAACCAACTATCTTTCTTATTTTCTATTTTTATATAGCGATATTAGGGGATGAAGATTTAAGCTAAGTCACACAATGAGACATTAATAACTAGGTATCGATTTTTTCATACCTGAAAGTCGAACATAAAACCTTCCACTTACAAGTGAATCTCTAGCAGCAACAATAGCGATAGTAGCATGTTTCGAGCTATATCGAGGAGGGTAAGATTCAAATACAAAACCTCCAAGTTTAGAAGTAAACACTCATAACCACTCAGCTACAAACCCCATTCTATATAAAATAAAGCAAAACAAAAATTTGCCCTTTGAGATTTTTTTTTCTCAGTTTGATTTATATTTTAGGTTATGGATCCTACAGATAATTCAATCACAAGGACAAACAAAGGAATTTAAACACCAGTACCACAAAGGATCAAGCTCTACACAACTCATCCTCCAAAAAATTATATCATTGACTGGATGGACAAATGAGTATAAACAGTTAGATTTCAAAAACATGCTGCATTTCTCTCTCTCTTTATATCTTTCCTATTTTTTTTCTTTCACTTGCTGGGAGTTCATATTCTGGGCATCTTCCTCGTGAGGACTTGATTTATGAAGTTTTTCTGTGTGAAGAAGATCATGGTTTTACCAGGACGGATTTCGATGCATCCAGTTGGTTAATTCTGCATGTTCCAAGAAGCACTTCTGGCAGTTCTTCTTCTGTGTTGGCCTGCACAACATTTTCTTACTTGAGAATCACAGTAACTTGCCTCACTAGGTCAAATGAAATTTTGAGATCATTAACTGTTTAGTTTACCTGTATCAGAAATGCCATTTCTATGACCAAATTGTTGAGGTAACCGAGAACAAGATTTACCACCCCCCTTGCCACCGTTGATGACCCGACGTCGATCCCAAGCTAATATCAGAAGTTTCATAGGTTAGAATTAGATATAAACCACAACATAATTATTATTTTCAACTGTCACTTAACACGATGAAGGACTTCGTAAAATGGTAACTTACCTCAAGATAGTTCTTCCCGCGAAAATAATGCACTTCAAGCGCTTGCCCTACCAAGCAGGCTTTCTTCCCTACACTCTGCTTGACTATCCATGACCCCTAAAAAACACAAATCAAGCAATGTAAGCGGTTAAATACGAAAGATATACGTTGTTATATGAACATATGCTCGAGTTGATTTTGGTACTGACCTTAGAAATGTATGGTATTAGCTTAAATCTTGAATTCCTATAGGAATCATCTCCATTGACAAAGTCATGTAGCAAAGGAGTTTCCTCCAGAGGAGTTTTTATCATGTAATAAAACGCCAAGGTATACATGGTTGTTCCGGGCACCTAATTCATCAATGTGTACTGAGCGATCTGGTTTTGATGATGATAACAGCAATATTACTTTACAAAAACTCGAATCAAAACTTACTTGTATGTTAACAATAAAGAAAAACTCAGATCCACCTCGTTCTGCAGATTTCTGCAAGAATCCATCCAGTAGCTTGATAATTAAAATTTTATATGCACATGTGGAATCAGATTGTTGAAGAGCTCATGTATAAATAATAAAAAGTACTAGAAGAACTGATTGATCGAACCTGAACAATACTACCATAACGGCTGCCAAGATCATCTTCTCGCTTGTCAGATCTTAGCCAATCTACACCAACCAGTTGCATCAAGGTGCTTTTTGCCTTGATCTAGTACAAAGAAAATTACTCAGTTCATAAATTAAAGAAAGCTAACACCAAATTCACTTTCAGAACAGAAAATGTTATGTAGATATATTAGCTCTCAGATCTTTGAAACAATATTTCAGGCAATGTTCTAACTAGATCTCCGACTAAAGCAAAATCAGTATGTAATAGTACAGTATCATCGATTTATCCCCTCTATTTGGAGTAGGTTATGGAAATCCCCTTCTGTATCTGTTTTGCTGGTAACTCCATCTACAATCTATATTCAACTCATTCAAGGCCCAACATGTCTTACCTTGCATTACAAGTACCGCCACTTTGGTCTTCCTCGATCACAACCAATAATATTTTACCTAGACAATATTATCCATCACTAGAGCCGCCTTTGATGGAATGGCATAACCAATTTTTCTCATTTTGTTTCCAGGTAATGCTATCCAACTTTTATCAAGATATTGATTAGCAACAATGCGGATGCCTTTCATTCCTTCTTACTATAGAATGGTTACTTGTACTTCCCCAGTACACTGTCTAGTCATAAACTGAACCAACCTCTCAGACATTCTTGCTTCCTGAAGGAGTCTTTGCATGAATACTCTCTTCCAAAGCTTCTCAGCTGAGAGGAAACTATCATACTGATTTGGCAAGTAGCACTTTGCGTATATCTTGCCTTTTACAGAGGCGAACTAAACATTTTTCCACCATCCTGTCACATTTTAAAATTTGACTAAAACACTAACACATCTCCGAACCTCATCACGTTTCTCGAATAAGTTCACTTCTGCTTTGGAAATCAAGTATCACATGATACAGAATCTTCGTTTCTTCTTGGTTATCTGCGTTTCTTCTAACCTATTATCGGTGAGATGCTCAATAACATGGCTCAAGAAGACCATCTTAATCAACTTTTTAATATTGTTCAAGACTCGTAGAGGAGGAGTTTATGAAATATGGTTGGTGTGCTACAACTAAATTATGACATTTCCAAATCAAGATTACGACTCATAATCTACAACTTTCATGGAATCTTTGTTGTATTTCAAATTTTTTGGTTTCTTCTAAGAAATAGCTTGAACTGAAAAGTAAATAGTCACCTTTTGACGATCTCGTAAATAATTTGGACCGCGTATCAAAAATGAAGAGGGATCGGCTGAACCCCAACTACAAGGTAAAGCACAACTTGGGTCCTTTTGAAGAGTTGCCCCATAGGGGCATACACTGTCTTCCCTAGACACCTCTTGTAAGTCCATATAACCCTTCTTTTGAACTGTAGTGATAGAAATTTAAGGTCAAAATTAATCTAAATATAACCGAAAGAAACAATTAGACACCCCCATCCATCCGGAGCTACTTTTACTGATGAAAAAAACTGACCTCTAAGTTCATGCAATTTCTTCACAAGAACGGCAGCTGATGACAGTTTGGGATGTTGTATACTCTGCAGATACAATGTGTTGAGAAACAGAGTCAGGAAATAATAGATTGTATTGCAACAATGTTCATGACAGAATATAAAACTTGACAGAAGCAACTGGTAGCAAACATTAACTCTGAAAATTTGAATACTTAAGAGAGTCCCAAGTTACCGTGGGATTCTGTTCCATGCTCACATCTGAAGGCCACTCATTCTCGAACTGGTCATAATCTGTTGGTTCTGGAACATCAAAGAACTCGTCTGCAGCATCGTGTAGCCCCTTTAAACTTGCGCGACCTTCTGGCTTTTCCACCTCATCTTCCACAAGAACACCCTCCTCCATCTTTTTTACTTCTCCAGGGTACTGAACTTCAGTCTTGATATTTTGCTGTCCACTTTGAGAAAATTTGATCTCACTTGACATGTCTCCGGATGAGAATTCAGGGGAGCTAGTTCCAGCTTTGGCTCTGAACAGCTCTCTTAATGCTGCGAATTACAGAAACAATGAAAGTTTGCATCAACAAGAACCCGAAAATAGAAAGGGAACAAAAACTGAAATCCTAAGCAAAGACTGGAAGGGTACCAGCAACTCTCTCAAGCATACGGATGGTGATGCATCTTGCAGATGATGGACGCAGATACAACTTCCAGAATTTCCAATCAATAGCAAGCATATGTCTCACAAGTGATTGTTTCCCTTGGTTTGCAGGAGTTATAACAAATCCTCCACCTGCATTTTTACAGAAATTATATTCATATAGAAGTTATCTAGGATGAAAAAGTAAACCAAAAAACGCAATTGAGTCGCAGATGAATGAAAGAAAGGAAGAGAGGAAGAACAATCATGTACTAGCAATCGGAAATAGTTCATTAGATGGAAAATAGAAGATTCACATGCATTTTCCAAATATCAAGCCATATATATAAGTCAATTAGTATCTCTAGCTCAAAGCGTGCATTACTTTTCAGGCAAGCACGGACATAGCCTCTTTTTGGTGGACATTTCTTGTGAGACACTGAATGGTAGAGGATCACTGTGACAAAACCAGATAAAGAAAGTTAGGGGCAGCTAATAAATGGCTCCATAACTTTATGTTACGAATTTGATGTTAGAGAACTTCAGTACCATATGTGCCATCATCCTCCCTTCTCCAATAGCGACGTATCAGTAGATCTCTTCGTTGCATCCCCCTGCAAACTATGGTGTCAAATAACAGCATATATATTTTTTATATGATTCTCCATGAGGTTCGAAATCTAACCAGGGTAGCCAATCACTGTATAACTGCTGGTGAATAATATCTGTATGACCATCAAGCCTCTCAACCACGCTACCCCGGTAGTAACAGAAATCCCATCTGCAAGACACTTGGTTGAAATGACAGCATATTTTTATTTATATAACTATATAAACTAATATAATGGCATCAAAAGCTCCATTAAAAAAAAAATGCTGAAATAACATGTCAATGATCTTACTCTGATCTTGAGGGGCCAAGCGATAGAAGAGTCCGGAAAATGGCCTCTGAAGTTCCATCAACCACTCCTACTGCCATTATAGCCGGATGATCATCCCAATGCTGAAATTAGAAACGTTGTTGAGGTAAGAAGGTAGACAACAGAGTACAATATTAAAAACTTGTACATCAAAAGAGCACCTCACCCTTCCACGGGAATCCCAATCTTTTGCTTCTTTGAAAAGCCGTAGTCCTGCAGAAGGGATAAACTTTTCATGCATACACATTAAGCACTTGAAATGCAGATAAGGAACATGAATTCTTACCATTCTGACAACCAAAAATTTTCCATGGTGAGGGAGCAATAACATCAGATGTCATTCCTTCTGTGTGCATCAATGAGCTAAAAGTCCAGTCAACGGAGTTTTTACGTTCTGTCCTCCTGGAACCAACCAGTCTGTCAAAACAATTAAAGTATGAAAGAAGTGCAACTGTAGATTTGGATAACGAATTAATGATAGAGTTACAACCTAACTAAAACAAACAAGTTCATCCAATTTATTCAACTCTAAAGGAAGAACATTTTAATTGTACTCACTACTACCTTCAACTGATAATTTATCAGAAGATTACGAAGTTTGTTTTGTTTCTTTTATCAGTAATTCAATCAGTCTAGAGCAGTACTACACTACCATTATCCTGTATGTAGGATTTAACTATAGCTCCTAGCACTGAGATCTCAAATCCATTAGAACATCAAAGAAAGATGTAATAACACAGGCATGCACAATATTTACATTGAATTTGCAGAAGAAAATAAATTGTGAACTAGGAGATGAAATTCTTATGAGGTGCAACTGATCCATATACCTAAAAGATGGCCATCTGCTCTTAGAACAAGCCACAAAATCCTGTGCTGCATTCGGGCAGGCCTGAAAATATATAAACTATATTATACATATGTCATAAAAATATAGCTACTATACCTAGTGTAGTAATTTAGCAGCATGAAACCTTTAATGCAGCATCTTGCAAAGAACGAATCCATTTTGCTGCTTCTTCTGAACTACTTGCTCCCAACTATCAAAAGTTCAAATTTCAATTTATTAATCAATACAACGAAATCTAAGTAATGACGTATGACTTGGAATACACCCTACCTTGAGCTGATCGCTGTTATTGGAAGTATTGTAGAGCGTGAAAACAAAGAAGCCCTGCAGGTTGCACAAATCATTAGATACTTAATGCTAAAAAATGTACCGATCACATGCCAGTAAGAATTTATCCGGAATCTCTGAAAATCAAAGGGCTTCCCTAGGTCCATACTTTTCTATGAATGCTTGCCCTTCCATTATCCGTGGCCCGAATGCAGGTATCTATTACTGCACTTCTAACTGGTTCCTGATAAAAGAAAGTTTTCAGTGAGCATTTCTACTGATAATGCAGCTATCCATTATCAACAAAATCCCTGCTCAACTTGCAAAATCAAGGAATGCTGAAAAGCGTCTCGGGGTAGTTGATTATACAAGTGAATGGGAGGTTAAGATGTCATCGAGCAATTAAAGAATAAAGAATAATAACTACCAAGCCAGTAAGCATAATTGTATACCAAAAAACATAAAAGCAAAGATGACATTGAATCCATTGGTCCATTTAAAAATAAACAAAGACAAAGGTTTTACTGCACAACACACATAATATATACATGATATCTATATAAAACCATCAAATCAAATTATCAAAGGACATATTGTATCTGCATAAAACCAAAAATAAATAGATCAAAACTCCCAAAAGGAAAAAAATGGTATGAGGATCACAAACACCTCCATAACGATTCTGCAACATGGGTTTTAACACTGGGACACAATACATTGCGTCTGCCTCAAGGATGCACCTCATCATTCACCCAGTTATGATTAACAAATTTTCACCGCACGTATGTTATGATCACATGTCATAATAACACAAACAAAGACAATAATGATTCTTCAACATGGTTTTCACATAAAACATAGAACTTTAAAGAAACAAGCCAGAAATGCAATGCATGCAATGAAAAAACAGGAGGACAAAAAACACAGTGAGACGAAGAATAAAAAAAGAGTACCTCCGAGTCAGAAGAAGGTTTGGCTTTGAAGCTCCTGAGGCAATTATCCTTGAGAATAAAATACCTTTTGCGCGAGTATTGCAGCCCAAATCGATTGGACCCGATTATATAAAGCCAACCTTCCATTTTACCATCATTCTGTGCGATACCCATTTCAGCAGAAACAACAAGAACCCCGCTTTCTGATTTCCCAAAAGCACTTCTCTTCAGAAGAGGCTTTTAGCTTATCAAATTGTGTGAGACCTTTCTTGTTATTCAAACTTGAAATGCCTGAACCACAAGAACCCAAAACGAAAAATGGGAATGTGTGGATTGGGGGAGGAAAGATGATCCTCTGATCCCAGCACTGGGAATCAGAGAATCAATACAGAATTTCAGTGCTGAATTCTCAGAGCAACGCCCTGCGCTTTCCTTTCGTGCCTCCTTTTCTTCGTTCTTTTCTGTTTCTTTCTGTGTTTCTCCTCCTCTCCCGGTTTTTGAATAACTGACTTTGGGGTATTTATACGATCCAGCGTTCGATTCGCAATTACTGGTCTACCCCTATTGCTTTGTTTTGTTATTTCATTTTTTATTTTTGGATAAAGCAAAATATAGACAATTTTATCTCTATACTGTTACATAATTTGAACAAATATTATTCCTGCTACATGGAAAATTCTAACTTAAATTTTCTGAATTTTATGATTTTCCATAAGCTAATCGCTCATACAAATTGTTGCATTTATACAAGTTCTGTAACACATGAAATGTGTACTATTAGTTCCAAACTGACAAATTTGGTACTTTCTAATTGTTTGATTAAAACCCAATTAGTAAAATACCTTCTAAATGTTGTGGATTTTGGGTTTTTCAAGCTTGATAGAAGATGATTGTCACTATCAGGTATTTCAGTATGTCGCACAGTTGAGCAGTTTTTGTATTTATGAACATTTGCTCGGCTGTTTTAGCAATGTAAACACTCTGAGGTGAAGACTTTATGATAAAAATATATCGTCATGGTAGTGTCTTGTGCGAATAATACAATTTCATATGAAATTTGTGTTGATATGACGTTATTTTGACACAAAATATTGCAGTGACGATGTATTTATGTCACGTGAGTTGTTCTCTTTCTAGACAACATCCAGCAGATTAACTAGGATTGTGAATTTATCATGCATTAATTAAATACCCAAATAATTAATATAATTTTTGCCAACAAAAGGGCACAAAGTTAAATCTGAAAGATTTGAACACTTTTCTCTATTCAAAATTCCTAGTAGGTGGACACCCTAATCCATAAAAAAAGAAGATGAGTTGTAGAGTGAATCATCTTGATTAATGGTAAAAAAAACCAGTTAAGCTTAATTTAGCATCTATAATTCTTAATTAAGAACTGCTTTTGAATATGATTTTTTACTTTATTTATTGGTTGGGAGAGAAACAAAAACTG
This sequence comes from Crataegus laevigata, assembly GCA_963580275.1. Taxonomy (NCBI): domain Eukaryota; kingdom Viridiplantae; phylum Streptophyta; class Magnoliopsida; order Rosales; family Rosaceae; genus Crataegus; species Crataegus laevigata. The sequence continues at coordinate 10,359,626 of OY756951.1, forward strand.
CTATATATAGTATATATATCGCCCATAGAAAACCAGGAATTTGCATTCTCTCATGACCATGTGTTTAGAGCTTAAGGACTAGAAAATTTGGACTCTTAGTTTGTGAGAAAGAGAAATCGGAGCTCTTAATTTGTGTGAAGTGAGCCAACATAATGATTTAATGGGGACCATCGAATTTGATTTGAGTGGTTTGGATTGCCTAATCATTGGACTTCGGACAGTGAGATTCAGAGTGAATCTCTGTCCGAAAAAAGGATGTTGTGTGTTTTTGTTTTGCTTAAAATAAGAAAATTGAGCTGTTTAGGCAAATCCAAATGGATGGTGTTCAATCAATGGATTCCAAAGTCCCTTCCAAGTGCTTCTCTGGCTCTTCCTTCCTCCCTCCCTGTCCATTTACTAGGTCAAAACTGTATCCACTCACAAAATCTTCTTTAAATCAATCAAAATTTGAAAAAGCAGCAAGAAATGAAAAGGAAAAGGAGTTTCTAGATCCATGTAATAGCTTCACAATCACACCAAGGCTGGGAAGATCATGGGTTTCTGAGGCCAGATTCTTGAATACAACTAATATTATTACGATCATTAGTAATTTTCCATCTTGTTACTTAAGTGACGAGAAAAATATTAATGAAGGATAATTTTGATAACATGTCAATTTTTCTAGCTTATAAACCAGTCTTTCTATCATGAAATATTAGTGTTAAAGCTTGAAAGAGACGGACAAAATTGTTCAACACGGAAATTGTTTCCAATTTAACCACATGTAACCCAAGAAGTGTCGGTTTTATTTAGAAAGACCTCGATATAATTAGAAATGAAATCATTTGTATATAAATCGCAATTTGTTTTGTCAAAATATTTAGTTAGGATGGCCTTTAGGTATGAAGAATATAATTGCTCAAGACATCCCGTCTAATTCAAGTCATAAAGCGGCAGTAAACCAGAAAAAGAGGGTCAAACATCGTAATACATGCACCCTCCTCTCACCAATTTACTAGTGCAAAGTGCAAACAGCCAAAAATATTGTTACTTTTTAAGTTATATTTGTTCATTGTGGTTGTTTCTTTAAACAAAAGCAAACTATATGATAGGGTCACTCACACTTTTATTTCTGATATTATACATATTTTCGAGACAAAACTAAAAATCGGAAGATTAACTTTATGCATGGAGCTCATAATTATGAAAGACTAACGGCTATTGGATGATCAGTTCCTCAAAGGATTATTTCACAATTATCTTGTAATTGTTTCCAGGATAATTTCCTTGTAAATTCTTAATTATTAGCTTTCTGCTAGTGTTTTAGGTTTATCCAATTACTTGTAAAATTGACCTCTTGTAGCCAACGTATTTTTTATGGCCTTCAATCATACTTGTATAATCTTTTTAAATTATATACTTATATGAGCCCATCCTAAGACTGTCTTGACCTCAATTTTCATCTTTTTTCCACAAATGATTAACGATTCACTTATATTTCTTGAGCTTATGAAGATTTCTTTTTATTGTTTATTATTTAGGTAGAGATTTTTGATCAAATCATTTATAAGACACTTTTGATAAAAATATGAGACCACTTGTATTTGGTTTCAGTTGACTAAATTCGTCATTGTGAGAACCGTAATAATCAAGCATCCTCAACGTAATTTCTTTCCTGCAATTGATGCATGTTGAATACCATCCATGAATCATGATAGTCGACTTTAACCTAAATTGAATGTATTATCTTATTCTCAAGTCTCATAAAATCTTTGTAGATTGAAATTACTTCGTCGCAAATCTACTTGCTTATGTACGTGCAGCACCCTCATATGCATATATGATAAACAAAATATTGTACAAAAGATTTTGTCTAACTTTCGGCATAGTGATATTGCTCTTTACAAAGTTGACAAATATTGAAAGAAGCAGTAACCTAAATTCAGAAAAATTGGATAAAGAAAAACGTGTTGTTATAATTGGCCCAGCCCTTGTCTTAATGCATGCATGGGTTGCGTTGTGGGAATCCTAAAGGAAAGGTATGGGGAAGAAATATAACTGTGCTGGTGCGGAATGGGGAAGAAAAACACATTGATTTTTCTTGGTGGGATGTGGCTGTGTGCTGGAATATGGTTGCAAAATGCAAACCCTAGATTGAATGCATGATTTGAGATTTTTTTTTTTTTTTTTTCAGTGTTTGTGTTGCTGCCTGCTGAGATCTAAGGTTGAAACGACAAGGCAGATATACAAAGCGACAAAGCTAAATCAATTTTGGGATCTTCTGATATGAGTCCAAAGTCACTAAAAATTAGACTTATTTCAAAAGTTAAAAGTCACTAAAAATTGGACTTATTTCAAAAGACAGACTATAAAATTGAACCTATTTCAAATTATCCTATCAATTTCTCTACATGCATGCTCACACCCGCGCACACACACATAGTATTCAAGGAACACTATATGTATTCAAACCCCCAACAATCAACAACATATATATAGTTTTCAAGGAACATTGAACCAGAAACAGTCATTACTATTGTTGGATAAATATCAATAATCAATGATAAATTTATATATACTAATAAATAATAAATACGAATAAATATCAACAGGGCGTGTCATAAATTTATATATGTTAATAAATAATAAATGCGAATAGATAAATTAACAGAGTATGAACAAAACAAAAATATTAATTATCAATTAATTAATACACCTCAAGCCCAACTCCAATGTTGAGCCTAATTTCATTCACCACAGTCCATCACTCCAATCACTATTTATAAGGGATAAAACCTTATAAAATAAGAAAATCTTTTGGTAATGGCCAATGTGGGACAATATAATTTTTACTCAAAATTTCCAACAACTACTAGCCATTCATATCTCATTCTCAAAGTGTCAACCCAAAATATATTTACTCATTTTCTTCTTATGCTACAGTGACCCAACCATTTTCTAAACTTTTTCAACTCTTTCCTATCTTAATTACGTGTTTATGTGTTGAGTGGAATGAGTATAGAATATATAGAAAACTAATGAAAATGGTTTGAAAACTTTGAGTTTTAACGATAATGACAAAATAAAGGGTAAAATGAATAGTACCAGGATTGATTTTTTAGTATAAAAATGTAGTTTTTCGTTAAAATAAACAGTACCGAGAACTTTTCGTTAAAATTTTCAATATGAGCTCTACCCTTCTGTTTTCCTCTTCCTTTTTGTCAATGGATTTGTCCTTCTTATCTAGACAGCCTTAAATTGGTGTCGCATTCCATCATATCCCAGTTTGATGAAGAAGATCGTTGGTTCTGTAGGAGTGCGTATGACACCTTAAGATCGACATTGCACTGAAGTTTCACCGAAACCTTATCAAAATTTTCAATGAAATCTCTCCAAAATATAATATTTTAGATATTGAACCGAAGTGCTGTAATCCCACCAATCAATATTACCAAAATTTTAGATAAATTTGTAGAAAGAAAGATGTGCTTCAGCACCCTCTCTCGAGTAATGGCAACCCCATTTATTCATACTCTTACAGTGACTAATAACGGACTTCGGCACTTGGAAAAACCAATTCATTCTAGTTTTCTGCCATATTATCTACAAGGATTATAATACAGTACCTTTTTCACCATCAAAAAGCACGTTCGCATTTCTTGTGTTGTGTACATAAAACCAGGACAATAAATGATTAAAATCATAAAAACGAAAAAAATGGACTTTTAATTCGACTAAACTCGTTCAATTACAACCTCTCACGGGCCACAATTTCATGTTTCAGACAAATGGACCAAGGCAAAAAAACTCTTCAGCCCCCTTTTCTCTCTCTCAAGTAGAATCAAATTTGGAGCTACGATAGAAATTTTACGGACTTACAAGCGTGAAGGGCGATTTGATAATTTCATATTGGGAATATATTTCATGTCTTGTTTTGTGAGCCACGTGGGGCCCACACCCTACTCTTCCCTTACTCATGTATCCCCTTCCAGATTTTGGGGGCCTATCCCTTATTGCCACCTCATCCTGTCTCTCTAAGCTATCTCTCATCTCAGCTCTTTCTCTCTACTATTCCGTTCCCTTACTTTCGTCAACTCTCTCTCTCTAAGCTCACTACCGCTGCACACGACCAAAACCATCATTACTTGCATGTCCTCACCACCATAAACTTAGTTTTGAGTTTTGTTTCATTGAAAATGAACCCAAACATGAGTTCGAAGAACAAGGTTTTGGGTCGAGACTTCTAGGCAAGATTCAGACAATTTCCAGTCTCTCGTTGTGTAGATGAATTGTCACGTTTGGATCATCTAAATTGGTGAAGAAATGAGAAAGTTATAACGATTTAAAGTTTACCAAGTTTTCGGCGATCTCTGAGAATTTCGAAGGGTCTTCCGGCCAAACGATGGCGAGTTAACCATCGTGCGAGGTACCATTCTCTTCGTCTCATTGAGAACTACAAATTTCATGTTTGAATCACTCGATTTCGATGAGTATTGACAAAGTTATGAACATTTAAAGTTTGTCCAGTTTTCCAGCAAACCTGTGCCTTTTAGGCCATTTTCCCGCCAACTCCGGCCACGGTAGAGGAAACCAAGACTCCTTGTTCTTTGGGCTTCAATTTGATATATTGAATGACTAGTTTTGGTTGAGATTTGGGTCTAAACAGAAGGTTTGAAGCTCCCCAGATTTTCGATTGAAAATCTAAAGAAGAAGAAAAAGAAGAAGAAAAGAAAAAAGAAAAAAAAAGGGCTTTAGTCCAAACTCGGTCCAAACCATAAGCCCCAACCTTTGGGTCACTACTCTAGCCGACCCATTCTAGAAATGGGCTCATAATATTTTAGGAATATTCCTTATGTTGGCTTTTTAGAAATTTCTCGGAAACCCTCATAGACTAATTTCGATGTCCTGAGTCCATTTTGACACCCATTTAATGAAACTCTAAAGTTTTCACGTAGTTGACCGCCAGGGTAAATCGATTGACTTTTAGGGTTAACTGTAGACTTTTTGTAAAATATGCCGGGGACCCTCCTTAGCGTATTTCGATGCTCTGATTCCAAATTTGCACTCTGTTATCCCAAATTTTCTTGTTTTACTGGAGTTTTTACTAATAGGTCCTATATTTATGCTTTGGTGCGATTAGTATCGGTGACTCCAACTTTCTTAGTTCAAAAGGGTTCGACTCAACGTCATGATCTGTGAGTAGGTCTTTTCTTTGATATATATATATATGCTTGTTTAGTTTCTATATATGCATCTAATAATGAATTTGCTATATGAATGCCATGATTATTATGTTGACTAGAATTATTGAATTGTTATGACATGCTTATATTTATGTAGTCTGCTCATCATTACTGCTCCCTGGTGTCAGTGCTCACTTAGGGATAGAGCTAGTCTTTCATGTGTATGTTCACCTCCGCACCGCACGCTCGCCTTGGATCAAAGTAGGTGCCAGTCATGTCATACATGTTGCATTAGGCAACACCGACTCGTAGTTGACCGCGAATAGCGCCAGTCTTCACGTGATTGTAGCACTAGAGCGTATATTATAATTACACCTAGTCATGTCGTACATGTTGCATTAGGCAACTCCGACTTGTGTGTTAGCATAGATTGATGAGCATCAGTTCAGCTCAGTCGTACAAGTCACATTAGGTGACTCCGACTTGTGTACTAGTATATATTGGTTGAACACCTGATTTTACTTATATTATGTGGCATACTTTTGGATTTACTGTTGATTTACATTGGATTTCGTACCTATACGTAGTATGATTTTCTGGAAACTATACATGTTTTACGGCGAAGGGTTATAACATTTTCAAAAGTTTTTTATTAAAACTTTATTTTCAGGCCCACTCACCTTTATTTTTCGCCCCTCTAGGTTTTAGTAGCTGAGCTTTCTTATCGACAAGAATTCTTGGCAAATCTTGGTATAGACGATTACCTTCGATGGTATAATTTTCACCCTATCTTACTGTACTGTACTTATGCTCTGACATCATGTGTGAAATGGGTTCATTCCCGCTCACAGCATACTCTTGTATTTAGGCACTTTTATGTTTAAATTTATTCGCATTTTTCACATCACTACACTTTATAGCTTCGTCACATTCTAGGTGTCGGCCAACATAGCTCGATTTGGAGTCTTAGTGGACATTCTGGGTCAGGGTGTGTTACATACATATTAAATTATTTCTTGTTAAATTTGGATAGAGCTCAGTCTTAGAGCGCGTAGGCAAAAACTTCATGAAATGGAGTTATAACGAAGAAGATATAAATGAGCAAAGTTTGATGTGATCTTCTAAGCAATTGTGCATCGGTGCAAAGTCTTGTTCCCTTAAAATTGCAAGTACTGAGGGTTATATGTGATATGTTTAAATTAAAATAGTTTTGAATCCAATTAGACTAACCGTACTCTGATACCAAATGTTAGACCCACAACTGGTTAGTCTTCACCAAGGATCACAAACAACACACACACACACACACACACACACACACACACACACACACACACACACACACACACACACACACAACACACACACACTTATATTTAAGGAATCTGAGTAAAGAACGATGATCATGCCTAAGGATACCATGATACAAGTAGCAAAACAGCAACACATAGAGTCTTCTACTCGCTGAGTAACCTGATATCAAAACCTTAGCGCTAGTTCTAGATCTTGTTTTGACGTAATCTTCTCGTGAGCAGGCACACCTCCTATATAGACTTATAACCTATTTGCATCCCAACTGTCGTGGGATCATCAAAGCCTAAAAACCCTCCTACAAACAAGGGATGTTATCCTTTAAATGGTTTTGACTTTAATTAATTAATTCCACATACGATTGCCTTTATTATGCTCAATGACAATTCAATAGAGTCCTAACACATAGGTCTGCTGAATCGGTATCAACTATAAGGACAAAGATACTCAAAGGAGATAAGCGTCTTTATCGTAAAAATGGTTTGGTCTTATGCGTGTCGAACTCTAAATTGACTTGAGATTATACGATCATAAAACACTTCACTTTGCCAAGAATGCTGATGAAGGGACCTCTTTCGACAAAAGAATCAAAGATTCTTCGTCAGATAAGACTTGATAAATAGTCAGTCACATTTTTGGGAGAATGTCCGTATATCCAATCAATCAAAACTTCTAAGAAAAATTCTACAAATCTGGCCACTGTTTATCCAATCAGAATTTGTGCTGACAGTTATTGAAGCATTTAGTTTTCATAAAAAGTGTGAGAGGTTTTGCATAGAACATTTGATTTGTGTTTTATGTTGAAGAGGATATGTTGCAAATCTTCTTGTATTTATAGGGACAATTTTTGTTTATGCTCAAGTAGTAGAGTTCTGATAATACTACATTTCCTCGCATTATTTGGATATACTTAGAATTATCCTCACCGATCCTCCCACCGAAACTCTGTCAATGGCAGGGCTCCCTTTCTTTGACTTAAAATAAGATGAATTCATGCCTTATTCAAAGGGATGAGGATACTCTCCTCCTTTTTTTCCCATACACTTTCATCATCCTCCTATTTGTGTAGTCATTGTTAAGCCACGTCTTTTTGTTCTATTATCTCTATATAAAAATTCATATAAAATTTTGACATGGCTTAACCGTGACCACACAATCAGAAGAGGCTGGAAATGTATGGAAAAAAAGGAGGAGAAAATCCTCCTCCTATCCAAAGACCAATCATAATCCTTGGGTGATTAATTCAAATATTATCAGAAACCCACCTTGATCCATAGACAATCATACTTCGCCCAGGACTCTGGCATGCCCAAACTCAATCATGATCCCTCAGACAATCTTACATCATCTAGGACTCAACCGAGCCACCAACACTTCACTACGGCCCAAGAATTTTACCATTGGGCCGAGACTTGCGGCCCTTTTCTAGGCTATCAACTAACTTGACCCAAATTCAGGATTTCAAACCCAAATAATATCTTTAAAAAGCTTCAGAAGACATAATAAGTAAATAACAAGAAGTACACAACAAATTTTTACAGCTTAAAAAAGCTTTGGCAACACCCAGATTGGCAATTGCTTGCCGTTGTTTACAAGACTCTTAGCATATTTTCCGTTCCGCTTTGAAAACCTTTTTGATTTGATGTTGTACACACTATACAATCAACAGGTCCAGCGGTTCCAACACTACATATCGTACGATCGTTGGCATAGCTCAAATATCTCTTTTTCCCTCAAGGAAGATTGAAGGTTGCCCGGCCGTTGATCATTTCGGAGGGGGTAAACACTTTCGAGGAAGGAGATTTTATCACATTTTGTGTCAATTACACGACATCATGCATAAGTTTATTTCTACATGACACGTGACGTTGTTTCATTGATGACATGACATCGTTTCATTGATGTGAAGCACCAAAGTGACAGTGCATTTGTTCTGCAGAGGTTGCTCTATCTCAATGTGCTCTGTAACGAAAACACGCGAGAGACTGCAGCTTGGTAGTTCCGTGCATCCACATTCTGGGCTGAGCTTCAAGTCTTCTGTCAAAGTTATCTAAAAAGGATATATATATAACAAAGTATTTTCGCTAACGAAGCATGTATGAATCCTTGTGTATCTAAAACTGCGTTATTAATATAACCCCCACTTTGGGTGAGGGAAGCTTACATCCAGCTATATAAAGTGAGAGGGTCAACGCGCAACAAAATATTCCTCACGGTAACCTACATTATATAAGGTAGTTTTAAGGTTTTGAACCCAAAGTTGCGCTGGCAACGTTCACGCTCAACAGTCCTGGCTCCTCTCCTCCACTTAACGATCTGCAAGTCAACAGTTTCACATGATAAACTACAAAACATGGTTTTGAATAAATTATTTTCAACAAGTGTGTAATTCCAGGTTGTAGAAACGTACCTTTGTGAATCAAGATGATTTGCATATGGAAAAATCTATGTGTAGGTAAGCTACACTAGCCATGAAAACGAAGAAAAACGTAGACACCAACATCAGTGGTTCTGCCAGCATAAAGATTGGGTTGAAGGTGTAGTAAACCTGCCAAATAAAGCAAAGGAGAGAGATAGGTTCAGCCACTAATATACATATTATTTGAAGGTTGTGCACAGGATACGTGTATCGTGTATGGGGACAAAACATAAGAATACGAACCTAGGAAATTCAATTCCGTCACAAGACAGTACTTCAATACTTAGTTGATCAACCGATAGTATCATTGTGTGAACATGTCACAAGTGAACATATATATGCTAGGAGCCTAGGACCAATTCCATAACCTTGCAATGCGAAACTAAAATACATGCTTCTATCATGGGATACTATTAGGTGAGCATAACTGATCCTAGACATGCTCCCACAAATGACACAGAATTCAAAGGAGCATAAGTTCTCCAAGTGGTAAGATAAACCTCATCAAATCTCATAGGCAACATGTGGGAGCAAAAATCTTAACTGTAGGGTTCAGAGTAGGGTAAAAGCCAACCAATGTTAGTGATAGATTCATCACCTGGAAATGAGAGTTGTGCTCTGGAACTACGTTCCTCTTTTCAAGAACCACCACTGTCCTTCCAGCAACATCAAGGTATGAATATTTGGTCTGCAGGTATAACAATGAAAATATAAGAACAGTACTATAAAATATTCTTGGCAATGAAAAATAGAGTTAAGATTGCTTCTATGCACTTTACAATTAATCAGATGAATAGAGAATGTTGAGAATTATCATACAAAGGTGTTTGCCCATATGAATAAAGCGCTACATTAAGTTTACCTCTAGATGTTGCTCAACCGAAAAAGGAACCACAGCAGAAGGATCCTTTGATCCCTCTGGTAGCACAACCTGAAATATAACAGTGCCTGAATCAGTAAATTAATATTCCCATGTCTAGGGGCAAACAAAATGAAGAAAGAGCTGACGGAACTGAAAAATATAGAAATATTGAAGCAAAAACATAGTACTAAACCCACTTTTACAGTTAACTTGTCTACCACCGTATCAGCGAGAGGACAACCAAAAGTGAAATTGAGGTACCGCCTGCCATCAGGTGACTCAAAAAGGAAATCTTCCAATGGTAACCCATAGCCAATCACAAATGTAGCTTTCCAACCTCCAAATAAAGGATAGCGTGGTTCAATTTCAAGATCCGACTGAAAGAAAGAAAAAAAGTATTGAAAAAGTCATAATTAAGAGAACCAAAATCAGAGTTGTCTATATGCACAAATTGGATATTATTATGCATTGTTTTTCCAAGTGAACTTCCCTGTCTATTTGCTATAATCTTGTTACTGTGTTTCCAATGCACAAATAAAGAGAGATTCTATGAAGATGGCAACGAGCAAGCAAAACATACGTACAAGGATAACTTCCTCGAATATATAAATGTTAAATTGCCAGGGAGAAAAGTTACCCTCAGATAATCTGTACGTAAATGCGATGATGAGATGTTCCCAATTTCATCCCGGTAGTAGACAGAATGGACCCTAGGAGGTAGTCTGGCTAGAAGATGTTTGAATGAAGAGACACCACCAGCATGTGGCCTAGATTGATAGTCTACCCTGCCAAAATTAGGAAGCCTTGGAAGATTAATATTAGGAATGAAGCTGTCTTAACCTTGGTCAAGCATTACACAAAGTAATTGATATCTTTTGCATTCATCCAACTCAGCTGTGCAATGATAAGTCTTTAAGGTTCACCTTTTAAGCAGTTTATTCATAACTTTAAAACCATTCACATGGTGTTATGTCTTCCAGCAATTAAACGAGGATGATTTTCTAGTATGAGACTGGTTATCTAATAAGAGGCGCATTTCGGTTTGTCTTAGGCCCCAAAAAGCTCAAGATAAACCTTGACTGTATATTGGACAGTTTTCTTTTAAGTAGGGTGTTTGTACTTATTTATATCAACGTTATATATAGATGCATATACTTGCAAAGAGCAGGATTTGCGACATCATCATATTATGCAGAAATATAAAGATTTTATGATCAATTTATCCTACAAAAGTTTTACTGCATTCAATTTTATTGTATCAAACTCTTTTCACTGACTACAACCTTTTACTTTAAATACACAAGATAATACCAGCAGGAGAGGTTACCTCGAAAATATTCCTTTGTGTCGAGCACCAGCATGTGCCAACTTGTAATGCTCTGTGATCTGAAGATTGCCCCAGTGAGATACTTCGACTTCGCGTACAAGCTCCTCAACAACAGCAAAGGGATTATTATTCTCAAAATGAACAATTATTGGAGAATAAGAGTATGTTGGGCGATCCTTGTACGGCCCATACTTTATTTCGGAACCAGCACGGTTAGTGGACTCTACTCTTGTAAATGATTCCACCCTAGTACTAGCCGTTCTTATAAAAGTTGTCTGCTGCTTGATATAGTACGGAGACAATATGATTGCACTATCACGGTAGTAGACCAACTGAGACTCTGATTGGCTTATCTCCGCTGGGAAAGGCTCCAGAGACTGTGTCAATATGTAAAGAACCTCTAGTGTTGCAGTTTCACCGGCATTTAGTGGCTTGAGCAACGAGATAGAAAACGATTTAGCCCCATTTGGTGCATCAGGTAGCTCAGTGGGATTCACTTCCAGGGGCACGTAACTTTTCTTTTTCTTTTTTCCAACAGTGATAGCTGCTTTGAGTGATGCTAGGTGATCAACCTGTGTGGGTGGAAAAGCAAGGAGTACTTCCGAAACAGGAGATGTACCAGTGTTTTCGACCTGAAAAACAACTCCATCAATTTAATAAACGATAAACATCCAAGCAGCGTAGAATGAGAAATATTACTTTGAAAATGACTAATCTTGCTTGATCATAAAGTATGCTTGTCTACAGTGCCATGTTGGTCATCGTTTCAAGCATAGTGTCCCGCCTTTGGACAGCCAACTGGCAGGTCGCATGCCAATTTATAAAAACTAAAATTTCAAAAATCTCTGATATCATGATTCTATTGTCCACATTATGCCAGATTTGGGCCAAAAACCATGGAGTGGAGCATGACAACTTAAATCAAACCTTAATTTGTCAGGAAAACGAAGCTTCCTAAGACCACGGTTTATAAAGCCACTACATCAAAATCTGAACCTAAGCTCAACTTTCAAATGACTAATGCCATTGCTATGTTACTAACAAAGTACGATTGTCTTTTGTACCATGATGTCGATCATCGTAACAAGTGTAGCGTGCCAATTTGTAAATATGACAACCCGTATTTCCAGTATTCAACATAAAAGGTAGTTCATTGATCCACATTATGCCAGATTTGGGCCGAAAACGATACAGTGTAGCATGAAAACTCAAATCAAAGACTGAACCTAACCTCAAGTATCCACATTCATGCCGAAATTGATAAACGAAAGACATGTATGAAATCTCTCAAACCGTGATAAAGATTTAAAATTTATTCAACCCACCAAGGTTTTGAAATTTTTACAAAACTGGGTTCATTTTTCTACACAGAAAAATCCATACCTTTAACGTCAAGAAAACCTTCACAATATGAGAGGTCAAGTCAATCTGCAACACAATAAATTAATCAGATCAAACGCAATTAGATATAACCAAATCAAATTAGAGTATTGATGAAGAGGAAATGAAAGGAAGAGGCTTACTCTGCGCTCTGCGTTGATGATCTGGAGATCCCGAGTGGAAGATGAGTACGCGAGCAGGGAGAGATGGGAGAAGATCGACAAGGCTAGGACTAGTTGACCTAAGCTTCGCAGAGCTTCCATGGCTTCCGGTGAAAGAGTGTGTGGTAGCTTAGCTTGACCCCCTGCGACGACTGATCTGGGAAAAGCCCTTAGCTGGGCTATTCCATGGTAATCAAGCTTTGACCTTTGTGCTTCATGGGTTTTGGGCTTAGATGGACCTTCTTTCGGCTGGCTCTTTTTTTATTTTTTATAGAACGATAAGTTTATATAAAAATATAAGTTTCGAACTCTCGTAATTTATGAGATTTAAACATTGATATTAAGTAGTATTTGACTGACTCATCCTATTTGTTTCAGTACTTTGATTGAGACGATTAAGATTCCAAGTATGAAGAGAACGTAATCGGTTTGTATCGAATGATATTTCTTAATTTTTTTATTATCATATGTCACACGGATACTTAGTGACGTTACGTGTCAATCTTGAACCTATGTCGAGATCAGGGCATGACAAGTTTCAATTTAACAAACCTACCGACACTTTTTCAAACAATTTTATAAATGTATAGGTCATCCACTCAAACCAAATAATAGATGAAAGACACGTGACCATCCACATTTACACCACTTCCAATCTTATATATATTATTTTATTTTATTTTTTTGCCAACATTTACACCGAAATCAAAACTTAAATTCTTGTTATATGCTAACCTGCTAACTCTAAATCTTATTTAGACTTCTAAAAATGGATAACAACCGTAACCTTTTATAAAACAGTACACAAGGGAAAATAATTTTTATTTATTATTTGATGAACACAGTACACTGCATGCACACGAGAATTTGAAGCAGTTTGACAATATTTAATGCCTTCAATAAAGTCGTACATTCCTATGTACCACTGTTCCTCCAATGTTTGAATTTACGAAAAAATATAAATAAATAAAAAGGTAATGTGTTCTAGAGAGTGATGCACCAAACACTGCCCTTTTCCCGTAACATCAGCAACTGAACCGAATTCTCTCTCTCTCTCTCTCTCTCTCTCTCTTAGATTAGATCCTCCCCATTGGACTCGGGACCATCTCCAGCCTGCCCTCCCCCCTAAAAGCTCAGAAAAATAAGATTTGAGAGAGAGAGAGAGTCACTGACGTTGTCATCATTGTTATCACATTTTTGTATGAGTGGCCTCGTTTGGTACGTCGGACTGTTTTGAGTGATACTAGAGAGAGAAGAGAGGGATTACTGAATCAGACATGGCGTGCATGAACCTGGGATCCAAATCTGAAGTCTTCTTCCTTGATGGCAAAACTTGGTACGTTCTTTTCTGGTCCTTCAGGGTTTTCGTTTGTTTCTAAATATTGCTGCCGCATTTCTTTTAACATGGTGATTTCAGACTGATGGGTTTGGGTTTTTCATATATTCGTATATACCACTGAAAATATTTCAATTTATGGTTTCTGGGATTTCTCATTCCTGTTAGTTTCTTGTAGAGAATTGATCAATTGGGTTTTGTTCTTCTTGTCAATGATTCATGAATTAATCAAACGTTATGAGTTGAATTACTGACTTATGCTAATACTGAGGATGATTAGTTAACTGGTTAATTTCGTTTAGCAATACTCTTGATTTGCTAAGGTATGTATTTTTTAATGTTTCATCGATCCCAGACTGTGGACTGTGAGCATCAGTGTGTGTGTGTGACTCTGCACACGCGTAATTGTGTGTTCTGATGCATTTACGTATGATTAATCATAAGAATGTCCTCATTTTTGAGCTTTCTTGAAGTAATGCACCTTCCTTCCCTAATCTTTTCCCGGCATTGTCAAAAAACTATCTCCTTTGTGCATTGTTATTTTTCTGTCAAGTCACTCAAGGGATCTGTCATATGTAATCCGGGATCCACGAAAACTTGTTTTCGTGTGAAAATGTTAGAAAATTTACCAGTCGTTACAGGGTGAATTTATATGGTTTAAGCAAATTGCACAACTTCAATGATACAAGGATTAGGAGAAGATGCATTAATTCAGTTCATAGAGAGATTTAGAAGCGTAAATTTTTTGCTTTATAAATTGTTGGTGTTTGGGAGGCAAGCAAAGCATGGAATTGGTCTTATCAACTGCGCAGAACTGTATAAATTTTCACATCGAGACTTGTATCATTGTGACCGGGAACTGTCTTTTTATAAGAAATGCTTTATGTACTTACTTTCATCTGTTTCAATCTTCTCTGCAAATTGTTGGCTTAAGCAATATCAGAAAGTGTATGGCTTAACCTTGCTAGTTTTTTGCCAATGCTTTCTCGCCAACGGTTTTTATGTGGTTTTGGACTGAAGTTGAAATTTTGTATTTCTTTTGTCACAATGTTGTTTGTGCCTTCTGCGGTTATAACTTCATCTTGATCCTTTTGGGGTCACTGGCCTGGTTGCAACCTGTTGGCCACTTTCGCTTCATGAAGTGATTGTTATACGTGATAAACCTAATGATAAACCAGTACATATCCTAGTCGTCATTTTCTGTCGGATCCCTCAACGGATTTTTTTTGAAGATAAAAGATAAGTTTCAGATAGCAGTTGAGTTGAAGAGTGCGATCGATGTACAATCTCCACAGTTTAAACTAGTAAAGTCCAAAACCAATTCGACCTCTGTGTACCAGTTATGCCTTTGTTAATCAATTCGACCTCTGTGTCCTTGTCTTCTTTACTGGAGAATAAGTATTCTCTTTGGCAGGCTTTGCTCAACTGGACTTGCTAGTGACGTCGTAGTTGAAGTTGGGGAAACGTCTTTCCATCTCCACAAGGTGAACTTTACTTGGTCAAGCTTAAAATTATGTTCTTCCTTCGTTTCTCGTTATGAACTCTACATAATGTATTAGTACTACGATTTCGTTTTGGAAATTAGAAGCCTATTCTCTGCCTTGCATCTCAAAACTTTTGCAGATCTTATCAAATGTTTATATATGCAGTTCTGTGTTTTGTTTCACGCCTGTGCTCATGAGCTGCAATTTTTCTACCTTTGTTCGATATGTCCACCAGTTTCCGTTGCTATCCAGAAGCGGATTACTAGACAAAGTTATTGGAGAACTTCCTAGCGAGGATGAGCAAAAAGGCATAGTGCAACTGCATGACATTCCAGGTGGAGCCAAAATTTTCTTGCTGGTAGCCAAATTTTGTTACGGTGTAAGAATAGAACTCAACGCATTGAATGTAGTAAGTGTGAGGTGCGCTGCTGAGTATCTTCGTATGAGTGAAGAATACAGCGAGGGAAACCTCATCACACAAGCGGAGGACTTTCTAAACGAAATCTTCAGCAATTGGAGCGACTCAATTAAAGCCCTCGAAACCTGCGAAGAGGTCTTGCCTCATGCAGAAGAGCTTCATCTTGTTTCGAGATGCATCAATTCATTGGCAATGAAAGCGAGTGCCGATCCAGGTTTATTCAGTTGGCCTGTGCCGGGAAAGGATGCCGTGCAGAGCTCAGAGGGTGTGGCTTTTTGGAATGGTATATGCACAACAGCAAAGCCACACCCGGTCAGCGAAGATTGGTGGTATGAAGATGTCTCATTCCTGAAATATCCACTTTTCAAAAGGCTGATTCGAGCAGTTGAAATAGGAGGCATGAAGCCAGAGAGGAAGGCTGGCTCAATAATGCACTATGCAAAGAGGCATCTTTCCTTGTTGGGCAGGCAATCAAGTTTCCGTAATGGAAATCGTGTTGCCCCGTTATCAACTGTTCCTGCTGCATCTGATGGAGACCAAAGGACTCTCCTTGAGGAGATTGTGGGATTACTTCCTGATCAGAAGGGCGTTACGCCAACCAACTTTCTGCTTAGGCTTCTCCGAACATCTATGATTTTGCAAGCTAGTGCATCATGTCTCGAGAGCTTAGAGAAACGAGTTGGTGCTCAATTGGATCAAGCTGCTCTTGAAGATCTTCTGATACCAAACATGGGGTATTCAGTGGAGACCCTATATGATATTGACTGTGTTCAGCGGATTCTGGACCACTTCATGCTCATAAACCGCGATTCAATTAATTATACTTCTAGCTCTATTGTTGATGAGGGCCAGCTGATCGGGGCTTCTCAACCGCTGACTGCAATAACCTCAGTGGCTAACCTGGTGGATGGATATCTTGCTGAAGTTGCACCTGATGTTAACTTGAAACTGCAGAAATTTCAGTCACTATCTGCTGCTATCCCGGAATATGCCAGACCATTAGATGATGGAATTTATCGTGCTATCGATGTATACCTCAAGGTAAAGGTCCTCTAAATTCTGTTCATACTCAAGATTATTTCATAATCTAAAGAGCGGTAAAACGAGCTTTTGGTTCCTGTAATTTTGCTATTGAAAAATACAGGAACGAAAGTGGAAACTTTGCGATACTACAGGGACTCGAAAACATGCTTTCGCTTTTGAATATTGCATCCGTTAAAATGTTCATATTTCATTACTTCTTCAACATATATTTAATGTTTGTTTGATAACCTTTTCTGACTTACCATTCCAATGCTTACATTTTTCTCAAGTTCAGGCACATCCTTGGCTGACAGACTCCGAGAAGGAACAAATCTGCCGGCTTATGAACTGCCAGAAGCTCTCATTGGAAGCCAGCACGCACGCAGCGCAAAATGAGAGGCTACCACTTCGAGTCATTGTCCAAGTTCTATTCTTTGAACAGCTTCGCCTGCGCACATCAATTGCCGGCTGGTTCTTTGCATCTGACAACCTCGAGAACTCACAAAACCAAAGTGGATATCTTGCACTTGCTCGAACTGAGGCACCTACTCAAGCTGGCACTACGCGTGATCATGTTGCAACAGTTGACATGAGAGAACGACTTTCGGAGCTCGAGAAAGAGTGCTTGAGCATGAAGCAAGAGATTGGGAAGCTGGTGAAGACAAAGGGGAGTTGGAACACATTCTTGAAGAGGTTTGGCTTGAGGCTCAAGTCAAAATCTAATGCAAAAAAAGCACCCAAACCCTGCAAACAAAATTGTGAATATAATCGATTAAGAGATTGAGATAAAATTTAAAAAAAAAACGCAAATTTTAATGGAACTTGTTTTTTCTGTTTTTTGGGATAATTTTCTTTTTATTTTTCTCTTATAATTTTTTCTCTAGTTAATTAATAATTAGTTTATCTCAGCACCCAGCAGCAATCTTTTTTTTTTCTTTTTTTTGGAAACCCTAACCGCAGGTGGGAGGACATGGAAAAGAACTGTTTGGCTCGAGTGTTCATTCGAGTCGGCCTGGAGTCGCTCCTCCTTTTCATCCCGTTCGTGTGCAAATCCTGGTACCGTACCAGTTGCATCGACCAAAAAGGAATAACTAAAAGATTGTACATTTTGTTTTAATATTACTCAATTTGTTAGTTTAATATGCGAATTTCCATAGACGTGAGTTGGACTGGTTGGTTGGTCACGATAGTGTGTTCACAACAGTAATGCTCATCTAGGGTTTTCATTTTGAGAAGATGTGAGGCTATTTTTCATTTAACCCTTAGATTAAACGGACTGTGGATTAATCAGTAACCTTATATTATCCCTATTACACCCTAGCAAAATAATAATCCTGATTAAAAAGAAAGTTCATGCGTGAAACTTCTCCGTGTGAACCTCGTTTTCTTCCCCTACCCATCTCTCTTCCTGATTAAAAAGAAAACGGAAGAGCTTCACGTGTGAACCTCTTTTTTAATCGAGATTATTATTTTGTTAGGAACTTAAGCGCGTAATAAGAATCATGTAAGGTTATTGATTAATGCATTCTCAGATTAATTTAAGGATTTAAGGGAAAGAGAACCTCGCAGGTCTTCAAAATGATAACCTTAAATGAACATTACTCGTATTTTCAATCTATTACATTTTTAAGCTTGAATTTTATTTTACTTGGATTTGACCAATTGGTTTAAGCAGAGTGCCCGTAACTTATCAAATTTAAGTTCAAATCTTCTATTATTTGGATCAAGAGTAGTTTTAAAAATATTATTTTATCCAAAATATGAGAAAATTCTTTTGATAGAAATTTGTGTTGATCTCTCAATTTTCCATTTTTCTAAGAAAAACACTTAAGAAAAGGTTCGTATTCGAGATTTTATGTCCGATTTCTATTCTTCAGTAATCTTCCATTTTTTTTCTAATAAAATATTTTTAGAAAAAATTTATACTCGAGATTTTAAATTTGATTCCACTAATTCAACATCGTGCGTATAAAAGAACGGAGGTTGGTAGTTTCGGAGCCTAGTCAAACTAAGCTGCAACCCAAAACAAGAGTTGTGGGCCGAGAACAAATAAGGCCCATTTTCAGAATCTGAATAGATAAAGGAGGCAATCGCTCTCTGCAAAGAAGCAAAGCTTACATCTTCCACCTCTGTTTAACGTCGTTCGTCACTGTAAGCACCCTCACCTGCAAAAAAGTTTAAATATTTACATAATTTTTTGGTTTTTTTTTATATTTTTATTTCATGTGCTTCTTGTGCTTTATATATAAAATTTTGTCTGTATTAATTTTTGGAAAATGGGTAACAAGATTGAGTTTCTTGAGCAATGAACATAAGGTGTTTGTTGAAATGCCTAGCTGAAATTTTCAGTGCCTTCTTTTTACATGTTGCGATTTTGCTAATTAAACTGTTGTCATTGTATTTTTTTTTCAGTATATGCTAAGTGGGATTAATGTTTCGTGGGTTCATGCTAAACTTTGCAATCTGATGTATCTAATTTTTCTTCTGGTCTAAACTATTTCTATCTTTCTTGCAGATATGGTTTCTTATTCACTTGTTGGGTGTCTGGTTTCGTCTTAAATTTACGAAGGATTCTTAATATCTAGCATTTCGCATTATGCCTCGAACCCTTTTGTAGTTGTTAGAAGCTGTGTTAGAAGCTATAATGTCATTTGTAGTCACCTCATCCTCCATTGCCACCTCCTCTTACTTTAACCACCATAGCGTTTCTAAATTAAAATCCTGTGAGAATACTACGAAACATTCATGTGTTCCGTTTGTTCATTGCAAAAGCCTATTTTGCATTACAGAAAATATCCGTACAACTTCAACAAGAAACCCAAATGGCATTTTGAGGTCTACTGTAATGAGCTGCACAAAGCCTGATTATCAGTCTTTTGCTGGAGAAGACGCAGTTTTTCTTGACTTGGGGGATAATGAAGACACAGAGTCGCCCTGGGAAGGGGCAGTAATTTATAAGAGAAACGCTTCGATATCTCATGTTGAGTATTGCACAACGTTGGAGAGGCTTGGATTGGAGAACCTTTCAACAGAGGTCTCAAAATCTAGGGCTTCAGTTATGGGATTACGGGTCACCAAAGCTGTTAAGGATTATCCACAGGGCACACCGGTTCAGATCTCCATTGACATAACTAGGAAGAAGCAAAAGCTGAGGCTTGATGGGATCATTAAAACTGTTATCACGCTGACTTGCAGCAGGTATTTTAATTTCTCATTTGATTGATTCCTGTCATCCTGTGATGCCGATAATCGACACACTTTATTTCTCTTATTATATTTTGTTGATATGCATTCATATTATATTCACTTTTGAAATGTGTAAGTGTTCGAGTTTGCAATTTCACTGTTATTGTTGCTGTCTCCTGCCACTTTTATGTGTTATATAAAATTAGGATTAATTATGCATGAGTCTTCATTTGATGCTTGTGGATTGAATCAGTTTAGCTGGCCTTAGAGACTAGGAAACGTGTCCGTCTGAAAGTACAAGTTATGTTGGACTGCTTAGAGTCCGCAAGATCAGCTCTAGATATATGGGTAGGTGCAAGATGCGAATAGTAAGGAGACATTCCACTGTTGGGAACCTGCCATTTTCCTAGGTTGGAAGCCTCTAAGCTTTCGATGTTAAATCCTGAAAAGGGGAAACTTAAGATAAACCAGGAACTACCAAGAGATCCTGTTGAACTTCTATCTTTGCATTCACCTCTCTTGGCAATGAATATTGTTCTAGCTTCTTAAAGTTGGGACTGGTTCTATGTATTATTGCTCTTAAGTTGGCTGATGGAAACATTGATAACATTTCATACATTTTTCTTCTTTATAATATGCTATTTTCTTTGAGTTAAGATTTGTTCATTATGTTGAAGGTGTGGAGAGCCAGCGGCCGAGTGCATTTTCTCCAACTTCGCCCTTCTCCTAACTGATGAACCAATTGAAGAACCTGATATCATCAATCTAGGAGTGATGTATGGGGACAAGGCCGAAACTTATACCGGATTTGGTGACCAAGAGGAGGAAGATGACGGAGCCGCAATTGACTTCGAGGATCAGCTGTATTTTCGCCCCGATGAAAAAGAAATAGACATTTCAAAGCACATAAGAGACGCCGTGCATCTGGAGATTACAATCGCCGCAGTATGTGATCCGAGTTGCAAGGGTTTGTGTCTCGGTTGCGGTAGGAATTTGAACACTAGCAGTTGTACTTGTAGTAAAAAGGAGGTAAAGAAGGGTCTTGGACCTCTTGGAAACTTGAAGAAGCAAATGCAGCAAAAATGACATAGATGTGATTTGCGAAAATGCTGCTAAATGATTTTAGTTCAAGTACATCGTGAATACTTATTTCTTCAAACTGAGAATTACTACAAAATTAGAGCTCATCATTTAGTTAATCAATCCATAATCTAAAATACTACAATGTGCTTGACCACTTGACCTACAAGTCATTGCAACATCCCTTATGAGATGAGCGCAAAATTGGCACAAAAAAAATGGTAGAGATGAAAATGAAAGGCCGACGTGTAAGTATCAAAAATCGATCATTCTTTGCAACATGGGAAAATGGAAACTCATCACGATGAGAAAGACTCATACGAAATGAATTGAGCGTCACTGTGACGTTCTAATCTAATAATATAATGTTATGTGTAAATTTTTCTTCACATAACGTTGTATTATTAAGTTAGGATACTAATAACAATAAGCCTGTTTCATGTAAGTTTTTCTTCACATAACGTTGTATTATAGCGAGAAAAGATCCGACTGGGAACCCATTTCCGGCGGCTCTCGGCGTCGGGTCGGTGGAAAAGGTTGGTGGCTGCTGGGTTTTCTCTGCAGTTAACACTGTTATTGAGGATTAAGGTTAGGGACAGATGTCAAAACATTAGGGTGGCATACAGGGTTGGGAAGGGGAATTCGGCACAGCAGATCTGGACTCACCACTTTCTCTGTTGGCTTGACTCTTTCTTTCCCTCCTGATCCGGGTAGAGAGAGAACAAAACAAAACCCTAAAGTCCCAAATTCGATTCAGTTCATTTCCAATTCAATTACCAGTGGTTTGGGGCCAGATGAACACGGCGATGGCAAGCGTCAGCAGAACAAAAGCCGGCGCGGCTGCGATTAAATCATCGACGTACAAGCGATGGGGGCGGAGACACCCGTTTATCCGATACGGCCTTCCGATGATCTCGCTCACCGTGTGCGGCGCGGTGGGGCTGGGTCACATGATACAAGGAAGCAAGGACATCGCGAAGGTGAAGGACGATCAGGAGTGGGAGATCATCGAGACCCGAAAAGCACTTTCCAGAACGGGGCCCGTCGACGCCTACAAGCCGAAGAAGACGTCGCTCGAGGAAGAGCTCAAGGTACAAGCTTTGCAACAAGCCAAAAGCCATAAGCGTTTAGAAAGTGCTTTTGGGAGCTTTTTGATTGATTTTGGCACTTACCCAATTCAATTTTGCAGGTTTTGCAGCAGAAGGTGGACATTAACAAGTACGATTACAAGCCGATTCCTCGCCCAAGTGAAGGCAAATGATAGCTCGGCCTCAATGCAATGTATTAACTTGTGGTTTTGTCTTGTTTATGTGCTTGGAGGGAATTTGTTCAAGTTTTTCGGCTCAATCAATAAGCAATTAACAGTTTAACACCATGTCTGATGCTTGATTCTCTCAACTGCACCGCATCTTTAATTTTTATTTTTTTTTGTATCCTCCATATCGATTCGGAGTCCTCGTTTGGCCATTTGCACGCCAAATTGAATATTTTACGATTTATCCATGAACTTTTCAACTGGCACAGGCTCTCCGGCGCGGTACCATAACCCAAGTAGCTAATCACCCTTCGGAGACATGAAGCTAGACTAGACCACACAAGAAGCAAATTATATGTCTAACCTCGGTAAATCAAAAGCACGAGGAGGCGGTCTTGTGTCCGGTGGGATCGGGTTTCTGCTTATAGGTTGGACACTGCGTATAGGTTGGGCAAGTGTCCCGGTCTGCCCTCTCGGACCTCAGAGTTTCTCTTCAACAAGAGTGGAGCGCATGGACAAGTGTCCCGGTCCGACCTCAGAGTTTTCCTCAACAAGAGTGGAGCGCGCGCACAGAGTAAGTAGCATGAAACTTGAAAGAAAGAAAAACACCAGAAGCTCTATTGCCTTGACTTGCAAGCTTCACACTCTCTCTCCCTTTCTGTTTTGGAATTTTGGACTTGGGCCGGGTCCCTTTTTACCGCTTCAGTCAGAATTTGGCTCCTTTTCCTTTTTGGTTTTAATTTCCTCTGGATGAAGGGTTTTAATTTTTGTTAAGGATTTGTTCTAGTTAAGGATTTTGTTAAGGATTTGTTCTAGTCTTTTGTTAAGCATTGCTTGGTAGGAGTTGAAATTTGTCTCGAACATTGCTTGGTAGGAGTTGAAAGAGGGAAGAATATAGAATGTCTGTGACAGCAGGTGTTAGTGATACTGTGATTGCAGTAAGGGAGCTCAGAGGTAAAATTGGGCAAACTAAAGTTAGAAGGTATTGGCCCGGGAAAGCTCCCGAGTGGGCAGATGCTGCCGGAAAAGCTTGCACTGGGACTCTCATTCTTACAATGTTAGGAAAGATGATCCTAGGCTGCGTCGCTGGGTTGAAAGTGGGATAGGTAACCGTGAGGATGTTAGAGCTGATCATAGGCGTTTCCGGCATGCTGAGATTGTTGCAACAACTGGAGGAAGCCAAGAAGCGCGAAGGGTTGGAAGCAGAGGAAAATGATGCAGATGGCAAGGAGGAAAGAATACAAAGGATTAAGGAGAAGATGTCGCTTCAAAGGGAGCAAGAAGATGAAGATCCACTGCTTCTGTCAGAAGACGAGGAAGATGTAAAGAAAGAGGAGAAATCTAAGTATGATACTGAATTGGAAGATGAGCTTACTGTCATGTTGATGCTGAACTCGGTATTTGTTCCCAAGTCGGGGAGAGATGCTATTGCTGAGCGTGAGCGACTTGAAGACGAAGAATGGGCCCTTGAGGAGTCAAGGAAGAAGAAATTGAAGGAAAGGAAGAGAGTCAAAGCAGATTGTGGTTGAGGAGATTTGGAAGGATAAAGGTTTGGATCAGGAAGCAAACATTGTTGCTGATATTGATACTGATGATGAAGTAAACGAGGCAAAGGAGTATGAAGCTTGGAAGGCAGGAGAGATTGTCCGGATCAAGAGTGACGGAGAGGACCGGGAAGCGATGTTGAAGGAGAAGGAGATTGAAAAGGTCAGAAACATGACGGACGAACCTGAAACCTGCACCACAACCAAAGCGGAAGTGGATGTTCATGCATAAATATTACCAAAAAGGTGCTTTCTTCCGGTCGGAAGCTGATGTCTCCACTACAAAGGCGGGAACAGACGGCAGCTACGCACGCCATTGTTCTGCCCCCACCTGTAGAACCCTTTTGGACATAACAAATTGCCCAAAGTCATTAAAGCACTGTAAATGTCCGGAATCATAAGGGTTAACATTGTTTACTCGAAATAAGTATTGCTAACCAAGAAGGCCCTTGTAACTTCATTCACTTGTAAGTGGCTGAGATTCGAATCTCGGGAATAGTGAATGATGAGTTCAATACTAATTTATTCTCTCATTCAGACAATTTTTCCGTCGATGCGTCGTTATGTTGATGGACATCTTTTGGCCATCGTTCCGATTGAAATGTCTGGATTGAACTTAAATTCCTTACGTATACACATCACATTCTATCGTCAAGTAAATACGTAGATCGAAAACACAAAACAAAATTACTCATGCATTGAACAAAATTTTGTCAAATGAATTGAGAGCAGGGTAATTACATACCATTTTTTGACAATTACAAACTTTTTGCCCCATCTCTCATAGAGAAGAAAACCATTTTCTTTATGTACACCACCCAACAAAAACACAAGAAATACATAATCTTATAAACCCTAAACCCTACTCTTCCAGTCTTCTCTTCTTTCCTTCCCAATTATACCTTTTTCACCATCTCCTTGTCTTTCTTTTTCGGCTTTTTATTGATTTACATATAGAAGGCAGGCCGCGGGAGGCCAAATCACATCCAAAAAAACCTCTCCTTATATCTTCAATTTATCTCCCTCTCCCCAATAAAAATTGAATAACAAAAGGATGAGCACACAGCAACCTTCTATGATTACCTCGGCTTTGGTTGTGAATAAAATGGTCGGACAAGCCGCTGGGCTGACGGACTGCCCAACAACATAGCTTGAGATCGAGTAAGCATCGCAGCCATTGATGGGGTTTGATAAGCCTGAACAAGACTTGAACCATCGGTGGAGTCACCTCTTGCTGTTGCTCGTTGCCATGAGTGTGAGCTCAATCCTGAAAGGATGTATGCTCTGCCAGATGCCTCGTACACATGCCTGCTTGCCATCCTCTCTTGCATTTCCTTGAGCTCAGCATCCAATGCTACACACAGGCGGTCCTGGGATTTTGCTGACACGGTCTCTGACAATACCCTTCGACAATTTTCAAGGGTTGAAACTGCACCAGTTAAGTCTCCCAGCTCAGCCGCTCCTCGTGCTTGAGCCATTGCCTCAGCCGCCTGGAGCCTATTACGTTGCCTGTCCACTTCTATTGACACTACTGCTTGCTCAGCTGCATCAGGTCTCTCAATTCTAACTTCTTCACTTTCTATTGTTGCCGTTTCTTTATTCAAGGGATCCTTGTAAATGCATCTCACCTTTATCAACGATGTGAGATTGCTACAAGGCTCTGTTGGGACATTAACTGAAACCAGAAAATCCCTCTCTTCATCGGCATATATATCTCCAACATCAATAACCCCCTTCCGTCCATCATCCATCACACGACTTGGGTAGCTTCCTGCTTTTACTGAACCAAGGCAGAGACTTGTGTTCACACACTCAACTACCACCTGCAGCTCTTGCACCACGACACTCAAAAGCCCCCCAATGCATTGTGCAAATGCATCCTGGATTACAGCTTCTGTCTCAATGAAAGAAAATGTTCCCCCAGATATCTCTGAAATCGAGTGCATCGATGATGCATCGTGATCTGCACCGAATCCAAATGCATGCACTGGAATCCGGAAGCCTGTGTTGTCACTGTGATAAATAGACAAAGGGAGGAGCAACTGATAATTTGGCTGAGATTGGTTAGGCCCAGAGACACTGACAGTATAAGTGTCCTGCCCATCCGACAACAGTATTATACTGGCAACAGGATTCTTTCCCCTTCGATCTTCCAATACCTTGCCACCTTTTCTTAAGCCCTCAGCAATGTTGGTCCCACCATTTGCAACCAGAGAGTTAACAGCTTGCAGTGCCTGCTGGCGTCCAGTGTCAGTCATTCGGCAGAGGGGAAAGAGGCGACGTGCTGTTGAAGAAAATGCAATAACTGAGAGTCTGTCGTTGGAGCCAAGATTCTGTATTACGAACCCCATAGCCCGTTTTAGTAATGCAAGCTTGGTTCCTGCCATGCTACCACTGGTGTCCAGCACTGTGACTAGGTCTACTGGAGCACGATGATTGTGTGAAAACTGAGGCAGACTAGAAAGATTTATGCTAGGATTTTGCCTTGTAACTGAAGTAGCAGCTTTCAGATGCACCAAAACAGTAAAATTGTCGTGAGAATTGGATTTTGAAACAGCCGTCACCTCCGGGAATGTTTTGATCTCTATCGTCCTAGCAAAATTGTCGTCTCCACCATTTTTATTGCAAGAGTTTCTCTCATCAAACACAGGTTGGTGATCTAAGGTTTCATCATCATTAAATACACCCGGCTCGTGTGCCTGATACAGTGGCACGATGTGCCGTCGGCTCAAGTCTCTTCGAGGAGGAGGTAGTCGGCGAACCATAGTCATCAAAGCATCATTTTGGGGCCAACCTACGGGACCAATAGCTGCCCTTCCAGGGGGAGGATCCAGACTAGGACCCTGCACTGGGATTTCTTTCCACTTGGCCCTACAAACTGGGCAAATTTGATTGCCATGTTTCACGTTCGATGTGATGCAATGAAAATGAAAAGAATGTGAGCATTCCGCAGTGAAAAGAGCATGGCCACCTCCTTGTTTCATCTTGGTTAAGCATATCGAACACGTTTGCTGAAAACATAAAACAAGTGTAAGAAACAAAGCATAAATAAGCCATATCAATCAAACAACATACATTATCGCACGCTGGCATCGTGGAACTTGAAAACTTATAAACAATCTCAAAGAAAATATCATATATCAACACCGCGTGACGATTCTAACACATTGAGCGATTCAACAGCATCATGCCAAGTACAAAACCAACTATGATACAAAAACTAGTCATGCAAACAAAAGGAAGGAGGAATTTTTTTTGTGGTAAAAGATGCCTTTAAATATAGGGTAGGTAAAGCGAGATGCCTTTAAACGTAGGGTAGGCAAAGCAAGTAGAATTATCACAAACAGACAAATAAAGGAGAGTGATAGATCTACTGGTAAGATGATAAAAGTCAAGGTTAGGTATCCAAGCTTGGATCTACATGCAAGGGGCATATTAGGAAAAGGATAAAAAAAATTATAATGGAACCCAATGTAAAGGTAACTAAACCTAAAAATTCTCAATTTTTTATGGTGTTCCGGAGTATCCTATATTTCGGAGTTTTTAACCGTTGGACCAAACCAAAGCTCTGAAAGGAGCCAGAGAAACCAACAAAAGGGAAATAATAAGATGCTTTATGGGACTATTTTCCCCTCTCTCTTTTTTTTTTTACTTGCTTGATGAAATTTACTGCCAGAAAGCTTGCAGATGATGAGTCAACAGATGAGGGCAGTAAATGCTTCCCCTTTTTTTTCCTCTCCATGGGAAGGAGGAAAAGGAAAGGTTTTTACCATTTAGGCAAACAAGAATGGTCCTGAATGAAAGTGACTTGTGCATTAAAATTTAACCCCACATCCTCAAAAACAGGAAAACAACATAACATTAAAGTTCACATTCATTGATTTATTTGTCTCCTCAAAATCTGCTAAAATGTGGTCTTATCAAAGACCTGATGTCTTTTGAAGCCAAGAGAATTGAGACCTGATCTGTGAATGCTCATGTAGTAAGCCATATATCAAACATTAGTATTGAATCAAACTATAAATTAAATTTCAAGTCACAGCACATAAGTTAATTAAGCAAATTAACACAGAAAAATAATATTAAAGTACAAAAAAAGTTAATTAAGCACCATACAGTATGTTAAACTACCATAGCAAAATTATTAACCATTTTGGTTAGCTGAGCTGAAATTTCTAAACCAAACACAAAGAATCCACAGAAACTTCATTTTCTCAGCATCCAAACAGAATAAACTAAAACTGATAAGAACCCATCAGTTATAAACTCAAACAAAGGAGGAAAATCAGAGACAAACCTTTGAGGATTTGCTTCCACTTCTGGAGAGCCTCAAACCATGAGAGGATGGGGTTGGAGTGGTGGGCCTGGAGGAGCCATTTGCCCAATTGGCAGGTGAAAGCAGGGCAGCATCAGACAATCTCTCAGCTGAGTCCACAGAGGAGGGAGATGAATCCTCTAGTGTTTTGGGAAGATACACACAGAGATTCAGCCCCAGTGCAAGCTTCGCTTTCCTCCATTTGCTCCCCATTTTTTAACTTGAAATGTTTCAAAGCTTAAAACCCAGAACCAAAAATCTGTGCTTTGAGCTGAGGCTCAAAGAAATTTAAGAGAGCACAAAAAAAATGACTGAAAATTTAAGCAAAACTCACGAACCCCAGATCTCAAAGTACTTCAATTAAGCTGCTTTTTTGGTCCTTTCTCCAGCTGGGAGAGAGTTCTTGGAATGAGAGAGAGGTAGTGGGCTTTAAAAAAAAAAGTTGAAATGGAACACGAAAACCGAGAGAGAGACTAGAGAGAGAGGGAGAGGAAGGTTTAAAGGAGGTGTTTAGAGCGAAAACTAGAAGAAAAGAAAAGTTGGGGTTGAATTATATTTGCAGAAAAGTGAAGCTAAATGTCAAAACAGAGCAACTGAGTCTTAGTTGTATTAGTCTTCTTCTTGTTGGTGTCCGTGGCCGCCATGAGAGAGCGAGCGAGAGAGTGAGAGAGAGAGAGTGAGAGAGTGATTTTGCTTGGTCTTAATGTGTGGGTTTATTGAGAAGATGTTGACCTTGGTTCGGTACTTTGGTGGGTTGAAATAGTAAATAGCTTAAGCTGTAGAGACCGGTAAAAGGCATAGGAGTAAAAAGCGCTTAATTGTAAAAGCACGTTTTGATTGAATAGAGGAAAGTTGGGTGCGCTTTTGTATTATCTCGCACTTTATTTTTCATCGAATTATCATTTATTGAACCACAACTTTTCTTTTTCTCTTTTTTTCCTTTTCTTTTTTCTCATTTACCGCTATGTCTTCTTTTTTCCACTGCATAACAAGAAAAAATAAAAATTATAGCTTAAAGATAAATGTTAAAGAGACTATCAAAAGTGTGACTCTTTATAAAAATTTTATCATGTCATATTTTTAGCATAATATTTTATAATATTGACACAAAAATTGACGTTAAACTGTGAGGCAATGGAGAGTCCATGAAGAGTCTCGCGTTAATAAAATCCATTTAGCATTTATCTAGCTTAAAAGTCCTAATGTATACATTTACTTGACTAGAAGGGTGACTTGGAAAATTAAATGTTTTATCTTTAGTCAATTTTAACACTATGTTTGGAGAATATAAATAAATTTGAAATTTGGACAAAAATAAGAATTTATAAATTGACATGCACTAATTTCCTTGTTTGGATTCATAAACATAGAAATTTAGAATTTCCGCGTAGAAAAAAAAACATGAAATTTGGGACCATTCCCAAATTTAAATTCTATGTAAATAACTGTTATTTTCAAATTTCTATAAGTGAGAGTTAAAAAAATAAAAAATAAAATAACTTGACCATGAGTGGCCACCACCACGGCTGCCACCATCACCACATGCCGTTGTGGCCCCTGCAACTGCCACCTCCTCCACCCATCATCACTATTGTCGCCACCACCACTACTAACTACCACATTTCATAGTTATTAGGACATAGAAATCCATCAGGTTAGGTTTGAGGTCTATTATAATCTTATACAACATCTTTAAAATATTTCACTTTGTCACATCCCAGCCCGGGCGCAACCACCTCCCGGCCCTGCTCCACCACTGTAGCACGATATTGTCCGCTTTGGGCCCCGACCACGCCCTCACGGTTTTGTTTCTGGGAACTCACGAGCAACTTCCCAGGAGGTCACCCATCATGGGAGTGCTCTAACCCCCTTCTCGCTTAACTTTGGAGTTCCTACGGAACCCGAAGCCAATGAGCTCCCAAAAGGCCTCGTGCTAGGTAGGGATGAGAATATACATTTAAGGATCACTCCCCTGGGCGATGTGGGATGTCACAACTTTCATACCTCACATACTATTTTATTTCAAAATAATACATCTGTTACATTTTCCATCAATTAATCCGTTAAGTACTGATATGGCTGCCACATTTGTGCCACATGGCTGCCAAATGTGTGCCATGTGGCAAAAATAATAATTTTTTAATTAAAAAAACCTAAATCTTCTATTAAAAAAATTCTAAAAAAAAAGCTGAATGAAACCATCTCGTGAACCCCACCCCCCAGACTAGAAACCCAAAATCCCCTCCTCCCTCGGCCCCCAAACACCTCGTCATCGATTATCCCCCTCCTCAAAATAGCTTGTCGCTAACTATTCCCCCATGACGTCCCTCACCCAAAAACCCACATCCCTCCCTCTGTACCCACCCTCACACCCCCCCCCCCCAACTCTCCTCTACACACCCCCCACTCCTTAAGTCCACACCCAATTCTCCCACTGCACGAACCCAACAATGGCAAGACGAGATCTGGGTTTTTTCTTCTTCTGGGTTGCAGGTAAGGGGATTGGGGGAAGAAGATGGGAGATGGGGGAAAGATGAACTTAAGGGGTTTTTTAATTTTAATTTTTTTTTTTTTTTTTGGTTGCAGGGGGAAGAAGATGAAGATAGGGGAGAAGACAGGAGGAAGGGGATAAGGTTTTAGGTTTAGGGGTTGCAGGGAGAAGAGAGGAGGAGGATTCAGGTATTTTATTATTATTTATAATTATTTATTTAGAAGATTTATTTATTTTTAATTAAAAAATTTATTATTTTTTCCACGTGGCACACATTTAGCAGCCACGTGACACAAATGTGACAGCCACGTCAGCACTTAACGAATTAATGGATGAAAAATGTAATGGATGTATTATTTTGAAATAAAATAGTACGTGAGGTATGAAAATGAAATGTTTTAAATATATTGTATGAGGTTGTAATAGACCTCAAACCTGAGGGGTTTCTATGCAATTTACCCTAATTATTATCTTTCATTTTATATTTAATTAATGACTCTATACACATAATAAATTCTATATTCAAATTTTATTGTTCTTTAGGTTAACCAAACAACAAAATTCACAAATTTTAGAAAATAAAATTCCATCATTTTTATTTCCTTAGTAATCTCAAATTTTCTTATCACAAAATTTGTCTTTTATTAAAAACAAAGAATTCATTTTTAATCTTTATTGGGGTAAAATAAAATGATGGTTGCTGAAAAAGAGAAATATATTTGACGGTTAAAAATTGCCTCTTATAGTTCGTAAAACAATTAACTTAAATGTCTTTATATAGAATAACCTTTGAAACCTGAAAAAAAAAAATTCAACCTACCACAGCCATGTTTTTTTTTCTCAACATTTATAAATATGTTTTTATATCTCTGTGTTTTGTTTGAATTTTTTTTTTTTTAACAATCGATATTATCTACACTAAAAAAAGAGGGTAGACTTAGCCTTACAATAGAATTGCAATAATGTGGTTCAAATTAGCCTTTGCTCGAGAATCGAATTTAAGACCTCTCACTTACAAATTAAAAGGAATACCACTAGATAATAGTACTAAGTGACGTCTTGAATTGTGTTTTCAATTTAACCGATTTTATCCACGTGTTTTAATTTGTTAACCATTTCAATCACTTGGTCGAATTTGAGTGTTAATACACATACACAAAATATTCTCGATGCCGAAGTCCTAAAACCTATCGTGTTACCTTTTTTAGCAAATTCAAGTGCGGTGGATTTGGAATGTTATCTAACATCTGTTTCCATGTATGTAGACAAATAAAGCAAAAAAGCCGTCCTCAATGATTCTTGCATGTACTCATGATCGCTCCTTTTCCAGGCTACACTACACTAACTTGCCAATCCCACTTCTGTCTTGCATTGTCAATTCAACAAGCTTTGGTTGGTAATATAGTATTCATGGCCAAATGAGAATAAATTTAAAGAGTTATTGGAACAAAAATATATTAATGCATTTTGATGGTATTTATTAGTGTTTTAGAAGTCTCTTCTTAAACGTGGGGTGGTTGGCAACCACCATGATTAATCTTTAGTCGTTTAAAAAATAAGAAAGTGCGTCTTGACCTGCTAAAGCACCCACCTAGCTTGTCTAGAACTACTTAGGCACCTCCTAGATTGCGACTCTCACTTAGATGAAAAAATTATAACTTTCATTTTGGATTTTATTTTTTAATAAAGTGTAAGAGACTTGTTGTATATTTAGATGAACAGTCATTGTATGGTTGTTCCCCATGTTTTGAATGTGTTCTAGTACTTTGTAATTTATATATCATTCTATTTTGTAATTTATGTAACGCAATACAATTATGAATTTTTTTAATAGGTAGACCTTTATTTATACGTTATATAATAAATTTAATTAAAATTAAAATAACCGCCTAAGTTGCCACTTAGACACTAGGCACTAGGCTCTTGTCGGCCGCCAAACTAGCGCCTAACGCTTTTTTGAACCTTGATATTTATATTATATATTACTATGTTAGTATTTAGCTAATATCATCATATTTAATAGATAATTTTTGCATCCCGTAAGTGGGAGCTGCACATATTCTCTTATTTGTATAACGTATTTTAATCGAATAAAATCAGCGGTCAAAACTCTTTAATTTATCTATATCATGTATAAGCATAAAGGAATGACAATACTATGCAAATATGCAGCAATATTTAGGGCTAGTGGCTGGTTGTCAAATCCCTCTTTTCTACAGTCTCTTGAAACATATCTTTTACTTTGGGTGATAAAATAACACTAAAATGTTGGGTGGATCATAATTTAATGACAAAAAGAATACCCCCATTACAAAATGTATGAATCAATTTGTATCATGAATAATGGGGTTTGGGGCCATGGCCCCCATGCTAGCTTATTATGCACCATCATGATGAATCATTGTTGGCCATGGAGTCAAATGGTGCCATTTTTCTAATCATGCATTTTTAATTTTTAATTTAATTTTTGAAAATTCTTTTTTTATTTTCCTCCACATGAGATGATGATCATGATAAGTTTGCCACACGTGCGCATCATCACAGCAGTCGTTTTGTGGGTTCCCATGTCAACCCTGTTGACATTACGACTTAGATCTTATCATCACATGAGTTGGATTTCTTTTTTGTTTTCTTTTTTCTGTATTTTCCATTACTTTTCCTTTTTATTTTGCTTTTTTTCTCTGACTTTAATGAACTTTAACTGAAAGAAGGACATCACATAAATTGGAAGAATATTACATACAAATTTCTGAATTATCCCCCAAATGAAATCTGTTATATTCCCAAATCGTTTCATTTTCCTCACTTAAAAAAATTGTTTAATTATTCTGTAGATTATTTCTACAACCAAATGGCCCTTAGATACTCGCGATTTTTACAAAAAGAGAAAGTATGTTTACTTACTTTATTTATGTATAAGAATGATATTTACTGTTTTAAAAGTTATTAAACGCATGATATATTATGAAAGAGAATACTAGATATATTTTGCGTTCTTGTTGTTGGTAAACAAATATGTCACTAGCCTTTATGCATGCACTCACGCGTGTGCAGAATGTATTGTTTGAATCATAGTGTGCGTAAATTGATAAAATGAAAATTAAATATTTGAAGTAAATGAATAATCATATATCATGCTAGGAGAAACTCCTCATAAACCAATTAAAGCAACTTAATCCACATAATAAAAACGGTCTCTATTGAATTTACATTAGGAATAGAGAAAATGATATTTAATAAACAACTTATTGAATCACATTATTACTAGCTCATTGTGAGGCTAAGCCCACCCCCTCCACCTTAGTGTAGATAATATCGTTTGTTCAAAACAAAAATCATTTAACAACTAATTTGAGGCTCGTTTGGATGTGCCTTTAAAATGACTGAAAGTATTTTTAGAGAAAAAGTTTTTGGGTTCCAAAAGTACTTTAAATGCTTTTTACAAGAAGCACCAGTTATATGTTTTTTTTTCATGAAGCACTTTAAGTGCTTTTCCAAAATTTACAAGCATTTTTACTAAGGATTGTTTCCAAAAATATTTTCACCAAAAGCGTTTTCATTCATTTTAAAAGCACTTCCAAATGAACCCTTAATCTCATTATTATCAGCGTGTGAAAGACATTTTTTATAACCGGCATTACACGCCTCTTAAGATGTTTTGAACGTGTTTAAAATAGAAAAAAAAATCATATTTAAGGATAAATTACACCATACCCCCTCAGGTTTGAGGTCTATTACAACCCCATACAACATCTTTAAAACATTTCACTTTCATACCTCAAATACTATTTTATTTCAATTTCATACATATGCTACATTTTCTATCCATTAATCCGTTAAGTGTGACGTGACTGCCAACATGGCACACCACATGGCAATAATAATAAATTTTTAATTGTGTTTGCTGACGTGGCACCCCATTCCCCCTCCCCCCCCCCCCCCACGCCTCTTCTTCTTTTCTCCCCCTGCAACCCAGAAAAGAAAGGGAAAAAAATTGTCTCCCCCCCTCCTCCTCTCTTCTCCCCCATTTTCAAAAGAAAGGGAAAAAAAAAACCCAGATCCCGTCGACCAGGTTCGTGAAGATGGTGGGTGCAGAGGGAAGAGGGAACTAGGTTGTTTTTTTTTTTTCTGGGTTGCAAGAAGGGGTTTCGGGGGAAGAAGATGAACATGGGGGAAGGAGAAGATGGGTGCGGGTGCAGGGGGAAGACGAACTTGGCTTTTTTTTTGGGGGGGGATGTTTCAGGAATTGGGATCTGGGGAAGAAAGAAGGAGAGAAGGGGGTGGAGATCTTCTTGTTGTTGCAGATGTGGTCGCTTGGGTGGGGGGGGGGGGTGGGGAGGGGGAAGGGATAGTTTCAATTTTTTTTTCTTTTTTCTTTTTCTTCTTCTTGCTGATGTGGTCGCTGGGGGGAGGGGGATGAAGGATTTCAATTTTTTCTTTCTTTCTTTCTTTCTTTCTTCTTCTTGCAGATGTGGTTGCTGGGTTCTTTTTTATTTATTTAATTTTTGGTGTAAAAATTCAGGTTAAAAAATTATTTTTTTTTCACGTGGCACACATTTGGCAGCCACGTCAGCACTTAACGGATCAATGGATGGAAAATGTAACGGATGTATGAAACTGAAATAAAATAGTACTTGAGGTATGAAAGTGAAATTTTTTAAAGATGTTGTATGAGGTTGTAATAGACCTCAAACCTAAGGGGGTATAGTATAATTTACCCAATATTTAATGAATAACTGATTGAATCACATTATTACTAACCTATTGTGAGATACTAATTATAAAAAAAAAACATGTACAAAAAATATTAATTATTAAAAAACACTATTAAAATGATGAAAATACTCCTACTACATTTAATGCATTATTTTGAGTTGTTTTAAAAAAAAATTGTTTGATGAGCATTTCTGTCCATTTATTTGTGGTGAAGCTTGTGACACCAAAACTCACTATTAATTGGGCCCTTGGCTTTACATATAAAAAGATAAGCGTGTACAATTGCACTAACTCTCCACCATTTGCTATACATGAAATTATTTAATGTTCCTTTCATGTTTTCCTTGAGCACCATGGGGCCAAATATGAAGAAAAAACAAATGGTGGGTGAATATCATCTTGCCTCCAAGAGGAGAAATTTCTCGATTTGCCACTACATTCTCTTTTCTTCCTCCCCATAATTCTTTAAGAGAAATGTTAATGGAAATCATTTATAAGGGAGGCTTTTTATAGACTCTCTGCTATTTCATATCTTTTGTATATTATTTTATAATGTTAACACAAAATTTAATTTAAATTATAAAGTGATAGAGAGTTCATGAAGCCTTCCCTCAACATTTTTTTTTAATTATATGTTGTCTACTTGTTATAACAAGAGGACGAAAAGAGAGAAATAGAAAGAAACTTTTTAAGGACAACGTTGGTTTATGTATGTCTAGACAATCACCTTGGACTGTCAATTTCTTAAAATAAAAAAATAGTAAACTATGCATGTTTAACTTTCACAGAGCAGTAAATAAATTATTTAAACAAATTTACCACCTAAAACGATGCATTCAAAGTTGCAAAACTTGTAATATTAGTATACAAAACCCTAAAGTTCCAAAACTTGTAATATATATGCGTGATGACGATGATATATGTTATTTTAAACCTTAATAATCTTGATGTTCTCGTTTCTGTTTTTTATAATAATATATGTTACTCGGTTTTCATGTGTGTTTCTGAACATACAAAACATTGGGTCGACGAACCATGCAAATCATCAACCTCTAGAATTGGCATACCGATTCAATGGTCAAAAACCGGCAGTTGGAAATATATTAGTCTATAGCTATAACCACCATTAGTTAATCAATCCACGAGAATATAGGCTATGGGCAACCATCACGAATGCGTTCTTCGAGAAGACTCGTGCTTGGAAATTACATATATGATATATACATACTCTTCTTCGAAGACTACGTACTGAGTTGACTGAGTAAGTTGTCTTAGGAAAATGTCAAAGGTTTTTCGAAAGTGATATTTTTTATGAATTCTGTCACCTTTCAGTTTAACGTCAATTCTTATTTATAAAATATGGTGCAAAAAATATGAAGTGACAAATTTTTTTATAAAAAATCTAAATTTTAAGAGAGTCTCCTTATTATTTCTCTTTATATCCATTGGCTTAACATCTATTCATGCAGTGGGGCCTTGTATTGATTGATTCTTCTCTCGTAATATTGTTTGGGGCAATGATTCATGCACACAAGTTTATTTTTACATACCTATGTTTAATTCTCTTTCACTTTATGTAATCGTTTCAAATTGAAGGGGAAAATAGTGTGAAAGGCATTTTCCTATAGTATATATTAGAAAAACAAATACTGTTGTAAAATTTTCTTAAGACACCTTTTGGTTGAGCGTAATTGTTTTAAAAGGGGAAAAGAATTTATTTATTACATTACATATGCAATATGTTGGTGGTGTTTATTTTTTTCTTTTGAATAAATGATATTATCTACACTAAAGGGGTAGGAGAGTAGATTAAACCTCACAATGGACTAGCAATAATGTGGTTCAAATTTGTTGTGAAAACTAAACTTAAGACATCGCTCTTACAAGTGAAGAGAAATTATGTTGGTGGTGTTGTAATAGGAGAATTTTG
This sequence comes from Crataegus laevigata, assembly GCA_963580275.1. Lineage (NCBI taxonomy): Eukaryota > Viridiplantae > Streptophyta > Magnoliopsida > Rosales > Rosaceae > Crataegus > Crataegus laevigata. The sequence continues at coordinate 10,397,026 of OY756951.1, forward strand.
AGGGGGGAGAAAGTATGATTCTTGAGGATTTAATTATTCCTCAAATATACCATTAAATCCTTATGAGGTTTGCCGGTGGGTGTGGCCTTGGTTGAAAACTAAAATTAGGTCAAAATATTCCCCTTCACAATATGTTTGGAATAGTATAGCTGTATAGTACAGTCACATACACAACTTTGTTCTCTCTATGCAAATACAATCTTCCATCTCTATCTCTCCAAGAGTAAATTGGGAAGTGGGATTATTGGAAGTTTGAAAATGTGAGTTGGAGAGCTGAGTGCTCAGAGAATTTGTATCTGCCATTCTCTCCATTATTTCAAGCATTTGGTAATGGTCTACTGAGGCATCAAGAATTTTCATTTGTCCAGTTGTTCTCTCTTACTCAGAAAGTAGAGGTGCTGTCGTAAAATAAAATTGAAAATATAGAATAGTCTGACTTTTTATAAGTACATGCAAGGTCCGTTAACTTTCTGTCATGAAATTCACACTCTCAAGATCTTACTCTATCTCAATCACAAGAACCTTAACGACATGACCCCTCATGGATCAGCTTCTGAAATTGAGAGTGCACACAGTAGGGACCCAAGGCATCCAAGCACCAAACACTAAATCCAAATAATCAAAAGACTTAACCATCATATAATGAGGTGAGTGGAGTTCCCTATTCCCACCACTTTATATATCACAAGATAACATATCTTTTAAAAGAAAATTAAAATGCTGTAGCTTTTTAGAATTGCAAAAGTTATTCCTCTGCCCCACAAAAGAACATCAACAAAGAACCAGGAAAGTGACCCCTTTTCATTTCACACCTCCTTTTGAGGGCACACATGCATGCCTCACACAACAAAACTTGCCCTAGCTACTGAGTGAGAACCAGAGAGAGAGAGAGAGAGAGAGAGAGAGAGAGAGGAGCAATGAAGGGCTTCCTATAGCAGTGAGTGGAGATGCATTATAACGAAGAAAGAATCCTCATAAAAACCCTTTGTGGGGAGGGTATAGGATTCCCTTTACTATATCTCTAAAATTCGCCAGACTTTCTGGGACAAGTCAACGAGAAAGCTGACCTTTTTTAATATCCAAGGGGAATAATAATCCCTCCTCTTATGGTGCTCCCCACTTGGGTAGTGAAAGTGATTAAGTGTCTTGCATTTGAAAATTCTCATATAATCATGCATCCATTGCTTAAATGACTAATAATCTCCTTCTTTCTCTCTCTTATTGTGTAAATTAAGTATTGATTAAGTTGAATTTACCGTTTGATCAACTTGATCTATGGTTCTCAGCCATCTACGAATATTTTGGCATATTAGACTTATTAAATGATCAAATTTCTAAACGCATAATGGTTCTTTATTCTCATTTTTCATAGAGTGCATACACACTGAACTTATTGTGTCGATTAAAGAATTTAGAGAATATTTATATTATATGCTACGTTTAGTTTAGTGGGGAGACACAGATTATGTAACAAAATCATAATATGCAAAGTTGAAAAATCTTTTACTTGGTAGATTGGAACATTAATTATTGCACATGCATGCTTTTCTTTTGTACTCTTTTTTTTTTTTGTCAGAAAGTAAACTTCATTAAAGATCAGGAAAAATTATAATTTGTGATCGATAGACTGAGTTCAAACAAAACACAAAATACTAAATAAACAAAGAGAGACGAGAGTAGAAAGACTCAAGCCAAAGAAGAGTTACAACTCAAGATACTATAGGAAGCTTACACACAGACTTATATGCGTAAGTTGCAAAACAAACAACAACAAAAAAACCCTGCAGAACCCAAACCACCAGCGCCGCAGTCAAATCCCCGAGGGAAGCCATCACCCCAAAATCAAGATAATTTTGATTCGGGTGTTATTTTAATTCTATACTCTCTATAATTTAGATGGAGTCTTAACCATGCATATCCACTACAGGGGAACATGTTGCCAAGCAGCTTTCCTTAATTATGACGTCACATGCATTTGATCATCAGCAAGTCAAACCTAATCCATGCATCCACTGGGGTCCTTATGTTTAAGATCATGCCTAATTTGAGTTCGTGCAAGTCGCTTTCTAACTTTTTCACTGTTTACTTTTATTTTTTTAAGCATATTCATGTATGTTGCTCTGCTTTTGTGCATGTATCATATACACATAAATAGGATATAATTTATTTGTATTTGTAATGTTATGTTTGCAGTGCATGATTGACTTGAAATTTTAATTTTACCACGTTTCAATTGGAAGAAATTTCTTGTTTTATTATACACTAGACAGTCGACATCCCATAAGAAATATAGAGATTATAAAATAATAATCTTGTTGATTCAAGAGGAAAGGGTGCTGCAACTCCTTCAGGGCTTTCAACGTACTGAAATTAAATAAGGCTAATGAGAAAATGGAGGCGTTGCCTCTCTTGACGTGCTGCAGCTGCAATTACTTGTTCAATCAACCTCTTCAGCGAACATTGTTTCACTTGCGCTATACAAATGGGGAAGAAACAGAAGATTTAGCAAATCAATAGTTTGATTTCATCTCCAAAAAGTGGCTTGTTTCGTCACAGTTAGGAAATTACATGAACAATATTATGCTTAGCTCAGAAAAAAAAAGAAGGCACCAACCTGCACAAGGTTTACCACAAGACGTGCAGTTTACACGCTCAACTTTAGCTTTATTTAGTGAATTCTCAGTGTCGATTGGTAATTCAAATATATCATGTATGATTATGTGTTTTAATTTTCTTATGTGACAGTAGATTCCTGGCTTTAGAACACTTTCCTCAATTGTAGGTAAAGTTTTGTTTGAAAAGTAAGAGCTTAGTTATTTGGTATTTTATTTTCATTTTTTATGTTGGGGGTATTTTTAGTTACATTTGAAGAGCTTTATAAGTAGGACCAATTTTTTTAAAAGGAAAATTAACGAAAAGTTCAAAAAAAAATTTCTTTTAATAAAAAGTTCTTTTTAAAGATATAGTGAATAGTACAAGAAAAAGGTACAAATGTGATTTTTCGTTAAAAGTGAATAGTACCAGAGAATATTTTGTTAAAACTCTTTTTTTTAAAAATAGGGGTGTGCCATTCACACACCTTTTACTTCTTACACACCCCTTATTAATTTCTATCCGTTTATCTTTTTCATTTCATCTGATTCGACGTGTGAAAATTAAAAATGTGTATAAGAAGTAAAAATGAGTGTTCACACCCCTTTAAATATTGTTTAAAATTTTACACCATAAAACCTTTGGGAGTAGTGGGCTTTGGTATCATTGAGTTGGGCTTGCCGCTTGCTCCCATGCCAGCTTCCATCCCCACTTTTTGAATAAAAGAAAATGTGACTTGGACTTGGTCTGGTCTAAAACTTGCAGAGGGGTCTAACCCAAGCTCATTCCCTTACCAACTGGCCTGGTCTAGCTAGCACAGTTGAAATTGGACTTTCATTTGAAGAAGAGTAAGCTTCCAGCCCAGCTCTAACCCAAAGCAAAATCAACAAAATCTTCCAATTCCAAATCAGTAGGGGATTGCTTTGCACTTTACAGATGAAAACTTTGCTGTAGCTTGGTTGGTGTTATTCACGCCCATTTTTACTTCTCACACACCGCTCTCAACTTCCAGCCGTCGAATTCAATGAATAGCACTACCCCTTAGCTTTAAGGTTGCTTCGTAATTGTCAACCTGTATAAGATTGGTTGATAAGATACTAATTCACCATAATCTACTTCAAAATTATTGGGATGTAAAAAGAAATGTTAAACCAATTTGCCCTATCCCTATGAATGACTACTCTAAAAATTGAAAAATCAAAACAATGTATGAGATCCAAGAATCTCTCTCCCTCTCCTACTCTCTTCCTCCCATTCAAACGCGTAAATCATCGGTCGGAGCCGTTGGAAATGTCAGTTGAGACTTGAGACACTTGCAACTCATTGTTTTCTAATCCCATGTCTTCAAGCCTTTGTCCAACTTAGCTCTACATGTATCCTTCCATTTTGGGAGTCAATCAAATGGTACTTATGGTTGATACGGCCATTGTGTACCACATCGGCGAGATTAATTTCCACGTATCCCAGTGATTCCTACATGATGAGATGATACAGAATCTGAGCACTGTAAAGCGTGTGGAGAAGACTAGGGCATAGAGAAAAATAAGGGAACAACGGTGTTTTTCATACCTTGGTTCGGATTAGGGCTCTGCTTTTGCTCTTGACCTCGATAAGAATCTTGTCATGCAAAGGAGGCTCATCGAGCATAAATTGAAAATCTTCATTCCAAAGTGGATTACGAGATTTCTTAATCATCTGCCAACGAAATAGAAAACAAGACTTAAGAAAATAAGTGAACAAAACCACGAGAATGCTTACAAAATTTTACTGTCACAAAAGATTGTGTAGAACATGATTAAAGTTAAATAAATAGGTAAATGGAGCCACGAGACTGATTACGAGATTTTTTCCATTGAATTTGTGGTTCATGCCTATGTTCACAAAATGTTGTTGATGATAAAAAGGAGTTGATAGTTATCAAAGTGAAGGTTCACCTTAGTTTTCTTTTCTTCTCCTCTAAAGCAAAGCAAAGCATAAGGATTGTTGTGATGCTCCCCTTCTAAGTCCTCAGCTCCCTGGATCAAAACGGATAGTACACCAGCTCCACTGAGGGACTCATCACTCTCTGATGACCTTCCACTTTCGCTTTTCCCAAAACCATCACTAGATCCATTAAGCTTACTGCTTTCTGATTTGAAGGGAACAAAAGCAAGCTCCACCACAATTTGCCCCCTATGCTTCTTGTTTTGAGGATCATTGATATTTGTGTTCTTGACCAAATCTAGCACAAATTCCTTTCTCACACCGGGTGTTAGTACTTTTAAGGGAACTACCTGCATTCCCAATTTGTCATGTCTGCCAACCTGTGAACACAAAAGACCATCAAAACCTGAAATTGAACCTTGTTCACAAATTCAGAAACTAACAAACACAATCTTTCATCTAAACCTCACCTCAGACTCAGAGAAGATTTAAGAATAAATTATGGAGACACGCTAATGACCAATACCAACGGAGAAAAGGTATTGATTTTAGTCTTATTCAGTAGAAGTTTGTAGAAGCTTATTAACGACCAATTTAGCAAGAACTAGTATAATGAACTCTGATGATATTGGGAAACTATTGTTCCATGAATATGCTTTCAAACACACATTTGAGACCTAAGAGCTTGAGGACCAATACTGATAAACCAAGACATCCCTTCTGATACCCTTTTATCAAAGGACACGGCAACATCATTAACAAACTTCATATTCCTTAGCAGTTAGCATTAAGCAGAGATCAACACTAATGAGGGTTCACACACTACAGAAGAATTGCAAGAAATAACAAAATCAAACGGATTAAATATTAAAATTTAATAATTTAGTATTTGAGCCAAAAGAAACAGCTGAGGGGAAAACCTTGTCCCAGTCATAGAGTTGTAACTCAAGAGCTTGAGTTTGAGGGTCCTTCACAAGAAGCTTGAACTGCTCATTCCACTCAGGATTCAACTTATTCATCTTGATACTGGTTTGCTTTGCTGGCAACCTATCTTCAGTGAGGGTTAGTTTGACGTAAGGATCGGAACTTCCCAAGATGTCCATCTTCAAAAGCTTCAGTGCTCGAATAACCTTTACGTGAAGGATCCCTACAGGCTTCTTGGCCACTCTGTTGAAAGATTTAAAGGGAAAATCATTTTTGTGAAACAAAAAGATTTTTGAAATGGATATAAGTAAAACAAAATATAGACTCAATAAATTTTAGGTGAAAAGAACGAGCTAGATGTGCCAAGGCCAGCTGCGCCATCTCATAGTTACTCACACTGAAGCATCAAGAACAGGTATTTCTAGTGTTTGAGGCCATAGATAGAGGCTTGCGACTTGTTTTTTGATGGTCTCCTGCAAACACGTAGATGATTAGTTAAATCAAATCAAACCAACATCTACACATGCATAAATCATCTGCACAGCTATCCAAAACTCATCCAACGTATAATCACAATCCTACCCAGAAAAGATTTACTGGTGAAGCACCTGAACAAACCAATAAAGGCCTGGTATGGCCATGATGTCCCCTCCCAATACCTTAATTCCAAAATCGACATGTGGCTGCAAATAAATTGAAAAAAAAAAAAAATCATCTCAAACTAAATCAGTCAGAAAAAATGCAATCCAAAATAAAAAGTGAAAAAAAATAAAAGAAAAGTTAGCTCTTCTGAGACCTTCTCCAATAAAGACACCACAATGCTTGCAAAACACGGAAAAGTCGGCACTAGAGGTTTCAGAGTTACTCGTGGTGCTGCAAATACTTGCAAATCCACTAACTGAGAATAACAAAAATCAGTATTCTAAAAAGAATGCATCAAGCACAGTATCATATAAAAATACAGATTCTTCCCCTAAAGGATTTTGCTTTGATTTGTTACCTGAACTGTAATTCTTAGAGACAACAACTTCAACATCAGAACTATGTTGGGATTGCCAGCCCACCTAAATGCCGGTTCCATGACTAATTCATTCTCATTAGTCTCATAAACTTTTAGACCTGTAAGATTCAAAAGTAACCAAAATATATCATAATAAATCTTGAAGGGTTAATGCATAAACCAAAATATTGTTTTAAATTTTAACCATGATTTGCACATGTTATGCGCATATCCTTTTAGTTCCGCGTTGACTGATGTGAAATAAACAGAAAATATGCATACAAAACAAGGAAGAACTGTCACTTATGAATCAATGGAAGTGGTGCCCTAAACTTCTGTAGACTCATTGTCATCGCATTTCAAATTTAACGAAGAGCATTAGAAAGTGCTAGATAAGAAAATCAAAATGCCTTTTGCACTCGGAAAATAATAAGCATTTATGATTAAGTTATCAAAGTGAGTAGGCTAACCATAAATTATGGGTGGCAGATTTCCAAGACTCAACTTGTCAAATTCAACATCCTCAATGTGATACTTCCCTATGCACTCAGCAAAGATAGGTTTTGCCATGCTTCTTATTGTAGAACAAATTGCCTGCACAATAAATAAACAGTCTCTCAAAAAGCAGTGCAAAAGAATACAACTGTTAACCAGATTATCACCTTGTCAAGGTAAGGCCACATGTCAACGAGAAACTTGTTTAACCAGTCAACCTGCACAGTGATGCGTATAATCAACATAGAGGTGAGGTGTTAGCAGGAGTGAGAGAAAGAAAGGGCAAAGGCTCAATGTAATAAGAATGAGAGGAGACACTAACTCGTTCATAGTCGGAAAATTTAACCCACATTGGTATTTCAGGTAGAAGACCTTGCAAAGTACTAGAATCTAATTCGTGTAGCGGCCTGATAATTGGATCCTGCAACATTAAGTACGTTGAGCACTATACACGCTTAACACTTCACAGTACTTTTGTTTAGCAGTGTTCGATGTTCATCGACTCAAAAGTCATACATCAACCTCTTAGTCACAATCAAAGATTCAAGAGGGGAAAGCAGGGGAGGTGAAGTTAATTTAGTTACAGGAAGGATGAAAAGTTCACGTGATGGCTTATTGGTTGCAGAAGAAAGAACAAAAGGGTAACCTTTACCAATTAGTTTTCTTTTGAATCAGCATAAACTCTCTCTCAAATAATTGAAGACATAAGCTCAAAATCCAAACATAACATTAAAATTGGAATTGAAGATTTCCCAGTTTCTTCTGAAATCCAGAAATTCATAAGAGATGCAGGTGATACTGAATGCAATCAAATCCATGCAAGACTGCAAATCAAACCAGTTGTTAATCCAAAATCTCTAAACACAAAATGGTCAATTAATTAAGCAAACACCATGAGCATAAAAAAAAAATTTAAAAAAAAACCCAGAAATCAAAAGCTTCCAAAAATCAAAAGCTTCAAATAGTAAAAGATTTTACCTTCACTTCCTCAGGCTCTGAATAGATGAAAAGATAGAAACCCACCAAGAGTCCCACCAGACTTCCAATGCCAAAGCCGATGAATCCCAAGAAAGTGCTTAAAACTCCCATCTTTTTCCTCAGCTACTTCAGGAAGCTGAAGAACCAAAAGAAGAAGTCTAATCCATTTTAATACCCAGTAAGATTTAAAAGCGATAGGTTGTTTTTTAAGTGAAAAATACAGTGTCTGAGAGTGAAAAGAGCGCCAAAACAAACAGAGAGTCACACGCGGTGTTGTTTCACCTTAAAATTACTCTGGCTTTCTTCTTCAGAGTTTGAAACTTTGAATTTCTTCTTCAGAGTTTGAAACTTTGAATTTGTTTTGTTTCTTTTCTTTGCCTCGAAGGAAACGGCCCTTTGCCTGATCACCAACGCCTCTCATTAGTCACTACGTGTACATGTAACTCCTGACTCAACATGATTACTGGTTTTTAAGTTCTCCATGTGGGAAATGACATTGTGCCCACCCTTGCCAATTCAAAATTTGTATAATGGAAAGGGAGCAAAGGTCTAGAACTCCTACCCTTTGTTCGAATTTGAACTCTCACAGATGCATTTTTAGGCACCATAGAGTTGGTAATTAGAAAAAAAAGGTTGTTTCTATCGTAAAACAACGGTACGCTAAAGTAAATCATCACCAAAGTAGATCTAATGATTCCAAAAAATGCATTAGTAAGAATTAGAAGTCAAGTTAGAAGTCAGTTTCTATTAAATCAACTCATTGCGCTCATTTTCCATTAGATCAACTCATTTGGGTTAATGTGGGAGATATTTTTAAGTGGGATGAGCTATCCTTATTAATTAGGCATGATTAAAATATCTGGTATTCTATCAACCTACCTAAACAACTTGTCCTCCTTACGATGAAAGCTTGTGACCCAAAAAAGACCCAAATTTATGTGTAATACTAATAAGAAGGTGTATATTATTTCCTGAATATTTTAAAAGGATATTGTTCATACTTCAAAGGAAAATAGATAAAAATATCGTCATAAAAATGATATAATATGTATGTATTTGTTTAGGATATCAAAACCACTTAATACAATTGTTTTGGGACCATATGGTCATTTGCTTTACTTGAAATGCTATGGATTAAGTACAACTAAACCTTGATATATCTTTGGAGAAATAAAAAAATTGCTAATATAAGTGAATACATCCAACACCAAGAAAAACCAACAAAGAAAATGTAGGACATGGATTTCCATTCGGTTTTCAGCCAAATAATGGTTTCTGAGAGTGGTATAACTCATCACTTTGGTCCCTGAGATTGAAAATCAATAAATGTGGTCCTTGAGTTTGTCCACTGTCAATTATTTTAGTTTTTCAGTGAAAAATCTGTGTTAAATAGGGACAAAAATGATAAAAACACTCTTAATTTAATAAATGATGTGCCAAAATGATTTTAAAAAAGTTGAGGGTATTTTTGTAAAGTTCGGTCTTTTTTTAACAATTTTTTTTATCGAATGACCAAAATAATTAATAATGGACAACTCGAGACAAGTTCTATTGATTTTAACTCTCATGAACTAAAGTGAAGAATTATATTAATAATCATTTTGACTAAAAAACTTAATAATAAAACACAAAGGCCTCGTTTGGTAGCCCGTATAAGGGATCGGATAGGATAATTAATACGATTCCAAGTGTTTGGTGCAATTCAGTACTAAATAGTACCCGTATTACTTATACAGGGCCCACACGTTTATCCGGTGTATGCCCGTTTATTTATCCTTCCAAAAACCTTTGTATAATTAGTCGGTTCCGTCCAGTCTTGCTCCATCGCTCTCACTCTCTCACATCGTTCTGCTAGGTCGTTGCCGTTGCCATCACCAATCCCAGATTTTTCTTCTCCTTCGTCTTCCCTCTCTCCTCACACCCACTTCCAAAGCCATGGCTGAAAGAAGAAATAATTCTCAACAGGGTCTCTCTCAAAGAATCCCAAGTCGACTTGGTTCGAAAGAAAATCAAGATGTTGTATCTTCTTCTTCCTCTTTCACTCCACGGCCTTCGCCCTCCTCTTCAGTTTCTCGTCGTGGTACCCGCACGAGTTTGCATGTCGCCGGTCCTGGGGATTTTTTGGTTGCAGAACTTTTATGAGTTTTTAGCTTAATTGTTCCCTGATTTTGTTGATGTGTGGTGGGTAAGCTCAAAATTGGGTGAGATTTCATCTGGGTCTTTGATTTCAATGGATTAGAAACTCAAAGTTGGGGTTTTTATTTTATATGGGTTTTTGGCTGCACTAATTCCCCTCTAAAGCATGGAATTTCTGCTTCAATGTCGTCATTTTGTTGGGTTTCTTGTTGCTGCCTTTGTGGTGGGGTTTGGTTCAGGAGAGCAAACGAAGAAGAAGAAGGGAGAGAGAGGGAGGGATTTGGGGGTGCAACGGAGAGAGGGGAACAAAAGAGATGATTTCAGTTTTTTGTTAATTTTATTTTAAGTTTAATTCTCCGGTATAATACCAAACACAGTATAAATAATACGGTCATTAATCTGATACTGCACCAAACGCCTGACTAATTTAGTCAATACTATCCGGTGACTATTTATCCTATCCGACGAAAATAGTCAATACAATCCGAGCTGCCAAACGAGGCCAAAGCTTAACCTGCCCGGAAGGACAGAAAACTAAGGCTTTAATATTTGGAGATTGTTTGCGAGTGCTCGAATATTACGTGTTTTGGAATATTACATACATTTTGATTATTTTCCAACAAAAATAGAATATTACATAATCGTCTTAACATGTTCTGTTTACAATGTTGCTTGATGGGTTGGCAAAACATTAAATTTTAATTAAAATTAATATAATATGTCTGTGAGTACAACTGAAGGAATCTTTTAGTTTTAAATACGTACCTAGGAAAACTGCCAAGGAACAACAAAATATATATGTAATTTTGATTTTATTAGCTATTCATATGCGTGTTTTGTGAAATTTTAATTAGAAATTCTTTTGGGCAAACCTAACATCTGGTTTTCTTCTCCTTTGTTTAAGCTTCTTTGTCATCCTTTTTTCTTAAATAATGGCTTTGATGAATAATGTTCCCTTATTATAAATTACAATGCTCTAAGTACCGGAGAGATTTTTAAGTGTGTGGAGAATACGGTCCGATATATTAGGTGTATTATATTATATTTAATATACTGAACCGTATTTTTGGCATGTTGAAAAATTTCTCATTAGTACCCGAGTCAAAGATGATTAACACACTTAACACAGTTTTCTATATTAAATAAATATTAGAATTGCTAGATCCTAGATATAAGAATGTGTTCACACCGGCTTTTCCAATGTCTTTGTTTGCTGTAACTCGTATCTGCAGATGCAACCTGGGCAGCCAAAAAATAATAGACTTGTTTACTGGTGAAATACGTATGTATTTGTATATTAACAATTAATAAAAATATTTTCCTGTACAAAAAAAAAAGGAAAATTGTTACTTAATTTATTAAAACAGCAGGATTTTTTTTGTTTTTTTGTTTTTTGAATTCGCATACATTTTTGTATATTAACACTCTTCTAAATTCACAGCTTCAGCCTTAATGTGAGCAAGCAAATCCACCTTACCCTCTCTATTTCTGAGCTTTGCATCCAAAGATAAGGAGTTCGTGGCATAAATCACCATGAATGTTTAGACTCCCTAGTATTGTGCAGGACTTGAACTTTTACCTCACCCATGAAATTTCCAATGGTCATCCTGCAAAGTGGTAAGTCATAGATGATCGAAGAGTTCGACTTGCGCTTTCACTCAAGATTACTGTAGCGTTGCATTTTCCATTCCTCAAATCATCTTCCAGCTAATTTCAACATGTATCACTCCATTTTTTGAATTGATTAAGTGGTATTTGTGGTTGATCCGGCCATTGTGCACAACGTCTCTTAGATTGATTTCTACATGTCCCAACGATTCCTAATGATAACAATCGACAGAAAATCATAAGTTAAAATGTTGTCAACTGTGAGCAGAGATTACTTGTTTACTAGTACTAGTTGTGTAAACGAAAGTATAATGGTTGAACTATTTCACACCTTCATTCGGAAACTAATGCCGGTCCTCTTGCTCACAACCTCAATATGAACTTTCTCATTCAAAGGTGGCTCATCAAGCATGAAAGGGAATTCCTCGTTCCAACGTGGATCGCGAGTTTTTCGAAGCATCTGAAGAAACCAAATTCTATCATACTGTTACCAGAAAGATTGTACATTGCTGCTAACCAGAGACTAAAACCAAAACTTACATGTGTTTTCTTCTGTTCTCCTCTAAATAGGAGGATGGCATAAGGATTGTTGTGGCACTTCCCTTCCACATTTTCGGCTCCTTGAATAATAACCGATAGTAAACCTGCTCCGCCTAGGGTTGCCCCATGTGATGACATCGACATATCAATTCCGCTTTCATTTCTCCTATGCGCTGCATCAATAGGTCCACTAAATCTGCTTTTGTCTTCTTTGAAGGGCACAAAAGTTAGCTCCACCACAAGCTGCCCTCTTTGCTTCTTGTTTGGACTATTGCTAATATTCATGTCCTTGAGCAAGTCAAGTTTAAATTCTTTCGTCTCATGGGGTGTAAGTTGTTTGAGAGCAACTAACTGCATTCCTATCCTATCATGCCCACCAACCTGCAGGAAGAGCAAAATTGAATGATCAGAGACAACCATACATCTAAAATATAACTACGATATTTTTTTGCTTCCAGTAATCCTATATTTTGAAAAAAGTAAGTAGGAACCTTGTCCCAGTCAAAGACTTGTAACCGAAGAATTTGGGTCTTAGGATCCTTCACAAGAAGCTTGAACTTCTCGTTCCACTCAGGGTTCAGGTTTTTCTTCTTGATAGTTGTTCTCTTTGCTGGTAGCCCATCTCCAGTCAGGCTGAGCTTGACATAAGGATCGGATGATCCTAAGATATCCTTCTTCAAGAGTTTAACCGCATGAACAACATTCACGCGTAGTATTCCCACCGGCTTCTTTACAGCCACTCTGTATAAATGAAAAAAATCATAAAATGCAGACAAGTGACCAAAGCAGAAAGCTGTATCATCTCAAATTAACTTACGTTGAAACGTCAAGGATAGGTATTTCAAGCGTCCGAGGCCAGAGGTAGAGGCTTGCAACTTGCTTTTTAATAGTCTCCTGCAGGAAATTATGTCATAGTTGATTCAAATCCAACCAACCATTTAATTGTCAGACAATTAGATAAAATCCCAACTTCAACACGAAAGTATTACCAGTGCAGCACCTGAACAAAACGATAGAGGCCCGGTATAGACATGATATCGGCTCCCAATATATTCATTCCAAAATCTATATGAGGCTGCAGATAGTTAAGAGAAATTTAGCATACAAAACAGATCTTATTTGTCCAACCTTTTTAAGGCACGAAAAGAAATATGCGTTAACTGGTGTCTTCTGCACACCTTCTCCATCAAAGACACCACAATGTTTGCAAAACATGGAAAGGAAGGCACAAGCGGTTTGAAAGCTATCCTCGGCGCTAAATATACTTGTAGATCTACTAACTGAAATGAATTTTGGTCAAGTTTCTGAACAAATTCATCCACATTGAGAAAACAAATTACAAAAGTCTTGTTCCTCTGTCAAAAAATGTTTCTTTAGGTTCTTCTTACCTGAATTGTAATTCGTAAAGACAGAACTTTTAACACCAAAATTATGTTGGGATTTCCAGCCCATTTTATTGATGGTTCCATGATTAATTCCTTCTCGTTCGTCTCAAAGACCTCTAAACCTGAAACGTTATAAATATAAATAAATCATAACACCAGATGGACAAGGAAATGATGTTTTTTTGCTACTAGAACTGTACTTTTCCTCTCTGATGTATACATTTATGCATCAATATGTTTTCTTGGTCATAAGCTTAGCTCAAACTTTCTTGAAATTTGGATATTATATATCGTGTCTTTCTTTCTTTCTTGTTGGGAGCATTCAGTTATGTGGCCAAATACTGAGACTTCGGTAATCAGCAGGTCTGACATAGACTGATTGAATATTCGTCCCTCCTTTAAAAAATTACAATGATTTTTACAGCAAGTATGCATAACTATTTCTGGATTTTAAGTTATTGTTCAAGGGGGTTCTTCAAGACTGAAAATACTTCAGAAGAGAACAGAAAGTACTGATCTATAAAACTGAAAACTATTTGTGCACACCAATTACGCAGTAAACCGAATTAGAAATTGCTGTGACCAAACTCACCGTTAAGAATAGGAGGAAGAGTTCCCATATCTATTCTCTCAAACTCAATTGATTCAATCTGAAACTTTCCAGTGTACTCATCAAATATAGGTTGAGCCACGCTTCTTATTGTTCCCGCAATTTCCTATCAATAATGTTAAAATCATATATCAAAATTACAACATTAATAACAACAATCAAAAGGGATTCGAAATGACCAAAGATTAGAATATCACCTTCTCAAGGTAAGGCCATAAGTATGCAATAAATTTATTCAACCAGTCTACCTGCAAAGTTGTGAAAATAACCAATACATAATGAATAAAGATATAGCTTAGAAGCAAGAGAAACGATCCTAGAAGTTTGATACGGAGGAGATTGGAAGGGGATACTAACTCTATGATAATTAGGGTTCTTCACCCACAGTGGAATTTCAGAAAGAAGATCTTGAAAGGCCAATTCATCTAAATCATAAAGTGGCCTGCAAACTGGATCCTGCATAGTATGTCAAGTTACTGTAAGCAAATGCAGACATGGTTGGCATAATTGAACTTTCTTCGGTTTATAATCTTAGTCGTACTTTAATTTACTATTACACATCAGAATTTAATTTGATTGGATTCTTTGAAGTAGTTTACTGAGAAATCGATGTTTAAGAATTTAATAATTGCTAGCGAAACAATCGTACTCATATTTAGAATGAAAAGTTAAAAAGTTTAAAGTTATTATAATTCCCCTAAACAAACATAAGAATCCGAGTGTAAACATCCACATTACGAAACTATCCTCCCAGTGAGTTTAGCTGCTTGTTTCTCAACTTTCAAAAAGAACCATTAATTCCATTACAGTCTCACAACAGATGATAATATAAATTGAAAAACTGAGTGAAAATAAACCCAGGATGAGAGCTTCACAACATTTTAAATTAAGACTAAGCTGGTGAAATAAAGAAAAAAAAACAATTAGACATCTACAAGGGGCTTGTATCTCTGTTGGTTGCGAGCATTCACCCCGGCATTCGAGTTCCTAAGTTTGATTGCACCTCCCCGGATATTGCTTGTATAAAAAGAAACGATTAAATCTTTGCTTTCCATTTGAACCTTCCCATGGAAAATAAAAGCATGATCAAGAATATACAATTTGCATTGCCAATCTGGAAAAATCAAAATCTGGCTGGAAACCAGCTAAAAGTCAATTTGAAAAGAAAGTAAATTATCCAAGAGATGCAAATAATTTATCCAGTATAAATCTTTGCGATTATCAATACATGAATGATCAAACAAAGAACAATAAGGAAATGGATTTACCTCAACTTCTGTGGGATTTGAATAAACAAAAAGGAAAAACCCCAGCAAGAGTCCAAGAGGAATTCCAATTCCAAAACCAAGAATTCCCAATAAACTGCTCACAAATCCCATCTTCTAAAGCCTCCCAAAAACTCAGAGAACCGACATGCATGAATGGCAATTGGCACCTGAACCACCGGAAACTTTCCCAGCAAACAAAACTGGCTCCAGCGATGGATTCTAAGGAGAGAATGCGCTGATCAGAAGCGTTTCGAATAAACTCCACAACTCAAACCGCCAAAACAGAAGAAACTTCTGAACTAGTTCAAAACATCCACTGTTGTAACAAAACTGCTCCTCCAAATAGACTATGAAATGACCTAATTATCCAATGTCGTGTTTGTTATATCTTGTATATGTTACAGCTTGAAGGCCACGTAAACCCTCAAAGTGTATATATGGATGAGCTAAATTTTCATTTTCTTTTATGGCAATTATTATACGGGTTGTGGGTTGTTTTCAGGCTGTCGAATATTCTATTGGTTTTTTTGTTTTTGTAAAAGAATTCTATTGGTTTGAGTCTTTTAGATTTATGTAGAAAATCACAATTGAAGAAATTAGAATCCATTGTTGTAGGCTTATTTGATTTAACGATCTTAGGGTTTAGAGAGAGGGGGTCGGCGGCAATTAGAGAGGAGAGAGTGATTTAATTGTGAGGTGTGTTTGTATCACCTCATTGTGCCTCTTAATAGGTAATCAACTCCTAATATAAATATAAGATACATTCCCATATTGACACACCGACCCAAAAATCAAGGCGTGCTGGCCATCACGTGAGAGTGACGTAGCCAAGTGCGCTGTGCGGAAGCACTAGAGTGAAAAATGTGAGGAAATAAAAAAAAAATCAAACAAAATAATTTACAATAAAAGATAAGTGATAGTGATAAAGACGGAAGCATAAAACACAACGTCAAGATTCAAAATCCTAGGTACAATCCAAATAAACAAGTATTGAAAACGATAACCAAAGAAATCCTACATGAATGGTGCTCGTTTGGTACGCAGATGGGACGGGACGGAACAGGATGGGACGGGACGAGACGGGACGGAACACGACGGGACGGATGTTGTAAATTTTGAAAAAGACAAAGGGCATTGTTGTCCTAAAATGTTAAAAATTTCTGTCCCACAGACGTGGAACAACCCCATTCCATGGGGGGGAGGTGGAACCAAAAATCATCCAAAACTTGTCCCGTGGAACGCCTCGTTCCACTCGTTTTAGGCGTACCAAACGCGGGACGGAACACCTCGTCCCGTCCCGTCCCGCGTACCAAACGCACCCTATCAGAACTGCCTTGATGCCTCGTTTGCCACCGACGTCACTGCTACCTAAAACCTGGAGAGGCACAAAACAGAAAACATGAGTGGGCAAAAACAAAGCTTTTCCAAAACCGTTTCAATATCAAAGTAGTAATCCCTCTCTGTAAAACCCGTATACTTTCCCAAAAAATATCATACGTACTCGAATATCAAATCATACTGAAAAACGATAAATCTCAAATATGCCATGTTTGAAAACGCCGTGTCGAAATATCAAACCAAACAGAATAAGCATCAAGCAGGTGAGATAAATCAAAGCATAATATGCCGGCAATATCAATACGTCAGTCGGAGTCACCTAACGTGACCTGTACGGCTGAATCTATAACTCCTCAACCAAATCCTGCACACGAGTCGGAACCACCTATAGTGGTCTGTACAACAGGCTGGGTGTATAAATACGTTCAATGCTACGATCACGTGAAGGCTGTGCGATGAATCGTAAGTCACCTACGAGTTGGAACCACCTATAGTGGTTATAGTGCGAGAGGTGAACGATCACGTGAAGGCTAGGCCTTACTCTGGCGAAGCACAAACACCGGGGTGCAGGAATATGAGCTATATCTCAATCTCATCATCATCACAACTATCATTAACAATATACTCACTTGACTTACTTGAGCGTCGACGACACCAATCCATAACCAACATAAATCATAATGTACAATAACGATATTCGACATGTCAATTCAATTATAAAACCATTTAAAACATATTATCTGGGAAAATATCAAATATATATATACTGAAACAAAAGCCCACTCACTGATACGTAGAAAGGTCGTAGCCCCCGAGCCTGGCATGGCTGCGCTTGTCCTCTGGATAGGCCTCATCTATATGCGAAACAACTACAAAACCGTCAATTAAACGCACATAACCAACCTTAGGTAATAACTTCTCATACATTGCTCAATTAGGCTGTTTGAATATACCAACATGCACTACTCGATCCCACGAACACCCCCATATTTTTAGAAAAACATTTCGATCACCCACGTGCCACCCACGTGCCACCCACGTGCAGGCACGTGCCTAGCACACGGACGAAACAGTTAACGCCGTAAGGAATATTCCGTTAAAAATAACATATTCTGTTAAATCTAACTTGACACCGTTAGAATATTCCGTCAAATTTGATGGAATGTTCGTCTTCTCCTTCCTTGAGTCACCGGAATCCGGCGTCGGCCACCACTGCTTTGCCAGATTCTGGAAAAACTTCAAACTCGGTTTTCTCACTCATTTTACAACCAATTTTCATGAAATTAACACCAAAATGAAGCTTAGGACTAGAGGAAGAATTTTATACCTTTTAAAGCCCAAAACACAATGAAATCTAGCCGGAGAAAAACTAAGGAATTTGGCCAAAACTCGAACTCACGATCCTAACGTCCAAAAACCAGCACGCTTGCTCTCTAAGCTTCGTGAGAAGGTTCTAAGACTCCCTGTAATCTTAGAATCTCCTAAAACTCTCTAGTTTACGAGCACATGAACAGTACCATCAAATGTGCTCTCGGGTTCACAGGGTTTTCAAGGGATTTCTACTAAACTGGGGGTATGGTTGAACTCGCCAACTTGTAAGGAAGATGATGAAGCTATTGGTAACTTCGATCTGTGACTAAAGGTGCACGGTGAGGTTCATCCGTACACAATTGGTAACAATGGAAGAAGGCTCGAGAAGAGAGAGAGAGAGAGAGAAAAAAAAATGGAAATAGGTGTGCACGTGTGCGTGTGTGGGTGTGTGTGTTATTTAGTTATCAACCAATTATCACCCAACCAAACCAAAAACAACCAATTTCCATTTGGTTCCAAAAATATGGGAACAACCCAATTTGCCCAAAAACGTAGCCCAATCACACACACCCCACATACAAGGGCAAAAAGGTCATTTGACTTTGCCGCTAAAATATCTCGGGACGGGCTGTCATAACCTACCCCCTTAAGAAAATTTTGTCCTCGAAATTTATACAATAAGCACAATCCACTAATATTCATAAAACAGGAATGGATACATTTCTCTCATCCATTCCTCGGTCTCCCAGGTGGCCTCCTCCACCGAGTGGTTTCTCCACAAAACCTTTACTAAGCGCACTGTCCTTATCTTTCTAGTCTAAAATAGTCACCGGCTCCTCCTCGTAAGTCAAATCAGGATTAATCTCTAACGGCTGCGGAGGTAAAACATGAGATGGATCTGAGATATAGTGGCGAAGCATTGAAACGTGAAACACATCGTGCACTTTAGACAACTCCGGAGGCAACTCAAGTCTATATGCCACTTTGCCAATTCGCTTAGTGATCTAGTACAGTCCGATATGCCTGGGACTCAACTTCCCCTTTTTCCCGAACCGTACAATGCCTTTCCATGGCGACAGCTTAAAAAATACCCAATCATCTACCTTATAGGTCCGATCAGTGGCATGTCTATCCGCTAAGCTATTCTAGCAATCTTGGGCAGCTTTCAGGTTAGACTTAATCACCTGAATATTCTGTGTAGTCATATCCACTATCTCAGGGCCCTCCAAAACTCTTTCACCGACCTCTGACCAACACAACGGTGTACGATAGGATTTACCATATAACGCCTCGAAAAGGGACATACCAATGCTCGAGTGATAGCTATTATTGTAGGCAAATTCCATCAGATCCAAGCGTTTATGCCATGCATTGCCAAACTGTAGTATGGAAGATCTCAACATATCTTCAAGCGTCTGAATGGTCCTCTCAGATTGTCCATCTGTTTAAAGATGATATGTCGTTCTAAACAGTAATCTCGAACCCAAAGCTTCTTGAAATGCTATCCAAAACTTGGAAGTGAATCTCGGATCTCGATCAAAGACAATGCTAACTGGTACACCATGATATTTAACAATCTTTGACACAAAGAGCTCAGCTAAACGATTTAAGGAAAACTTATCTCGAACCGAAATAAAATGTGCAGACTTTATGAGCCGATCCACTACTACCCAAATGCCATCATAACCGTTCTGTGTACGGGGTAGCTTATATACAAAATTCATGGTAATATCTTCCTATTTCCACTGTGAAACGGGAAGTGGCTGCATCCGTCCAAACGGCTTCTTCCTCTCGGTTTTAACCTGCTGGCACACAATACATCTGCTCACATGCTCAGCAATCTCTCTTTTCATACCTGGCCAATAATAGAATGGTTGAATGGTATGATACATTTTAGTACTATCTGGATGCATTGTGTGGGCCGAAACGTGCGCCTCATCAAGAATAGCCTTCTTTAACTTTGCATTGTCCGGTACATACATTTTACCCTCTTACATGAGCATGCCGTTTGTTTCTCGAATCTGAAAATCTTTTTTTTTCCTGTCATTTCTTAATTGAATCAGCTTCTGGGTTTCTTCGTCATCTATTTGATCCTCGAGTATACGGTCAATCAAGATCGGCCTGACTTGAAAGTGAGCAAGCAAGGCTTCCTCTCAATTCGCTACCTCTGGATTTTCTAGCTCTAACTCCACTCCAGTTGATCTCAGCTCAACAAAAAGAGGAACATGACTCGCATGAAAAATATTAATTCTACCCTGAGACTTTCTGCTAAGTGCATCAGCCACCACGTTTGCATGACCCGGGTGATACTTGATCGTGTAATCATAATCACTCAGCAGCTCTATCCACCTCTGCTGATGAAGGTTCAAATCTCTCTGAGTAAACAAATACTGAAGACTCTTGTGATTCGTGAAGATCTTACATCTCTCACCATAGAGATAATGTCTCCAAATCTTTAATGCAAATACGGTCACAGCTAACTCAAGATCATGCGTTGGATAGTTCATCTCATGAGGCTTCAACTGTCTTGAAGCATAAGCGATCACCCGACCATGTTGCATCAGCACGCAACCCAAGCCATTCAACGAAGCATCACTGTAGATCTCAAAGTTACCACTGTCATCCAGAAGTGCTAACACCAGTGCATGAGTGAGACAGTACTTCAATTGTTGAAAACTCTGCTCGCAACTATCGTCCCACTCGAATCTAACATTCTTTCTGGTTAGCCTCATAAGTGGTAACGCAATAACTGAGAAGTCTTGAACAAACCGTTTGTAGCCTGCTAAACCAAGGAAACTCCGTACCTCAGAGACGGTTTGTGCTGTTCCCAATGGGGATCCATCTGGATACCTTAAGTTGAAATAACGTGTCCCAATAATGCCACTTGGTCTAACTAGAATTGACATTTGCTGAACTTTGCATATAACCGATGCTCCTTCAGCTTTTTCAACACCAACGTAAGATGTCGCAAATGCTCTGCTTTTGACTTTAAGTAGACTAAAATGTCGTCAATGAAGACAATGACAAACTGGTCTAAGTACTGTTGAAATACCCGGTTCATCAAGTCCATGAAGGCAGCATGTGCGTTAGTCAACCCAAACGGCATCACTAAGAACTCATAATGACCATATCGGGTTCTAAACACTGTCTTAGGGACATCTTTACTCTTAATCTTCAGCTGATAGTAGCCAAACCGCAAGTCGATCTTCGAGAACATACAAGCTCCTCGCAGCTGATCAAACAAATCGTCAATACGTGGCAACGGATAACAATTCTTAATTAGTTCTTAATCGTCACCCGATTCAGTTGCTGGTAGTCTATACACAGCCTTAAGGTACCATCATTCTTTCGTACGAACAAGACTGGAGCTCCCTAAGGCGAAGTACTAGGCTGTATAAATCATTTATCCAATAACTCCTGTAATTGAATTTCCAGCTCTCGCAACTCAGTAGGAGCCATCCGATAGAGAGTCAAGGATATAGGGTCCGTACCTAGCAATAAATCGATGGCGAACTCTACGTCTTGATCCGGTAGCAATCCCGGTAAATCATCAGGGAAAACGTCAGAAAAATGCCTAACCACTTTAACATTCTCCATACTGTTAGGAGTACTATCATTCAGTACAACATGTGCCAGATATCCCTAACAACCTTTCTGTAACAGTTTCTTAGTTCTCACAGCAGAAATGATGCCGTGTCTCACGCCATTACGCTCGCCAGTAAATGTAACCATAGGTAGCCCCGGGCGGTGAAATGTAACTTTCTTTTCATAACAATTAATATTGGCACGATTATAATGTAACCAATCAGTGCCCAAGATGACATCAAACTCAACAATATCCAACGGGATGAGGTTAGCTGGCATAACAACATCCTCCACTACTACAGGGCACCCTGGGTACATCCAACTAACCTGACACATCTCTCTTTTAGGCATCAAAACCTCTAACTCAAACCCGAGATGAGTGGGATTAGGTTGTGTCAATTGAGCAAATGTATGAGAAATAACCGAATGAGTAGCACCATAATCAATCAACACTCTAGCAAAGTGACTGAGAACGTTTAACGTACCCATTATCAAATCGGGATTGTTCTGAGCATCATGCACTATGAGGTTATGAATACGACCCTGAGGCTGCTGCCGTCCACCTCGACCTCTACTCGACTGACCACTACGTCCAGGTGTACTACGACCCTGCCCTATCTGATTAGGCTGTCTGGACGACCCTGTGCTGCTAGAGGCAACCTCTCCTTGCTGGGGCTACACTCCGGAATACCACTACGATTCGCCGGCAAGATAAGGAGGATACAGGGTATACCCTCCAGGGTACTGAGGATACCCACTGTGGTAGCCACTCGGGTAATATGGATCCTAAGGATATGGGTACGGCGCTGTAGAATAAGGGCAACATCACCCTAATAATGGTAAGTACCCCCACGACTTGGCTGACCATAGCCACTCGGTGCTGGAGCCTACTGACTCAGAACTGGTGGTGGAAAAGAAGGCAACTGGGGCCTCTACTGACCTTGTGGATTGCTGCCCGATGTCTAATCTATCCACAAGGGAATCATCCTCGACTGCCATATCTACACTCGCCAATATGTCGACTATTGTACCTCCGACAATACGGTCTTGCTGAACTACCATAACCGCCAGCATCTCGTTTCCTCTGAAAACGTGGGCCTCCGGCGAACTTGCCCCCTCTCCTCTGACCTGTGGAAATGATGCCTCCATTGGACGAACTCGAACTAGCCCCGCTTCTTTTGAAACTCTGAGTCTTCCGGGATCTCTGGGATGACTGACCTTTACTTTTATCATTTCTCTTATGATCTTTTTTCTCTTCTTCTTCCTCGATGTCACTAGGCATATTCTCATAATCCTCAATCTGTAACAGAATCTCATAGAACTCGTGGTAGGTGGTGCAGGGAGCCATCGAGCGCTTCACGCCGCAACCTCCGGATGATAACGGGACAAATCTATAAACTTCTTATAATATTCATTTGCCGACATCTTTTTTTGCCTCAAACTCGTAAATTCCTGTTTCTTACTGTCGATGTATGCATGAGGAATAAATCTCTTATAGAACAATTGCTTAAATACCTCCAAATTCTTCGCTTTCTCTTGAGGTAACTCATCCGCCTACTACTCCTACCATGATGCTGGTTCCTTGACCAGGAACCAAATGGTCGTCTTTACCCACCTATCTGCAGGTAAACTCATCTGGCTCTGCATCAATATAAAAGTCTTCTCCAGGTGAATCAACCATTTCTCGGCACCCTCGTGCCCTTCATTACCCATAAAAGTGTTTATTTTCAAATTATAAACGGACACCAGATGGGTCTTTTAGGGAGGACGAAGCGTCGATTGAATAGCATTAGCAATAACTTTCCTTAACTGAGCTATATTAGGGAAGCTAGGCTCAGTAGATGGACGTGGCTCTTGGCGAGGCGGCATGGTTCTGACAGAATACACCAAAATAATTAGAATATTCACAAGATATACATGACTGCCAAACCTAGGCTCCGATACCAAACTGAGACACCTCGACCCAAAAATCAAGGCGTGCTGGCCGTCACGTGAAAGTGGCGTAGCCAAATGCGCTGTGCAAAAGCACTAAAGTGAAAAATGTAAGGAAATAAAAAAAATCGAACAAAATAATTTACAATAAATGATAAGTGGGAGTGATAAAGATGGAAGCATAAAACACAACGTCAAGATTCAAAATCCTAGGTGCAGTCCAAATAAACAAGTACTGAAAACGATAACCAGAGAAATCCTACATGGATGACGCTCTGTCAGAACTGCCTTGATGCCTCGTTTGCCACCGACGTCACTGCTACCTAAAACCTAGAGGGGCACAAAATAGAAAACGTGAGTGGGCAAAAACAAAGCTTTTCCAAAACCGTTTCAATATCAAAGTAGTAACCCCTCTCTGCAAAACCCGTATACTTTCCCAGAAAATATCATACGTACTCGAATATCAAATCATGCTGAAAAACGATAAATCTCAAATATGCCATGTCCGAAAATGCCGTGTCGAAATATCAAATCAAACAGAATAAGCATCAAGCAGGTGAGATAAATCAAAGCATAATGTGTCGGCAATATCAATACGTTAGCCGGAGTCACCTAACATGACCTGTACGGCTGAATCTATAACTCCTCAACCAAATCCTGCACACGAGTCGGAACCACCTATAGTGGTCTGTACGACAAGCTGGGTGTATAAATACGCTCAGTGTTACGATCACGTGAAGGCTGTGCGATGAATCGCAAGTCACCTACGAGTCGGAACCACCTATAGTGGTCTGTACGACATGCTGGCATCTGCCTTGGATCCAAGGTGAGGGTACGGTGCGGGAGGTGAACGATCAAGTGAAGGCTAGGCCCTACTCTAGCGGAGCACAAACACCGGGGTGTAAGAATATGAACTATATCTCAATCTCATCATCGTCACAACTATCACTAACAATATACTCACCTGACTTACCTGAGTGTCCACGGAACTAATCCATAACCAACATAAATCATAATGTACAATAACGATATTCGACATGGCAATTCAATTATAAAATCATTTAAAACATATTATCTGGGAAAATATCAAATATATATATATATATATATACTGAAAACAAAAGCCCACCCACTGATACGTAGAAGGGTCGTAGCCCCCGAGCCTGGCGTGGCTGCGCTCGTCCTCTGGATAGGCCTCACCTATATGCGAAACAACTACAAAATCGTTAATTAAATGCACATAACCAGCCTTAGGTAAAAACTTCTCATACATTGCTCAATTGAGGTGTTTGAATATACCAACACGCTCTACTCGATCCCACGAACACACCTTATTTTTTGAAAAAAAGTTCGATCACCCACGCGCCAGCCAAGACACGGCCACATGTGTCGCCCACGCGTAGGCACGTGCCTAGCACACGAACGGAATAGTTAATGCCGTAAGGAATATTTCGTTTAAAAAATAACAGATTTCATTAAATCTAACCTGACACTGTTAGAATATTCCGTTAAACTTGACAAAATATTTGTCGTCTCTTTCCTTGAGTCACTGGAATCCGAGGCCAGCGACCATTGAGTCGCCGGATTTTGGAAAAACTTCAAACTCGGGTTTCTCACTCATTTTACAACCAATTTTCATTAAATTAACACCAAAATGAAGCTTAGGACTAGAGCAAGAGTTTTATACCTCTTTAAAGCCCAAAACACGACGGAATCTCATCGGAGAAAAACCAAGGAATTCGGCCAAAACTCAAACTCATGATCCTAACGTCCAAAAACCACCATGCTTGCTCTTCGAGCTTCGTGAGAAGGTTCTAAGACTCCTTGTGATCTTAGAATCTCCTAAAACTCCCTAGTTTAAGCACATGAACAGTACTATCAACTGTGCTCTCGGGTTCACAGGGTTTTCAAGGGATTTTTACTAAACTGGGGGTATGGTTGAACTCGCCAACTTGCAAGGAAGATGATGAAGCTATTGGTAGCTTCAATCTGTGACTAAAGGTGCACGGTGAGGTTCGTCCGTACACAATTGGTGAAAATGGAAGAAGGCTCGAGAAGGAGAGAGAGAGAGAGAGAGAGAGAGAGAGAGAGGAGAAAGAGAGAGAGAGAGAGATATATATATATATATATATATATATATATCGATATAGATAGATATATAGATATCGATATAGATAGATATATAGATATAGATATATATATATATATATATATCTATATAGAAATGGAAATAGGTGTGCACGTGTGTATGTGTGAGTGTGTGTGTTATTTAGTTCTCAACCAATTATCACCTTACCAAACCAAAAACAACCAATTTCCATTTGGTTCCAAAAATATGGGAACAACCCAATTGGCCCAAAAACGTAGCCCAATCACACACACCCCACATACAAGGGCAAATACGTCATTTCACTTTATCACTAAAATATCTCGGGACAGGCTGTCACACATATCTTGTAGGATTTACACAATCACATTCCTATTCTAAATATGACTGCAACATCCCCTACGTTTTTTGGATACTTTTTAGATCAAATATTAGTTTTTTTTTAAGATTTAATTAACGCGCTTTAATGTAGATAATATCATTTATTTTAAAAAAATGATGTGCTTTGACCAATTCCAAATGAGCATCTTTTTTTTTTAATTACATGAATTGCCCACAATCTAGGAAATTTAATTTCACCAGTCTCTTGAATAGCTAATCTTTTAATGACTTTTTCAATAAAAGTAATAATTAATTTAAGTAAATCTAGTACTACGGTCTAGCGGTAGTAGTAGTAGTCTTAATATTTAGTAGTACGGTCTAATAGTTCAATTATTCTATTAGAAGTTTATTTTAATAACAGTCTAGGTGGCAGGATTTAACTTCTAATAACAATTCCTTAAAATAAACTGAAATGAAATGGATCACTGCAATTGTAGGGAAAATATTAATTAAATTTTCAAATGGAAGAGATGTTTATTCTATGACATTCAAAAACGAGAAATTTATTTCAAAACGCCTTGATTATTAATTCAGTTTGATTGTTTCTTTCTTTTCTTTTCATCCCATGAAGACACTCTTTTCTTGTTTATGGGGGGCATCCGGCTTTGAACCTTTTCGTCTAACATATGTAAAAACTACAGTGAGACCTTGCAAATATTGTTTTCTTGTTAGATTAAAAGTGTTCTATTTATTGGTTTGAAGAACTGGGTAATCCAAACTTACAACCTTCTTAACTCGCTTGCAAATATCGAAAAGTCTCACCACCCCAGTCAGCTTTTTTGGTGCCGCCAACTATATATTCCACTCGAGGAAGGCTAAGAGGATTTTTTCAAAAGTAGAACTCTTCACTCCATTAATTCTCTAGCACCTCACAATTTAACGTTAATTTTCATGTTAACATTATAAAACATTATATCAAAAGCATGAGGGATAAATAGTCTATGAAGAGTCTCACTTTCAAGAGAGTCCGCTTACCATTTCTGATATCCACAATTAGTTGAATAGTCTTTGAAGTATGGTCATGACTCTTGATTGAAGGTCAATTTGGAAAACTATTACAAAACTTATGTATTAACCAACCAATATCAATTAGAAATAGAATTTGTGCCTACTCCAAACCTAGCTCCAACTTCAATAGGCCACTAAAATCATTTGGACATCAACCAGTTATATCTTTAAATGGGCTTTACTTTGCATAGTACACCTACTTTTTATTTTTTGTTTTAGATAAAATTCACACTTGAATATCTACAGGGTCTGCCCAACCTTGTATTAGCCATGGTGATTAAGCTAGATAAACTGTGGATGCTATTCGCCAATTGGATGGGACTTAAGGCCACTTAGATATTATTGTGCTTTAAAAAAAAAGTTTCTTTTTATGTGATGTGATGAAAGAATAATCAGTTGTAAAGTAAAACAATTACTTGTTTGATAAACTATATTTATGAATATGAGCGTCTAAAAATCCTTATTAGTGTTTGTTCTCTTACAAGTGTTGTGACTATTTTTTAATGACAAAAAAAAGAAGAAGAAGGAAGATGACTTCAAAAGTTTTTCTAGGGTATGTTTGTACTGCTTTTAAAAGGGTTAAAATGATTTTTGATAACCAAAAGCGTTTCAGACTATATTTGACAAAAAAACTTGAAAGCATTTTTGGGTCATAGGAGTGCTCTCTGAAGAAGCACATAGCATGTGAGACAAACGTTATTTGCATTTTTAAGAAGCACTTCCAAGAGCTATTCTATGAAGAACTTGGATTTTTAATAAAAATTTCTGAACTTTGATATAAAATAACATATGCCGCTTAATACTACAGTCTAATGGTATTCATCTTCACCTATAAGTGAGAGGTCTTAGGTTCAATTCTTGCCAAAGACAAGTTTGAACCATATTATTGCTAGTTCATTATAAGGCTAAACCTACCACATCCCTCTCCTAGAAGTTTCTAAATATAGGGAGGGAGAAATGAGTTCCTAAGAGCATCTCCAAAGGAGATGTCTAATTCCAGGTGGCAGCGATGAGAGAAGGTGTCAATTTCTTCTATTTTCTTGGTTTTATACTATGGCTCACATAACATTTCTATTATTAGAGTGAATTTTAACTTCTTTTCACCCAATTTTTAGTACATCAAGACTAAAATAATAACAAAGAAACATATCAGTTGGAAATTAAAATAAATAAAGATGTCAAATTGTCACATAAGCCATTAAATTTAATTTTGATGTTTAAATTTAATCCATGGAGATGCTCTAAGGTTCCTACCATTAATTACTGATGATTAATGCTATTTAAATATTTACTTTTATTATTTTATTTGCAGACAAAACGTTTTAAAATTATCAACTTTAAATTAAAAATGAATTAAGACATTTGTTATCCCACACACTAGAAAGTATGATTGGAGTATAAATTTTTTAAGAAGCTCTTAAAACAGTTTTTTTTTTTTTTTTTATTTTTTAACTCAAATTAACTGAAAAATAGAGCGCGCGTGATTAGAGATGCTCTTAGTAATGCTCTCGGCCAAGCACCTTGACCATCTGTTAACCTTATTTTTACCCTGGCCTAAATATTGGAAGTTGCGGATGGTCTATTCAAAACAATTGGAAGGAACATAAACTTGTCTAAGTTCTTATCCTCAAATTACACCAATCAAGATAATGAAATAACTAAATAAAAGGCCTCCGGTGAGGCCTCGAAAATTTCCGTTGAAACAAATGAGAGTACTCTTCTGTAGGGGCACTCAAAAAACTCGCCGGTGGAATTTGTCTCCGTCATCTATCGGCTGTAAACTCTGATGAGTCCAACCCTTCCTTCACCTTAGACGGAGAAGTTGCTTATGTATGGTTAGCAAGGCGGCTTTTCAGGGGGTGAAAAGTGTAATCACATAGGATCTCAAGTTTGAAGGGACTTCCGAAAATTTGTCATTTAAAATCTTATTGTAAATTCCTTATAAGTGTAATTTTTTTCTTTTCTAAATATAAAAATTTAGATTGCAAAATGAGATATTTAGAGTGTCAATAACAACACCCTAAAAAATAATTTTTTTTTCTTTCAATTTTATTATATAATAATGCTATATATTCAAGTGTACTACGGTCTGGTAGTATTCTTTTTTACTTGTAAGTGAGAGGTATTAGGTTCGAATCTTGTAGATGACGAATTCAGTACCAAATTAGGTTATTCATTGTGTGGCTTAGCCAAACTTCTCATTCATTTAGTATAAATATATCGTTGTACTAAAAAAAGGTGAAACTTTAAAGTTACTCTTGAAGTTTTTTTTTCTTGTTTAGTTGTTCAAGATTGAACTGCTTTTTATTATTTAGTGAAAATTATGTTTGCTGCTCTTTTTACTTATTATTTAATGATATTTGTAAACTTACGGTCAGTGAGTCTTAAAGTTTGTTTTGATTTAAGTCATTATTTTTTAACATCAATACATTGTCCTACTTTTTTTAGAAATCTATCTTAAGAATGAGCCCTTTTACAAATTTCAAATATGACTTTCAAAATCTCAGTGAGTCTTAAAGTTTGTTTTGATTTAAGTCATTATTTTTTAACATCAATACATTGTCCTACTTTTTTTAGAAATCTATCTTAAGAATGAGCCCTTTTACAAATTTCAAATATGACTTTCAAAATCTCAAAAACAACCTGTAGGTTAGTGGCTAGTAATCTCACGATGGGAGCAAGAGGATACGCGTGGAAGTAATTTGATTGCTTGGTTTGGGAGTTTCTTTTTCGTTGCCATGGGTCTCCTTGATGCTCATGGTTTGATATTTCTTAGGATAACTATCCTCACTCCTTTGACGTTAAGGAAAGCTAACGAAAAAAGACTTGAAAACTTTATGACCTGTTTGGTAGCGTACTTGAATTCAACTTTTTAAACTCAAAAACAGTTTTCAAGTTTTAAGTCTTAAAAACTTGTTTTGTATGATTATTTTTAAAAACTGAACTCAAGACTAATTCAAAAATATAGTCTATTCCTTAAAAACATAAAAAGTAAGTTTTTAGAGTTTTTAAACTTAAACTCACTTGTTTCTTTTCTCTCACTCCTCCCCTCTCACTCCAAATATATCTCTCTTTTCTTCTTTCTTTCTCTTTTTTTTTTTTACTTTTTTCGTCTCTACTCCAATCCAATCAAGTTTAAGTCGTAAGATTTAAAAATTTTAAATCGCAAACCAATTAAGTTTTTAAGTCTTAAAGAAAATTGTTTTCAAGAAATGTTCTTAAGAAATGTTTTGAGAAATCATAAAAATTTTCAAATAAGATACTAAACAAACCCTTAGCTTTTAACCAAAAAGACAAAGTAAATATGTAAATAAATAGTATCATGAGTGACTTTTTAGGCTAAAAATGTCTTTAACATTAAAAGTAAATAGTACTATGAATGTTTCATTAAAACTCTCTTGATATTATCATGACACATGTAATAGTCATCCCCTTACTCTTGGTAATACCATCTTCATATTGGCACATACATCTTGATGTCACACGGCTCATTGGGCTTTCAATCAAACTATCATTTGATGTTACTTCCTTTAATATCTCACACCACATGTTCAGAAATACTGTCAAATAATGTGAAATGGACACATCTTTTAATTGAAGGGATATCTCTTATCCGTCTATCCAACGGTCTAAAATACATGAGTTTATAATGCAAAATCGAATTCAAATACCGTCAATGTTTGACATGAAATAAATTTAAAAAACGATCAAAAGTAACTGGGATGTCACAGATAAAAATGCATACGTTGATGTGTTGTTCAAAGTACGGTAATTAGGCTTGGCCTCAGTCAGTGCTAGTGAGTTTCAATTTCTTTTATTTTGTTCAATTAACCATTAGGATATATCATTTAGTATTACAATATACTGTTATTTCTTCATACTTGTTAATAAAATGTCTTAAGTTCGGATATTTTTGACTTCACACCAAATAAAACTTTGAAAGGATTGAAACCAAAATGAAACCTATCGGATTTCACTGTTAACAACTTTCTTTGTTAAAAAAAGAAAAAGAAAATTGGTATTTTAGGCGAAGCCTCGCGTTGTCGTGAGGGAATTCCTGTTACGTTCCGTCTTAAATTGCAAAAGCACACATTAGACAATAATCGGCATGTCTCATCATGCCACACAAAGCTGCTGCAGACTGCAGTAGAAAACAACCCAATAATTTCCTTCCTACTTTCCCAGCTCTATCAAGTTGAATGCCACACGACACAAATTGTGTTTACATGCAAAGAAAATAAGAGACTGAAATTGTCACATAAAAACAACCTGCTTCATACTTTGTGATTCGTGAAAGTTGGCGTGAGACGAAAGGCACCAAAACATTTATAGGTGACTTTGATCAGGCCATCTGAGACCAAGACAAAATTAGGGTGCTGCTTCCACCACCTTGCTGTCCGCAGAAAACGTCAAAGAGGTTACAGCTTCTGCTGTGCTACAGTGTGTGTTGTTACCGAGTGCAAATTTCCCAGTTGGCACACATGTTTGTCGGTTTCAAGACTAGCTCGACCTCGACTTTGACCTCAAGGTCTACCAAAGTTGTTGAAGGTGCTACTCAGAAATTGAAAATTGTTTAGAAACTAAACAAATATCAAACAACAATTAAGATTTGCTTCCAACAATTTTAAGCCCAGTTGTTACTTCTAGGAAAAGCCAATTTCCAGAGTGTTATATTTTTAAAGGAAAACTAATAAAAATAGTTTGAAATTTTTTGAGTTTTAACGATAAAGATAAAATAAATAGTAAAGTAAGTAGTATCATGATTGACTTTTTAGTGTAAAAATATGGTTTTTCGTTAAAGTTTCCTATTTTTAAATGGGGCATTTAGGCTTAAAGGCCTAAATAAGATTAATTTTTATTATAATTTGAATGTTTTTATAAATCTAATTTCAGTCCAAAATTTAAAATTCATTATAACGTCATGTTAAACACTCCCTTCCACTTTTATTATTTTTGAATTTTCTTTCTAAAATTCATAATTTAATAATCAATTAAGCCTTAAAAGTAGGAATTAATTTCTAAAAATCAAATTTAGCAATTTAAAATGGAAGACTTTTAAAAACATTTGGTTAACGAGAAATAAAAGTACATAAAAATTTGGAGAAACAATCACAAAATCAAACAAATAAACTATTGTGCAGACGCAATAAATAATACACTAAATATATATGGGAAACATATACATAAGTGTATATGTATAGGTACACAAACGTATATATATAGGCATATAAATATATGTTAACTCATATACATTTGTATAGGTACACAAATTATATATACATATTTGTGCATATACACATTAATTACCCTCGGAAGAAATCTTTTATTCCGTTTGGTGTTGATCTTCATTGTTAATGGCTCTTCCACTGTGTTACCGAGTACAAATTTCCTAATTGCTACACATGGGTACCAAATACTCTATAAGCTCTTTTCTTAATACTTTACCATATTAAACTAGCTTGACCTCGACTTTGACCTACGGTCTACCAAAATTATTAAAGGTGCGCTAATCAGACAATGTAATTATCTAGAAACTAAACAAATATTTTTTTTTAAATAAAGAAATATTAGGGCAGATTAGTTCTTCGGCAATTGTCATGTGTGAGACATTTACACTCTTTGGCAATGGTCTTTAGTTCGATTCTTGCCAAAGGAAAATTTGAACTACATTATTGCTAGTCTATTGTAAAACTTAGCCCACTCCTCCACTCTTCCCCACCCCTTTAATGTAGATAATATCGTTTGTTCAAAAACAAAAAAAATTGAAAGTGAAAAAAAATAAGCGGCGGCTTGGGGGGGGGGGGGGACTATGCCAAGACTTGCAAAGACAAAAAATATCAATAAAAACGATAATAAGGACAAAACCAAACATGGGTAGAGGATACAAAATTTGGGATCATAGATCATAAGTAATAAGCATAACTATTTGCCCCAAATGAAGCTAAAGTATTTGCAATATGATTTTCTTCTCTATAAAAAAAAAGTGTACACATAAATTGCCTTTGTCGAAGTCGCTAGAGAAAATTCTTCCAAACCACTAGAAGAAACCACAGGATCGCATTAGGAGCCTTAAAAAGATAGTGAATCACCAACATGGAGTTTGTTTCAATCAGAAATGTTTCCAATCTCTGACCCAAGCTACAGAACCTCAACGAAAGTAAGAATTTCTACATCAACTGAACTTACAACTTTTGTGTTTGATGCAAAAGCACCAAATTCCCCACCCTTCGATGAGCAAAAATTCCCCAAATCCAGCACCTTCTTTGGCACAAGACCCATCGAAATTAACCTTGAGCCACCCGGACATTGGCAACCTCCAGATGATTGGAATAAAGGATGAAGCCAAAATAGAAAGTGGCAAGATTCTGAATATTGAGAAAATAGGCAACAGTGAAAAGGGGGAGCTACATTTAAAAAAAACATACAAAAGCTGAGTCATGAAACCGAGCTGCTGGCCAACATTTCGCATAATCCAGGGAAGCAAACTTTCCCTCAAACTGAATTTGATTGTGAAGAAACCAAATGCCCCATATAATGTATAAGCCACTATAATCCAAAGTTTTCGAGTAGAACTAGAAAATATTGTAAGAATTTTTTTAGAAATAACATGTAACACTGAATTGAACCACTAGAGGAATGACGAAAAAACTTCAACAACTAAGACCAAAGATACACAATTCAAGAATATTACAAAAAAAAATGTGAGAGAGAGACTCTACAACTGAATTACAAAATGCGCAATGAGAAACCATCAGAACTCCCATATGTTGAAGAACAGTATCAGTGAAGAGACAACCCTGTAAAACATTCCAAACAGTTAGCTTTTGCCATGGTTGAATATGATGAGACCAAATAATTTTCCCCTACAGCACTTTAATATCAAAGTTAAGTGAGTGAGAATAAGCCTTTTCAGCTGCAAGAATACCATAGAGGGCTAGATCAAAATATAAAGAGTATGAAGATCTTTTTAGTTGTGACAGGAACACGAATGGTATATCACGTGTTTTTATGTAAATGATGAAAAATTTTAATTTTTAAATTATTAATCTTTTAACACACATAACGCACAATTTATATAAAGATACGTGGTGTAACATTTTGTGTGACAATTATACTAAAAAATCTCTCGTCCGCGTGGAAGATGAGTGGTTGTAATTAAAGCAGCAACTTCAAGAAAATACTAATGAAATCCGGTGGCAATTCTTAATGAGAACCATATATAAATTGTCACTGGGGCTCTGACCGTATGAGCAAGAGCATCAGCGATTTCAAGATAGAAAATCAAAGACAGATGCCCAACCAATTATCATACATGAAAAGACGTGTATCAGACTCTTCTTTAAACAAATGGATAAGATTCTTTGCCCTTCCATTTCTCTTCTTCTCTTATTTGAGCGATCATAATTAAGTTACATCAACATTTTATATAATAAAATAAAAAACAACAGGAATATAAACTATTGACGTTCACAAATAAAAAAAAAATGAAAAGAGATGAAAAATGGGAGGGCAGACAATTCCCCTCCTAAACAAATATCAAACACCAATTGAGATTAGAAAATATACACATTCGCAATATAGTTTGATTGACGTTATCAATTCCACCAAGTGTTAAATGAAATGCATCAGTAAATAAATTGAAATTTTTTTCGCACTTCATGCTCTATATTATCTAAAAATTTTGACCTCTAACATTGTGACTTCCAAATATAAATTCTGAATCTGCCACTGTATATGTATATATGTGCATATATGTATTTTTACCACTTAAGCAATATATGTATAGCATTATTAATATGGTAGTCTTTTTCTCCTACTCTTTTTAGGAGTGTCTCTCCACGTTGATAAAGATTTATTTTTAGAGAGTTTTAACGAAACATTTCTGGTATTATTTTCTTTTAACAAAAATCAAATTTTTATCTTTCTCTGATATTATTCACTACACTTTTATTTGTTATTTTTCATTAAAACTAGAATTTTTTTTTAAAAACTTTTTGTTAGTTTTTCTTTATTTTTATAAGATCATGCATGATATTCAATAGAAAATTGGACCTTTTTACCGGCATTAAATACACATGAAGCAAAAATCTTCTATTTATAGTACTCAAATAAAACAAAACAAAAGTTACTAATTATTAGCTTGACTTTAGGTGGTATATAAAGTCAAAGGACGAAAATCTAATCTCACACCTAACTTTAATAAAAAATTAGATTTTATTCAGGAATATAATCTAAGTTTTCTATTTAAAAAGGCTTATTATATTAACACTTCATATGTTGTTAAATAAATCTCACATATTTAATACACTTCACATTTATTTTTTTAATTAAAAATTATCTTACTACACTCCCACATACTTTTCCAAAATATCCTCACACCCCACATTCCCAACATACACCTTACATTTTCTAAATACACTCTACATTTTCTACGCATCCCACATTCTTTAAATCTTGTAACATTCATTTTTAATTTTTATAAATTAAATTGACTTTGGAGTAAAACTCTAACATCCTGTGTGATTGATGTGGAGAGAAGAAAATAGAACCATGAGAGGCGTCAATTGAATGGAATGAGTTATGTTGCAGTAATTCACTGTTGAAAATTGTGAGAACTTCCTGAGAGAGAAGCCTTCAGATAATCGGGTTTTCTGGGAATTGTAAATAAATATTAAGCTTAAATCAATCAATAATAGGCTTGGGAAATCACAAGCAGATATATGGGACTAATCTCCTTTGAACTCAAAATCAGAGAATAAAACAACGCATATAGTTTGGTTACGGTTTTGTTTAACAATGGAGAGTGAGAGGTTTTGATAGTTGAAGAAGATAAATAATAAGTTAAAAGTGATTTGGGGTGTGTTTAGAATTTTTTTTTATTTTTTATAAAATCTAATAAAATCGAAATTGTTATTGCATAATAAGACACATAAGTCATTTAACATTGAATTTTAATGTATGGTGCATTTAATATTTTGTAGAATGTTAATAAAAAAATCTTTAAAAATTGCAGTTTTCTTTGAGTTCTTATTTTCGAACTTGATATGGCCGTTTGCTTTGACCAAGATTTTTGCGTGGGCACATCAGCTTTTTGATAAGGTCTCTGATTTTTAAGTTTATACTATTCATCGATGGTCAACTCATGGGAGTTCAATTTTCATTTGTTACGTGGTCAGCTTATTGCTATGGTGGTTGTTCTTCTAAATTATTATTCTTTTCCCAACTATGACTGTAATATAGTTCTTGTTTTTCGCACTAATACCTGTACTTTAATTGGTGATTCAGCAAACCTAATTGAATTATGAGAAATGCTAACGAGATTTTAAAAAAAAATGGAACTCTCTTTGAACTCTCTGTCATCTCATATTTTGGCACAATATTTTATATTATTAGCATAGAAATTTATGTAAAATTATGAGATGACAGATAATCCATATAGAGTTATACTTTTGAGAGAGTCCTTTTTAGAATTTCTCTTGAATCATATCCACCATGATTTTTTATTTATAAATCTTTCAGTAACTATAAAGCACGAAAATTGAGGGGTATTTGAAAACCATTTCGTTTCAATTTTTTTTTCCAAAGCATAACTATTTTTGTAAAATAATAAAAAGTAAAAAAAAATGATTATCAAACAGTCCTAAAATAAAAAAGATATACTCATATTAAATTCCAATATGCCACAATCATAATCTACTCAATCTTGACTAATTATTCATTACCTAAGATTCAAACAGAAAATTTATATAAGAGCGTGTAGTAGACCTCTTCTTGTTTGAGCTTGCTCGCTAACATATGAAGCCTGCAGTTTGTAAATATAAAGAAGTTGAGACTGAGGGCACAGCTCACAGCTCATGCATTTTCGGTTTCAATTACGTCGAGTTTCAATCACATTTGCAACGACCCAATTTTTGGTTGATTTTAATTTTAATTTTTTTAAATGTTGACTTTCCATTGTTAGATTTTTTTTTTTTTTTTGGGGTTAAATGATAGATTTGTTAGATTATATGTTAGATTAAGAAACTGAAGGAATTCGAATCCATGCCATGATTTAAGAACAACACTCCAGGGCCGGCCTAGGCCCAGTGCGGGCAGGGCGACTGTCCGGGGCCCAAAAAAATAGAGGGCACCAAAATTATTAAGATGGTATATTTATATATATATATATATTCATAAGAGTATAAATTTACAAAAATTTGGTTCAATGATACAGAAATTTAACTATAAGTGGTGGTTTTGTCATTTGAAAATAATGAGGAGGTCTTGGGTTCAAAACACCACATATGCTTATTTACTTTCTAATTTTTACAAATTTCTTTTCATAAGATTATAAATTTATAAAATTTGGCTAAAGGATTAAGAAGTTTAATTAGAGCAATGGTTTTTGCTGTTTAAAATTAACGAGATGTCCTAAGTTTGAAATGTTATGTGCATGTTTATTCTTTTCAACTTTTACAAAATTTTTGTTTCGTTGTTAATTTATTTTTAGTTACTAACTAGTAGCTATATGGGTTGTTATTTTTAAATATTTGTTTCAATTCAAGTCTAATCTTCAACAAAGAGTAATACGTAGACCAAATTTTTAGAGCAAATTTACAAATCATATGACGTGTCATCAAAAAGTTTAATTTAGTGTCCATTTATTACTAATACATATCAATTAAAGACTCAAAAACATCATTATTTTTTTTAGTCTCATATTGACAAGATTAGTAAATAAGAAAAAACACCTCACGATTTATACAAAAACACTTTCAAAGTTCAGATGAAAAACAAAACTCATCATCTATCTACTTTTAAGCCTAGAGTTTTTTTAGTCTCCTTTTCTCAATACAAAATAAATTAGTCTTTCTATGTTTTTTAATTATTGAGTTTGAAGTGTTTTTCTAAGTATAATTTTATCGACGTCTTACGTGTAAAAATAAATAATGACACTATTTTTTGCTTCGCCCTGGGCCTTAAAAATCTCTGAACCAGCCCTTCAACACTCATTGCCACCACTGTGAAAGAGGGCCATTTGCCCATTGTTAGATATTCAAATTATAGAAACTGATTTGAATAGTGAAAGTATATAATTCCGTCAAATTTTTTTAGAGTTTGCATTTACACATTGCATATACACATTCCATAATTCCGTTCATTTGGGGATGAAAAAATAATTAAAAAAACAAAAAATGTTGAAATCTACATTATTATAAATAACTAGCCTCTTGCCACACGCATATGCGTGTGGCAATTGGCCTTTTTATATCTTTTTTTATTTAAATAACGAATTTATATATATTTTTAAAAATTATTAAAAAAATGAATTAAAGACATGAAACCACCCACTAATGTGGAAGGTTTTGTTTTTGTGTTTTGTTTTCTATAATTTTAAATATTAAATTCATTCAAAATAAAAATATGGTTAAATACTTTAGCTTCTTTTGGTTCAATTGTAATTTATGAAATTCTTAAAGGGTAATTTATTGTATTTTGAATGCTTCACCATTTTGGGGCTCTACCTTTATATATATAGATATCATTTATTAAAAAAAAAAAATACATGCTAGCTTTGTTGTAGAACCACTAAATAAGTACCAATAGTCAGGAATCACCGGGCAACTATTCTAAGTACACCCATCACTAAAATAGGCTGATATAACTAAACCTTAAAAACTACAGTTGACCAAATATAGTTATCATAATTTAGTTTTGAAAAAGATTGAATCAATGGCACCGTTAAAGTGGGCTAGAACTTGGTTACTGAAAAAAATCAGCAGCAGTTTCTGCTGATCACCAATCACGACTGGACAAGTGTTCAAGTTGTGATTAAAAAATTTACAATTTGGACACGTGTCCAGCCGTGATTGGTAATCAGCAGGAGGTGCTACTGAATCTTCAACAACCAAGTCCTATTCGTTAAAGTGGATACTAGACACCTAGCATAGATAAGATCGATGTTGACATAATGTTAATAAAAGTAATACTAGGAAGATTAAATTTTTCGATAAAATTTACAAATTATATGATGTGGTCTCCTTACATTACTCGTGTATTATATATAGAGTTTGATAAACTTTGTTTAACTTTCAAATTTACGTGTATTTAATATAGATTTAAAAAAAATTTAACAAAAGTCACCGCGTATTGGTTAAAGATACTTTATGACTTCTTAAAAAATTAATGAAAATCTTGTGGTATTCAATTATAAATTTTCGTGAGTCTTCAAAATCTAAGTATATTCAAAATTTCATTAATTTTAAAGGAATTTAAAAACTCATAATTTTATGGACTTTGAGTGCTTTCATAGTAAGTTTTTTGTCATAGCAAATTCAATCTCTCCTGCTAAGATTTTGATGGATATCATTTTTCTCAATTCTAATGAAACACCCCATCACCCACCATAATACAATGATTATAACTATCACCACTTCCACTACGAGTATTTATCAAATATAGCCAAAAATTAACCCTTAATTTTAAAAATGTCAATTTTTATAAAATCATTCAAATATATCCAAAAATCCACCTTAATAGACAGAAATACCCTAAAATTTAACAATCAAATAAATTAAAGGCTTTGTAGCCAAAATGATTCGTGATATTGACGTAATTCCTTAATCTGGTCCTTAACAATTAATGATAATCAATAGTAGTGTTTTTGAATTTATCTATCGTTAATCATTTTAGTCTTTCTTTGAATTTGTCCACCATGATCATTTTAGTTTTTTTGTGAAAATTTTTGTCAATTGCTCTGTTAGTGTGATGATGTAGCGCCACGTGGGTCTCACAAATCCAAACATATAACGACATGTGGATTAACTTAAAAAAAATTATATTTAAAACTCAAAATGATATTAGTAAGAAAAAAAGGCATTGAAGGCATGATTGTAATTTAACTGCTTCCACTTGCGTAATCGCGGCGGCGCTCAATGTCAGTGATGAGGGGGTCGAAGAGGATAGGGTCTTGGTGGTGGAGTGTAGAAGCGAAGGTAAAGTTGGACATGAGCTTGAGGCGACAATAGCTAAAAAGCATTTAATTTATTTAATTGTTAAATTTGAGGGTATTTGTGTCTATTTAAGTGAAATTTTTTATATATTTGAAAGTTTTTATAAAAAGTGACATTTTTGAAATTAAGAGTTAATTTTTTACTATATTTGATAAATACTCTTCCACTACCACGTCCCGGCCACCACCACCTTATCATGAACATCTCTTCTAACA
Organism: Crataegus laevigata; assembly: GCA_963580275.1. Taxonomy (NCBI): domain Eukaryota; kingdom Viridiplantae; phylum Streptophyta; class Magnoliopsida; order Rosales; family Rosaceae; genus Crataegus; species Crataegus laevigata. The sequence continues at coordinate 10,437,354 of OY756951.1, forward strand.
CCACTGTCACGATCTCTGCTAGGGGTGGGTTCAAAAAACCGAAAACCGAAAAAAACCGACAACCGAACCGAAACTGTCAAACCGAACCGAACCGAATCTGGCCAGTTCGGTTTCGGTTTTTAAGGTTCGAAAACCGAACCGAACCGATATATATATTTAATTATTTTTTTCAATATTATAAATAGTTTAATCATGCAATTAGAGCAAAACATAACATGTTGCCAGGTTGGTTTGAGTGAAAACTTTCACGCTGGAGCCCATGGGTTCGAACCCTCATGCCTCTAGTATTTATGAGAATTTTTTTTTATTTTGTTGAGAAATCAATAAAACCCTTTAACGCTAGCAGCGGCCACACTTTTTTATTTTTCATCTCCTCCCTTAGTCTCTCTCGTTCCCTGCCTCCACCAGACTCCCTCTATGAACCCTAGCCGCAGCCACAATTTTTTATATTTCATCTCCTCTCTCTCGTTCCCTGCCTCCACCAGACTCCCTCCATGAACCCTAGCCCAGTAACCCTCTCGCGTTGCCTGAGCCTCCTCTCTCTCGCTCGGTCTTCAACTTCAATCGCTCTGTCTCTCTCGGTATCTCAGGCAACCCGCGACGGCGCGACTCTTCTCACTCTCAATCTCTCACACCTCGCCCTCGTCGTCGGTCTCTCATCTCGCCGTTTGGAGTCTCGACAGCAAAAGGTTAGCCCCCTCTCTCTCGATCTTCAACTTCAATCACTCTCTGTCTCTCTCGATCTGTAGGATTCCCCTCCATTTTTACATTCCTAAATTACTTCTTACTGTTTTTCTATATTTTGATTTTTTCTGGAATTTTGTTCGTTCGCAGATGGAAGCTCTCTACTCCAAACTCTACGAAAAGTACACAAAATCAAGGTGTTCTGTGTTCTTTCCCATGTCTTTACCATTTTTTTTGCTCATTCATTTTTTTGCTTAATCGGTTAATTGTATGTTAAATTTGCTCAAGAGAAATTTGAGGTCAGGGAAATAGAAAGTAATTGTCTTTTTGTACTTCTGAATTTTGGGTATATTGCAAACATATTTGTAAGGACCTAGGTCCTGCCTATACTTTGATTTGGATATTTCTATTTAATCTAATCTGTTCTATCGCCCTTTTTTCCTAATCTGCGGTGGTTGTTATGCCATGGCAGTCTGGCAGATGAAGAAATGGTCGGAGTTGGATGAAATTGGTAGAGAACAAGAAGGAAAGTTCAAGCATTATGTCTATGGTACTTCTTTTTCCGTCTTAGGATTTGTTAGAATTATCATGCTTGGTCTCCTTTCTCACGTCTTTTAAAAACATGATTATTTTCCATAACTATGACTACGGCTCAAACTTTGTTTTTATTTACTATCTTGCAGTTGCAGAGGAGTATATACAACATTTGCGAAATCAAAATGAGAGGTTGCGCTTGGAAGTATATACAACATTTGGAAGATTTGATTGATGATTCTAATTGAGCTTTAAATATTTATTTTCATTGTATAGGAATGCTTATGTTATGATTGTGTTGGAGATGTTAAAATTTTAAATTTCATTTTTTATTCATTTTAAAAAAAATAAAAAAATAAAAAAAAACCGAACCGGGCCGAAACCGACCCGGAAAAAACCGAACCGAAAGAAACCGAACCGAAAAAAAAACCGAAAAAAATTGAACCGAACCGAACCGAAATTTTGGTTCGGTTTCGGTTTTAGCAAAAAACCGAACCGTTTCGAACCGAACCCAGCCCTAATCTCTGCCACTATTGTCATTGCCATGATAATTATCGGCACACTCACTATGACCACCATCACCATGACCGCCACATTTGCACAACAACGCCACCACAATAACTACTCCTACTACATAGTTGTCAACAAAGACACCAACTTTACTACGATTATCTCGCTAGCAATCACGACTTGACACTTCCACCAGCATCGTTACTGCCACCACCTCATAGGACCACTTTGTCGTGGATCAAGATCTCTCTTTCAAATAATGTACTAAAAAAATAAAGATTATTAATAAATTGGTCATTAAAAAGTTCATGACAATTCACAAAATTCCAGAAAAGTCTAGCATTGAATTCTCTAAAATTCTACAAAATCTTTCATTCTAACTCTCTTCTATTCCACAAAAGTATATCATTAAAAATCTATGAAATTTATGGAGTTTATAGTAGTCTATAAAAGTATACTAAGGGGGTGTATTCAATTGAGAATTTAAGAGATTTGAATGGGTTTATAACTCTATGGATTTTTATAGAGTCTAATTGATTTGTAGAGATTCCATATAAAATTTTGATTCACTTCCCTCAAAATCTCTTGGGTAGAGGTGAGATTTGTGAATACTTAAAATACACTACAAATTCTCTCCAATTTCCTCTAATTTCTCAACATTTTCAAATTCTTTAAAATCAAATTCTAATTGAATACACCTGGAATGTTATAAACTTCTTTAAAATCCTAATCGAATACATCTGGATTTCTAAGGATTTTAATAAACTATCTTAAAATCCTGATTGAATACACATTGAATTTCAGAGAATCACTTAAATTCCTGATTGAATACCCCTAGATTCATTAAAAGATTTAAACTCCCTCAAAATCTCAATTGAATACACCCCCTAAGTCTGTAAAAGTCTATTAATTTAAAAACTCAACAAAAGTGGTATAAATCTTAATACACGACACCCCTAAGAAAAACAATTGATTTGATCCACATAGGATAAGGAAGAAAGCATGGAGAGGAATCATCTCACCCGCAATAAACTCGTAAATTCTTAGACCATCTTTGATGGAGAGTTAAATATTAAATTTTAGCAACTCATTTGCATAAAATTTCCAACAAGTGTTTAGCCTGAATTCTTTTTTGGGAGAACTAATAAAAATTCTCTCTCAATTTTTTTTTTATCACAAAATAGTTGGACAACTTTTCTTATTATTGAAGACTTTTTTGTATTATAAGGACAAAAAACAAAAAAGAATCACATTTCAAGAAGGTTTTGAATTAAAAAAAAATGTCTGTAATAATAATAATAATAAAAAAAAAGGTTTCCTTAGTGATAAAAGAAGTTGTCAAAGTTTTTCCAAAGGTCTTTCTGTTAATTTTCTTTAGGGGTGTGATATCCACACACCCCTTTTTACTTCTCCAACACTTTTTTGGATTTTGACCGTTGGATCGGATGAATTGAAGACGATCTAACGGACAAAAATTAACAGAGGTGTGTGAGAAGTAAAAAGAAGTGTGTGGATAGCACATCCCTTTCCTTTATGTTTATATGGAAAACCGTTCACTTTGTGTCACTGTTGGCAACTCTTAAAGATGTACCAAAGTTTATGTCTCCACCTGAAATGTTGGTGTATTTCATTAATAATAATAATAATAATAATAATAATAATAATAATAATAAGATCCAATGGTGTCGTATGTGTAGGAAGTAAAACTTCCATCTGACATATGTCTTGAATTGAAGGATTGAAGAAATACAATTAAGGGTATGTCCCTTATTATTGAATCAGAAAGTTATGACTTTTTGGGTAAAAGATACATACAATAACAAGCAATGGGATTGCATCCATTCGGGAAAATGAAAGTACGCAGCAGGTTATGGTTTTCGATTAAAAATGTATCCATTCGGTGACAATGCTGCAGGAAAGAACATGACCTTTTATATGCACACTTTGATGCATCTTCAAAGGGTTCCGTAGTATCTATATGTAGCCCATGTTGGTTGCATTTTTGGATATATTTTTTCAAACAGTAGTTTCTTATCCTCTTTCTCTCCATCTAAATCATATAGTTTCTTTTTAGAATATTTTAAGGGAATTTCAATTCTTGCTAAACTAAAATTCTAAATTTTGTTGTATCCTGAAAGTGATTTACTTTAGACCCGCTAGCAAACTCATATTAGAGTTGGGGGGGGGGAGAATATCACTTTAAGGAAAACATATTAACGTGCCTCCAAGTCATTTTTCTGTCAAATTCGTAACCTTATCCTAACAATCTTAAAGTGATATTCGCAATGGAAAAGATGTCAGAAACTATGGCTTTGTCTACAATGAACGACAGTGCTTTCTGGAAACTCGACAAGTTTGAAGGAACCAATTTTATGTGATGGAAGGACAAGATACGTTGGATGCTGACGACACTGAAAATTGCCTATGTTCTCGATCCAAATCTGCAGTTAATACCTGAACCTAATGATGCAGATATTGAAAAAATCATTATCGACAGAAAGAAGAGTGAAGACAATGAATTGGTGTGCATAGGACATATCCTGAATACTTTGTCGGATTGACTCTACAGTTTATTTTCTACAACTCAATCTCCAAGGGATATTTGGAATGCTCTTGAAGATAAGTATACATCCGAGAAAAAAGATATCGATAAATTTATCATGTTTAAGTTCTATGAATTCACAATGACTGATGGTAGATCCATTGTGGACCAAGTTTAAGATTTATTACTTTTGGTCACAAAGTTTCGTGTGAAGTCAAAATAATTGTTCTAGACGCATTACAAGTAGGGGCTATTATGTCAAAATTACCCCATGGTTAGAACAATTATAGAAAGAAGCTTTTACATATGGCAGAAGATATAAGTCTCCAAGATCTCTTGAAGGGGATCCAAATTGAAGAAGAAACTTGAAAACGAGAAAAATATTTTTCCTCACAAGACTTCACTAAAATTAATTATGTTGAAGGGAGTAATAGTAAGTTAAAAAAGAACCTGAAAGCAAATAACCTAGGAAAGTTCAAAAAGACATCTTTCGGCACCAACAGTGGCAAGAAAAATGCAACTTGCCACCATTGTGGAAAGAAAGGTCACTTTATTCGTGATTGCAGGTTCAAGAAAAATGAGGACGCCAAATTAAACAAAGCAAATATGGTAGAAGAAACTCATACTGAAGATATAATTGCTATATGTCTGAAATGCAAATTGACATAATCACTGAATTAAACACGGCTACATCCATTAAATCTTCTTACTGGTGGCTTGATTCTGATGCTACCATACATGTTTGCAATGATAGAGCACAATTCAAGATCTACAAAACCGAAGAGGATGGTTAAGAAGTACTAATGGGCAATCACAATGGTGCTAAGGTTCTTGGAAAATGGACTGTTGAACTACAATTCACTTTTGAAAAAACAATGACTCGAACAAATGTTTTTCATGTCCCAGACATTAAGAAAAATCTTGTATCTACAAATCTACTGTGTAAAAATAGTATTAAAGTGGTGTTGGAAGCCGACAAATTTATAGTGTCAAAGAATGGTGTATTTGTTGGCAAGGGTTATTCATTTGATGAAATGTTCAAACTTAGTATCAATAAAGTAAATTCTCTATTTCTATTGTTGACTCTTCTTCTACTTTATGGCATTCTCGTTTAGCACATTTAAATTATAGATCTTTAAAATATTTGTCTAAATATGGTTTAATTTCTTGTAAAGATGTTACATTTAAAAATTGTGAAATTTGCACACAAGCTAAAATTACAAAGAAACATTTTCAAAAAGTAGAAAGAAATATTGAAATATTAGATTTAGTACATTTTGATATATGTGAGTTTAATGGTGTTTTAACTAGAGGAGGAAAAATCTATTTTATTACTTTCATTGATGACTGTTCCAGATTTACTTATGTTTGTTTAATGTCTAATAAAGATGAAGCTTTTGAGTTTTTCAAACAATATAATGCTGAGGTTGAAAACCAAAAGGAAAGGAAAATTAAAATCCTTCGGAGTGATAGAGGCGGTAAATATTTTTTTCAAATGAATTCTCTTTGTTTTGTGAAGAACATGGAATCATTCATTAGAAAACTGCACCTTACACTCCACAACAAAATGGATTAGCAGAAAGAAAGAATATGACACTCACTGATATGATTAATTCAATTATCATAAGTGCAAATGTTCCTACATATTTATGGGGTGAAGCTCTTCTTGCAGCATGCCATATACAAAGCAGAATTACCTTTAAGAAAACCCATGTGTCACCATATGAAGTAAAAGGGCAGAAAGTCAAATTTGGATTATTTAAGAGTTTGGGAGTGTTTATCTTTTTATAGGTCTCACGACTATAAAAGAACCAAATTAGATCCTAGAGGCATAAAAAGTATTTTTGTGGGATATGTCCAAAACTCTAAAGCATACAGATTGCTTAATGTGAACTCAAATGTCATTGTTGAGTAAAGAGATGTAGAGTTTTTTTAGGATAAATTTTATAATGACCCTAATCCTAGTTCAATTGAAGAACATAATCAACAATCAGTGTCGAAAGAAAATCTCAATTCAGTTTCCGACACCAAAAAGAGAAAGGAACCGGAAGAGGTTCTAGTTCAATTGAAGAACATAATCAACAATCAATGTCGAAAGAAAATCCCAATTCACTTTTTGGCACCAAAAATAGAAAGGAACCGGAAGAGGTTCTAGAACGTAGGAAAAGTCAAAGGGTCAGAAAAGAAAAGAATTTAGGTCTTGATTTTATATTTTCAGAAGCCATTTTATTTTTGGTGGAAGAAAATAGAGAAAATGTTCTACATAAAATACCATTCGTTTTAAATGTAAAAGGAGATCCTATAACTTTAAACAAAACAATGACTTTTAGAGATGCTGCTTTTTGGAAATAAGCTATAGATGATGAGATGAATTCATTGTTATCAAACCAAACATGGACTTTGGTTGACTTACCACATTGATCTAAACCAATTGATTGTAAGTGAATTTTTAGAAGGAAATATAATATTGATGGTTCTCTGCAAACCTTCAAAGCCAGACTGGTAGCCAAAGGTTTTAAACAAAACAAGGAAGTTGACTACTTTGACACCTATGCACCAGTTGCAAGAATTGCCTCCCTTAGAGTGTTGTTTGCTTTTGCATCCGTATATAATCTATATGTACATCAAATGGACATGAAAATAGCCTTTTAAATTGGAATTTGAATGAAGAGGTATATATGGAGTAGCCGGAATGATTTGTTCTTCCTGATAATGAAAAGAAGGTTTGTAAATTAGTGAAATCACTATATGGTCTAAAATAAGCAACAAAACAATGGCATGAAAATTTTGACTTTGTCATTTTGTCAAATGATTTTAGACATAATAATACCGATAAGTGTATTTATTCTAAATTCACTGATGAATATGTTGTTGTTATATGCTTATATGTAAATAATTTACTAATATTTGGGACCAACATGAAAGTTATATCCAAAACTAAGAAGTATCTAAATTCAAATTTCAAAATGAAAGATTTAAATGAAATGGATACTATCTTAGGGATAAAAGTAAAGAGACATGATGGGGTTTTGCATTGTGCCAATCACACTATATTAAAAAAATATTGCAGAAGCATAATCATTTGCAAATAAAAGAAGCACCAACCCCTTATGACTCTAAGATCAATATGCTAGTAAATTTTGGCAGATTAGTTGCACAACTTGAGTATGCTAGTGTGATTGGAGGATTGATGTATGCTTTGCATAGCACAAAACCAAATATAGCATTTGTTGTTTGTAAGTATTCAAGAGACACTAGCAACCCTAACACTTTACATTGGAAAGCAATTTGTAGAGTTTTTGGCTATCTTAAAAAAACTACTAATTTGGGTCTATTTTATTCAAGATTTCCAGCAGTACTAGAAGTGTACTCAGATGCTAGTTGGATTACTAGCGCAAGCGATAATAAATCCACAACATGATGGATATTCACTATTGGGGGAGGTGTTGTTTCTTGGGTATCAAAGAAATAAACTATTATATCACACTCCACTATGGAATATGAGTTTATAGCATTAGCAGCCGCATGCAAAGAAGTAGAATGGTTGAAAGATTTATTGTTCGACATAGAGTTGTGGCTATAACCAATGTCATCTATTTCTTTGTATTGCGATAGTGAAGCTACATTGTCTAAAACTTATAGCAAAGCATATAATAGCAAATCTAGACATATTAGCTTTAGACATGAATTTGTCAAACAATTAATAACACAAGAAGTTGTTAACATAACTTATGTAAAGTCAAATAAAACTTTGGCAGATCCTTTTACTAAGGGACTCTCAAGAGATATGGTACAAAGTACATCTAGTGGAATAGGGCTAAAACCCTTACAATAAATCACCAGTAATGGTAACCTAACTTTGCCTAAAACATCACTAGACAAAAGTTCAATGGGTAATAACAAGTTACTGATAAGTGGTTTTGAATAAGCACTGAATAATGTATATAGCCTATTCTAGAATGTCAGTGCATACTACTATGATAGAGAGGATGAAATTTAAAATTCTTAATGAGGTATTATAATATAAGATGTTCGAATAACACGAACATATACAAGTAACCTCACCTATATAAACATAAGAAGTGGTGCCGCTTCTACCAAGGGTTTTTTGGGTTTTCTCTTGTAAATGTTTATGAAACCAAGATGTAACACAAGGCCATAATAGTGCTAACTAGATACAAAGTTTTCTCCTAGGAAGCTATGATATGATCATATGTGTAGTATTTTATGGATTTGACTGATAAATACATAGTTTAAGGTATGTAAATGTCACTATTGTAGTTGTAAGAACCTTGAGATACTTACACTAATTGAAGGTTAAAATTGAAAGATACCTTTTTGTATGCATATGTGTATGATTAAAGTTAATGATAGAAAGATTGATTCATTATAATATAGTTTTATATATTTTTTAGATAGAGGAGAATTTTTAGATGTTTCCAAGTATATAAGCATATATATTATTGAAATAGGGAAGGATTGTTGGTGTATTTCATTAATAATAATAATAATAATAATAATAATAATATATAAGATACAATGGTGTCATGTGTGTAGGAAGTGAAACTTCCATCTAACATGTCTCTTGGATTGAAGGATTGAAGAAATACATTTAAGGATATGTCCCTTGCTATTGAATCAGAAAGTTAAGACTTTTTGGTAAAAGATACATACATGAACAAGCAATGGGATTGCATCCATTATGGGAAATGAAATGATACAATAGGTGTTGGCTACAAATATTACTTAGCCTACGTGGCGCGCAGGCCGAGTGAATAGTAGTCTAACTGTTGTCCTTCAAATGTGTGCGGGGCGTGCCAACTCGTCGGCCGAGCTTCGGCCGAGAAGTAAATTGTCTTGATGTGGTATGGATGCGCGCGGCCAACTTCTGTATCTTGCGATTGCGGCCGAGAAAGGAACGTGTCTCGGCCTTTAGGTTCTAGAGCCTGAAGACAAGGCTGCCAATTACAAAATTCACCAATTGTGGTCGTCCAATTCGGCCACGGTCACCGTATTGATGAAGGTGAGACCACGCCGAATCGACACTAGAGTATAAGTGCAGAGGTACTCAAAACTGACGAAGGCTTCGGCCGCAGACGTGATTCGGCCGTCTCGGTGTTGAGTTATGAGATCCTCTTGTGAGTACGTAATCGTAAAGCAACTCGGCGTCGAGGCACCGAGCTTTGATATTAGTAACACCTCACTTCGCCGAGAAAGGCTAATGAGATGACCTCTGTCAAAGGGGGATTCGAAAATCCTCTTCGGCCGAGACTAGGATAAGTAACCAGTCGACCCTGTCGCAGTGCTGTTTATCCAAACTGAAGGTGCTTCACGGACGGCTAGTTCTACGGCAACAGTGCTGTTTATCCAAACTGAAGGTGTTTACCGGTTGCCTTCACAGTGCTGTTTATCCAAACTGAAGATGTGAAGGCGAAAAAGAAAGTAAAAATTCTCAAGGGTGTTGAGAGGATTTGCGCAGGGCAGATTTGTGTGTTGTTTTTGATGTCTCTTGCATGTTGCCATTGCTTCTGTATTTATAGGATCTGAATCCTCTCTTGTTGGGTCACGTGAAGAAGCCATTTGCTTTCTTTTTCTTGTTTTTTCTCTTTTCCTTGTTTTAGGGCATGTTTTTCACCTTAAATCCAGGAAAAGCTGTCGTTCTAGGCTTACCTAGTTCTTAGGGTTCCACGTAAACCCTCTTTTAGGCCGAGAAAGCCTTCCCTCGGCCCAAAGTGCTATTTTGGGCCCAAACATTTGCCCCCTCGCTCCTGAGGTCGCTGGTCATGACCGAGCCCGGCCTTGAAGGAGCGGGAACGCCTCTATCTCTGAAGCCGTTGATCTTGAGAACGATCGGTGCCCTTTGTCTTCCCTGCCTCTTGACGTTCCTTGACACGTGTGACACCCTAATGCTCTCAGCAACCCTATCGACAACATGCGCAGCTACTGAACCGTTTTCCACTATTACTCGCCGCCACACGCAATCGTGCATCATAATGTACGCGTGGGATGTTCGGTCTTTTCACCTGGATTCCTTCAATTGTTCGGAAAATCTTGGCGCTTTTCCCAATTGATTCCGTCTGAGTTTTGAAAATCAAACGTCCCATCTTCCTACCAAAACACCTATAAATACCCAGATTTCTTTCCACAGACCTCTTTACGCTTCCAAAATTCTCTTGCTCTCCTTGATTTTTCTCTCCCACACCCAGCAGAATTCTAAAATTCCCAACTTTACAACCCAGAAAATTTTCTTAGGAAACCCGAAACCCTCTCCAATGGCCTCCTTCATCTCCAAACTGAGTGCCGAATGCAGAAAAAGCAAAATCGACAAATCTGATGTCAAGCCTGTGCGCTTTGCCACTGAAATGGACGTGCCTCATCTCATCCTTGGGCCGCTTTTCCGGGACCCCGTCCCTGCATCTGTCATCGGTTTGTGCAAGGATCACTGCCTTGCCCCCTTGTTCTCTGGAATTGCCTGGTCCAAATGGGACTCGGCCAAACCCCAGGTCTCCTGGCCCTCGACCCCAGCGACCTGGACCAGCTGGGTACAACGGATGTCAGACTTTTTTGGTGCCGAATGGAAGGCTCTGGGCATTTACGATGCAATCTGGCTTTCTACTCTGGAAATCACCATGGACAAGGAGCTGTTGATGGCAGCTCTCAACTTCTGGTGTTCGGCTACCAACACCATGGTTCTTCCTTTCGGCCCGGCCGGCCCTACCGTCCTCGACGTCTCGGCCATTTTGGGGACTCCCTCCTCTGGTGCCCCTATCGACGCCACACTTTCTGCACATCCGAGAAGGCTAGACCTGAAAGCCTTGTTTGAAATTCGAGCCGCCGAATCTCTGAGAGCGGAGGATAAGGAAGTCTCCAAGGAGGAAGTTCAGAAGCGATTCAAGAACTTCTTCAATTACAACACCCTTTACGTCCACTTTGCCGGTCATGGGCAAGACGTGCCTGGGAAAGGAGAACATGAGGCTTTCCTCTTCTACTGGTACAACAAATTTATTTGTTGTACCAGGTCGAACAAGTGTTTGATCGAGAACATGCCGGTAGCCGAGGCCCTGGCAAGTGGTCGTGTCCTGGCCCTTAGTCCGGCCATACTTGCCAACCTTTTCCGTTGCTTGGCCGAGACAACTGCAGCCGAGATCGATCCCCAACAAAGTGGGCCTCTCTGGCTCTTCCAGCTTTGGTTGCAAGTCTACTTTGCTGTGTTTCGGCCTGATCTGACATCATTTCTTCCCACCGAGACGCTCGGCTCTCAGCTGGTCTCTCTGCCATTACCTCCACACCGGGCCGAGGAAATTTTCACCTTCTTCTTCGGTCTGAGTACTCTGTCAGACGACGAATTTTTGATTTGTCGTCGTCGAACCTACCCACAGTCGATCTGCCTCCCATCTACGGCATGGGACGCAGAAGCAGATTCCGTCCTTCGTCAACAATGGGGTTCGCTCGTGTTGTCGCGAGATCTTCCTCTCGGCTGCGAGGCCCGTCGAGCAAGCTGGGAAGTTTATCATCCCAACTTTACAGCTCGGCAACTTGGGTATGTTCAAGGCGCTCCGGTGCCCCTTCTTTCCTCCCGCTCTTTTCTCGATCGAGGACGTCTTTCCGGTTTTCTTGAGAAGGATTTCAAATCCGCCGAGACAGACTTCCAAGAGCGGTGCACTAAATTCCGTCTCAAGCCGGTCGAACCTGAGGCCATCTGTACTGACACCTTTGGTGATTGGTGGGAGGCCTACACCGGAGACTTCTTCGGCAAGCCGGTCGAAGATATAGTCAAGACGCTTTTCGGGGATAGATCCAAAAAAACTGCCCCTGCCATCAAAAACGTGTCTCAAGGTATGTTTCAAACCCTCCCTTCACCACACAGCTTTGTCTATGGTTGTCTGATTCTGGGTTGGTTGTCTATTCTAGGCGGTCGTGCCTCCCAGTTGTCCGAAGTGGTGGCCACAACAACTGTGGCGAAGAAGAAAAAGACCGTCCTTTTCCCCAAAACAATCACGACTGTCGCCACAAAACCCGCGACGAAACGGCCGCACAAAGAGGCCGAGGAAGCCGACAAATCCTCCCGTTCTCCAAAACGTCAAAAGAAAATGGTCACTCAACGAGAACGGGAGGCTTCCGTTGCTTCTGGCCAGGTAGTGAGGCGACCAACTCAAGCTTCGCCGGGAATCAGGATTGGTCAAGCCCGGTCGTCATCCGCGGCTAATCCTTCCCCCAAGGCTGTACCGAAGCCTGCTCAGCGGATCACGTCCCTCATATCTCAAGGGACTTGGGACTCCCCTGTTTTGGAAGTAGTCCCTTTGGCCGCCAAATCTCCCCCGAAGTATCCAAAGGCATCAACGGTCGTCTTGGAAAGCGACGAGGTTTGTATATACTTTTTCTTCCTCTGATTAATCTTTCGCACTTGGTCCTAACCGAGTATCTTTTTAGGATGAGGATGAACTTCTTCCAAGTCCTACTCCAACGGCCGAGAATCCCTTAGCCGATCCTCCTGTGGTTGACAAAGGAAAGAAGGCCGCGGTTGAGCCTAAAACGCCGACAGCACCGGAGGTTTCCCCTTCGGTCGCAAATTTCACCATCCCCTCCCATGAGGTCCCTCCAACCACTGTGAGTTTTCTACTCTTTAGAATTCCTTGACATTTACCTTGAATAATTCTGACGTTTTCGTTTTCAGCCTACCTGGCAGGCCGAACTTGACGTTCTATTTTATACGGCCTCTGGTGGAGCCGGCTCTTCTGTCTCGCCAACCAGATCTGCCGCCGAGGCTGCTGTTCATCCGGCTTTCTCTCGGCTGCACGATGTTCTGTCGTTGTCAGCCTTGGAGGTCCTTCAGAGCAACGGCCTTGAAACTATTGGGGAGTGCTTGAATGCTCTTGCCTCCGAAGGTCATCTGGACAACGCCACCGTTGCTCAGTTATCTTCGGTTTTGGAGAAGACTCGAGACTTCTTCCCAATTTTTGAAAACGCCCTCCGTTCTGGCGACGTTCTGAAGGCTGACGAGGCTGCCCAAGAGGCTGCCCGGCCGGAGCTTGAAGTTATCAAGGCCAAAAAACTTGAGCTGGTGGCCCTTGATAACCAGATTGCGGAGCTTCAACGTAAACGGTCGGATGTCGCTTCATCTCTTGAAGCGACATTTGAGGCTAACAAGGCTAGGCTGACGGAGCTTGCGGCCGGCGCCCGGCGGGTTGCGCGGATGAAGTCAGAGATGAGGATGCGGGAAGCCGAGATTACTTTGGGGGAGGGAAGGTGGTATGAGCTGAAGGCAGCCCTCACGGCTTATCTTCCTTAGTTTTTTATGATTGTGAATTCACCCTTTTTGTAACCCCTTTTCTATATATAAAAAAAAAAACTTGTTTACTCCCGCATTTCCCAGTTGGTCGGATAATATTTTTTCAAAAATTTTCCGTTAATCGGCAACTTATGCATTAAACCACCTCGATCTTTGAGATGATATGCCCCCTTGCCGAGAACCTTATGAACAACAAACGGTCCTTCCCAATTCGGCGACCACTTACCGAACCTTGGGTCTTTTAGTCCAACTGGTAAAACCGTCTGCCAAACCAAATCTCCTTCGCCGAACGTTTTTTGTTTGACACGCTGATTGTACGCTCGTTCGGCGATTTTCTTCTGCGCTACTAATAAATTGTAAGCGTCAATGCGGACACCTTCCAGGTCTTCCAACTCCTGTCTCATGGCTTGACCATACTCATCACCGAACAGACTGCTGTTTTCTATCATTCGTAGTGAATTGACACTTAATTCGACTGGTAACATGGCATCATGCCCATAGGTCAGTGCATACGGCGTCGTTCCTGTGGCTGTTCTTGGTGACGTTCGGTAGGCCCACAGCGCTTCATGTAACTTTAAATGCCACATACCCGGTCGTTCCCTCACCATTTTTTCAAGAATCCCTATCAAAACTTTGTTACTTGCTTCTGCCTGCCCATTGGCTTGTGGGTAATACGGTGAAGATTGCTCGAGACGAATTTTGAGATTCATTGTGTATTCCTTGAATCGGCCAGATGTGAAGATCGTGCCGTTATCTGTTATGATTGTTTCTGGCACACCGAATCGAGTTACGATATGTTCCTCGACAAAATCACACAATTCTTTGGATGTCAATACGGCGTATGATTTTGCTTCAACCCATTTGGTAAAGTAATCCGTTGCTACGAGTATCCAGGCATGCTTTGCCGAGCCAGATGATGGTGTAATTTTGCCGATGACATCCATGGCCCATCCCCTAAACGGCCATGGTTTGGTGACCGAATGCAATAATTCGGCCGGGGCCCTTTGTATAGGGCCGTGAATCTGACACTGTACACATCCCCGTGCGTACTCAATGCAGTCTTTTAAGATATTCGGCCAGAAATACCCGTGTCGGCGAAGCAACCAACGCATCTTCCGGCCGGATTGATGGGCTCCGCATATTCCTTCATGGACTTCGGTCATTGCTAGTGCGGCCTCTTTAGGGCCGAGACACAACAACAGTAAGCCGTCCTCGCTCTTCCTATATAGAGCGTTTTGGTATGACACATAGTTCGTGGCATGAACCTTCGTCTTACGTTCGTGTTTTCCATCAGGATTATCAAGGTATCGCATGATTGCGCTTCTCCAATCATCTGGACCTGGTAATGCTTCTACTGCGCAGATCTCGACGGGGTCTCCTCGATCCAGTAGCGATGGTAATGACATTACTCGTGTTCGGATCACATGATCCTGGGTAATAACTTGTTGGTTAACCAAGGCCGGGTATGAGCGTCGTACGACTGGTACCGCTCGTCCTCGTTTGCCCCCCATGAGTTGCGCGCCGGAGGCGATTTGGGCCAATTCATCGGCGTCGACATTATGGACCCGAGAGACGTGCTCGAATGTGATACAGTCAAAAGACTCGGCCAAATAGCTAGCGACCATGTGATAGGGAGCTAGAGTGCAACTCATGCAACGAAAAATGCCATTGAGCTGGTTAATGACAAGCTCAGAGTCGCCGAAAACCAAGACGCGGGGTGCTCGCAAGTCATGAAGGATGCCGAGGCCAATGACAAGAGCTTCGTATTCGGCTTGATTATTGGTGCAGTCAAAGTCCAGTTTGAAAGAAAAATACCATCGATGGTGCTCGGGAGACTGAATGACAATGCCTACGCCAGCCGAAAAGGAAGTACTGGAGCCATCGAAATACATTATCCAGAAATTGTCCCGTGCATCCACCAGGCCGATTTCGAGATCGTTATCCCCAAAGTCGTATGGAGACGGGTGTTGGGCCAGGAAGTCAGCTAAAGCTTGGCCTTTGACGGCCTTCTGAGGAACATACTGTAAATTGAACTCGGATAGTGCCATGGTCCACTTCCCGATTCGCCCTTTGACGATTGGCCGAGTGAGCATGTAACGGATGACATCGGTCTGGGCAATGACTTGAGTGACGGATGGAAGCATGTAATGCCGAAGCTTGGAGGCGGCAAAGAACAATGCTAAACAGAGTTTCTCAACAGCCGTGTAATTGATCTCGGGGGTATTGAGATGGCGGCTGAGATAAAAAATGGCTTGCTCGCGGCCGGCATCGTTGTCTTGTGCTAGAAGGCAGCCGATGGATTCTTCGGCCGCAGATATGTACAACTTAAGAGGTTTGCCACGGCGGGGCGGTCCAAGAACAGGCGGGGCAGTTAGGGCTACCTTGATTTGGGTGAAGGCGTCGTCGTGCTCGGAACCCCATGCAAACTTGTCGTGGTCCTTGAGTTTTAGCAAAGTGGAGAAAGCTCGCATTTTCCCTGCCGAATTGGCAATAAACCTTCGGAGAAAATTGACCTGACCGAGCAGAGACTGTAATTGTTTCTTAGTCCTGGGGGCCGGCGCATTGATAATTGCGCGGGCCTTGTTTTCGTCAATCTCAATGCCGCGGTGATGGACTAAGAATCCCAAGAAATTTCCTGCCGAGACGCCGAAAGCACACTTGGCTGGGTTCATTTTGAGGTTGTGCTGGCGCATGCGTAAGAAAGTTTGGCGAAGGTCCTCTAAGTGTGACTCCCGACGCTTGGACTTGACCACAACATCATCAATGTATACTTCGACGGATGTACCGATGAGGTCATGAAAGATGGTATTCATGGCTCGTTGGTATGTGGCGCCGGCATTCTTGAGGCCAAATGGCATAACAACCCACTCATACGTGCCGAGTGCCCCTGGGCATCGAAAAGCAGTTTTGTGGACATCAGCCTCGGCGATGAAAATCTGATTATAGCCGGCATGTCCATCCATAAATGAAAAAATGGCATGGCTGGCGGCCGCATCAATTAAGAGGTCTGACATTGGCATAGTGTATTCATCCTTGGGGGTTGCCAAATTTAAATTGCGGAAATCGATGCAAATGCGGAGAGCGCCGTTCTTCTTGAGGACAGGAACTATGTTTGCTAACCATTCGACATATCTGGCTGTCCGAATGAACCCGGCATTCAAAAGGCGAACAATTTCATCCTTTATGCCAAGCTGTACTTCGGTCGAGAACCGTCGAGGGGGCTGACGAAACGGTTTACAGCCGGGCTTAATGCGTAACTCGTGCTCAACGAGCGTTCGGTCTAAACCAGGCATCTCGTGATAACTCCAAGCAAAACAATCTTTGAATTCATTCAATAAATCACACAGCTCGGTTTTCATGGGTTGGGGCAACAAAGCACTGATAAATAAAGGCCGCGGTTCCTCGGCCGTCCCAACATTGATTTCTTCCAAAGGGTCCTTAACCTGAGGCCGATGGTCTTCGAGTTCGGCCGGTGCAGGCTGAACCTTATCTAAAGATACTACCGGGCCATCGTCTCCCTCGGCGAGAAACTCGACCAAATTAACGCCGGAGTATGGTTGGCTGGAAACTGTATACCAGTGGGCCAGCAGTCGTTCCATGGTTGAAGAGATTGCGGCCTGGCGTCGGTTATGGTCGTCGTCAGTCATCAATAGTAGGGAAGAAAGTGGCTAGGTCGAGTCTCGCCGAGTCCTGGTGAACAGTCTCGGCGGCTATCTCGATAGCCTTTTGTACAGAAATCTTCGTCGGCCGGCCCTCCTCATTGAAACCGTGAAGGGTGATGTAGCCGACGTGATCATCGTAGTAACGAGCTTGAATCATATTAGTCTCAAACGGCTGTGTATCGGCCGGGTGGACGATGACCGACTTGCCATCCCAGAAGACGAGGACTTGGTAGAGGGAAGATGGAATACAACCAGTCTGATGGATCCAATCACGACCAAGGAGAGCGTTATACTCAGTCTTCGAATCCACAATGAAGAATGCAGTCATGTGATTGCGACTGGCTATGGTTACGTCCAGAGGCAAAACTCCCTTGGTTTGGGACCGGTCACCCACGAAACTGCTCATAGTGATTCCTGATGGAATAAGTTCATCGTGTGACCGTCCCAGAGCGCGCATGACGGAAACGGGCATGATATTGACCGTTGCCCCACAATCAATGAACACCTTCGAAACTGGGTAGCCCTCAATCTGAGCCGTGACATACAACGGCTTCAGATGCTGTAGATTGGTAGTGGGGGATCGGGGAAACAACTCAGCGAAAGCTGCCGCTAGTGTGTCGATTTGGCTGTCCGTTCCTTCCTCGGTGTGGACAAATTCGACCTGTGTTGCTTCTTCGGCCACGACATCGCCGTCCAGGAATGATAGTAGGGGAGCCGTTGTTTGAAACTCGGCGGGTAAGACGTGGACCATGCTGATTGCCATGTTGTCCAGGATAGAAGGGCCTAGTAAGTCGCGTTCCATCGCGCAATGAGCGTCAGCCGAAATTACCCGTTCTGGAGTAGTCTCGGTGAAGGCATCCGTTGTCTCATCGGTGACTGGTGCTTCGTTGTTCGGGGCCACCTTGACTCGGGTGTCACCCGTGAGCATACTGGGGATAAAGGCATTTGCGGATTGACGGCCTTGCTCATGATACGCAATTAAAGTATTCCTTGTGTCCAGATACGCGTCGAGGCGTCTTACACGTTCATGTTCATCGGCCGTGAGGCCGAAGAGCGCCACTGCTGAGAAGACTTCGAAATGAAACCTTAAAATCCCCAGATCGTCGAAGGAAAAGGGGAGCTCGGCGAGTGGTAGGTCTGTGTATGGGTCCACCTCAAAACCAAGCACCTGAGCCTCCCGTATATGTTGGAATCTTGCCTTGATGGCCGGGTCCGTAGTCTTTTGAATGATCTGCTCGGCATCTGGGGAAGTCAAGGCTAAGTCGAGGACTTGCTGACATTCTTTCGGTAGGCCGTATAAATCATTGGCGGAGTGCGTCTTATGGAATTCCAACATATACTGCAGGGCTTCGCCAACAAAGGGAGGATGGAGATTCCGCCGTATCTGGATCATTGGTTCGGATGTCGGTGTTGGATGAGGGTTTATACCCGACTCTTGTTGAAGTTTCTCGAAACGAGCCTTCATTTCTCCTGATCGGAGCAGGATCTTGATCCGCTTGCCGGACTCTTCGAAGGCCGTCTCGATGTCAGGGGCCGTAGCCTGCTTTCCTTCGAATAACTCGGTCATGATGGCCGGGAGTGGACGCTCGTCTCCAAAGTTTGTACCCTTAGGTTGCCATTTGGGAATCGATGAACCTTGAATTGCCTGTCGGCGAGCCATGCAATCTATCCTTTGGCGACGACGCTTCTGAGATTTGGACAGGGCGGTGCAAACGCCTGTCGGTGAGTGGTACGTGTACCAGCGCTGGTCATGTGTCTCCGGTGGTTTGAATGTTTTTGGCCTAGCTACCGAACCGGAACCGCTGGAACCTTGCGCGTAGTAATCCTTATTGTGGAACGGGGTATCGAAGCTAAGTCGTCGCCTGACCGAAGATGACCCTCCGGCCTGTATTTGGGGTCCAAGTCTATTGAACACTTTATGTTGCTGACCCAAACTGGGTGCTTTTGGCGGAGTTGAGACACTTGCGGGTGTTGACCGCGGTTCTGCCCTATTCGGCCGTAGTTGTTGTGGCGTTGTTACCTGAGATTGCTGGGCCTGTGGCTTGTTTACGACCACTTGCACTTTGCAGCGATTACACACTATCTTTGGGTTCTCAGGCTCCTCTGCTTTGGCTTGGACAATTGTGGGCCCTGTCTCTTCCGTTGAGGAGCTCTTACAAGCTGGGTTGATCTTAAGCCGTGGCTGGGGGTTTTGCTTCGGAATATGCCGTACGAACTCGGCCTTTCCTTTGCCCTTGCCCCCTGGTAAATGGGCGTTTACCATGCCAACCGTTGCCGCAGGGAACGGATTAGCATCGACAGCCATCTGTTTTTCTGGAAATTTCAACTTGCCTTTGTCGATCCATCCCTGAATAGTGTCTCGAAACACCACACAATTATTGGTCGTATGCTTACTTGAATTGTGATACTTGCAATAGACCTTGTCTTTCAGCTCTTCGGCCTTTGGGATGTTATGCCCCGGCCGAAGCTTAATGATCTTAGCCGATAACAACTGATCGAAAATAGCATCGGCTTTGGTGATGTCAAAAGTGTAGACTTTGGATGCTTTGGCCGTTGTGTCTTCCGGGGCTAAGCGAGGTTTGGCATCTTTAGTATGAGCCAGAGCTTTACAGATGTACGGCTTATCGATGATAACTTCAGCCGCATCTATACTAGCATATTGAGTGCCGTCTCCTTCGGTCTCAGCGTAATTGACCGAAGGATTCTTGTATATGGTCCCTCTTGCTGAAGATGCTGATACCTTTTCTTCTCGGAGTAAGTACTCGTATTGCTCGACGTGTTGGGCCAATTCGTACATATCACGGAAGTTCGCCCCTAGGAACTTCTTCTTATATTCCAAGTCCAGGCCATTAAGAGCAATTCTGACGAACTCTACTTCTGGAAGAGGCACTCGGCACCAATTTCGAGCCGACTTAAACCTTGTTAGGTACTCCATTGGTGACTCGTCGGACGCTTGAGCCATCCTAGCCAGCGAAGACACCGACATCTCCATCCCTGGTCGATAGAACTGCTCATGAAATTTTTCGACCAACTCCTCCCAATTTTGGATCGAATTCGAGGGAAGGTTGATGTACCACGCAAACGCTGGACCGGTCAATGAGAAGTTGAACAACCGTAATTTATAATAATCACTGTTGGCATCTCCACATTGCGCGGTGAAGCGCGCCACGTGTTCCAGAGAGGACAAGGATGACTCCCCTGCGAAAAGACTGAAGTCCGGAATCCTAAAACCCTTTGGGTACTCGAAACGCTCCACAAACTCCGGGTATGGATGGATGAATTTGGGGAACTTCGGCCCTTTTTTCAAAGCCGAATCGATCATTCGCTGGATTTCTGCAGCATTCACGGCGGGCATGCTGGGGCCGCAGTCAGTTGTTGAACTGGTCGATCCGCTCTTCTTTTCTAGATCCAGTGTTCTAGACCGAGTAGGGCCGACCTCGGCTACTGATGCAGTTGCTATATTATCTTTAGGCCAAGATGGTCTCGGTCGTTCGGTCGGCCCCAAGTTTGGTGTGATGTGTACCAAGTATTCGTATAACTTGGTCTGCATGGCACTTTGCTGTCGTACTTCGTCTAGTACCGACTGTACGTCTCGGCCGACGGTTTGTTCGAACTTCCGAGCCTGTTCGTCCAATCGTCTCTTGAAAAACGACCGGGACGGTGGGTCCGTAGCATCGCCTCCATCCTCATCACAATCTTCCACAATCCCTTCGACCAGATTGTCTTTTGTAACTTTTGTGAAAACTCCAGTGTGATGAGGTGGCTCACCGAGAGTGACTTCTCTTTCTCGGTGTGAGTGAGGCGTTGCGGCGTCGTGGACTTCCGCTTGTGACGAGCTTTCGGATCCTGTATTGCGGACTACTGGAGTAGTGTTAGATTTTCCCATCCCTACTCTTTTCTTGAGCGATCGAGTCTCGACGGGCATGAACTTCGTAGTTTTAGCACTGGGTCCCACTGGGCGTGCCAAAATGTTGGCTACAAATATTACTTAGCCTACGTGGCGCGCAGGCCGAGTGAATAGTAGTCTAACTGTTGTCCTTCAAATGTGTGCGGGGCGTGCCAACTCGTCGGCCGAGCTTCGGCCGAGAAGTAAATTGTCTTGATGTGGTATGGATGCGCGCGGCCAACTTCTGTATCTTGCGATTGCGGCCGAGAAAGGAACGTGTCTCGGCCTTTAGGTTCTAGAGCCTGAAGACAAGGCTGCCAATTACAAAATTCACCAATTGTGGTCGTCCAATTCGGCCACGGTCACCGTATTGATGAAGGTGAGACCACGCCGAATCGACACTAGAGTATAAGTGCAGAGGTACTCAAAACTGACGAAGGCTTCGGCCGCAGACGTGATTCGGCCGTCTCGGTGTTGAGTTATGAGATCCTCTTGTGAGTACGTAATCGTAAAGCAACTCGGCGTCGAGGCACCGAGCTTTGATATTAGTAACACCTCACTTCGCCGAGAAAGGCTAATGAGATGACCTCTGTCAAAGGGGGATTCGAAAATCCTCTTCGGCCGAGACTAGGATAAGTAACCAGTCGACCCTGTCGCAGTGCTGTTTATCCAAACTGAAGGTGCTTCACGGACGGCTAGTTCTACGGCAACAGTGCTGTTTATCCAAACTGAAGGTGTTTACCGGTTGCCTTCACAGTGCTGTTTATCCAAACTGAAGATGTGAAGGCGAAAAAGAAAGTAAAAATTCTCAAGGGTGTTGAGAGGATTTGCGCAGGGCAGATTTGTGTGTTGTTTTTGATGTCTCTTGCATGTTGCCATTGCTTCTGTATTTATAGGATCTGAATCCTCTCTTGTTGGGTCACGTGAAGAAGCCATTTGCTTTCTTTTTCTTGTTTTTTCTCTTTTCCTTGTTTTAGGGCATGTTTTTCACCTTAAATCCAGGAAAAGCTGTCGTTCTAGGCTTACCTAGTTCTTAGGGTTCCACGTAAACCCTCTTTTAGGCCGAGAAAGCCTTCCCTCGGCCCAAAGTGCTATTTTGGGCCCAAACAATAGGTTATGGTTTTTTATTAAAAGATGCATCCATTTGGTGGCAATGATGCAGTGAAGAACATGACTTTTTATATACATACTTTGATCCATTTTTAAAGGGTTTCATAGTATCTATATATAGCCTATGTTGGCTGCATATTTGGATATACATTTTGTTCAAACAATAGTTTCTTATCCTCTTTCTCTCCATCTAAATCATACAGTTTCATTTTAGAAGATTTTAAGGAAATTTCAGTTCTTGCTAAACTAAAATTCTAAATTTTGTTGTATTCTAGAAGTGATTTGTTTTAGACCCATTAGCAAACTCATATGAGAGTGGGAGGCAAATATTACTTTAAAAAAACGTATTAACGTACCTCAACGTCATTTTTCACTCAAATTCTCAACCTTATCCTAACATGATATGCTTCAAAGCCTCCTCGAGCACCACATGTGTCGAAGTCGCCAATAACCCAAAGCATACCCATCGTTTCAAGAAACCCCACGGCACCACCCATGCAAGTCAAGGTTGCGGTTGATCAAGCCGCCAAAACACTCCTAGCAATGCCATGAAGGGAAAAACACTCCTAGCAACGCCATGAAGGGAAAAACACTCCTAGCTAGTCAAGAAAAAGCAAGACGACACAAGTATGATAACGGCATGAAGGGAAAAACACTCCTTGCTAGTCAAGAAAAAGCAAGACGACACAAGTATAATAACGGCACTTCTGAGTTTATAATTTAACAGAAAAAATATAAATATACGAGAAAAAACAACAACACGTGCATTAGATTTTGACATTAGAATCCATAATTTTCATCTCAAAATTAATATTTATTTTATGTTCGGTATTCATGCTATCATCGTAGTGTTTTTTATGTTATCTTTATATGCCGTTTCAATACTAACGTTGTAGTATTTTATTTTCAATAATATTGTTAATAATTTTTCGTTTTTATATTATTATTGTAGCATTTCACTTGGAATTTAATGTAATCGAAATATTATTTTAGTAAGGTGACCACCAAGAAGTAACATTGCTTTTAATACGTATTTGATACCATGCTTGACCGTTCAACAACAGTTTACATTTATTTGACCGTTCAACAAGTAAATAATTTCAGTGTTGTGTTTAAGAGGAATTCATCTCCGCAGTTTAATTAATTTTTATTGAACATTTTTAACTGTTTAACATGTATAGAATTAAAGGAAAACTAACGAAAAGTCCCTGAATAGTGACAGTTTTAATGAAAAGTCCTTTTTGAAGGTATAATGAATAGTGACAGTTAAAGGTAAAAAAGTGGTTTTTCGTTAAAAGTAAACAGTGTCAGGGGTGTTTTATTAAAGCTCCCTAGAATTAAATCTTAAAGTTTTGTTCTAACCTAAAAATCTATAGCCGCCTCTTGCTTTTTGCTTCGGCTTTGGGTTGGTGATAGCCTCTCTTCTCATTCACGTAACTTCTTCTCATCATGAATTGATGCATATCTATCTTCCGTTTTAATATTTATGTCAATAAGTGTCTCCTTAATGAGATTATTTGTGAGTCTCTTCAACTGTGTATTTTAATTTTGTGTTTGTGTGTTATCGTCTCCTTCTAGGTCTACTCCGTTGTTTCTGGTAATTTCAGTGATGGTGTTGACACAAAATTCAAATTAATTGGTTTGGACATTAGTTGGTTCCCTGTCAGATCCTTTTTAGAGTCGGCGTTGCTTTTTATCAAAGAGTGTCATTTTGCTCGTGATATTAAAGTTTTTGCCCTCAAAATTTCTCAGGTGCCAATTCATGAAGTGTTTGACTTTTTCATTAGGAATTAAGTTCTTTTGGCTTTGGAGTTCCGTCTCAATCTTTTGAGTTTGGGTGTGGATGATTTCAAGACTTGGATGAGTTCCTTTACTTATTCTCGTGGTCACTTGTCTCACCCTCAAATCCACCAGTACAGTGACAACTAGTTTGGCCAAGTTCGCCTTTTATGTTTTGTTGAAGTATCTTTGCATTGAGGACCTCTTGGATTTTATCCAGAATGTACTCTTGGGAAGTGATTTTCACACTGTGACATCCCACATCGCCCAGGGAGTGATCCTTAAATGTATATTCCCATCCCTACCTAGCACGAGGCCTTTTGGGAGCTCACTGGCTTTGGGTTCCATATGAACTCCGAAGTTAAGCGAGAAAGGGGCTAGAGCACTCCCATGATGGGTGACCCACTGGGAAGTTGCTCGTGAGTTCCCAGAACAAAACCGTGAGGGCGTGGTCTGGTTCCCAAAGCGAACAATATCGTGCTACGGTAGTGGAGCGGGCCCGGGAAGTGATCCACCCCGGGCGGGGATGTGACACACACCCTTTCTAGAACATCCATATTTATTTATGGCATCGGATTGAATAAATTAAGTGAAATAATTGGCCATAATTAAATAGCAGTGTAAGAGGCTAAAATGAGTGTGAAAATCGCTTTCTTATAATAAAATCACTATCATTTTGCTTCAAAAAAAAAAAACAAAGGTTACTGTGTTACATTATATTAGTGTGATTCTTTTTACTTGTAAATGAGAAGTTTTAGGCCTAATTTTCATCAATGGAGAGTTTGATGTATACCAAATTATTATGTTGGCTCGTTGTGTGGCTTAGTCCAAATTCCGTACATCTTTAGTGAAACTATCACTTTTTAATAAATAAAAAATTTTAAAAAATTAAAATAACTAATTGTTGAATATTTGACCTTTATAACAAGTATAGGACTAATCTCTCAAGTCCCTTTTTTTTCTTTTTCTTTTTTAATGAAAGTTAATCCCGAATTTAAAATAAATGTTTGTTGAAAATTAATCCTAAAGCTAAAATGGCGAAAATAACAGACTTTACAAAAATTCTGCACTTCCATCAGTATCTCCGATGTGTATGGACAAATATACCTCTGTGCTCCAACAAGAGAGGACCTTTTAGACTTCTTGAAAAGGCCACTAAGCGACGATCTTTGGGGATTCTGGGGAGCTTCGATCGTATGCATTTCGAATGAAAATTTTATGTTGGCTATTATCATCGTCTAACTATTATTCTTGAGGCAATGGCGTCTTATGACTTGTGAATTTGGCACATGCCTTTCTTGTCGCAATGTTCTTGCCAATTGCTAGACTATAATTGTATTGTCTTAACTTATGACTCGTTGTAAGTGTATTTAAAATGATTAAAAGCGTTTTTGATAAAAGTATATTTGGATCTCAAGTTAGTTTTTTTGAAAATGTTATATCTTTTATTAATAACCCCTTCATTAATTTTTTTTTCTAAATTATGATTAAATAAGGATTTTGCTTTTTATATTTGGACGTTTCACCAAATTTTCATTCTCCCTTAAATTGAGTAATGACAATCTACATAAATTCTAAAATATTTTTAATGTAAAACAATTCTACATAAATCCTAAAAATCTATCGTATAAGATTTGAAGCTGTTCATCTATTTTTTATTTTTCGATCCAACTCATGTGACATGCATGTAATACACTTTGAAGTGTAGATTGACAATTTTTAATGACCATATGAATTTTCATTTTAATGGCCAAATTAGCAGTTTTTAATGAGGTTACAAATTTATTTTTCCAAAATAAAAAAAAATTCAGATTTTCTCTCCCTCTCTTCTGATGTGATCTAAAATCAAACCATTGTTGCAGTCCTAATTTAGTTAGATTTATACCAACAATTCATGTAGGAGATTTATTATGTGTTGTTTGTTTTGCGTCCACTTTCTCTAAATCAAGAATGTGGTCATTGAAGAAGATGCAGTTAGTTGACACTCTTCCTACTAATGGATTATCGTTTCAGTTAAATGAAAGATTTATTTTTCTGAAAAAAATTAATTGAAGGATTTAATTTTCACTTGAGTGATAATTCAAGAATTAAAACAAACTTTACTCTTCTAAAATAATGTGTGCGTTTGTGTGTGTATACATCAGTCATGCTCTCCTAAGGTCCTCATTTGAGGACTTGTGATGACCAAATACATATTAGCCACAATATTATATTAGTGTAGATCCAACGGCTTAAAATATTTGACAACTTAATAAATCAAAACTAACTTAAAATCCATGAACGATTAGGAAACTCATTTTCTTGTTTTGGTTTATAATAAAGTTGTCAGATATTTTAAACCTTTAGATCTAAACTAATATAATCTTGTGAATAATATGGATTTGGTCCTCACAGGTTCTCAAAATGAGGACCTTAGGAGAGTAGCACTCGTATATATATGAATTAGGATCCGGGGACAACACACTTTTGACACAGTTTTGTGGGATCAACTCGTAATGTATTTCAACGATTTGAACCGTCTATCTTTTATATATTCCCCTAAAGATCATGTAAATTTTATATATATGTAACTTCTACGATAAGTGTGAATTCTACAATAAATGTTGCATTATCAATCCTATCTAGTTTCAATTGTGTTGAGGAATTTTTAATTGAAAAGTGAGGATTGTTAGTTATAATGGCAGGGCATACATTCCACCGTAAAAGTTTGTTCTTTCACTTGGAAAAACAAGGCCCCCTTTAGTTAAGAAAATATTGAATAAAGAATTTGTTTGTATGTCGTCATGGACAAATTAAAAAATGAAAAGGAGGGCAGTGGGTTGTGGTGGGGTTGGGAAGAAAAAGAAGATCCAAATCACTAATTTGATGGTATTGGTCAGTCTTTTACATTCTTATCGGCTTACCAATTGCAAGACTGAGTGGGTTGGTGAAAACGCTTCGACACCAAACACGAACGTATTCGAATTTGAATCATTCAGCTTTCTAATTTAGCAACTAATTTAATAAATCTATTAATTGATAAATATATAATTTTAAAAAAGGATAATAAAGTCGTGGTCTTGTCCAACCTCCCTATAAGATCCTTTCTCTACTCTTTTGTTAGGATCCTCTTTTGCACTGTTCACGCCCTTATTGAAATGCCTTCATTTGTTGAAGGCCTGAACTTTGTTGGTGTTGTGTTAACTTAATTAAATCAGATTGCCACAATTAGCTAATCATCCGTCCAATTTGACTTGGGGTATTTTAGGGGAAGATTAATAAAATTGCAATGCATGAAATATCGGTAAAATAATTGATTCAAAACATGAATTTTGTCACCAACAATCGTTAACGCCGGTCGTTCGCCTAAGACCGGGTACATACATATCAATCCAAATTCGTTTTCAATCAATATCATGATAATTTGGAGTAAATACCTTGCAAAAATCCAACAACCCTATGAATTTCTCCTTTTCGCTTCACCAACCCAAACCCCCCTCCCAAAAAGAAATGGTGGTTGGTAGTGGGCATGACTTATCCAAACATATACCCTAAGTTTTGTTTTAAATTTTTGTTGCAAAGCTATTGACCCATTATCTTCTGCAAACTTTTGTTTTCTCTCTACTGTCGTAAGTAGGTTACAAAGGACCAAAACCTTTCGGCAGCGTCAGCGTCAGCTTTTGCCCAGTCAAGGACCCAAACTTGTGTTTTATAAGATTTCTTTGGTCAGATTTGTTAAAAATCATCGAAACCTAATCATGTTATATGCCTCAATGAGAACATACCGTATCCAATAAATAAATAAAGCATTTTTGGGTACTGTAAATTGCACATGAGTGTTCATTTTTGGACATGCACACGAGTTATATGTAAATTGCATGGCTTTTCGACATGGATCACGAAGATATATAAACAATATGTGTGAGATATAATATAGGTACATTAACTACATGGCTAGATATTAAATACCTTAAGGAAGGGAAGTGGGTGAAGAGAATGATATGTATACCTTTCTTGCTTCTTATTTGCCGTAGTGCTTTACTACAGTGGCGTAAAATAATGATGTCTAAGCATCATGATGCTGGTTTAATTCTCTTTGACTCCCTTCTTCCTTTTAACAACTAACTATTTAACCCACTAACGCTATTGATTTTTTTTTAAAAATGAAAAATAAAGGAAAACGAGGGGGAAGAAGAGAATTATGTATCAAATTTTATGCTAAATTATGCCATACTTTCAATAACTTCACATTTTATTTGGTTATGTGTTGGTCCATCTTGGACCTCAATTGGCATTAAAAGGTTGTGCCTTTTCCATTTTGCTACCAATAAAACATAAACATGTCATGTGTCACATTAATCGGTGTTAAAAAGTTGAGATAACATGATTACTATTGTATGCATACATTCTTTTATTTAAACGTTAATGTCTGGAATTCGTCTAGATCGATACACCTTCGATGGTCCAATTTCTTTGGCCGTCAACCGACCTATTATATTTCATAGTAACAGTCACACGTTTCTTGGCTCGGCACTTACTTCTTTTAGGATATATAAAAACCCTACTGCACTGGTTTTGACATTCCTTTACTTTGGTGGTTGTTTGGACAACTCCTTTGGCCAAATCCTGTCTGACGGTGTCCATATATAAAAGCGAAGCTTCCTCCCTAAATTCTGCCATATGGAGGACCTTATAAATAATGCGACACTACTAAGAGGGCCATCTTGAATTTGGGATGCAAAAACTGATAAGATATGGAATTAGGGGAAGAAAAAAGCCACCTTATACATAGAATGAGGTTGGTAAGATTTCCACTAAAATTTGGTTACAAAAGAAATAATAGTACTAGTGTTGCAAAAATCAAACAGAAAAATTGATATATCAAATGATTATTTGAATTACATGATGGTAGTGAGGGAGATGATGAAATGCCTCTGCGAGTCTTTCCAACTAATCCCCCTTTTAAAAGAAAAAAATGATTATTCAATAACCTAGGCTGAAGCAAAATAACCCTAATCATGTTTTTGTTTGTTTTGTTTTTCCTTGCCCTAAAACTTTTAATCTAGTAATTTGCGTGCACAACACAGGGTCATGTAGATTTGTTTGAGATTCAGTGGCACGAAATTGTGCACCAATTTCCAAAGTGATTCTGTCAAGCACCTTTGTAATGAAATTTACAAAAGAAAATGAAAGTATTTCGTGCCAATTTCCAAAGTGATTGACACCTTTGTAATAAAAATTACAAAAGCTAAAGAAAATGATAGTATTTCGTGTCAATTTCCAAAGTGATTGTGTCAAGCACCTTTGTTGTAAAAATACCTAAGCTAAAGAAAATAAATGTGAAGAAATCAAAACTAGCTTTAAAAGTTTTCGTTTTTATTTGTCGTTGGATTTTTTAATTTTGGTTTAAAATTTGTTTTGATTCTTTTATACAATGATATATTTACACAAAGATGTGAGGAATAAATTAATATCAAACTCGACATTCACAAGATTCGAACTTAAAATCTCTCACTTGCGAATGAAGATTTGTTTGAGATTCAGTGGCACGAAATTGTACACCAATTTCCAAAGTGATTGTGTCAAGCACCTTTGTAATGAAATTTACAAAAGAAAATGAAAGTTTTCGTGCCAATTTCCAAAGTGATTGACACCCTTGTAATAAAAATTACAAAAGCTAAAGAAAATGATAGTATTTCGTGTCAATTTCCAAAGTGATTGTGTCAAGCACCTTTGTAGTAAAAATACCTAAGCTAAAGAAAATAAATGTGAAGAAATCAAAACTAGCTTTAAAAGTTTTCGTTTTTATTTGTCGTTGGATTTTTTTAATTTTGGTTTAAAATTTGTTTTGATTCTTTTATACAACGATATATTTACACAAAGGTGTGAGGAATAAATTAATATCAAACTCGACATTCACAAGATTCGAACTTAAAACCTCTCACTTGCGAGTGAAGAAGAAATATTTATTTTCTTTACTTAATTCAATAAAATCCTATCTTTCGACCCAAAGAAAAATGTAAACTAAAATGATAATTATACATTTAAAATTTGAAAATTAAGTTAAACTTTATTCATTATTTCTTTCACCTTTCTTTCTTCTAAATTTTTCGTCAACATGCATCGCTTGTATGGAATTGCAAGTTACTTTTTTTTTTATGCAACCAATTTTAGAGAGGGAAAATCGAATATAACTTTGAATTGAATTTGGAAAACCGTTCCATTCCTAAATAGTTAAGAAATTGAATACAATTATCATTCTCATTTTAACATTTCAGTCAAATAAACGTGGTCTGAGTGAAGAGTTAAGTATTCCCAATTCGTTAGCCATAAGTCCCTTTCAAAAGTAACAAAATTTATTCTATAAAAGATATTTTATTTTCAGGAAAGTAATC
The DNA here is from genome assembly GCA_963580275.1 of Crataegus laevigata. Taxonomy (NCBI): domain Eukaryota; kingdom Viridiplantae; phylum Streptophyta; class Magnoliopsida; order Rosales; family Rosaceae; genus Crataegus; species Crataegus laevigata. Next base: position 10,467,724 of record OY756951.1, read on the forward strand.
AGGCTATAGCACACAATAGATCATTCATAATATAATCATGTATTGATCTCATCAAATGTTTGCATAGAAACAATCCTCTTGTTAAATATCCAAAATCATATTACGTTAATGCTGCTAAACTGTAAATCTTGATTTTAATTTACATTTACATCATCATAAATTGTACGCCATGTGTCATCACCTGAATGGTGTAGTTTACATATTATTCCAACAAAAATTTACATCATCAAGAATTTACATTTACATTTTTAAAGTTTAACTAACATAACATGTTACATTCGAATTTAATTCAAGATAATCTCTTTACAGTTTGTACACTTTCTTAACGTCCTATTAGGACCGGTATCGTTTCACCATAAAAAAAACACTAACACCTTACATCATACGACAATGCAACGGCACCTTGCACGAAGAATTTTACTGGTCATATGAACAATTGTTTTTGCAGAGAAATAGGCTGACGTGCTGCTGTCGTGCCTCAGTTTCCTACAGATTGCTCACCAACCCCCGCCCCCGCCTCTCTTCCCTTCCCCTTGGGTTATCATTGACAAGTAAAAGCCCGCGTTTTTTAACCCCACCTAAACTACAGATGTTGTCCACAAGCACACATGTACGCCATGTGTCATCACATGAACGGTCCCAGATCATGAAGATCCAAGGGCTACCTGCAGTTTTCAACTAACACTTCGGCCTACCCACCCAGCATTCGATGTGGGACGTCCCCTATATAAACAAGGTAATTATGGGTGAACCAACTCAGGAAAATACTCGTAAATTTTCCTTAGAGCTAGCACCACCTCTTTCCATTCCCTTCCTTTCCCAATTCCCATTCCCTTATTGTTTCTCTTTGACCAGGTTTTTATCCCACTGAGTTTTTTCCGGCAAGGTTTTTCTCGGCTCCATTCATTCTCATTGCTTGGTATCCCCATTTTGGTATTGTTTGAAGCAAATGGAACCGGGAAATAACCAAACCGGCAACGGAAACGGCTCCCTGGAGTCGTTTTGCGTAGGCCATGAGAAGGTACTTGCGACACATGACCCATTGAACTGGGGGGTGGCAGCTGAAGCAATGAAAGGGAGCCATCTTGACGAGTTCAAACGGATGGTCAACGACTACAGGAAGCCAGTGGTGAAGCTTGGCGGGGAGAGCCTGACGGTGGCTCAGGTTGCTGCAATTGCCAACCACGACAGTGCCAAGGTGGAGCTGTCGGAGGAGAAAAGGGCTGGGGTGAAGGCCAGCAGTGTTTGGGTTATGGATAGCATGGGCAAAGGCACAGACAGCTACGGTGTGACCACTGGTTTTGGTGCAACCTCACATAGGAGAACCAAGCAAGGTGGAGCTCTTCAGAGGGAGCTAATTAGGTAATTAATTAACCTTCGATTATCTAATTAATTAATTTTCCATTGAACATATCCATCATCCTTGCTTGGGGATCCTAATTCTATTAATTAGTTTGTTAATTTTACTTATTCAAGCTAGTTAGTTGCCTTCATTAGTCGTTCTTTTATGTACTTAATCATAATGAATACATATACAGAAAGGACTCATAAACGGCACAAAATGAAAAATTTGTGCACTCTTGAGACGTTAACTAGATTCCACTTGTTTAAAGAGTCACAACCTTGACATATATATATATATATATATATATATATATATATATATATATATATATATATATACAGAAATAACTCATAGAACAACGTATAAAATATTTGGTGAAATTTATGATTGAATCTGTTTTTAGGTGAAAATTGGTAACTATTATTGTCTAACCTTGTGTACTTATTGATGTCGCTATATGTTAGGTGATTGTATTTATTTTTATGATATTTCTATTATTATTATTTTTTATCTATGTGACATGAGGAGGATGCACAGATCTAAACAAAACAGAACAATCTTTTTATTTTTTTCCTTGAATTTAAATATTTTTACTTATAGCACTACTCTTGCAAATGACTTTTCCCAAAAATGATTTAAAATGGATACGTTGAAAAAAAAATATACCAAATTTAAAAATCTTCTAATTTTAATAAAATAAAATAATTAATCATGTCAAATAAAATGTTTGTTTGACCAAAGATGTTGTGTATCATATTATATTATGCATGGTATACAGTGAATTACATATATATACACACATACCCCTTTATCCAAAGGGTTTTACATTTTTCTTTTTCACAAAAATGAGGATTAGTTGTTGGGTCAACTCTATATTGAATTATAAGTTTCATTTTATAGACCATATTTGCAAAATATTAGCCAAATTAAAAATATTTGAGACATCTAATTGAATTCAAAGAAATTGACAAACACTATGTTCCAAGAAACATTAAAATTTCATTATGATAATTAAAATAAATGATTTTAGATTAAATTGATATTTTGTAAAAAAATGATTTATGAATGAAGGCTGTAAAAATATACAATTCGGATTATTAAAGTTCGAAAGATAATTGCCCTCACAACTAATTCCCATTTAAAAATAAAATGAGGTCGCTTTAGCTTAAGACTCTGCATACACACAAACACATTTTCAACGCAATATACGTGTGAATATAGATATAGTTAACTCAAAGCAAAGAAAAAATGATTTAATCAAATTCAAATATATTCCTATTTTCATGACTTAGTAGCATTTACATGCTTGGCACGTGGTTGCCAAAGAGTCAACATCCGATTCAATACTGGTGCACGTGCCCCGTTTATTCCTTATCGGTCATTTACATGCTTGGCACGTGGTTGCCAAAGAGTCAACATCCAATTCAATATTGGTGCACGTGACCCGTTTATTCCTTATTGGTCCCCAAATAATCTGGTCCATATAACATAATAACTACAACAGGCCTCTGTTTTTTGGTTTTTTTTTTAGTGCACCAGAATTTGCTGCCCACGTAGCTATATGGGCCCATAAAAATAAATACCTCACTTCAGCCCACTTCTACTAAAAAAACAAACCGTATTATATTGCAAATAACTTGCAGCTCAAGCGATTAACAATATTTGTTTTGCATTAAAAAATAAAAACTCATTTTACTAATGTTTAACCTTTTTTTTATAATAGTTAATAATAGTTGTGTAACTTTCTAGAAAGTTCTTGTGTCGTATCCCTTTCGTTTCTTCTATTTTTCTGAAGGACAAAATTTCACTTTAAACTAGTCTAAACTACTAGGAGGCATATTTGAACTAGGTGCACAGGGTGGAGGACATCTGCTTTAACCAATACGACTGTGCCGCGTTTTAACCAATGTGACGGTGCCACGTGTGCTTTAAAGAATTAGTTGTGTTAGTTGCTACTCAAGCTGACTTGTACGCAAATTTTGGTGGTTGAACAGATTTTTGAATGCTGGAATCTTTGGCAGCACCACAGAATCGACCCACATTCTGCCTCACACAGCAACAAGAGCAGCAATGCTGGTGAGGATCAACACCCTCCTCCAGGGCTACTCCGGAATCAGGTTCGAAATCTTGGAAGCCATAACCAAGTTCCTCAACAACAATGTCACCCCATGCCTCCCCCTCAGGGGCACAATCACCGCTTCCGGGGACTTGGTTCCGCTCTCGTACATTGCCGGGCTTTTGATCGGCAGGCCTAACTCCAAGTCCACTGGACCCAATGGCGAAACCTTAACCGCTTCTGATGCCTTCAAGCTGGCTGGGATTGATGGTGGGTTCTTTGAGTTGCAACCAAAAGAAGGGCTTGCCTTGGTCAATGGAACAGCAGTTGGGTCTGGTTTGGCTTCTATGGTTCTGTTTGACGCCAACACACAAGCGCTTTTATCAGAAGTGCTTTCGGCAATTTTCGCTGAAGTTATGCAAGGAAAACCTGAATTCACAGATCACTTGACTCACAAGTTAAAACATCACCCTGGCCAAATTGAAGCTGCAGCAATAATGGAACACATTTTGGCTGGAAGTGATTATGTAAAAGCAGCTGAGAAAGTGCATGAGATGGACCCTCTCCAGAAGCCAAAGCAGGACAGGTATGCTCTTAGAACATCTCCCCAATGGTTGGGTCCACAGATTGAGGTGATCAGAGCAGCAACAAAGATGATTGAGAGGGAGATCAACTCAGTGAATGACAACCCTTTAATCGATGTCTCAAGAAACAAGGCATTACATGGCGGAAACTTTCAGGGCACGCCGATTGGTGTTGCCATGGACAACACCAGATTAGCCATTGCTGCAATTGGAAAACTCATGTTTGCTCAGTTCTCCGAGCTTGTCAATGACTTATACAACAATGGCTTGCCTTCAAATCTCACAGCAAGCAGCAATCCCAGCTTGGATTACGGGTTCAAAGGCGCAGAAATCGCCATGGCGTCCTACTGCTCGGAGCTCCAGTTCCTTGGCAACCCTGTCACAAACCATGTCCAGAGTGCAGAGCAACACAACCAAGATGTCAACTCCTTGGGATTGATTTCTTCGCGAAAAACCGCCGAGGCGGTCGACATATTGAAGCTCATGTCATCCACATTCCTAGTTGCACTGTGCCAAGCTATTGATTTAAGGCATTTGGAGGAGAATTTGAAGAGCACAGTGAAGACCACCGTGAGTCAGGTTGCCAAGAGAGTCCTCACTGTGGGCTTCAATGGCGAGCTTCACCCCTCTCGGTTCTGCGAAAAAGACCTCCTCAAGGTCGTCGACCGTGAGTATGTTTTCGCCTACATCGATGATCCTTGCAGTGCTACATATCCACTAATGCAGAAACTGAGGCATGTACTAGTTGAGCATGCATTGAGCAATGGTGACGAGGAGAGGAGTACAAGCACTTCAATTTTCCAAAAGATTGCAGCTTTTGAGGAGGAACTGAAAACCCTTTTGCCGAAAGAGGTCGAAACCACCCGGGCCGAGTACGAGAACGGGAAAACAGCAATCCCAAACAGGATCAAAGAATGCAGGTCTTACCCATTGTACAAGTTTGTGAGGGAGGAGTTGGGGACTGATCTGTTGACTGGTGAGAAAGTGAGATCACCCGGGGAGGAATGTGACAAGGTTTTCAGTGCTATGTGTGCTGGGAAGTTGATTGATCCTCTGCTGGATTGCTTGAAGGAATGGAATGGTGCTCCTCTTCCTATTTCTTAAGAGTGCTTTTGGGGGATTTTTTTTTTAATTTGTTACAGGTTTATGGGGGGTTTTTTCACAAGGCTATAGGACCATGAAACTGCAAAGTCTTATGTTTTCTTTAAATAATTTCTTTTAACTTTTCATTTTATTGCATGTGTGTTATCTGCATTGTAGTGGATCTTATGCGGATCAACAAAATGTATCATAAACAAAAGTCATAAAGGGTGTCTATTTCTTTAACAAGCTCTCTGTAATTCTTGATGGCTTGCATATGGAGAGTTTTTTTTTTTTTAAATTTTTTTTTTGTTAAACCGTATAGAGAACTATGTGATTGAAGTTTCAAAGATTTTTGTCTGGAGGTTAATGCGCTTAACTAGTTAAGCTACGCCCGCCCACCCTCTCTAAGGCGATAAAATTTGTATCAACTCTCTTGCTCTCTCTCAATGTTAGCAAAAGAGATGTGGGAAGAAAATTACAGTAACTATATATCAATCCAACACCAAATGATCATTAATTCTTTGCTTCTTTACAAATGACAAATTCCAAATGATGTAATCAGAATCTAAACACTTAATAGCATATCTCATACATGAAAATGAATGCTCTCCTAAACACCAAGAAAAAAGCATCCAAAAAGTTGACCAGTTTTTTCAAATGGCAAACTCTCTGCAAATGCAATGTCCTGGAGAAATCTTACTAATCTTCTTCATCAGGGTCCAACTTTAGCTTGATCAGCTCCAACGCTACCTGAAACTGCAAACATGCTTTGCGCTCAGACTCCAACTCACTCTTCAGCGTCTCAACCTCCCCTGCTCCTCCCAACAGATCAATAATGCTCATCAAATTCTCCATCTGTTTTTCCAATTTTCTTGCAATTTCCACCAATTCCACCAGCGATTCCACCAGCAACCTCACCAGCCCAGCATTTCCGCCGTCTGAAGACTCAGCCGGAAAGCTGGAAGTAGAATACAACGCATCCGGATAAATTGGGTTCAAAACAAACTCCCTCAAATTAATCTGCAACTGCATAATATCTTCCTCCTCTTTCTCCAACGCATTCTTCAGCATCCAAATCTCCCCGTCATCCTCTATGCTCGCCTCAACTGCTCCCTCCAACTCACCAGTAGTCATCATCACAATCTGTAATTGCTTTGCCAACCTCCTTACAGATTCTGCCAGCCGGAATTTGACGCTGCCACAAGACTCAGAGCTGGGAGCAGAAGACGACGCAGCCGGAAAAACCGGGTTGAAAACAAAGTCGTCCACATTGAAATTCCATCCGCTAAACCCCATATCCACACCCTTTAGTTCTCCATAGTCTACCGTGCCCAACAAGTGAGCCAAACCCCTGTTTCTTTTCTTGAACCTCTCCTCAACGCTCTCCAAATGCGGAAGCACAGTCCCCACCAGATAATCCTTGCCCCCGCAGTCGTGGAAAAACGGGTGCTTCAGCAGCGCCTCTGCCGCCGGCCTCTTCTCCGGGTCCCGATCAAGGCAAGAACCCACCAAGTCCTTGAAAGCCGCAGAGTACTCCTGGTTCCGGAAATCTTTGATGATGTTTTCGTAATCCGCAAGCCGGAACCTGTTCTTGACCTTCAGAATTTGAGTCCCTAATAACAGCGGCAAGCCAGACAGGGGAGGGCCGCCCAGAGCCAATTCCAGCGCCGTGATCCCAAATGCCCAGATATCCGCCTTGCATCCACCTCCGCCGGGCGCCACCCAATACGGTCTTGTAGAAGTGTCGTTTGCCCCAGTTGAAAAATCGGCGTCGTAGAAGGAAGCAGAGACCCCGAAATCTGCGAGCTTAACGGACCCATCAGAGTCAACCAAGATGTTTCCGGGCTTGATGTCGCCGTGGAAGCGTCCGTGGCTATGGAGATACGACATGGCGTTTAGCGTCTCTTTCAGGACGACTGCAATGCAGGGCTCTGGTAATCCTCCCGGGAAAGCAGAGGGGGCGATTATTACGGATTGCAGAGAGCCGAAGGTCATGAACGGCATGATCACCCAGAGACGGCGCTCGGCAGTGGTGAAGGAGCAATGATCGCTGAGAATGTTGGGGTGGGAAAGAGACAGAGTCTTGATGTCGAGTAGCTTACTCTCGAAATCGGCCGCGGATTGATTGAGGTTGACGGACTTGATTGCGACGATTGCAGAGTTCATGGGGACACAGACTGCCTTGTAGACGAAAACCTTGTCGCCAGAGCCGATTTCTTGGAGGTTTTCGTACGCGGCGGTGTCCAACGGGAATTGGACCTTTTGTGGGTTATCTTGGTGGGAGGGAGAAGACGAAGAAGTCGCCATTGGAGACGAAAAAGATGAAATCTTGAAGAATGGAAGAGGGTTGTTTGGATTTCTGGGAAATGGGTTTTGATGGAGAAGATGAATGTAGGGTTTCTGCAGAACTAATTTTTGTGAAAGGCTGATGCTTTGGGAGGAAGACGACGATGCATGAGACTGTGACTGCTGCTCTGCTTTTAATTACTTATATAATTAAAATTGCTAAGAAGATGAGGTTATTTTGGGGATTTTCTATTCCAATTGGCGGAGGAAAATTATATGTAAGTTTTAATTTTTGCCCCTAGATTTTGTTAATTTGCAGAATCATCAACATTCTGTTGCGAGGTTGTTTTGGTAATTAGGATTGGGTGAAGTTGGTTAAGATAACAATACAGTTAGAGTTGGTTGGTTTTCTGTTATTTGCCATGTCAACGATATCTTGGGATGCAAGGCATGATGCACAAATATGAGACGACCCATCTCACTACCATGTGTCAAATCTTCTCCTACGCTCATTGATGCAATCGTATAAATATTTTGAGAAGACTACAAGAATTAATATAAACAAAATACATATTTAAAACCTACAAGTCCAATAACAAGACCGACATATGAACCTATTGAAATCATTCTCCAATATGTAATTAAAAATCAAGTAAGCCCTCAAGAAAAAGTCTTAAAAGGTCTTAAGTTTGTATTCGAAAGTAATGAATTTGTAACCGCCTTATTCTCTCTTTTAGTGCAAATATATTATTTTATAAAAAAAATACCATGTAAGTGTTGTAAGCTTATTTAAATGAAGAATTATAGAGAGTGAAGCAGCAAGCGAGAATAGATATTATTTTTTTTTTACCTTTCATTTTATTGCATGCATGTTATTTGCATTGTAGTGAATCTTCTGCAGATCAACAAAATCTATTATAATCTAAAGTCACAAAAGGTGTCTTTATTAGTTTGACAAGCAATCTCTCTCTCGCACACGCGTGCAGACACACACGCACATAAATCTTGCAAACCTCGAGAACTATCACGAGGTTGTAGTTATAGTGGTTAAGAGTCGTCGCCTCTACATTCGTCGAGTGGTCATGTTTCAATCTTTCTTCTCTTGACATCGTTTGATTTTGTAAAAAGAGCTTGATTTCACCTCCATTCCCATACCAGTTAAGTTGAACCTTGACAATCCAAGCATTCATTTTCTTTAAGCAAACTAGCCGGACTCAAAACTGGTGTACAGTGTATTGACATCTACAATTCACTACTTAGTGTCGTCATAAGCACCGCTCAATACGGTACAACATTGCTTTGATGAATTCCTGTTGGGCTTGGAAGTTGCAAATAAAGGGTGTCGCGATACTGGAATTATTTGAAGTAACAAAACTCTGCAACCAGCTCCAGCTTGCAGTCCTCAAATCTAACTCCAATATCCCTAAACTCGTTTGGGCTTTGTTCCTGAAGTTCGAGGGAGTACATTGGTGGTGGAAATCCATGGAAATGGTTGCAGGAACAGCAGATCGTCGCCATGGGTACCCTCGAACCCATCAGTGCAATCTCACCAAATCAAGGTTCAATTCCATTGGTTTTTGGCGACAAAAATCATGGATTCCCGCCAAGTCTGGTTGCAGGTCGAGGGAGAGAACACAGGTTGGTTGATTTCTTCTTTCTCTTATTTCTCTCTTTTCCTCTCTTCCCATTCGTTCCCTTTCTTCCTTCCTCCCCCGATTGGTCAACTCCCCTTTCCTTTCTCTTCTCTTCTTTCCATCGCAACTACACTCGTGGCATCATTAGACTGCGCCAGCAAAATTTGGAGCCTTCCCACTAAATGATTAATCACTATTTTGCCCCTGTATTTAACCGCTAATTTCTCCCTCGTTAAAGTTCAATTTCACGAACGGTTTTCGCCTATACACTCATGATATTGAACTCTATTCAAGCATATAAATTGTGACCTCGAAGGATCTACGAATTTTAAATAATTAATTTCCAAACTTCAATCTTCGAACTTTGTTACTAGTTTAATTTAAAACTCAATTCAAATAAATTAATATAAATTCTCAAAAAATAATATAAAATCTCAATAATACAATTATGTAAATTATAATAATTTTCGGTAACAAAATTTTAAAATTCCTCAATTAAATTTTCATAACCATAAATCGATTTATTTTTTATTTTCTCCACATATTCATAATTATGAATATTCTATTCCATATATTTAAATTTTCAGGGTATTACACGGTTGGAATGATCTCTGGAATATTCCCTTGTTGACTTTTTCAAAATTTACACGAGACCCTTCTTAGGGTAATTTGATGTCCTAAATCCGTTTTTTACGTCTGTTTTCCCAAATTCAATCATTTGAATAGAGTTTTATTAATTGGACTCTTTATGTACTTAGGGGCAATTGTTAGCGGCGATTCTGTCTTTCGTTAGTTTGCGTGGCTTTTCGATGGTGGAGTATCTGTGAGTGGACCCCTTCTAAAATGCATGTTTTAATAGTAGAAATGCATACATAAAAAGCATAATTTAATGATTACGTTTTATGAAATGTTTTATGAGTAAATTAGATTCACACTTTATGATTATCATGCTTTAATGAGAATATTTTGGAATACCATACCTTATCGAACCTATGTTCTTTGTAGTATATATGATGGATGACTATATACTATTTTATAAACATATTTTTACACTTCTTTGTAGTATATATGATGAATGACTATATGCTATGAAGATGTTTTTGAGATATATGTACTTTTGTTGGAAAGATTATATTCAATGTTTGTGCGTATCTAGTGATCATTGTCCTGCCTATGGGTGATTGTTCTGCCTAGGGGTGTATGTCCTGCCTACGAGAAATTGTCCTGCCTATTGGCATATGTTCTACATACGGGTGCGTGGAGGTCCTGCCTATGGGTGATTATGATACCACTAGTTAGCACACATTATTATGCTATTAGAAAACCTATCACATATTATGCTATTAGTTTTTATAAACTTTGGGGGTTAGTATGTTGTTGAATAACTGTTTCTGTATTACTTATATATCAACTTGGTCCACTCATGTTTGTTTTGCGCCCCCTCAAGATTTAAAATCGAGGTGTACAATCCCGGCATCAAGGCACTTCTACATTGGCATCTTTGAGTCCTCTCAGTGTAGGACCCATTCCTTTGTTCATTCAATTTTATATTAGTTCCTTTCTAATGTCTCGAATTAGTTGTATGCTCTAAACACGTTCCATAATTGCATAATCTTTGTATTTAAATTTATAAATATTGTTTATATTCGTTAGTTTCATGCATCCTAACATGGCTTAGTCACCTTCAGGTGTCGGCTAGCACATGCCAACCCTGGATATTTGGAGGATATCGGGGTCAAGGGTGTCAATAACCCCACTTATGTTGTTCCAGTACCACCACAGCCAATCTTTGTAACTTTGAATCCTGAAGTTAATATAGCAATTGGCAAACTAAACTATGAGAACTAAAAGCTGAAAACGAAATGAGTATTAAACCACCCCCAAATAAATGACTACTTGAATTCTGAGGGCGTTGATTAAGGTCAAGAGAATGGTGATAGATATCCAAAAAGACTAGCTTGGCGTCTGTAAAGTTGGAGTTGATATAATCTAGTTCATTTGACAGCAAAGAATTGAACAACTCCGCGCTTTGGTTTGGCAGCTTCAAACACTCTCTCAGTAACCCGGTTGAATTTATTTCCAATGGAGTGCAACCAATCGCTACAGCACTGAAAACACCAATTCTCCTAGCTCTGAGGCTATATAGATCCTGCAAAATACAACTTCAAAATTTATATATAAAAATCAGAGTATGTGTCACACTATAGTACCGATGATATTTCATTTGATTAAGTTTACTTTGACGAATGTAGAAGCCAATCTGACCAGAAGAGCAGCATATGAAGGAAAATCATACTGAAATTTTCGGATAAAGCTCGGATAGGACCTCAAAATGTCACTGGAAATAGACTGTTGGCTATAATTTTTCTTGTTCTCTTTTCTTCAACAGTCCCCTTCGGTTTCGCTGTGTACTTTTTGAAGCCTTCTAGTTGAGCGGGACTGCTGCTTGCTGAAACTAGAAATAGACTGTTGCTTATAATTTTTCTTGTTCTCTTTTCTTCAACAGGCCCCTTCGGTCGCAGTGTACTCTTTGAAGCGTTCTAATTGACGGGCAGAGATAAAGCTCCCTGACAAATTTTTACTGTGATCTTCAGACTGTGATCATGTCTTTGAAGGGCTTCCCTCTCGTCATGGCTTGGGCCAAAAAGTAAACAACTATGACTAAGCACGTCTCAAATTATCGTAAATTGGCTCTGTGATTCTTGATGGCTCGCATATGGAGACCATTTTTTTTTTTTAAATCAAACCGTATGCAGAAGGAGAACTATATATGACTGAAGTTTCAATGATCTTAGTCTAGAGGTAAATGCTCTTAACTAGTTGAGCTACACCCACCCACCCCCTCCAAATCAATAAAATTTGTATCAGCCCTCTCTCTCTCTCTCTCTCTCTCTCTCTCTCTCTCTCTCTCTCTCTCTCAATGTTAGCAAAAGAGATATGGGAAGAAAATTATAGTAACTATGAGTCCAACATCGGATGATCATTAATTCTTTGCTTCTTTGCAAATGACAAATTCCAAATGAAGTAATCAGAATCTAAACACTTTATAGCATATCTCATACATGAAAACGAATGCTCTAAAACTCATTTCTCTCTCCTAAGCCATGAAAAAAGCATCCAAAAAGTTGACCAATTTTTTCAAAAAGCAAACTCTCTGCAAATGCAATTTCCTGGAGAAATCTTAATAATCTCTTCCATCAGGGTCCAACTTTATCTTGATCAGCTTCAAGGCTACCTGAAACAGCATACATGTTTGGTGCTCAGACTCCAACTTACTCCCCAGCTCCTCAACCTCCCCTGCTCCTCTCAACAGACGAATAATTGTCATCACATTCTCCATCTGCTTTTCCAAATCTCTTGCAAGTCCCACCAATTCCACCAGCAATTGCGCCAGCAATACCACGAGCCCAGCTTTGCCGCCGTCAGAAGACTCAGCCGGAGGGCTGGGAGGAGAAGACCACCCGGCCGGATAAATCGGGTCCAAAACAAACTTCCTCAACTTAATCTGCAACTGCATAATATCTTCCTTCTCTTTGCCCAGCGCATTCATCAACATCCAAATCTCCACATTATTCAGTGTCCTCACCCCAGCTGCTTTCTTCAAATGACCAATAGTCATCTTCACAGTCTGTAATTGCTTTGCCAATCTCCTTACAAATTTTGACAGCCGGAATTTGCCGGTGCCATAAAACCTAGAGCTGGAAGCAGAAGACGGCCCAGCCAAAAAAGCCGGGTTGAAAACAAGGTCGTCCACGTTGAAATTCCATCCGCTAAACCCCATATCCTCACCCTTCAGTTCTCCATAGTTTACCTTGCCCAACAAGTCACCCAAACCCCTGTTTCTTTTCTTGAATCTCTCCTCGACGCTCTCCAAATGCGGAAGCAGAGTCCCCACCAGATAATCCTTGCCCCTGCAGTTGTCGAAAAACGAGTGCTTCAGCAGCGCCTCTGCCGCCGGCCTCTTCTCCGGGTTCCTATCAAGGCAAGAACCCACCAAGTCCTTGAAAGCCGCAGAGTACTTCTGGTTCCCGAAATCTTTGATGATGTTTTCGTAATCCGCAAGCCGAAACCTGTTCTTGATCTTCAGAATTTGATTCCCTAATAACAGCGGCAAGCCAGACAGAGGAGGGCCGCCCAGACCCAATTCCAGCGCCGTGATCCCAAATGCCCAGATATCCGCCTTGCATCCACCGCCGCCGGGCGCCACCCAGTACGGCCTTGTGGAAGTGTCGTTTGCCCCAGTTGAAAAATCGGCGTCGTAGAAGGAAGCAGAGACCCCGAAATCTGCGAGCTTAACGGACCCATCAGAGTCAACCAAGATGTTTCCGGGCTTGATGTCTCCGTGGAAGTGTCCGTGGCTATGGAGATACGACATGGCGTTTAGCGTCTCTTTCAGGACGACTGCAATGCAGGGCTCTGGTAATCCTCCCGGGAAAGCAGAGGGGGAGATTATTACGGATTGCAGAGAGCCGAAGGTCATGAATGGCATGACCACCCAGAGACGGCGCTCGGCGGTGGTGAGGTCGATGGTGGTGAAGGAGCAATGGTCGCCGAGAATGCTGGGGTGGTAAAGAGACAGATTCTTGGTGTCGCGTGGCTTACTCTCGAAATCAGCCGTGGATTGATTGAGGTCGACGGACTTGATTGCGACGATTGCAGAGTTCATGGGGACGCAGACGGCCTTGTAGACGACAACGTTGTTACCAGAGCCGATTTCTTGGAGGTCTTCGTACGCGGCGGAGTCCAACGGGAATTGGACATTTTGTCGTTTATCCTGGTGGGAGGGAGAAGACGAAGAAGTCGCCATTGGAGATAACAAAGATGAAATATTGAAGAATGGAAGTGGATTTCTGGGAAATAGAGTTTCTGCAGAACTAATTCTTGTGAAAGGTCGATGCTTTGGGAGGAAGACGACGATGCATGAGACTGTGTGACTCTGTACTGCTCTGCTTTTATTTACTTATATAATTAAAAAATAGTAAGAAGATGAGGTTATTTTGGGGATTTTAAACTCCAATTGGTGGGAGGAAAATTATATATAAGTTTTGAATTTTGCCCCTAGATTTTGTTAATTTGCAGAATCATCAACATTCTGTTGCAAGGAGGTTAAGATAAATAATACAGTTAGAGTTAGTTGGTTTTCTGTTATTTGCCATGTCAACGATATCTTGGGATGCAAGGCAAGAGGCCCAAATATGAAACTAGCCCACCCGCTCATTGATCCAATCGTATAAATATTTTGAAAAGACTACAAGAATATGAACAAAGTACGTATCTGAGACTTACAAGTCCACTACTAAGACCGACCTACTAACCTATTTAAATCATTCTTCAATATGTAATTAAAACTCAAGTATGCCCTCAAAAAGGTCTTAAGAGGTCTTAAGTTCGTATTCGAAAATAACAAATTCGTAACCGCTTTATATTCTCTCCCTTAGTGTAAATATATTAATTTATTAAAAATACTATTTAATTATTGTAGGCCTATTTAAATAAAAATTTATAGAGGAGGAGAGACAGGGTGCGGCGGCAAGAGAGAATAGAGAATATTTTAGAGATATTTTGTTGCTTATATGTTATATGCATTGCAGTTGATCTTATGCCGATCAACAAAATCTTTAACAATCTAAGGTCACAAAAAGTGTTTTTATTTGTTTAACAAGTGCTCTCTCTCACAGACACACACACGCGCATCTCGCAAACCTTGATAAAAGTATCACTAGGTTGTAGTTACGGTGGTTAACAGTCGTTACCTCTACATTCTTCAAGGGTTCATGTTTGAATCCTTCTTCTGTTGACATCGTTTGATTTTGTAAAAAGAGCTCGATTTCAACATCATCCCCAGACCAGCTAAGTTGAAACTTGACAATCCAAGCATTAATTTTCTTCAAGCAAACTAGCCGGATTCACTACTTGATGTCGTCATAAACACCGCTCAGTACGGTACAACGCTGCTTTGATGAATTTCTGCAGGGCTTCGACGTTGCAAATAAAGGGTGTCGCGATACTGGAATCATTTGAAGTAACAAAACTCTGCAACCAGCTCCAGCATCCTGAAGCAAAGGATACACCAGTTGGAATATCTTCTCTCTGCAGGTTTGGGTCAAGATATGCTGCCAAAAGTTCCTTGATTCCCCCCGCCTTCCACTACATATATAATTAAAACTTTGAAAACAGATCACGAAATATAGTTGCAAAACAATGTGGATCCAGATATAGTTACAGTACTAAACTGCTAATACTGTCTATATCCATCCATCTAGGTACAAATCAACGTTTTTAAAGGCCAAGGAGAAGGCAAGGCGTTTTAAGGATAGCCTCGAGGCCATCTCACGGTACCTAAAATTATATTATATGATTATATAAAGTATAAAACTTTGTAAAACAAGTACCTATTGTCATTTAAAAGTGCAGTAGTTACAAATAAGTTTAACTCCGAAAAATACGAACAAAGAAATTATTCACTCAAATCCTCTTCATCCAAATCAAAGGTAATATTATCTTCTTCATTGCCAAGTCTAGTTGAACTTGAAAGGAGTGTCAAATAGTCTTCAAAAGAATCTTCTGACTCATCCTTCAAAATTGTGTTTCTTTGACTAGAGGTTCCCTCATTGAAGCGTTTTCTTTTGTAGGTAATAAGAACTTGAGGTTGAGTTGGCTCATGGGGCAGAGTAAGTTCACGGGGAGGAGTAGGCTCACGAGGAGGAGGAGAAGGCTCTCTAGGAGGAGGAGAAGGCTCTCTAGGGTCTCGAACTTGTGGGTCACCTTCATAAATAAGGAGTGGCACACTCCTTACAGCCTCTGCATTGAACAATGACTCATCCTCAAGCCATCTAGGATCTTGGGGAAGAACGGGATCTTCTAGTTCCGTTATCCATTCATCATCCGAGTCAATTTCTTCTACAACAATCGGGTCACACTTCTCACTTCTTTTAAGACTTCGCTCGCTTAAAGCCAAATTATACTTCACATATGCTAAAGCATTTAGCCTTTTGTGTTCAAGTCTATTCCTCTTTTTTGTATGAATCTACAAAAAAAAAAAAATTAAAGAATTTAAAGATTCATTTCATTTGTTCAAGTCTAATCCTCTTAAGCAACATGACATATAAGAAAAAATAATTTATTTACTTACCATTTGAAAAGTGCTCCAATTCCTCTCACATCCCGATGCAATACATGTAAGGCCAAGAACACGGATGGCAAACATCATCAACTCAGGTGTTCGATGCCCAAAACGCTCCCACCAATGCACTAAAAGAAACCAAAGTTAACAAACCATATTAATAAGGTAAGTTTAAACTTTGAACTTTAATTTAAAGGCTAACATAATAATATGTTAAGAATTGTCTTCTTAGTTCTTACAAGGTGTTCGCTTTTTCCTAGTTTGCATTGCCATAGGATCTGCAAAATCCCCAAGTCTACGATCATATGAGTCCAATTGGATATCTACATCTTCACGTTCTTTGGAATTTCCAAGCATCCTATCCATGCAAGCAAACAACCCTTCTCTTATTTCTTCAGTATTTGGGAAATTATCTTCATACCGAATTTGTGGATTCAAGTAATAGCCCGCCGCATATAGTGGTAGACGAAGTTGATTGTTCCATCTATGATCTATCTTTCTCCAAATTGGCATATACTTTTTCTCCACTTTGTTAAGATTGTTAGCAATTTTGTCTTTTACAACATCTATCAACTCATATATAAATCCCATGGCAGGTCTCTCTTCCGAGTCAACTTCTCTCAAGACACAAACAAGTGGAAGAACACTTTTGATGCAAAAGGAAACTCTACCCCAAAACTCATGATCATGTATCACATAATACTTAGCCAACTTTGCTTCTTGGGATTTTGCATAGGTACTTTCCAACCATTCTTGGGAGGAAAACAAAGCAACAAGATTCTCCTTTTGCTTTTGTAAGATTTGAAGTGTAAGAAAAGAAGTGGCAAATCTAGTGACCGCTGGACGAAGAATTTCCGTATTGTTGGTGAACTTTCTCATCAAAGCGAGTACCCATTGATGCCCATAAAGATACTTCGTTATACACTTAGCACGTTTAAGTGTGTCATCAAACCAATTCATCTTAGCAATATCCTCTAGCATCAAATCAATGCAGTGAGCCGCACAAGGAGTCCACCACAACTTCTCTTTTCTCTCCATAAGTTTTGCCCCCACATTCTTGTAGCTAGAAGCATTATCAGATATGACTTGAACTACATTCTCCTCCCCAATTTCTTGTATAACATCATCCAAGTAGCCATATAACAAATCTCCATTTTTAATGGAGGCTGATGCATCAACCGATTTCAAAAACCATGTACCTCGATGACTATTGATAAGAAAGTTGATTAGACAGATACTTTTACCATCCGACCATCCATCCAACATAATGGTGCATCCATATCTCTTCCAAGCTTTTACATGATCTTGCATCATTCCTTGTACATCAGCAACTTCTTCTTTGAGCATCCAAGTCCTATACTCATGACTTGTAGGAGCTTCAAAACCTGGACCAAAGTCGGAGACCGCTTTCATTGCTTGAAAATAATAATCTGAGTTTGCCACATTGAATGGAATGCCACTAGTGTAAAACCACCGCGCAAGTTTCCGGCACACTTGTTTTCTTTCCTCTTTTTTGAAAGGTGTATTCAATGTGGCTTGGCGAGCTTCTAAAGAAACATGCCTATCTCCCCTTGACCTAGGTAGTAGAGTTGAACCGTGTTGTGAAGTTGGAACGCTCCCGCTCCCACTCCCACTCCCACTCCCTCGAGAGCTATTTCCATAGTATGCCGTTGTGTTCACTTCCATGTCCACACTCTCACTTTCCTCTCCGAAGCCACGACACAATTCATTACTAACTTTCTTTTCATTACTAACTTTCGTTCTTTGTTTAATTCCTTCAATATTAGCAATGCATTGTGCCTTGACATTTGGTGGGACTTTTTTACAAATAGCCATTCCTCCCGAACTTATGCCACCCAAATGATGTTTGAATCTAGTAATTGAGCCCGTGCATTTCTGATTACAATAGACACAATAGAAATATCTGGACACCGGATCAACATCTTTTGTCCATTGCCAAGCAAAATCTTTCTTACTAGCACTAGCACTCATTCTTCAGCTTTAATATCTTTTGCCTAAAGACCCTAAACAATCAAGCAAGCATACCAAACAATTAAGTACAAACACAACAGATTATCAGAAATTTGTAGCATGCAAACAAGAAACAAAATGAGGCAGATTATCAGAACATGCTAGCCACAGTTGAAAAGTAAATACTTAAATAAAATAAATCTATGAATTAATGACAGAATAAGCACATAAACTGAAGAACCTAATAGATCTTTCCCTGTGAAGTGGCCCAAAAATTGGATTAAATCCAAAAATTGAGGAAGGTATACGATGCTGGTCTCCTCTCTCCTATCTCACTCTTTAATTAACAAGTATACGTTGATGCTTGTGATGAAATTTCTTCAATGTAGGTGAGAAATCCTAACCTTAAATTTACAAATTTGTTGTGAGAAGAAACCGAAGAGGGACGTCGTTGAAGGTCGGAGAAGAGACGGAAGAGGCGCTGCTCTGATTTTTCATAAGGGACGTCGCTGAAGGTGGGAAGAGAGACCGAAGAGGACGACGGTGGTGCCGGTTTGCGTGCAGCGCTGCTCTGTTTTTTGTGCCCAACGCGAAGTGACCGAAGTGAGAAGGCAAATGAGTGTTGAGTTTTACCCATCAAAACATTGTCGTTTGGGTTTGGACTGTTTTTTAGAAAAGAAATAAAATAAAATATTAACGAAAAATCATATTTTTATTCTAAAAAATCGCTCATGGCATTATTTACTTAAAACACATTTTTTGTCATGAGAACGGACTCAGATGCTTTTAATTACACAACATCACGCCGTTTCAGTTGTCCAGTCCCACAACAACGACAACATCCTATCTTCAAAACTTTGAATACTGAAATTATTACAGAAAAACTTTAGCTCGTTTATTTCATGATTATTTGATTGATTAGAAAGTGTATAAAAATGCTGTTTCTAACTTTGTATCGATGAATTCCTCTAGGCTCCGAAGTTGCGAATAAAGGGTGTTGCGGACCTGTAGTACCATATGCAACCGGCTCCAGCCTGCAAGAAATCATACACGTTTAGAAGGCATATACAAGCATTCGGAAATTTAAATATCTAAACATTTGCAAAATCGTCAAAACAAAAACATGTATAGATACATCAACCCATCTGTTTATATCCCTCTGGATTAGACCGATGGAGAGTCAATAAGCGCAGATGGCATCAAAAGAACACATGTTTAGATGCGTCCATCAGTTTATGTACTTTTGTCCTGTATTTGCCTTTAAAACCTCTTATTTTAGACGAAAGTTTTAACAGAGTTACTCAAAAGACTATTGTTTTACGTTGTAACAAGTTCAATGACCAATACTTACGAATTTTTAGTTTGTGAAACAAAGTAGCTTTAATTAGACCAAAATTCATAAACCCATACTCCAAGTCTCTTATAAAAATCCATGTGGAGAAAATAAAGCTGTGAAATTGATGAGCCTACCTACTTTTTTAAAGAGTGGGATTCCCCCCCCCCCCTCTATTAAATCCCATTTCATCCTCTCATGTCACACTCTTCTTTTTGTCTTATTCTTTATATAAAAAAATTCAAAACAAGATGTAGATGTGGCGTAATCGCAACCGTTTAAATAGAAGAGGATGAAGGGGGAGAGAGATTAGGAGGGGAGAAAATCCTACTTCCTTTTTTATTGTTCAAGTCTGACCAAAGAGTTTGACATCCTATGACCGGTTCATTTTAAAAAATTTGTGATTGGAATCTAGTCAAATAAAAAAATGGAAAATTGACATTTCATGTGGTTAATCTTTAAAACTCTTTGGTAATGGTAGGTGAAGGTGAAGGCAAAGGTTAAGCAAAATGTCTCATTCAAGAATGGCCACAAATCATCAATAGTTTTGGAAGTAGGTGACATTTGACAAATAATTTGTTTCTTTTTGGTATATGTTTTTTGCTTGTAACATGCAAGAGAAATGTAAAAGGCTTTTCTGTGGTGAGAGGCAATACTTACGTTATGCAAATATTTTGTGCTTTCTGTTAATTGGTATTGGTTTGTAATTTTTTTTTCTTACAATTAGAAGATGTTCTGAGTTTAAATTCTCCAACCTCTATTGTTATATCTATGCATGTGTTTAAGAAAGTTATGAACATTCTTACTAGTGCCCCCCATAAAATAAGTTGAAGGTAAGTTGAGTTTATATGTTTTTCTCTAAAATAGTGCTTTAAATGTTTTTTTTTTTACCATGAAATGCAGTGTGGTTGTGCAGGTTGTGTCACCACACAAAATCCTCAATTGTTTAGATGTAAAAATTGAAAATTTAAAAATACAAACACCTTCAACCAATTAGTTTAATTTTTTACACTGAACTCTCAAAATTTCAAAATTAGTCCTAAACGTAGTTATGATACTTTTGAAGTACTAAATTATGAAATCCCTATAAACAACCTACAAATATAAAAAAAAAAATCAATTTGTGAAATTCTAAATGGGTTGGTGAGTAACAAAAAATAATTAAAGCGAAATAATCATATATGAATAATAAATTTAAAAAATTGGGGGTTGGTGACATATGTGAACGTCTCACCTCCAAATTCCCACGTCTGCATTAAGTTATTACCATAAATACTTCGTTCGCAGTCTGGCTCACTTTGTACTGAGCCCGATCTCCCTCCCTCCTTCTCTCGTAATACAACTCAGAACTCCGCGCAATTTTCATCAATGGCACACGAGCAGATTCTCTTGGGGATGGGAAATCCTCTTCTCGACATCTCTGCCGTCGTCGACGAAGAATTCTTGACAAAGTAAGCCCCCATCTCAGCTTCTTTCATTACATTTTTCCATCTTCTCTCACTGTTTGGAAGCTCATAAATTGTTGGAAAACTAATGAATGCGATCTGTTGTGTTTAGATTTCGATTTCTTTCTGTTTAAATTTAATGGGTTTTTGCGATAGATTTGAAAGACTGAAACTTTTGTGATTTACTTAAGAAACCGAGGAAAGTGATTAAGTAAATAGATCTGCAGGTTTAGTTGCTTTCTGGATTATTTTCTGGGATTAATCCAATACTATGGTTGATTTTTCGGATTATGTTAGATACCCGGATGAGCATTGGTTGATTTTTTGCTGGTAATATCATATGTGACTGTTTCAGTTGGATCTGCTTTGATATAGAAAATGAAAATATGGTTGCTTGCTTGCTTGATTGAATTATACAAGAATCTTTCTTGCCATCCAAATAAACCAGAAAAGAAAGAAAAGAAGTCAAGTTCAGTGGGCCGAATAATTTTATTTTCTACGAGTAGGCATTTGCAAGTTTATTTTCTTTTCTTTTCCTGTTGTAAGATTCACTTCCTGTTCGTGTTTGGTTTGATTGTGTGATTTTATTAGTATTTGAGTGTTCCTGCATGTTGGTAGAATTTCTTTTTTCCTTTTTCGATCGATGCATTATATTGTATAAACTTACTTGAGTGGTTTTTTTTTACAGATATGACATCAAACCGAACAATGCCATTCTTGCTGAGGACAAGCATCTGCCCATGTAATTCATTTTTGTTATTATCGTTGCTTGCTTGATTTCTTATTAGCAATTATTGTTCCTTGCTGGCAAACGGTGTAAATTGTAAGAACTTGAGATGATATATTTCAAAAATAAGTTCATGATTAGTTTCCGGCATTTGCAACTACCTGAAATATTGCATTTGCTGATTCAATCTTTTTTGGATGGCTTTTCACAGGTACGACGAAATGTCTTCCAACCACAATGTAGAGTATATTGCTGGAGGTAATTTGATAAGTAGTTCACTTTGGTATTTGGTGATCGCATGCTTTATGATCTCGTCTAGAAACTTTACTAATAGCGATGCCTAATTTTTCTGTCCTTTGCAATCCAGTGACTAATTTTCCATATGTTCATTGTGTTATTTCCAGGTGCTACTCAAAATTCAATCAAAGTTGCCCAGGTTTGTTTATGTTTTTAACAGAACTTTTTATTATTATTTATTTTATGAAGGTCTGATTCAATTGTATTATGCTGACAAAAATTTCTTAATCCGTGTGTTGTTTTTCAACAGTGGATGCTCCAAGTTCCTGGCGCAACTAGTTACATTGGATCCATCGGAAAGGACAAGTATGGTGAGGAGATGAAGAAAAATTGTAAACTTGCTGGTGTTAATGTGAGTTTCTTTGCATCTTTATCTACCCTGCTTATCCCTCAGCTGTTCTGATTCTTTTGAGTCGAGAAATATTTATTTACATTTGGGTTCAGGTGCAATATTACGAAGATGACAAAGCTCCAACAGGAACATGTGCTGTTTGTGTAGTTGGTGGTGAGAGGTCAGTTTTACATCTCCTCTAGAAGCTGAGTTTAAAATTGTCGTCTGCCGATTTGTAGTTCTATAAAGAAAATTTCCGAGGCATTTCTTCTTTTACTTCTGTCAATACCCTGTATCGTGCATTTTGATTTCCTTCATTGCTCCCATATCGATCCTCGTATCTGTCATAAAGTTGTATATTTCCTTTTCTTCTCAACTAGCCTTATAGTTTATCAAAAAATTGTACAGGTCTCTTGTTGCTAACTTATCAGCCGCAAATTGTTACAAAACTGAGCATTTGAAGCAGCCTGAAAATTGGGCCCTGGGTATTTTACTTCCTTGCTCTCTTGTTAAGCCAAGCTTATCTTTTTGTTGCTTTTGGTCACATGTCCTCTCTGACTCACCTTTATACAAACTCATGCTTCAACAGTTGAAAAGGCAAAATATTACTATATTGCTGGGTTTTTCCTTACCGTGTCTCCCGAATCCATTCAACTGGTTGCTGAACATGCAGCTGCAAACAATAAGGTATCGACTATATAATTTATCGACAATGTAGTTGGATTCTCTCTCTATTATATCCATCAGTAGCTTCAGCGGTCTTCTTTTGCATCTACAGGTATTCATGATGAATCTTTCCGCTCCTTTCATTTGTGAGTTCTTCAAGGATGTACAGGAGAAGGCACTTCCGTAAGTCCCTCCTCCAGAAAAGGAAAAGAAATGAAACTGAAATCCCTTTGCAGTTCATGATCAATGTGGAGTACTGAATTGCCTTTTTGTATAGGTACATGGACTATGTTTTTGGGAATGAGACCGAAGCAAGAACCTTTTCAAGGGTTCATGGCTGGAAGGTGACATTGCTTCGTCTTTGTTCTTTCACATTTGACAGAAGAATTTCTAACCTCTACCGGTCACTAACTACAATGCCTTTTGCAATCAGACTGAGAATGTCGAGGAGATCGCCGTAAAGATATCCCAGTTGCCCAAAGCATCAGGTACGCACAAGAGGATTACTGTTATCACACAAGGTGCAGATCCTGTTGTGGTTGCTGAGGATGGGAAGGTGAAACTATTTCCTGTCATATTGTTACCCAAGGAGAAGCTGGTTGATACCAATGGAGCCGGTATGTGATATCTCACCCCTCAATGTTATTCGATTCTCTTACCTTTCTTTCCGGTGGATCTGGTGGAGGCTTAAGTTATTTATTTAAAAGGGAATATAAAGCATGCAATGATACATGACTTGCCAATGCATTTCAACCATGGATCCAGGCTATAAGCAATTCCATGTTGCATTACTGGTAAAAATACGATGATGTTTCTTGTGGCAGGGGATGCATTTGTTGGGGGATTTTTGTCACAGCTGGTTCAAGAGAAGCCTATCGAGGACTGTGTTAAAGCTGGCTGTTATGCAGCAAACGTTGTCATCCAAAGGTCAGGCTGCACATACCCAGAAAAGCCCGATTTCCATTAGGGTCATTCAGTTCTCACCAGTTGAGCTCCGTGTAGTTTCCGTCGGTGGTAGAGTTGGATTTCTTGCTCGTGTAACTGTGGCGGCCGGCAGTGTGTTATCTCCTGAACCCATGTATCTGGTATCGGAGTTTATTTGTTATGATGTTAATCTTGTTTGTAATCCTTGTCACATAAAGATGACATTGATCACGTTTTTCTTATTCGAACTTGAGACGTTTTGTGACATTAAAAAGTGTCACATATAAATATATTACTTAAACCGTTGCTGAGAGTGAATGCTTAGATTTCGTTCAACCTGAAATCGACGCAGCACTGAGATCTAAGCCGTCGGGGAAAAGGAAATCCTCGACCACCACCCATTCATCCGCACCCGCTTCCCCCATTCGTACATCCCCTCGGGTCGGGATCACGAACCGAAACCTCAAACCCGAATCCCAAACCAAAACATTTCGGGATGGGATTTTATATTCCGAAATCGAACTGAAATTCTTCATTTCCTGAAATTCGGAATTTTCGAAAGTGTTTCGGGATTTTCGGGTCACTTCGGGATTGGGCCTTGAAGCCCAAAATGTTGGGCTTTTAAAACTTTTTACAATTTTAACAAGTAAGCCCACTGCCCACCCATTTTTCATCAAAAAAAAAAAAGGGTTTACAATTGCAGCTAGCCACTGCCCGCACAAGCACATCCAGTCCACCTGTTTCAATTTCACCACAATTGTCTACCAAACTAGTTAATTAAAAGTGCATGCAACCAAAATGAAATAAGTTAAGTTTTACAAACCAAACTTCCAAATTGTCTACCAAACTAGTTAATTAAAAGTGCATGCAACCAAAATGAAATAAATTAAGTTTTACAAACCAAACTTCCGAATGAATTTAGATTAAGTTACAAACCAAAAGCAAAACATAGTTTATAAGCAAGAAAGTGCATGCAACCAAAATAAAGGTAAGTTCATTCTCTTTAGCCCCTTCGGCCCCTTCCCCTTGTTGATGAATGACCCGTTGACGTTGGTGTTGATGGTGGACCCCTTCCTCTTGTTGATAATTGAACCCTCCTTTGTGTTGGTGTAGATGCTCTTGAAATTGGTGGTCGCGGAGGTAGTGATGGGCGGCGTTGAACTATAGGTGGTGGAGGGGGTGGCATTTCACTTTGTGTGGGATTCTCCTCACCTCCCATAATAGGCAACTCTAAAACAATAAAACGCTAAATATATTTAGAAAGTGAATGTATCAATTATAAAACTAAGAAAATGACCTGTGCACATATATATCAGATTACATATAGACAGAGAGTGCACATATATATCACATCACATTATATATGTCATATTACTGTATTACATATATTGACAGAGAGTGCACATATCATATCACATTATATATATAGGGTGCACCTATTTCAGCTCTTGTTTAAACTTAGAAGTTAGAACCTCCTTGCTAGCTGCTAGTTATCTCAAACTCTGATAGTTGCTTTAAAATCTGACCTGAATACAAAATCCAAATCCAAAATGAAAAATGAAAATATTTGCAACTATGAAAAATGAAAAATGAAAATAACAGGGCATCCAAATCCAAATGGCAGGGCATCCAAATTCCAAATCCAAAATGAAAAATGAAAATATTTGCTGGAATGAAAAATGAAAAATGGCAGGCATCCAAATCCAAATAGCAGGGCATCCAAATCCAAATCTAAATCCAAATAGCAGTGCATCACAGATATTGAAGACGAAGAAAAACAAGAAGACGATTATGAATTTAGGACTACTCGAAATTGATTCTCTCTCATTCTCTCTCTCTTACACACTCCCATTCTCTCTCTCTCTGTGAGATTTGTTGTGCTAATCACCCTACAGAAACGTTGCATGCAACCTGAAACCCACCCTACAGAAATGCATAAAATGGGACTCGCCATCGACAAAATACTCGCTCTGAATTTCAGAAATCAAGTTAATCAAATCAGAAACCCTAACCTGGATTTTGGGACTCGATTGGTGTCGGATTCGAGTGTGTGAGTCAATGGAGAAGCGTCAGTCGATGGAGAAGCGGCACGAGTCAATGGACGACGAGGAGGCAGGAGCGGCGTCGATTTGGCGGGACTGTGTAAGAGTGAGAGTGAGAGTGTCTGTGTGTGTTTGTGAGTGTGAGTGTGACTCTGTGAGTGAGTGAAGTGAGACCGTGAGAGAGCGAGAGCGACTGAGAGTCTGAGAGAGTCTCTAAACCTAACAAACAAATGACCTAACTATGGACGGTTGGATTAGATTTTAACAAATCCAACAGTTCAAGTGATTTCTAATTATAAATATATATATATATATATATATATATATATATATATATATATAATATTCGGTTCGTGATTTCCAAAAGCTTTCAAAACTATGGCCAAATCCCAAACCGAAACTTTTGGGTCGGAATCGATTTTGAGTACCGTATATTTCGGAAAATTCGGTTCGGGAATTTTTCGGTCCAAATTCGGGATGGAATCGGGACGATTCGAGAATTTTGAGAAAAAATTCCACCCCTAATCCCCATCCCTTCCACCACCAAAACCACAACCCACTCCCCCACCCATGACAGCAGAATCGCCAACAACAAGCCCTTGGAACTCCTCTGTTAACAACAACAAAGATGTTTCCGATTTGGGACTGGACCCTCTTATTTCGAATTGCAACCCCCTTTCAATTTTTCTGCAGAGAAGAAGAATTACGCCTTTCTTTTGAATTATTGATTTTTTTTCTTGGCTAATGATTTCGTGCTCCTAGTATTCTTTTAGCGTCTATGGCCATGTCGGCCGCAGGTAGTGGCGGCGGCGGTGGTGCAGCGAGGTCGCCTGAGCAACTTCAGCAGGGTAGGCAGTCTGTGTCCCTAGAGTTTTAAGGAAAGGAGGGATAGAGCAATGACGCGGGCTTTGTTGATGGAGCATGACTCTGGTTCAATTGGAAGGGTGTCATTCTGTAGGCAGAATTGGGTGAGGTGGAGAGGAGAGTGAGGGGTGGGCGGCGGCCAAGAGAAGAACAGAGAGAGTAAGGAAAGGGTGGGCTGGAGATGGAGGAGAGGCCTTCTACAACTAAAAATTATTTTATTTTTTTTTTAATCCACATGTCACATGTATATGGGGTCTGTGAGATCCACAGAAATTGAAATGAAATAATAATAAAGATATAAAATTGAAATATTTTAAAGAAGTTGGAAAGTCATCAGAGTTTAGACTTGGTAGTGAACAGTTGCGGACCTCGTGCACAACATTATACCCGTAAATGGCCGATTCTGATCATAAATTAGCTTGCCTTACAAACAATACAATTGATAATACAAGTACAACACAAATAGCTGCATACTTTCTAACAGATATTATATATAATCTTCCAAGCAGATAGCGAAACCTGTGAAGAAAAAGGCAGCCTCATCAAAGATAACGAAGCCCTTGATCTAGTTCATAAGTGATGCAACGAACAACGCTGAGGAAAATGTATTCGTTGCAAGGAATCCAGAGTTTCGAGTTTGCAGCAAAATGAAAAACTTCTTCGGCGAGATCAAGCAGTTCCTGGAACAACGGGTGGCTGAGTAAGGTAACCTTGACGACAAATCTCTTGCGGTCTTCACCAACATACACCACAAGGTGGCCTTTCGGGACATCCTTGGGTATATTGTAGTCCTCTTCATGAAGGCGGAACCACATGTTCTGACTGCCGATGTGACGCCGGATTGCACCCTTTAGGAGTGTACCGCCAAGTTTCCTGCATCTGCGAAAGGATTGTTTGATGAGGAACTTAGCCTCCAAAAGCATCATATAAATGTTCATAACTAGTGGATACTGAGAGTGAAAGAGATGGCGCAGTGAGTCGTATTTTTATGACAGCAAAACTAAGCTTTATATATTGCAAGTATAATATATTAGCTACCGTTTGGGATATTGTAAAATATATGGATTATTTTTCTCCAATTTGAGAGAGACATGTGTAGTGGATGAAACATTGATGCACTCAGATGGGGCTAGTAAATTAGATCACTAATCGCTATCAGTGATAAAATTAAGGAAAAATAATAAGTTCATAGCCATCATTTTCATGTTTCCTCATCAGTTAATATGAAATTCTATCTGAACTAAGCTTAGACTTACTCACCAATGTCCAACTAGGATACGACAGGTTTCACATCAAGTTTTACATGTTGTTGTGAGTCAATGTACTTAGATTAATTCGGGGTTTAATGTATGTTGGTATGAATCAATGTATTATAAGAATTTAATGTATGTTGGCGTGAGTCAATGTATCATAGGGATTCAATGTAAATATTGGCGTCTTTTATGTATTTGACTAGTAGGTGGGATAAAGTTAGTAATGTATCGATATAACGGAGTAATGGCTCTATCTACACAAGTCACATGGTCTATACATAGCGTAATCTTATCGAAAGCTAGACTATAGAAGGTAGAAGGTTGTCCCTCTTGTGTTACTGATCATATCTTAATATTTGACTGATCTAAGATTTTTGTTGATCTGTTAAATTAATTATGCAGTTAACACTTACATATTCCTCGCAAATTTAAGAATTAGTAATTTATTTTTTTTTAAATTGAATGAATTCGATCTTATATATATGCGAGAAAGGTAATCAATTAAAAAAGAAAGAAAGAAAAACTCATGCATGCGTGATTCCTACGTGGTCACACCGCCTTCCCCTCCTGAAAACCAACAGATTAATCAAGAGTGTTAAACTTCAAAAGTAATTAATAACTTGTTTCTGTCTCTAATTAAAATTTTCCTTGAAAGACAATTTATATATATAGCACACCCCTTTTTACTTCTCACACACCCTTATTACTTTCTGTCCGTTAGATCTTCTTCAATTCATCCGATCCGACGGCCGAAATCCAAAAAGGTGTGAGAGAAGTAAAAAGGAGTGTGTGGATATCACATCCCTATATATATATATATATATATATATATATATATATATATATATATATATATACACGTTCGGCTTGAAGTGTTCTTGATAATTGCATGTGACCAATTGGAAGACATGTCAATCATGATCCCTGACTCATGAGCTATATATATATATATATGTGGCACACAGATTCAATCAAAACAAACTTTCCTGGTAAGTTGCTGGTATATATATATTGCACACAGACTCAACATGACACATTATTGCAACTTAACAGCCAACAGAATTTGCCAATTTGGCTCTCCACTATTGAGAGAGAGAGAGAGATTTATGATTCTCCTTCAGTTAGAGAAGTTGGAATGCCAAATCTTCCAGTTTTGAACAAAAATTGAAGTCATGGCGCCGCAATATAATAAATGCAAATCTTCCAGTTTTGAACAAAAATTGAAGTCGTGGCGCCGCAATATAATAAATGAGTTATCTTTTTATCCATTTGGTAGCGGTCTGGCAGATTTTGGGTATATCCAACAAGAGAACACTGTCTGACCAAGATGCTAGTGTTAGATTACGTGTGAATGACAATGAAATAACAACTAGGTTTCTTAAATTATACGCAACCTCATTATGCGAGTTGTGTGTGGTTGAAGGAATCTGAGGTCCTTGATATAATAGGAGTTGTGGAGTTTAGTTATTGTGCAGCCAATTTATCAAGAGTACCTATGTAGTATTTACTGAGATATAAGAGTCACGATGGGACTTGAACTTGCTATGAGAATAGAGTTTATCACTACTACTGATAATAGGCCGGTAAGAGTGGAACTCTGAGAGGATAATTTTCGTATATATACATGTTGGAGAAGTCCCTGCTTCCACACAATAAGACTCTCGAGAACTAAACCCTATTTACTAGTAGAGGGTCATCACTGCGTGCTGGAAGTAGAAGACTGATTCACTTGATTATTCAATTGCATGCATGCATGCATGCATGCATGTGTTTATGTTCTGACTTCTGACATTCTATATACAATTAGGCTATGGAACCCATGAGAAGATTTATTTTTGGATTTGTTTTTTAGTGAACTATACCAAAAGAAAAAGAAGAGTAGCCCACTTCCAAATTTCAATCCCCGTCCTCATATTTTGTTGATTGAAACCCAAAATATGAGGAGTGTTAATAGTATTAGGCACTTGAACTTTCGATTCTGGGCAAAAACACTATCTTTCTTGAGCCCAACCAAAAATATATGACCATATTTTTATAACCCCAACCTCATATTTCATCACCATGTTTTTCTCCAAACCGCCCAAAAGATGTGGTGCACCGTTCTTTCCTAAGCATGCGCAACCTCCCATTATATAAACCAAACCCACATCCAATCACTTATTTGCAGACTCAATATTTCACCAACTCAACCAAATCCCTAACCGATCATACCAAAAACCCAATTAAAAACCAGTGATAAAAAGACCAAAATGGCCAATAAAACCAATAAAATTCCTGCCATTGTCATCTGTGTGCTAGTTGTTATGGTATGCAGCTGCAGCATGAAGGGCAGTGAAGCGCTCTCCGACTGTGCAAAGCCATGCATGCCAGTGTGCATGAAAGAGGAAGGTGCAAGCCTTCCCATCTGTGAGATTGCATGCGAGAATTACTGCAAACAGGTTTCTGGGGATGGTGGTTATTGGATCGGGAATACAAAGCACAACCTATGATAGGTATATATTGTACCTCTCAAATGAAAGTACAAATTCCGTAAGTACGTACTTGTAGTTTTTAGAGTCATTTTACATATCCTTTTTAAGTTGGCAAATAATGCGACTACGTACTGGAATTATTTTGTGATTACCAAGAAATATAGGGTAATTAGCTAGAAATGCAGATCATGGAATTATTTTCACATACCTGCAAAAACAAAGTTAACGTCTTTATTAAATTATTTTTACGTTGAGTAAAACTACGATTTGCAGAAAATAGGAAGAACTCTAAAATAACCAGACAACATTCCTTTCACAAAAATTGGTCATATAATTAGCATGTAACAACATATTTTTGTCAATATATTGAAATTGGGATTATTTAAATGGGAGAGATTTCATTTGTGCGAATTTTAATATATGAGATTTAATTTATCACTATATTAAATTGTGATTATTTTATAGTGTCAACACCAAATGTCGTATGCTTTTTAAGAAGAGTATAATATTGCATTCATTGAAAAAAAGGGCATTATAATCAAATATACGTCATGAAGAACTCAGACCCAAAAGGGTCCTTGTAAACTAGATCTAAAAAATTACAATAAAGCATCACCAATAACAAAGCAATGAGTAGACATCAAGCACTCGTTTGAACTTATCAAGAACCGCAATATTACACATATCAATCAAATCATTAAACCTCGTGTTATACGAAAATCGTGTGAGAACAAAATTTCAAATGATCATATATTGGGACAGACAATGCTCACGGGTCTAATCGCTTGACCTAATCACTATTACAATTTCAGAACACCAAATGAAGTAGACCTAACAAATCAAATAACTTCACCCTTCACACATATATCCAAAAGAGATGTAGCACACCACAACGAAAATTAAAATGAAACAACTCTCCTATATAAAGAGCAATAAACTAGAAACTCTTCTAAAAAGAAAAATCAAAACCAAACTCCATGACAAATTCTTGGAAATGATTAAACAGAAAAAAAAATATAAGAATAAAATTATGTTGTCGCTCCACATCCTTCGGACATTTGAGACTCAAATCGTTGCAATTTGCAATGGCTATAACCCCGTGTACTCCCAGCACAATCCGACATCTTTCATGGCTTTTGACTTAAACCCCATATCAAAGGTGATAATTTGATTTAAAACCTTGTGTTTACTATGTGAATAGACCAAAAAGCGAAAATTATAGTGTTTCGTGGCAACAACTTTACACCACAACAAATAAATGAAAAGGAAGAGAGGAAAGAGACCAAGTCGTGTGTTGAAGCATACAAGATTAATACCATCAGAAAAACTGATAAATAAACAAAATATAAGCATACATTATGTGGTTTCACTGACAATTACAACAAAATTTTGTTAAAACTATCCCAAACTTGATGCAAGTTAGAAGACAATTCTTATTTAGTTGGTAGTAAGGCGCTGACTCATATCTCCAAAATCTTGAGATTGTGTCAATTCCCAAATAGTAAATGAGCTGAATTCCATACAACAACAAAATCAGAGTTAGTGCAAATGAATCATTATCATTTAATTTATAGGCATGATCGTAATCTTCCCTCACTTTCCAAATAAAACTTTTCCTTGTTTCTTCTTTTACATATTCCCACGCACGATCGTGACATACTTCCGTTCTCTCAACTCAATTGCGCAAATAGGGATTGGTAGTTGAATGTCACCTCTCCTCCTCCATTTGGCTTAAAGACAAAAACGAAAGAGTAGACTTATTTAATCATCATAGGTTGAGCAGTGGTTGGAGATGAACTCTAGACTTATATTATATATGACATGTCTTGAATTTGATTCATGTCTAAATGAATCAGACGATAGTTGTCAAAGAAAACTGAAATACCTTTATGAGTATTTTCGACACTCAAAAAAGTAAATTGCCGTGATGAAACTATCGGTTAACCCCTTTTTTTTAATAAAGAAAAGATTAGACTTATTTATTTACTCTTTGATTGGAATTGGACTATATGGAGACAATTTTAAATCAATGTGATGTAATTTGATCAAGCCAAAAATTTGGTAACCGTTTTATGGATGACTTGAATCATAAGAGTTAAACTAACTTTTTCTTTACCTTCTAAAAATGATTTCTTTACAATTCATTTTTAATTTCTTAGAAATTTTTGAAATGTGCTGCCACACCGTCACAATGTTAAAAATTCACTTAAATTGTTGCAAACATATTTATCTATTAATAAGATATCTTTTTATATTTTCGGACGGCTTCGTGCTAAATGCGCACCCATGCGTACGTCACACCTCAACCAACCGCAACGCGACCCCATCCCAATTCCCAACCCGAGTCCTATGTGGTCAGAAATAAACAGTGACTCTCTTCGTGCGTTGTGTCCTGGCCGCGCAAATTAGCCACCCCCCGCCTCGCCAGACTCAGCTTCAAGAATGTCGCTCAAAACCTAGACAAAGCCCTCTCTCTCTCTCCCTCTCTCTCTCCCTCTCTTCTCTCTCCTCTCTCATACGCACAGACTCTACTCGCAGTTGCAGTTGGCGGTTGCTTCCGAAGGCTAATCGTATCATCAACAAGTCTCGTTGAATTTACAGGTTCTTAATTTCTAAGCTTTCTGTCAAAATTTCGCTCAAATCTTTGCACTTCTAGGGTTTCGATTGTTGGGTTGGTCTTCGAACCTCAAGGAACAATGCTTTTGTGATTGAAAACCAGTGTGCCATTAGCTTGTACAGTAGGATATGCTGTAGATGTGAATCTTGGTTATAAATGGGGGATGTTGAAATATCCAATTGGCTCCAAGGGTTGCCATTGGCACCGGTCTTTCGGCCGACGCATACTGAATTCGCAGACCCGATTGCTTATATATCCAAAATCGAGAAGGAAGCTAGTGAATTTGGTATTTGCAAGATTGTCCCACCATTGCCAAAACCCTCAAAAAGATATGTTTTTAGCAACTTGAATAAGTCCCTCTTGACGTGTCCGGAATTGGGTAGTGATGTAAATTCGTTAGAGGGCTGTTCTCCGACGAGAACGGGTTCTGGGGATGGTGGTAATGATGGGGAGGCTAGGGCAGTTTTTACTACAAGGCACCAAGAATTGGGGCAGAGTGTGAAAAGTGTGAAAGGGGCAGCAGTTCAGAATCCACCATCGGGTGTAGATAAGCAAGTGTGGCAGAGTGGGGAAATTTATACTTTGGAGCAATTTGAAACTAAGGCTAGGGCTTTTGCAAGGAGCATACTAGGTTCAGTTAGGGAGGTTACTCCATTGGTTATAGAGGAAATGTTTTGGAAGGCGGCTTCTGAGAAGCCAATATATATTGAGTATGCAAATGATGTGCCTGGGTCTGCTTTTGAAGAGCCAGTGGGCCAATTCATCTCTTCTCATAGGCGGAGGAGGAAGAGGAATTCCTACCAGAGAAGTAAAGAAAACTCTGATAGCAAGAAAAGTGAAATGATTAGTAGCAGCAAAAGAACCTCCTGTAATGATGAAGTTAAGAATGCATCTCATAGGAATGTTTCGGATACATGTTCAGAGGCATCCAAATCATCTACTGCTCCAGAAATATTTTCAGCTGATGAAACTCCCCAATCATCTAGGCGAAAAAATCCAAATTCATGTTGTGATATGGAAGGTACTGCTGGTTGGAAGCTTTCAAACAGTCCTTGGAACTTACAAGTAATTGCACGTTCACCTGGTTCACTTACTCGTTTCATGCCCGATGATATCCCGGGTGTTACTTCTCCTATGGTTTACATTGGCATGTTGTTTAGTTGGTTTGCTTGGCACGTTGAAGATCATGAGCTTCACAGTATGAATTTTCTTCACACTGGATCTTCAAAGACTTGGTATTCTGTTCCAGGTGATTATGCATTTGCTTTTGAGGAACTTATTCGCACTGAGGCATTTGGTGGTAATCTCGATCGCCTAGGTATGTGAATTCTTTTATGGTTGGTTCATTCGTTGTTCACTAAAAGCTTCTGAGCATTTGTTTAGTGTTATTACTTCTATAGCATTTTTGTAACTCAGGTCCAGTTTCTCTTATTACCAGCTGCTCTCTCACTATTGGGCAATAAAACAACTTTAATTTCACCTGAGGCTGTCGTTGCAGCAGGGATTCCTTGTTGCAGGTGGGTCTTTCTCTTTCCCCTTCTTGTTACTTCTACGGTTCATTGTAATGTTAATTAAGTTGAGGATTATTGTTCTTGCTGAATGTTCGGCTTTGATGTGTGGAATTGAGTCTCTGTTGGGTTGGGTCTTTTTTATCTTCTAATTTTGTCTCTTCTGGTTTCTTGTTTAGGTTAATACAGAACCCTGGTGAATTTGTTGTCACTTTTCCAAGGGCTTACCATGTAGGATTCAGCCACGGTAATTACTTTACATTGTTTGCACATATTACTTAATCGTAGTGGTAGATGTGAGGACTTTTACATTTTGGCTTGAACTCTGTTTTTACTTTGTAAATGCTTACGACATGGCATTTGTTGCAGCAAGAAATTGTATGTGCATTGGACACTAAACATAGGGTATAGAAGTTCTACGAAGAATAGGGTATATATATCAAACTTACAAGAAAAAAGGGGTGAGTACCTAAGGGATTCAATTCCTTTGTGATAGAAGTAGCCTTTGAGTCCGAACTTGATTGGAATACCCATAGATGAAACAGAGATGACAAAAGGCTTCAAATAATTTATCCTTTGGTAATGTCTATTAACTTTGATTTATTGACCATAATCACTGATGTAGAGCCATAAACACGTATCACTTTTATTATGGTTACTTTTTCCTTATAGTGAGAATATACAGTTCAAAGGATAAGTAGACTGCAGAGAGTTGCAAGTTTTCTGGAAAACTTTTTTCCACTTTTCTGTTGAGCTATTAGTTCAAACGTACTGAACAGAAAGTTGCAAGTTTAAATGGGAGGTATCTTGGATTGCTGTGTCATAAGGAAGAGTGGAGGTTAGGTGCCTTGGATAAGTAGACTGCAGAGAGGTTAAAATTCCCACATAATGCACTTATTGCATCACCAGAAAATTTGGCCTTGGATATGGCTGAACGGAATAAAGGAATCCTAGTAGCTAACTCCAGATTGATGGACATAATGTTTCATTTAGCATATTCCTCTCATCCTGATTTATAGATGATAGACAGGAGGTAGTCAAGATTTAACTCTGCACAAAAACTACACCCTGTTTCTTCCAATTTTTGTGATGACTTTAATCCTTTCATCCAGCTTTCTTCTTTTTCTTTTTTTAATAATTCTCATGTTTCCTAATGTGAAGGTCTTCAGTCCATGTGAGTAGTTGCGATAAGGTCTTGTGCCTTAGTGCCTTTTCTTCCTAATTCTTTCTTGATAAAATCAAAAGTCATGGACCTCTTGCATTAAAAACAAATTTCTATTGCTGATATTTAAACTCGATTTCTGACAATTGCAATAGTAAGTTGTATTCATTTGTCTTCATCATAGATTTTATACTACTAATGTCATGGTTCTTTCTGCATGCACATGATGTTTCCCATTCTAGTCTGCGTCCTTGTTTATTATAAATTTTCTTCTAGTGTATTTAAAACAAATTTTTATTGCCTCTTCAGCATATGTTGCTCATCTTGAGTTTTTGATGAATTACTATAGGTTTTAACTGTGGGGAAGCTGCTAACTTTGGAACACCACAATGGCTTAAAGTAGCTAAAGAAGCTGCAGTACGTAGAGCTGCTATGAATTATCTTCCTATGCTCTCCCATCAACAGCTTCTATACCTCTTGACCATGTCTTTTGTTTCGAGGTCAGCTAAGCATCTTATTCAAATTACATTGAGCACAAGATAGTCTCAGTATGTCTGTACATGCTGCTTTTGGAACTTGTTCTTCGATGATGGATAACGTGATTGTGATAAAGTTGTTCCTTTGCATTTACTCTTCTATGCTTCAGTTAGATAGAACTGCACTGTCTTTGCTTGTCTTGATAAAGTTGTCAACTAGGCCAGCCAATTGCAGTTGTTGCTCATGTTTGGTATTGCTGTTTTGTTATTATGCCAGGGTGCCAAGGTCCCTACTACCAGGTGTGCGAAGTTCGCGTAGGAGAGATCGGCAAAAGGAAGAAAAGGAGCTGTCGGTAAAGAAGGCTTTTATTGAAGATATATTAAAGGAAAACAATGTGTTATCTGTCCTTCTTGGAAAAGAATCAAGTTACCACGCAGTATTATGGAACCATGATTTACTTCCATGTACAAGTAAAGATTCTGTAACACCCAGTGGTGGTGCTCCTGTCGATAAGAATCCAAAGGAAGATGCTACCCATATTCAGTGTGGAAATTATGATAATGATCAGAACATTCTGATTGACGAGATGAGTTTGTATATGGAAAATATGAATGATTTGTATTTGGGAAGTGATGATTTATCACAGGACTTTCAAGTCGACTCAGGCACATTGGCATGCGTGGCTTGTGGAATACTTGGATTTCCATTTATGTCTGTGGTGCAACCATCTGAGAAAGCATCAAAGAAGCTGCAAACTGAAAATTTTATGGCTCAAGGTTCCCCTGGGGTTTCAGGACTTGAAAAGTCTCATTCGTCTCCAGATTGTCATGCATCTGTCAAGGGAAGTGTTACAGGTATAGGAATTTGGATTCACATATTTTTCGTTGCTCATGTTTTTGGTTTTCTCAATTAACTTGCTATTTTGTCATTGAGAGGAGAAAATTCAAAGTGGATATAACTGAACAGTGTAAAGTATATTCGGAGCCCTCAAAAATAGCTATTTTCCTATGTAATGGTTATAGAGTTCATCTTTTGGGAGTCGAGTGATGTTCTGTTGATCAGCATTATAGGTTTTGACATTGGGGTACTTAGAAATGCCTCAAATTCTTCACACTTCCAGTTGCGAAGCATCTGTGATTAATTTGCGGGATGTTCCTGTGCACAATGTTTACGACCTGCTGCTTCTGTTTTTGATTTAGGACCTTGAATCAGCTGATTGTCAACTGTATCAATTGTTCTCTGTATTGTATGGTATCATGTAAATAGGGTAGATAGCTCCTTTATGTCCTAAAGTTTTGCAATTGTGAAGTAGTTAGTAGGAACTGGGGAGTTATACATTGTTTCCTGGTGTTTTTCATGAAAGCAAATTTTGAAGTCTATTATTTTCTTTGTTGTGCTGAAGAGGACCTCGTTTCTGTTCCCAACGTTTCACCACCTTCGAATGGTCCCTTAATTCCTTCCACGGCCAAGCTAAAAAAGGGTTGGAATACTGTTAATAAATTTCTGAGACCAAGGAGTTTCTGCCTTGATCATGCTGTTGAAATTGTGGACCTGTTGCAGTGTAAAGGTGGAGCGAACATGCTTGTAATTTGCCATTCTGGTAAGTTTGGCCTTTTCCACGATTATTTTTTTCAAAAAATAGTAATTGATATTTCTCTGTTAATTTGCAAAATTGTCTTACTTGTTAGTTGAATCTTTACTCTTTGGATTTCTGCAGACTATCAAAAAATAAAGGCTCCTGCTGCAGCAATTGCAGAGGAGATTGGTTGCCCCTTTAAGTATAATGAGGTTCCTTTGGATATCGCGTCAAAGGAAGATCTGAATTTGATAGAGCTTGCAGTTGATGATGAACGTGATGAATGTGGAGAAGACTGGACCTCAAAGTTGGGTATCAACCTACGGTACTGTGTCAAGGTCAGAAAGAATTCATCCTCGAAGCAAGTCCAGCATGCATTGACATTGGGTGGCTTGTTCTCCAAACAATGTCCCAGCTCAGATTTTCTAGCTGTCACATGGCAATCAAGAAGATCTCGATCTAAAAAGCTTAATCATCCAGCGGATTGTACACCATGTGAGAACATTGAGGAAAAGGATGAAGTGGTGGGCCGAAGGTCGGATGGCACCTCTATTAAGAGGGAAGAAAAAATAATTCAATATTCAAGACGAAAGTCTAAGCTAAAAGTGGGGAGTTCTACAGGAACAGGTAGGGTCTTTGGGCACCCTGCTACTGGTGTTGAGGGTAGTAAAGACAGTAGAATGGCAACAGAAAGTAACATTTGCGGCATTGGGAATTCCACAAGCAGTGCTGCAAAATTTGATTTCTCTGCGTCAAGCGGAATGTCTGAAATGTATCCTGTTGTCCAGATGTCTGAAGCAGCCACGGATATCAGTTTGTACTCTACTCCTTCACAAGTTTCAGAAACACTAACTGCTGCTATGTTAATAGCTGGTAGTGTTGAGGCACAGGTTGAGAATCACATTTTTGAAGAAAGAAACATGAAAGATAACGGTTGTAAGTTAGCATCAAGGGATAATTCTGATATGCAAGATGAGATGAGGATCCTTGAAGAAGCCCATGAGAACAAGTCTGCTACTCCACCTGTCATTGCAGCTGATGAAAGTGTTCCGATGCAAATAGAGGAGCAGAATATGGAAAACTTCAACAATACCAGTGACAAGTTCAATCTAGTATCAGAAGGGCAGTCCCAAGTTTTGGTTCATGAGAATGCTCTGATGGATGACGTTTCTGTTCTTGCTGAGACAACAAACTTATGTGCTTCCAACTCAATTGTTACAAGTTCCGAGCCACAGATGGTGAATACAGTCCTGGAGAAATCTTGCATGAGCAATGAAATTTGTGATTCCGTGACCTTGGATGAAGTGCAGCAAGAAATCCAAACTACCAACAGAAGTAAAGACAAGACGCCAGTTTCATGTAGTTCCCATAATGATGAAGACTTGAGCAATGATGTGTCTTTAGTATGCAAACTGGAAGAAGAAATTAAGAGTCCGAAAGGAGGTAATGAGGAACCCAGTTTGAGTGGAAGACAAATGAAGGAGGAGCCTTCTCCTGCTTCGGTAGAAGGTACTTCTGGAGTTCTAAGAGAGCTGTGTGCTGCACCAGATTTTTGCTCTGTTCCGGTTTCACATAGTGAAGAATTTCTAACTGCAGATAGAAGTGGGGAGGAACATGTCTCGACTTCAGTGACTCAAATGGAAGTAACTCAACCTTATATCTCAATGGAAGAATTTTCTGAAGTGCCAAGGGGAGGCTCTTCTGTGGAAGGCACAGACGATGGTGTGAATTCAGACACTGTATTTCAGCAAGAAGTCCAGACTACAAATGGAGCTATAGAGACACCCGTACTTAGTCTCGTCATAGAAACAGAACTGCAGCCCACGCCTGGTTTGGTTGAAGAATTTGAGGTTCCTGGAGTGACCTGTGCAACAGGTAACATCATTGGTTCTGTGGCTTTGGATGGTGAAGAGTGGAAAAACCGTCCCACAAATGGTAATGAGGAACTCATCTATAGTCAAGATACTTCAAAATGCCAGCCATCTCCTTTTATCCAAACATATTCTAGAGCCAAAAGAAAGGCTAGTGCTGCTCAAGAGTTGCGCAATGGTAGCAAAGTTTGCTTATCCCAACATGATAAAGAGATGGAAAACATTGGGTCTTCAAGTGCGGTTGCACCAAGGCTCGAAAACCCTGCACCAAGTCCTGAAATGAGAGGAAGAAGAAAGAGAGGATTGGAGCAAATAATGGATGACAACCTCGATTCCAATGGATTTATTAGGGGCCCGTGTGAAGGATTGAGACCAAGGGCTGGGAAGGATGCAACGAGTAGGAGTGAGATGGACAACATTTATGAAGAGGTGGAGGAGAAGCCGGTGACGAAGAAGGTGAAGAAACCTTCAGATGTCCATGTTCCTCCCAAGAAAGAACAAGCAAGGAAGTCTCACGGGTGCGACATAGAAAGCTGCCGCATGAGGTTTGCAACAAAGGCGGAGCTAATGTTGCACAAGCGTAACCGCTGCCCACATGAAGGGTGTGGCAAGAGGTTCAGTTCCCACAAGTACGCAGTGAGTCACAGCCGTGTGCATGATGATGATAGGCCCCTCAAGTGCCCGTGGAAAGGCTGCTCCATGTCGTTCAAGTGGGCATGGGCCCGCACTGAGCACATACGCGTGCACACCGGAGAACGGCCTTACCAGTGCAAGGTTGAGGGATGTGGCCTCTTCTTCCGGTTTGTATCGGATTATAGCCGTCACCGACGGAAAATGGGGCATTATGTGAGCTAACCTGCCTGGTAATCTGATGAGGTTGGCTTTTGTAACATACAAGCAGAAGGGGCTTCTGGGGTCAAAGATGCCTGCAGGATCTCATGTAACAATTTTTTTGTTTTTTCGGTTAAAATCTCGTGTAATCTTTGGATGTTCTGGTTAGGCGTAGATAAGGAACGAATTAACTTTTTTTGTAGATTGCAGTCACCAATTATTTGAATTCACTCAATAGTTTTTCGGTCAATATTTTTTATGACACTAATATTTTTTGTAGAAATGTATCCGTCAACACTTCGGTGTAGAAACGTAAACGTCGACGCTGCGGTGGAGAAGAGCTCCCACGTCACAGGGTTTATCTCTTTTCATTTTAGTATTCTATTTCTCTTCTAACGTGACTTATCATTCAGGCGACAAAAGGGTTTATTTCTCTTCTCACGTGACTTATCATTCACGTGGCAAACTTTT
Organism: Crataegus laevigata; assembly: GCA_963580275.1. Classification (NCBI taxonomy): domain Eukaryota; kingdom Viridiplantae; phylum Streptophyta; class Magnoliopsida; order Rosales; family Rosaceae; genus Crataegus; species Crataegus laevigata. The sequence goes on from OY756951.1 coordinate 10,508,672, forward strand.
GTCATGTAAGTTTCTCTTGCTTGAACGAGGGAACTCGTTTTGCTCAAATTTGAAGTTCACAATAAGTAGAATACTATTGATTGCAATGAAAGAATCGGCTTACAAATAATTTCAATCTTCTGGTTACAAAATCTTACCTAACAACAGAATGGAAAATGCCCCAAAATTGCATTTCTTAATCCCCAATACAACAAAAGAATACAAGGTAAAAGAACTCGAGAAATATTTACAGCAGAGTATACTCTGGTTGCCAAAAAATTTACCCTTCTCTGTACGAATAAATACGGAGACAAGATATAGAACAAAATGCCGACGGCCTTTGAGCAGCACCGATGAGAATCCTCAGGTAACGTACTTGGGCGGTAGAAATGAATAAATTCCTATGCCAAAAATAATGCTTCCAAATAATCATCAGTATAAGCTAAGCACGGCCAGTGATCAGTTCGAATTCGTACTAACGTTGAAACATCGGACACTTCCATTTGGAAGAGGAGATGATACCTTGGTGGAAGAAATATCAAAATGAGAATGTTACCCATGTTTCTTTTGCGGGTATTGACAGGACTGTCCACTTCATCTGCACCATCACCGAATGTAAGATGAAGCGGGCCTCTATCAAAATTGGCCTTGGAGCTAGTAATGTCAAGGGAAGAATCTGAGGCCTCGTCCTTCCAGATGATGTCCCTAATGATTTCTCCATCCTTTACGATAGTAACAAGTGGTTCACCAATCACACTTACAACAAAGGGTGCCAAATAGCGCTCTGTAGCCTGAATCAACGACGATGCAGGGACTTCTAGTAGCTTTACTGACCGAGTACCACTGATAGCGGTAACCCCTTTGCCTCCTTTCAACTGAAATGTCTCCCGCGCAGTGCTGGAAGTGCCACATGCCTCCCAAAGAGCACTGAACAAATCTAAGTAATAACCAGGTACGGAATCTTTCTGGATGCCGGGTGGTACAATAGCCTTGAGAAACATATCCTCTATGCCCACAGTGATAGTGTGAAGCTGTCCCCTGATTATCTGACCATTTTCAGCACTTGTCTCAATTGAAACATCAATCAGACCTGGCGTGGGTTCCCGTGGTTCCAATTCAATCGTTACAGGAGCTCTATAACTTTCCTCTTTCCCACAACCATTTTCTACAGGAACAATAGCTAATGAGGCGGTCTGATCAGGTATATTTGTTCTACTGGGAGGCTCACCTAGAAGAAAATGTATATGATATGATGAAATGGACCCGTATGCTGCAGAGGACGAAAATTTTAGCACTGTTGCATATAGAGCAGGAAGGGTATCTAATCCATTTGAACCACCGGCAGGGGAATCAACTCCCCATATTTGATTGAAAGGCTCAGATTCAAACCTCAAACTACATGATAGTCTAACCTTAATTCCTGGCATATGTCTAAAATCAGGAATGCATGAGAAATGCGTCCTCAATGTTCTTAATATCTCTGAAATATTTGAATCCGTCACACGCAATGGCTCCGGTGGTCGATCAATTCTTCGATCTTCAGGGATAATTTGGACATTACCATTGTCATCAATTCTTTGAGCTTCTGGTGTAATCTGGACAATACTACTGTCATCAATATCACTATCCTCTACTATTGGTTCAATGTCCCTGATGCCTTCTAAGTAACCAGGATCGTTACTTCCAATACCCAATGTTGATAAAGACAAGGACCAAGACTGTTTGACTAGTAGGGGGATTACTCGCTCAAGGTGGACATATGAGGAGATGGTCTTAGACTTCTTGAGACTCTGACAAAAGTGAGGAGCCTGGACATTGAAACTGGAATGTGAAGACGGTGAAATACTGAGTTCTTCCCCAAGATTCAGCAGGTCCCTGAGCTTCTTTCCCGGCACGCAGATCAGAAGCCGAAGGTAGATCCTACAGAAAGACCATAACGAACCAACATCAGCTAATCGTGGCTATTGCCAAGCTTACTAAAATTGTATATAGTTCCCATACAAAAAGAAAGGGTAAGATTCTTAAAGCAAAAGTAAGAAGAGAAAAAGAAAGTTTATTAATTATACCTTGCATTGTCACGAGCCTCCAAATCAGGAAAGTAAAGGCAAGTAAATGCCAAAAGGCGAGACAATCTAAGAAACAATCGAGAGCTCTTGTGATGCATCAACAAGGTTCGACAGATGCCAAGAACTCTGCTTCCCTGGGACCATGATCTCAGTCCTGTATATGGGCCATGTTTACCAACAAGGAAGGCCATGAACTTGGTAAGAAGCTCTAGCAATCCACGAGGAGGGATTGTATCACTTTCAGCAATTCTATTAAATATTGGAAAGAAAGAAACCAAGCTGTAATCCAATTTCACTTTTGGAAGCAAATTCTCATCAAATGTCTGAAGCAGGCGCTCTCCCAACCAACGGTGCTTTTGACAACCCAACAAGCGATCAGTCAAAATAACTACCACCGGAACCAATCTCCAACACTCCAACATCAGGTCCACCAGCATCCCCTAGAAATAGAAATTTGGAGACATTAAAAACGGCACAAATACAAGAATGAAAACACATTTCCCCCTTCCCTCTGAACCAAAGACCATTGAAGCAATTGCATGGTTGAGATTAAAAAATAATTGTACCAAAGAAGCAAATCTTAGTATATTACCCAAATAATTTTTCCTTAACCATAAAAAGCTTAAAAAATGTTTGTGATCAGATTCTTGGGGAAATTAAGCAACTTTAATATCCTTGGGGGATGTGCCAAACGGACACTAATAGAAATTATTTACATTTGTCTCTGGCACTACGTTAAATGTATGTCAATTAATCTTTACTGATCACTTCATAGCATTCTAACTTCTAAGCCTGACCAAGACATACATCCACATCACTCAACCACTTAGCAAGTCACATACCAAGTCACGAGAAATAGTTACACGAAAGCTAACAACTACTTTTTATTTAACATCAAGCAGACCAAATACTTCCAAAGCGAGATCAGATATAGAGAAAAAAGAAAACTCAATTACACAAACATCATCCTTCATACTTTTAAAAGAGGAAAAGACCGTATAAAAAAGTCCATCACCCTAAATCTATGAAAAACCAATATTTTTAGGAGATACAATGTCGCTGCAACTAATGTCAATTTATTAGACGTCAATACTATTTAGTTTTAGAAGCATCAATAGTTTTTCCCAAATTTTAGACACTAATTATTGTGGTAGATGATCTCGAAATTTCTTAGTTGCTAGATATAACTATTACATCAATGCAAACACTATCACATCAGCAAATAACAACTATTTGGTTCTTCTAGTAGTCCTTCCAAAATTCTGATATTTCAATTCAAACTCAAAGCTAAGGGGACTAATTTGTTGTCTAAGCCTAAAAGTATCCTCAACCATATATATAAAATTTCATATCTAATATCTTGTAACTGTAGTAGAACGTATAGATAGAGACTGAGGAAGAGAGAAAAGTACCTGTGTATTCCTGAAAATGGTGGAGTCCATAAGACTCCTAGTGGTGGAAGGATCATTGTCTGAATGAGAGGAAGCCCCAATCAAGAACCTATGCAAAGTTCGAAATGCCACCGCAGTTTCAGTACTCCCTGGTGGCAACCATTTGAATGCTGATACACAAACAAATCCATCTTCAAACAACTTCACCACCAACTTATCATTCACCTCACCATCCTCGCCTGAAACACTCTTCTCAGGTTTCAAGACATCAACACAGACGAAGCAAAATTCAAGCAGGTCGAGCTTCAAGGCTTTCAAAGCAAGGGGGTCGAACATACTCGGATAGAATCTCAAACCCATATCAACAATGGTCTTCACTTTCTTTACTTCCCTTCTCAACACCAACTGACCAAAACCCAGCAACCACTGCACCGCCAGCAATCGAAAAACCAAGTGGTGCTGCGATTCTTTGGATAGCAGCACAAGCCGCCTCACAATGTCGCCTTCTTGCCCATCAAACGCGTCCCAAAACCTCAGAAACATGGTCAAAACGATATGGCAGAGCATAGGATCAGACGAATAAAGCATCCCGAAAAATTGCACCTTGAGCTTCGAAGTTTGGAGCTCCAATGCTGCCGCCATTGGCATTATCAGAGCCAAGAACTCAACCATCGCACACGGCGTCAACACTTGCGGCCATTCCAGCAAAAAACCCATCGCCCTCAACAACTCCTTGTAATTCAAACCACCCAAGCTCTCCTTACCCGACCCGTTCTGCGGCGAGCTGAACGGTACCAAAGGCACCGCCGTATTGAGAATCGAAACGCTGAGACTTTCGACAACGATATTGTGAACGACGGTGGTGAACAACAGAATGTAGCTCTGAGCGGCGTGAGTCCTCTCGTTCTGGCACAAGCTCCAGAGATGTCCGCCGATTTCGGAGAGCAAAGAGGGCCGAGCTTTCTCCATCTCTCGAAGGCACTCGCACGCTAGCGCACGCGCCTGACGGTCGACGCCATGATTGGGACGGTTGATCACCGTTAAAAGCAGCTCCACCAGCGATTCGACGGTGGAGATCGGCACCACGTCGTCATCGAGAGAGACGACGACGGAGGTGACGGAGAGCATCATCTGCTCCTTGAGCGCGAACGTGATGTGGACCCCATCGGCCGGTGTCTGGATCAGGGCGCGAAGGGTTTCAATGAGGCGGTGGAGGACTTTGCATCCGGAAACGGCGTCGTTGGCGACGGCGGTGGCAAAGAGCGGGTCGGAGAACTCCTCGAGGAAAGTGATGACGTGGAGCTTGAGGGGAAAGTCGCGCTTGGCGATGGATGAGAGGGCTTGGTCGAGGAGGGAGAGGAGTATCGGCCGAGCGGAGGTCCATCTATTCTGGCGTGCGCCGCCGTGCTGGAAGTCGTCGATTAGCGACTCCCAGTCTTGGGGAGAGAGTTGCTTTAACGGCGGAGGTGACGGAGATGGTGCTTCCGGTGGCTTGTCGGACATGCTTCTGCCGCTGCCCTAGCTGCCCGAGCTGCCGAGCTGCCGAGCTTTACATCAGACTGAGAGTCGGGCAGTGGGATTGTGATTCTGGTAGTAGTGTGGAATTGGAATAAAAAGAGAGGCAAATTTGGAAAATTTGGGTAGGAGATTAGGGCGGGTGCGCCACCGGTTCGAGTAGAGGAGGCTGAGGAAGGGGAGTGAGGTACCGTTTGGTGAGTGGGACGGGACGGAACGGAACGGGACCAGGCGTACGTCCCACGTTTGGTGCATCTAAAATGGGTGGAACGCGCGGTTCCACGGGACGAGTTTTGGATGAATTTTTATTCCACCTCACCCCTGGAACGACTCGTTCCACATCCATGGAACACAAAAATTATAACCTCTCCATCTCCTTCTTCTTCCTCCTCGTTTTCATCCGAGTGCATCTTTGCTCACTCTCCGTTCCGTCTCATTCCGTTCCGTTCCGTCCTGTCCCGTCTGCATACCAAACGGTACCTGAGTGAGAGTGTGGCGGCTTCTCGTCGTATAATTTTCTAATTTTAGTATTTGTTGGGTTAATCAATTGGGGGATTAGAAATTTTGACATGTTTCCCATAGATTTCTTTTTAAGAAAACTAAAAATTAATGAAAAAAAACTTAAAAATTTTGACTGTTAATGATAAAAATACAATAAAGAGTCAAATAAATAGTATTATGATTAATTTTTTAATATAAAAATATAATTTTTTGTTAAAGTAAATAACATCAAGAGTTTTTTATTAAAGTTTATTTTCTATTTTTTGTCGACTAATCATACAAAAGGGACTAGTTTCAGCCTACCAGCGTGCGAATCAGCTGTAAGAATCAAAATCAAGAAAACATATTTTTCATAAATTAGAGGACCAGAATATGTTTACACTGCAGTAGTTATTGCTCTTGAAAATTTTCTTTTCATTTGAACCTAGTATTTTTATTTATGATTTGACAATAGTTAAATGATATAAGTAATACTAATTGAACGAAAAGTCGCATATGGATTTGAAAGTGACAGCTACTAACTTTTAGTCGACTGGACTACCGACATTTTATATACCATAGCGTTTTTTTAAAACACGACACTCATCAGTGCCACATTTTTATTTGAGCTAATTTCAGTTTAATATTATAATTTTTTTTTAATTTTTAATATTTAATATATTAAGTTTTTTTTAATTTTAAAATAGTACTTAAAGTTAGACCTGGCATTCGTGTTGTGTAACACCCATTAAAATAAACGGGTAATATGACCCAATCCGAAATCGACCGTTAATATTATCAGGTAATATGACCCGACCCGTTATCCATTAAGAAAAATATTTTTTAAATTAATAAATAATGAAAATGAAAAACATAATTTGACCCTAAAAAATTAAAACATAATACTAAATTAGTATATACATACCATATTGTCACATAAATACTAATTCAAAACATTAATAAATAAATAAATAAAACATTTTTCTTTCAAGTTTACATACCCCAAAATAAGAGTCTAATGAAAAAACATTAGTGCATACTACAAAATACAAATGTTCAAAGATATGCAAAATGAAGAGAGTTATACTTAATGAAAGTATAAATAAACTCTTAAGTGTTAGTCAATCTATCGTTTTGATGGGATACGAATTATCCAAAACTAATTTCAACGATCACAACCGTCAAAATTGTTCGTATTTGTTTCGAGATCACATCAGCAAAAAATCACAAAAAACAAACATTCAGAGATCAAGTAACGGGACAAAGCTTTTCGACGGTTATAAACAAAAAATCACGATTTAACGGTTATTGTAACTTCGATTTTGATGATTTTTTACAGATACACTCCTTGACCCTATATGAATACAATGAATGAATTCGATCTTCAATTTAAAATATTTACACTAGTGGATGTGGATATCACAAAATCTTGTGTTATATAGTTAATAAAAGTATTATTTTTGGGTGTAGATATAGTACTTAAATGACAAATGTTTTAATGTTTTGAAGTAATATTTATGTGGCAATGTGTGGTATGTGCAATTAAAATATATATATATATATATATATTTTTCTTAACGGGTCATAGCGGGTTGGGTCACTTTACCCGTTAAGATAACGGGTGCGACACGACACGACCCATTAAGATAACAGGTGTTACACGAAAATAACACGAACACGACAGATACGACCCGTTTGCCAGGCCTAGATTATGGTGTTAGATTTCAAAGTTGGCCCCTTCACGAAAGTTGTAAAACTTGTGATTACGAGTGATTGTATTTTTTTTCTTTTTTCTTTTTACATTTTTTACACTTCTACAATATTATTAATTTTTCACTAAAAAAACATTATTCAAGAGATTTGGAGAGTTTTAAAAATATAAACGACCATGTAACAATTGTCTAAGGGTAGAGGATGCAATCATGAGCATTTATATAGGGGTGTGCTATCCACACATCCCATTTTACTTCTTACACACCCCTTGTTAATTTATATTTGTTGATTTTCTTCAATTCATCCGATCCGACAGTCGAAAATTAGAAGGGTGTGTGAAAAGTAAAATGAGGTGTGTGAATATCACATCCCTTTATATATGCTTTCACATTTTTCAGACTTATACATTAATGATTATGAATTTTATTTATTTTGAACTACCTTAAAAATACATGAGGGTTTGTATAGTTTTAAAAATTCATGTACGCACCTTTAAAGCGTGGAGGATGCGATTAAGAGTGCTTGCATATTTTTTCACATTTTTTGCACTTGTAAATTAATTATTTTAAATATTTAAATGTATTTGGTATTTTTAAATTACTTGATGTTTTTATTTTTAATGTGTTTTATAATTTTTTAATCTCACTCTTTGCTCATAATATTTTATAAAATAAATAAATAAAACTTTAAATTTTAAAATTTATTTAGAATAATAATACAATAATAATTAATGAACAATATATATATATATATATATATATATATCCACTATATTTATTGTATTTTATAGTAAGTTTTTTTTAAGTAATTAAAAAAATTAAAATCATCAAAATAACTTTTTCCTTTTCGTGTCGAAACAGGTTACCCGCATGTCACTCTCGTGTAAACCTGTTAAGGACCCGTTATTAACGGGTTCTTATTGTGTGACCCGATTAGTCATCGTGTTGACCTGAAACCCGTTATTTTCGTGTCGTTTACGTGTCGTGTTAACGTGTCGTGTAAGAAACTGCCATGTCTACTTAAAGTAAGAAACTGCCATGTCTACTTAAAGTCATAATTTTAAGACACTATCAATATGAACACATGGCTATTAAAAATTTCAAAAATTAAAAAAAAATCAAAATTTAAATATATGGTCGTCTGCTCCCCTCACATCCCCTCTTCGAATCCACTCTCTGCCCCTCTCTCTCCGACAAACCATTCTGAGATTTCTCTCGAAACCTAAGAGTCTGTTTGGTATTCTACTTGAATCCAACTTTTTAAACTCAAAAACAATTTTCAAGTTTTAGGTCTTAAAAACTTGTTTGGTAGCACTATTTTCAAAAACTGAACTCAAGATTAACTAAAAAATATAGTCTATTATCTAAAAACACAAAAAGTGAGTTTTTAGAGTTTTTAAACTTAAACTCACTTTTTTTCTTTTCTCTTCCTCCTCCTCCTCTCTAACTCCAAATCTATCTCTCTTTTATTCTCTATCTCGCCCTTCCCTTTCTTTCTTTTTTCTCACTCATTTTCCTCTCTATCTTCTCTGATCCTCTCACCTCTTTCTCTTTCCTCTAATCATCTTTTACTTTCTTTTCTCTCCTATCCTCTTTCTCTCTCAGACCCCTCTTTTTGGATCTCTTTGTCCAGTTTAAGTTGTAAAATTTAAAACTTTTAAATCACATACCAAATAAATTTTTGAGTATTAAAGAAAATTATTTTTAAAAAAAATTCTTAAGAAATATTTTGAAAAATTATAATTTTTTTTAGAGAAAATTGTAGAAATAGTCCCTCAACTTTAATAAAATTGGAGCAATGGTCCCTCAACTTTATTTCCATGACCATTGGTCCCTTAACTTGTCAAAATGTGTACCTATGGTCCTTTTCCTTAACACCGTCAATTACACCGTTAAATTCAGTCATGTGCGTGGCACATGACATTGACTGTAAGGGCAATTTAGGAAACAAATTCTTTCCCAGATAAAAGCATCCCTATTCCCGACTTGAAGTCCATACCCATCCCCAGTTTGAATTCGATACCCATCCGCAGGTTGAATTCAATACCTATCCCCAGGTTGAAGTTGATACCCATAGCTGATTTCAGGGTTAGTTTACCAGAGGATGATGGAGTTGTCGGATGTCATGAGGTGGACCGGAGATCCTCCAAAATATTGTAAGGTTTTCGGGAAAACTTAAACCTTTTTGTAATTTGTTATTCTATATGGGTGTTTTTTAGGAGAAGATGTACCTTTTATTAGTTGATTTCCTCATCTTTGTCATGCTTTCTTTTGTTGATATTATAGTGTTTGTGGTCTTACTTTGGGGTTCCAATGTTGTCAGTTTGTCGTCACTTCTTTTCGCATTGTTTGGAGCTTGTATTTTCTATGTTGCCATTGAGGCGGATGCTCACAATTACTAAGCCTATTTAGGCAGGTGTGCACATTTACTCTGTGTTGCTTCTTGCCTTTAATCACTCAATCTTGGGTTTTTTTTTTCTTTCATGTGCAGCTAACCCTGAAAAGTGTACTCTTGCACTGAATCATGGTGGTTACTTGATGGATGGTACATATATTGGTGGCAAAGTGTGTTATCTGGACCATGTGACAGATGATTATCTGTCATTGTTAGAGTTTAGAAAAATTGGGAAGTATGTAGGTTATGATGAGAATGATCTTTTCTCAGGGAAAGTTCAAATACACTACAGGGTGCTAGGGACATTTGAAGAGATTGTGGCTGACAGTACAGTTGTCACCCTTATTGGTAAAATACCACCAAATAGGTTTGTTGAGATCTTCTATGTGGGTCCTAATGCAAGCAAGGAGTTTGGCAGTCAATTGTTTTTGGAGTGGCCTACTTTGGATGATAATGAGTTTAACTTGGATGTTTTTGGTGAGATTGGTATTAATCAAGCAACAACTGACACCGACAAAGGTCAGCAAAATGAAGAAAATGATGATGATTTTGTTGATAGTGAGTACAAATACAGTGAAGATGATGATAAATTGTATGAGATAAATGTTGAAGAAGGGCTAGAGAATTTTGAGGCAGAGCTGCCTTTTGAACATACTGGAAATATATCATCGGATGAAGCAAACTCTGAGGATTTTGATAGCCTTGATGAGGGTGAAGATAATATTGAAGAAATTGAGTCAACTAAGAAGAGGAAGAAACGAAAGCCGAAGTTTAAAACATGGAAAAGGCAAATGGACCTTAAAAATCCTCAATTTAGAATTGGCATGATGTTTGCCAACAAGAAAGAAGCTAAAGAGGCTATGGAGCATCATTCTTTGAGGACTGGTAGAGCTATTAGATTAAAAAAAAAATGACAAGACGAGACTGAGGGCTATATGTGAAGGGTCAGAAACTTGCCCATTTGTGATTTTAGCCGCAAGGAATAATCCAAGGTCGGATACCTTTGTTATAAAAACCCTACAGTTAGAGCACCAATGTGGGAGGGTAGACAAAGTTTTATATGCAGATTCAAGATGGCTTTCAGAGCACTATATAGACAGACTTAGAACAAATCCAAATTGGGATGTCGATGACATCGTGGCTGAGGTTAGAAGAGAGTTCAACTTGGTGGTTACTAGAAACCAAGTTTTCAGAGCTAAAAGGCTTGCCAGAGAAGTGATTGAAGGCAGTTATGTGGAGCAATATGCACGATTAAGGGACTATGTGGAAGAGCTTAAGAAGGCCAACGAAGGTAGCACAATCAAGGTGAAGACTCAAATGGACGGTGATGATATTCTTTTTCAAAGGATTTATGTGTGTTTGGCAGGGTGCAAACAAGGCTTTTTGGAAGGTTGTAGGCCTGTCATAGGAGTTTATGGTTGTTTTATTAAAGGCCCTCATTCTGGACAGATTTTGACGGCTGTTGGGATTGACGGCAACAATGGTTTATTTCCAATAGCTTATGGAATTGTTGAGATAGAAAACAAAAGCACTTGGGTTTGGTTTTTGGAGCTTTTGATTGCTGATTTGAAAATTGAGAATGGCCTAGCATGGGCTTTTGTAAGTGACAAGCAAAAGGGTTTGGAATCAGCAATAAAAAAATTGCTCCCCACTACTGAGCATAGGATGTGTGTTAGGCACTTACATCAAAACTTCAAAGCTTCTGGTTTTCAAGGGTTGGAAATGAAAAATATTTTATGGGCAGCAGTAAGGGCAACAACAGTACCATGGTGGAAGGAAGAGATGGAAAAGATGAAAAATCTACATGAAAAAGCATGGGAATGGCTTAATGATAGGCCTGCTAATAATTGGAGTAGATCTTGCTTTAATACTCACTATAAGTGTGATGTTCTACTTAACAACTTATGTGAGAGTTTTAATTCTGCAATTCTTGTGGCAAGGAATATGCCTATCTTGGGACTTCTAGATAACATCAACATGTATATCATGCTTAGGATGGCCAATATGAGAGCTGCTGGGAGGAATTGGAAGCATCCAGTTGGTCCAAGAATTTTCAAGATAATTGAGAAAAGCAAAGTGGAAAGTACTTATTGTATTCCTAAGATGGCTGGTGAGAATGAGTACCTAGTACAGCACTTAAGTGGCAGACAATTTGTAGTGAAGTTGAATGAGTCCACTTGCTCATGTAGGAGATGGGATTTATGTGGGATTCCATGCTCACATGCAATTGCTTGTATATTGGCCAGAGATGAGAGTGTTTACACCTATGTCCATGACTGCTACAAGAATGAAGCTTACTTGAACTTCTATGATCCTATGATCCACCCAGTTCCTGGAATGGATTTGTGGGATAAGACAGATTTAACTCCATTGAAACCTCCAATATGCAAGAAGCAACCTATAAGGCCAAAAAAAAAGAGAATTGTGTCTGTAGGTGAAGTTGAGCCACAAGCACACTATCCTCCACCACCAACTAATCTATTGGGTGAGCACAATGATACACCACAACCTCAAAGACTTAGAAAATGGTTTGTAGAGATAGCTTGCGGTAAATGCGGAAAGTTGGGGCACAATAAAGTAGGATGTGGAAAATCACAACACACGGATGCAACAAATAAGAATCAGGTACATATTTATGCTTTAGTAAATCTTAAAAAACCAAACTAACAAGGGTTGTATGTGTGAATTGCAGTTTAATTCATTCTTGGGTTAATGCAGGAGACGCAACAAGTAAACACTCAAGCAACAACTCAAAATGCCCAAGCAAACTCTCAAACTTCAGGGAAACAAATTTCTCAAGGGAACACCGAAACACGATCTCCAATTAACTCTCGATGAAAGAAAAAGCCACATGTCAGTTCTCAAGCAGGGCAACAAGGAAAGGGAAAACAACATGTAAGTTTTATCTTTGACTATTTTCTCATACATTATATACCAATTTCATTTGATTTGATTCACTGAATCAATTCTTTGATTTAAGTGAGAAGGGGTGGATACAAGGGGATGGGGAACCAAGCAAGACCATGGAGGATATGAATACCATGGTGGTTTTGAAATAGATGATGTCGATGCTTGTTTTTTGATGTGGATAGACCATGGAGGCCTAAATTAGATGATGCAGCTATCTTTTTTTGAGTAGTAGATAGTCGTAGACCGTGGAGGCCTTATGAATTGTATTAATGTTATTTGCTTCAATCCATGTTAATGTTATAACAAAATATTAATGTTATTTGCTTCAATCCAACACCAAAGCAGCAGATCCGCAATAAAAAAACTGAGGAACAAAGCTAAACATAAGCAAAAATTGGAAACAAAATTGAAAAAACAAAGAAACAATTCCAGAAAATATAACAGTTGACTATGAGCCACTTATCCTTTACATTCCCAATTCTTGTGATTAGATTTTAACTTCTCACTACAGACTAAAAACTAAGATGAGAGCTTTATATTGGAAGCGGATGACATATAGGGCACCTAGGCAACCAATCAAGAAGCGGATGACATCTTCTCTTGAGAGACAGCAAAACTTGTCATGGGTAGTGCTAGTGGAAGATGAGGAAGGCCGATTGGGATTGGCAAAAGGGCTATTGCTGCTGCCACTAGCGTCCATGTTTTTGAGCCATTTGCCATTCTAGATAATAGAGAAACGTTTGCTCATGCCTTTCCATCCCACACTCTTTCGAACAATAAGACGCTTTACACCATGCTTCATCATCTCCAGCGCATCTATCAACCTTGCAGAAACAGAAATCCAAAATTGGAAACAATGCACATTTCACTTTTAATTAATCATTTCTTGTTTCTTTCGCTAATCAATGTACATCCAAAACATATTACAGATCCCCGGTAGAAATGATTTCTTTAAACTTTAGATTTCCAAAGAATTTCCTTGCTTTACGAATATCAGAAATTGAATCTTAATTAGTGATCAGGTTATATAAAATAACTTTTGAAGCCATGAACCAAGCAAGCCGCAGAGTACAAAAGAACAATGATCAACAGATGGATGAAAGCGATAAAACGGAAAATAGATTGCATATCACATTGAGAATGGAATAGTGGCAGCAACATGCTGCCATAAACATCAATATGAGCAAAAAGAAGTAGAAGCACAAAGATCAACTACTAACCAATATATGCCATCTAGGAAACCCCCATTTACCGGTGGAATACGAAAACAAATCATAAATTTTTTACACAATGGTCATACTGCAAAGCTAACAAATTAACATCGCAATTAGCCACTGAAACAACAGAAATCATCCCACAACAATTAGCCACTGAAACAACACCAATCACCACAAAGTACTTCAAGTGCAAGATATCAAAACCAAATCACAGAACACAATAACACAAGGGGAAATTGCAACATAACTCATAATCCATTCCAAGTTTCATATTTTAATCCCATATATTAACGAAATTTCATCCAAATTAACAAAACCCAGAATCCAAAATAACTAGAACCCAGAACCCACTTCGAAAGACAAGTAATTAGACACAAAATGGAGACGGTGATCAAGTTAGAGAGAGAGATGAGAGAGAGATGAACAGGAAAGTGAACAATGGACGCATGGGCGACGACGACGTTGGGCCGTCTAGGGGTTTTCTTTGCGTTGTCAAATGAGAAGTCGAGCCGGACGAGGACGCATCGAGCAGGAAGATGACCAAGTCGAGCAGTACAGGGACGCAATCAAGCAAGACGAGGATGCGAGCAACGATGGTCTTAGCAGTCCCATGGTTTTCGGAGCGCCTCGTTAAGACCGTTTAGCTATGGGTATCGAATTCAACTTGCGAATGGGTATGGACTTCAAGTTGGGGATGAGGATGCTTTTATCTGAGAAAGAATTTGTTTCCTAAATTGCCCTTACAGTCAGTGTCATGTGCCATGCACATGACTGAATTTAACAGAGTTATTGATGGTGTTAAGGAAAAGGACCATAGGTACACATTTTGACAAGTTAAGGGACCAATGGTCATGGAAATAAAGTTGAGGGACCATTTCTCCAATTGGATTAAAGTTGAGGGACTATTTCTACAATTTCCTCTTCTTTTTTTTTTAAATAGAATACCAAACAAGCACTAATTTTTCAAGCTCCAATTTTTTTTTTCCCAAATCACCTTTAATTCTGTAAAATCCTCCACTTCCCGTTTTAGAAAACCTCCACAACCCAACCAAATTGATTTTTGCTCCTCTTACCTGACATACAACCAAATATCTGTATACCCCCACCACTTGAAACACAATCCCAGATTTGACCTCCCCCACCGCCCTCCCTCTCTTCTCCGGTCGTCTTCTCTTCTCCATGGTCCCTTCTTAATCTCAATCCCTAATTCCCCATTTCATATATCTATACATGTATGTATATATTGGATTTTGCGATTTGCAGGCTGATCTTTGAAAACGATGGTGTTGGACGCGAGCAAGAAGAAAGCGGCAGCGGCCAATAGAGGTGGGAAGGCTGTGGCGGTTGCGCTCAAGAACGGAGCAGATAAGCTGGCCAATGGAATCGGGTCGATGCATATCTCTGATAGGAACTGCATTGGTGTGCTCTGCTCGTACCCACTTTTTAGTAAAAAATTGCGGATTGGGAAGATTAGGGTTTGGGAGGTGATTTGCCAAAGCGACATTATATTCACACACCTCAAATTACTTCTCCCACACCCTTTTAATTTTTTAATATTTTTCTATCAAGTGTTAGTGTTGTGTAGAAAATATTAAAAAATTAAAAGGGTATGGGAGAAGTAATTTGGGGTGTGAGAGTATAATATCTCTTTGCCAAAAAGATGGAGAATGGTGGATGTGAGGTAGGAGAGGACGGCCAGATTTTATTTTTTTTAAATTTTTTTAATACCATGTGGGTCCATATTGACACTTTTAATTCGAAAAGTCAAAGATTTCGAAGAAGCAAACGTGTCGAAGTAGATGTCATGTTATAAATTAACGGTTGATTTAACAGCAACTTTAACAGATATATAAAAATATCTCAAAATTATGACTTCAGTACACAAATGAAAAAAATTTGATTCTGTGGCTTGTGGAGGATTTGGAAATGTCGTAATAGTTTGGTCTTTGAGAAGACGGCGGTGGATCCCGTGGTAGCTTTGAAGTTATTTAAGCAACATTGAGAAGAGATGGGAGTGCATGAAAGGGAGTCTTTGCAGCTTGTAGGCCGTGGGCAGCAAGGGAAACGAGTGGGGTTGGAGGGGTGGTTAAAGCCACCATTTGGAAAACTTAAACTTAATTGTGATGGAGCATGGTGTAATTGTACTAGTAGGGGTGGATTTGGATGGGTTGCTCGGGACTTTGCAGGTATCTTTAAAGGAGCTGGAGGGGTGGGTAGTAGTATGTGTGTATCGAGTCTCATGGCAGAAGCGGAAGCTGTGCGCTTGGCTTTAGTATGGTGTGTGGATAAGGGATTGCAATCGGTTCAGATCGAAACTGACTCTCAGGTTCTAATTGATATGATTCGTGGGAGCTTGCAGCCAGAGGCAGTGTTGGATGGTATCTTATGGGATATTGCTCTTCTTAAACAACAGTTATGTGATGTTGAGATTCTTTATACTACTCGTGCCTGTAACTAGGCTGCGCATATGGTGGCTTCTTTTGTCACGCGTATGGGGGTGTTCATTCTTAGGATGCTTTTGAACCGGAGTGGTTGTTTAACACTCTGGCGTCTGATGTAAACATTTCCATTCATATTTAATAATACTCATCTTCTTGAAAAAAAAATATTGAAAATCAATAATTTGACAAAAAAAACATTGAAAATCAATAAACTTTAAAATAATAAATTAACCATTTTTATTTTATTCTCAATTTCTTAAATTCAGAATTACAACATTTTTATTCAGCGTTTACAACTGGGAACTTGCGTGGGAATTTAAGGGCCTGTTTGGTATCTTATTTGAATTTTTTTATCAATTTTCAAAATATTTCTTAAGAACATTTCTTGAAAACAATTTTCTTTAAGACTCAAAAACTTGATTGGTTTGCGATTCAAAAATTTTAAATCTTACGACTTAAACTTGATTGGATTGGAGTAGAGACGAAAAAAGTAAAAAAAAAAGGAGAAAGAAAGAAGAAAAGAGAGAGATATATTTGGAGTGAGAAGGGAGGAGGGAGAGAAAATAAATGAGTGAGTTAAGTTTAAAAACTCTAAAAACTCACTTTTTATGTTTTTAAGGAATATACTATATTTTTTAGTTAGTCTTAAGTTTAGTTTTTAAAAATCGTCATACCAAACAAGTTTTTAAGACCTAAAACTTGAAAACTGTTTTTGAATTTTAAAAGTTGGATTCAAGTACATTACCAAACAGACTCTAAAACCTTAAGGGCCTGTTTGGTATCTTATTTGAAATTTTTTATGATTTCTCAAACATTTCTTAAGAACATTTCTTGAAAACAATTTTCTTTAAGACTCAAAAACTTGATTGGTTTGCGATTTAAATTTTTTAAATCTTACGACTTAAACTTGATTGGATTGGAGTAGAGACGAAAAAAGTAAAAAAAAAAAGAGGAGAAAGAAAGAAGAAAAGAGAGAGATATATTTGGAGTGAGAGGGGAGGAGGGAGAGAAAAGAAATGAGTGAGTTTAAGTTTAAAAACTCTAAAAACTCACTTTTTTATGTTTTTAAGGAATAAACTATATTTTTGAGTTAATCTTGAGTTCAGTTTTTAAAAATAGTCATACCAAACAAGTTTTTAAGACCTAAAACTTGAAAACTGTTTTTGAGTTTAAAAAGTTGGATTCAAGTACACTACCAAACAGGCCCTAAATCTTTCCTATCCAAATTTAAAAAATTGTCAGTTTTCTTAAAATCCACAATTCACAAATTGTCCCTAATTTTTCGTATCCTATCCGATTATCCAAGCAAAACTGACAATTTTCAGTTTCACCGTATTTCCTACTAAGAATACACGTGGCGCAAATCACGTCGGTGGGTTTTACAAACGGTTAGGATTGAAAGCTTTAGTTATAAAACCACTCCTACCCTCAATTCTGGAATACTCTAACACCAGTCCCATTTTCCCACGCATTTTGTGGAAAACTGTAGCCAACTTTTGTCGGTTAGCAAGCAAGCAAAATCTCAAACCCCAATCGCAAACATGGCCGCCGCCGCACCGCCACCGCCGCCTACCCCAGCCCCAGAGGGCTTCAACGACGTACCCAGAGGCTCCACCCCAATGGGCTACCCACTCTTTTCCCGAATCCGCCTAGCCCACCCCACCGACGTCCCCCACATCCACAAGCTCATCCACCAGATGGCCGTCTTCGAGCGGCTCACCGACCTCTTCGTTGCCACCGAG
Source organism: Crataegus laevigata (assembly GCA_963580275.1). NCBI lineage: Eukaryota > Viridiplantae > Streptophyta > Magnoliopsida > Rosales > Rosaceae > Crataegus > Crataegus laevigata. The sequence continues at coordinate 10,526,520 of OY756951.1, forward strand.
TCTTCCCTCTCGTCCACCCTCTTCACCTCCCCTCCCTTCCAGTCATTCACCATCTTCGTCCTCGAAGTCTCTGAGACGCCTTTCGTCGAACACCTTCAGTGCAACAACTCGGCCTACCCACCCACCATCAAAACCCTCAATCTGGACCTCCCGATCGACGACCCAGAACGCGATTTGTTCAGATCCAACGGCGGGGACGCTGTCGTTGCCGGGTTTGTGCTGTTTTTCCCAAATTACTCCACCTTTTTGGGGAAGCCAGGGTTTTACATTGAGGACCTGTTTGTGAGGGAGTGCTATAGGAGGAAGGGGCTGGGGAAGATGCTGCTTTCAGCGGTGGCGACGCAGGCGGTGAAGATGGGGTACGGCAGAGTGGAGTGGGTGGTGCTGGACTGGAACGTCAATGCCATCAAGTTTTATGAGGAGATGGGGGCTAAGGTTTTGCAGGAGTGGAGGATTTGCAGGCTCACTGGTGACGCTCTCAATGCTTATGTCAATGCCTAACTTGGTAATTTCCATGGCTCTTTATCTAGATTTAGAGTTGAGGAAATTACATGAAACTAAGTGAAAAACTGGAAATGTAATGTGTTTTAATCCTTTAATTTTTGGCTGTATGCTTGTAGAACCGTGCTATTTCTCCAATTAATTTCACTTGCATAACCTTTCGGAGTTTCGAAATTTCTCTTGCTGTTATCTGAATGCTGTTGTTGTTGTGGTTGTTTAATTTTGCTTCTCGGTTCTCAATTGTTTTTGTTGGCATGTTAATCCAAGAAATGATAATTTGGGTTTCGATTTCAGACTCCGATTTTGCGATGTGAATCCATTCGTTCTCCTATATTATAACATGAGAATTATTAACGGTTTAAACTGCACAGCCAAAAGCTTCCTGAATAACTGAGGCATAACAATTTGGGTTTCGTATGTCCTCGTTTTGGTGAAGTTGTTCATCCCGGACGCCCGTTTACAGGCTCCGGACACAAAGGGTGCGTGATGACGACGGAGTTGGCTGTTACGGTGACTTGGTCCGTTCCTCCGCACCCAAGAATTCATCGACTAGATTTCACCATCGCAGGGAAGGAAAGTAAATAGAAGTTTGGCTTGGTTGAATTAAAAAGATAAAACATAGTTTACTACTAGAGACCAGAAACTCTTTAGTATTCTTTGCCCTCGTCTTATGGTGCCCTCCCCATCCTCTCTTATTTTGTGCGGTCACGATTAAGCCACGTTAATATTTTATATTAATTTTTTAATAGAGATAATAAGATAAAAAGTAATAAGAATATAAAATATTGATCACACAAATAGAAGGACACAAATAGAAGGCCACGGGGAGGGCACCATATCAGGAGGGCAGCTTCCCTCCTTCAGCCCTTTTCTTTTCTCATCACCAGAAAAAGAGGGAGGAACACGGATCCCCTCTAGATCCACGTTACGTAGGAATCTTATATCTCAGTTGTTCATTATATATTGTGTGATCGGTTTTTATTAGGTATTATTTGTGTTTAATTTAAAACAATAAAAGTAAAATAATTTTTGACGGTATAATTTACGATGTACGGTCGAGATGTCAAAATTTTTAAAATCTTTACTTAATGAATCCAGAAGGGATCCGTGTGAAGGAGAGAAGGGAAACTTCAAACGTGGTCCGCTTTTGAAAAGAAGGATCCTCTCATGATCTTCTTTATTGGTTATAATTATTTTAAATTTATAATTAAATATAAAAAATATCTAACAGTTTAATTGCTGAATGTACAATAAATAAACACGATTAATTAATTTTTAAATTTCTTAAAAAAAAAAAAAAAAAAAAAAGATTCGTTGAGGATACTTGTCCCGCTTTTGCTTTTCCGTTTTTTTAGCTCCATTTTCTTCTGCCTGCTTGCGTGCCTACTCCTACAGCCCATGTCTTTGACTCCATTTTCTTCTGCCCTCTTACGTGCTTTACTCCTATAGCTCTTGCGTGCGTACTGGGGATATATTAAGGAATACGAGTCGGAACACAACGTGTCCACACGCTGAAAATAAATTCTGCCTCCACTTGTAATTTTTATTTTATTCCTAAAAAAAGTAAATTAATATCAGTAATTGTTTATTAGAAAGAAAGGAAAACAAAAAACAGTATTCTGATTCTGACTATTCTTTTTCATGTTCTTGGAGTCCGACTCGCTAGACTCTTGACCCAAATGTTGGGTTTTGAAGGGAGAGGTTTTTAAAATTTTAGAGTTTAAATCTCGTAGATTTCAATCCTCTTATCGAAGATGAAGAAATAATTTGTGTTTAATAACGTAAACCTATTGATCATACATGGATAATCTAAGATGCTTGATCACCTGCAATCAAGTATTAAAAAGTAATCATTTATGCTATTGTCCAATAAAGTATCGCCACGATGGTAGGCTAGGTGTATGAGAGATTCTCCCCTCCCTTCATATATTTTTGTGCATTACACTTATATTCTTTGTCAAAATCTTGGTACATATTCATATTGTTATGTAATTATATATCAATGACTAAATATTTCTCGCCAATTTTCAAAGGATAATTTTGTAACCAAATATTCATGTCAATCGATCAAATATCGTTATGTTGTTAATATTTAATTATTATCACATCCTACTTTGTAACATTTGTCAGATGATTACATCACATGCGTATCGTGATCCATAATATGCTATCTCGGGTTTTTATTTATTATTATTTTTATTTCAACCGAAAGTAAAATACAAATATCTGGACAAACCGGTGCTTGGCTTCTTCATTTGGTCATCTTCCTTGCAGTTCCATCGCTTTCGTAAAAATTTCGGCCGTGTTCTTTGGTCGTCGATGACAACGACAAAACTCAGTCACCCACTCCCCTTATATTCTAAACCCCCCAAAATTCAACAGCTCCGTTTCTTCTTCCAATCCCAATTCTGCTATGATTGACGACGCTGCCCCCGCCACCTCCTCCGCCAGCGGCGCCTCCCCTATGTGCAGGACCAAAAAGAGCACGCAGGCGATTGAGCCCAAGAGCCCCAATCCACACCGAAAATCCTCCTCCTCTGTCCCCGACCCCTCCTTCGCCCATTTCAGCACCAACGACAACAACTCCAGCTACAACTTCTCCAAATCCTCCACTTCCTCCTCCGTCCCCTCCCTCAAATCCTTCAAAGCTTCCCTCCCTGAAAACCCCCAAATCTACGACTTCTCCGAGATCCGCTCCGCCACCTCCAACTTCCCCCCCAACCGCCGCCTCTCCTCCTCCTCCACCTCCTCCTCCTGGCGCTGCTCCCTTCGATCCAAAGACGCCGTCATCTTCCAGCGCAAATCCCGCATCCCCATCTCCCTCCCCGACCTCCAGCGCCGCCTCTCCCTCATCTCCAAATCCCACCACTCCAGCCTCATCAAGCTCCTCGGCGCCTCCCTCTCCGGCAGCTACGTCTACCTCGTTTACGAATTCGTCGCCGGCGCCAGCCTCGCCGACTGCCTCCGCAACCCGAATAACCCGAGCTATACCGTTCTATCGTCGTGGCTCTCCCGGATGCAGATCGCCACCGACCTCGCCCACGGCCTCGATTACATGCACCACGGCTCCGGCCTCGACTCAACCTTCGTCCACAACCACATCAAGAGCTCCAGCATCATCGTCTCCGAGGAGGACAACCTCGTGCTCGGCGCCAAAATCTGCCATTTCGGCACGGCGGAACTGTGCGGCGAGACCCAGTCTCGGTCGACGAAACTGGAGGGCACGCGCGGGTACATGGCGCCGGAATTTCAGCTCACCGGAATCGTGACCCAGAAGTGCGATGTCTACGCATTTGGGGTCGTGCTATTGGAGCTGATCTCCGGGGCGGAAGCGCTGAAGTACATAATGGACGAAAATGGCGCCGACGGCGTGTATAGGAGGGTGAGTGTGATTGAGTCTGCGAGGGAGGCGGTGAGGAGTGGGGGACGTGGCGGGGTAAGAAGGTGGGTGGATAGGAGGCTGAAGGACTCGTTTCCGATGGATGTGGCGGAGAAAATGGTGCTGGTGGCGTTGGAGTGTGTGGAAGAGGATCCGGATATGCGGCCGGATATGGATCGGGTAGCGGGTTTGGTTTCGAAGATGTTTCTGGAGTCGCATGGTTGGGCGGAGAAGATGGGTGTGCCTATCGACATCTCGGTTTCATTTGCCCCGCGCTGATTTTTGTTGGGGGTTCGGAATTAATTTGGATTTTGGATTTTGGTTTATTTTTTATTTTTTATTTTTGAGGTTTTACATTCGATTTGATTGATCAAAATTGTAAATAATTATCCATACAAAAGCAAGAGGATTGATTAAAGATAATTTTAACGAAAAATTTTCGATATTGTTTATTTTAATGAAAAATCACATTTTTGCACTAAAAAGTTAATTCTTGTATTATTTAATTTACTTTCTATTTTGTTCTTATCGTTAAAATTTAAAATTTTTAAGTCATTTTTATTATTTTTTTCTTTGATTTTAAATAGTTAATAGAAACAAATAATTTACAGAAATTTGATCTGGATGATGTGTTATCAAAAACAAAAACAAAACCTAAGAGTTATCAAACGCTTATTTGTTTAATTTTGGTTGTATGACCGGATGAATGTATATAATGTTAACCTTAAGGTCCTACATTGATTTTTCAATGTAGTTTTGTGACTTTTCTTGACACAATTTATTCTAACTCAGTACGCTACTCTCTTACAGCACTTAGTTTAACTTCAAGAGCTTGGTTAATCTCCCTTTTGTTTGGTGGGAAAAAAAACTAGGGTTAAAATATGTTACAAGTACGGTAAATGGAAAATTGTTGTAGTGGATAAAATAGATGAAAAGAAGAGCAAGGCAAAAGCGAGTGGTGACGCTACTCAATACTACAGTTTAGTGGTATTCCTCATCACTTGTAAGTGAGAGTTCTTAGGTTCGAATCTCGTGAATGACGAATTCGATACCAAATTAGGTTACCCAGTGTGTGGCTTAGCCGAACTCTTTCTCCTCTTAGTGTAAAAATATATCATTGTACTAAAAAAAAGTGAGTGGTGAGAGTTTTCGTAGTATTTTGATGCTTTTATAAGTAAAAAGTTTAAGACTTGACTCGCATAAATTTTTTTGATGAACTAAAATATATTACAGACGAAAACATCTAATACAATCAAAAGCTCCAGAGTTGAATCTAAAGGGCATTCAAAGCCTCACGGGGAGGACAATGATCCCAAACATGAGGGTATTTGACTCGCAATAAAGAGTTAACTATCTAATTATTTTATATTGAAATACTAATAAGTTGTTTGATCATCATTTTATTTTCAATTTCAATCGAAAACCAAAAATAACTCGTTTAGTAATTATTTTTAGTAAAACCAAAGAATGCGAATTACTTTATTGAGATTTCGTGATTTGGCTTTCAATTGTTTAGTTAGTTAACAATACTTTTTATTACTAAAAGTATCGACATCTCGGTTTCATTTGCCCCGCGCTGGTTTTGTTTTGGGCGTTTGGAATTTTTGGATTTTGGTTTTTTTTTTTTTTTTTTGTTTTTTTTGTTGAGGTTTTACATTCTATTTGATTGATCAAAATTATAAATAATTATTTGATGATGTGAATAATTATACGTACAAAGTCGAGAGGATTGATTGAATAGTGAATAGAAACAAAGAATTTACAGAAGTTTGATCTCGTTGGTGTGTTGCTCCTTCATTTCTCCCTAATTCCGTCCCATCATTTACCCTCCCTCCACCCAAAAACAAAATCTAAAGACAAAAAACGAAAGAGTTATCAAACGCTTATTTGTGTGATTTTGCTTGTATGGCCGGATGAATTTATGTAGTGTCAACTTAAGGTCCTATATTGATTTTCGGTGTAGTTTTGTGATTTTTATGACACTGTCTATTCTAACTCCACTCTCTTACAACACTTAGTTTAACTTCAAGAGCTTGGTTAAGCTCCCTTTTGTTTGGTGGGAAAAAACAACTAGGGTTATAATATGTTACAAGTAGGGTAAGTGGAAAATTTTTGTAGTGGAGAAAAGGGATGAAAAGAAGAGCAAGGCGAAAACGAGTCTTATGGCATGCTTGACTTTTTATAAGTAAAAAGTTTGAGATTTGGCTCACATAAATGATGAGTTTTTTTTTTTTGTCAAAATAAATGATGAGTTGACTATCTAACTATTTTGTATAAAAATTAATAAGTTGTTTGACAGCGATTTTGTTTTTAGTTTCAATCAAAACCTAAAAACAACTTGTTTTGGTAATTATTTTTAATAAAACCAAAAAAAAAAAAAAGAAATCTACGTTTTTGAGTTTTCATAAGTTGGCTTTCAATTTTTTAATTAGTTATCAGTATTATCTTTAAATGAAACTAAAAACTGAATGTAACTTGCTGATGATAAAATTAAAAGAAAACTAATAAAAATGACTTGAAAACTTTGAATTTTAACGATAAAGACAAAATAAGTAGTACTATAATTGACTTTTTAGTTTTAAAATGTAATTTTTCGTTAAAATAAACTGAATTTTTTATTAAAATTCCCTAAAATTAATGCGTCGGTCATCCCTATCTATCAAATAGATAGTTAGTGGATATGGATGTAGCTTTCCGTCCGGACTACTAATCATTCCCATTGAACAGCCTTGTCACCAACCAACTGAAAATATGGCTGCCAATTTGTGCTCCTTTACCTCTTAGATTTGACTATTTTCAAATGAGTAATGAGTAATCCGATATTCTTCGTTTTTAGGTAGATAAAATGCGTGTTAAGTTACATAATTTTTATAATCAAAATTAGTAATTGATTTAGAGTTTTAATACTCACACTCTTATTAAACTCCTAATTAATTTCAATTCAAACATTTTCAAAATATAAAAAATAAAATTAGAATAAGTTTGTACCTATTAAATTTTTATAAAAAAATGATATGTACCCATTCTTAAATATACCAATTTGTTATATGAAAAATGTACATTTTTTTATATAAAATTCATTCAATCTTTTCTCTAATCTATTTTTTAAACTTATATGAGTACATTCTATTTCGTTGATTTAAGAATGTATCCATGTCAAGTTTAATAGAAGAAATGCTTAATAATTATTAAGCCTAATATCTTTATTTTTTTTTTGAAAAATGTACCCATGTTTTAGTACAATAATTTTTTGATTTTTTTTATGAACGTACCCATGTATACACATAATATATCGGAGAATATAATTTATCTTTAATATTTTTAATCTCATAAATTATGGGTTTTATTTAAAATCTCATTAATATAAATAACTACAAATTTCATTTTTAGTTTAAAAATAAAATAACCTACATAGAAATACATTATTAAATTAATGTCAGAACTTCAATAAAAAACTAAAAATCACAAAAGTTCTAGTAAAAAAACATTGATAATTAGAGACCGTATCTAAAGTGTTCCTTAAAATATTGTATACATGCAAAACTATGAGAGTTGTCCTTACTAACTTAACTCAAGTAGTGATTTAGATCAATAAATCATAGTCAATATAATACTTCCTCTAAATTCTTTTTACGGAGATGCTGAAATAATGGTCTCTGCTGCCGAAAGAGTAGACTTGTGTGACACAGCCACCAACTAATTTCTCTCTGAGATTATTTTTTTTATTTCACTGATATTCTTATAGGGTCTGAATAAGCTTATTTTCTTCAATCCTCACAAATAAGAGTTAATATTTTTTTTAACAAACGATATTAACTACATTAACAAGAATCGATCTTAAAATTTCTTATTTATAAATAAAAAGAAATATCACTAGACCGTGATAAATTGCACAAATAAAAGTTATATAAAACAATAAATTTATACCAAATAAGTTTTTTTTTTCGTTTCTTTTTGGCCAATTAATAGAATTATAATCCAAGGCATTTAAAACTTGGAGGGCACTCTGCGCCTGCTGTTACCGCCTCTACACAATACGGTTTACGGAACCGCCAAGCTCGAGCAATCCAAGCAAGAACTCAACCATGGCGGCTCAAATGTTGCAGAGACGCTTAGTCTCATTCCTCCTCCGCAATCAGCAGCCTAACGCCCATCTCTTCAAAGGTTAGGCCCGCCCACTAAAAAACCCAACATATCTTGCTCATAAATTCCTCGCTTTTCGTAGTCGATTTTCTCGCAAAAAAATATATGAAATTTTACTGCCATTGCAATTAAAAATTTGTGGTGTATTTGGTTTGTGTGAAGGAAATTGATCGTATTACAATTTGGGTTACTGATGTATTTGGAGTTATGTTGAAGGGGATTAATTTGTGAACACTGAGTTTTGTTAGGTTTAGGGTTTACTCGTTCTCTAATTTGTGCTGATGGGTATTTGTTAACTTGTTTTAATGCATGATTAGGAGAATAATTTTTCTCAGATAAATGCGTATTAGTATCTGACATTGAACACTTCAAAAACTGGTGTAACAATTTTGGGAAATAGAGTTCTAAAAACTATCTAATGGAGATCCTTTTAAACAAGTTAATAGGACTTAATTGAATATCGAAGGTCAAATCTTGTTCATGTGATTTTAATACATTGAGCTAATAAAAACTCGCGCACAGAAAAGAGATGTGATAGAAATTCATTGTTGCTCTCTGTACTTGAGATTCCAAGAGAAACAAAACCCTGTACAGAATCGGAGATTCTCAAGCCTCGCAAGAACAAAATCCCACATAACCTACACTGTCTGTATGTCTGTAACTTGGAGTTTACTAACAGTTGTGTAGAAACCCCGAACCTTGAACTTGAGGTTTAACTCATACATGCATTGCAGAATGCAAGACGTACCTAGCACTTTATGTTTTCATAGCAGGGTTGTGTGTGGGCGATGGAGAGTTGTGATATTTACAAGACTTGAATTTGTTGCCGGAAATATGATTTCAGAGTCTAAAGATAGATATTGTCGTTATGGATTTGGAAGTTCTGTTCTTGTAAAAGTAAGAAACACTTTGGATGCTGATTCTAACACTAGTTTTTGATTTTTTAACCTCATAGCTTTACATTAATTCTAATGCCCTGTTTCTTTTGTGGAAGATTGCAAATTGAGAAAAGAAAAAGAAATCCGATGATGGAAAAGAATCTGAAGAAGTTCCCATGGATCATTTGTCAACTCCTCAATCAATGACTTCTTCGATGGGTATAATAAAATAATCATTTTGTTAGCATTCCGACGAAGAAGTCATTGATTCTTTTGATCGCATGGGAAACTCAAAAAAATTTGGTCATCGTTTACTCTTTTATTGATGGTGTTAGGGACAGACCGGTGTTACTTGTCTGTACGCACTCAAAACTCTGAAATGGACATCCACAGTATGTGACAACCATCAAATTTGACACGGAAGACTTAGTTTTGTGAGAACTAAAAAAAAGTTGAAGTTCCTATTGTTGCTCGATTTTCATTGAAGTTCTCCGTTTGTTTAACACTGTATGATTTGGTTCAGCCAGTCATTTATATTATAAGTTCTCCATGGATGTCTTTTCAAGATAAATATTTCCATGCTTAAACTGTATACTATTTCGTTTAACTTTTCTTGTTTTTGTTTTTTACAAATTGTTGTTGGCAGATCAATTTGTTCCTTCTGCAAGTTCCATACTCAGACGATACGGATTTGACAAAAGAGAGATTCAGACGCAAACAAATCCAACAAATCCGGCTAATGAGGGTTTGGTGAATCTTGAAGATAGCCGTTGGAAGCCTAAGATTGACGCAAATGCTGTCAACAGTTCCGATGCCAAATTTGCTGATGCTTCCACCCAGAAAATATCCCCAAGGCATGACCTTGCCATGCTTTTTACTTGCAAAGTCTGTGAAACAAGATCTATGAAGACGTGCAGCAGAGAATCATACGAGAAAGGTGTGGTGGTAGCTCGCTGTGGCGGGTGTAACAATCTCCACCTGATTGCTGATCATCTCGGGTATTTCGGACAACCTTCCAGCATTGAGCAATTTCTGGCTGCCCGCGGGGAAGAGGTGAAGAAGGGTTCCGCTGATACGCTGAATCTGACTCTTGAAGATATAGCCGGAAAGAAACCTGGTGAAGGGGTTGAACTTAAGCAATTGGAATAGTTCCAGAGGCTTCATGGCATGTAGATTAGAGTTTTCTTAAGACAAATGTGCGTCTGTGTTCGGCGTTAACCCTTACGTGGTATTACATATATTAATTTAATATAGTATATCGCTTGTATAGAAAACAATGAAATATAATGCAATCAACTTTAATTTAACACTAGACTATAGGACTAAGGACCCATAGCAGATGTGCGTTTGTATTCGGTGTTAACCATTTAATGATTTTGATATAAATAAAAAATTAAGTTAATGACTACTCAACTTTGATTTGAGATGTCCAAAAAAAAAAAAAAAATCTTATTTGGAAATTAATTAAAATAATGGTAAGAAAAACAAATGAAATTTTGGTACAAGGGATACTAAGGGGTAGATAAAAGTACGGGACAATCGGTAATTTTGTGAAAAAGACAAACACTCTTAAAACTTGAGCTGTAAATAACTTACTAGACTATATATTTTTAATAATGAGTTAGTAATAATGTTGTTCATATTTCTCACTTATAAATGAAAAAAAATAACACTAAACTATAGTATCAAGTAGCTACATTAGATATAGGTTAGATTAGTTAATTACATCGTGCTCAACGACTTACACGAGTTAAATACCCTCTCGATCTTCTAGTAGATTAGAGTTTTTATTGATAAACGATAACATTAGTGGGTTAAACTTTTAAAAGTTAGGAGGTGATTGGTGGGGATCAAATCATCATCTGAGTAATTTAAAATATCGTTTTGTTAAAAAAAAAAGGAAAACGATATCCATACGGGTCAAGTACTTGAGCTCCATGCGGGTCCAATCCGGGCTTATTTAAATACCAGCCAACCGATGTAACTCTGAAACGCCCACTCTCCAACCAGAAAAACCATGGCGAGTAGCACATGTATTCCCTCCACTTTCACACCTATTCTACACAACTTAACCGCCAGAAACTCCATAACAATGGTGGGTTTGCTCTCTCATGCTCCCAAAATCTTCAGGCCTCTCTCTCCCCCCAAAAGCCTCGGTTTCAGCTCACTTTCCACTGCCACAAAACCCCCCAGAAAATTCTTCCATTTGCAAGGTAGTTTCTTTGTTCAATTTTCAAATACCAATCTGATTATTTTATGTGTTTGATTATCTGGTTTGGGGAAAAATCGAAACTGTTTCGGTTTTGTTAATTTGTTGGTTTGAATGTTTGGATTGGTTGTGTTTGAATTGGTGGTTTTGATGGGTTGAATAGTCGTGTGCTTCGGAGCGGTGTCGAATTGGGTTTTTTTTGTTGATTATTGTTTTTAAGCAACTTGTTTAGCTTGGTGGAGAAGAAAGTGGATTGGATTACATAGGAATTGGAGTGGAAATTAGTGTTGAATGGGAAATGGAAGACTAAGGAGATATGGGATACGGAATTTGGATGCTTTGGTTTGATTTTTGTAGTAATATTTGCTGTGGTAAAAATAGCTCATTGAAGGAACCATTTGGTATGGATGGAGGTCGGGGATGAGTGTTTCTGTTTGAAGAATTTCAAATTGCTCAAAAAAAAAAAAAAAAAAAAAAAATCAACTTTGGTATGTATGCATACCGGTGTCTGTTAGTATGTTTGGCTCTAAATTTAAAGGAGTGTAGAAGATCGTGTCTTAGAACTTGCTTTTCGATAACCAATAAGTTGGAATGAATACACTATCAAATGTATAAGAACTGTGAATGATACAAGGAAAATGTGTACTCTTGCAAAATATGTATTAGGAAGCAGCCCGGAAATCTGGTTTTTCCCCCTTTTGGTGGAAGTTTTGCTGATCTTGCCCCTTTTTGGGAAATTTCTTTCAGTTTCTTTGAAACCATCCACTTCCCATGAGGGTGAAAATAATAGTGAGATTAAAATTTCTTGGACTGCACCTAATATACTGGTTTATCTAGATTCATATTTGGTTTCTTTTACGTCTAAATTTTTGGTTTGTTTCCTGAAAACCTCTGAAAGAGAGAGAATTTGGAATCTTTAACTTTGTTATGAATGAAACCCAACAGATAATTTCTTCTCTCAACCAAGCCCTATGTTGTTGCTTAGATACGATATAAAAAAGAGACTCTTTTCCCTCGCTCTCGTTTTTTCTCTAAAATGAGCAAGTTTTGATGATTTTACTACAGATTTAATTGTTTGTAAGGACAGTTACCTCCATACATTGACTGTTATTTCTGTCATGGAATTGTGTTCCCTTGCTAGAATTTGTTTGTCCCTGACTAACGGCATCAGTATTTATTTGTTCTATGATGTTATCATGGGTTTTTTGTCATTGCAAAGTTGAGCTTGTCAGAATGAATCTTTTTCACTTATACTATGCCTAAATTTTGGTCAGTGAGATCAGTGGCCACTCCAGCAGAAGCTGTTGCTGGGTTTGATGACATGGTTGCTGGGACTCAGAGAAAGTATTACATGTTAGGCGGGAAGGGCGGTGTAGGGAAGACAAGTTGTGCTGCGTCACTTGCCGTAAAATTCGCTAACAATGGGCATCCCACTCTTGTGGTTTCCACTGATCCAGCACATTCCTTGAGTGATTCCTTTGCTCAGGTTTATTATGATCTCATTAATGTTTTAAAGTAGTTGCATTTCCTGTAAAGTAGAACTTAACTGGTTGTACTGTGCATGCATGTGTGTAAACCTATATTATAATGATACATGTTTTCTTGTCGTAGGATTTGGCTGGAGGAACACTTGTACCAGTTGATGGGCCTGAAGCTCCGCTTTTTGCTCTTGAGGTATGTGGAGTTAGCTTTCCATATAAGTTTTTGCTAACTTTCTTCACGTAATTCTGTTTCTGCTATTGTTTATGATAATGTAGTTGTTTTTTTCTTTTCTTAAGATAGTTTTGTGGTTTTAGTATTCTTATATATGGTGTATGTAGCTAAACTAATAGCTATGCCACAGATAAACCCTGAGAAGGCAAGGGAAGAATTCCGTAATGTAAGTCAGAAAAATGGTGGAACAGGAGTCAAAGATTTCATGGATGGTATGGGCCTTGGGATGCTTGCGGAACAGGTAAAGCTCTATTTGGAGATATTGCAACTTTAGATTGTTTTATCATCATTTGATCCTATTTTATGTGGTGTAGACTGTAGATGTCCTTACACCTTAAGGCCTAGGTGATAGGTTGAACACTTGAGCAGGCACACGTGTATGCTCACGTTCTGATCTAACTAGTATAGGGATTTCACATCGGAGCTCTATACCAATATGGATTGATTTATGCTTTATGATGATTCTTGCTTCTCTTTCACCATATTTATTTCTTTTTCTGGTTGAAGTTAGGAGAATTAAAACTGGGAGAATTACTAGACACACCTCCTCCTGGTTTGGATGAAGCTATTGCAATTTCCAAGGTATGTATATTTTTGTCTTGCCGACATGCACACCATCTTTTTTTCTCTTCTATTAATGTTTAATCCTCTTTCCAGGTGATACAATTTCTTGAATCCCCGGAATATAGCATGTTTACTCGCATAGTTTTTGATACTGCACCCACGGTGAGAAATATACATGCTGTTTTCGTCTTCAATGTTTCTTTATAAGGAAAATTAGCTCATTATGACGTGATATTGTTAACAGGGTCACACATTGCGGCTTTTGTCCTTGCCAGACTTTTTGGATGCATCAATTGGTAAAATATTGAAGGTAATGACGTCAACTTAGAATGAATAACTATGGATATGCGTGTGTGCGTTGTTCATGGGTGTCTATCCAGTTTTGGAATTAAATGCACCTTGTGACTTGAGATTTAACTACTTGATTCTAGTTGCAACTTGCAAACACAGCAACTCTTCCTTGTATCACCAGTATCTTGGTGTCGACATATTTTCCTGTTTTACCAATTTAATAGGTCCATTATCTTCTTTCAGCTTTGTTATAAGGTTTGCTCCTTCCCAGATAAGTAAGCCACATCTTTTGAACATTCTTAGAAGAAAAATCCATGGATCACTTGATTTTTAGTGCATATATCTGCAACTTGAAAGACAAAATTTTTTATGACTAGTCTCATATGAATGTTAGCATTCTTACCTGTGTAAAATTCATGTCTAGACATTTTTGCTACTAAGCTTATTCTCTTGATTTGCAAATGTTTGACATTTTATGTTATCTTTACATGTCTGTTGTACAGCTTAAACAAAAGATATCGTCAGCCACCTCAGCTATCAAATCTGTTTTTGGGCAAGAGCAACCCCAATTGGGCTCGGTAAACCTGATGTTGTGAGCTGCTTTGATACTCTGCTATGTATACATGTATGCTAATATATGTAAACTTCAATGCAGGCTGACAAATTAGAGAAACTAAGGGAGAGGATGATTAAAGTCCGTGAACTTTTTCGTGACACCGAGTCAACAGAGTTTGTCATAGTAACAATACCGACGGTAAGATTTTTGGAAAGCATGTCAATATACTTTTCTTTCTGCTGTAATTTCATGTGTCTTGAGTATACTTTGATAGATATTTCCTTAAATGATTCATATTCTACAATGTAGAATCTAATCTTTGTATAAAAGATGGATGAAAATTTGCTTCCAATTGATTGTTTGCAATTTTTTCTTGTTCTCTAGGTGATGGCCGTTAGTGAGTCATCTAGATTGCATGCCTCTCTGAAGAAGGAAAGTGTTCCTGTGACTCGACTTATAGTTAATCAGATTCTTCCCCCGTCTGCCTCGGACTGCAAATTTTGTTCAATTAAAAGAAAGGTGTGTTAATGACTCTCCTTTTACTTTTGGGTAGGAAACTTTTTAACTCTCGTTTTGGCAAAAGTGTGTGCTTTTTGTCACGTAAAATGGTGAAGTTCTGTCCAAACCGTGCAAGAAAAATTGTGTTTCAGTATAATGCACTTTCATCTCGTGTGTGCGCGTACGAAAAATTTTCATTAGATTTTAATGTGGATCCACACCTTAGTTTGATTTTGTCTGTTCCTTTCGTTTGTTACATATGTTTGGTTGAGTCTGGAAGCAGTGAATTCTAATTAGTTTATCTTCCGTAAACCTCAGGATCAAATGCGTGCTCTTGATATGATCCGGAGCGATACAGAGCTATCCGGCTTGACAGTGATCCAGGCTCCACTAGTTGATGTGGAGATCAGAGGCGTTCCTGCCCTTAGATTTCTGGGAGACATAATTTGGAAATGAACATCTTTTCGCACAGAACAGGAGTATAGTTAATGATAAAAGAAATAACCTTTTTTGTTTAGCCATTCATTTATTCGATAGCATTCGGTATCTCCAAAAATCCGAAAGACGGGTTGATTCGTTTGAATGCTTTTGTTTGGGGACATAAGTTTGCTTTATCAATTGGATGCGATTTAGTGTGGTTCGAGGAATCTCCCGATATTCAGTTCTGTAATATGAGTTTTACTAGTAAAACTATCTTTGAAATCATTTTATGTCCTTTTTATTTTTTTATATGAAGTCATTTTTCCCGAATAAAATAAACTAATAATTACAGGCTGATGGTCACTTGAAAAAACTGAGTTGCAAAAGCTAATCAACTAATAAAATAAACTAAAACCATGCCAAGTTGCTTAGTAATCCTTTTTCAGAGTACGTTTGGGTGAGGAGCTTTCACATTCTAAAATATTTCGACAAAGTAACGAAGAAATGGATTATAAAAAGTTAGATAGGAAGTGACTAGAAATGCATCTACGAGCTTTATAATGGCATGAGAGCGGAATTTGCAAATGACTTGATTTACAAATTCCTTGATACGTAAAACCCTTGTCATGCATTTGCAACGTTAATTTTTAATTCCTTATGTTTAATTTTTTGTTACCTATTTCTTTCGTATTATGCCAGTATCGCTCAACGTTTGAAAGTTCATCACCCAAACACACTAAAAGTGGCAAAAAACGATGTCTCAATACGAAAATATGTTGTCATCCTCTATTTTCCATTACTGCCACTTCATGTGAAAAAACAATAATTTGAGCCAAAAACAAAGGGGAGAAAAATTGAGCCACAATTCTAGGGAGAATTTCACTTGGCAACTAATGTCTCACCACATTCTTACTCCCAACCTGTAAAATAGCACTGTCATGTGTAGAAAAACTTTCACTTGGCCTCAGCATTTTTGTTAATGATGTTGTTGTCATTGAATCATATCAAGAAGGTCATCCATTAATTTGGTCACACGGTAGACACTCTTTGCAACATTTGAGTCAATACCATGTTCAAATTGGTACGCGCACATCCTTGGAGATGAAAGACTTAACCATGACTTCATTTCAGAAAAGACATTATCTGCGCCATTGACACAATATCCATGTTATGAAGCTAATTAATTAAGATTTTCTTTATAGTTTTAGTTGTAACTACACGTCATCTAACATGTCATGGAGCTTTCGGATTTCCTAGCAGCGTGTACAACAAATATAAAAAGCTTAAAGTGCAAAATGAGAATCGTAGAGTGCCAATAACAATCCCTAAAAGAAAGACCACATAATCCCCCTCCAAGTATGTATTAATTTGGACCCTTAATCTAGTAGACCAATTACAACTTCACCAAGTTTGAGTTCTTGTTTTTCGTACTGCAACTAAATAGAGTGTAATATTATCCTTGTAATTATCTTTAAAAATATACCAACTAGCAATGACCAAATTTCAGATCCCTCTTGTTATACGAAAGAAAATAAAAATTAAGTGACCAATTATTAAACTAAAGTTAGAGGTTAAGGATATGAACCTTTGAGATGAGGAAATGTAGAAAGCAACCAACCAGAGACTCCAGCAGCTGAATTAAGCATTTCCTCACAAACCACAATGATCCGATTGGTCGAATTTCGATCATCTACACCAACATGCATATGTGACAAGGTCGAGGCCACACTATGCGCAGCTAGCCTCGTCCTCTCCAATTGCTTTTTGAATACGGGCAAAGGAGCCTTGATAAAGTGATTGGTTTTCTCAGCAAGTGTATCAACGGATAGACAAGTAAAAGAAAAGATGAAAAACATCAGATAGTAGGACGACGACGATTTCATGAATGAACTCATGGATTTAGGGATTACAAGAATATGCAGAGGATGAGTGAGATATAGCTAGGGTTTCACTATGAAGAAGAATCACACACACACACACATATATAGTTATATATGCAGATAAAAAGAGGTGGCAATCTTTTTTATAACCATTTTCTTATACATTCATTTCCTGTTGAACTTGAAACGTTCCCTTTGAAAGAAATAAAACCATAGTTATTTCCTATTGAACTTGAAACGGTTCCTTTGAAATAAAGAAAAATCATAAAGCATTTATAATCTTTAAATGGGATTTCTTTGCTGTTGGTTTCGAGCTCTACAGAAATAAATGGGGTTTCAACACTGCATTAGGGGATTCTGTAAGAAAGTTTACTGTAATTTTAGAATGATTGTTGTTTGGCATTACAAGATTAGCACAACAACTTAGGTTTTTAGTGTTTCATGGGTGCGTTTGGTACGCGGGACGGGAAGGAACAAGGTGGGACGAGGCGTTTTGTCCGCGTTTGGTACGCCTAAAACGAGTGGGACGAGGCGTTCCACGGAACAAGTTTTGGATGATTTTTGGTTCCACCTCCCCACTGGAACGGGGTTGTTCCACGTATGTAGGACATAAATTTTTAACATTTTCGGACAAAAATACCCCTTATCTTTTTCAAAATTTACAACATCTGTTCCGTCCCGTACCAAACGCAACCTTACTCCTAGAACGTGTAGTGGAGCTGTACACGTTGTCTTCGTTTGCTTCTCGACGCAACGATAACCATAAATGAATTCATATAGAGCCAATTTGACTTTTCAATATTTTAGCGGCTGATGTATTCAATTTAAACTTAATAAAATATCTATGGTTTGACCAAACAAATAAAGATTACTGTAAATAGAGGTAAGAAATCTTCTATCTTATTGACTTCCAAACTGTGATCAAACTTGATCCAATCCTGGTGCGTATGGGACACCGGTGGATGGCAGCCATGAGTCACCATCAATAAACTTGGCCACGGTAAACAATTTGGCCTCGGATGCCATGGCAATTACATGATAGCCCGGCCACTTGGTCCGACCTACAGTCGAGGCACCCGTCCCTTTGTTCATGTACTCAGCATAATACAAAGTGCCAAGCCCACCAAATCCATGCCAATCCAGCCAACCCTCGGGCACTATTACATTACTCATATATGACTGCATGAATATAGTACGTGAATAATTTCCCCATGGTCGACCTAAGTACGTGGGCGAAGAATCAACATTACCCCCTAGATCGGAGTCCGGTTCAACGTCGCAAAATTGAAATGAGAAGCCTGAAGAATCTGCGGCAAATCGACCGTGCGCAGTGAGTGTGTTTTGTGCACCTTTAACGTTTTTCCTGGCAAGAATTTTACAGTTTTGGAAAACGGCAGTGCCGTAGCCGAAGATGAAGTCGATGGTGCCAGTGATCGTGCATTCTCGGTAGAACTGGCGACCGGCCTGCACCATCAATGTGTCTTGATACCCACTCATCTTGCACCTGTAGAAAACTGATTGGTCGCCTAAGGATAAAAGTGAAACTGCCTGATGGTTATTTGGCCCCGCAGTGTTCTCAAACCCTACGTACATTGCTATGAATCCTTCAGCACGCACAGCTATATAAGGAAATTGATTGATTCACAACAAAAATCAAAGAAGTTGATTAGGATAAATAAGCACATGAGAATCTTCCATGCATAACTTTATTTTATGAGAAATGACAACCACACACAATTTTTTCCCCTTGCGTATTTCTGTTTAAGTATTCAATTCGATGGGAGAAAAATTGTGGTTGAGTATCATTTTCTGTTTATAATGTTCTGTAATGACATAGATCGCAAAAAATCCTGTTTTCTTGAACTAAGAATATCCTAGTCAAAGTGTTGATGTCTTACCAAATGTGGCTGAATCAACTGTTTGCCAACCACTAGCATTGCATCTGTTGCCAGATATGGTAGTAACGTCCTTGCCCTCTCCAATCAAGACCAGATTAGTCTTTGTGGGATCAATTTTCACATATTCTTTGTAAATTCCTTTCTTGATAAATATCACAAACCGCTGCTGGCTATGACTTGGTGCAGCCGCAATGGCATCCATTATTCGACTAAAATTCCCACTCCCATCCTGAGAAACTGTTAGATTTGGAGTCGTGGAAAATTTTGCGTCTTCGAAGTTCATCCCACCGGATCGTAGTAAAGGCTGATCAATATTTTGGTGTTGCTGCACTTGGATCATGCCGATGACCTCATCGATTAGTCTGGTCACATGTTTGAGGCTCTCTGAAACCTTTGAGTCGATACCATTTTTAAAAGCTTCCATGCATGTCATTTCCCTGGTTTGAGAAGTATTCAGCCATGTTCTCATATGGGAAACAACATCACCTGCGCCATATATACAACATTATGAGGCTAGCTAGGTTAATTAGTTTACACGTGTGACATTCACACATGGTACTTATGCAAACAAATAAATCAATGACAAAAATCTAAATAATTAATATGTCTATTGTCACCAACTAGCTAGTTTTTATTAATTTTAGTATTATATCTTTCTCCAATGTTGAAAAATATCATCTGTTTGAATTATCCTCTCTTATGAAAAAAGTGTACGCATAGAGAACGGTTGTCTCCATATTCTATGTCTCCTCTCTGTGATTTCTTGACCAATTGGCTATTGTTGGGAAGAAGTCTAAAGTTCGAATTTATTGCCTTATATCAAAGAAAAAAAACCAAATAGAATTTAAAATAGACAAATGAAATATGACATTATGTACAAGAAACCTTTCAACTCATGAATTGTGGAAAGGGACCAATTCAATACTTCAGCAGTTTCACCAAGCAAACCCTCACAATATGAAATGATCATATTAGTAGAATTTTTAGCATCTTCACCAACATGCATATGTGACATGGCTGAGGCTACATTTTGCACAGCTTCCATGGTTTTCTCCAATGAATTTTTGAACACAGGCAAAGGAACATCTATCAGCTGGGGATCGACATGATTAGCACCCGGGTTAATGGATAGGGAACAGAAGCAGATTGTGGAAACGATGATAAAATGGTAGGACGACTTCATGAATGGACTCATGGCAGAATGTATACCGGAAAATGCAAATGATAAGAAAATAGGGTTGATGCAAAGAAATGATATATGCACTGAAGAAAGCCCCCTTGTATGTGAACATATATATGCAGATAAAATGTAGTTGCTTGACACCTTTATGTAAAAAATATTAAATAGATTCATGCTTTGTAGATAGTGATTTATGGTTTATAACACGATGTGCAGTGTACCATTTTGCGTACAGATTTGTTATTAAAACTGAAACATTTACTTCCTTTCAAACCTAGCAAAAACGAATTTACTTCCTTTCAAATAAACATAATTCAAAAGCATTAATTAATTTTTTTAGTTATGGTATGGTGTTTGGGGTTATATTTCATAAAAAGGAGGTAGATTTCTAGGATTGGGGGAATCTGGAGAGGTTTGAAAAAAAAATGCGATAATCCTTTCTTCGGAAATTTGGAAGTTCAACTTGTTAAGGAGCTGGATATCATTTTTGAACAAGAAGCTTTGTTTTGGCAATATAAATCAAGGAAATAATGGCTGAGAGATGGGAGAAAAACACCAACTTTTCAATCTTGCAACAATTATTAGAAGAAAAAGAAATAAAGTAGAAGTTCTTCGTGATGATAATGATAACTAGATTACAAACTTATATTGGATGAAGCAGATTGTAGCACGCTATTTTGAGGATTTATTTGCTGACACTTTTTTTTTTTTTTTTTGCTGTTCCGAGAATTTTTATTCCTCCGCTTTCCCCCCAAATTGATGACG
Source organism: Crataegus laevigata (assembly GCA_963580275.1). Lineage (NCBI taxonomy): Eukaryota > Viridiplantae > Streptophyta > Magnoliopsida > Rosales > Rosaceae > Crataegus > Crataegus laevigata. The sequence continues at coordinate 10,547,395 of OY756951.1, forward strand.
ATGTTAAGCATCATTTAGAAAAGAAGATTACTGTTGAGGATATTAGAGGTGAATTATTCGCTATTGGAGGTCTCAAGGCCCCTGGGGCTGATGGATTTCCATCCATATTTTTTCAAAACTTTGGCCCTTATGTGCATCGGATATTTGTTATCTAATTTCTCAAGCCTTTCAGAACAGTTAGATTTCACAGAGGCTAAATCATACCTTGATCTCTTCAGTCCCGAAAACTGCTAATCCTAAGACTATGGCATTATTCAGGCCTACTAGCTTATGCAACACTATTTATAAAGTGATCTCTAAGATTGTTGTGGCCAGGCTCCGATCTCTGCTTCCCCAATGGTTTAGTTCTAATCAAGTTAATTTTGTTCCTGGCAGACACATATGAGATAATATTATGATTACCCAAGAGATTGTTCATAAATTTGGACGATCTAAAGGTAAAAGAGGTGTTTTAGCTTGGAAGGTGGACTTATCTAAGCTTATGATAGGTTGATTTGGTCTTTTCTTGAGCAGACTCTAACCGAACTCCAACTCCCATGTTCTCTGATCAAGCTTATAGTGCATTGTGTAACCTCTAGAAGCTTTCAAGTGTGTCTAAACGGTGAGTTGTCGGACAGTTTTAAGGCTAAGCGTGGTCTTAGACAAGGTGATCCTTTATCTCCCTATCTTTTTGTATTGCGCATGGAAAAGTTGTCATCTTATTGCTAACGCTGTGGAAATTAATAAATGAAGGGCAGTTAAAGCTTCACATACTGGTCCTCAAAGTTATCTTTTTTCGCTGACGATCTGATGTTGTTCACTGAAGCTACTTGTCGACAAGCCAAAGTCGTGAAGGGTTGTTTGGATCTTTTTTCGTGAATTATGTGGTCAGACAATGAACTTTGAGAAATCTATGCTTTATTGCTCCCCTGATACAAGGAGTATTGCTAGACGAATCAGTAACATCTATGGATCTCATCTAACACCCAATATTGGTGAGTATATTGGAATGCCTATCATCCATTCTCGGGTAACCTAGCATACTTACGTTAGTGTATTAGAGAAAATACCAAGATATTTTGGCGTCTTGGAAAAGCAAAGTGTCGAGCATGGCTAGGAAAATCATGATTTTATGTGGGGAGACTAGCTTCGTTAAAAAGGTTCACTTAGCTAAATGAGATCTTGTTTGCAAACCAAACGCTTGCGGCCGTTTGGATTAAGAAAACGAGTCAGATGAATCAACGTATGTGGGCTAAGGCGAGTTGGAGGATCTATCAGCAGGACCAACGCTGTTCAAGGATAATATTTGAAAATTTATTCTCTGTTGGACCCTAATTACCAAAGTCGAAAAGGTATGTCTAGTACTTGCTCCAGTATTATTTTTGGAGCTAATTTGGGGGCTTTCATTGGGGAAACACCGGGTAATTTGCATGTGGATAATAATTTGACGGTTTCAGACTTCTTACTAGATGATAGGTGGGATGTTCAGAGGTTGCATTCTTTGTTGGCTAAGCTAATTTGGGGTCATTCCTACAAAGGTATATTTAGTGTTAAATCTGCTTATGGTTTGTTCTTTCATTTGGAGAGTTAAAGGTCTTTGCTTGGTTGGTCACTCAAGAAAAAATTCTAACCAACCAACAAAGATTTAAGAAGAGGATCATGACATTGGATACTAGTGTCCCATATGTGGTGGTCCTATCGAAAATTTAATTCATCTTTTGAGAAAGTGATCTAAAACTAGAGCTGTTTGAAATTTATTTAAACTCCCTAATAATATTCTTTCTACTTTCAATTTAGACGCTAAGGGATGGACTGTTGCTAACATACACTGTAAAACTATCAGTTGTCGAGGGTTGGAATGCTTGGAAGTAGAGAAATTGTGAAGACTATTCTGAAGTATGTTTGAGAGTGGACTAATGCTAATAAGGTCAGTCATCTTAAGCCATGCAGAATTATTAAAAAGTTGAATTGGGTTTCTCCAAGGAGGGATGGTTGAAATTGGATATTGATGGTTCTTGCCAAAGGCAGAACAATTTTATCGGTTCCAGATGAGTACTTAGAGATCCTTTGTCATAACCGTCGCAACCACCATGAGCAACCAAGGAAGATGCAAAGAACAAGCATCGACAAGCCAACCTGCGTTATTCTTAATTGATCACATAATGAAATTGATTTTTCTACCCGACCGACCACCGAAGACACAAAGTCCACAAATGTAGTAAGGTTGGGGATGAGCACCAGCAGCAATCTGAGGCAAAGAGGAAGCAAAAATTGGAAAAACTAGGGCATGGGATTTAAGGGTTGAAAGAAGGGAAAGTGGTAAAATATGTGGTGGGCGTCAAAGAAGAAGAAGATGGAGTGGGTGTGGCAAGGATGACCGAAGAAGTGGAGGAAGAACATAAACAAGAAAAAACCACAAACTGGGCACAGCACCCAAATCCGGGACACTCGCTCAGAACAACTGAAACAAAAGCTCGGAAAACTGTGACGAGCTCAGAAGATTGTAATTCAGAGGGTTGCTGCCGACCCCAATGAGATTTCAAATATACAGCTTGAGCTTCAATTTCTAGTACAATATCATGGGAGATGTATACATCTTACAAGAACAAAGCCTTTTAGATCAAAAGTTAAACCCACCCAATGCGTCGAGGCGTAATGCTCAACACCGCCTAACATACCTTTTACCTATTTGCTTTGGCAATGTTCTACCTATCAGCCTGTGATTGTTGATCTCTCATCTCACTCATTTCTTCTGAAAGGTCACCATACAAAAGAATGCTATCGCCCGACAAACTATACCTATGAATGTTAGGATGATTATACAAAGATTCCAGTTATGAAGATTATAGCCGGCCTTTAGAAGTGAACCGCAACGGTTTATCAGCCATACTCCAGCATACCTGTAGAAAAAAGGAAACAAAAACATACAGATCAAAGCGACAATTTTAAACAATCGACTAGAAGTTCAAGTATCTATATTTGTATACTAGTGCACAAACAAGGCTCGGAAACCATATAAAAATGTGTGCACGTAAACATTTCGGATGCTTGCAAAGTGGGGAGCCTTGTTGGCTTGGAGTCGCCTTTTTTTATTATTTATTTATAGGAAAACTAATGAAAATGACTAGAAAAATTTGAGTTTTAACGATAAGGACAAAACTTCAAACTGAAAATGGTGTGTTTATTCACCAAAGTAAATATGCAAAGTCATTAACGAGGCGTAATGACTTTGCATATTTACTTTGGTGAATAAACACACCATTTTCAGTTTGCAAGATTCTCATTCCTAAAAAATGATGAAGCAAGCCTAAACCCGACATTTCATACCTCTGCATCATCTCCCTTTTGAACTCATTGAGTAGCATTTTGCTACTTCCAGTATACACAATGTCATCAACATATATTGAGACAATGAGTAAACCACCTTCTTTATCAGACTTGGTGTACACAGTAGCTTCAGTTGTGCTCCTGGTAAATTTGCAACTGGTGAGATATGCATCAATCTCACTATACTAGGCTCTAGGTGTCTATTTTAAGCCATACAATGCCTTCCTCAATTTGTAAACCTTATGGCAAGCATTTTTAACTTCAAAACCTTCAGGTTGTTCAATGTATACCTCTTCTTCTTGTATGCCATTTAAGAACGTAGATTTCACATCTAGTTAGAATAGCTTCCAACCTTTTTGTGCAGCTAAAGCAATAAGAGTCCGAATTGTATCCAACCTTGCCACTGGTGCAAAGGTCTCATTGTAGTCAATTCCAGGCTTTTGTGCATACCCTTTTGCCATAAGTCTAGACTTGTGCTTTTGGACTGTTCCATCTAGATTTAACTTAGTTTTGAATACCTATCTCACCCCAATAACAGGCTTATCTGTGGGTCTATCAACTAGCTGCCAAGTGTCATTTTTCTTAATCATCTCAATCTCTGCATTCATGGCTTCTTGCCAGGCTTGATCTTGTGTTGCTTCTTGATAATCTTCTGGTTTAACAAAACTCATGTGACATCTGGCATATATCTCTTCTAGGCTCTTCAGTGAGGTTGTAGGACATCTATTCTGCAAGTACACTGCAGTTCCAACTGCTTCAGCCCAAAAACCCACCAGGATGTTCTTCTCAGCCATCATTGACCTTGCCATTTCTCCAATAGTTCTATTTCTTCTCTTAGCAACTCCATTTTGCTGAGGGGAGTAGGTAACTGTTAACTACCTCTCCATTCTAGTGTTAGAACAGAAGTCTAGGAATTCATGAGAGGTATACTCACCTCATTTGTCACTTCTTAGCTTCTTAAGATTGAATCCACTTTGTAGTTCCACAAAGGCTTTAAATTTTTTGAACACATTGAACACATCAGTTTTTTTTTTTTTTTTTTTTTTTTTTTTTTGAGGAAATACACCCAACACGTCCTTGAAAAATCATTAATGAATGTGATGAAGTACCTGTTGCCACCAATGGATTCATTCTGCATTGGCCTACAAACATCAGTGTGCACCAGTTCTAGTGGATGGCTTGCTCTCCACACTTTCTCTTTATCAAATGGTTCTCTGTGCATCTTCTTAGAAATACAACTCTCACAGATTTCCTTCATCTCAGATAGTTTAGGTAAACCAAGTACCATTCCCTTTCTTTGTATCATTTTCAAATTGCTAAAGCTCAAGCGACCAAGCCTTTTATGCCAGATCCATGACTCTTCTCCAATTGAGGCTCTTCTAGCTACTGGATTTATAGATTCTAGGGACAATGGAAATCATTTATTCCCTGCCATACCTACCTTGGCTACCACATTCTCAAGGTTGTTGTCCTAAAAGATTACAGCCATGTTGCCACCAAACAAAACATAATAGCCATGTTCCATCATTGACCAACACTTAAAAGATTTTCATATAATCATGGAACCAATAGAACTTCATTGATGTATCTCTTTTCATGCTTGCATGTTGCTTGAACCAAGTCACCAGTCCCCATTTTGACTTTGCAAGTAATTGATCTATCAAGATTCAATAGTAGAGACTTTTGAGAAGTCATGTGGTTGCTGCATGTACTGTCAATAAACCACACAGATTTATTTTGAACTATTAATGCTGAGTGACATGCATAGAACATTGTACCAGTGGTTACATCTTTCTCCTTTGCATAGTTAGCAACCTGTTTGTCATTGTCACAGTCCTTTGTAGTGTGTCCAAATTTGCCACACTTGCCACATTTTGGTTTTCCCTTATATCTGCAAATGCCAAAATGATATTTATCACAAGTTTGACGCTATGGTTTCACAACACCTTGACTGGTGCTTCATTGTCTGCTTTGAAAGGTGTTTCTGTTGCTCCAATTTCCATCATTTTGGTTGTTCCAACTAGAGTTACTATTACCATTCCAGTTGCTGGTTTGCGACCAACTCTTTCCTTTATTGTTTTGTTGCCATTTATGATTATGTTTACTCTGTGCACCTTTATAACTCCCACTAGCACTGCCATGATTATTACCTTCAATTTTTATACTACTAAATGCCCTCTCAGTACCAGTAACCTTGTCCCTCTCATCATGTAAGTCCTCCCTTTTGTCATAGACTTTAACTGAGGCTAACACTTCCTCAATCCTTATAATATCTAGGTCTTTAGTCTCCTTTATTATAGACACTATAGACTGGTATCTTCTACTTAGGCTCATTAATAGCTTTTGCACAATCCTCTTCTTAGGCACATCCTCTCCTAGTGATTTCAGATCATTCACTATTTCAAAGAACCAAGCCAAGTAGTCATCTAAGGTTTCACTGTATGCATTCTTAGATATTCAAACTCAGCTCTAATGGCTTGAAGTTTAACATCTCTTACCTTTTTGTCTCCTCTGAACTCTTTTCTCAGAATTTCCCAAGCTCCTTTTGTTGTCTTCTCATTTCTGATTCGAGGGAATAGCTCTTCAGAAATTGCTCCTTGAATAAGGCTCAATGCCTTGGCATTCTTAATTTTGTTTTCTTTTGAGACTTCAGGTGCTTCCATTGGAATTCGAGCACTGTCTCCTTCATCATCTTCAGAGACTTCATCACTGCGAGTAGGTTGTGTGAGAAAGCCAAACTCAACCATGTCCTATAGATCATGTGCTATTAGAATGGTTTCCATTTTAACAGCCCAGAAATCATAGTTGGTGCCATTAAAATGTGGAGTTCTCAAATCTCCACCAGATGAGCTTAGTCCAACCATTTCTTGAACTAGAACAGCAAAAGTCACAATAAAGGAACCACCTTTAAGGTTTTCTGGGTTTCCTTCGAAATAAGTGGAGGAAGAACATAAACAAGAAAAAACCACAAACTGGGCACAACACCCAAATCCGGGACACTCGCTCAGAACAACTGAAACAAAAGCTCGAAAAACTGAGACGAGCTCAGAAGATTGCAATTCAGAGGGTTGCTGCCGACCCCAATGAGATTTCGAATATACAGCTTGAGCTTCAATTTCTAGTACAATATCATGGGAGATGTATACATCTTACAAGAACAAAGCCTTTTAGATCAAAAGTTAAACCCATCCAATGCGTCGAGGCGTAATGCTCAACACCTCCTAACATACCTTTTACCTATTTGCTTTGGTAATGTTCTACCTATCAGCCAGTGATTGTTGATCTCTCATCTCACTCATTTCTTCTGAAAGATCACCATACAAAAGAATGCTATCGCCCGACTAACTATACCTATGAATGTTAGAATGATTATACAAAGATTCCAGTTATGAAGATTATAGCCGGCCTTTAGAAGTGAACCGCAGCGAGTTATCAGCCATACTCCAGCATACCTGTAGCAAAAAGGAAACAAAAACATACAGATCAAAGCGACAATTTTAAAAAATCGACTAGAAGTTCAAGTATCTATATTTGTATACTATGCACAAACAAGGCTCGGAAAACATATAAAAATGTGTGCATGTAAACATTTCGGATGCTTGCATATAAAAATGTGTGCATGTAAACATTTCGGATGCTTTGCAAAGTACCTTTCAGCATTTGCAGTCACAAATGCTTCCAAAGCCCACCTCGGGTAGCACAACTTAGCTAAATTCTTCATAAGTTCACTATCTTGTGGCCGTGTTGCTATAAGAGTCAAAACAACTGGAAGAAGGACCGACGACTGCAAACAATATCAGTTTGTTAGTAAAATATCAATGGAGTACCAAAAAAGAATGTGAAACTAGTTCGGCTGCAAACAATATCAGTTTGAATGAGTTACTTACTAGTTGGGCTGCACCCTGTTCGAAAAATATTGCTAACGCGTAGGCTATACCAGTTACACAATACACGAGGCAGACCAGAACAACGTAGTTATCTGCAAAGCTAGATCTTGGGTTGGTAAAGAAGTAGAACATGGACAAATACACTACAGGTTTGATCACTGTATTAAAATGGTCAATAGTATCCTTTGCCAGAAAATAAGCCAAGCTGCTCATCCCCGAAGCGCTCTCTCTCCAATAGTGTAATCTGTCTAGAGAAAACGACCTCAGAGCCGCAATTTTACATAGTAGAGCTGAAATCAAATCAAGACTCAAGGTTAGGAACAAAAACGGTTTGTGCATTTGCCTAGAAAAAAAGAAACTTATATGTGGTCGTACTCACAAACTGCAATAATAGTATAAGTGTAACCGCCTGCACCAAAGGTCTGATCGCTGACGTTCGCAAGGGATCCTAAGCAGGCTCCAGCAAGTAATAAAATCAAATAATCTACTGCTTGTATGCGAGCTTCCCGAAGTCTCTGCTTACCAACTCTGACATGACGCCAAATAAAGAGGATCAACCATAGGCATTACAATAAGAATGCAGAAAACACCATGTTTTCAATTTTGAAGATTTCAGCATTTCTCTGGCATAAAAATTGTAATATTTGCACAATCTTGATTCTTTACCTGCCCAGGAAGTATCTGTACTGTAGAAATAAACCTGGGATTCTGCGGTCCGATAAATCCTTGGATTTCAAGAAATTGAGCCTTATCTTATCACGATGCAGATCCACAGTACTTTTCACATCTTGCCATACCTCTCCGGCAAAAGACTTTTCCATCATATCATCACCAGAAGAACTTGTTTCGCTATTTGAATTTTCATCCCTTGATGATATTGCAAGTCCGGCGGCACTCTGCCTCATCTCAGGAGGTACTGGGTACCCATTGTGAAGCATCCATCTGACGGGAAGCTCATCATAACTCACTCCCGAGCTTATTTCCGTAGCAACTATACCCTCTAAAACGTCAATGAAGTGGTCTGGAGGGTTGACTCGGTCTGGGACATTGATCCCAAGGCCTGCAAAGTATTCTTCTACTTTCTTTGTTGGTCCATGATAGACAGTGAGACCACCTTTTGCCAGTAGTACCAAATCATCAAACATCTTGAACAAGGCATAGCTGATGCAAAATTTTTTTTGCATTAATCAAAGTATACGAGAATTTTATGCACATCGACAGAGAAGAGAGAGAAATAGTGCTCTCTCAAAGTATAAAGAGTAAAGAACCTTGTTTTGAGAGATTACCTAGGCTGGTGAACCACCATGCATATGTTTACCCCTTCAAGAGCTTCCCGTCTAAGTGCTCTAAGAAGTAGCTGGGAAGAGGCACTGTCTAGACCGGATGTAGGTTCATCCAAAATCAAAAGTGAAGGTTCCATAACCATTTCCAAGCCAACATTTACACGTTTCCTCTGGCCTCCAGAAATTCCTCGCGTCTCTACTGTTCCAACCAAGGAACCACGTACTGCCTGAAGCCCCAAGGACTCAATAACTCGTTCAACCACTAACACTTTATCCGGTTTTGGTAAGTCCACAGATAATCTTCACAAAAACGTAAGTACGTCATCAAAATGTAACAGCGGTCTATACAGTAAGATCGATATATAGAATTATAATACAGATACGCTTCTGGGTAGCAGATTGACAATAAACTATGACACCAAATTAAAAAAAAAAAAGTAGCAAAGATGGTGAACATGTGAGTAGCATATCTGCTGTTAGAGTGGAATCGGTAAAGAGTGAAAGTAGCATATACCTGCATTTTGCACTGAACCATAGATTCTCTTCCACAGTCAAGTTTCCATGCACGATATCATCTTGTGGTACAAACCCTACATTTTTCTTATATGAATGGATTGATGTATTCTTTCCGTTTATGAGAATTAAACCAGTCCTCCTGCATCCAATTGCTTTTCCTGCTAGGGCAGAAAGAAACGTTGTTTTTCCAGCCCCTGATGGACCCATAACAGCAGTGATGCGGCCAGGCCTAATTTTACCCGTTACACACCTCAGTAGATGCTTGTTTTTTGCTTTCAAAGTAAGCGTTAGGTCTTTGAAAGAAATCTCAATGAGAAGCCGTTTCCTTATTTTGTTATGAGTAGCCATTTTAACCACCCCCGAGAAGGTTAGGTCCTTGTACTCTTGCAGCTGAGCCTTCTCTTTCTCAAGTTGACCATAAGCATACTTGAAAATTTGGCTATGAGTATTGATCTTCTTTCCTTTAGGCACATTTCCTACATTCGTATCCTCAGATCCAATACTGAAACCTTCATAACCCTCAGGGTCTTCTTCAATTTTACGCATAATCTGCATGAGCTCAGTAGGTTCCTTTTTCTTTCCTTCTGATGGCACAGGTGAGGGACGAGAAACACTAGATCTACTTGGATGTGGTGGTATCGGGAGGTCATCATCTGTGTCAGGTCCAGATTGAGTCGAAATCTCAAGTTTCTCAAGTTCTGAGCTATACTTTTTTCGAGAAAATGTACGTGATAAATGAGCCTGCAATCCACTTGCATGCTTCTTAGCAGTATCTTTTGCCGATTTCCATCTTTGGCGTGCTTTTGCTGTTTCCCTTGCACTTCTGGCTGCTGCTTCTCGGGATTTAGCCAGTCTCCTCTCCCTAGTGGTGAGAACTTGATCTGAACAATTGTATATAATAAGAAGCAGAGTACTCAGAGCTGCCTGCATAAGCAATTAAAGAGCATAAATTTCAATCATTTTTTATTGCTTGATTTCGGTTGTGCCAAAAACTTTATCAGATAGCACGTCAGATAAGCACTTTGATTAAAATGAACAGTGGGAGCCTCACATATGGGGCTATGAAAATGAAAAGTCAAGTTTTTGTTTAGGAAGTAAAATGGCCAACTTACAATTAGCAGTATTCCATATGCATGCACATTTTGATTTGCAGTGTTTGGATTGCAAGAAGTCAAAGCAAAGCAGCCTGAACATAAAATAAAATAATGAAACGTCAGCTTCTTTATGCTTGCAGATAGTACTGGATAAACTAAAGAGCAAACATCGAGTTAGAAGGAAATGGGTACCATCACATAAAAAAAGCACTGCGTTCAGGAACATATCAAAAATTTTTTCGAGAAGTAAAATGAAATTATACTCACGTTTCTCAGACGTAGAACCCATTCTGCAGTAGTGTCTGCAATGCACGAAAAAAAAAATATAATTGGAAAGACAAATTAACAAGAACACAATCAGCTAAACATTGAACAAGTTCGATAAATGACATAGGAATGAAACTCAATACCCCCTACTACAAGGAATGCTTTTCACGGTGGTTGGGCAATATGATCCAGCTGAACAAAATATTTCACTACTACTACCAACATCAGCCCATAAATTTGCTCCTCCACAAGTATGATTTGGTTGCCCCGGAGGTAATTGGTAATTGTATCTGCAAAACATATCAATATATAACTTTTACACATAATAAGCTATTGAACACCTTAAGTCAAGAGATCACTAAAGCAAGGATCTGAACTTACGGTTCACACACACCGGTTGCTTTGTTCAGCATTGCTTGGGGACAATAAGAACCTGATGGGCAAGCTTCAAGAACGCGATAGCAGTTAGAAGAAAACAAAGAAATAATCAGAAGCATCCTTTAATTAGGGAAAATACATTGCACAGAAACAAACTACAAATTGATTACTCGGATATATTAGGTCAAAAGGCCTTACGTATCATGCATGTAAGGCCATGGGGGCAAAAGAAACCTTCACAACAAGGTTGGCAGCTCTGAGTCCTGGCAGGGATGTCCTGTGAATTTTGAAGGTCAACCTGCTTATTTGGGCCAACACTGCAAGCCCATCCTGGCTCACACCCAGAAATCCATGCGGTCAAATTACAGTTCTTGTTCGGTCTTAAGTAATTTGCACTCTCCGATTTTTCAAAGATACTGTTGAAGTAGAACTTCATTTCAGCTGCTGTACACAAACGTCGTGTAACATCTCCTGTTGAACATTACAAATTTATCAGAACGAAGTAAAGCAAATACTACATTTGATTGCCAAGAAATGTAACCTATGCGTAATCTTTTCAATTTTTCGATTCCCTACGTTACTTGAGAACCAACCAAACAGAGTAAAAATTGTTGTTTTTTCTAATTACAAAAGTACTTATATACCTTTAGTCTTTTGAATGCAGGAAGTTAAGAAATCCACATTGGAGGAAAAATTAAAGGCCTCGTTCCAATCGGCTTCCCTGATAAACAAATTGATCATCAAACAACAACAAAGAAGCCTTATCCCACTAAGTGAGGTCGGCTATATTAATCCTAGAACGCCATTGATCATCAAACAAACACAAAAGTTAACTTAAACTCCAACAATATATCTACAAACAAATTATCAAAAAACAGTATAACTGAGCAAATCAATGCTTCCATTAGTCAACTTGAGTTGACTTTTTACACCCCATCACACAATTCTAATCACCCTCTTCCCCATTTTTTTCTTTCATGCATTTTAATTTCCTCAGCAACCAAACAGGAAATTGTAAAGTTGAAAAAAGCGGCTTACGGGTCCTTGACACAGAAGCTGGAACGATTGCTGATTTCTCGGCTTAGAACTGCAGTGACATTGGAGATGCGTCCGTACACAATATGAGTGATGAGAGGAAGAACTGCTGGGTTGTCAATTTGGTCATAGTCCCCCACATCCTGGCACTCCACAAAGTGCACCCAGCACAGAACCAAAACCCCAACCGAAACAAATGTGCCAAAGTTGGCGCCTTTGGAGACCATTTCTGGAGTTCCAACACCAAATTACAAATGGGTATGCGAAATTAGTCCAAAATATTGGAAAACAAAATTTGGGTTCTGGGTTTTGGAAATTAACTCATTCATTTAACGGGAAAAAAAGAAGGAGCTGGGTTTAACTATCTGGGGAGGATTGAATGCTGGTTTTGGAGATTGAATGTTGGGTGTGGAGATTGGAGAAGAAAGAGAGAGCATGTGGTGTTTTGGGGTGGAGAGGCCAAATGGACGAGAGCTTGGGGAGCAGAGAACGTGGGAGATAAGGAAGAAGAAGCAGTGGGGTCTCCGAGTTAGAGTAGACAACAAGCACGTCCGAACTTAATAGTTTTAGCTTCGTGCCGGATTTCGGACATATCTTGTCATATTGTCTCTGTCGAAAAATAGTGGCAGGACAGAGTTTTGAGGATTTTGTTAAAAATCAGTGCCATTTGTCATAAGACATTACCTTGTATGGATTAATTACTAACCAAATTGTTGTTCTTTTTTTAGTATATTATTATTATTTTAAACGATAGAATTTGTTAGATTAGTTATCGACGAAATTTGAACCCACGCCTTTATGAAAGAACTCAACACCTTTTCACCACTGTGGTAAATGATCACTTACTTTTTTCGTATATTAATTGAAAAATGCGTGTTTGACTCCTCTAATTCTGATAAAAACAAGAGAAGAAATTTAAACATTTTATTTTATTTTATTTATTACAAATGATATTACTATTTCAAATCTCTGTAAAGAAAGTAAGGAGATTTTGAACTCGGCGTGCGGTTGGCTAGATAATGTATTCACCATGGAAATCAACCATTGTGAACCCTTGTTTTATGACAAAATTTGAGTCTAGTCATATTCTTCTTCGTTTGTAAGTGAAAATTGTTATGTTTGATTCTTATAGACCACAAATTGTATGCCAATTTATGCTTCTCATCCCTCAATTCAAATATATGATTGGATATGTCACTTAGTATCTTTTTCACTTGTAAATAATAGGTCTAAGTTTGATTCTCACAAAAAACAAATTCGAACTAAATTATTATCGCTACTCAATTATGAGGTTACCCCACTCATTAACGTGGATAATATTGAATATTCAAATAAAATAATTCAAATGTAACATATATTTTTCTAAGGCCCGTTTAGCTGACCCCCAGTTAATTTGTTGGGCCTCTGTTCACGAGTCCAAAAATAGATATTTAAGCCCAGCCCATTACTATATTACTTTATCACTATTGCTTATTCTATTTTATTTTGTAAGGTGTGGAAGGCAAATTAATTTAGAGAAAAGTCACTTTTGTCTGGGATCGGCTGAGAATCAAACTTATTTTATGCGCACGAATTTGCCAATCATACAGAAGATATACTAATAATCTGTATATTAGTTTATTAAAAAAAATATCTTATTTGTTTTATTTCAATTGTCAGAAAGATCGTCAACCTGCCTCAACTTAAATTGTTCAAGTCTTCGCTAATAATCCCTGGACTTTTCTTTTTGTTCGAAAAGTAACATTCACTAAGCAGAAACAAAGGTTGCAGTGAGGCTAACACAGAGGAAGGCAACACATGGGAAAGATGCAAACACATAAGGGCGCAACCCAATAACCGAATGCAAAGAATATCTATCGTTGCAGCCATGAACGTCTTGTCAACAGAGAAATAACAGAGTAGTCAATTTGACCAAGACATCACAACAGAGAAATAACTGAGTAGTAAATAAAGAAACACTGGACTGCAGTACTAAGTGAATTGCTATTTAGGAGGTTTAGGTAAATATTTTTATATGGAATACAGTTGAGAAAGAGAAAGATGGTGGCACAGAGAAAATTATGAGGATATTAAAACGTTTTAAAAAAAAAAGATAATGCAAACAAAAAGTCAGCAAAAGAGCAGATGGTGGAGTTAAAACAGAAATGTGGCGGGTCCAAATTAAAGAGGAAAAGAGGGGATTAGAGTGATGACTGGTCCCCGCTTAAATAACAGAACACGTCGTAGGGAAAGATTTTTTTAATTTTTTTTAACTTGGACCAAAACGTCGTCACTTTGGCTTGGTTTTTTCAAAAAGAATTAGTACATTGCATGCAGCAGCAAGGAAAACTTAGAAACAAATGACATCTCATCACTTCTAGCGGGACTGCGGGACCAGATGGGCGAAACCACAGCTCGAAGGCTAGATTTCCGGCGAGGGGAGGGGTGGACGCCCCTCTTTGCGCCTCTATAGCTTTGCCCTTGGCTGCAGCCATGAACGTCTTGCCAACAGAGAAATAACCGAGTAGTCAATTTAACCAAGACATCACAACAAAAAATTTACAAACTTGCAACCAAGAGTATACCACAATCAAAATTCGTCACCAAAAAACCGAACCAAGAGATAGACATTGGATCTGAAACACATTCGCCAACCCTTGGAACCAAGAGTACCTTTATTTGGTTGAAGCCGGCATGCCGGTCGGGGGAGGGGCAGTGGAGGAAGGAAATGGATTTGGCATCCATCTTTGGTTTGTCGTTTGTGGGTCCGAGCAGAGGTTGGGGTGGGGATGGCATGTGAGGATGAGAGGTAGAGGGTAAAGATGGGGAAGGAGGAAGTTTGGGTTTGAAAAGGGACCGCAAGAAGATAGAAAAGGTGGAAAACTAAGAAAATTAAGACAGTAAAAATCTACGAGAAGAAAAATGCTGGAAACACGTTCCTAGACTTTGGGTCGAAGAGTTAAGAGGGGGCCCACCCACACAAGTGAAACCGTACAACCTTACCTAATCTATGGTAAAACAAAATTGATGACACAAATTCGTGATGAACGTTTCACGGCGGATTGAAAAAGAAAGAGCTAAAATGCGTGTTCATAATGTTTGGTAACGTTCAATATCGTAATGCTTTTGCAGTGCGATCAAATAAAAAGAACAGACTTGCATGCCAAGGATGTAACTCTTTGTTTTCGTTCTCACTCTTCGCTCTTATTTGCACGTGGATGCCATTTGGGCACTGTCATGCAACAATGCAACTTGCATCTCTTCTAGAAGCACACTACTTTTCAAAGCTCTATATAAAAAACTTGGATTGTTTACGGTCTAAGCTACCCCACAGAATCATCCAGACTTGCAACGCCCTCCATTGTAAAATATCACACAAATATACACGTACATATTATACACACACACACACACACACACAACATGACTGGTTCTTCTTTATTTTTTGCTTTGGTAGCATATCATGAGTCATGACTAGTTCTTTGACAGAACCCCACCTTAAAGTTTCATCCTTTTTCTTTAATCAAAGCCATCCATCCAACTCTCAACTCTCAACTCTCAATCTTCTTGCTCGGTCTTCGCTTTCACACACAATACTAAGAGTTGTTCGCTTTCCTCCTCCTCCAAATACAAATACAAAACAATCTACCTTTTATTATTATTATTTGGGTTTCTCTTGCTCTCTCTACCAATATCGCTGTGTTTTGTTCTCTCTCTCTCTCTCTCTCTTATTTATTTTTTGTTGTGTGTACGTAAGTGGGGGTTCCTAGTTGGTGAGCTAGACCCCAAGCTGCCTTGTATTGACTTGCCTTGGATCATGGAGAGCTCGCTGTTTCTCTGGATACTCCTAAATTTTTCTGCATGATTTCTGGTCTCTCTTTAACAACACCAGAAAGCTACAACGATATTTAATTATAGGTTCCCAGATTTTTCCTGCAGTGATATATGAAAGGTAAGTTTTTTTTTTCTTTTTCCGAGTGAATTGTATTTTTTGATTTTATTTTCTTGTGCATGCCAATGAATTTAACTGTTGATTATAATTCAAGTGAATGGAAACTGGATTCTGGGTTTTGGAAATTAAGATGTTATTTTTCAAGAATTTCATTTATTGGAATTTTATTTTAATTAGTTTGACTGTTCTTTTCTTCTACCTCAATAAAAGGAATTTCTGCAAATTTGACCAGAGTTACAAGAATATGCTTCAAGGCCAAGGTTTGAGGGTGCTTTGGCCTTTCCTCTTCGTCCCACTGCATCCCGTGTTCGAACCCTCCCCCTTTCCCCTAGTCTAGTTTAGAATAGAAATATCGCTTGTAATAAAAATAAATGGATCAATGTTTGAGGAAGTTTCTGGTATATCAGATGAACATTTAGGTTCTGTTTGATATCAATTTTGTAATTGGACTGTTTTGATTAGGTAGTTTAAATACTTTTTTGGTCTCCTTGAGAGTTGGATTTTTTCGGATTATGTCGAACAAGGAGAATTCTATGAGCATTTAAATTGAAAAGTTGTGCATAATCTCTCTGTGGCAGGTCTAATTTAGCTTTAAGATATGACTGTTTGCTAATTGAGTATGTGAAGAGGGAGTTTTTGGGTTTAAACCATTTGAATTGTTGTTAACATTCAAAATTTTTGTTTTCATATCCGAAAACGTTTAAGACGTGACAAGAATTCTGTTTGCCTCGTGCAGTAAGGTCATCGCTTTCAGCCGGCAATGAAGTGTTTTTATAATTTCTACAACAGAGATAAGGATGATGAACCAAAGTCTCCCAAGTCTATCTCTACTCGTTCAGCTTCCTCGTTCTTTTCACTCGATCGCGACCCAAGAAAATCTAGTTCCGAGTTCAATTCTCAGAATGCCACTGCAGAGTTTAGTACAACATCGTCTGCGAAGTCATTTGCAGCATTGTCTCAGAGACAGAGCAATAATCTCAGAGAATTCACATGCTCGGAGTTAAAAGCAGCAACAAAGAACTTTAGTCTCTCCCTCATGCTTGGAGAGGGTGGTTTCGGCGGGGTGTATAGGGGTCATATCCAGAGCACAGAAGATCAACGTCAAAGAATAGATGTTGCTGTTAAACAACTGAGTAAAAGGGGACTTCAGGCAAGTCTTCTTCCTCTGTGCTGATATATATATATATACCGAGCATAAGATATACGCTATCTGATGGCAAGAGTGGAGGATTCTCACAATGTAATAATTCGCACGAGCTATTGGAACCAAATAGTAGTACCACAGCGGTAGAACTAAGATGGATTATTCATGTTAGAATGCAGCACATTTTTTAACTTTCAACAACTACTGCACAATTTCACACAAGAATGAGTAAGTTCTGATAAAAATCTAGCGTACGATACTCAAACAACAAACTATGATAATAACTTGTAAATTATCGGTGCTCAAATGATAATAACTTGCAAGGTTATGTTGCTCAAAGCTCGGAAAAATGTTATTTATCGTGTGTTCTGATAAAATCCTTGCCCATTTCTTCAAGGTGTTTGATATTTTTAGTTTGCTTCTTTCGTATAACAGGGCCATAAAGAGTGGGTGACTGAGGTTAATGTTTTAGGGGTTGTTGTACATCCAAATCTCGTCAAACTGTTAGGCTACTGTGCCGAGGATGACGAAAGAGGGATTCAACGGCTCCTGGTATACGAATATATGCCCAACAGAAGTGTGCAAGACCACTTATCAAGCCGATTTCAGATAGCTCTTCCATGGGGCACAAGAATGAAAATAGCCCAGGATACTGCCCGCGGCTTAGCATACCTCCACGAGGGGATGGAATTTCAGGTAATTTCTAGTTGTCCCGGGCCCTTTATGCGTTGAACCACCTACGCAGCTCATTATAAAGAATTCTGAGCATTCAAAATTTTAGTGTTCGTTCTACTTCCACTGATTATTTAACGTTGTCTCCAATTTTCATCTGTGGCACAGATTATCTTTAGGGACTTCAAGTCTTCTAACATACTGTTAGATGAACAATGGAATGCAAAGTTGTCGGACTTCGGTATGGCCAGACTTGGGCCTTCAGATGGATTGAGCCACGTCTCTACTGCGGTATGTTCACTTATATGCACAAGACTATGCTTACATAACCTCAGAATTAACTCTCTATTATAGTGAATGCCATGTAAGTGAAACGGATGGCTGACTTGCCAGAATCAGTTGTCACGAACTATGATCTTATGCATTAAATTACTTGCTGTAGTTTCTTTCTAACTTGCCAAAATAACTGTCCAACTGATCATATTTTTATAGGTTGTTGGAACAGTAGGATATGCAGCTCCTGAATACATTCAAACAGGGCATCTCACGTCGAAAAGTGATGTGTGGAGTTACGGAGTTTTCCTTTTAGAACTCATTACAGGCAGACGACCTGTGGACAGAAACCGACCCAAGAAGGAGCAAAAACTCATGGAATGGGTGAGGCCACACCTCTCTTCCGATCCAAAAAAGTTCCAGGTGATTATGGATGCAAGGCTTGAAGGAAAGTATTCCCTCAAGGCGGCCCAAAAACTAGCAACTGTAGCCAGCCGGTGCTTGGTGCGAGCGCCTAAATCGCGCCCCAAAATGAGTGAAGTCTTGGAGATGGTGAACCGAATTATGGAGACGACAGATATGGGAAGCCCGGAACTCCCTTTACGCAATGTGGACTCGAAGGAAGATTATTTCGCAGAATCCAAAAGAGAGAGTTTGATGAGGAGGCTTGTGGCTCCATTCATCGGAGCGAACTGTTGCTTAAATTGGCGAATATGGAGACCAAAGATTGTAAATCCTTGTTGAAAGAAGTTGAAAATGTCTCAATCGAGTGCGACGATGATGCTTCTTTTTTGTTTTGCTCGTGCGATGGAAAATCTGCTCTTATGTATACTTGCTGAGGAATGGAAATGTAAAGTTGTTTATAGATGGCAGTTTGAACTATTAGGATTGGCCTCCTGGAGGCGCTTCCGCGCCATCGGAAGAATAACGCTTCAATGAAAATGTCTCAATCGATGTTAACGTTGATATTAATGGGTATCTGACCATCTTCTAGCATGTATAATGGCTATCGTGGCCTCTCACAAACAAATGCTTGTAATTTTTTAGGCTGGATTTTGAGATAAGAACAGGATACGCACACGAACCAAGATTTAGTGGCAGTCAAAATCATATCTTGTAGATCCTAGTCCGTTTTCTAATCGCTTCGTAACCAAGAGGCGGCTTTAAGAATGTTATGTCAAAAGGACCAACTCTGATGGGAGAAGGAGTACAATCGCACATGTTACAATATAAATAACTTATCACACAAAAGAAAACATATCATCAAAATAATGATGTAACTAATCATTTCTTCAACATGCATTGCAGTCATCATTGTAGAATTTGCAACAAATGTTGTATCGGTTTTTAAAAAAGGAATAATGAAAAGTTCTCGATGTTGTTCGCTTTAACGAAAAACCACATTTTTACACTAAAAAGTCAATCATGGTATTATTCACATTACCCTTTATTTTGTCTTTATCGTTAAAACTCAAAGTTTTCAAGTCATTTTCATTAGTTTTTTTTTTAATTTATGTTAATGCACTATTTAACGTCTTTGAGTCGGTATGAGAATTTAAAACAATAAAGCATGCGTTGTATTACCATTAATTTATGTCACCAAATAAGGAATATGAAGTCCTCAAGCAAACATTATCCCTTTGATACCTTAAATTTTCGTTTTCAGGTTTATTGTTAAAAGACACGTAACTCGGACTTTTAAAATTTGATTTAACGGTTAAAGTTATTATAATTTTTTAAATGAGTCCCTATTTGTAACCGTTGAATCAAATTTTAAATGCTCAAATTATTCATCTTGATGGACTTGGTGAAGAGGATTTGAAGATGATTGTTTTATGTTAAAAGGGTAAAAGATTTTGCATACATTTGTCCCAACATATTCTCATCTCCTACAACTAGGCCCACGGGCCTATCACAGGACACATCCATCTATGATTCTTTATATCCCGACCCAGCCTTAACAAGCCAACACGTGGCACAATCACCGGGGAACCGGCAGATCCCGGTGACCAGTGCTCCGCGTGCCAAATCATCATGGGGGCGGTTTGTTTCCCTCTGTTTCAGGTTCCCTCTGCGAAAAGCGATAACCCCAACGGGATTTTTCGACTTCTACAAAACACGCCAAATCCAACGGCGGTTTCCAGTTTCAAGAAACACTTTCTTATCTTCCTTCCCCAGGTGGCGCGTGCATTCGACCCCTTCCGTTTGGCTCCCAAGATTCTTCCGCCGTAATTTGGATTCAAAGGTTGGGTTTTTTTTTCTTTTAATTTTGCTGGGTAGTTTTAAATTCAAGGTTGAAGCGTTTCTGAATTTTATTGGAATTTTTAGGATTAGGGTTTTGCGATTCATGTTCTGCTCTGTGAAATTTAAAGTTTTTTTGAACTCTATGTGCAATATATTTGTTTCTGTTTTTTTTGGATTTTACTGTTGGGTTAGTTTAAAGGTCAGATTTTTTATTGAAATTATAGATAGATTTTGAGCAAACCGATTATATGACTGTGAACTTAGTTTAATAGATTGCAAATAATGTAGTTTCTATTGTTATGATTATGCCCTTTTCGAGTTTTTTTGGGTTATTGAAGTTTAACGGGGATGCTAGGTACTTCAGGAGCAGAGGTAGTGTTGCTAGATAGATGTTAAACGAGCAGATGAAGACATATAACCTTGATCCCGACGTGCTTCGCTGGGGTCTCCATCTCTTGGATGTTTGCACATTGTCGAATGATAATTCTCATAGTACTGTTACCCGATACGACCAGGATTTTAGTCAAGTAGAGTATGTTAGAGAAGGTTATGTTGAGCCTTGTATTGTGGCGAATGATGAGATTATAGCTCATGCTTATCAAGAGGAGTTGTCGAGGCTCGCTTCTGTTGAAACATCTGGAGCTTCTGGTTATGGAGATGGGCAGTTGGAAGCGTCAATTCTTGAGCAGGATTGGCTTGGTCCTTCAAACAGGCACAACGGTTCTGGTATGGGATTTGCAAATTGACATTCTCGTTAAGTTCTCTGATTTGATTTTGTGTATTTCTTCTCCTTGTTTAGATGAAATGTTGGAAATCTGTAGGGCTTGAAAATGTTCAGGATGCAGTAAATGATTTTGGCAGAAATATGGACACCGATGGTTATAGAAATAATCAACATGGGGTGGATGATCCAAGGAGAAATGGAAACGAGGTAGCAAGTGATCACTGCAAAGGAGAATACTCGATTAATGGGGAGGACTTTTTGCATTCACTGGACATCACAGATGAATTTTCTCTTGATGGTGAAGTAGGGAGAAGATTGAATCAAATGGCTTCTGTACCTGTAAGTCTAGCTTTTATGGCGTCTTGCTGCTGCCATTTAATTATCAAAAGATTATGCATATCATCTGCTGGTCATCTATCCAGGGATGAAGCCAGGATTCAGAAATGGGGTGGGCTGAATCTGAACACATTTTTTTTTTCGTAATAAAACATATAATATTTTAGTAGTTGTACCAAATTTTCTCTTAAAATATCTGTTCTGTACGGAAGAAGTGTTCTATACTATTAATTATGAAACGAATTTTAATCACAAATGATCTTTTATGTTTCAAACTCATCAATTTCATACTGTACACTCATCAATATGGTTCTTCGCATGTTGAGATGAATCATATGTGGCCTATAAATCAAATTATGTGATACCACACGGACTTTTTAAATTAAAATTATCAAAAAAATTTAAAGCAATAAAAAAAACTAAATAGAAATAAAAGATAAAGACTAAGGAAGTAAAAAAACGAAACCTCTCTGTCTCTCTTTACCCAATGTCACGCGCTGCTGCTGTCACCTCCACAGCAAGCAAACAACCAGCCACCCCGTTAATTCTGGCTTTGAGGATTCCCCGACAAAATTCTGCCCCACCCGCTTCTCCAAACAGCACCCAGACAGCCTGCCAACGCCCAACCTACAACCCCAAATCGCAATTCCCTCCCTTCACCTAGCCACTCTCTTCTGGGATTACACCCCCCACTCATCACAGACTGAAAGTTTATTTGTTTAAATTGGTAGAAATTGGTTAATATTCGGGATGGTGTGGGAATAGATCAGTATCCATTTGTCAATTTGTTTTTTGTTTGGAAACTTTATTGCATGCCAAGACACATTTTTAGTTTAATGCTTATTGCAAAATGGGATTCACATTATCATCATTCTTTTGGCAGCATGTTCCTAAAACGAATGAAAAATTACCCTCAGAGGATGAACAGTTATCAGATCATCAGAGGCTTTTGGATAGGTATTTTATGTTAGTTCAACGTATTATATACTTTATTTATGAGTAATGAATTGTCTCCCGGGATATATTGTCAAACCTATATTTCTGTCTCTGATTTTTTTTTTAATGGATTGATAGCAAGTGTTTCACTTCAGGTGTCTAATGTTTTTCTTTTTCTTCAATAGGCTGCAGTTGTATGATTTGGTGGAGTGTAAGGTCCAGGGAGATGGTAACTGTCAGGTTGGTATTATTTTACTTAGATGATTGGTCTATCATTTTTATTCTTTCATTTTAAAATGATAAACAAAAATTTACTGAGCATCCAATTTTTGTTGAAGTCCATCAAGCGGTGTATTCGCAATGAATAATCTGATGCAGTCTATATTGAAACAACTTTTTCCCCAATCCCGCTACGCTTTCAATACTTTTTTCTTTCTGGATTGTAAATGCACTGCTCAATTGTATATGTAACATATCTTTATCCATGTAATTTCACATATCTAGCTTGCAATATTCCAGAGTCCTCTTCTGAGTTAAGTTGATAGTGTCTCACTATTGTTTTATTTCCCAGTTTCGTGCTTTATCAGATCAACTATATCGTTCTCCTGAATACCATGGTGTTGTAAGAGACCAAATTATTCAACAGGTTGGTTGGCATTTTAGTAAGTGGATCTTTAGTAGTTAAATTCAAGTTATTCTTGTGAAGGTTAGAAGGTGATATTTTGTAATTTAACTCTTTTTACTCATCTTTTTTATGTCTCAGCTGATGAGTCACCCTGAACTGTACGAGGGTTACGTTCTTATGGGTTATGTTGATTATCTAAACAAGATGAGCAAGTAGTGTGCTAATCTCTTTATCCATAATTTTCTATCCTAAAGCTTACATCTTTTTCTCGCTTATTTACTAATTCTTCTTGACATGGATGAAATAGGAATGGTGAATGGGGTGATCATGTCACGTTGCAGGCTGCCGCAGATTCGGTAGGAGGCACTCCCTTTTTGCTAGTTTTTATTTTTTTGCTTAATCTTTTGCTTTTATGTGGGTGTCCATCAGTTCGTAGAGAAACATTCAATTGTTGACTGATATGTCCATTATTTTATTGCAGTATGGTGTCAAGATATTTGTAATAACTTCTTTCCGAGATACATGTTACATTGAAATCCTTCCGCACATTCAAAAGTCCAATAGAGGTAACGGTTTTAGAAGTTAATAAACTTCCATCTTTCATCCCTCCTCCCTCTAATAGTCACCGTATTTGGTCATGTTTGCTTATATTTCACTTGTGCAGTTATCTGCTTGAGCTTTTGGGCCGAAGTGCATTACAATTCGATTTATCCCGAAGGAGGTAAATCAAAATAAGCGTTTTTTTACATACATCTACTGGGAAATAAAAGGACACATTAAACGATATGATTGGCGTTAACATTTGTTATCTTTCCGTTGTATTTTGTTTTCTTGTTCAGAACTTCCTCCGCCCAGCTTAAGGAAAAAGAAGAAATGGTGGAACCGTTGAAACCAGGAATCTACATCTGCAACGATTCTTAGTTTTCTGTTGAGGAAGCTTCAGTGTTGCGTCGACATTCTCTATCGTAGAATGGCGTTCCTTTGCTTGTTTCTGCTCTGCATTTTCACCGGCAGCTGATTCTTCACCAACTCCCTTGTACATGTTATATCTTCTTTGATTTAGATGATTTTTTGCTTTTAACATACCTTTGATATATAGAGGATTTGTCCACCCTTTCTGTAAATAAATTCATCGTTTTTATTCTTAATTACAGTAAATCTTTCTCTCCATTCAATTTTGTACCTTCACTTCACATTATGTTCAGAAATATTAACCGAAAATGCACTAAATCAGAACGCTAAAAAAGTCTTTTTGAATACTTGTGATTCTATTTGAACAAAGCTCCCTGCTTTCAGCCGACAAAGGTTGGTTCAGTTGATACAAGTCCCTGCTTTCTGTGTTACCACACCGAGTTTCGAGTCCTGTTGTCAGCAGTCTTGTGTTGGTTGACGATCTGTACAAATCAACAAAGGGGCATGAACCCCTCCGTAAGTAGCCTCCCTCCCCTAAACTTTCTAGCGATAAAAACTCCCCGAATCCTTTCCTGTAATTTTATATGTAAACCCTAAAACCAGAGGGAGATATATATATATATACAAGTAATTTAACTAATATTTTTTTAATTTTTATTTGAAGGGTCCATAGCTCAAGTGGTAGACTGAAGCTCAAGTGGTCACCGGTTGGGCTTGGGCCCTCTCTCAATTTTACCTTTTTTTCTTTCTATTTATAACATAGGAACCCATAAAATGGAGCTTGACTGAAACTTCCTACAAAAGGCCGCCATTGCTGCAACTTCTCAGTTTATCTTTCTGAAATCCTCCACAGATTTATCTGATTGTCACCAAAACCCCTACACATGTTACTCAAGAAACCCACCTCCAAGACCCTAATTTTCCCCTCTTTAAACCCAACCTTTTCCTTCCCGCACCTCCCCCAAAACCCTCCTCACATCCACACCCAGAAATCCACCTATGTCGATGTGTACATGAAATGGAAGAAAGACCCTTACTTTGATTCACTCGATCAAATCCACAAGTCCATTGTTCTTAAACCCATCATTTCCCTCAAGAATTTGATTGCCCAAAACCCCAATGGCTGCATCCCAGTCTCTGATGTCTCCAAAAGGGGGATTCAATTGGAGGTCCCCATGAAGGTTGCAAGGTTTCTGAGGCTGTACCCTTCGATTTTCGAGGAGTTTACCGGCCCGAAACACAATCTTCCATGGTTTAGATTGACCCCAGAAGCTGATGAGATTGATAGGGAGGAGAAAAGGGTTTGTGAGAAATGTAGGGAAGATTTGAGGGATAGGTTGAAAAGGTTGATTCTGATGAGTGAAAAAAAGATCTTGCCTTTGAAGATTCTTCAGGGAATGCAATGGTATTTGGGGTTGCCCGATGATTTCGTGCGAAACCCAGATGCCAATTTGGATGAGAGTTTTAGATTTGTGGAGATGGAGGATGGGTTGCAGGGGTTGGCTGTCGAGAGTAGTGAGAAGGTGTTGTCTGTGGTGCAGAGGAATGCAATGAAGAGAGGGGTTTATTTCGGAGCTCCGATGGAGGCAGTTGAGTTCCCACTTTTCCCCTCCAAGGGATTGAGGCTGAGGAGGAAGATTGTGGGTTGGTTGGAGGAGTTTCAGAAGCTTCCCTACGTTTCGCCTTACGAGGATTTTTCTCATCTGGATCCGGACAGTGATGTATCGGAGAAGCGCGTGGTGGGGCTTCTTCATGAGTTGATGAGTCTGTTTGTTGAGCATTCAGCAGAGAGGAAGAAGCTTCTGTGTCTTAAGAAACATATGGGGATGCCGCAGAAAGTGCACAAGGCGTTTGAGAGGCATCCCCATATGTTTTACTTGTCTCTGAGGAACAAGACTTGCACTGCAATCCTCAAAGAGGCTTACTGTGTTGAGTCTGCCATTGGGAGGCATCCGCTTTCGGGGGTGAGGATGAAGTACATTGATTTGATGAGGGAGTCGCCCGCGATCTTGAAGAATAGGAGAGTGAAAAACCGGTTTGTTGATCGATTGGATTCGCATACGGAAATTGAAGATGGAAAGGAGATTGCAGAGTGTTCTTGCTTGTCTGACAGAAGAGTTCAAGATTAGAAATGAAATTGGAAGCTTGAACTTTGGAAAATTACACGTTCTTTGCCATTTGGCTGTGGATAAGACTTTTTTTTGACGCAACAATGAAAGAGAAGTGAAAAATTACATGTTATTTTGCGAAATTCCACTATGTTCACCGGTTCATTGGACGGCTAGATTTGCATGGCTGAATCCTTAACCTGTTCAAACACGTGCATCTCGTACACCGGGTGTATTGTAGAAAAACTGATTCCTTCCCTTTTGCTGAATTTTGTGGGTGCTCTTTCACTCATTTCTATTGTAACAATTTGAATTAATTTCTTTTAGGAACCTGTACAATTCGAGTTTTACTCGCGATATGCATACTTGTAATGCGAGAAGTCATGAAGCTGAAAATGAAGGAACAAAGGAACGAACAAGATATCTGCAAAAGACAAGTAATATATGTATCTCCTCGAGAAAATTGCAGTGTATTTACACAAAGTAGTTCTCAAAGTCGAAAGCCCCACCATACATGAACACTCCCTATTTACCCTCTCTTTCAAATTGCAATTAACCATTTACACTTGAGACTGTAAAATAGACAACGAACCTTGTACCGGTGAATTCTCGAGCCCAAGGACTGACCCTCTTCCATGCTGAGTTTTCCTGGTCAGATTAGAACCGGTGAACCAAAATATATACTAGGAGGCGGATAGACAGAAACATCATATCGCAGGGGGCTCCAGATTCCATGCTTATTTACAACTATAGCTTCTCTGTGTATTTATACGAACAACTGAACGAACTTGCTAAGGTCACTGTCCATGTTAGCTTTACAAGGTGCATACTTATTCATGGTGGCAACAGGAAAAATGCCTTCTGCTCGCTACAGATTGGGTGCCTCAAGAAGAACACGAGGCTGACAACCCTATGCGCCTTTCTGCATATGATAGATCCAAATCTGTTAGAGGTCTTTTACTCTGCAAATCTGTACAAGAAATATGTAGGAAAAGGCTCACCTCCAGTTGTGATGAGTTTCTCGACACGAGAAACAATATGTTTGCCGTAGGTATACTTCTTCAGGGCAGTCAAATGAACCTTAATGCGAGAAAGAATCAACTCAAGACTCTGATCATCACAAGTCTCAAGAACCTTCTGCACAACGTAGTTTCCAAAGGGATCTTTCATCATGGCCTGCACATTTGCATTTGAAAAATTTGGTCATGCATCAAAAACTAAAAAATTCATGACCTTGAAGCATCACATATTTTGTTACGTATGAGTGACCATGTGGATTTTCAATTGTGGCAGTGCGAAGTGTGAACTTAGTAGACTGGCAGCAGCCGGTAGCGTCAATTTCATTTTACAGTCAAATGTGATAAGGACGACTTCGATTTGTGTACAATGTGCTAAATTCATGTAAGAATTTCCACAGCTAGTATAGACTATCTTGAAAGTATGTATTATCTTCTGTATGGAAAACGTTAATTTTATACCTGTAAGGGCTCATTTTCATCAGTTGAACCCAGCATCTCATTCACTAAAAACTGGCGCTCATCAGCATTCCCAAAAGTTAAGCACTTCTCCACAACATTAGAAGCAAACTTCTGCTGACTCATCTTCACAATTTGTCCTGCAAGCTTGTGGATAATTGCAGTCCGTTCGGGCGGTTTACCATGTTCAAGGACGTGCTGCCAAACAAGAGTATTTATATCAGATACACAAAGTTGATGATATGTACATGAGTATTTCCATTACACATATTATACTTGATGATGTTAGATATCACAAATAGCATAGGGTCTCAAAGCAAAGACAAAGCATGACTACTATCGGTTGTGAAAACAAAAGTGAGAACACACTATAAACAACATCGGCTTTCAATCAAAGAAGAAGACAGATTGAAAAAGACAATCAAGTACCTTGGCATCCAGTTTTGTTGGCTCAGATGAATCACAAAAATGACATGCATATCATGAATAGTACAAGCTACAAGGCATACGATCTACCAATGAAATCAAAAATATAAAGTACCTCGGCATCCAGTTCTGTACACATGCTCAGAATAATCTTAAACAAGTTGAATTCTGGTTATCAGGTTCAATAATATTTGCTAAGCAAACGAGTTGTCATAGTGTTAGGTCAACATGTCCTCTCATACCCAAAGATCCAATGTTCTTTTTCCTTTTTGTGGAAAAGCATTTGCATCCAAAACAATGCATATTTTCTGGAACATAACTAATTTAACAGAATAGAAGAAATCCATGGCTATTTATGGAAAAATAAATATAACACAGCAGCTCAACCATATATATACTGAGTATTGAATACCTGAATGACGTAATTTCCATATTGATCTTGTGCCAAAATGCATACAGATTGCATGATTTCATCCATGATTATTTGTTGTGTGTTTGAATCATTGCAATGTTCCAGAACCCTCTGTAAGCACCAAAAGGGATCACACAAGTAAATATAAAGAATCCCCACACAGGAAAGGAGATGCAAACAACTGACCTGTATAACACGGCATCCATAAGGATGAGTAGATAGTGTGACAACTTGCCCATAGAAGGATGAAATTATAAATTGAATTTTATCTTGAGGGATACATTCTATACACTTCTGAATGACATGATTCCCATTCTGATCACGGACGCATTTCATGATTGAACCATCAAGCTCCGACACCATCTGCGCCTGCTGATTCACATCAACCACTTCCAAAGCCTGAGGTAAAATTTAGAGCATTAATTCTTATTTTCCAAATACAATTCATCTCATACCATACTTAAACAACTCTTAAACAATATGACGATTGGGTTATTGTTTTTCTAAATGTGGTGCCAAAGTGTCTTTTCCATAATGGAGGAGGGAAGCATAGTAACATGTGTTTATACAAGACAGGAGCATTGTGTTTATACATAACATGTGGACGGCATCTTTCTTAAATTTTTCCAGAACTCCTTTTCTATTTACAATTGTCTTGTTTTCTAACCTAATAAGAACATCACATGAAGCTACTGCTAGCTAGATGCAATATAGTACATTATTTTCTCGTAGCAATGAAGCATGTAAGTGGCACGAATAACACCAAACGCCATGATAGAAAGAGTTCTGCAAAGTAAAAAATGGAGAAAAGGAATTCGTATCCATGCTCTGCAAATTTTGAGGCACATCGAAGGTGTAAAGCTAACACAGAAAGGCATTGGTAGATCAAGACTTTGAGGATCAGGAAATCACCTTCTGAATCACTCTACAACCATACATTTGAAGACTGAGAGGCAAAACATGGCCAGTAAGTTGGCTGGTTAACTCTTTTCTTTGGCTTTCTGTACCATGCTCAAAAAACTGCAATTTCACGCAGAACTAAATTAATAACTTTTAAACTGAAAGGAAGGAATTTTCAAGCATTTGAAATACAGAGATTATACTTTCTGTACGACATAATTTCCGAATACATCAGTCATCAAGGTGCGAGCATGAGGAATAATCTCAGGAAATATCTTCATTTTTTCTTCCACAGTGGCTGTTTCTAGTTTCTGCTGAATAAAGCGACTTCCATACTGGTCGGTACTACAATTTTGCTCACAAGAAACTGAAGTCAGAATTGCAGCCAAAAGCAACCTAAGAAGAATATACACTAAAGAAAAACACTATACATACCTGAATTCAATTACGTGATCAACAATGTCTGCAAATTCAAAAGACTTGTTCTTATTGTTCTTGAATTCATCTAATAATGATGATGCATGTCGTCCTTCTAGGTTGTTTCCAATATCTGAGTTCCAGGAGCTAACCGACCCTCCCATTGAACTTCTCAACATAGAATTAAAGTGGGCAATCTTCTCACTCTCAAACGTTGGACTACCATACCCAATGGAAGGATGAAGCGAATTTGCCATCAGATTTCCTGGATACATGCCAAGCCCATATGGTGGGTTCCCATAATAACCATGATTAAAACCGCCAGATTTACCTAAAACTGACAACTCATACTGTTGCTTCCTTTGAGCAAGCAATGCCTCAAGATATGCCTTCTGAAGCCCCTGTAAGTCTCCATGCAAGTGGTTTTTACTCAGAGGATAGCCATTTGGACTAGTTACATTACGTGCTGCATAATCAGTTCTTTGCAAAAACTGCATATAAGATGGGTCCATAACAGAAGAATGAAGACCAGGCCCTACTTTGTTTCCCAGTCTGTTCAGACTTTGTTCATCACCACTAGCTACTGCACCCAGAAAAGAAAAGAAGTGAGGGAGAGAGAGAGGGAGAGAGAGAGAGAGAAAGAGAGAGAAACATTGTCAATGCTAAGTGCTGACTGACTATTCAACCAAGGTACTCTGCTGATTTTAAAAATAAAAAAGTTATTGCAGATGAAATTTAAGAAACTACATAATTAACTGCACCAAGATGATTATCACTTGTCATATTCAACTTCGGATTTACAGGATAGGCCCTGGCAACATGGCCATCAAAGTCCATACCTGGTGGATTTGCTTCTTGGTAATGAACATTAGATCCTTCCAAAGCTCCAAAGCCTGAAGAACTCCCTTTTGAGTACAGACTAGGAGAAGAAGTTTTTCTTGAAAAATTAGTTTGCCCAGTGGATGTAGTACGGTTTGTTATGATTCCATTTTTCTTTGCTAGATGAGCATAATTAGTAGGAAGAGAAAAAATTTCAGCATTTGCCTTCTCTAACAGTTCCTGCTGCAGCCTCTGATGCCCATTTGGCATCTTAAACAGAAAATCACGCTGATTATCAAGATCCACATGAAGCTGCGACTGAATACGTCTATCATCATCTACAGGTCTAATTTTTGATAGGCTTAAGCCAGAAAAATTGGCTGAAATATCTGCCAGATCATTCATGCTGGAAGAACGATCATTTTGAATATCTGGACTAGCAACATTCTTCCTCTCAGTAGGGAATACTCTACTCCCTACAGGGCGGAGACCAGAACTGGTGGACCTCCCAAATAGTTGTTCAGGGGTTCTGATTCTTGGCAAAGAAGGACCCACAGCAGATGCAAAGGAATGAGAAGCCATTGGACCATGGCTCTGAACTCCCACCAGGCCATGTGAAGCTGCTCCATTATGCATACCCTCTGCAGACTCCACTCCATTAGATAACCCAACTGGATGGGGATCAGTCATGCCTGTGGGATCCATGATATCACCAAAAGTGTTACGACTTGATGGCCTTGACAGGGGACCTGACAAGGACGCAGTTTGATCAAGTCCCTCCTGCAGAACGTCAGTTATTAATTTACAGGACACCAAAATAAGAAACAAGAAATAGCAGCTAAGCACTTCATCCCATACCAAATTGATTGAATTTACTCGGGGAAGTGCATGTATAAGCATTTTAATTTAAAGAATATGAATAATAAAAACTTTCCGCATTAAATATGGAAGAAAGAACTAATAAACATCTGAACCTTTCTGAATATTTGAAAAGGAAGAGGAAAAAACCTTCATGAAAATGGAAATGAGAACTTAGACAGTGATAAATAAAGTACAGCATGATGCATTCGACATGTCATGTGCATATAATACAACAGCTGGCAAGATGGAAAGGTTCCAATAGAAGCCACAACAGATAGTTGCAACAGTAATTCTAAGAACAGGATCATGCTCTTGCTACATCCTTGCTCTACATCCCTGTGTGAAGGGTGTACCCGCCCTTATGGAAAATGTGCGATCTTGTGTAGTATGCAATAAATATCAAATGTAAACTAAAAGCTATCCGTAATGCAAGCTTCAAACAGCCATGTAACTGAAAATACTAATCAAAAGGGGGGGCAGGTAGCATCAATATACTCAAGCATACAAAATTTGTGAAAGAAACAAATGCCAAGACAAAGGGAATCCAAAAAAATGCAGTACGAAAATAGATTACCTGTAAAATGTCAGCAAAACTCTTTCTTCTTCCACCAAACCCAGTTGTTGACAAACCAATCAAACCATCTGAGCTTCTATCAAGCCACTCAGATGATGTCTGTTTAGGGAGATTGCAACCTTTAGCATTCCTCAGTCCCATCAACTCATCCTCTGCCTTTTGTAGTCCCAACTGCGTGGAAAACAGTGACGAACTATCACCATCATCAGCCAACTTCTTTCTCCTCCAGTCCCCAATGCCTTCAAAAGAAGACCCGCCACCCCGAAACCTTTGTGCAACACGCCAATCCTCTCTCGACAACAACGGTGGAGGCAATCTTGGGTTAATATTATCATGTGAATAGTAGTACGAAAGATAAGCAGGATGAGATCGAATCTCATCTTCGGACAAAACCCCATTGTTATTACTAATCCTACCAGTCACATCCCTAAAATCTGAGTTCCTAAAGAGACTACCCACAGCAGTTAGCGAACCCTCAACAGTTGGCGGGGCACTGCCGCTCCTATACATATTCATGTCCCTCTCCCGATGAATGGCATGCTGATTGCGCTGCTCTCTCAGAATCAATTCAAGCTCACTCTGTAAAGCATCTTCTAAATTCCCATTGGATCCTTGCAGATTATTATCTAGGGTTGATAGCATATCTATGTTACTCCCCGTAGCCATCTCCACAACTCTAAATTATCACAAACAACAACAAAAAAAAAATCAGAAATTCTTCAAATTCAGCTAGTTTTCGCATTCAAGAAATCGTAATCATTAAGAAAGGTAGCAATTGGCTGACCTTTTTGTGCTGCAAGGGCCCAAATGATCAACATCCAATATAACTATAGAATTCAAAGCATAAAATTCTCGAAAAAGGAACAATATACGAAAATTTCGTACCTTTAAGCGTGAGCAGAAATCCTCACATCGATCAATACAATCAAATCCCGAACAATTCCTCGGGCGACTGCGAAAATCATGGAAATCACATCAAAATCAGCCAACTCAATTATATGATCAGTGATCACACCAACGTAACAGTATCAAAGCATCGAAAGTTTTTAACTTTGTTGTAAATTTCATAAATTGTAACGAAATCGGTACCGATGAAACCGACAAAATGATCAACCAGCGTCGTAACGACTTACGTCGCGGAATTGATCGCTGAGGGAGCTCCACCAATAATCCAATTGCTATATGTACAGAAAGAATATAATGTGTGTGTATACGTATATACGATTGAATGTACGAGAAGCTGAAGTTTTTATTGATCAAAAATCTAGGAAAGAATATCGGAACAATTCCAAGGGTTAGAGAGAACTTTACAGAGAGAGGGAAGCTGAGGTTGGGGATGAGATCGTGTGGGCCTGATATTCTTTCGAAACGGCCGCTTTTTAATTTTTAGAGAGAGAAAGAGGCTGGAGAGAGAGACGGAGTTTTGGTGGGGACGAGGCGGGAAGAGAGGAGATGGTGGACCGTCTCGTGAGAGGAATGATACGTGCATGGACGAGTCGTAACAAATTTTAGGATTAGTTTAATATTGTTGTGCTTTAAAGAAACATTGTCTTTATTGCGAAAATAAATAGTTGTTGAATGTCTGTTAATTTTTTTTTTTTTTTTTTTTGGTAAAAGTGCTTTACAGAAAAAAAAATAGGGCTCGTTTGGACGTGCTACTCTAGAAAGCGCTTTTAGTCACTAGCGCTTTTTGTTTGTAGCACTTTTGCGTAACACTTTTATGAGGAAGCAGTTTGTTGTTTGGCATGCAACCAACTAAGTACTTTTGTATTGAATAGAAGTGTTTTTGATATTAAATAGAGTGTTTGGTTGTCAAATGAAAAAGCGCTTTCATTAATAATTCTCAATAATTTTTGCACAAGTATTTTTTGTATATAATTAGCATACAACTTGATTAAGGGTTAATGAAAATTCAATTACAAAAAATAATGATCACTAATAAAATAATACATACTTATTGAGAATATATGTTTGTTTCTTAAAAACAAAATGACACGTTATAGTTGCATGAGAATCAAATTTGAAATAAGTATTAACTAGATATAAAAAGATTAGCAATCCTTTCTCGTTCAACATCCATCTCTCGCCTATGAGTAAAATTTTCATCAACAATTTCTTCATCTCTATGATCTTCCTCATGTCCAGGCGGAAGTAGCTCATCATCATCATCATAAGGTTGGAACTCTTGATCTGTCATGGAATGCTTCCTAATAAAATTGTGTAAGGCCATTGAAGCAACAACAATTTGTACCTGTTTTTCAAAAGGGAAGTTACGCATGAGACGAATCATTGTCCATCTATTTAATGTGATATAATAATTGTCAAAAACAATCATATAGGAGCAAAATTGTAATTTTGTAAAATATATGAGGTATACTTGCCAATTGAAAATTTTATTAAACTGACACTGATTACTATGCTTTGAGGGAAAAGAAAAACTTTTTTTTCTTTAGGAGCATGGTAGACGTGCTTCTACTTTTCTATGTTTTTCTATTGTCATTGACAATAATTTAAAAAACAAAAACTTTTTTTTTGTTTTACCAAATACATTTAATGTTCCAGATTTTGTAATAAACTGTTTTATTTTTTTTATTTTTTATTTTTTAAAGCACCGCAATCTCAAAGCAGCCTTGAATATGGTTTCTATAATCCGGCACAGTGGATCTAAACTTTGCTAAAGGCACCATCATGAAGAGGCTTTTAGAAATTAATTCATTCTAATTATGTACCATAAAACAAACAAAAAGCTCAACTTTGTATTACGGTCTAGTGATATTTCTCTTTATTTGTAAACGAAAGATCTTAGATTCAATTCTAACCAAACGTAAATTTAAACCGCATTATTGCTAGTTCATTGTAGTGCTGAGCCCATCCCCTTAATGTAGAGCCATAACTGATTTGCCAAGACCATTGTTAAAACATCAAGACTCAAGCTATGTGCATTCCGAAATACAAGAAAAAAAGAGTGGCGTTTCTACTCTCCAGTTCTGGACTGTATGTTTTATGTTCTAAACTTGTAAAACAAGAACCATACTAGTTTTTCAAGCATGAAACTAATCTAGCCAGTCTGCAGGTCATCTGTTTTTCGAAATACCAGTCCTCTAACACGCAACGTGATGAACAATACATGTTGAAAAGAAAAACGTAGACAAATCTCATGGACTTGGATGAAACACGAATGTTATCACGCTGCTGATACAAGCAAAAACTGGGTTTCAACACATACCAGGGGTAGAACCTCATGATTATGCAGCATTTTTATCTTTGGCTAAGCCAGGAACAGCTCTAATTGCAAATTCATATATGCCTGCAGGAAGCAAGTACTTGAGAAAACAAATGAACCAATTTTCTATTTATTCTCTTCCCTAAAACTGGTATTATTTATATTTGTGAAAAAATATTACAGAATGGATATTCATGTCCCTTGTAGGCTTCTACTGCACCTTATGTATAAAATAAGTTAGGGAAGAAAAGTATGAAAAATTTCTCCCTTGTACTGAACCTTACGTGCTACCCTCGTTGTCAATCATTTCACGAACTTCATTAATGACTAAATGTGCTTTGTGACCACCGATAACCTCAGCTTGCTTCTTGCCGTCTTTCCACAACTGTAACATAATCATCCTCATTAGTAAGGTGAATAACTAGAAAACGGGAAGAAGGAACACCCCAAGTTCCTCAAAGATGTCTCACCGATGTGCGAGCTTACCTGTATAGTTGGCATCTTCTGCAAGAGATGAAAGCACACCATGTAAATATGCACAAAGCACACCAAAATGTCAGTCAACATTCTGCACACATAAATATGTCGAAGCAAGGAAACGATAGTAGGATTAACATGTCTATGGTTGTATGATCACAGAAAAAAAATTGGAAGCCCATCGTGTTCTGGTGCATAAAAGGAAGAGGATGGTTTGAAATTGTGAGCACACGATACACGGTTGAAAAGATTACAAAGATAGCATTGAGTTTGCAAACAAAGTTCAAAACGCATATAGCTTTGCACATCACCCCTCCTGCTCCCTCCCAACCTCCATTCCCCTCTGTCTCAGTCATACAAGTAAGTGAAACATTAACTCATTCAAATGATGTCCACGATGACAAAACAACTCAAAACCTACATAATTTGAAGAATATAGATCACTTCACCGATCAGTTGCAAGGACTTTCGTAACTAATGACAAAAAAGCCTTGTGCATGCGAGAGGAGATTTTGGATTTTTGAATGTTAGTCAATTCTGTGAAGCTATACCACTAGACAATTGATGAAAAAGTATTCATTCCAAACTTACTTGACCTACTCCCACACCAATACAAGTCACGTTGACATACTTTTCCAAGTGGGATGAAAAACTTACAGTGACATCAGCACGTTTAACGAGTTTGTGTGGAACTGAATTGACATCAACAGAATAGAACTTCAATCTACAGAAAATAAACTCAGATTCAGAATTTATTCTGCATTGCGGAGTTGTGAGCCAGCGAGAATAGTAACATACAATTGATTATTCTCAGTACATAGGAATCTCATATATGCATGTATTTAGTATTTACATGAATGCCTGCCAAATCTCACATTGCTTTGAAATATCTTTTTGATTATCTGTATATAAATACACAAATGAGATTTGGGAGTTCACTAGAGAGAAGTATATAGGAGAGAGTTATTGCAATTTTTATTTCTGTAATTAAATGAAAATTTCTACTTGTACCCAATGTTAAAGCTGCTTTTGCAGATTGTAAATGGAAATCCCACTGTAACACTGTCTTAAATTGAGTACCTAGAATGATGGTTCTAGAAACAAGAAGGCACAGATTTATTGCAAGCTCTCCGATAATAAGCACATCAATCAACAGTTTTTTGACAATTGACAAACTAAAAGAAAAGAGATTTAGTCCGATGAAACACCTTCAATGCGTTCATAGATGAAACTCAAAAATTGAAATAAAGAGAAGGAAATATCAATGTTAAGAAGTTCCAATGTGAGATTGTTTTATAATAATCGACAGAGACGGCTAATAAGTGCCAATCTAACCTTGGATAGTACTCAGCTGCCAGCTTCTCCAATTTTGGCTTCAAATATATACATTTTCTGCACCAGGTTGCCACCCTACAAGAATATCCACTCCCACCTCAGAACCCATTTCAATGCAAGTTCCGATTTTTGTGTCGAAAACAAGGAAAATCTACCAATTCCTATATGCCAAATCACAACATTTTTAAGCAGCTCCGTATTTAGTAATCATTTCGTTTTTAGTTTTTCATTTACTAGATACCATCATCAAATGAAAGCTGAAACCTAAAAAACGAAATGGTTTTCAAATGAACTTAAGCACACATTACAAGTCCCAAACTTCCCAATAAAGTTTTATGCATTTCCTTTCACTTCAGCATGGCAATGCGAGCCAAAGCCCCCACTTTCGTTTCTCTCCCTAAATTTTCTCAGCAACCAAACACACCCCATTGAAAAACCCACCATACAAATATCCAAAATCTCATCAATCCCAACACCAAAATCGAAAACCCAGAAACTTACCAAACGACAATAAAAGATTCGTCGAGCTGCTGGGCCTGGGCAACCACCCGATCGAACTGGGTCTCGCTGGAAATGGGCGCGAGTGCCACCGTGGCCGGTGAATCATCCAGCTCCTGCAGCGACCCTTCCTGGCTCAAAGCACTCAGCGCAGTAATCCGCTCCCGGATTTCATCAAATTTACGGGAGAATACCAGGGGATTTGAAGAACTTGGGGCTCTGAGTCTGAAGCCCAAAATTGAAACTTTGGGCGGAGCTGTTGGCCGGTCACGTGAGGCGGTGGCTCTCGGGTGCCGGAGAGCAGGGCGCGTCGTCGGTACTACGGACATGTTGAACAGAAAGAGAGAGAATGAATCTGTTGACTTGGGAATTTTAAGGACCGTTGAGACTTGACCGAGGATTTGAAGAGGTAGCAGAGGAAGGGGGAGGCGGCAGTGAGAATTGGCGGCGCGTTTGACGGCGTTAGTCGATGGAGGGTTGGTGGGGCCCGCATGGCCTGACCAAATCCAACGGACTGCAGAGGCCTGGACTGTTCAATCGAGCGGGGTACGGTGAGACTTGCTGAAGTGACTTGTATTTGACGCGTAAGGTTGCCACGTCGGCCAGCTGTTCGTTAAGAACAGCCGCCAATTTTGTCTGTCTGTTTTTGGTGTTCGATTGGAAGCCAAGATCCAAGGCATATTTGTTTGTAGACGACAAATATTTGATACTTGAAAATATCGTTAAAGTAGAGCATTTTTAAAAAAAAAAAAATTAATAAAAAGGATTTGAAAATTTTGAATTTTAAAAATAAGGACAAAATAAATGGTAAAGTGAATAATATCATGATTGATTTTTTAGTGTTAAAATGTGGTTTTTCGTTAAAGTGAACAGTACTTGAAGTTTTTCGTTAAAGTTCCTTTTTTTTTAATGTATACCAATTTGAATCAAGTGGGAAGGAATAGTTGAATTGACGCAGATGGTATCGAGGAGAGATGGATAAATAATCTGGGAATCACTCAATCTAGGGCAACAGAAATCACTCATGTTGTTAATCGTGGATTCACTCGACACGATCAAATCTCATACTTGATTTTAGAAGGAGAAACAACTCACTTCTATTGCACTAAATAAATATATTTTTAATTCATTCAAGTCTCTCCAACAATCCTTTTAGCACAAGAATTATAAAGGCTTACAATATTAAAAGACTCATACTTTCTATGAGACTCTTACAATCTCCAATAATAACTTGACAATTTCTAAGGGACAACTTAATTAAACCTTGTACTCCCAATACACGTGAACTCGACATTTGAAGACTGTCGATTGCATCATGAATTGAGGCGCTCAAACTCATATACCATTGAAGCTATTTACCAAAAAATTTAGAATTAAAGTTTGAAGGATATCAATTTCATAGGTTGTTTTACTAATTTATCTGAATTGTAACTAAAACCAATATATCAAAAATAAAGAGCTAAATTCCTCCAAAATTATATGAAGGTACAATTTTTATGATGGGTTGTTTCTCAATTAATTAGATACCACC
Organism: Crataegus laevigata; assembly: GCA_963580275.1. Taxonomy (NCBI): domain Eukaryota; kingdom Viridiplantae; phylum Streptophyta; class Magnoliopsida; order Rosales; family Rosaceae; genus Crataegus; species Crataegus laevigata. The sequence continues at coordinate 10,586,014 of OY756951.1, forward strand.
ACCAACGAAGAGTCAAATTTCTCGAAAATCATGAGTTGAATTTCTAATGTTGTGTGACCAATTTGTGTTTTCATTGACATATGATTAGTGAACACACGGGTAATATGTTTAATTTTGATTATTATCACGAATAATAGTATACAACTATAGAAGCTCAAACTCACTGTAACCTCGTCCCTAGACTATCTTTTATAAAAGTATAACCTTTTTTTTTCTTTTCATATAAACGATGACAAATGAAGCAGGTTTGAATGCATAAGCAAATCCTCTTAACTGCTCGAGTTACAAGCCTATCTTACAATTATTCTATTTAGCACTTATTTTTTAGAGCAAGAGCACCCTACTCAAATTGTGGATATATAATAATACTAACTTATTGACTGGTGTAGCAAAATGTAATATTACTTCAAGTAATATAAACTTGGAAACAAGATTAGGAATGCAGGATACATATTCAAAGCCAATTCAAAACTGTGAATGAACGCCACGAGATTATAGATACTTCAGCTATGTAGGGCTTCTCAAGTTCTCAACAATTTTCGAAATGGCCGAAAACGTACCGAAGGCAGACGATACGACGCCTACTGCTATAATTATTATACAAAGTGTTCCCTGGAAATGGCAGAAAAATGCAGATCAGAAACCATGAAAAGCTCCAAGTATATAACGTTTATATTAAAGCATTGAAATTGCTCTCTTCTATCTAATAATCCGTTCGCGTTCGAGTCTGCCAATTCTTGAAAACCAATGCTACCAAGCTACCGTAACACAGACGTACCTGAAATCGAGTAATGCGTCCCCTCAAGATGCTCAGATAACAAGCACAAGGAAGTATCAAAGTCTGCAAGTAATATATTTGTCAGCGTAGTGCGTAGCTGCTTAACTCGTAAATGGATATAAGAAATTTTGGAATTATATTTCCTGCAATTACGTGCAAAGTTACTACCGCAAGAACAGAAGTGTAAATGAAAACTTACTACGAGCATTGTGAATAAAGATCCAATCAGTGACATCACGAGACCTGCAATAGTTTAAGATAAGTTCGTAACATTTAACTAACACAATATGACGACCAAATGGTTACCGAGAGGCACAAGTAAGGCGAGCGATATGAATACAAAGGGGGAAATGCGAAGAAAGAAAGTTCAATGGAGACTTACCAAAGAAGGGGATGCAGAGACCGACAACCAGGGTAGAGACAACGAGTGCTGTTCTAATTAAGATTGAGTATATGTGAGACTTGTTTGCTGGTACAAGCTCCTCCAGACTCATTGCAACGGGAGACATAGTTAATGCATATGTGGGTCTAATTAAGGAGAGACATATGCAAGTTTTTTCTCGTCGTCTAATTTTGTTTGTGTGTGTGTGTGTGTGTGTAGATGTTGAGCAACAAAGGCATAAAATATATTCACATGTGGTTCTAGTTAATGTTTTTCCGAAGACACAAAATAAATTCTAGAGTGCATCCATTGTGTGCGCATCTGTGATATATGTATGTGCTTGTGCATCAGATGGCATTCATTATCTGCCCAATTTGCAGTAAAGGATATTTAGTAAAGGGGTTGACCACCTGTAAAATAACACCGACAATAGTATTAGCGACCAGTTAAAGGAAAGGCTCGCAACATGCATAAAGAACACAAAGTTAATGTTTGAGTTGAGGCTAGGAAAACAAAAACTTTGATGACCATACCGTAGTCCACAATGCAATCTTAGACGCGACTAAATCGTGAGGCATGTTAAGAGTGAACTGGGACTGTGTTGCTTCTCCAAACATCGTGTAACCCATGACAGCAACTCCAGCGTACAAGAGAGTGCAAATACAAAAACTTCATGCATGGATAACAAATCCAAGTGAAACAATGGAGTTAAGAAGTTGCAATTGTTTACAAACTATAAGACTTGACGAAAATTTGAAATTTCACCAGAAAAGGCCGAAAATATATAAAAAGATATTTATTAGTAAATTAAATGAAAAGATGGTTCAGCATAGCTTACCATGTTAAGAGGATCGCAGGGTATTGGTTTCGCTTTTCCAACGAAGTATAAATGTTTGGGAAAACAGCATGTCCTGAGTAGCAGTAACCATAGAGTCCCATAGCAACAGGAAGCGTTGCAAGGTTCAGGGGTGTTCCTTTGCTCTCAAAGCCAACTCCATCTACTACACCAATCCAAAAGAGGCAAAGGCAGACCAAAATCGATGCAATGACTCCACCCGCTGGAAGCAAAAAAAGTAATATGTAAGAGTTCCTTGAAAGAACAGCATGCATTTGGTTAATGAAGTCTTATTGCGATCGAACAGATTTTCTAGCTTCACCACTAACATGGACAAAGCATATTAATTTCAGACAATTTTCAGATGCATAGATTATATTCAACTTTCTGAACTCACCTGAGATATAGCTAAGAACACTGAGGTCTCGAAGCCATACAGTAGGGAGAACGGCAAGGGTGGTTGCAATTGCAAATAAAAGGTGAGCATCTAACACGAATCCGCCCAAACTCAGTTGTGCATTTGGAAATAGTGAAGACAAGTTATCACTCTCCAAAATTATATACTCTATGCAACAAGCCTGCAGGTAGAGAAATTACTTACAAAGATAAAAATAAATAAATCAAAAAACAAAAAAACGCCTGCGATGTGCCATTTTTAATTCAGCGTCTCAGAGCAGCATGACAATGTGATGATAGATATATGAAGCAAAAGAATCCGTTCGACCAAACAAATGGATCATTTGGCTACACAATCATTTAATCTTGGTTCTAAGCTCCTAAATTCTAATTCACATAGTCTGAAGCCCCTAAAAGCTAAGAGCCTCAATCAAATATGGATCTCAAGGAAAACTTGAGTAGAGTTTAAAAGGATGTTGTGACAAGGAGCTACGTACTACGGCCCTATATCCCACATGTCTCTATCTCAATCGCTGTGATAAGTTACAGGATGACTGAGATACAGACATGGAGATATACACTAGGATAACTAAGTCTTGAACAACGTCTAAAATATCGATGATATCGGAAATATCGGGATATTATCGATATAGATAAAAATTGAATAAAAACTACGGAAATTGTAAGAAAAACTTGGAAATTTTTATTGAAACTTTGCAGAATGTTTATTTAGTCAATTATCTATTAGTTTATCACAAACAATTGGAAGAAAATGCATTGCATGCTGGATTTAACTAATTTAAGTTGATTATATAGCGAGCTGGCAAACATTGTGAGTGTAGAAAATATGTAAATATTTTAGCATATTTTCACAAAAACATAAGTGATATGGTGGTCAATGTGTTGAATGAGTAAAATGGGAGGGGTTCGAATCCCCTTGGTGTTTTTTTAAATATAGAAATTAAAAAAACACGGAAATTTCGATGGAAATATCGATGACATCGGAAATATCGGTAGTCCAAAAACACGAAAATTTCGATGGAAATATTGGAATATTAAAAATATTTTAGACCTTGGTATTGAATGATGTATTCAAGAGTCAATTTTCACACACATTTTTCAGCTTCTTACTGCCTTACACACCCCTTTTTCTTTTTGGCTATGAACATGAGGAAAAAAAAGTGTATTTATCATTTCCCTTTTGGTAAATGAGCACCAAGGCAAGAACCAATTGCCCCTTGTGTATTTTCAATTTTTCTAAGTACCTACAGTCACTCGGGTGATTTGATCTAACAGTCCTTGGTGGATTAATTTAAGTATTTGGGTTTCAAATATGTGTCGGTGTTGAGTACCTACAAGTAGAATGAGGATCCTCTTTAGATTATTTTTGTGAGGATTCTTAAATCTTTTAATCGTGTCTGTTCATCGTACATCGAGCAGTCTGAAATCATTTGTAAATTTTTATATTTAAAATTGAATATAAACAGTACCTGACGAAAACTGGCTGCACGATGTACGATAAACAGATACGATTGGAGAATCCTCGGGATCCTCACAAAGAGGATCCTCATTCCTAGTACTCCAAAAAAAATGGGTCTATTTTAGTAATTTCAGCCATGGACTAATTTATATATATTTGGATCCACTCCGAACCTTAGTGTACGGAGCCTCCAAGTTAACAAATTTGGGCCGCACAAATTGAATCCAACAGTCTCTATTAATTCATTTTCCTAGTCCATCACACACAACCGACGACCCTAATTTGACTTGCACACCAAACATCGGCCTAGATTTGTGGACTTGGAGGCTCTGGACACTAAGGTCGCAGCAAATTCAAATCCAATTTATATAAGTGGTTCACAATATCAGATCTAGATGTGGGACCAGGAATCTAAGGGTGGTCCCCACTGGAATCCAGCTTCTTGTTCTTTTTTAATCATCCCATGGATGTGTTCCATTTCAAACCATAGAGTCATAGCTTATAGTTTTTGTACCATATCTATATACGAGCACCAAACATGTATCACACAAATAATATAATGGAAAATACTCACTCAGTTAAGCCAGCTGTACTTACATATAATTCCACGTACAGTACTATCTGCACCCACAAAAACAAAAACAGATCACTTAAACGACAGCAATTGCAGCCATTCAACTCAAATCTGTAAATCCACTTTGTAATCTAATATCTTATTTTCTTCTATGGTTCCTGCTTTTTATGGGGTTTGCTAATACAAATCGATCTCGTTTCTATTAAAAGTGTGATACATATTTGGTGCGCGTATATAAATATGGTACAAAAACTATAAGCTAGCTTACCGAGATGGCGACTCTGCCTCCAATACCAAATGCAGCTTGGCCAATATCCGGGTATGTCTCGAGCCCAGGTTGGCTATCCAAGCAGTAACGCAGGAGCAGTCCGGTGTAGAACGAAAGCACTGCAAAAATAAGCAAAACGAAGAGCCCGAGCCATCCTCCTTCTTTGACTGCATATGGCGTCGAAAGGATTCCAACCCCGCAAAGAACGTTTATTCCTGGATGATGGAAAAATGGTCAGTCGATACTGATCGAGCTTTGAATGATGTCACGAACAATCTACACAAGCCGAGCAATGTAATTGATGCCAATATTTTGTTACTTAGTCAGTGCATCTTTTCATGTGCACCATGTGCAACAGTGGCTAACCCTAAGCAACCACTTCAGATCATGTGAAATAAATACAGGATTTGCTTGTTTGGATGCCCGTTATATAATAAGATATGGACAAAGCAATGAGGTAATATGCAGACAAACGTTATATAATATTCCTCTGATTTGAAAAAAGTTGGCATCTACATTTTATTCCTTAGATTTGAATAACTAAAAAATGTACGTAAAAAGGAGTTACAGTAGAGAATGTTTTGACATGTAGATTTTACTCTATCCCGGTGTATATCCCAGTGTTCTTTCGAGATTTGTACTAGAAGAACACTGCAATATACACCCAGGAACCGGAACAAGAGTCGGACCAACTACTGAGTTTAATTGAAAGGATATGCCAGCATATTTTCAACATTAGGCGACATGATTGGAGTTTGTGGTCCCTGCAATTTGTTTGCTAACATATAGTGAAGCTCAAGTGGCTGTAACTCTAAATTGTGTCAACTAAGAAACTTCAAAGGATTTGCATTAGGACACACAAAAAGGTCTCGTTATATATTGGACATCCTTGAACACAATAGTAGTACGGTATCTTTTGAAAGTACTCGAATTTAATGCATTGTCGAAAGAGACTGAATTGATGTCCAAGAAACAACTCCTAGACTTAAAAATAGCGTTATAGCAAACAATTTCGGGCATAATGCAGATGAAGGCGAACCGATATGTACGAACAAATACGTGCGTGAACATTTAATGTTCACACTTACCATTAAACACAGCTTGTGTAAAGGAGCTTTGGCGAGACATCGGATGATGGTCATGAGTAACTCTGGATGCTTTCTCATCTTTTCTAACAGAAGTCCTCCTTGGCAAAGGAGGAAGCAGAGAATGAGAACTGCGTCTCTGCGGCTGCTGTTGTTGTTCCTCATCTGCGAGTTTTGGTAATGGTTTCGGCAAGAAAGGTAATGTTTCGGGAGTGTGCCTTCTTGTTAGGGATGAGGAAAGATACGAACTTCCTAGTCTTGACAATGGAGTGCCCAGAAATCCAATACCAGGGGACGGTACACTACTATACAGATCAATGGACTGCCTGAAAAAGCAATTGCAAGACGGTTAAGTTTTAATTTGGAACTGAAGATCGATGAACAAATATTTATCACCCGTCTAATTTGTCAATAAACTTCTCTAGAGACAATTCAAAAAATCAATGAGCAAGTCACGAACTAGTTTCACTTTCAACTTTACGAGAAATTCATTCAAGCCAATAGCCAAAATCAAATCACTCCCTTTTGTTTCAGCGAGTATAAAAGAAAGGATGCAAAGAAAAACAAAGAACAAGTACTTTTCAAGTCTGCTCGACCGCCTAACAATCCGAAACTACGTGTTCTTCTTTTGGCTTAAACAATCCGAAATGTTACAAGCAGCCAAATATTGATGTTAGCCCTAAATTTTAGAGATTCCCAGCTTTAGAGTTGTGGCTCAGCTTTCTTAAATTGTGGCTCTGATTTCTTTTTCTTTGTATAAACTTTTGTATGTAGAAACAAAAAGTTTACAACGACAACAAAGTCTTATCCTACTAAGTGGGGTCGGCTGTATTAATCCACCAAATTTTACCATTCATGTTTTGATTCCCAGCAGAAACTCATCTATAAAAATAGTGAATTTCCTTTACTACGTATTACAGTGGTAAAAATTCTAACGGAACAAGAACGAAATCATGGAAAATTATATGGGGAGAGAGAACCTGTAACTTTGAGGCCATTGAGTGTTGTAAGAACTGGGATTATCCGGCTGCCGATTCTCAGTAAAAGATTCGGCAGAAGAATCCAAGTCGCCTCCGTCTTCAATGCTCTTATTGAATTCCTTTTCCTCATCATCTTCTTCCTCACTCTCAGTGTAAAAACTCCGATCCGAAACCGAGTTATTCATCTTCTTCTTCTCTCAATCACCTTCTGCAGAAAACTCCCAAACACCGTAAATCTATGAAAAATTGTAATCAGGTAAAGCAAAATTTAACTGACTCAGTTGAGAAAACCAGTGAAAAATCATGAATCCAATGAGAACAAAGGAAGTATTATGACACATTTTGCTCGTTTGTTTGATGCTTGGGGCAGAGAGTTAAGTGGTTTTCTTTGTTTGGAATTTTGCAAAAACAGAAGTTTATTTATTTCCAGCTAATTATCTTATATGATGGTAACAACTATCCAAAACTTTCATCACAATAAATAAAACCAAAAAAAAAACATATAAAAAAAGTTTTAGGGAAAAAAAGAAATAACTAGATTGGTAATTTGGTAGAGACATAATGCTACACGGATTTAGCATAAGTTTTAGGCTCAAGTTTGAAGTTTTCAAAAGGAACTTGCACTCTGTTTGGTTTCCGAGAAAATAAAAGAGCCGGAAAAAAAAAGGCCGTGTAAGCTACGGAATCAATGATTCCTGCATTATGTTAAACTACACAAAAATAACAATTCAGCTAAGCTCGGATACTGTAATAAAACAGAAATTTGAGTGATATACAAGAAGAAGGGGCATCAGAAAATATGACCCAAAAATTTTCTTCTCTTCAGTCTATTTTCCTCCATGGTTTTCTAGGTAACCAAACAGGGAGTGTGACAGAATACATATAAATTCTCTCTGGTAATAAATATCAGAAGGAGAAATTAATTAAGGAGAGCTCTAAAGGCGATAAGTGGCATGCTGTGACAGGAGGTCGAGAACAAAAAGAAGTACAAAGAAGTAAAGAAAAGTGAACCTTTTTTTCTTGGGTTTTCTTTCCTTTTGTTTCCCGGGAATCGAAAAGGAGTTTTGGGTTTTTTCTGGGATTCAAGAATATGTAGAAGCAGAAGATTTCGCAAAAGGCTCTGGCTTCTTCTCAGAAGATGCCTCCAGGAGCAACGAGAAACAGAGTGAGAGTCTGAGTTTCCGCACTTCAATATATATATACACACGCATATATATATATATATATATATATATAAACAGAGTGAGAGTCTGAGTTTCCGCACTTCAATATATATATACACACGCATATATATATATATATATATATATATATAGAAGAATCTTTCACCGGAAGGATTTTTATTTTTCTAAAAAAGTTTCAGAAATTGTGTGGTTGAGATTGTGTAACATGTGTTCTAATTTCAATCACATAATTTTATTAAAGTCAATTCAAAAGTCAAAGGTTGTCCCCATTAAAAAAAAAAAAAAATCCCACTTGACAAGGGCCTATATATGTCTAGAGAAGGAGAGGGAAGGGTTTGGACTCTGACTCTCTCAGTCAACGTATGGTAAATTGGTAACGTTACTGCGAACGTGAACAATTCAGAGATGATTGGGAGTTTTTTCCTTCTTTTTTCCTTGTTCAGGTAAAATCAGTGCTTAATTAATTTGTATCTTTTGTTATATTTTCTGAAAAAAAAAAAGGAAAGAAAAGTAGTTTGTAATATGTACAGAATGTGTTTTTATAAGGTTTGACAGAAACAAATGGAAGTGTATGTTTTGACTTTTGGAAGTGTATGTTTTGACTTTTGAGTTATACTTTGCACGTTTAGTTTCTTAAGAATTTTTTTTTTTTTTACTTCGTAGTACAATCTAGTGATATTGTATGAAAATTTGATGATTTATAAACCATCCCAAAAGAACGATGGACTCATGTTTGAGTATAATAAAATAACTTCACACTGGCCTATTGCTAATAAACATTCAGACCTCATATAAGAACGAAAAATTGAAGAACAACAAGATTCTCCTTGGCCTTGCTAAATTCCGCTGATTCTCTTTCTCAAAATAATAACTCTTGAAGTGGGGAAGAATTTCTCTAAGAATGCTCTCTTCATGCTTTCCAAAGATGTGACTACCATTTTCTCTCATCCCTTAACGCAAATGTATCCTTGTATCAAAAAAGAAAAACGCTTTTTACTTGAACGATTTAGAATTGGTATGGAAATTGGAGATTAGTTTTCTTTTCTTTTGTAACCCATTTAAAGTTTTAATTGTTTTAAATTATTGGTATGTTAACTCAAAGTTTAATGTTTAAACAAAAATACTTTAAAAAAATGAAAATTTTATTTAAACCCATTCAACCTCTTTTTATACTCAATTTTAAATTTTAAATGTTAATTATCTATTGTACCCTATTGCATAATTACTATTAAGTACAAAAGGAAATTAATAATAAAACTTAAATTTATCAATAAACTCAAACACTATAATTAAACCCTACGATCATTATTTGTTTATCCTAAAACCCTAATAGCTCTCGTAGAGAAAATTAAGTTTTTCTACTGATGGATGATGATTTTGAAGTTTTGAATCATCCAATCAAGGTATGACTCAATTTATGAATTTTTTGTTCGTTTGATTCCAATTTTTTAGAGTTTAGAAGATTAGTATTTTGGTTTTAATTTTTTATTCAATCAATATGCATAATTTGTTTATCTTTCTGCAACAACAAATTGCTGCAGTTGGTCTCCCATTGTCGATGCACCCCAAAAAACCAAAAAGACTTGCAGATATTGCAAGGATCTTAGATTCCGTTTGCTTCTTCTGTTTTTATATATTTTTTTTCTTCTCTATCGGTGTAGTCTAACTACATTTTCTGTTTTTATATAAAAAAAATTTCTTCTGTGTTGGTGTAGTTTCTCCGAATGTTGATGCTTCTGCTTCTTGTTTCTTCTGGGTTCTTGTGATCAATCACTCATTCCTCCATCATCCTGCTTTTTGCAATAGATTTTCCGTCCGCTGTAAAAACTACAAACGAGAAAGAACAAAAAACCCAAAAAACGGAGTTGGGCATTCATATTTCTTCTTCGAAAACAAGAACCCAAGGACGAAAAGAAAGAACAGAAATCAGGTTGTTGCATGGAAGATGAAGTCCTCCTCTGTAAGCACGGATCACCTGTTCGTCTTTCACTCTTTTTTTCTTCTGTTTTTATATTATTTTTTTCCTTCTGTGTTGGTGTAGTTTCTCTGAATGCTGATTCTTTTGCTTCTTGTTTCTTCTGGGTTTCTGTGATCAATCACTCCTTCCTCCATATTGAATTGGGTGCATGGGGTATATTAGGTATCAAATTTGGGTTTTAAGAGATATTAATAGTTTAGTTAAAAACAAATGAGTGTAAAGAGTAAGTTAGGTGTAGAAATATGTTAGATGTGTTTAAATAAAATTTTCCTTAAAAAAATGTTGCTCTCGCATTCATAATGTGAAGTCCAGTTTGGAAGTAATTATAGGAAGAAGCTTGTCCATTAATTTTTTTTAAGTGATTTTAGTGAGAAACCGCCTCTTCCCATATTTTTGGAGCCAAATCCACTCTCAAACGAGTCTTAAATAAGAGAGTAGTTAACTCTTTCTAATTCACTCTATATCTTATGTGTTTTTCAATTCATGACTTCTTTCCATCCAAATAAATAAATATATCATTATAAAAAGCAAGGCTTCAAAAAAATCCTATCTATATAGAGAGAAAATAAAGAGAATTCATTTGTCGATGACTTTTGTCTTGAGGTCAACGACAATCTTTTTGGTCATTTTCCTCCCTCTGCTTCTCTTATATTGGTTCTTAGTGTGTCACGATGAAAAATTATAATCGCCATTTTTGGATTTCAGTTTGATTTCGGTTAATAATTTTCAAAAATTCACTAGAAGTTTGATGGTTTAGGATTTTCTCTTTAGAGTAGTTCTTTCATTTTAGCTTTTATCTTGGTGTACTGGATCTCTTTCAGATTAATTATATGTGATGGTGGAGCTGTTTGATTTGCTAGCTGGATTTACTTAACTTAATATTCTAGGCTCATGACAATGATTAGGTGTTGTGGTTAGAACCATGATCATCGCATACCCAATACCAAAATGATTTGACAGCTTTGTTCAAACATGATTTCATTGTAGCACAAGATTTAGCAGTTTTAATGATGATTGTAATTTAGCAGTTTCAATTTGAAAATCGTTTAGCCATTAATGTGCATCAAACAAATGAGCGACTTTGGTAACAAGTTGCATCCCATGATTTCCTATACATTTGTTTGATGCATATGAATGGTTAAACGATCTCCAAATTAAATTATTTACAAAGATGACCTTTAGGTGATGATAAAGATAATAAACGGTTTGGATTATGATGTCTTTATATTAAGATATAAGTGAAGGGACAAATAAGTTTCTCGTGAAAGAAACACAAGTATTTTCCTTTGTAAAATAAATGCTGGGCGGATAAGACTGATAATTAAATTCAAAATATATATGGCTACTTCTGTTAAAAGAAAGTTAAAAAAAAAGGGTCTTTTGCCATGTTTTGCCTCAAAAGCAATTATGTTTAAATTGTTTTAATTTTGGTTCAAATAATTAGACTGAGGATTATGCACCAGTTCAAAGAGAGTCCAAGTGCATTATATAATTATTTATATTAGAAAAAGCATATAAATTTAGGATTCGGTTAGCATATTTAATATGATCATAATTTCAACGCCAGATAATAATACTATTAAATTATATTTAATTGTCAAATAATAATTGTATTAAAAAAATTAACATAGTCAGTCCGTAAAATTTAATAGAATTGTTTTCCCCTCTTTCTCTAGCGGCACCTATGTTCAATACTGAAGGACTCCTACAAATTTGAATCACAGTGTTGCTAGTTCACCTCTCACCTTAGTGTAATATCGTTTGTTCAAAAAAGAAAAAACTAATCACATAGAAACATTGTTGTTATATATCTTGATCAACTTGCCTAAAAATATATGCATTTGCGTGGCACCGCATCATACTTAAACACTTATTAATGACTGCTTGGCATATGATACATTGCATTAGTGCTAATTAAGATTGACTTAGAGCTGACTTGCCTGTATATTTTTTTAAGGGATTTGTTTAACAATGTTTTTGTATGAAGTATTTTTTCTCACATTGTTTATTAGAAGCAAAACAAAATTTTCATTAAAAGTTCGAAAGTATAATCCAGAAACATTTTAAAGTTTATTCGCTCAACATTATCATGAATGCTTTTGTTTTTTTTCAAACGAGCCATCTTCGTATGACACGCTGTATATCTTAACCTTAATCCTAACTCCAAATTTAAGCTGAAATTTGGATGAGGGTTAGTTAAAAAAACTCATCCATCTTAATTGGGCTACGATGATGTGATTGCCACCAAATTGACAATGAGATTTGTAGTTTTGTGCCATGAGCAAGTGCCATGTTGCAACAAATGGGATAGACACAAGAACCCTTGAAGATGATGACAAAGATCGGCGGAATTATATTATTACAACGTGGTTGTCTAATTGCAGAGGCAGCCTCTAGTCATGACTGTTACATATCCTTACCACACACTACATGTTCCACCTATTTAAAACATGATATTTGTTTTTGTACAAAATGTCCAGATAAAATAATTGAAATTCCATGAGTTAATCACACTCACACAAGAAAATGGAGAAAGTAAGGAACATGAAGATGAGGAAAATGGGGTAGGAAGACATTTTGCTTGCTGCTTCTCCAGTTCATGCACGTGTTAGTGACGAGGCATCTTGGTGCATATCATATCATGATACATTGTCATGGATAAGATCTGTCTGTTAATGATAAATATTATGAAACAATCTTAAAACCTCAATCATGCATACGAAATTTTACAGATATATATACACATTATAAGAAAGTTGACCAGCCTGTTGGGACACATCCATCGCGAGCGATTTTGAAGTGGCTTGCTAGGGTTAGGGTTTCACCATATTTACTAATTAACTTGCTACTGAATAATAGATAATTATAATTAGGAATAAGCTTCTGTCTTTTGATTGATTTTTATTTATGGATTAAGAGTGTTTTTGTAAGGTTCCACTCATACTAGATATGTAATATTATAATGGGGTTTCAAGTTGTCTTTTAGATTACCGAACACTTAAGCCGATTCTGATTAGATTGAGTCTTCTGCAACTTAAGAAATGAATTTCTTGTGATATGGTTCACTTAAACTCTAACAAAACTTATAGCTAAAATATCATATTTTAGTTTTAAGTACCAATAAAATAGTCAATCAAAACAATTCTACAATTACTATTATAATTCAAAAGTAACATGTTTAGTTTAGCCGTGTAACACGGTCAATGGCGGAGCCACTTGAGGACCAGGAGAGGCCCGGGCCTATCCTTATTTTCTTCACTTTGTAGCTTTTATTTGTGTGCTTTTGGTTGGATATTCTATACTTATGTGCTTTTGCTCCTAGCTAGCTTTACTATGTTTCTGTAATTGACAAAGTGTGTTTTACAATAGTATTGTTATGAAACTAAAGCCTTATATCAACTAGACTTCTTTTAATTAGTTCACCAATTTGCATGATAGAGTGTTGTTTTATAGTGAATCCATACATATATGGAATATAGGAAGAATTTATCTTGAAAGAAAATTTTCATAGTTGCATTTTTTTAGCAATGATTATTAATTTCTATTCAACTTCAATGTAGGAATTTATTAAAAAGTTCAGTACTTATGATATAATTATTTCAATGTTAATTTTTTTTGTGGCTTTATTTATTTATTTGTCAAACGATAGATTTTATTAAATTAGATGTTAGATTATTAATCACTAACGAGGTTTGAACCCACGCCGTCATGCAAATGTGTTGGATTTGGCATTATGCCTAAACTAAAACAATAATCAAACAAGGATTATGATATCTTGGACACAATATATTTGGATTTGTGTTTCCTAATTGGTTTGGGATTTGGTTTTAGTATAGGATTTAATTTCCTATATTCTAGGGACTTTGTGTAAACCTATTACATCTATTAGTATAAATAGATGGATGTGGGATATAGTTTTGTGTGTGAGAGTTTTGAGAGGCATAAGTTTGTATACTTGAGAACACTTTGTGTTTGTGAGTTCTCTTGTATTTGTTGGTAATCAATAAAGCTTCCGTTGTTAGAGAGGTACACATATATTGGTGGAACTCTGAAATTGTTGTGTTTTGTTTATTGTTTGATTGTTTTTTGGTTTAGTTTACAACAAGTGGTATCAAGGGCTTAGGTTCTTACATGGGTTGTGACTATCAAGCAATGATGAAGATTGGTGATTCCACCCGTGGTGATGATGTTGAAAAAAAGTCTGGCACTAGCGGCAAGACGACGGTTCAGAGTGCTAGGTTTGAAATTAAGAAATTTGATGGAACAAACAACTTTGTTATATGGTAGTGCAAGGTTCGAGATGTCCTGATACAACAAGGTTTGTTTGTTGTGTTAGGAAACATGCTGTTTTCGATATAAAAAAGAAGAAGAAGAAGAAGAATGAGAAAGATTGAATGCTCATGCATGTTCTACAATTCTGCTATGCTTGGGAAAGCAACAGAAATATGGTGGGATGAACATAACTTCTTTGAAGGAATTATGGGCTACATTTGAGACAAAATATATGAAGAAGAGTGCAAAGAATCAAATGCATCTCAAGAGCAAGTTGTATAGGCTCCAGTACAAAGAGGGCTCGAAAATGATTGGCCATCTAGAAGAGTTTAACAAACTTCTAGCTGAACTATCAAATCTTGAAGAGATAATCAAACATTGCCTGAATCCTATGAGCTTTTCATGACTACTTGAATTTATGGCAAGGAGACAATTAAGTATGATGAAATCTCAAGTGTTGTTATGAATCATGAGGTGAGACACATTGATAGGCAAGAAAGGAATAACTCTGAAGCTTTGATTGTGAGAGGGAGATCCAAAAAAAAAAAAGGTTCGTACAAGAAAAATAGTAGGTCTTTTACTAGAAAAGTCTCAAAGAATAGGAAGTTCTTGGATAAAGATGAGCTTTTTGTCATGAAAAAGGACATTGGAAGAATGACTACCCTAAAATCAAAGAAAAGACTAAAAAGAAGAAGGATGACCTATAAGCAAATATGGTTGAAGCCAAAGATGAGGAATTTGTCTATGCCTTAACTGCATTGAGCACTGTGAATTATATGAAAGAGTGGGTGCTCAACACAAGTTGTACCCATCACATGACTTCTTAAAGACATTGATTTTTAAGCTTCAAAGTTATGAATGGAATTGTGTATATGAGAGATGATAACCCATGTACAACTCAAGGAATTGGAAGCATCATGATGGTGTGATTCGAGAATTGCATGGTATAAGGTACTTCCCAAATCTGAAGAAAAATTTGATCTCACTAGGCACTCTTGAGTCACAAGGCTACAAGTTTTACTCTTATAACAACGTGCTCAAAGTTGCTAAAAGAGCACTTGTCATAATGAAAGGGTCTCGGAATGGCTTACTTTATATACTACAAGAAAAGACTTTGGAAAATAGAGTGGCTATGGTAGCTGATGAAGTGCAAAGTGATAAAAGTGACTTGTCTGCATTATGGTACATGAGGTTGGGACATGTAAGAGAAAAAATATTGCAAGGATTGATCAAGCAAGGGTTGATCAAGCAAGGGTGTTTAAAAGGAGCAAAAATTGGAAAGATAGATTTCTGTGAGCACTGCGTTCTTGGCAAACAAACAAAGGTGAAATTTGGCTCCGCTGTTAATCAAACGAAAGGGATTTTAGACTATGTTCACTCTGATGTTTGGGCGTTTACAAAGAATGCTTCTTTAGGTGGAAAAAGATGGTTTGTATTGTGACTACTGTCGCAAATCATGGATATATATGATGAAACGAAAGGATGAAGTTCTTGACATCTTCTTGGAATGGAAGAACATGGTGGAAAACAAGATTGGAAAAAATATTAAGATATTGATAAGTGACAATGAAGGGGATACCTTTGATCATTTCTTCAAAATGTGTAAAAAGGAAGGGATTACTCGGCATTTCAGTGTTAGACATACTTTACAGCAGAATGAGATTGCAGAGAGACTAAATAAGACATTGCTCAAGAAAGTTCATTATATGCTATCTCAAGCTAAACTGCCAAAGAAATTTTGGGCATAAGCTTGAGCTATGCATGTCATGTGCTTAATCGACTACCATCAGCAACATTGGAGGGTAAAACACCCATTGAAGTGTGGTCTGGAGAACCAACTTAGGACTATGATAAGCTACGAATGTTTGGATGCAATGCTTACTTTCATGTGAAGGAAAATAAACTGGATCCACGTGCCAAGAAAGCTGTCTTTATGGGATTCAATAATGACGTGAAAGGTTTCAGACTTAAGTATCCCGAGTTAAACAAGATTATAGTAAGTTGAGATGTGACATTCAATGAAAGTCACATGAAATTGAAGGAAAATGTTCAAATGGTGGAGCTTGAGGAGCAAGTAATTGTGAATTCACAGCCAAGTAAGAAATCTGTGGAAGAAGAAAGACAACGTGATCAACTTGAACATGAAGAGGGTGATCACAAAGAAGAAACACCATCAAAATAACTAAAGATATACGATGATTACATAGCCAAAAGGAAGGGAAAGAGATATATCCTTACTTGCAAGATATAAAGATTGCATGGCTTGCATGGTATATAAATTGCCAGTAATTGAGTATGAAATACCCACTAATTTTGAAGAAGCAATAAATAGTGAAGAAGGGAGTAAATGACATGATACAATGAACGATGAGATGATCTCCCTTCACAAGAATATGACTTGGGAATTGGAAGAGCTACCTAGAGGAAGGAAAGCAATTGGCTACAAATAAGTTTATGCAAAAAAGGATGGACTGGATGACAAGAGCTTGGTAAGATTTAAAGATAGGCTAGTGGCTAAAGGATATGCACATAATGAGGGAATAAATTACAATGAGATTTTTTTGTTCTCCTGTGGTTAAGCACTCATCCATTCAAATATTGCCCTAGTTGCATAATTCAACCTCGAATTGGTACAACTAGACGTTAGACTGCATTCCTTCATGGTAGTTTGGATGAAAAGATTTATATATGACAACCCAGAGGGTATCAAGTGAAGGGCAAAGAAAGATTGGTTTGTAAGCTCAAAAAATCTCTTTAGGGTTTGAAGCAGTCACACATGCAGTGGTATTTAAGATTTGACAAGTTTATGAAGGGTCAAGACTATACAAGAAGTCACTATAATCACTGTATTTATCACAGGAAGTTGAAAGATGGTTCGTTCGTGTACTTGTTAATCTATGTGGACGACATGCTCATAGCCTCAAGCAATATTTCAGAGATAGAAAAGTTGAAGGAGCAAATGAGAAAGGAGTTCGAAACAGGGGCGGAGCCACCAAGGGACTAGGGTAGTCCCAGGCCCATCCTGACTTCAGCCGAGGTGTGAACCTCATGGAAGAAGATGAAGCAAACGACGTCGTTAAGCTGTTAGATTTTAAATTTTTTCGGCTGTTTAATGAAACGATAAGTTTGGCAAGGAAGTTTTTAAAAGAGATGTGCAATTTTAAATGGAAAAAGCAACCCCACTTCTAGTTCGATTCTCTCACCTAACAGTAATATACACCCTATAATTTTCTAAAGTAACCCACCTTCTTTATTTACAGACCTCTCCCCTTTTTCCTTCTTTTTCTACTTCTTTGTATTTTCTTTAGCCTTCCACAACCTACCTCTTACTTGGTTGTCTGGGTTTTTACATTTTTTTTCTTCTTAGGATTGAATTTAAGAGATTTTTTTTCAGTTTTGTGAGGATTACACAAATTGCATATGTCAACATGTTATATATTTGTGAAAGACCCCTTTCTTCTTAGGATTGAATTTAAGAGAATTTTTTCAGTTTTGTGAGGATTACACAAATTGCATATGTCAACATGTTATATATTTGTGAAAGGCCCCTCCTCATTCAGAATCTTGGCTCCGCCACTGGTTCGAAATGAAGGATCTCGGTGAAGCCAAGAAAATATTAGGAATGGAGATCACAAGGGATAGACAAAAATGTTTGGTGTGTTTGTCTCAAAAGCAATATCTTGAGAAGTTGTTACAAAAATTTGGAGTAACAAAAGAGACTAAGATTGTAAGAACTCCATTAGGTGCTCACTTCAAGTTGAGCAGTCAACAACGTCCTAAAACTGATGAAGAAAATATGAAGATGGATGGTGTTCCATATGCTAATTTTGTTGGAGGATTAATGTATGCTATGGTGTGTACTCGTCCTGATATATCACATGTAGCTAGAATTGTTAGTAGATTCATGCATAATCCTAGAAGAGAGCATTGGAATGCTGCTAAGTGGATACTAAGGTATTTACATGAATTGAGGGACAAATGTATTTGTTTTGAAAGATGTGATGTAGGAATTGATAAGTTCTCAGTTGGATATGTGGACTTAGACTTTGCTAGAGACTTAGACAAGAGAAGATTGACGACTGTGTATGTGTATACTATGGCAAATGGTCCTATATGCTGGAGATCAATATTAAAACCAACGGCAGCACTATCAACCACAAAAGCAGAATACATGGCGATGTAGACTCTGGGGTTGTTAGGAGACTTAGGTGTAGAACAACACAAGTTGAATGTATATTGTGATATGGTGGAGCAACGGAAGTTGTTTGATGCCTCGTTATGGATTCCATGCCAATGTGGAGATTGTTGGATTTGGCATTAAATCAACCTGCCTAAACTAAAACAAGAATCAAACAAGGATTAGGATATCTTGGACGCAAGATATTTGGATTTGTGTTTTCTAGTTGGTTTGGGATTTGGTTTTAGTATAGGATTTGGTTTCCTATATTCTAGGGACTTTGTGTAAACCTATGACATCTATTAGTATAAATAGAAGGATGTGGGATAAAGTTTTATGTGTGAGAGTTTTGACAGGCATAAGTTTGTATACTTGAGAACAATTTATGTTTGTGAGTTTTCTTGTATTTGTTGGTAATCAATAAAGCTTCCGTTGTTAGATAGGTACTCCTATATTGGAGGAACTCTGAAATTGTTGTATTTTATTTATTGCTTGATTGTTTTTTGGTTTAGTTTACAACAAAGGGCTCAATATCTGTCCACCACTGTGGTAACGAGCCACTTGCTTATTATTCTCTTTTGGTTATAACTTTTTGGTTCAATACAAAAAATCAAATGAACCTTCAAATTTTCTCCCATTAATTATGTTATTTTTTGTCAAATTTCTTTCATATGGCTTAAAGTCTCTTCCTAGCCTTGATTATCTTACTCTGACACTGAACACAGTGTTGTAAAAAAATAGCTAGTTGCACATGCAATTTGGATTATATGACTTTGTAAAAAATAACTAGTTGCATATGCAAAATGGTAATTGTAGAATTGTTTACTAAACATGTTGACTCAATCCTAACATGTTTTCTGACCAATCAACTTTTTTTCCAACGATCAACCGATCAAATTTTTTAGTGACTTTCAAAAAATACATGTAAAGTGATGAACTTTCTCATTAATTTTTAATTTTATTGTGTGTACATGTGAAGAGAAAATAAACATAATTTAAGATGAAAAAGTTGAACCTATTGCTTTTTTTTATGTCACTGTTAAACAATAACTTGAAAATGCTTTTGGCGACTGGAAATTTTTTCCAGCACCAATGATGATGTTTAACGACAATTTCCGGCACTGACGTCGATGACTTGCGATGGGGGGCTTGTAATGTCTTGGCCAACAAATTGGGCTTAATCTAAATATATAGCTAGAATTGGTTGGACTTGGTAATTTTTCCTTAAAACCTATATTTAACTTGGTATTTAATCCTAATTTACCTCTCATTAAGTTGCTTAGTATTATTATTTAATGATAAATCTATTTATTTGTAGGTGATATTCTACTTTTAAAACCAATCCATGGTTTGATTTTGTCTAAATTATCTCCTTCCAATTTGGACATTCATTTCTATATATAATTTAATAGATGGTCTCTCTAATAATATTTTCTCCCTTATACACTTCATTAAACTCATAAACTAATTAACATCATTTTATCTAATAATAATTATCATCTAAAGTTGTATCATATCCCAAATCAAATCCGTAATCCCTCATTGATTAAAAAACACTAGAATCTTGATCTAAAGTTAATTGAATCTCTCAACAGAAATAAAATATTGTTTTGCCTTTAAGAAAAAGGAACAGAATACTTCAATGGAGCTACTTCCTCTCAATAAGTAACTGCCAGGTGCATGGTAGCAATGGTTATCACGTCGGAAGGCATGACATTGACAGGCCCCATTGCATATAAATCCAAATTGCATACGCAACTAGCTATTTTTTACAACACCGTGATGGAAGCTTACCAAGCACTTCAAACATACTGCATTATTTAATTTAAGTTTAGGCAAGGGGTGATCGTGGCGGCCTGGTGGATAGAGTCTTTCTTTGCAGCTCATTATGCTTCGGTTTTGAATCCTTTATGTTCCACTAATTTGAATTAGTGTAGATTAATTTATCGTTTGTTAAAAAAAAAAAAAAAAAAAAACTTAAGATGAGATTATTTTAGTATCGTAAACAATAGAAATATAGCATATGGTCTTTTGGTTTTGTCCATTTCTCTGAATTAGGGCTATTGGCATTTGAGTTGGCTGTGAAGCCTGACTGGTTTTATTGATACAAGGCCAGGCAAAATCAAGAATTATTTGCTAGCTGGTTTTATAATGCAATGTTCCCAAACCCATACAAGTTTTTGAGTTTAATTTGGTTGACATCTAAAAAATAATATGCATTTTCATACAACACAAATCTTAGTCTCGTGCTGATTCATATCTATGAAGGATATGCTGTCCCAATAAACCTTACAACGCAATGAGTCACTGTGTCATGTGTGTGTGTGTGTGTCTTTGCATGTATACATTTGGTAGTCAATATGGCATGTTGGAGCTTATTCTGATTCTGGTAATTCTAATACAAGGCCAACATACAAAAAGAGCCTTGGTTTTTTCATGAGGTTCCTTATAATTTTGGAAAGTTTTTATACTTTATTTCGTAAATTTTGGTATGTTTATACGATAGTGTATTAAGAATTTATAACTCAGTTAGTTAAGATTATTCTATTGGCTTGGGTTAATGTCAATTATTGTAATTGTAATTTCCTTCTTGTTAGAGATTTCTTTGTAACCTTAGCCAACTATGTTGTTTGTATATATGTTGCCTCCTAGAGAGAAGAATATACACAATACAATTAAGGGTAATGCTAGGGACAGTGGCGGAGCCACATGGAGACCAAGATGGGCACGGGCCTATCTTGAAATATAGTTTATATATTTTATATGTTGGTTTTGTAACTAAAGAACATGCGGCTCGGTGGTTGAAGGGGATTTTGAGATCCTGCACGTCAGGGGGTCGAAACTTGCTGGTGAACTTCCTTCAAGTTCTTTTTCAGCAATTTTTTTTTGGTTAGTTGATATGAAACAAGGTTAATTTATGTTGAAGAAAAATCTCATAATAATAGTATTGAGCCATGATTTAAATTTTGGTTTGAAATTAATGTTAACTTTATTATTAATCTTGTAACAAGTTCTATTTTTATAATATAATTATTTAATACTAAATTTTTCATACATGTTAAAGATCTACTAGTCTTATTTGATTTAAATTTTCCATGCCAATACAAAAAAGAAACCTTTAATTTTCTCTCATTAGTTATGTTGCTATATTTTTTGTCTAATTTTTTTATATGATTTAAAGGCCCCTCCTAGTCTAAATTCCTGGCTCTGCCACTGGCTAGGGAGATGAAATTTGTAGACAAAATTTATAAGCTAAATGACATGGAAGTTGATGATTGAAATATTACTTAAACATTGACAAACGTGCTCATTTTTTTATTAGTGACACATCATTTAGTTTGCAAATTTTGTCTCCAAGTTTTGTCACTCTAACAATACCCTACAATTAAACCCCAAAGATACAATTTTATCTCATTCAACGTGTTATAAAATAAGTGAAGAAACATAGAAAAATATATTATGTGCTCAACTTGTATTATGACATGTGGAATACCTTTGAATACACTAGAAAAAATCTCTCCATTAACTGTACATAGTTTTCTTTAGTCCACTGATCTTCATTGGCACTATAGTTCTCTCCTTAATTTAATCATAAAATCATTCCCCAAATACCGAGGAAACAACAAAACCCTAATGTCCCAACCCAGAGGCCATATATATCCTGGCAATCTGATTGTTTAGCACCTGGGACCCAAAAAGTCACAACAAACTTCACTGATTGGATTTTCTCCGATAATGCTAAAAGACTAATGGCTTAATAATATTGTTAATACAACGGAGGCGTCATTATGCACCATCCCAACTTTGAGGATATGGACTACTTTGTGACCAACTTCAACTTTCTAGTATTCTTTAGTCAAAATTTCGATGAAGAGCATTTTGAGTGAGAGAAAGGTGGGAACTCACACTCATGATGGATTTAATTTTTAATAAAAAAATTCTAAGAAGATCTTTTTAAAAATAAAATTTTATATGAATGATCTGTCACTTTATATTTTTGACATAATTCGTGTTTGTATTATAGAACATTGTTCAAAAAACATAAAGTAACAAAAAATTTCATTTTGAAAGATTTCTTATTATTATTTTTTAAATAACATTTATCATCACCACTGCATGCATAAATTATTTGCTCCACGTGTAAATCACAATTGTTTCCGAATTTTGTAGTTGGACCACCAGCCCACTTACTGGTTGCTAATAAATACGAATACTTCAGGCGTATTAAAAAAATTTAAAGTATTCTATATTCTGCAACACCATATAAAAGTTTTCAGTGCTGTTTACTTTATAAAAAAAATCACATTTTTACATTAAAAAGTTAATCATGTTACTATTTACGTGACCATTTATTTTTTCATTATCATTAAAACTCAAAATTTCAAACATTTTTCATTAGTTTTTCTTACAATTTTTTGTACAATTCGGAAATTATGAGAATATATTCTTTTTTGATTGGATTCTGATAATATATTAGAGTATGGAAGCTGGACGTTCTTGACTATAAGAAAATTTTAATATAGGTTCCAATCCCTATATAGTTTGATGAAAGGACATCGTTACAGAGGAAAGAAATCCCAAGACTATTCCAAACTCAGGCAATATTGATTTGATTCAATATTATCAGCAGTGGATAAAAATCCCAGCAATTAAAGATACAAAATCGCACGGAAAAGTCCTCTTTTCATCGATTTATTGTAAATTAACAAACAACTGCAAAATAACAATCACAAAAGCATAAACGAAGATACATAAATTTCTGGTACAGTAGTACTTGCTGCTAATTATTTCCCCGCTCATAAGAGTGTCCCGCTAGGTGTAGGAGAAGGGAACATCAAATGAAGCCTCTGCTGCTACATACTTCACAGGCTTCTACGTACTTCACCTTCGCCCTAGTCATTGCTTGCAGAACAATTTATGCACAACCTCCTATAGACTACTTGTGACTCTCTGAGTTTCTCCAAATTGAACTGCTCTTGACACCAGGCAACTTCAAAGACGCTAGAGTAATTTCAAGTACTTCTCTGTTGGAATTTTTTAGATCGACGGTCCCGAGGCCCCACTCTAAACTGTCTCAAACTTGTAATTACTACCTACCTAATTCTTGAGGCATGAGATTTATCACAAAAGACTTTGGTATTATTTAGATTATGATAATCCTATTCAAAGTCATTACTTTTCTTTTCCCCCACCGATGTTGAATAGCTAACATTCTCGTTACGAAAGCTACACCTTAACGACCTCACCCACGGCCATTTCACCAATGTGTTGGTTATAGATCCTTGCACGATAAAGGCGAAGAGAAATATCATTGATATCTCTCCGTAAGGGGAAAACCTCTTCCACCTCAAGGTACCATTATTATAAAAGTATCTAGCAGTGTCATTTTAAAAAGCGACAAGAAAAACCCATTCATGTTGGATATTAAGGAAAAATCCGACAGAAACTCATGTAATGGCGGATAGAAGAACCGATAGCATTGCTAGCGTCACGAAAGGACTTTTATTGCCAGTTAGTTTCCTTAATCTGCCAAGAAAAGGAAAAGTGTTTAAAAATAAAAAATACGTCGGATAATAAAAAAGCATATTTGTATCGCTCATAACCGACAACACTAATAATTAATAATATAAAAATATAAAAAGCCTATTCCAGTTTTTTATTAAATAAAATAAATAATTAACGAAATCTAAAAACACAAACCAATATAGCAGAGTTCAAATTTTCAATAAATCATAGAATATAAATTGAAAACCAACTAACAAAGTCCAGCTTTGCAATAAATTATGGATTCTAATACAAAAACCAACTAAGAAAATTAAGACAAGTAAGCGAATTTGCAGAAAACTAGGGATTTTGAAATTAAAAATTTTACTTTTGCAGTAATTTTCAAATCAAAACAAAACACAATAGAAAAAAAAATCATTTATGCATTGACTGTAAATATCAAAATCTAATCTAAAAGGAAAAATAAAGAAAAACAAAAACTCAACTCTCAAATTTACCAGATAAAGGCAAAGAAGGCAAAGAATGGCATTAAACCCAAGTATCAATTTGTGAAGAAACCTAAAACAATCAAATTACCAGTCATTCAATCGAAATTAATCAAACCCAGGTATCGATTTCCATCAATAAAGAGACAAAGATGCATACCTACTCGTTGACGTAATTTTCGAGATCAGAAAGGATGTCAAAGTTGTAAGGATTCTTCTCGAGCAGCTACTCCATTGCAACGCCACATGTTGCTGCTATAGAACCAATAAGGCTTTTATTTAGGGTAGAAAACTAGCGTCGCACAACAACATATATTATTTCCATTGCTTAAAATAGACACCACCATGTGCCCATTGACATCACTCTACCCAATTTCGCGTGCAAAACTAGCGGCAATATTCCTGCCCAAATATTTCACACCAATTCCATCGGATAAAACCGACGCTATCCGATGCAAGTTTGAAAATATTTATAAATAAAAAAAAAAAAGCAAGTCATGTCGGTTATAAGCAATAGTACTACTTTGTTATCCGACATTATCTAAACAGGCTGTCAAAAATGTCTTATCCAACAGTACATTGTGTAAAATAGCCACTAGTCTCCGACACAATAAGCCACTTTTGTAGTAGAGTACGCCTCTTTGTCAATAGTGGGGGCATTTGCATTGAGACTGCTTGTAATTGTGCTGGTGGTATTTCTCTTGCAGAACTTATTGTTGCGCATGGTGGAGAGGAATGGCATTTGCAAGGTGTGGGAATCATTGTTGGTGGAGTCATCTGAGTCGGCACATATCCAGTCGTCCTTGGAAAGCCTCCAGAATTTCCCTGAGGAATTGGACTTTATGCGGACAGTTCCATCAGCGTTGGTAAAGACCTCGTTCCCCACAGATGGATCTTCAATGTCATTGGATTCGAACTGCAGCAGAGGTGGTTGTTGGCCGATCAAGCGGGCACTGAGGTAGTTGCCATTACCGCCTTTGAACGTCACATGCTTGGAAAGTAACTTGACTGGCACCAACGATTCCCAGTCGATGACTATGAACATATCCATAAACTTCTGGCTAGGCGATTCCCCATACGTGTATATGAAACCCCAGCATTTGTCATTCGGATCGTTTTGCACCAATGCTACGCACTTTCCATTGTGGACATGGCGGAATCGTACTATATAATTAGTACTTCTGGCATCATAAACCGGGAGGCCATCGTATGCGTAGATAGGCTCGAACAAGGTACACGAGAACTTGGATTGGTTGTTGGCCGATCAAGCGGGCACTGAGGTAGTTGCCATTACCGCCTTTGAACGTCACATGCTTGGAAAGTAACTTGACTGGCACCAACGATTCCCAGTCGATGACTATGAACATATCCATAAACTTCTGGCTAGGCGATTCCCCATACGTGTATATGAAACCCCAGCATTTGTCATTCGGATCGTTTTGCACCAATGCTACGCACTTTCCATTGTGGACATGGCGGAATCGTACTATATAATTAGTACTTCTGGCATCATAAACCGGGAGGCCATCGTATGCGTAGATAGGCTCGAACAAGGTACACGAGAACTTGGATTTGTCTTCGTCTGGTTCATCAGCACCAACAACAATATGAGTATAACCACAGTGAGATTACACCCCCCTCACAGGGACTTGCACTTGACCACTTCGTCAGGGAGTTTTATTACAAAATATCTTGGTATTAGTTAGAGTAGGGTAATCATATTTAAAGTCACTATTTTTGTACTTCCTCCACCGATGTGGGATAGCTAACACTAATGTGTGCTAATCCCTCATTCCCATTGCTCTTTGCCTTCTCTGCTTCTAATTTTGTGTATTCGCTCCAAGTTTCCTCTCCTGTGAAATTAACGTACCTTGCAGTTGGCATGATTTTATTCAGATTCTCATCTACATCAACAATATTGAATCGTAAATATTTGTTATTATGGTTCGACTTGAGCACCACAAACCTCGGCAATGTTGACATTTTAATTCTCGTAAATATTTGTTCCATTGGTGCTCAAGTCGATCTCAATCTCCCACAACTCATGTTAACTTAAGCAATCTCCAGAAAACTTGGATACGTTTTATGTTATTCTATAAATTAAAACCAATGAAACAATCTCATGTCCCTCGTGACATAATTAATCGTCATGACATCACGGCATCTCATTTTCAAACATTGTATTGGGAGAAAGGATCGTAGAGGTCTTAGGAGAATAATGGTGCATGGTGCTTCCTTACGATGGGTTTTGGAGTTAACTTTGAAGATGTCGGGTTATTGGTGTTGCTACGATGGAGGTGATGCAAGTTTTATGTTATAATTCAATCATGTGCGGTATTCTTTTTTTTTTTTTTTACGTTCGAAGTTTTGTTCCAAGTGGTTTTTTACGGGAAGACCTTTTACCGAGGTTCACGTCACTAGTGTACACAATCTAGCTTGATGTCTTCTTTCTTAGAAGATTTTGTATTTTATAGTTAGTAGTGTTGATGTTTGTGAGACTTTATTTTGTTTTATGAAGTTCCATAAATCATTTAATTCAACAACAAAATAAAAATTAATGGATATAAAATGGACCTGCAAACGGGTTGGGTTTATCGGGTTTGGGTCAGGTTGAATCCGACCCGTTAAGCTAACGGGTCATCTGAACCCAACCCATTAAGTTAACGGATCACCCGAACCCGATCCGTTAACGGGTCACCCGTTTAACCCGTTAACAATTTTTTTTTTTTTTTTTTGCACAGAGTTTATTTTTTGTTGTTAAGATTTTATTGAAATTACTAAAACATCTTCAACTAACGGGTGTTAACGGATCTAACGGCACGATCCCATTGACAAAAAAAAAAGGACAAGACCAAAGCTATTAATAAAGAATAAGAAATGATAAACACGCAAGCTATTTTTAACCTCTCACACACTGTTATTTAATTCTGTTTATTGTTTTCATTTGATGTGCTCAATCTGATGGTTAGAAATAAAGTGAGGTTTGAAAAAAATTAAAAAAAAAGCGTTAAAAATCACATCCAATAAAGAATATATACAAAAGTGGTCTATAGACATGAAATTACAAACTTTGTTTCTATTCTGGTAGTATTCCCAGTTTGTATTTGAAAAAATTCCACACTTCATATATCTAATCTACAGTGCTGTCTCTATCCTACTGTTGCAAGTCTTGATACTTTCTTATGCATCTAATGAAGCTGATAACATACCCCTACGTTTGTCGAAAAAGACCTCCAGTTGCTTCTTCCATTGTGTTGCCCTTTTCCTAGTTTCTTTTCATATTTAAGAGATTACTACGGCGAACATGCTTCACATTCTTTGTGTTCTGATGTAGATGCATGAATTTGGGCCACCGAATCTGAAATAGAGCAGCGGGAGAAAACTCATGAACTATCACGCGCAGTGGGGAAGATAAGTCCTCCTTTTGGATGCCCTACTGATGTGGGCCAGTGGCACATAACCATTTCAGCACATTTGGACCCAAGACCTGATGAAAAGAAAAATGACTTGCAATGTTAACCTTTGTCACAGATTTTATATATATATTTATTTATATATATACGTTATTAGATACAAAATACACACACAGAGGGGGCACAGAAAGAGTGGGAAAGATAGAGACCGAAGTAAATGTGTTTGTAGATACTAAGATTGTACGGATGTCTGTAACTCTGCCAAGATTTCCCAGCCAACCATGCTGCCTGTATTCCTTCATAATACTGGTAAGAGATCCACGTTAGCTCTGTATCAATTATTCACAGAAGTAAAAAATAGCTCCAGTCCCGATTACGAAATGTCACAGTTTCTCTATAGTTGTGATATTATGGCTGATGAGGTAGATATGCCATCCTAAAAGAGTCCCAAGCATTGCGCTCAAGGAAGCCATCACTAGTCCGGACATAACCTGAAAAACCAGTAAAGATGATTGATGAGGAAACAAAGGTTTTTAAGTTCAGATCTTTCAATTGCAATAGAACTTCAGTAAAAATTCAACCAATATGAAAAATAAATCCTTAACTTTCTAAAGCTCAGGTTGTTAAAAAGATGAAAATCTGTTGTAAATGATACTCTCCCGGGATAATTAATTGCCAATTAACCTTCTCAGTAGCAATAGTTGTAATCTATCCTAAGTTCCAAATTCAATTAAAAACTTATTTTGATATAATGTACTTTATGGTTCGTTGCTTTAACATTCATAACTGATCGATTACATCATTGGCCTAACGCAAGTTATTTTTTGATGCGTGGTATCAATTACTAAAACGAAATCATTTATATGACTGTTACAATAAGTACTAGTTCTCCAAATTTCTGTGCACTGTACCAATGCTTCACACTGTTGAAATTTGAGCCATCAAACATCCGTTGTAGTAGAAAGCACTATATCTGCATCTAACTCATCAAATGTGCATACACACAGAAGAGGCTTAACTAGGTTTTTGATCTTGTTAGGAATTTAGCTCGTCAAAATTAGTGTCCTATTTTGTTTAAGAATGGCTTTTTTTATGTATTGTGTAAGAATGTATTAGAGAAACTAAAGGTACATGTATTCTTGTCCTACAAGAATTAGGAAAGAATTAAGGGGGGTGTATTCAATTGAGAATTTGAGAGATTTTGATGGATTTATAAATTCATGAATTTTTATGGAGTCTAATTCATTTTAACGAAAAACCACATTTTAACACTAAAAAATCAAACTTGGTACTATTCATTTTACCCTTTATTTTGTCCTTATTGTTAAAACTCAAAATTTTCAAGCTCTTTTTATTAGTTTTCCTTAAATAAAAAGCATCAATTGGAGAAAGTATTATTGCTTATTTTACTGTTGAATGCCTACTTGATATTTTTGTCATTTCCTTTAGATATGTTTTTTTTACAATGCAGTGAGTCGCTGATTCGCTGTCAAGGGCGGGAAGCAAAATTTTTTCAATAGGTGGGCTAGCTAAAGTTATACTTGTCAACTAGTGAATCTCCTCTTAAATTTTTTATTTATTTTGAAGACAAATCAATGAAACGATTCTTGCTAAGATTTTTCTCTTTAATCTGGGAAAAACAATATATCCAACAAAGAAAGGTCTTGAAAATCAGGTATTACGCTCCGGAGAGAAATTATAGAGTTGTACGGTATTATCACTTCATTTATGACCAAAGTTTCTACGTCTAATTACTATATCGATTTATCAATAACCAAAGGGTGATGAAGTCTCTTTGTTATCTACCACTTTTTCAGAAATATTACAAAGAATTGGACTTTGTAAATTAATATCTACCGAGCTATGTTTAAAACAAGTTAAAATTGTAGGGTTAATTTGATTTCTTTTTCTTTCCAAACCACCCCCCCCCCCCTAGACTAGGACTACAAGTCTACAACCCACCACAGCCCTTTACTTGGCTCCGCCAGTGAATGCTGTGTCATGTGTATATGTCTTGTGTACACATTTGGTAGTAAATATGGCATGCTAGAGCTTATTCATATTTCTGGTAATTCTGATACAATGCCAACAGATAAAAGGAGAGACTTGGGTTTTTCCATTGGGTTTCTCATAATTTTGGAAAGTTTCCACTTTTTATTTCGTAAACTTTGGTAATAAAAAGGTGTTTTAAGGATTTCAAGATTAGTTGTATGTGGTCCAATATCTTAGCTAGTGGATAGAGATGTTGGATTTTCACATATGCGTCATGAGTTCGAGACTCCCCCTCTCCTGAATTATGATAATAGTTTCGAATCCTCTCAATTTCCATAATAATAATAAAATAAAATAAAAACTTGTAATTATTGGTGTGAGTTAATGGTCAACTATAGT
The DNA here is from genome assembly GCA_963580275.1 of Crataegus laevigata. NCBI lineage: Eukaryota > Viridiplantae > Streptophyta > Magnoliopsida > Rosales > Rosaceae > Crataegus > Crataegus laevigata. The sequence continues at coordinate 10,616,197 of OY756951.1, forward strand.
AATAATTATAATTTCTTAATAGTTGGAAGTTCCTTGTTGTCAGGGATTTATTGGAAACCTTAGTGATCAATTATGTAATGTATATATATTGGAGTAGGGTTTTCTCCATTCCTATGAAGTATGATTCTCTCTCCTCTTGTTCTCATCTCCTTCTATCTCCTCCTCTCCCAGATTATTTTTTGTTAACACAAAACTAGGAGAGAAGATAATCCTACTCCATATATATTGCCTCCTAAAGAAAAGAATATACACAATACAATTAAACGCCAAAGATACAAATTTATCTCATTCAACTTTGTGTTCGATGTCCCAATTTTGAATTTTTCCTCCAATACCATAAGATGAATGAGCTTTCTTATATATTTTTAGGGTAAATGACAAAAAATTAATCAACTATTGGTGTCACGATACTTTCATACCTGATCTTTTAAAAGTGACAATGTCATAACTCATCTTACGAATTTGTGACAATGTCATACCTTCCGTTACTTGGCCGTGAATTTTTTTAGTTAAATGCTGACGTGGCTTGATTCGGGACCCATTTTTTATTAAAAAATTATTATTAAAAACTAAACAAAATTATTTAATATTTTGTTAAATATTAAAATAATAAAAAAAGTAAATAAAAAAAAACCTTATGTTAGCCGTCCCCATCCTCTCTCTCTCTCTCTCTCTTCCCATCTTCATGCAGAAAGAAGAAGAAAAAGGAAGATGAAGAAGAAGGGAAAAAAATGAAGCCCCCCCCCCCCCCCCCAAAAAAAACCCACCCAACCCACAAAACAACAAACCCAGAGAAGAAGAAGAAGAAAGAAAAAGAAAAAGAAAAAAAGAAAAGAGACCCAATCGTCCTTTCCTCCCCCCCAACACAAAAAACCCACCCACCCAACCTGCAAGAAGAAGAAGAAAAGAGAGGAGAAAAAAAGAAGATGGAAGCCTAGTTTGTCCGCGACCCCCCCCCCCCCCCCCCCGGCCGCCCAATCTTTAGAAGAAGAAGAAAAGAGAAGAAAGAAAGAAAAAAAGATGGAAACCCAGGTTCTCATCCGTCCCCCCCCCCAACCCTCTTCCTTCCCCACCCATTCCTCACATTTTCTCCGTGCCTAGGTTCTCAACCTTCGGATCTGGTTTTTTTTTTTTGGGTTGCAGGTAGTGGGTGCGAAGGTGAGGAGGTTGGGTACGGAGAGTGGGGAGAGGATAAGAGGAGGTGGGGGTGGGGAGGGGGAAGACAAATTGGTTTTTTTTCTTTCTTTCTCTCGATTTTTCTGAGTTGCAGTTGCAAGAAGGGAGAAGAAAAGATGAAGATGGGGAGAAGAGAGAGCAGGGGACGAACTATGTGCTTTTTTTTAAAAAACTTTTTATTATTATTTTAATATTTTAAAAAATATTAAATGATTTTTTTAAATAATTTTTTTAATAGAAAATGAGCCCTAGATCAAGCCACGTCACCGTTTAACTGAGAAATTGACGCTAAACTAACGGAAGGTATGACATTGTCACAAATTCGTAAGATGAGGTATGACATTGTCACTTTTAAAAAATCAGGTATGAAAGTGTCTTGACACCAATAGTTGAGATAGTTTTTTGTAATTTACTAATTTTTTTTATTATATATACAGTTATGAATTAGTAAGAAAAATTATACATATATTAAAACCCAACACAAAAATACTGTTCATTAATAGTAAACGGACTAAAGTACCCTATAATTCCTATGTTATCAGCATTTTCCCCTCCCCGCCCATGTGTTATCATCGCTTCACCTTCTGCTTTGATAAAGCACTATTCGCCTATTGTGTACGCGTCGGCCATCTTGGAAAGGGAAAAGGGATGAAAAGACTCTTCGATCTCCAGTCGCTTCCAGAAAGCACGATCACTAGAAATCTCTATCCCACAAACCCTTCGTTCTCTGTTTGCCATTATCGTCCAACTTAGATTTAGCTACCTTTCCTTTCGTCAACTCCCTCCACTTTACGTTTCTGCATATTTTTCTCTCCAAAACTTCAAATTCTTGGCCAAATAGAACATCGAACTCCCTGTGGTCACCAACTCCAGTTCGAGGTCGAGAAGCACTCAGTTAACAACGTCCCCAACGCCAAGATTTCGTAAGGTCTCAATATCGAAGAAGATTTCGTATGCTCTTTGTCAATGATGATGACCCGACATGAATACTGTCCCGATTTGAAGAAAATTCTTCAAGCGACTTTGATTTCACGGTGAGTCCTCTCGCCATCTCTCTAGAATTTTGTTTGCGATTCTCTCTCTCTCGTTATGGTCTAGAATGCTGAAGTAACTAATTTTACAGCATACATGTTAGCATTTAACCAGCCAAAAATATTATAATATATTAATATAGTTTGCCAATTAATTTATGGGAACTTTAACGAAAAGTTCCCGGTACTGTCCACTTTAACGAAAAACCACATTTTTACACTAAAAAGTCAATCTTAGTACTATTCATTTTACCTTTTATTTTGTCCTTATCGTTAAAACTCAAAGTTTTCAAGCCCTTTTCATTAGCTTTCCTTTAATTTATCTCTCTTCAAAATCATATTTCGATCAGTTTTATCTGATGATTAGTTAGTTATAGTTTATGCACTTTTTAACTGCAGAGGATATGTATAACACAATACACTAATGATATTGATCTTTTTTTCCCTAAGACCATCTCCAACCCTTGGGCTAAAAGCCAAATTTTTTAGCCCTAAAAATTTAGCTTTTAGCCCAGAAACAGTTTTTTTGCTCCAACCCTTTCTAGCCTAAAATTTTAGCCCGGAATTATTAAAGAATAAACTTAGGCTATTTTTTTCTTAAATTAAATTTAAAAAAATAAAAATAAATATGTAGACTATCGTAAATTAATTTTATGAACATTTTAATCAAAAAAAATTTAAATTTCGATAAATATTTTCATTCAGTTTGGTGGAGCCCACACCGATTTCTGGGCTAAATTCTGGGGGGGAATCTGGCCTTGGTTTAGCATTTAGTATTTAGCCCGAATTTTCCCCTTGGGTTGGAGTGAGCTCGGGGGGAAATTTTGGGGGGTAATTTGGCTTTTAGCCTAGGGTTGGAGATGGTCTAATGAAAGATAAAAGTCATGACTGGTGTGAATATTGGTGAAAGTGATCAGAGGGATGTACAATAAAGGCACAAAACCGTTTGGTACGCAGGCGGGACGGGACGGAACGGAATGGAATGGGACAGGATGGAACGGAACGGGACGGAACAGAGAGGGAGTAAAGATGCTCTCAAATGAAAACGAGGAGGAAGAAGAAGGAGATGGAGAGGTTATAATTTTGTGTTCCACGGATGTGGAACGAGTCGTTCCAGGGGGTGAGACGGAACGAAAATTTACCAAAAACTTGTTCCGTGGAACGGCTCGTTTCACATGTTTTAGGCGCACCAAACGTGGGACTGAACGCCTTGTCCCGTTCCGTTCCGTCCCGTCCCACGTACCAAACGGTACCTCATTGTTGTTGTGCCCAATGATGTGTTTGTGTCCATTAATTTTTACATTGGGCACATTACGTGGTGCCCATTATTGAATGGGCACTTTCCAACCTATTGGTATTCAAGGAGACACAAACATCTCATTTGTGTCCTTAGATTTGTACCCGAGGGTCATTTTTCTTGTAGCGTAATGTGTACTAGTCCCTCATTCCCATTACTCTTTGCCTTCTCCGCCTCAAATTTTGTGTATTCGCTCCATGCTTCCTCTCTTGTGAAATTAATATACCTCGCAAATATTTGTTATTGTAGTTCGACTTGAGCACCACAAACCTGGGCAATGTTGACATTTTAATTCTCTCTCCTCGCGAGGTTTCTGCTTCCCAAGTCGATCTGGATTTCCAACAACTCAGGTTAACTTAAGCACTTCTCCGGAAAACTTGGCTATATTTCATCAACCATCTTATGTTCCACATAATTAATCGTCACGACATCACGGCGTCTCATTTGCAGACACCATATTTGGAGAAGGATCGAAGAGGTCTTAGGAGAATAATGGTGGTGTTAGTAATACTGCAAATAAATCTTGAAAAAACACTTAAAATGTTTCTACATAACTGATGCTTCTTTCAAGAAACACTTTTAAAACCTGAAAACATTTCTGAAAATATTTTTAATTATTTTAAAAAAACTTTCAAACGAGCCTAACGTTTCTAAAAAAAAAAAAAAACGTTAAGATTTGATTATTTAATATTTTAAACGATAGAAATAGATTATGGCCTTCTGGATTTGTCCATTTCTCGGCATTGGGAGTATTGGCATTTGACTTGGCTCTTTCTTTGATAATTTTTTCGTATTTTCTTTTGTTTTAATTAAGGATAAAAATAACTTTATGCAGTTTGTGGTCCCATGATGTTGTTTTAGGTTTTGGGCAGAGATTCACCCACTCTCCCACAATTCCGGTTTTTGGTGGTTGTTTAAAATGGAAGACTCCGGATTCTATTTGTATGGATCTTAGAGATCTTCACCATAAATTATATTAAATAATTGTATTTAAAATTAAACATGAACATTATCTGATAAAAATTGATTATATGATGAACAATAGACGCATCAAATTTAAAGATCCCTGGATTCCCAACAAGTAGATTCGAAGGGAATCCCCTTCCGTTTAAAGTGGTCCTATTTGTCTCGATTTCAGTATGTAGATTTGGTAAGTTTAACTAAGTTTTGTATTATTTAGTTTACTATCTATTTGGCAGTAAATAACCAAAGTCACAAGAAACTTCACTGATTGGCTTTTCTTCTTTATTGGCACTATAGTTGTCTCCTTAACTTAATCATAAATTCAATCCCCAAAGTCACAAGAAACTTCACTGATTGGCATTTTCTTCTTGATGCATGATAATGCTAGAAGACCAAAGGCTTAATAATAAATAAATAATACAACAGAGGCATCAGTATGGGAGAGATTTGCTAGAAGACTAAAGGCTTAATAATAAATAAATAATACAACAAAGGCATCAGTATGGGAGAGATTTTTCAGTGTATCGAGAACTTGTATGTGTTTAGTAGAACTTGTATGACTGTGTGACTAGATTGTTAGTTGTCATGAAAATATATGGTATGTGTATTTATAGTATAAATCAAGTAGGTCAATATGTAATAATGCAACTGCACCATGTAGCAGTGGTACATCGATAGTCTTACTTCGTATCTCTGCAATAGGGACCATATGCATTTTAGGAGTTATCAAGCTTGTTATATTCTCAATGGGTGATTATTGCCTACACGATTATATTATACCTATGGTTTTAGTTGGTATATCTACGATGGGCGACCATACGCATTCTAGGAGTGATCATGCTTACTATATTCGTGATGTGTGATCACTACCCAGTACTATAGGATTTGGTCTTGCTTGGTATATTCATGATGGGGGACTAGATGTATTATAGGGGTGATCATGCTTAGTATATCCATAATAGGTGATCACTGCCTACATTATTAGACTACGCCTATGGTTCTGCTTGGTATATCGACAATTGGGAGATCATACGCTTTTTAAGAGTGATCATGCTTGGTATATCCGCGATGAGGAAGCAAAAGTTGTACATGGGATCATGCTTGGTATATTCGCGATAGGTGATCACTGCCTACATTATTAAACTATGCTTATGGTTTTTCTTGGTATATCCGTGGCGGGGTACCATACGCATTGTACGAGTGATCATGCTTGGTATATTTGCGATGGGTGATAACTAGTATTACAGGATAGGAACGGCATGCTTAATTAATCCGCAATAGATGACATTGCCTATCTAGTGTTGTAAGGAGTGGTCGTGCTTGGTATATCCATGATGGGCGACTGCTTCCTAGTTGGATTCCGTTGAGTGGTCTGGAATCCCAACTCTTGTTCTGTTTTGCTGAGTTAGTCTGAAACCCTAGATTCTTGTGAATAGAAATTACTGAGGAGAGACACTTGTGTTTGCAATGTTATTGCTTGGAATACAGGTATGGAAATTGAGAGATTTCCTTTATTAAATTTTGTGAACTGATACTTAATCATATTGGTTGATTAACATAGTTATATTATGCATCCTTGAGTCATTGATCGGTTATTTTATGTGATTGTGGAATTTTGTTAGAAAGCACTGTGATTGATGAAATGACAATTAATTTTGATTATTTCTTGATCGTTAAGTAACCTAGAATTTAGTGACTCATGCTTGTTGAGTTTCATTGAGCAATTCTGGAACTCTAAGTCCTTGTTGGTTAATGTCTTGAGAATTTTAGAACTTAAAAGAACAGTGAACCACGAATGACTTAATCCTTACTTCGGGTATGTAGGCAGTTTAAAAAAAAGATTAGATGCAGTCATGAAATAAAAGAAAAATTACTCTTAATCCCTACTTCGGGTATGTAGGTAGTCTAAAAAAAATAGATCAGTCATGAAATAAAATAAAAATTACTGCGTGGTTGAACATTTGATTGTGTTTTAGTCGTGTCTCGAAGACAAGACATGATAGATGAACGTGTATGTGGTGACGTCGCATGTCAATCTTGGACATATCTCGAGATCTGGTTGTGACAATTATTAATTAAAGAAGTTGTGGCTTCTTTATGCAAAGAACTCACAACTAGACTAGGCAAAAGTTCTATCGAACTAGTAAAAATCTTATGTATTTCTAGTTATTCTCTAATTCGCTAAGTGTAGTCTATTGCTAGATACATCAAAGAGCAAAATCCATAGGAGAGTCAGAATTATAACAATTGTTATTGAAAGCTTGGTTCAAGGTGTTTTCCGATGTCAAAAGGAAAGGAGTCTTGCAGACCTAGAAAGCTTAAGGCCTGCTTTAAAACCTTTTGACGACAAGGATGACTTCACGAATGGACAAAGGATGATAAAGAACATACTGACACAATAGGAATTAGATGATGCACTTCTTGGTGAGAAGCCTATGACCATAATAGAAGTGACATGATCAATTAGCTTAAACTAAAATCATGATCAGCTAGCTTTTAATCTAATAATATTTATCATTCTGCTACTTAGTATTATGGTCTAGTGGTATTCCTCTTAATTTGTAAGTGAGGGGTCTTAGGTTTAATTCTCGCCAAAAACGAATTTAAACTAAATTATTACTAGTCTACTATGAGACTTAGCCCACACCCTTACTTTTTTAATGGTGATAATATTGTTTGTTAAAAAAAATTATCATCCTAACATTGGATTAGGGGTGGTTTGGTATGGGATCACAAACCAAAAATGGGGTCCCGAATTCCAAATCGAAAATTTTTGGGACGGGAATTTGAAGACTAATCCCAAATCAAAATTTTGGTATTCCCAATTTTTGGGATTCTCAAATTGTTTTTGGTATTTTGGGATGGATTGAGATTGGATTTTCAAGTTGAAATTTGAGATTTGGGGGGTATAAGCTAAAATTTGGGCTTTTGGTCTAAATTTTTTTTTCTCAATTTCATATCAATTGAAATTTCAACTTTTTACCTCATAATTTCATACCAATTAAAATACATCTTCATTCATACCAAGTCAAATTGACATTCCAAAATTTCAAACTACTTAATTTCATACTTCTATTTCCAATATAATCTACTATCAAACTACTTAAATTAAACATTCAACATGCATGCAACCAAACTAAATATATATATATTTTTTTTCGGTTAAGTTTGGTATTCCCGAACTATTGAATATGTAATTCCGATTCTTGCATTAAAAAGTTCAGAATCGTTTCAGTATAGATCCAAAAATTTTAAGTATTATCAGTTTGAAATTTTTTCATTATGAAATCAAGATTTTATTGGTTTGGTTTGGGATTTTTGAAAAACATTTGCAGCCCTACGTTGGATCTTATCCTAAATCAAATTCGTGATTCCTCACTAATTAATGAACACTAGAGTCAAGGGGTGGGCGCGGTTCGGTTTGGTGCGGTTTTGAGTGAAACCAAAACCAAAATCGCAAGTTTTTGCGGTTTGGTTCGGTGCGGTTTCAAACGGTTTCGATTTGATTTTTAAGAAAAAAATGTACAATTTGAAATTTAACATGTTAATAAGCATTTCCCAATAATAATAGGAAAAAGACATTTGTTATGTAAACAATTAGCATGTTGCATGCAGTTGTGATGTTAAAACATGTTTGCGCAACAAAAGGGTGTCCCTTACAATGTTTTTCATAAAACAAGTTGAATAAATTTGAATTCATTAAACGTGAGCAAAACTTTCATACTAGAATATGTGATATCATGCTTCAAATGAGTGGACTTCATTAGATCATTGTTCGACACTTGATAACAAGATTAGTTCAACCTTGTATATATATGTGTGTGTGATGGTATAAAATAACAAAGGTCCTTCAAATTAATAAACGTGTTGATGCACAAAATCAGTGAGGACTTTGGTACAACAGAAAGTGTCAGGTGTGTGACCTTCGCTAGATTGCTTCGGTCACTAGTGCAAATGAGTATGTAAAGATATAGAGGCAGGGAAGCAAACACTAGATGTACATGGTTTACCCAGATTGGCTACGTCCACAGAGTAGAGGAGTTCTCATTAATTGTGAAGGGTTCACACAAGTACATAGGTTTAAGCTCTCGTTTTGTGAGTTATAGTGAATGATTTAGTACAAATGACATTAAGGATTCATTGTGGGAGAATGATCCTTATTTATAGAAGAGAGTTTCTAGCTTTGTTCTGACATTGACATGTGTCATGTTATGATTGGCCTCTGATGTTGACACGTGTCGTACTGTGATTGGCCTTTGACGTTGACATGTGTCGCGTTATGATTGGCCTCCTGATTAGAGGGAAACTCTTGTGGGTCCTTGATGGTATAATGTTGACCGGTGCTTAGTAGTTTCGGGGTTGGTCAAGTATGGTATAAACAGTGCTCCCCTAAGTTCCCGAATGAGGGAAGCTTCTCGGTTGGGGACTTGCAAGATCCAAGCTACTGAGTAATCACGAAACTTCTAAGTGCCAAAGTGTGGTATCATCTTCAGTTGCCTCTGTCCCATAGGTAGGAGTGGTATCTTGAATATATGTTGACGCATAAAGTAATGTATCATTTTCACTTGAAGCTTACTTGTAGTTTCAGGCTTGGTTAAGTGCGATACAAACTATATAGTGGGAGTCCCCCAAGTCTCTGACTGAGAAGATCTGCCGAAGGAGATGACAGACAAGGTAAGCAATCAGAGTCTCAAGCAAGCAGTCGCAGATCGAAGGTTTGACTTCGGACTCCGGCTGCTCGTTCTCTTTCTCATTGTCTTGCAGGTTGCATGAAGGATAAGGAGAAGCAAAGGGAGAATAGATGATATGAGATACTTTTTCTTTTTAAGAGGTACCGGATAAATCGGTACATGCTTTGTTGTACTTGTTGACGTTCCACAGGTTGCATGAAGGATAATAAACAATGGCGAGGCCCCAAAAATATTTGTAGATGCCGAAATGCAGAATGGTTTCTTATAATCCATGTCAAAAAATTTGAAAACAAGATACAAATCTAAATTTTAATCTAAAAGTATTTAAATTTAAATAAAGTAACACATTTAAGTTTTCAAACTATTTTCATTAGTTTTTTTTAAAAGAAAAATAAAGAAAAGAATTTAAAAAAAAAGAAAAATATACGATCGGTACTTAGATAGCGATTTATTCAGTGTAGAGTTGCTAGTAGGATAGCGACTAATCCGCTACCAAGTCGCTATATTTCTAGCGACTATATTATAATTCATATTCATGTTAATTTTTCATTTATTTTTTTAATATTTTTATATTTGTTAATTTTTCTTTTATTTCTCTTATCATAACAACAAACTATCATATTCATGTTCTTTAAAATATGTTTTTTCTATAGAAATTATATTTTAATTCATATTTAAACACTTGAAATCAACGATTTAAAATCTAAATTTAAAGATTTTTTTTATTTTTCAAGTTTAAAAATCAATAAAAAATTATTCCGAGACCTAATAAATGGTAGGATCACATCCAAAGGTTTTGCAAGATCTTAACTTTAACGCAAAATATTTTCTAAAGCTAAAAACACACAAAAACTGTGAGTTACCCACAATTTTCTAATCGATTTTGAGAATTTTTACAACATTCCTTATAAGCTAAAGTTGGAGTCATTCTACTCGCATCAACCGTTTTCTAAAGTTAATTTAAGATATTTCCAAGATTTCGCATACATGCACATCTCTTTGGGGGCTCCACTATTAGCATTCATTATTTTTTTTCTATTTTCAACTTTAAAAATTAATGAAAAATAGCTTCGGGACCTAATAAAGGAAAAATCACATCCAAATGTCTTGTAACATTTTCGTTAATTCCCACATAAGATATTTCCTAAAACTAAAAATTATAATTTTTTCACAAAAACTGTAAGTTATAACTCACGTTTTCCAATTGATTTTAAGAACTTTTACAAGATTCATTATAAGCCAAAATTTGAGTCGTTTTAGTCACACCACATGTTTTCTAAAATTAATTTAGGACATCCCAAATATTTTTCAACACCTACAAATTTCTTTGGTGGCTTCACTATTAGTTTATACTATTTTTCTAACTCATAGTAACAACAAAAAATTTTCCCAGCATGACCAAAATGATTGATGATGCATAAACTCAGAGACTACTTCTATCGATTTCAAATTTGAAGGACTAAATTAAGGAGTTATGCTAGAAAGTGGCCCTCTACCACAGTGGTGGAGAGGAGTTTTGCCCTTACACTACGACAGGGGTTCGAACCATGTCGGCTCCCTAATCTAACATCTAATTAAAAAAAATCTATTGTTTGAAGAAGAAAAAAAAAAGTAAGGAGTTATGTCAATCTCAAAATCCGTTTTGGCCCCTTTTTAACATGGATGGAGGATTTCAAATTCGTTGTTACTATCTTTTAGGGTTTTATTAAATTTTATGAATTTTTTTTGTTGGTATATTTGAACGTGTCTTTAAAATGATTAAAATTGTTTTAATATAATAAAATAAAAAGTGTTTATGACAACATTTTGACAAAAAAAAGGACTTTATGGAGAGGTCTATGAGCAAAATGCAACTCTTACTACCTATTTGTACTATAATTTGTACCACTAATAAAGATGAGACTTACGTGCGTTGGCGAGCCCTACCTCTATTAGAGATATAGTACAAATATATGGTAAATGTAGCATTACTCGTCTATGAGTGTTTTCAACGGAATACAATTCTCTGGCATCCTATTCGTAGTGTGGTTTAGTCCATACTAAGTGTATGGATTCTAACAAACGACCAATTAAAACATGAAATCTAATATAGACATTTAATTAAATGTTTATTAATATTTACGGTGCGGTTCGGTTTCGGTGTGGTTTTCAAAACTAAACTGTTTTTTATGTTGCGGTTCGGTTTCGAAACCAAAACCGTTTCAAAACCACAAAACCAAACCGTTCGATGTGGTTCGATTTGGTTCAATTTGGTTCGTGTTTTGGTTTCGGTTTTTGGTTCTAAGTGCCCACCCCTACTAGAATCTTGATCTAAAGTTGATTGAATCTCTCAATAGAAATAAAAAAAATTGTTTTACTTAATCAAGCCACTTCCTCCAATAAGTAACCGCCAGTTGCACGGTAGCAACGGTTATCGAGCCACGTTCGGACGCATGACATTGACAGTAGGGGTGGGTTCAAAAAACCCAAAACCGAAAAAAACCGAAAACCAAACCGAACCGAAACCGAAAAAACCGAACCGAACGAAAAAACCGAACCGAATTGAAAAAACCGAACCGAACCGAATTCTTTTGGTTCGGTTCAGTTTTAGAGGTCTAGAAACCGAACCAAACCGAACCGAACCGAATTAATTAAATTAATATTTTTTAAATTTTATTTATTTAATTATTTGTTTTGGGTATTATTTTTTAAACCAAATTTGTAAGTCCAATGTGTTGCCAAATACTTACTACCATTTTCTCATTTTTCTCACACTCCAATTTTACTTCTAATTTTTTATGGTTTGTTTGCTTCATCATTAAACAAGTTGCTTTCTATTTGTCTCTTGATCAATGTTCTTCTTTGTTTGTGTTTTTATTGTTTGAATTGAAATTATGAGTGATTTATAAATGACTGAAACTTTTATTGCATTCTCTTAGAAAACTAAACATACTATTGGATTTGATGGTTATTTGTGATTTGAGTTTTACTACTTTGTTTGCCCTTTATTAATAATAATGTAATGTTTGAGTGATCTATTATGCTCAAAAGTTTTAGAACTTTCCTTAATATTTTCTAAGGAACCAAACAAGGATTAAACCTATGTATACTTTGTTTGCTTGCTTGATGTGAAAAAAAAAAATATATCCAAAACAAATAATTAAATAAATAATAATAAGAAAAAGAGAATTTAAAATATCATTACTTTTTAAACCCAATTTCTCAAGAACAAAACAAGAATTAACCCTATGTATACTTTTTTTTTTAAACCCAACCATGATGTGAAAAAAAACCGAAACCGAACCGAAACCGAACCGGAAAAAACCGAACCGAAAAAAAACCGAACCGAAAAAAACCGAAAAAAAAATGAGCCGAACCGATTTAAACCGAACCCACCCCTAATTGACAGGCCCCAATGCATCCAAATTACATCGTGATGGAAACTTGCAAACACTTCATCATGAAAGAGGATACTTTCCGAATCATTTTTGTGAGAATTATGAATATTTTTTAATTGAGTTCGTTTATCGTATATCGAGTGAATAATTTTTTTTAATTTTTTAATTTAAAATTAAATATAAATAGTATTGAAAGAAAATTATTCGCACAATGTATGATGAACGGTCTTCATTAGAGGATCACAAAAAGAATCTAAAGAGGATTATGGATTATTAATTAAAGTTTTGGCAAGTGGTGGACATGGCCTGATAAATAGTCTTCATTTTCAACTCATTATGTTTCGGTTTTGAACCCTTTTCATTTCGGTAACTGAATTAGTGTAGAGTGATTTAGGTTCGTTAAAAAGTGTTTGTTTTTTAAATAACTAAAAGCGTTTTTGGTGAAAATATTTTTGAAATTAATTCTAGTAAAACGCATATGAATTTTAGAAAAATATTTGAAGTGTTTCTTAGAAGAAGCACATAACTGGTTTTTTTTCATGAACCACTTCAACTGTTTTTGAAACTCAAAAGCAATTCCTCTAAAAACACTTGTAATCGTTTTAAAAACACTTCTAAACAAGTCCGTCGTTCGAACAAGTCCGCCGTTCGTAAAAATAAGGAAGAAGTTAAGGTTAGGTTATTTAATATTTAAACGATAGAAATAGAACATGGCCTTTTGGTTTTGTCCATTTCTCTTAATGTAGGAGTATTGGCATTTGACATTTTGACTAGATCTTTGATAAATATTTTGTATTTTTTTATTAACTTGAAGCTGATTCAAATGAGTTCACACTTGAAATTCACAATTGGCAACTAATTGTGTTTGTAAGCATTGCCTAGAACTTTAGTAAATGACAATTTATTTTCTGCAATTGGTTAGATGTGTAATGACAATGTGAAATTGTCCTGTTATTTTGTGCAGTTGGTTACTGATTTCGTAATGACACATTAAAAGTTAATAAAATCATTTTTTTGTTGGGTCTTTTGATATGGGTCCAATTTTATAAGTCTCTTTTGATATGCGTCCAAAATTGGACTAAATCAAAAGTAAATACACAATTTTAGGCTACAAAAATTGGACTTAAATCAAAAGTAACTAAAAATTGGACCCATATCAAAAGAGGCTTATAAAATTGGACCTATTTCAAATTTCTCCTTCTTTGTTATTGTTCAATTATGTATTTAGGAAGATTCAAGTTTTCTTTCATATGCAAGTTGCGAAATGGGGCAAATTTGGCGGGAAAAAGATTTAGGATAAAAGGGATAAATGGAATAACAAATAAAACGATGATTTAACCTCAAATATAACGGCAAAGAAGATGAATTTTATCAAATTCAACGGTGAGAGGTTAATTGGGTGATTTAAAATAGTGTAGGGGTTAATTGGCCTTGGGTTTTTCCATTGGGTTCCTTAAATTTTGGAAGGTTATTAGTTCTTATTTCGTAAACTTTGGTATGTTAATTAGATGGTGAATTAAGGACTTCTAGCTCAGTTCTGTGTGGTCTAATATCTTAGTGGCTAGAGTGTTGGGTTTCTGTGCATGCGTCGCGGGTTAGAGACTCTCCCCTATCCTAAATTATTATAATAGTTTCGAATCTTCCCCTTCACCTAATAATAATATAAAAAAAAAAGGATTTGTAGTTGTCATTTAGTACTATGGTCTGTTGGTATTCATCTTCACTTGAAAGTGAGAGGTCTTAGGTTCGAATATCGGAGATGGCGAATTCGATACCAAATTAGGTTGTCCATTGTGTGGCTTAGTCGAACTCGTTAAGAATATTTTGTTGGCGTGAGTTAATTGTCAACTATTGTAATTGTTATTTAATTGCAATTTCCTTGATAGTTGGGATTTCCTTGTTGTTAGGGAATTATTGGAAACCTTAGTCAACTATGTAATTTGTATCAATGTTGCCTTCTGGAGAGAATAATATACACAATACTAATTCATCTCAGTTAACTTTGTGTTTGAGGTTCTAAATTCGAATTTCTCCTCCTCCAATACCGCTTTAATACGATGAATAAGTTATTTATTTATTATATATTCATTTATGAATAAGTAATAGAAATTGGAAATAGGGTTTTCCCATTCTTGAGACCCATAATCTCAAATCATATCATTAATTACTGAATATTGGCTTTATGATTAGCATAAATTTAGTAGTGTCTTTGCATATTTCTTCTGGTGCAAGAAAATGCAAGATTCTGTTTGCAAAACTCCAAGACCTAAAAAAAGATGAACTAACCCTAGATCAGTCATATCATACTGCTCCATCATCTCAGCTTTAAACTCAGACATCATGTCTTTTGAACTTCCTGTGTAGATAATATCATCTATATATAGTGACATAATGATAATGCCATTTTCAAAAGTCTTGATATACAATGTTGCTTCACTAGGGCTTTTGTGAAAACCAACTTTAGTAAAGTAGGAATTTATTTCTTCATACCAAGCTCTTGGAGCTTGCTTCAGACCATATAGTGTTTTCATGAGTTTGTACACTTTCTCTTCTTTGTCTTGTATTATAAAACTAGGTGGTTGGTCTACATACTCTTCCTCATTCAACATTCCATTAAGAAATGCTAACTTTACATCCAATTGGAACAATTTCAAGCCTTTATGTGCAACAAGTGCCACCAATGCTCTACTAGTGTCAAGCCTTGCCACATGGGCAAATGTTTCATTAAAGTTCCAAGTTTGTAAGAGTAACCCTTTACTACCAACCTTGCCTTGTTTTTCTGCACAGATCCATCCAAGTTTAACTTAGTATTATAAACCCATTTAACACCAATAATTGGTTTATCAAATGACCTATCAACTAATTCCCAGGTGTTGTTCTTCTCAATCATTGAAATTTCACTCTTCATAGCCTTCTGCCATGATTCATCCTTGGCAGCTTCTTCAAAGTTTTCAAATTTAATAACACGCAAGTTGCATTTCTCATACACTTCTGCAATGTTTTTGAACTTGAGAGAAGTGTGATCAACATCTTGTGGACATGTGATTTCCCTTTGATTAATGATCTTTGTACTTGAACTTGGCAAATCACAATCTTCATTTACTATACACATTGTGCTTCAGGATCATAAGAACTCCCTTCACAACTTTGATTTCTTCTGTCATCTCAGAGATTGAGATACTAACACTTATTTTCTTCTGTGCATTCCAGTTCCAATATGCATCTTCATTCAATACAACATATCTGGAAACAGTTACTTTCCCAGTCTCAATGTTATACAACTTGTACCCTTTCTCACAGCTACCATAGCCCAAGAAAATGCACCTTATACTTGCCAGATCCAGTTTCTGTCTTTGTTGACTTTGTATGTGAGAGTAACACAATGAACTAAAAACTTTTAGATGCTTAATCTATGGTTTCCTCCCACTATATGCTTCAAAAGGTGTTTTCTTATTCAAAGCCTTTGTTGGACATTTATTCAGAATGCACATAGAGGTATTGACTACCTCAGCCCAAAATTCAAGTAGAATATTCTTCTACAGCATAAGACACTTAGCCATTTCGCTATAGTCTTGTCCTTTCTTTCTGTTACACTATTTTGCTGTGGCGTATATGGAGTAGTGAGTTGTCTCTCTATGCCTAAGTCCTCACAGAACTTGTTAAACTCCATTAAAGTTTGTCACTTGTAAGCTTCTTCAATTTGTAACCACTCTACAATTCCATAGTAGCTTTAAATTTTTTTAAACGCATTGAGTACTTGATATTTATATCTCAAGACATAAACCCAGCACAGTTTTCTGTAGTCATCTATAAAGGTGAGAAAATATTTATTCCTTGCCTTTGTAGTTGTCTACATTGGACCACAGATATCAGTGTGTACAAGCTCCAAAGGAGTTGATGCTCTATTAGTTGCTTCCCTTGAAAATGCTTCTCTACATTGTTTACCAAGAACATAGCCTTCACACACCCCTTTAATGATTTGGATTTCTGTAATCCCACCACCATTTCTTGTTTCTGTAATAGTTTCAAACTGCTTATATTCAAGTGTCTCAATCTTCCATGCCATATGAAAGTAGATTGACATACACTTTCCTTAAGAGAAATATGAATTCCAAACTGCGTTTTCATTGGAAAACTTCTATTTCCCTTCATTGGCACCCTTGCAACCATGCTTGGGAAAGAACAGTCATCATACATTTCAACCTTGTTGTCTCCAAATATCAAGAAGTAGCCAGACTCCATCATTTGACCCACATTAAGAAGGTTTTCTTTCAACCCAGGCACAAACATTACTTCCTTCATGTATCTCTTGCCCATTTTGGTTTCAACTACCAGATTTCCTTTCTAGTTACATCAACAAGCTGTCCAGTTCCCATCTCAACTCTTATTGTCATATTCTTATCAATATCAACAAGCAAGTTTTCTCTAACTATAATTTGATTACTACATCCACTATCCGCATACCATACATTCTCAAGACTTTTCACACTAGCATTAACATTATCACTAGCATAAATTAAAACATAGTTGGTGTAGATTCAACCTGAGTGGCATAGTTAAGATGCTGCATTGGTTTCTTGCTATTGCATTATCTTGAAATGTGCCCAAACTTGTCACAGTTATAACACTTTGGTTTGCCTTTGAATCGACACCCGCCAAAATGAAGCTTGTCACAATGCTTGCAAGGATTTCTATCACCATTAGTAGATCTATTATCCCACTTTTTACCTTTTGCCTTCCAATTCTTCTGGTACTTTGTATTTTGATTCTCAGAGAATTTAATTGGCTAGGATTTACACAAAGACTAGTAAATACCCTCACAGTTTTGTTCTCAGAATGCCTATCCAGCCTTAATTCAAAACTCTTCAAAATGCCTATTTAGTAACATAACAAATAGAGTCATATATTGAAGGCAAACTAATCAGCAATTTTTGAACTATTCTCTCTTGAGATAAGTCCTCTCCAAAACTTCGCATTTGATTTATCAGATCAAACAATTTTGGAAGAAAGATAGAAAGTGATTCATCATCCTTCATTCTTGTATATTCAAACTCTCTACGAAGACTTTGCAATTTAACACTTCTAACCTATTTATCACCTTGGTATTCTTGCTACATAATATCTTATGTACCTTTTGAGGTTTCTTCAAGAGAGATTCTGGGGAATATCTCATCTGAGATTGCTCCCTGAATCAGTCATAAAGCTTTAGCATCCTTCATGAGTCACTCTGTGAGAGTCATCTTCCCAGCACTGCTTGATTCTTCTTTTTCTTTCTTCTTCGCATTAGATTCATCATCCATCTTCGAATCTGAGCTCTTAAACCCATTTTCAACAAGATCCCACAACCTTTGAAACTTGAAAATGATTTTCATCCTTATACTTCAAAACTCATAGTTATCACCGTTGAAGATCGGTGCTCTCAACTCGCTACTACTAGATCCTGCCATGTTAGACTCAGATCACCGACAACTCAAGCTCGATTTCGAGTTTCTTGGTAGTTCCTTCACAAATCCAAAATGCCCAATGTCAATTGATCGAAGCAATTTCAGCACTTACACTTACACACCAACCTGATTCAATATTATCAGCACTGGAAAAAAAATCTAAGCAATTAAAGTAAAACAAAATCGCCTGGAAAAGTTTATATGTGTTCTTGATTAATTTCTTTTTCGTCGCTTTTTTTGGAAAATAACAGACAACTGCAAAATGACAATCACATAACACATAAACGAAGATACACACAAATTTCTGGTACTGTAGTACTAATGGAATATCAAAGCTTTTCTTCTGTGGTGTCGAACTTGAAGTCGAAGGTATTGACACCGGTATAAACACCATCGTCTATGTTGCTAGTAATTACTTCCCCGCTCATAAGAGTGTCGCGCTGAGTGTAGGAGAAGGGCACATCAAATGAAGCCTCGGCTGCTACATACTTCACCTTCACCCTAGTCATTGCTTGCAGAACAACTTTGTAAACAACCTCCCTATGACTACTTGTGACTGTCTCAGTTTCTCCAAATTGAGCTGCTCCAGTAAATCCAATTCTCACCTTGTTATCGTCTGAAATTATTGGAATTTCGGTATTGGTACTGCTCTTGACATCAGGCAACTTCAAAATGGAGGAGACGCTAGAGTACTTCCAAGTACTTTTTGTTGTTTGTGTATACGAAAGCTTCACCTCTACACAGTGAGATTCTTTGGTACGGTTGACGACCTCTCCCATGGCCATTTCAACAATGTGTTGGTTGTAGATCCTTGCACGATAGAGGCGAAGAGAAATACCACTGATTTCCCTCCATAAGGGGAGAACCTCTTCCACCTCAAGGTACGCCTCTTTGTCTATAGTGGGGGCATTTGCATTGAGACTGCTTGTAATTGTGCTGATGGTAAATCTCTTGCAGAAATTATTGTTGCGCATGCTCCGGAGAGCAATGACATTGTCGCCTACTTTGATCGGCCAAAACAAGGTGTCGGAATCGTTGTTGGTGGACTCATCTGAGTCGGCACATATCCAGTCGTCCTTGGAAAGCCTCCAGAATTTCCCCGAGGAATTCGACTTTATGCGGACAGTTCCATCAGCGTTGGTAAAGACCTCGTTCCACACAGATGGATCTTCAATGTCATTGGATTTGAACTGCAGCAGATGTGGTTGTTGGTCGATCAAGCGGGCACTGAGGTAGTTGTCATTACGGCCTTTGAACGCCACATGCTTGGGAAGTAACTTGACTGGCACCAACGATTCCCAGTCGATGACCACGAACACATCCATAAACTTCTGGCTAGGCGATTCCCCATAAGTGTATATGAACCCCCAGTATTTGTCATTCGGATCGTTTTGCACCAGTGCTACGTACTTTCCATTGTGGACATGGCGGAATCGTACTATAGAATTAGTAGTTCTGGCATCATAAACCGGGAGGCCATCATCATTTGCGTAGATAGGCTCGAACAAGGTACACGAGAACTTGGATTTGTCTTCATCCGGTTCATCAGCACCAGCAACAATCTGAGTATAACCACAAGCAGGCATCACCCAGTATTTATTGTTGTAGCAGCATCTAATGTGTATAAGTCCCTCATTCCCATTACTCTTTGCCTTCTCCACTTCAAATTTTGTGTATTCGCTCCATGCTTCCTCTCCTGTGAAATTGATATGCCTTGTAGCTGGCATAACTCGCTTTAGATTCTCATCTGCATCAATATTGAATCGCAAATATTTGTTATTGTAGTTCGACTTGAGCACCACAAACCTGGGCAATGTTGACATTTTAATTCTCTTCGCGAGGTTTGTGGTTCTGAAGTCGATCCCGATCTCCCACAACTCACGTTAACTTAAGCACTTCTCCACAAAACTTGGCTATTTTCCATCAACCATCTCATGTCCTACATAATTAATCGTCAAGACATCACGCCATTTCATTTCCAAACACTATATTGGGAGAAAGGATCGTAGAGGTCTAAGTAATATAATGGTGGTGCTTCCTTATATGATGGGTTTTGCAATAATGGAAGTGATGCAGGCTAGCACTACAATTAGTTTTTATTGACAGTCTTCAAGCATGTGCAGTACTCTTTTTGTCTTTGTCCGAAGTGTTGTCTCAAGTGGTTTTTATTGGGAAGATAATTTTACCGAGACATCATTCGTCTACATACTCGTGAGACCAAGCTCTATACAAATATATAAATTGTGACCTCAAAATGTCTACGTATTTTAAATAATTAATTTTTAAACTTTAATCTTCGTAACTAGTTTAATTTAAACTTAACTCACATCAATTATTATAAATTCTCAAAAAATCATATAAAAGCTCAATAATACAAATATGTTAATTATAATAATTTCCGAAAATAAACTTTAAAATTTCCCATTTATATTTCCATAACCATAAATTGATTTATTTTTTGTTTCCTCCACATATTCATAATTTGAAAATGAGATGTCATAATGTCATGAAGAGTAGTATGGGGCTTGCAAGAGATTAGAAGTACCAACCTCTCTGCATTCAAAGTTCTATTTTTTTTTGTTTTGTATTTAAAAAAAAATCCTAAATTCGATTTTTCTGTCACATGCTATCATTTGTAAAATAAAAATTGCTTTATCCACTTCCAATTTTGTGCAGTCGCTCCCTGCAGCCTCCTCTCCTATGAAATTAATGTACCATGCAACTTGCATGATTTGCTTCAGCTTCACAACTGCAACCATAGCATTGAATCACAAATATTTGTTGCTGTAGTTCGACTTGAGCACCACAAACCCTTATTCTCCCATCTTTCTCGATCTCCAACAACAACTCACGTTAACTTAATTAATCACTTTTCCAGAAGAAAACAGGGCTATGTTTCATGTTATTTATAAAAATGGACATTATGGTATCTCATTTTCAAATTTATAGATAAAAATTAAGCCAATGCTGAACATGGTATCACAGATTAAATATTGTTGGTCATTTAAACAAAAATGGCACTATCCCATTGACCAAAAAATGAAAAAAACGACGCGACCAAAGCTATTAGTAAAGAATAAGAAATGATAAACACGCACACTTTTTTTAACTTCTCACACACCGGTTTTACATCATGTTTGCTGTTTCCGTTTGATTTACTCAATCTAATTACTAAAAATAAAGAGAGGTGTGTGAAAAGTTAAAAAGGGCATGTAAAAATCACATCCCATAAAGAATATTACTTAGTGTAACCTAGATGACATGTAATTTGATGATTGAATTATTACTCAAGTATTGATTGACGTGTTTTTTTTCTTATTGGTGACACATTATTTAATTTGTAAATTTAGCCTACCTAGCATTACTCATGCAAAAATAGTCGACACGAAATTACAAACTTTGTTTCTATTCTGGTAGTATTCCACAGTTTGTATATGAAAAAATTATCCAAGCTACACTTAATATATCCAATGTTCAGTGCTGATCTCTATCCTATTGTGCAAGTCTTGGTAACTTTCTTAGGCATCTAATGAAGCTGATAACCTACCCCTACGTTTGTCGAAAAAGACCTCCAGTTGCTTCTTCCATTGGGTTGCCCTTTTCCCAGTTCCTTTTCATATTAAGAGATGACTATGGCGGACATGCTTCACATTCTTTGTGTTCCGATGGACATGCATGAATTTGGGCCATCGAATCTGAATTTGCGCAGCGGAAGAAAACTCATGAATTATCACGCGGAGTAGGGAAGATAAGTCCGTCTTTTAGATGCCCTACCGATGTGGGACATAACCATTTCAGCACAGTTGGACCCAAGACCTGATCAAAAGAAAAATGACTTGCAATGTTAACCTTTGTCACAGATTTTAACAACATATATGAAGATGCAAAATAAACACACAGAAGGGGCACAGAAATAGTGGGATGGATAGAGACTGAAGTGATGTTTTTGTAGATACTAAGATTGTACGGATTTCTGTAACTCTGCCCAGATTTCTTAGCCAACCATGCTGCCCGTATTCCTTCATAATACTGGTAAGAGATCCATGTTAGCTCTGTATCAATTATTCACAGAAGGAAAGAATAGCTCTAGTTCCGATTACGAAATGTCATCGTTACCTCTATAGTTGTCATATTATGGGTGATGAGGTAGAAATGCCAACATAAAAGAGTTCCAAGCATTACGCTCAAGGAAGCCATCACTAGTCCAGACTAAGGTATAAAATATCGATGATATCGGAAATATCGGTAGTCCGGAAACAAGGAAATATCGACGGAAATATCGGGATAATATCGATATCGATAAAAATCCAATGGAAATCACGGAAATTGTAAGAAAAAGTTGGAAATTTTTATTGAAACTTTGCAGGATGTTTATTTAGTCAATTATCTATTAGTTTATCACAAAAAATTGGAAGGAAATGCATTGCATGATGGATGTAACTTATTTAAGTTGATTATATAGCGAGATGGCAAACATTGTGAGTGTATAAAATATGTAGTAATTAATGAAAGAAGTTTAAACACACCATAATCATTTATATGTAATGAATTAGTACAATATTTTACACATTATACATTGCATGGTAAGATACAGGAGTGACTTAGTACCACATAGAGTTCCTATGAGGTTCAAAATTTTGACTATCTTCATCATTTCTATGTGTAGAGTAAGTGTATTGTGAAGAGTAGTCATCAAATGATAAATCCCCAAAAAAAATTTGCATGTAATTGTTAACATGCCACCCATATGGATCCGAGCTTGGTTGACGTTGTCCAGAAGCAAAATCATTTGAAGATCGAGTCTCAGATTCTTTCCATGAGTTGCTCGATTCCATCCCAACAGGAATGGGATATGAAGGGTAGGGAAATGGTTGACCATAGTTACTACTTCCCACTCCAACAGAGTCCGAAGTTATAGATAACGAGTCATCTTCTTGACGTGACAAAGTCCCCTTGCCTCTTTCTCTACGAGTATAGTCCTTCCCTATGGCACCAATTCCTGGTCCTGCCCGCCTACTACCATGGTCCTCATCCTATGTTGCATGCGTGAAGTTTGCCTCACTAGTGAAGGGGCTCATAAATCCAGGAGGTGGTCCATAATAGTATCCACCTCCACCACTACCTCCAGCTCCACTATATCCTTCATCATTCCCACCTTCGGTGGTAGGTGAGTCTCCTGATCTTGTACTAGAGCTATCATTAGTATCAGCAAGATCTTGTGGTTGTGTAGGATTGGAATAAGGTGGAATTCCAGTATTTCTTGGTCTTGGGCGCAAAAGTTCTTCGAAAGAGTCAGTGCTGCTAGTACAACACACACTGACACACACACACACACTGACACACACGCACACAACACACGCACACAACACACGCACGCATACACACTTCCG
The DNA here is from genome assembly GCA_963580275.1 of Crataegus laevigata. NCBI lineage: Eukaryota > Viridiplantae > Streptophyta > Magnoliopsida > Rosales > Rosaceae > Crataegus > Crataegus laevigata. Next base: position 10,639,566 of record OY756951.1, read on the forward strand.
TCTTCTCAATCTCTCTCTCTCTCGGTCTTTCCGTCCTTTTCTTTCTCTCTCGATCCCTCGATCCTTCCGTCTCAGTCTCTCTCTCTCGATCCTTCCGTCTTCTTCAACACTCACTGTCTCTCCCGTGATTACCCTAGTACACAACGGCACCCACACCATTGTCTTTCTCTCTCTTCCTATTGTCTTTGCAAGATCGACGAAACCCACAAACCTCCGGCGAGTTTTCTTCATTTTCTCCGGTTAGCATCACCATCAAAACCTCGTCTTTCTCCATCTTCCTCTTGTCTCTGCAAGATTGATGAAACCCAGATTTCAAATTGGGGCTTAGGGTTTCGAATTGGGGGCTTGGGTCAGGAGGAAGACGAAGGTTGTGGGTGTCGACGGTGTTTCCGAACACCTCGTCTTTCTTTCTCTTCCTCTTGTCTCTGCAAGATCGACAAAACCCAGAAACTAGGGGCGAGTTTTCTTCATTTTCTCCGGTTAGCATCACCATCAAAACCTCGTATTTCTCTCTCTTCCTCTTGTCTCTGCAAGATTGACGAAACCCATATTTCAAATTGGGGCTTAGGGTTTCGAATTGGGGGCTCGGGTCAGGAGGAAGACGAAGGTCGTGGGTTTCGAATTTCTCTCTCTTCCTCTCGTCTTCTATTTCATTTTTTTATGCCTAGATCAGCGTCTTGGGTGTGTTTTTACGGTCGGCCGGAGCTGTACAAGCTCCGGCCTTCTTCTCCGATTCGAATTTTGCCCGATATCGCGATATTTCAACGAAAACCAATTGGATGGCAACTAAAATATCGCTGGGTGAAAAATCCGATATTATCGGCGATATTTCGCCGAAAATATCGACATTTCGGACTGTGGTCCAGACATAACCTGAATAGCCAGTAAAGATGGTTGGTGATGCAACAAAGGCTTTTAAGTTCAAATCACTTTGAACTGCAATAGAACTTCATTAAAAATTCAACTAATTTAGAATAATAAATCTTTAACTTTCTAAGTAGTTGACTAAGCTCAAGTTGTTATAAAGATGAAAATATGTTGTAATGGACACTCTCCCACGATAATTGATCAGCTAATTAACCTTCTCAGTAGCACTATTTGTAATCTATCCTAAGTTCCAAATTCAATTCAAAATTTCTGTTGATTTAATGTACTTTATTGTTCGTCGCCTTAACATTTCATAACTGATAGATTATATCATTGGTCTAATGCAAGTTATTTGTCGATACGTGGTGTCAATTACTAAAATGAACTCGTTTATATGACTGTTACACTAAGCAACTAGTCCTCCAAATTTCTGTGCACTGTACCAACACCCCACACCGTTGAAATTTGAGCCATAAAACATCCGTTGTAGTAGAAGCACTATATCTTCATCTAACTCATTAAGTGTGCATAAACACAGAAGAGGCTTAACTAGGTTCTTGATCTAACTTAAGTAAGTAGGAATTTACTTCAAATTAAGAAAACAGAAACAGATAAACGTCCACAGCACCAAAGGAAAGAGTGTACTAACTCACATAAAAAACCTTGTGGCTAACACTTCCACTGAACTCGAAGTCCTTTTGAGATGCACACTTTATAATGATCACCTAAACATGTTGAAACCTTCAGTCAGAATTTGAGACTGCTTATTATTATAAGAAAAAGTTCATAACATGTAAAAGGAAGAACCAGAGAAACTTAACTGTAGAGTACAAGCATCCTAGTGTTGCATATAAAACAAGCATAAAAAATGCCTTGTAATTCCAGTAACCAACACAGTTATTGATCCACAGGCAGTGATGATCCTGCACCCAATTTTGTCATGAATAATATAACATGGAAATGAGAATGCAATTCAACCTACCATTCTTAAAATACACCTTCTGCAGGAATCAACAGCAAAGTTTCGAACTTCATCGTGGGTTTGGGGGGAGATGGAATCAACAGGAAAGTTTTCCCTTGTTTTTCTAGGAATTCTATTTCCCGGGAATTCTGTATCCGCAGAAGGTCCGAGTCTTTTCCTTGCTTATTATTTTTTGAAATTTTGTTCAATTTTAACGAAGAATAACATTTTTTTTTCTGTTATTATTTATTTACATCTTTATTTGTTATTTTTTATTAAAATTAAAAAATTTTGAGAACTTTTTATTAGTTTTCCTTGTTTCTTTTTACTTTGTAGTTTCTAAATGTACCAAAGAATTTAAGACCAAATCACTTTTGGTCCTCTAGTTTGTTTGTTTGATTTTTTTTTTGGTTGAAGTTCACTTTTGTCCTTGTGATGTCAATTGGCTCCGTTTTCGTTCACGTAGTTTAGCGGGTGATACAACACATTACATTTTTCATCCGTTTTAATTAACAAAAAAAAAACACATTTATTAACCATATTCACCACTCTCACAATCAATTGCAATTTAGTTAAAAATATAAATAACAGTATTTGTACCATATATATCGACTATCTCTATCATAAAAACATTTATAGACATGTAGAACTCACATGTATAAAAGAGATACTCAACAATACAATCAATATAAGGAACCTTTTGATCCCCCGGAGGCTCCCCCCATACTCATGTGAAGAACGTTTTGTTGGAAAATTAGTTATTATTTTAGTATTGTTTATGGTTTTCTTGTGGGCCAAGAATATTAGAGTTTCTTACCCATTAAGGATTAGGGTTTTGCTTTAAGTTTCACTATATATAGTAGTGCTTGTATTAGTTATTTTTTATCAATCAATAAAATATAAACTATGTTTACAGTGTGCTGTTCAATATGGTATCAAGAGCAGGTTCGCTTGACCTGTCTCGGTGCCGTCTGAGTGATTCACACCAGCCCCGGATCACTGCACCGACTGGATTCTGTCTGAGTCGCCGCTTGTTTGCATCAGCCTGCTTGGATTAATCTGATTGCACCGACTGCACCTGTGCAACTCGCACCACCGCACTGAGGCAGCTTCTGAAATCGAAACCAGAGACTTCAATTTGGTCCCCGAAGAAGATGAAGAAAAATACGCGGAAGCTAGAGACTTTGTTTGTTTTGTCATGTCATCTGCACCGGTACCCTTCTGTCTAAATCGCTTGTTTGCATTAAGTTTGCTCGAATCAATCTGGTTTTGTTTGTCTGCTCGGATCAATCTGGTTTTGTTGGTACAAGTCTGTATTTGCATCAGTCGCACATCTGCACCCGTTGGCTGCTTACTATCAGGTATCTTGTTCCTTAGTTTTGTCATGGCATCTGCAAAGGATGATTCCTTACAAGCTATTGGTGTGAGATTGAATGGAAATAACTATGTTTATTGGGCATATGTGATGAAGAATTTTTTAATTGGAAAAGGTTTGTGGGGCTATGTTTCGGGAATAATTTCTATTCCAAATAACCCTAAAGATGAGAAACATGTTGAATTGTTAGCTGCATGGGAGATGAATAATTCAAAGATTATTACTTGGGTTAATAATTCTGTTGATTTGACTATTGGAATGCAACTTGCTAAATTCTCAACGTCTAAGGAAGTTTGGGATCACTTGGCGAAGTTGTATACCAAGGCCAATTTTGCTAAGAGGTATCAGTTAGAAATGGAGATTCGTGCAATCCAGCAAGGTGATAAGAGTATTCAAGTCTTCTATAATGAAATGACCAATCTTTGGGATCAACTTGCATTGACTGAGCCTAAAGGACTTGGCACTGTCGAGCTCTATTGTCAATATAGAGAAGAACAACGTCTTGTTCAGTTTCTAATGCCTCTTCGAAGTGAGTTTGAGACTCTCCGCAGCTCTATCCTACACCGGACTCCACTCCCTTCTGTTGATTGTGTGCTTCATGAATTGCAAGCCGAAGAAATTCGGGTACAGTCGCATAGTCTTCTTTCGTTGAACCCGTCAGTTTTGGCAACATCATCTAGACCTCAAAACCAGCAGCATGGTAAAAATATTGATCATAATCAGTGTAGCTACTGCAAAGAACATGGGCATTGGAAAAACCAATGTCCTTGGATAGCTCGGAAAGGGTTAAAAGAACCACCACCAAAGGCTGCATTTGTTGAATTGCATCCACCCGCACCACCAAAGGCCGCATTTGTTGAATTGCATCCACCCGCTTCTTTGACGTATGAAGAAAATGTCCGCGAGGATTGGAGTTGGTAGTTTGGAAATTGCTTACTTGGTTGTTCGTTGCTTGCATGCTTGTTCGTTTGATTGCTCGCCCGCTCGCTTGTCTTGTCTTGTCCGCCTAACGGAGCTTGTCTTGTCTTGTCCGCCTAACGGAGCTTGTCTTGTCGTGTCCGCCTAACGGAGCTTGCCTTGTCGTGTCCGCCTAACGGAGCTTGCATCCGCATCTGCTTGTTGGCAAACTCTTGACGTATACCGCCATGAGTTTGACGGGGGGTGTTGGAAAATTAGTTATTATTTTAGTATTGTTTATGGTTTTCTTGTGGGCCAAGAATATTAGAGTTTCTTACCCATTAAGGATTAGGGTTTTGCTTTAAGTTTCACTATATATAGTAGTGCTTGTATTAGTTATTTTTTATCAATCAATAAAATATAAACTATGTTTACAGTGTGCTGTTCAATACGTTTCTCCCTAGACATCATGTGTTAGTCCTCCTTTCCCTTACCCTGTGCAAGGTTTTTGTCCCATAATACTCTTCTAGGGCCTTTATTTTGACCATTTTTTAGACAGATTTGTTTGGGATTTGCATGCTGGCTAGATTCTTCATTAATCTAACTGGGCCTGCGGTGGATGTTGTTTTCATCGTTAGATATTGGATGGAGCTACTCGTTTTGTCCATTTTTGTTTTCTTCTCAATATGTTGTGGACGTGGATGTGATCGTCGCTTAGCCAACTAATTAAGTTCTTCATTGAGGAGGTGGAGCTTTTTTGGCTCAGGGAATCAAAGTTCATGGTGCTGATGTGATATTGCGGTCCTGGGGTGACGTTTTGACCCTCTTCTGATGTGTCCTTCGAAAGTTAAGCGATCAAGCCATTCTTTGGTCGTGTTGCAACGTCGTCCCAAGCTTATAGAGCATTTGTTCGATCGCTCAAGATTTCTATGTGCACCGAATGTTAATGTGTAGGTCCTCTTTGCTATCAAGCTCTAACTTGGTTGTAAAATTGAGTAATCATTTGCTTTCTGTCTTGTAAGTTGGTGGTTTACATTACGTTGATTATTTTTAGTAGTTGCAAGTCCCTCCTATGACAGGTTGCATATAATAAGACAATCTTAAAATGTTGATTTTTAGAGCTTTCCATCAAATAGTTGGATAAGTAGTAAGTCCATGTTCTTTCCTTGGGATCTGCTAAACACTAAAGTAGTCAATTGTCCAACAAAAGCAGCAGTCATAGAAACCCTTGTATGATGATGTTAATGTTTCTGAAAACCAAATGGTTCCTTACTCTGAAAATTTGTTGCAGACAAGTAAGGCTTTACTCATACATGAAGGAGATTGACCATCAAGATTAAACATCATCATACGGGGGTTCCTATGACTATTGCTATTGTTGGACAATTGACTAGTTTAGTGTTTAGCAGATCCCAAGGAAAGAACATGGACATGCTAGTTGCTACTGATCAAACTATATATTTGTTGCAGACAAGTAACGCTTTACTCATACATGAAAGATTTATTCACTGTGGATTTGTCAAGAATTTTCCCTTCTGTTTTTTTTTTTTTTTAACACATGTCCAGAATTTCCTATAGCTCTTCTCTTTTCACAATATTTATAAATAATAATAAATATAAAAAAAAGGTTTGGAAGGCTGCTAATGCAGGCCTCATGAAACTAGAATACTAGTTAATGTGACTTTGTATTGGTTTGCAACTTTGCAGATACCTTAAAACCAATGAAGTTAATTGTTATGATCTCAATTATTCAGTTCCTAGTTTCCCATCCTCTTGCAATGCTACCTTAATTATATGCATGTAGTATTTTGTTTCCTCGTAAATTTCTCATCGTATTATGCAGTGCCCGATCTAGGCAAGTTTTTCTTGTTTGGGTAAATTAATACAAGGGAGGACCTGCAAGATTTTGGAGAATTGAGTCCCCAGCTCCATCTACCACTGCTGTTATGTTGCTTGTTAAATGGAAGACCACAGTTTCGGGTGTTCTGAATCTTGATTTGCATTTGCTGTAAGGTTCATGAGGTCTAGCTACGTCAGTGTGTAGTACAAACAATGATAAACTAGCTAGCTAGTCAGGATCTTCAACGGCTCAAGGTAAGTCGGGATTGTACAAGTAAAAATCTCCACGGCAAAGTTAAAATAAAAGCACACAAATATTACTATGGTAAACTAATTATAGCTAATGTATTGATATCGGGCATGATGTATTTTAGCTTTCGTAACTGTTTATTGCATTATTGTGTATCGTATATCATCATCCGTATATTATTTTCAAACTCAAGTGCATAGCAAAGTGTATCTGTTTTAGTCAATATAATTAGAAAATTCTTACAGTGTTAGAAAGATCAAATTTATTATATATACACGTTATTATATATAATTAAGAGCAATGCCTTGTTGATGCATGTAGAGCTTAGAAAATATCAATAGTCATTATCCACCAACAAGCATGTGCAATTTACCCTAGCTAGCATTCTTCAACCTATTATCAAAGTCAACTTTGAAAATTGTTAGGCCTTGTAGTTTCACATGAAAAGGAGATATGGCGGGGGGTAGAAGGATGACGGAGGGGATGCGGTGAGGTTTGCGACCGGCCTCAAGTCGGAGCAAGAGGGCTGGCATCGATGAAATTCTAGATCTAAGGTTTTCCTTGGGAGAGAGAGAGAGGGACAATTGTGGAGAAGTATAATATGGTGTTAGCTTGTCTTTTTTGCTTAAAAGCAATCAAAACGATAAAAAACAACTGCACGAGAGACTCCGTAAAGTAAGGGCAGGCAAATTTTCAACTATGCTAACACCAAAAATATATAAGTTCACAAATAATAATTCTATCATATAGCGATCAGAAAAAATTTGAGGGGTTTGAAAGATCAAGAGTCATGTGTGGTAGCACCACCGGAACCTCTTTACGGCCAGCTCTCCATATTATCAAATTTTTACATATAATGCATATATGCACTTACACATTCCGACCTCTTGAAGCATCCAACTAAATTACTAATTATGTATTCCTAGGAATGCTCCACGTAATTGGCTATACTATATTGTTTATGCCCTTAATTTCCTACTTTTTTTCCTGATTTGACGAGGGTTTGGCCCTAATTAACTAGTTAAATAAGGTTGGAACTTGGGAAGGTCAACCTAGGACATGTCAACCCTCAACCCCAGCCGAGTTTAGGAGAATCAGATTCAAATGTTAGAATAAATTAAGTAATAATATATCCCCTCTCACAACCTCATCATGATAATATTAAGCTAGATAGATAGTTAGCATATCAAATTCATGCATGACACCCCGATGTTCCAAAGCCAAACAACCACTTGGCCACCACGATCATAAGCTTATAGCGTCATTATAAATCCAACCAAAACTCCAAAATCACTGCCAATATAACAGGCTAGCTTAAGGCCACGAAAACACAGTACAACTTCTCTCTGTCAACTGTCATTACTCACAAACATCGACTTGTGGTCTCAAAGAAAACGCAGTACAAGTGCCAACCAACGTACGGTTGTATGATCACTACTACTCTCAAGCTGCGTTTCTCTCAAACATGAATATCATACAACAGTGCCAAGTACTTTTGGATAATTTTTTGGTCGGAATTGGATGTGGGAACGCCATGTCAGCCGCGCACGTTAATATATTGTACTATGCGATACCTAGCTACCATCATGGTCTACAACTTCATCTGCATGGGGACGGGAAAGGATCCTCGCCGGATCCCTTTCCTAGGGATTCTAGGGATCCCGTGATCTCACCCGTTTATCGTATATCGTGCGGTCTGAAATCATTTTAAAATTTTAAATTTAAATTTAAATATGAATAGTATCTAATGATTTCTGACCGCACGATATACGATGAACGGTTCAGATTACGGGATCCCTAAGATCCCTAGGAAAGGGATCCGGCGAGGATCCTTTCCCCATGGGGACCATTAGTTACCCATTAGATATGTAAAATATTGCTATGCTAGCTAGCATCTTTAGTACTATGGTTAGAATTATTGAGTAGTACAATGCGTGGTCAGAACTTAGATCCATCGAAGTGGTAAAAAGCTAAAAAGCTTGAAAAGTAATGTAATTACAATAGGGTACCATAAATTTACAACTTGCTCGTTAAGATTTTAAAACGCAGATAATATTGCAGAGTAGAAATAGATTGAAGGTGATGAACTTGCTAAAACTTTAGGGCCTATATAAGATCATTTTTAGATTATAATTTGAATGGGTTTCAAAATATTATTTAAGTCCCTAATTTAATATTTACCGTCACGTCATATTATAAGATACCTCTATTACTTACCATATTTACAAACAATGCCATTTAAATTGTCAACCTATTCTATAATTAAGGCTTAAATATATTCCTTAATAAACCATTCAAAATTTTAAAAAAAATATCACAAAACAAAGTATAACAACTCCTTATTATCTATATATAGGAATTGGATAAGTGTCGGTACATATGTTTAGTTACATACGTGCACATAGGTACAGAAGTATCAGTACGGAACTGCCGGTACATACATACACATAGTACATACATACATATAGGTACGAAAGTATCGGTGCGGAAGTGTTGGTACTTTTGATACATAAACATCAAAAGAAAAAATCGATAAATTCAATGTATGAGAAGGTAAAAATTAATCATCAACACTAGAAAAAAATGGTAAAAGTAAATCATGCACTATTAGATGCACAAAAAGAAGAAATATTAGATGTGGGTGGTGGCTCTAGTCCTTTCTTCTTACACGATTGAAGATAATTTTTTGGGTTGGACAAAAAGTTTCATTTTTAAGGAGAATCATTTATGTTAGCAATAAAATGAAAAGTTATAGATAAATTAAATATGAGACATTATAATTCACTCAAAGATAATATAGGAAGAAAAAAAATTACATAAAAGGAATTAACTTTCACATTAAATATAAATGCTGACTTGGACATAATTCAAAGGACCATAATTAGTTTTTTATCTTGGTTAAGTTCTTTATGTAATATACAGTAAACTTGATATATATATATATATATATATATATATATATATATATATATATATTGCTTAAGGGAAGGGATCTCCATTTTTTTTCAAAAAATGAGGACACGTTCCCTACCGTTGGATTTAACTTTAATGAAATTGTGTGGCTTGTATTTTAATCTCAACCACACAATTTCATTAAAGCCAATCTAACGGTGGGGAGCGTGTCCCCATTTTTTTCAAAAAAATGGAGATCCCTTCCCTTAAGCTGCCTATATATATATATATTATGTATAAATTTTGTTAATGTTAAACTTTCCTTTGGGTCCTTAATTGCCATGTTTAATTTGGATATCTTGAGCATGCAGTGATCTGCAGACTTACTATATTTCCCCATAAAAAAGTATAATCATGGTATTCCCTAGCTAAAGGAACTATAAAGCGGAAAAATGGACTTAGTTTCTTTATAATTTTTGTTGAAATTATATATTTTTATTATGTGAATTTAGCAATTGAAATTTATATATACTAAAACTCAATTTTGGGTTACTGTTGATCAATAGTGACATCATCAAGTATCTGAATATCTAACATGCTCCGCTTCCGAGATATGTCAAAGCACAACTCGAACATCAAATCACATAGTAATTTTTCGTATAGTTTATGACTGCATCTAACCTCCTCGTTAGACTGCCTACATACCCTCAATAGGGATCAAGCCATTAGTAGTTCACCATTCAAAACACTTCGACGTTTATCACAGTACGTTCAAACCGAAAGGTACAACATTCCCTAATCAATTATTAGAACTTAACAAGCATGAATTTACTAAGTTCAGGGCTACATAACAAACTCACATGACATTCGAGGTTTCCGTTCCATCCATCATATAAATCACCATGTTTTCTACATGATATCTCCATCCACAACATATAATGTATCAATTAACCAATGAGGCACAATATTATTCTCAAGCCACGATAATCAATTAAAATAATCATCTTAATAATAACAACCATAATCAACATCATTCCATAATCCTGTCAATTAATCAATCCATGAATCAAAGATGCATGATCGTAGTATTTAACTACGTGAATCAATCAATGTGAAAACATATCATTTCACGAATTTAATTAAGGAATTCCACATAATTCCCTACTTGAATTATAAGTAATTAAACATGGTGAATCTAATTATTATTCACAAGGTCTTTTGGCGGCAATTCTCATTCACTCGAATCTAGGGTTCTAGATTAACCTTATGGAAATGAGTTAGAGCAAAGATTCTGGACCACTCAACGGAATCTAAAATATCTAGTGGTTTCTCGTAATCTACCTAAATCTATCACAAGTATAATCAGTACCTAAAAAGAAAGACCATCGATCACCGTTTATAAACTTCGGATATAAAATCATATTTTTATGAAATCATAGTTAAGTCGCTGAAAAACTCCGAATGAGTCACCCAGACATCCAACAGTTTTTCTAATTCAACCTACATGATTCTCAAAACCACTGTTCATAAGTACACTAAAACTAGGGCTAGAAGGATGCCAGTTCGGCCGAAGCCTACATAAGTAACCAAATAGGAAGCGGCCCCCATCGAGCATTAACCAAGCAGAGCTACCCCCTAAACAACATGCAGGTAGTGACCTCCCATTATAGATTAACCAAGCAGAGTCACTCCCACAAATCTGTTAGGCAGTGATCACACATCGCAGATTAACCAAGCATGATCACCCCTAAGTAAGCATGGCCATGAGGATCGCCCACCGCGGATTAACCAAGCACGATCCATAAATAATATGGTCCTCCATTGCGAATTAACCAAGCAGGACCACTAGTGACCCCTCCTATCACGGATTAACCAAGCAAGGTAAGGATAACCAAGTAGGTAATGACCCCCCCCCCCAATTGCGGATTAACAAAGCAGAGCCACCCCTGAACAACCATGCAGGTAGTGACCTCCTATCACAGATTAACCAAGTAGAGTCACTCCCACAAATCTGTTAGGCAGTGATCACCCATTGCAGATTAACCAAGCATGATCACCCCTAAGTAAGCATGGTCATGAGGATCACCCACCGCGAATTAACCAAGCACGATCCATAAATAATATGGTCCCCTATCATGGATTAACCAAGCAGGACCACTAGTGACCCCTCATATCACAGATTAACCAAGCAAGGTCAGGATAACCAAGTAGGTAATGACCCCCCATCGCGGATTAACCAAGCAGAGTCATACCTACATAACTGTTAGGCAGTGATCACCCATCGCAGATTAAACAAGCATGATCACTCCTAAATATACATGGCCATAAGGATCACCCATCGCATATTAACCAAGCATGGTCCATAAATAATATGGTCTCCCATCGCGGATTAACCAAGCAGGACCATTAGTGACCCCCATTGCGGATTAACCAAGCAGGGTCATGGTTTCCTACTAGCCTTCAATTTAACAAACATTTCAATATGCAATTCGAATCACCTTTTCACAGACATTTCCAATCCATTAATCAAATCACATTTAATAAAAATAGATCGATAGCCAATTATAAAAGAATCATATTTTAGGGTAAATTACAAAAAACTACCTCAACTATTGGGTCGAAAACAGTTTCATACCTCATCTTTAAAAAGTTTTAATGTCATACCCTTACTTATGAATTTGTAGCGGCGCTTGCAACTCGAGGATAAGAAGAAGAAAAAAAAAAGGGTTGCAACAACCCGATGATGAGGATGAGAAGAAAAAGAAGAAGAAGAAGAAGAAGAAGAAAAGAAAAAAAAGATGGTTGCAGTAACCCGAGGAGACGAAGAAGAAGAAGAAAGAAAAAAAAATAGGGTTGCAGCAACCCGAGGAGAAGAAGAAGAAAAAAAAAAGGTAGCACCTGCAACCCGAGGAGAAGAAGAAGAATGAGGGGGATGAGGAGGAGGAAGAAGAAGAAAAAAAAAAAGGGTAGCGCCTGTAACCCAAGGAGAAGAAGGAGGAGGAAGAAGATGAGGAGGAAGAAGAAGAAGAAGAAAAAAAAAAGTAGCGCCTGCTACCCAAAGAGAAGAAGAAGAAGAAGAAGAAGAAGGAGGAGGAGGAAGAAGAAGAAGAAAAAAAAAAGGGTAGCGCCTGCAACCCGAGGAGGAAGAAAAAGAAAAAAAAGGGTAGGGCCGAAGAAGAAGAAAAAAAATGAAAAAAAAAAACTTTTTTTAAAAAAATAATATTTTAAATATTTTTTAAAGTTTTTAATAATTTTTTAATAAAAAGTATGTCACGTCACACGCCATGTCAGCATTTAACTAAAGAATTGACAGTCAACTGACGGGAGGTATGACATTGAAACAAATTCGTAAGTAAAGGTATGACATTGAAACTTTTTAAAGATGAGGTATGAAATTGTTTTCGACTCAATAGTTAAGGTAGTTTTTTGTAATTTACCCTATTAAAATCAAGTCATATCCACAAATGATATTAATATAAAGAATCGGATAATCACCATATCACATATATTAAAGTCACTCATCGAGACAGGCTCGCAAAGCCTCATTGAGCCTTTATTATTATTAATTTTAGTTTTATAAACAATTCGAGACACATTGACCAAAAATCGATTCTCATTCAATGATGGTGCCCACACCCTATGTAATTCGATCTATAAGATCCACACATCATATTTCAAATCCGTAACTTCCAAAGACTCACATTATGCTTCTAGAACAACATACTAAAATTTCATCGCGATCCGACGGTCGGATCTCTGCCAATCACAATTTCCATTGGCGATCAACGTTTTATTTTACAAACTTACAATTCTAATTCAGGAAGATCCGTATGTCGGATTCCAGATCTATAAATTTCTATGATCCTCAAATATTATGTTCTATTCACGCATTAAAGTTTGGTGATGATCCAACGATCAGATCGTCAATTTATATTTTGATCAAGTAAGGTATCTTAACGAAACTAAGTCCAAACAATCAAATTACGTCATAAGGATATCAAACATGAACTCAAGGCATCTAATAGTACTTAAAAAGATATCATTTGCCCACTAGCCACGTGCCGCCTCGACTTGCTAGAAAATTCAACTATTTCCACAGATTCTCAAATTTTACCAGAATGAAGATCTCAATGAGTAGAGTAAGATTCATACCTGTGACCAAGGCTAATTTGGTCGAGAAACACCTCAATTTTACACAAACCTGCCGGAAACCCTTAAGAGGGTGTACTTTGTTTCAACCCCCATACTTGCTTTGACGCCTCCACCACTGCTTGGGTTTTGTTCCTAAGGTTGATAGGAGTCTAATGGTGGTGGTGGTTGATGGGATTTGCTTCAAAAATGGCAGATCACTGCCACGTAACCCCCGGCGCACCGAACGTTATTCTTCCCCAAATTGGGTGAAAAAACACATTGAATCTTGAGTTTCAAAGGAAGAAGAAGGGTCGTGGAGTTGATTATAAGAGGAGTATCGGTGTAATTCGTTGGGTCTAGCATCGGGTCAGGAACAAAGTCATGTGGGATCTGAGTTGGCTGCACCATCACTCTCTCATTTCCCTCATTCCTCTCTTTCTCTCATTGGCCAGCCTTCCTCATTTCTTCTCTCCCACAACTCTTTTTTCCCCTCTCACAAGCTGCCACATGGCAGCTTCTAGGTACTCTTTTTGTTTTTTGTTTTTTTTAAACTAAATTCAAATAAATTAATATAAATTCTAGAAAAATAATATAAAACTTCAATAATACAAATACGTAGATTATAACAGTGAAACCCAAGAATAGGATTTCACAAAGGGTTTTGGATAAATGTGTTGGAAAATAAGAGTTTTGCAGATACCCACATGATTGAATTAGACATTGCCATTGGGTTCTGGTTTTGGTTTTGCAGAAATTAAGCGAATTCAAAATCTTTGCAAAATACCCAATTGGATTGAAGCTTTACGAAAGCATCAAAATTGAAATTTTCTATGGGGAATTGGATCTTTGCAACAACATTTTTGTTGGTGGAAATATACTTCTGAGATTTGTGGAGTCATGAGTCAAGTTGACTGGAGTTGTCTTGAGATGAACTGTGGAGCTGAGGTTGCTGAGCATATGTTTTGGATTCTCCGATGAGGTTTAAACTCAATACCACAGAGCAGAGGGGGATGGGAGAAGAAATTACAGAGGGAAGAAGGAAAGTAGGGGAAGGTTGGAGGAGACTGGTGGTGAAGGAAGGCTGGGGGAGAGGGTGCGGGTTGTAGAGGGAAGAAGGAAGGGAAGGGTTGGGGAGGTAGAAGACGGGTGGGTTTTTTTTTTTTTTTTTTGTATTTTTTTTTTTTTTAAATATTGAAGTGAGCCCATATTGACATGTAGCGCTCAGTTATTGTCCACATGGGCGCCACATCATTAGTTAATAGAAGTTCTAACGAAAAATTTAACGGATATATGAAACTATTCCAAAATTAAGACTTGAGGTATGACTATGGGATAAAAAAAAAACTTCATGTACCAAATGTTGAAAACCACGAAATTTCAAGGTAGTAAATTGAGATTAACCCTATAATCTAAGTGGTTGGATACTTAAAAAAATTGCAATCACTTGTATTACGACACTAAATGTACCGGCGAGCCGTATTCCCGGCAACTAAAACATTTATCTCATTATGCACCATCCCAGGTTTGAGAATGAACTACTTTGTGATGAACTTCAGTTTTCTAGTATTTCTTTTGTCAAAATCTTTATAAATAAAGAGCATTTTGAGTGAGAGAAAGCTGGAACATACAGTCATGAAAGATTTGAATTTTAATAACATTGCTATCCAATGATTCATAAAGATATCACTGCCTTTAGAAACCAAAGCCATAAAACATGAGAGAAGGCAACTCAGAAATTTTGGCTTATCAGGTATCAAAATCATATAAGCTTAAAATACCAAAGGAATTTCAAATGTAAAATTTCAGTCTAGCCAATTGATATGCTGTTACTGCTATATTGGTTGTGGCATTTATCAAAGAATGGTGACCGAGTAGATAAAAAAAAAAAGACTCTGTTCACCATACAAGATCTCTCACAGCTGGTTGCAACATGCAGTTGCATGGACAAGAAAGGAAATAGAGGAACAAATGAAAGAAGCATACCATCCCTTCAACTCTTTGTCCTGTGGACTTGGATTGTGAATGCTCTATACCCGAAGGAGATTGTTCAACAGCTGACGTCAACATATTTGTGGCAAATTTCTCAATCATTTCTGATAAGTAACTCAACTTATAGAGTTGGATGAAAGCAATCGTTACAGAGGAAATAAATCCAAAGACTATTCCAAGCAAAGACAATACTGATTCAATATTATCAGCACGGGAAAAAAAAAATCCAAGCAATTAAAGTTAAACAAAATCGCATGGAAAAGTTTATGTTCTTGATTTATTTCTTTTTCGTCGATTTTTTGGAAGTTAACAGACTACTGCAAAATGACAATCACATAAAACATAAACGAAGATAAACACATAAATTTCTGGTACTGTAGTACTAATGGAGTATCAAAGCTTTTCTTCTGTGGTGTTGAACCTGAAGTCGAAGGTATTGACACCTGTATAAACACCATCGTCTATGTTGCTAGTAATTATTTCCCCGCTCATAAGAGTGTCGCGCTGGGTGTAGGAGAAGGGAACATCAAATGAAGCCTCGGCTGCTACATACTTCACCTTCACCCTAGTCATTGCTTGCAGAACAACTTTATACACAACCTCCCCATGACTACTTGTGACTGTCTCAGTTTCTCCAAATTGAGCTGCTCCAGTAAATCCAATTCTCACCTTGTTATCGTCTGAAATTATTGGAATTGCGGTATTGGTACTGCTCTTGACATCAGGCAACTTCAAAATGGACGAGACGCTAGAGTACTTCCAAGTACTTTTTGTTGTTTGTGTATACGAAAGCTTCACCTCTACAGGGTAAGATTCTTTGGTACGATTAACGACATCTCCCACGGCCATTTCAACAATGTGTCGGTTGTAGATCCTTGCACGGTAGAGGCGAAGAGAAATACCACTGATTTCCCTCCATAAGGGGAGAACCTCTTCCACCTCAAGGTACGCCTCTTTGTCTATAGTGGGGGCATTTGCATTGAGACTGCTTGTAATTGTGCTGATGGTAAATCTCTTGCAGAAATTATTGTTGCGCATGCTCCGGAGAGCAATGACATTGTCGCCTACTTTGATCGGCCAAAACAAGGTGTCGGAATCGTTGTTGGTGGACTCATCTGAGTCGGCACATATCCAGTCGTCCTTGGAAAGCCTCCAGAATTTCCCCGAGGAATTGGACTTTATGCGGACAGTTCCATCAGCGTTGGTAAAGACCTCGTTCCACACAGATGGATCTTCAATGTCATTGGATTTGAACTGCAGCAGATGTGGTTGTTGGTCGATCAAGCGGGCACTGATGTAGTTGTCATTACGGCCTTTGAACGCCACATGCTTGGGAAGTAACTTGACTGGCACCAACGATTCCCAGTCGATGACCACGAACACATCCATAAACTTCTGGCTAGGCGATTCCCCATAAGTGTATATGAACCCCCAGTATTTGTCATTCGGATCGTTTT
Organism: Crataegus laevigata; assembly: GCA_963580275.1. Taxonomy (NCBI): domain Eukaryota; kingdom Viridiplantae; phylum Streptophyta; class Magnoliopsida; order Rosales; family Rosaceae; genus Crataegus; species Crataegus laevigata. Next base: position 10,656,224 of record OY756951.1, read on the forward strand.
GCACCAGTGCTGCGTACTTTCCATTGTGGACATGGCGGAATCGTACTATAGAATTAGTACTTCTGGCATCATAAACCGGGAGGCCATCATCATTTGCGTAGATAGGCTCGAACAAGGTACACGAGAACTTGGATTTGTCTTCATCTGGTTCATCAGCACCAGCAACAATCTGAGTATAACCACAAGCAGGCATCACCCAGTATTTGTTGTTGCAGCAGCATCTAATGTGCACTAGTCCCTCATTCCCATTACTCTTTGCCTTCACCACTTCAAATTTTGTGTATTCGCTCCGTGCTTCCTCTCCTGTGAAATTGATATACCTTGCAGCTGGCATGACTCGCTTCAGATTCTCATCTGCATCAACATTGAATCGCAAATATTTGTCATTGTAGTTCGACTTGAGCACCACAAACCTGGGCAATGTTGACATTTTAATTCTCTACTCGCGAGGTTTGTGGTTCTGAAGTCGATCCCGATCTCCCACAACTCACGTTAACTTAAGCACTTCTCCACAAAACATGGCTATTTTCCATCAACCATCTCATGTCCTACATAATTAATCGTCATGACATCACGGCATCTCATTTCCAAACACTATATTGGGAGAAATGATCGTAGAGGTCTTAGGAAAATAATGGTGGTGCTTCCTTATACGATGGGTTTTGGAGTTAAGATTGATTGATGTCTTGTTTTTTGGTGTTGCAGGAGGCGATGCAGGTTAGCACTACAATTAGTTTATGTCGTACGAGCATGTGCTGTACTCTTTTTGTCTTTGTCCGAAGTATTGTCTCAGACTCTGAAATGGTTTTTATTGGGAAGATTTTTCACCCAGGCCCACATCATCAGTGTACACAATTTAGCTTGATGTCTCCTTTCTTGGAAGGCTCTGCATTTTATGGTTAGCACTGCTAATGTTTGTGAGGCTTTTTGTGTTTTACGATTTTCCATAAAGCTTCTTATTCAACATTAAAAAATAATAATAATGGATGTAAATTAAGCTCGCGTCGAAAATAGCATCACGGATTACAAAATATAGTTGAATGCTGAACAACTAGGAGCAAATGGTGGATAAAGAAAAGAAACGAAGACTCTATCCATTCACAACTTGCCCCTGTTTGTGCATATTCAACATGATATAATTCTTAATTATTTCTTAACAAATAATATTTAATTTGTGATATCATTTTCGGCGTGACCTTAATTTATCAATCAAATTGAAAATGAGATGTCATAATGTCATGAAGAGTAGTATGGGGCTTGCAAGTGATTAAGAGTATCTACGTCTGCATTCGAAGTTCTAAATTTTTTTATTTTGCATTTTTAAAAAAATCTTAAATTCAATTTTTCTGTCACCTGTTATAACTTGTAAAATAAAAATTTATAGATAAAAATTAAGCCAGTGTCGAACATGACATCACAGATTAAATATTCCCCAGTTTGTATATGAAAAAAATACCCAATCTACACTTCAAATATCCAATCTTCAGTGCTGATCTCCATCCTATTGTGCAAGTCTTGGTACTTTCTTAGGCATCTAATGAAGCTGATAACCTACCCCCTACGTTTGTCGAAAAAAACCTCCAGTTGCTTCTTCCATTGGGTTGCCCTTTTCCTAGTTCCTTTTCATATTAAGAGATTACTATGGCGAACATGCTTCACATTCTTTGTGTTCTGATGTACATGCATGAATTTGGGCCACCGAATCTGAATTTGAGCAGCGGAAGAAAACTCATGAATTATCATGCGGAGTAGGGAAGATAAGTCCGTCTTTTAGATGCCCTACCGATGTGGGACATAACCATTTCAGCACATTTGGACCCAAGACCTGATCAAAAGAAAAATGACTTGCAATGTTAACCTTTGTCACAGATTTTAACAACATATATATGAAGATGCAAAATAAACACACAGAAGGGGCACAGAAAGAGTGGGATGGATAGAGACCGAAGTGATGTTTTTGTAGATACTAAGATTGTACGGATGTCTGGCACTCTGCCCAGATTTCTTAGCCAACCATGCTGCCCGTATTCCTTCATAATACTGGTAAGAGATCCATGTTAGCTCTGTATCAATTATTCAGAGAAGGAAAGAATAGCTCTAGTTCCGATTACGAAATATCATCGTTACCTCTATAGTTGTCATATTATGGGTGATGAGGTAGAAATGCCAACATAAAAGAGTTCCAAGCATTACGCTCAAGGAAGCCATCACTAGTCCAGACACAACCTGAATAACCAGAAAAGATGATTGGTGATGCAACAAAGGCTTTTAAGTTCAAATCACTTTGAACTGCAATAGAACTTCATTAAAAATTTAACTAAATTAGAGTAATAAATCTTTAACTTTCTAAGTAGTTGACTAAGCTCAAGTTGTTATAAAGATGAAAATCTGTTGTAATGGACATTCTCCCACTATAAATTGATCGGCTAATTAACCTTCTCAGTAGCACTATTTGTAATCTATCCTAAGTTCCAAATTCAATTCAAAATTCCTGTTTATGGTTCGTTGCCATAACATTTCATAATTGATAGAATACATTATTGGTCTAATGCAAGTTATTTTCTGGTACGTGGTATCAATTACTAAAACAGACTCATTTATATGACTGTTACACTAAGCAACTAGTCCTCCAAATTTCTGTGCACTGTACCAACGCACCATACTGTTGAAATTTGAGCCATAAAACATCCGTTGTAGTAGAAAGCAAAATATCTGCATCTAACTCATTAAGTGTGCATAAACACAGAAGAGGCTTAACTAGGTTCTTGATCTAACTTAAGTACGTAGGAATTTACTCCAAATCAAGAAATCAAAAACAGATAAAAGTCCTCAGCACCAAAGGAAAAAACCAAAAGTGCACTAACTCACATAAAAAACCTTGTGGCTAACACTTCCACTGAATTCTAAGTCCTTTTGAGATGCACACTTTATAATGATCACCTAAACATGTTGAAAACCTTCAGTCAGAATTCGAGGCGGCTTATTATCATATGATAAAGTTCATAACATGTAAAAGGAAGAACCAGACAAACTTAACTGTAGAGTACAAGCATCCTAGTGTTGAATACAAAACAAGGATAAAAAATGCCTTGTAGTTCCAGTAACCAACACAGTTATTGATCCACAGGCAGTGATGATCCTGCACCCAATTTTGTAATGTGTGCAAAAGAATCATGGATAATATAACATGGAAATGAGAATGTAATTCAGCCTACCATTCTTAAAACACATCTTCGGCAGACCCGACAATGATGAGCCCTGGGAGGCTTGTATGTAGAGCACTTGTCACAGCGCCCCTGTCAGAGATCAAGGATCCAAAGTTTCAAAATTAGTTACAAAGAGAAGAAATCAGCATTATTACTGTGCGGCTAGACCCACCACAGGTAAGCATAAAGTACTTGATGACATGAACTCTTCAGAAATTCATTGAAAGTGGGTTGCAGGGGGAAGAGAGAGAGAGAGAGAGAGAGAGAGAGAGAGAGAGAGAGAGAGAGAGCTTTGCTTTTATCTTGTGTCACTATGTCCTGTGTCCGTACTCCTATGGTTGCAATTGTATAAGCTTTACTTTCAGTTTCATCTCACTGGTAACCTAATTATATGACATCTCTATCTCTACTATACTAACAAATATCCACCTTGATGAAACAGGTAAAAGAACTGACTCACGCTTGAACGATCTCCTTCAACAAGCAATGCAATCGACTCAGTAGTCCAACTCTCATATTTTCTATGCATACTCCCTAAACAACCAAGCTTTAAGCATGTATGTTGACTAATTTGTTGATGCCGCTATCAGCAAAAAACAAATGAGTAACTCATAAAGATTTCTCAATTCTCACTGTTTTTCGGCCTAAACCCGATGAATCACACCAGAAACAGATATAAAAGCCAATGGGGTGAAAATAACTACTAATCTGTATTGCCATTTGCCAAGATTCACAAACTTATTATTTGACTTGCTATATAATGAATCCACTCAAATAAGCATCGAAATCATTCCAAATTTCACAAACAACAGTTAATCTAACTAACCCTTAGTCGAAACGAGCATCGAAATCATTCATCAAATCTATAACATTACTAATTACATACATTCTCAACAACCCATTAACACACCACTCAAAACTTACATTCTACTCAACATCCAAACATAAAGCATTAAAACCAGAACTTCAATTCATCATCTTTCCCTCAATTTTCTCACCAACCAAACGGAAAATATAAAAAAAAAAAGCGCTCCAAAAAGCTTACATTTTTCTTAGATTCTTGATTGGAGACCGCACTATCTTCAACATCAGGGACGTAGGAAGCAGGAACATGACCTGGGTTGGTAAGAACACAGCAAAAAAAGGAGAAGAGGCAGAGAGATGCCAAGGAAATGAAAACTAGAGCGTTCAGAGAACCAGCGGAGCTCTTCAATCCAACCCAATCGTCGATGAAGATGAAAACCGTGATGTAACACACAGCACCAATTAACAGAAACACCATTAAGATTGGGATTGACAGGAACCTTTCGAACTTCATCGTGGGTTTGGGGGGAGATGGAATCAACAGGAAAGTTTTCCCTTGTTCTTCTGGGAATTCTATTTCCCGGGAATCCCGTGTCCGAGGAAGGTCCGAGTGATGTCAATTGTCTCAATTTTTCGTAGTTTTGCGGGCGATACGGCACATTATATTTTTTTACCCATTTTAATTAACGAAAAAAATACTTTTATTGATCATATTCACTTCTCTCACAATCAAGTGCAATCTAGTTAAAAATATAGAATAACAGTATTTATACCATAATATATCAACTATCTCTAATAAAGATATTTATAAGCATGTGAAACTTATCTGTATTAAGAAATACTCAACAATACAATCAATAAAAGTGGTCAAATAAAATCGCTAAAAATTAAAAATTAACAAGTTATAAAAGATCTAAGCCTCCAAAGAGTAGAGTATAACCTACAACGGTGATCAGCAAGATGGAGACCTATCTCTGTTCTCTCTTACTTTTTCTCCCTCTTTCTACAAGCCATCGAAACCAAGAGTTGTATTTTTCGGGGCCGAAGGGTTTCTTTCATGGTTCCCACCCTATGGAATGGAAATATAAGGCCATCTCCAACCGAAGGGGCCAGAGGGCCGAAAATAGCCCTAAAACAGTCTCCAACCGAGGGCTAGGCCAGAGGGCTCTGGAATCTGGGAGCGCCCCACGGAATCGGAGAGGGCTGGAGGGCTGGCTGGCTGGCTATTTTTTTTTTTATAATTTTCTTACGGTTGTAACCGATAGTATTAATAAAGGTTTTATTAATACTATCGGTTATAACCGACAGTAATAAGGATTCAAGGCAATTTTTTTTTTTTGAATTACTATTAGTGTCGGTTGTAACCGACACTAATACTTTGAATTTTTTTTTAATTCAACGGCTAGTAGTTGCTGTATTCATTTTTTTTTATATGAATTTATTTTTTTCTTTTTTTATCCTTTTCATATGAATCAAATTTTGTTTCATATTTTTTTTAAATTTCATTTTTTTTCCTATAACTTCTATTTCACAAAATTTGTTTCATATTTTTTTTTAAATTCCATTTTTTTCCTATAACTTATATTTCACAAAATTCGATTAATATTTTTTTTCATACAACTTCTATTTTACAAAATTTGTTTCATATTTTTTTTAAATTCCATTTTTTTCCTATAACTTCTATTTCACAAAATTTGTTTCATTTTTTTTTCCTATAACTTATATTTCACAAAATTTGATTAATATATTTTTTCATATAACTTCTATTTTACAAAATTTGTTTCATATTTTTTTTAATTCTATTTTTTTCCTATAACTTCCTAGGCTATTATACCACATTAAATTAAATTAAGTGACATGAAACAACATGAAACAATATGAAACAACATTAAATAACATTAACCAACATAAAAATTATACAACATAAAAAAAACATTTAACAACATGAAACTTAAACAACATTTTTAAAAACATAAAACGTAAACGCCTACTTGTCACTTAGCCGTTGGATTTGAATTTAAGTTGTAGTTTTAAAATAATAAATTATGTTTGACCCTATGGCCCTTTGACCCTCGGTTGGAGACGGTTTTTTGTGACAGGGCTAAAACGAGCCATCTGGCCCTCTGGCCCTCGGTTGGAGACGGAGGCAAATATGGCCCTGTACTGTTTATTAAAAAATTAATATCTTGGAGAATCTTGGAGGGCCAGAGGGCTTGTTTGAGCCCTCTGGCCAGCCATCGGTTGGAGATGGCCTAAGGAACCTTTTTATCCCCCGGAGGCTCCCCCCATACTTATGCGAAGAACGTTTCTCCCTAGACATCATGTGTTAGTCGTCCTTTCCCTTACCTTGTGCAAGGTTTTCCTCCCATAAATATTCTTCTATGGCCTCTATTTTGGCGATTTTTTGGACAGATTTGTTTGGGATTTGCATGCTGGCTAGATTCTTCATCGATCTAACTGGGCCTGTGGTGGATGTTGTTTTCATCGTTAAATATTGGATGGCCTGCAAGGATTACATAAAAATTAAGCTAACAATATTACCAACGCAGTGTTAGGATTACCAACATGAACAAACAAAACAGTAACAACCAAATCATAGAATTACATTAGTCGCAAGGATGACTTGCGTGATGGAGTCGCCATTGAATGAATAACATAAGTAGTCTTCTAAACTCAAGCAACTGAGAGTTTTTGCTATCAAATAGGGTTTTAACATGAGATAAGATGATATTGTGAGTGCAGGGAACTCCTAATATATATACGCTCATCCCTTTAATCCGGCTTATTAACTGATTAAAGGGATATTCCAAATCAATTAGGATTTCATTAGAATCCTAGATGGTAACGAATTCTTTGTCAACTAATTAAGGTTTTCATGATTAATTGCACTAAATAAGAACTCCTAAACCTAACCAAATAAGGCTTCCTAATTTTCTCAACTATTAACTTGGTTGACCAAGTTACTTATATGTCAAGAAATAGTGAGCACATGTTCTTTGGCAATCATAACTTACATTCTCCCACTTGAGTGTTCAAGAACATGATTGTGGAGCCAAAAGTAATCACAAGGCGACACGTGGACTTTTGGATAAAAGAGGATGAAAATACCCTTGAGGCATACAGGGATTCCTACGCGCGAGCAGTGGAGAATAATTCGTCAACCAAGTCAAAAGTGCCCAAAATAGGTAACCAATTCCAAATTATCTCATTCATCCTTATTTTAGGTAATTACTCCATAACCTATAAGTTATTCCATATAAATAGAGATTAATTGGCTAATTAATGAATTAATACCTAATTAATTCATTAATCAACCAATTAAATCACCAAAAAATACCCTAAAGGCCGGTTACCCACTCTCCAAAGGGAACCGGCCATCTCCTTTTATTTTCCCTCTTTTAGCGAAACAAATTAGCTATAACCTCCCAAAAACATTCCTTTTATTGTGATAAATTGGCCAATTAATATATTTATTCCTAATTAATATATTAATTGCTAATAAAATCACCAAATAACACCCAAAATGTGCATAAAGGGCCGGCCACTCCTTCTCCAAGGAGGACCGGCCATGGCTATATATATTGGCTCCATTCTCACCAAAAGCTAAGTTCATACTCTTGCAAAACTCCCAAAAATTCTCTAAACATTTTTTCTCTCTAAATTCTAACTTTGGCATCGGAGGTTTTTCGGCGAAAGCCCCCCCACCCCAATTCATCGTGGGCGCGTGAGGCTTTTGGCCTTGACCAAAGGTGTTAATTGTTTTGTACGTGCAATTTTGTCCAAGAAGAAAGCGGCGGAAATTTGCATCCACAATGATCCTTACTTGGCTAAGTGGTAGGTGATCATTGAGTCCCACCAAAATTAGTAGTTTAAATATTGGATTATATAAAATAACATGTAATTGCTTCTACATGTTTACTCTATTACCACAAATATCAAATTACGAGCACAATGTTGCTTGACATCATTCGTTAAATTCAAGTTGATAAAAAAAAGATCAACTCATGAACTGAGCCTCATGCAAGCATGGCTTGTCAAATCCCAGCTCGGGCCACCACCATACCCCGAGCTCGACTCCACCGTAGCACGATATTGTCCGCTTTGGGCCCCAACCACGCCCTCACGGTTTTGTTTTTGGGAACTCACAAGCAACTTCCCAGGAGGTTACCTATCCTGGGATTGCTCTAGCCCCCTTCTCGCTTAACTTCGGAGTTCATATAGAACCCGAAGCCGGTGAGCTCCCAAAAGGCCTCGTGCTAGGTAGAGATGAGAATATACATATAAGGATCACTCCCCTGGGCAATGTGGGATGTCACAATCCACCCTCTTAGGGGCCCGACGTCTTCGTCAGCACACTTTCGGCCAGAGTTTGGCTTTGATACCTAATTGTCACATCCCGGCTCGGGCCACCACCACACCTCAGGCTCGACTCCACCGTAGCATGATATTGTCTGATTTGGGCCCCGACCACGCCCTCACGGTTTTGTTTTTGGGAACTCACAAGCAACTTCCCAGGAGGTCACCCACACGAGTTCCCAGAAACAAAATCGTGAGGGCGTGGTCGGGGCCCAAAGCGAAAAATATCGTGCTACGGTGGTGGAGCGGGCCTGGGAATTGATCTGCCCCGAGCCGAGATGTGACAACTACACAATACCCACAATTAAATCAAGTGATAAAATTACACTAAACTTAACTGCAATTGCTTGGAAATGAAAGAAAATATTGAGTTTTTTTTTTGTGCATTATATCATTGCAATTTGCATAAACAAACAACCATAAGCCACCTTGGAAACACAAAAAATTACAAAAATTATCCTCCTTCTCTAGTTTTTCCCAATCAGTCTCTGCAGCAAAAAAAAAAATACTCATCTAGAAACTTTTTTTTCATAATTCACCAAAGCAAATATAAAGAACAAAACCCAGATTCTGCAATGCTGAGAAATAATGACTTGGGGAAAAAAATGGAAGGTTTTTTTTTGGAAAAACTGAAGAAAAAAAAAACCCAGATGATAATTCATACTTGAGAAACAAAAAAGATTATTATCTCATACTTTTTGTTCGGTTTCTTTATTCACCTTATACTCCACACCACGAGCTCCATGAATACCTCTAGCTTTTTGCCCCTTTTTCTGTTAACCTTTTATCTCGGTTTATTTCTATAGTTGAATTGGAGAATTTAAATGGAAAGCAATGATTTGACTGTTTTAAATTTAATTAGCAACTCAAATGTCCCAAAATTGTTAAAAATTCAAACCTCATTTCCCCATAAATTTGGAGGTAGTAGGTTTCGATTCCTTCTTCACAGCCTCACCAATTTCTGAAATTGGGGCTTCGCCATAGATGACTTTGAGCATAGAAAGCTGAACCGAGGAAATCACATAATATCCAGAAGGGGAAATCAAATCCATACAAGCATCATCAAATACCCAGAAGGACAAATCATTGAAGAACAAGAAAATTTCACAGCATAAAACGCACCCAAATTTCATAATAACTCAGAAGGGGAAATTGAAGAGGAAATCGAAAGGGAGATCAAAAGGGTAACGTGCAATTAGGATGAGCAAAAGGGGAAATCAAATTAGTTAAGCAGGACGTAGCGAGCAAGCAGGACGAAGATAGCGAGCAGAAAGAGGCGAGCGAGCACTAAGAGGACGACGATATTTGCTTGTCCTCTCGTATTTGGGGGGCCTTGCTAAGACCTTCTAATGAAGGAATTAGTCGACGCAAGTCCCACTTAATACCATTAAACTTAGTCCTTGTTGCAAACAAACACGAGATTGCATTAGAAACTAGTCCAGTCCAGTGAAAGGTAGTGAAGCCAAACAAACGTACCTAAAGTAATCAATTGTCCAACAATAGCAATAGTCATAGGAACCCTTCTATGATGATAGTTGAATATCAGAGTGTGAGATGAACAAGACTAAAAAATAATAAGAATATTGTTAAACAGATGAGAATGCCAAAAAGACTTCAAAACCGCAAGAGGCTACAACTTGACTAACTTATTTTCATGCTAAACTATAAGCTATATTTATAGAGAGCAAAATCTAGAAACCCTAATTTGGATGAGTTAGGCCCATATAGTAACTAACAACCAAACTCAAATAATCATAAAATACTAATATTTTCCAACACTCCTGTCAAACTCATGGCGGTATACGATATGGGTTTGCAAACAAGCAGAAACGGACAAGCTCCGTTAGGCGGATTGGCAGGTATGCAAACTTGATTTGACTGGCGAACTTGACTTGATTGGCGAACTGGCGAATTGGACTTAGCTTGCAAAGTGATTCCGATTCTTACATGCTAATGTGAGAGCATGAAAATAAGGCACATGAGTACTCCCCGTCACTAGAAGAATGAGATTTTCATATCTCAACTACACCAACAAACGAACAACGCCAAAAAATTCTGGTAACTATCACTCGAGTGATTAACACTCCAAACACTCCAGAATTCATTGCGAAAATGGCAACAGCAGATACCCAAACTTCAAAACAAAGCCAACAACTTATGTAGGCCTTCAAACAAAAAGCCAACTTTTTTTTTCTTTTTTCTTTTCTACTTTTTTTCTCTCTTTTTTTTTCTCTCTCATTCTTTTTTTTTTTTTCTGCCTCTGTTTCCTTATTTCCTTATTCCCTTCTTTTATTCCTTTCCTATGGCCAATGAGTGCAATGGTAGTTTTGATTATGCGATGGTGATGGCGATGGTCTGCGGATCAGCTGTGCACTGGACTTGAGTTGTTGGTACTTTACAGGTCTCAGGTTGTAGGCGGTTCGTACAACAAGGCTTCAGTTTTTTTTTCAAACTACGAAACCCTAACCTAGGGTACAACAAGAAAACAAATCACAACAAAGAAGATGACAAGACAAACAAGCTAGCTACCAAGAACAAATTTAACCTCGAAGGCTCAAACCTGCTTTGATAGCAAGTTGAATATTAGAGTGCGAGACGAACAAGATAAAAAATAATAAGAATATTACTAACAAATGAGAATGCCAAAAAGGCTTCAAAACCACAAGAGGCTAAATCTTGACTAACTTATTTTCATGCTAAACTATAAGCTGTATTTATAAAGAGCAAAACCTAGAAATCCTAATTCGGATGGACTATGCCCATATACTTACTAACTAACAAAAAACTCAAATAATCATAAAATACTAATATTTTCCAATAGTTTAATGTTTCTGAAAACCAAATGGTTCCTAACTCTGAAAATTTGTTGCAGACAAGTAAGGCCTTACTCATGCATGAAAGAGACTGACCATCAAGATTAAACATTATCATACAGGGGTTCCTATGACTATTGCTATTGTTGGTCAATTGACTACTTTAGTGTTTAGCAGATCCAAGGAAAGAACATGGACTTGCTACTTATCCAACTATATATATTTGTTGTAGACGAGTAACGCTTTACTCATACAAAGATTTATTCACTGTCGATTTGTCAAGAATTTCCCTTCTTTTTTTTTTTTTTTTTTTGAACAAATGTTCAGAATTTCTTATAGCTCCTCTCTTTTCACAATATTAAAAAAATAAAAAAATTGTTTGGAAGGCTGCTAATGCAGGCCTCATGCAAAACAAAATTACTTGGGCCTAAATCTGGTCCGGCCTCATGAAACTAGAATACTAGTTAAGGTGACTTTGTATTAGTTTGCAACTTTGCAGATGCCTTAAAACCAATGAAGTTAATAGTTATTGTTGAAATGTCCCACATTGACCGTATTAATGAGAAAAGAAGTGTTTAAATATCCTAACTCCATTTTAACTAATACCGAGACATTTTGTGATAAAACCACACACCTAACGGATTGTGTAGATGGTAATTACCAAGTTGGGAACAATATCGATGTTGTTAGAAGTGGGCCGTGTGGCCCGTCTCTCTGATAATTCTACATGGTATCAGAGCCAGGAAGCGGGCTCGTACTGTACTACCACGTTGGGCCCGTACTGTACTACCACGTGATGGGTGGGATCTCCCCGTACTATACTACCACGTGATGGGAACCCCACACCTGAAAGATTGTGCAGGTGGTAATTGCATCTCAATTATTCAGTTTCATAGTTTCCCGTGTTCTTGCAATGCTACCTTAATTATATGCATGTAGTATTTTGTTTCCTCGTAAATTTCTCATCGTATTATGCAGTGCCCGATCTAGGCAAGTTTTTCTTGTGTGGGTAAATTAATACAAAGGAGAACCTGCAAGATTTTGGAGAATTGAAGAGGAGTCCCCAGCTCCATCTGCCACTGATGTTATGTTGCTTGTTAAATGGAAGGCTACAGTTTCGGGTTTTCTGAATCTTGATTTGCATTTACTGTAAGGTTCATGAGGTCTAGCTAGGTCGGTACGTAGTACAAACTACAATAAATTAGCTAGCTACTGATCAGGATCTTCAACGGCTCAAGGTAATCAGGATTGTACAAGTAAAATTCTCCACTGCAAAAGTTAAAAAAGTACACAAATATTACTACGGTAAACTAGTTATAGCTAATGTATTCATATCGGGCATGATGTGTTTTAGCTTTCGTAACTGTTTATTGCATTATTGTATATGTACGTATATGATCAACCGTATATTATTTTCAAACTCAGGTGCATAAGAAAGTGTATCTGCTTTAGCTAATATAAATAGAAAATTATTACAGTGTTAGAAAGATCAATTTTTTTTTTTATATATACACGTTATTATCTATAATTAAGAGCAATGCCTCGTTGATGCATGTAGAGCTTACAAAATATCAACAGTTATTATCCACCAACAAACATGTGCAATTTACCCTAGCATTCTTCAACCTATTATCAAAGTCAACTTTGAAAAATTTTAGGCCCTCTAGTTTCACATGAAAAGGAGATATGGCGGGGTAGAAGGATTTGAGGAGTTTGAGGAGTCTGAAAAATCAAGGGTCATGTGTGGTGTCGCCACCGGAACCTCTTTAAGGCCAGCCCTGCCAACTAATTATACTAATTGTATATTCCTAGTAATGCTCCACGCGTGATTTGACGGGGATTTGGCCCTAACTAACTAGTTAAATAAGGCTGGAACTCGGGAAGGTCAGCCTAGGACATGTCTACCCTCAACCCCAACTGAGTTTAAGAGAATCAGATTCAAATGTTAGAATAACTCACAGCCTCACCATGATAATATTAAGCAGCCGTCCATACAGAAGTTTCCATGGAAAAGTACTTACAAGTTAAAAGCTAGCTAAAGGTAGTTAGCATATCAAATGCATGCATGACACCCAGATATCCCAAAGCCAAACAACCACTTGGCCACCACCATCATAAGCTATAGCGTCATTATAAATCCAACCAAAACTCTTAAATCGCCTCCAATATAACAGTCTAGATTAAGGCCACGAAAACATAGTACAACCTCTCTCTGTCAACTGTCATTACTCACAAACATCGACTTGTGGTGTTAAAGAAAACGCAGTACAAGTGCCAACTTACGGTTGTATGATCACTATTACTCTCAAGCTGCGTTTCTTTCAAACATGAATATCATACAACAATGCGCAGGTCAATATATTGTACTATGCGATACCTCGCTACCTTCATGGTCTACAACTACATCTGCATGGGGACCATTAGTTACCCATTAGATATGTGAAATATTGCTATGCTATCTAGCATCTTTAGTACTATGATTAGAAATATTGAATACTACAATGCGTGGTCAGAGCTTAGAACCATCGAAGCGGTAAAAATATGTAGTCCCATAGTGGCGCAAAAAGCCATTTTTGGAGACCATTGCATTGAGCTTGGTATAAAATGTCTTTATGTGTATATAAAGTAATATTCTCTCATCAGAATTACACTACTCATATATATATATATATATATATATATATATATATATATATTACTAGATTGTAAATTAGATTGCAAATTAAGACAATTATCAACTTAATTATTGGCCGCCTCGGTATGAGAATTTTTATGTTCATGTTTGTGAATAACAGTATTAGACCTAGCTAAAAAGATTGAAAAGTAATTACTATAGAGTACCATAAATTTACAACTTGCTCATTAAGAATTTAAAACGCAGATAATATTGCAGAGTAGAAATAGATTGAAGGTGATGAACTTGCTAAACCTCAGTTATATAATATATAGTAAACTTGATATACATATTAAACTTTCCCTTGGGTCCTTAATTACCATGTTTAATTTGGATATCTTGGGCATGCATATTTCCCCATAAAAAGTATAATCATGGCTTTCCCTAGCTAAGGAACTATAAAGTGGAACAATGGACTTAGTTTTCTTTATAATTTTGGTTGAAATTATATATTTTTATTATGTGAATTTAGTAATTGAAATATTTTCTGTAGGGCGGGCTAGCAATTATATCACCACAGATCCACAGTACTTTCTAACTTTCGCACCATTAATTTGTGGACGCACTGCTGCATACCAGTGAATAGAGACACAGCAATCCTTAAACCACTTACCTAAAAAGGTGAATCATATAATTACTCCTTGTGTAAAATGTTCGCTGTTCATCTGCAGTTTACAGATATATCTAAATACATCTAGTTTTGTCTGACCATTATATGTAGGCAGTACTTCTTTGCCATAATTTTTTCGTTAATTGTCAGTCTATTGGTTATGGCAAAGGATCATCCATAGCTATATATCTATCCATAAAAGACCATGGTTTTAAGTTGTTTATAATTTTTTTTAATCAAGATGAAGAAGAATATGTTCAGGATAGTATGCATCTAAGTGCCTTCATTAAAACTTTATGGTGACTTTCAACTTCATTAAAACTTTATGGTGACTTTCAACCTGATCGACAGAAAGAGAGTATCATGCTTAATATATTCTTTGTGCCGTTGTGGTTTAAACCCTAACTTTGATGTTGTATGATTAATTAATGAGACACGTGCAAGTATGGCCATTAAAGACTTGCAATCTGATCAGAGAAAAAAGGTTAAGACGAAATCAATTAATAACAATATAAGTTGAATGCTAGATTTACCTTTTTGGTGTTGATTATATGCTTAAGTTATCTTTCGTCCTCGGTTACCCTATAATGGCACGAACAAATTAATCCTGATTTTCGAGCAGAATACATCTTATTATTAAATGTACTTTTGGTAAAATGAGC
Source organism: Crataegus laevigata (assembly GCA_963580275.1). NCBI lineage: Eukaryota > Viridiplantae > Streptophyta > Magnoliopsida > Rosales > Rosaceae > Crataegus > Crataegus laevigata. Next base: position 10,671,349 of record OY756951.1, read on the forward strand.
ACAATCAAATTCAATTTGGAGCTAAGAATCGTGAATACATATATCTAACTCGATGAGTTGCTGGGGCTGCACTTTGCTGTTCCTGCTCTGTTCCTGCTTTCTGTCTCCTTTGTGTCTATTTATAAATTATTTGACACTTGTTCCACATATTAGCTCAGAAAGTAACACTGTTTATATATATAAAATAATAATAATAAAAACTAAAAATTCCTCACACGACTCCGGTGGCCACCGCACCTTTATGTTCACTAACCCTTCTTCGTCTCCTCACCGAAGTCCAATCATCACATGAGCGGCGAGCCACATCCAAACCCTATTCCGCTCTCCACCTTTCCTTCAACCACCTTTACCACCTCCTCATCCGTCTCCTCCTCTCCTTGATCACTCATCAAAGTTGAGTTTGATAATTGTGGTTTACGGGTTTCAATTTAGACAGTCCCTCTTTTTTAATGTACAAGTTACATTTTTTTAAATTTATTATTATTAAAAAAAGAGAAAATGATTCGAACCTATTACAATAATTTTAGAACGTATGGGTAAAAATTCAACACTCTATCAACTAAGATAGTTAACCACATGCGTAAGATACATGAATAGCCCATCTTTCAATTTTATTGTTGTAGGGGATGGTGCCGGAATATTGTATCCATTCTTGGAATTGAAAATTTGGGGCAACAAAGACACAATGTTTGGAATTTTGATAAGTAATATATGGGTAAAAAGATGTAGTCTAGCCTATAAGAGAGGACTGGTGTGGTACGTTGTGGCTATGGAGGGAGTTCCTGGGATGGAAGGGGGATGAAGGAGGACACGAGTGGTGGCGGTGGTTGCTGATGTTGCCTGTTGGTTTGTGTATCTCTTATTTATTTTTAGTTTTGTGTTTTCATATAGTTAGACTTATAGAAAACTTCATTTTAATCATTGACAAAGATGACTTTTAGATTAAAATCATGAGTAAGATCAAAATCTAATTTTAGTCCCTTGATACATTAATAACCTCATGTATTAATTATATATATATATATATATGTATTTAATTATTTCTCTTTTTCTTCCTAATTTTTAATGTATTAATTTTATTTCATTATAATTATAATTTTCATTTCATTTATCGTAATATATTCTATTGTAAACATTTAGATAAACTAATGTTTGTTATACAATATATTTCGATGTACTTTGTCTTCTTCATTTAGGTACATTAAATTCATTATAATAGATTTAGGTGCATACATTTAGGTACACACATTTCGGTACATACATTTCGATACAAACATTTAGGTACATTAATTAATTAAACATTTCGGTGCATATATTTTGGTACACACATTTAAGTACATTAATTTAATATAATACATTTTGGTATGCATATTTCGGTACATATATTTCGGGTACTAACATTTAAATACATTAGTTCAAAATAATACATTTTAGTACACACATTTCGGTACTAACATTTAGGTACATTGATTGAGTCTTTCAAGTTTGAAGGATGTTAAATAAAATTAATAAATTAAAAAACTCTTTTTGGGTCAAAAAATAAAATAAATTATATATATTAATATATTTAAATATTTAATGGGAGACATTAAATAAAATGTACATTAATTATTTTGAATTAAGGACGGATCAAGGGATTATAATTAATACGTAATTTAACACAAGGTTTATTTTAGTTTCAATCTTCTTGAAGAATTAAAGTTAAAAAATCTCTTAAACTTAACACTAATTTAAGTGGATGGACACGTATTAAGCATTTAAGTAAAAGATACAAAGGAAAGGAGGCACAAAAACGGAGACAGCAGACTCGCAACCAGTTGAATATGCAAAAGGTTGAGCAATTTTCCATTACAAACTTTAACATATATTTGCGATTGCGCATAAGACTTATTCACTTCTCTTGTCAGATAATCTAATATATTTTTTATGATTTTTTATTTGTAAGTATATCAAAGGAAAACAAAAGAAATGATGGAACAAATTTTTAAAAAAAAAATATCTATATAGCTTATGTACGTAACTCATCTGAAATTTTAATACACCAAACTTACATTAAAACCGTTAGACTGTATAGCTAGATTGATAGGGAAAATGATCAATAAAACTCAAATAAAAACATAAAATGTGTGAGATGATTGTAGAAGAAGGTTTGAGTCACATATATTATTAAAGAATATAACGTCTCTAGTTTCTTGAAGAAAATAGTTATCAATCAAGTAATTAGGTTCTTATCCCTCTTTTTTCAACTCATTCATTGAAATTTTATGCCTTTTCAATTTTTCATCAAGGTCTCTTGGTTTTAATAAACGTCATTAATGATTTCAATAATAAAATATTATACATGTCAAGATAATAAAATTTTATTTATAAATATATTCATTTAGTGTTAGAAACGTTACATTTGATATATTTATATTTATGGCTAAATTTTGTATTACATATATATATTTTTTAGTTTGTACCCATTTTAATTTGCAACTTTTTTTTTAAATTGTACCAATTTTCTTTTCAGTTTTAGTTTGCACCCATATATTAATTTCTTTTTGTGTCCATATTCTTCAAACTTTTATTTGTACTCATATATTTTTTTTAACCTTTTATTTGTACCCATCTGTCTTTTAAAATGTACCACTTTTTATGTGTAAAATGTACCCTTTTTTTTGTAAGAACCTTTTCTTTTATATAAAATGTACTCATTTTTTAATGTAAGACTTATTTATTGTTTTTTTCAATGTAAAATGTACCCATTGTTTTTTTTAAATATAAAACGGATCACCTTTTTGTATAAAAATATACTAACTTTTTGTATGTAAAATATACCGTATACAAATTACCAATTTTTTGTAATTAAAATGTCATTAATATAAGTAATTACAAATCATGGGTTTTATTTAAGTATAATTTTTTTTTTTTATATTTTCAATCCCACAAATCATGAATTTTATTTAAAATCTCATTAATATAAATAAATACAAATATCAAATTTTAATTTTTTATTTTTTAAAATGAATTTAAAAATTATAACAACCTATACAGAAAATGCATTATTGCATTAATTTCAGGGACTTCAATAAAAAAATCAAAAACCTATACAGAAAATGATTTTAGTAAAAAAAATATTGATAAATAATGATCGCATCCAAATTCACCCTTTTCTTTTCTCTTTCTCACTCATTCTATAAACTTGTCGACCTTCAAATGTATGAACGATTCGTCTTTCTTCTTTTCACTTGACATAACAGCTCTTGTCTTCAATGTCCCACATGACATGGCTTAAGATTCTTCTACTTCTTAAGTGTATGTGCTATGAGTAATTACTTTAAACCTTCTTCGGTAGTCTAGGGTCTAACGTTCGTAACATTTCTTTATATGAGAAGTTCCCTTATAAGCTTAAAAAAATGTAAGCACAAGTAACCTTTGATTGTTGAGAACCCTAAGGTCTTCGTTTGGTCTTTATGATTGGATTGAAATGGATAATATTTTAGGACTCATTTGCTATACAAGATTGGATTGGAATGATAACCTACTAAATTAAAGGTACACAGAGGGATGAATTTCCTTCATAGGTAATCCTCTATAAAGGAAAAACCATATTCATTTCCACCTTCAATATACCTTGATATTAAGAGTTCTCCATTCCAATTCAATCATGTGTATCAAACAAGGTCTTAAATTCAAGGTATGTTGATGGTGGAGGATAATGATTTTTCATATTGAGGGAATACTACATTTGACAATGAAGAAAACTTCTCTGTTTTTTTTATTTTTTTTTTATTTTTTTATGAGTAATTCATCTTCTACCTTCAAGTGGACACATTTTTTTCATTTCTTCCCTAACCTACGTTGAAATAATGATTAATTTATCCATTATCATCTAACTCTATAGGCCAGGCGAATCATTAGACTCTTCAGATTTTTAATAAATTAAAACAATGGTATTTGACAATCCAATGGCTCAAAATGTTTATGCATGCTCTTCTTTTTCTTTTTCTTTTTCTTTTTCTTGTATGCGCGCCTCTCTTCTGATCAACTTTAGCCATGGTTGCTTAAATATCATACTTAACAAAAAATACTCTACAAAAATTAAAGGTAGTTGGGCAAGCGTTAGTAAAATTACATAGAATAAATTCTAAAGTTACAAACTATGCCATTCTTCCATCGTTGAAGCCAAATAAACTTCCAATACATTACTTAATACTGGACAATATTCAATCAAAAAATAATCGCAATTTAATCAAGAACATCATCAATTCTCATTCCTCCATGAAGATGCTTCTTTGAATACGTACTGTATGTGTGTATGTGTGTGTCTGTCGTACAATTGTCTATGGGGAAAACAAGACATGCACATATATTGTATATCATATATATAGAGAAGAATAATTATCTTTTGCTCTTCTGTGTTCTGAGTTCCAGCAGAGGATTTCTACCAAAAGAGAGTTCCAGCCTCTGCGACTCTATGTTTGTCTTGTTTTGCATGTCGGGGATTCCGTCGTGCATTGCCTGCCTTTATATGTGCGTGCATGGTATTTTGAGTACTATCGACCAGCTCTAACATGTAAAGATGAGCCATTAAAGAATATGAATTGCAGCTATAGCTAGCTGCTTAATTATATGGTATCAGTTAGACATGTACATGTTTACGATTTTCCAAAGTACTTTACAGCAAGTGATGTAGAAGGAAGTGACGCTGAATAAAAAATAAACGATTGAAAGAATGCATAACTCACATGCTAATTAATAGGAATTTGCTGGTGGCATGCTGCCAGATCCGGTAGGTCTTGAAGGTGATAACTAATTGTGAAATAGGCCTAGAAGCTCAGCTCTTCAGGTAATAGCACATGTTTATGAATCCGGAAATCCATCTAATTACTGCAAAGAATATATATATGTATTGACACACACATATATGTATATATCCCTCTATGTTGGAAAGATGAGGCAACATCTGTCTTTTTTGCTTTTAAACTATTTGGATATACAGTAACTGCTTAGCTCAGAATTTTCTCAGGATGATTTAGAAATCGGAGAAATTTTTTGGGAGTACTATGATGACACGTGGTTGTATTCTTTGGAAGAAAGAGAAGTCATGATTGAGTCAGAGCCCTCCACAGGTGATATCAAGTTTTCAATTGAGAATAGAGATATGTCATACAGTACTGAAGAGTACTCTAAAAACCCGGAATCACTAAACCACAAGACGACCACCACCTACATATTTTGATTCAATTTGACTTTTTTATTTTTTATTACAGGAACTCCCAAATTTATAGATCCAAAAAATTCCAATACATGACTCACCAATAAAGAACTCCAAAAGCAGAAGCACCCAGAAATTCTTCTTTCCATGACAAACAAAATCCTAAAGTAACTGCAGTTACCCACTAGATCTACACATCCAAAAATCCTATATATAATGGAACACAAAGGCAAAGTATAATATCATATATATTTTTAAACTTTAATTATGATACTCGTTAGAACATGATCAAGAAAAATTAACCACCAAGTTATGTTTAAGAAGCAACGATATGGAATATTAACGGTTGATGATTGGAAAGAGTTTATTACCTTGTTGGTTTTGGATGCTGAAAACTTGACCTTTTTCAGTTCTGCTGGAGTATAGCCATCCATCGCTGATGCAGCATCATCAAGATTCTCAACTCCACGAGCCGATTGGCATAACTAAATCAATTAAATCATGTCACACTACTCAATTAAGAATCTTGGTGATGCTGCACCCGCAAACAATGACTGCATCATCAATTTTTCTCTCAAGGTACAGATTGAACTTGGACGATCATCATCCAAAGGAAGAAAGGTAATATATGTTCGAAATAGCAAAGGAAAAAAAATAAAAATATATGAAGAAAATATATGGAAAAAAGAAAAGGGAGCAATTGATGCTTTGTGTACGTCAGCCACAAGCATTGGCTGATGTGGTAAGTGGATCCAATGACCTGAGGCCCTGGGAACCCTAACTGAATATACGATTCTCAACGACTGAGAAATTAAAAATAACTTCATGAAAAAAAAGAAAAGAATTAGCACAAGGTAACAACACGGGGCCAACTACTTGTGTAATTCATAGATTCCATGGGTGTGAAAGACTTGTGGGTCAGAATCAGATTACGTACTGTGAGTTATTTGGGAGTTTAGATGTGAATCATTAAGAATTGAAGAAGAAAGAAAGAACACCACCACCACCACCAACAACAACAACAAGAAGGAAAGGAAAGAAAAGTTGGAAGAATTAAATAACCAAATTCAAACTTATATAGAAGAAGAGAAGGGTGTACAGTGTACTAATGGTTAAGATCTACTCTCAGTAAGCCTAGAGGGGAGAGAGAGAGAGAGAGAGAGAGAGAGAGAGAGAGAGAGAGAGAGAGAGAGAGAGAGGGAGAGGGAGTGAGTAGGTGAGGAAAGGTTTGTTGTTTGAGGTGCTTATATAGACACGACGTCGTTGGGGGATTACTTCCATGACCGGTAGATGCATGGAACTTTGTGTACTTACGGTTGTGATACACCACGTACTTAATCTATGAAAACAAGAGATCAAAACCTATTTTCAGAAATATTCAGGAGTCCGAATACCTAGAGTATTATTGATTGAGAATCTAACTCAATCAATCATAGAGTTCGGATCCAATTTAATACACCAACAATCTCCACCTTCATGAGGTCCAAAGAAAGATAATCCGTTGAAGAGCAACTTCACCTCCTCCAACAAGCCCATATTCCTAGATTCAACTCCTCCTCCTCCCAGGGACGGTTGGAGAAATCCAACCTTGTGGGGTCTCAATGTCAAATGTCTATAAAAATCTGGACGATTACAGCATGAGGCACTGGTGGTGGTTGGTGGTGGTTGGTGGTAATTGGGGATTGGGGATTGGAGAAGAAGAATAGTTTGAAACTTTGAAGTAAAGTTATTGGGTCTGTTGTTATATACCATTTTTTGCAGAAAAATCGACAGTTCAATTTACGAATATATCGGCGAAGAATAAAAATAGCCAATTTTCACTTTTTTTTTTTTAGCCCCTCGCTGCCCCTATTTAATTCATGTCATCAGATTGAATAAATTTAAAAAAGAAAAGAAAAGAAAAAAGAATGGACATAATAAACAAAGGTGTTGGGGGAGAAAAAAGACTTGCGTTTATTATTTCAAACAATTAGACATTCAAATGGACAAAATGTATAAATTGATAAAGTTTTAAAACTTTAAGGTACAACCTGAGAAAATTTAAATCCATATATAAAATTTTGAAAACCACATCAAACCTGAAAATTGCAAATTATAATCAGCTCTCTACGGTTGTATGATGCATAACTTTGTCGTGCAAAAAGAAAGAGTAGCTGCTTTCTGTAAAATATTTGTATACGATGTGTGAGTCGTCGGACTGTCTTCTTGGATGAGAAGCAGAGGGCTTGCAGCATATGCATTTTAATTTTACTCAATTATTCTTATTTCGTTTAGGCCCATTTTTTCAAACAACCCAAAATCACTCATTTTCTTACAAGAGTTTACAAATTTAAATTGAATCTCCCCAAACTAAGGAGAATAATTCTATCAAGGCAACTGGCCTCAGAGAAAACTAAGCTGGAAATCGTTTGGGAGGAGGGGCTAACTCTTTCGTTTTACATATGGACCCAGTGTTGTGAATTCAAATAAAAACAAATGATAAGTCAAATTTGTCCAAATTCATATCTAGTTTGATGATGTAATTGCTTACAATTACAAGTTAGGCAAGTTAACAATGGTGGGCTATGCATGAAATAAACATGTTGGTAAACAATGGTAGGCTAGTCAAATTTCTTGTACAAGTTAGGCAAGGTTTGAATAAATGTGTGGTATAGATTTCATTTGGTTTGCTATAAATACCCTAGTCCTCAAGCCTTGTAAATCATCTCATCCAAATCCCATTTCCCATTTCCATTCATTAGCTTGTAAGCTATTAAGTTTGTAAACTCCTTTTTCATATATCAAAGTGCAAGTGTTTTTCCCGAAGCTTGTTGCTTCCCTTCTTTCTCTATTTCTTTGTCCAATTTTATTGAGAGTGAAAGTGAGAGGTGTGATAGAGTTTGTAAACTTATCACCCACATATTTTGGTATTGAGTTAGTAAACTTTCAATACCAACAATTGGTATCAGAGCCAGAATACCTTTCTGGCAAGTGCAGCGGCTATGGCATCAAATCTAGTACAACTCCAAGTTCCCACATTGAAGAAAGAAAATTACGAAAGATGGTGTATCCAATTCAAAGCATTGTTTGGATCACAGGAGCTATGGGAAGTTGTCAGTAGTGGGTATGTTGTACCCACTGCCGAGCAAGAAGCTACATATACTGCAGATCAACGCAACACTCTCAGGGACTTACGAAAGAAGGATCAAAAGGCGCTGTATCTTCTATATCAAGGATTAGAAGATTCAACGTTCGAAAAGGTTGCAGAAGCAACAACAAGCAAGCAAGTATGGGAAATACTCAGTACAATCTACAAAGGAGTAGATCGAGTCAAGAAAGTGAGGTTACAATCACTTCGAGCAGATTTTGAAACTGCTCACATGAATGAAAGAGAGAGCATCTCCGACTATCACACAAGGCTCATTGTGATAGTGAACCAGATGAGGAGAAATGGAGAGAGACTCGATGAAGTACGAGTTGTGGAGAAGATACTCCGGTCACTCACATCCAAGTTCGAGCATGTGGTGACTGCCATTGAAGAATCCAAAGATTTGGAGACAATGAGCGCAGAGGAACTACTAGGATCCCTCCTAGTTCATGAACAACGCATCCAGAAGAATGCAAGCCCCACGACGCTAGAGCAAGCTTTGGAGACAAAGCTCAGTATCAACAAGCCAAGTGGAGGTCGTGGGACGTGGAACTCACATCGTGGAAGCTCATCCAATCGTAGCCGAGGACGAGCCCGAGGAAGAGGTCGTGGCTATGCACAAAATCGAGGACAATCTCAAGAGTGGAGATCTACTCGAGGAAAGGCACATATCCAGTGTCATAGTTGCAAGCAATATGGACATTATGCAAATGAATGTTCATATAAAAATGGTGAGCATGTCAACATGGCAGAATCAAGTGGAAATGATGGTGAGGAATTCACAGTCTTACTAGCACACCATGATTCCAGTAGCCAACAAGATGTTTGGTATTTGGATTCTGGTGCAAGCAACCACATGTGTGGAAAGAAAGAGTTTTTTGCCGAACTCAAGATTGAGGCCTATGGATCTGTAAGTCTTGGTGACTCCTCAAGGCTACCAGTTGAAGGCTATAGGTGTCAAATGGGTGTACAAGATCAAACGCACTGCAGATGGAAGTGTGGATCGGTACAAATCAAGACTTGTAGCGAAGGGCTACAAACAGAAGTATGGAGTAGACTATGATGAAGTCTATGCTCCAGTTGCAAGACTTGACACGGTAAGATTACTAATTTCTCTTGCCGTTCATCATAAATGGAAGATTTATCAATTAGATGTCAAGTCAGCCTTTCTTAATGGACTTCTTGAGGAAGAAGTATATGTAGAACAACCGGAAGGTTTTCAAATACAAGGGGAAGAAGATAAGGTGTATCACTTGAAAAAAGCCTTGTATGGCCTCAAGCAAGCACCACGAGCTTGGAACTCAAGGATTGACAACTACCTTCACCAAAATGGATTTCAGAAATGTCCATACGAGCATTCAGTTTATATGAAGAATGGTGAGAAAGGGGAGTTCTTAATCATATGTCTCTATGTAGATGATTTATTGTTTACAGGAAACAATGAGGCAATGTTCCATGAGTTCAAGCAATCCATGTTCAGTGAGTTCGAGATGACTGACAATGGATTAATGTCATACTTTCTTGGCATAGAAGTGAAGCAAGAAAGTGATGGCATCTACATCTCACAGCAAAGGTACATGAGAGACATATTGAAGAAGTTCAATATGGACAAGTGCAACACTGTCAATACTCCAGTCGCAACTGGATTGAAGCTGTCCAAAGAAGGAGAGGGTGAGTTTGTAAACTCAACCGTGTACAAAAGCCTTGTTGGAAGCCTAAGGTACCTCACAATCACAAGACCAGATATAGTGTATGGTGTTGGACTTGTAAGTCGATACATGGAAACACCAAGGGAGTCTCATTGGCTTGCTGTCAAGAGAATTCTGAGATACATAAGAGGTACTCTAAACTTTGGTCTATTTTATAATTTTGGTGAAGATGCAAAATTATATGGCTATTCGGATAGTGATTGGGGAGGTGACCAAGATGAAAGGAAAAGCACAACTGGCTATGTGTTTTTTCTAGGTTCAACAGCTTTCTCATGGACTTCAAAGAAGCAGTCAATCGTTGCCTTGTCATCATGCGAAGCCGAGTATGTAGCTGTAGCCTCAACCGTGTGTGAGGCAATTTGGCTAAGGAATCTGTTGAAATCAGTGTGTCATCCACAAGAAGAATCAACCTTGATTCATGTGGACAATATATCTGCAATCAAACTTGCAAAGAATCCAGTTCAACATGGAAGGAGCAAGCACATTGATACTAGATTCCATTTTCTAAGGGATCATGTAAAACAAAAGACAATCGAACTTGTCTATTGTCACACCAAGGAACAAGTGGCTGACATATTCACAAAGCCATTGCCAGTTGAGCCATTCAAGTTGCTACGTGAAATGCTTGGAATGAAGGCGTTTTGATTTGAGGAGGTGTGTTGTGAATTCAAATAAAAACAAATGATAAGTCAAATTTGTCCAAATTCATATCTAGTTTGATGATGTAATTGCTTACAATTACAAGTTAGGCAAGTTAACAATGGTGGGCTATGCATGAAATAAACATGTTGGTAAACAATGGTAGGCTAGTCAAATTTCTTGTACAAGTTAGGCAAGGTTTGAATAAATGTGTGGTATAGATTTCATTTGGTTTGCTATAAATACCCTAGTCCTCAAGCCTTGTAAATCATCTCATCCAAATCCCATTTCCCATTTCCATTCATTAGCTTGTAAGCTATTAAGTTTGTAAACTCCTTTTTCATATATCAAAGTGCAAGTGTTTTTCCCGAAGCTTGTTGCTTCCCTTCTTTCTCTATTTCTTTGTCCAATTTTATTGAGAGTGAAAGTGAGAGGTGTGATAGAGTTTGTAAACTTATCACCCACATATTTTGGTATTGAGTTAGTAAACTTTCAATACCAACACCCAGAACATAAAGAATGAATAGTGATTTTCATACTCATAAATTTTTGGAACCCACCATCCTAATGTATTAGAGTCCCAATCTAGCTTTTATATGCAACAGCCATCCACTCACTCAATTTGTTGGGTACACATGAATCTTAAAGAGCACTGATGTGGTGAAAACACACCTCCAAAAATATAAGACTTGTATTTGGGATTTCCCTTCTAATTAGTTTGCTACAGCAACAACAATAAAATCCGAAAATTAATGCCCGTGTTCAATTCTGAACAAATAAATCTCACAATTAATTTGAACTCCTGAAATACCCAAAAAAATAAAAAATAGGAGGTGTTGTTTCTCAATAGACTTCAAGCATGCATAATGTATATACGCTTGAGTTATCAAAGCTATGGAAGGAAAGTTACCATTTTCAAAGAGTGTGCATGGATAACCATAACCATGAAGCTGATTTTACTAAACTAATCAAGGACTAAAGGTTTTAATATTTCAGAAATTATTGTGTGCTATAGAAATTTTTTCTTAGATTTATCATAAATAAAAATAAAGCAATTGATAGTTTCATTTTCAAGGTGCATGATTATTAAAATTGTTGCTGAGTTGACTCGCTATATACATTTGGCATTTGTTTTTATATACAAAGCGATATTACTATTTTAATTTAAGAGGAAGGAGAAGAGTTTGGACTCGATAGTTGAAGAGGAAAACCCTAATTACTAGGACAATTCACCACATTTGTGCCCATGACCATATGACTAAAAACCATGCGACCATGCGCTCTAAAGACGACTTGTTTTATTAATTAGTTTTTTCTTCTTCTCATAATTAGTTGTTTTCTCACTAAATCAAGGGAAGCATATCTCTCATTGAACATGTAGGGCATTAATTTGAATGCATTAAGATCCTCCAGCCCTGATTATCTCATTTTGCTTGGTTGAAGAAGTGTTGACCCAAACCTGGTCCATTTACATGCTTTATTCCTTGAGTGAATACCAGCTGAAAATATCTTCATAATCTAATCTCTCCGATAAATCAGAGTAGGTAAAGAAGCAACCACACTAAGCTTTGTTTTAGAAATATGCTAGCAACTTTTGTAATAACTTTGCACTTTGAATTTAAATATAAAAATATAGGTAGAGTAGAAACTCACTATAGTGATATTATATAAAGGAATAATTTTCATGTACAAAATTAAGATCCCAACTCGAACCAGTTGTATATAAAAGTCAACTCCACGTTGCACGTAATAAGCTATCATTTCTTCTAGGTTTCCTCTTAAAAAACTTGCCTGCACATATAATATGTCAATAAGTAAACAAATATGCAATTTACAAATAAAAATTCAAGATGAAAATAAAATATTTCTTTAAAGTTGTATGCATGCGATGATGATTTATTTTAAATACATACACTAACTTTCAGAAATTAAGTGTTCCTCTTTTTTCAATATTACATTTTAAAATGTTCTACTTTACTAATGTGGTTCTTTGTATGCGCACAATTTTTATTAAGAATAACTAAGTCAAAAAACATTTTTTTTAACTACACTTCATTATGTAATAGCCTACCCATAATTATAAAATTAATTTTGTCTTAAATATTATAAAACATAGATTTCGTATTAGAGATGACTTAAAAGTAAGATAATGATAAGATTGCCATTTGGGAAATAGCTAATCCACCAATTAAAATCATGATTGGTGATCATCTATTCTTATCTATGCTGTCACCACCGCCAATGTCTGGCATCGTCATTGTTTATCTGCAATTCACTTAGTTAATCAAATTACGAATTGTCCAAATCATCCTATTGCTTTCAAAAAAATAAAAATAAAAAAAATAAAAAAATCATCATTTGCACTTACCCGTACTTAATTATATACTATCATGAACTTGTTACTAAAATTTTTTTTTTTCATAAACGATAAATAGTAATACCAATAAGCCTTTATTTTGTAGACCTCGACTTAGTCAACACTTAAGTTCAAGTCTTATTTTTCATAGTTTAGATAAATTTTGTAAAATACTGCTTCAATAAAACAAAAGGTAAGCCTCCATTTTTAATTGCAATTAATCATGTATTTTCAAAATTTTATAATGCATTACTAGTCTCCCAACATGTGCTCCTGACAAAAATTAGGCCTCTATTTTCATAACTTTAGTTATTCATGCTCCTTCCTACAAAAGAGGTAGAAACACATTTTCCATATTAATCATGCTCCTTCAAATGAATTTAAAGTAAAAGTGTTAGGATGCTGATTAGGATGATGACTTAGCATAATTAGTTAGTTGTATAACTGATAGTGGGTGGGAAAAGCGGTTAGTTAGCTTGGGGGCTAGTAGGCAGCTTAGCAACTAAGATAGCTGAATGCTATATAAGGAAAACTGTAAGAAAGAAGAAGTTGTTGTAAAAGTTGGTTATTACAGATAATACATTGCTACTGCTATTACATTGAGTAAGACGTGAAGCTAAGGTTCTATCATTGGTATCGAGCCAGTGCCTTTGATCCTGCTTAATCCTTCCTCGTGTATGACTTGATTGGCTTCCAAGAAAATCATGGAGTCTCGAGTGTCCACTCTCGAAAATTTGGTCCCTGAATTGCAGAAGGAGTTCAAAGAATCAAGAAACAATTTCAAGGAATCGCGAACCGAATTCAGAGCTACCCACGACTTGATCATTCAGTACCTACACTCGTTGTCATCAAGGGGTAGTGGATCAATCTGAAAATCATCGGACGCAACTCGTACAGATCCGATTCTACAAACGGGTACGAACACCAATCTGTGTACTAATCATTGTCACCAAGAAGTCCCTCCAATTGCCTTGAATCAACGAGCTCCATTCCTTAAGATGGATTTTCCAAGATTTGGTGATGGCGATGATCTGTTAGGTTGGATTTACAAGGCTAATCATTATTTTGATTTCTTCAATATTGAGGATTTCAAGAAGGTTAAAATGGCATCCTTTCATCTCGAATGAGAACCTTTACAGTGGTTTCAATGGGCGAACTGCACTGTAAACTACCCCAGATGGAAGGATTTCACCAAAGCTCTATGTCAGAAGTTCAGGCCTTCAAAATTTGAGGACTCAGCCGAGAGCTTGGTTAAGCTTCGCCAAACAAGTTCTTTAAGAGAATATATCATGGAGTTCAGACGATTAGCTAACAAGACTTGATATATTAATCATTCACTCTTAAAGTATTGTTTCATTAGAGGCTGGAAAGCCGAATTGCGACATGATGTCAAGATTCTGAAGCCCCAAGATGTGTTGGAAGCCAATGCATATGCTTAGCAACTGGATGCCAAGTTATCAGATTTAAAGGTCAAACCTTTATGTCGATCTTTTGTTAGTAATCCTGTGAAAAATCCATTGCATGCTGTTACTATAGCACCACCTACAAAAATTAAGCCTAAGAATGATAATGTGCGTAAAATGACTCTGAAAGAAGTAGAGTTTTGTAGAAAGAATGGTCTTTGCTTTCATTGCAAGGAAAAATATTATAGGGGTCATTCTTGTGAAAAAAACAGATACTTCTTGTTGATGTTTAGGATCCAGTTGGGGGAATGATAAAAAAAACTGTTCAGTGGTGATGCTTATTGATTCAGGGAGTTCCCATAATTTCATTGATCTGTCCTTGATTAAACAAATTAGGGGACAATTGGACACTACCCATTCATTTAATGTGAAAATAGCTGATGGTGGAAAATTTTAAACTCATGGCATTTGGGGGGCAGTACCACTAAAGATTCAAGATTATCATTGTATAGCTGATTTGTATGCCATGTCATTGGGGGGGGGGGGCTGTGATATAGTTCTTGGGGTGTAATGGTTGAGGACTCTTAGTCCAGTTTATGGGATGTTGACAAATTATACATGAAGTTTCAGCAAGGGAATAACATTTATTGCATTTCTAGTTCTAATTTCTCTGGGGATCAAATTCAAGATGTGACTATTTTTCAAATAGAGAAGTTGCTGTAACTAGACACTTAAGTGAGGGCATTTTTGTTCCAACTACACCATGAGATAATTGAAGAACCATCAGATTCACTGTCCTTGATTAAAAACATGAGCTGCAAACACTTTTGAAAGACTATGAAGGGGTATTCTCAACTCCTAAATCACTGCCACCTCACAAGTTGCATGACCACAAGATTCCTTTTTTGAAAGGTAGCAAACCACCAGGCATGAGGCCTTACAGGTATGGCCCTCTCTAGAAAATTGAGATAGAGAAATGTGTGCAATAATTGCTTGCTTCTGGTTTTATTAAAGTAAGCAACAACCCTTATTCATCTCCAGTTATTTTGGTTAAAAAGAATGAAGGTACATGGCGAATGTATGTGATTTTAGAAACCTTAATGGGATTACAATCAAGGATAAATTTCATATCCCATTAATTGATGAATTGCTAGATGAACTGTTTAGTGTTGAGTATTTCTCTAAATTAGATATGAGATCAGGCTACCACCAGATTAGAATGCACTCTCAGGACATTGAGAAAATTGCATTTCGAACTCATGATGGTCACTATGAGTTCTTAGTTATGCCTTTTGGCTTAACTAATGCTCCAGCTACATTTCAATGTTTAATGAATGACACATTCAAGCCTTACATCATAAAATTCATCCTGGTCTTTTTTTTAATGATATTTTAGTCTATAGTAAGAGTTGGAAACTGCATTTGGAACACCTCATGCTAGTATTTAAGTTGTTGCAATCTCATACATTATATGTTAAACAATCTAAGTGTGTATTTGGTCAAACTATATTTGGGTCACGTTATGTCCAAGAACGGAGTAGTAGCTAATCAATTGAAACTAGAAGCTATAGCCAATTGGCATATCCTTGCATCAGTAAAAGCTATAAGGGGATTTTTGGGACTCACAAGTTATTGCAGGAAATTCATCCTCGACTTTGGAAAGATTGTTGGTCCTTTGACGGTTCTAACAAAAAAGGACAACTTCAAGTGGAATGAAACAGCTACAACAACATTCAATGCACTCAAACAAGCTATGGTTTCTCCTCAAGTACTGGCATTACCAGATTTTAATCAACCATTTGTCATTGAAAGTGATGCTTCAAGTTGTGGGATTTGTGCTGTGTTGCAACAAAATGGCAGACTTATTGCCTTTACTAGCAAGGCCTTAAGTATTAGAAATCGATCATTATCTACCTATGAGAGGGAAATGATGGCTATAATTCATGCAGTGAAGAAATGGCAATCCTATTTGGTAGGGAGACACCTCATTATTAAGACAAATCATCACAGTTTGAAGTTCTTACAAAGTCGAGCCAACACTCATTTTCAACAAAAGTGGGTCTCTAAATTGCTTAGGTTTGACTATGAGATACAGTACAAGCAAGGGTGTGATAATCAAGTGGCTGATGCTCTATGAGATACAGTATAAGCAAGGGTTTGACTATGAGATACAGTATAAGCAAGGGTGAGATACAGTACAGGATGCTTTAACAGTTCTAGAATGCCAATTGTCCAATATGGAGTTTTCAACTATTTCTTATCTTTATCTCAATTGGATGGATGATTTGAGGAGAAATAATGAGCAAGATCTTTGGATTTTGGCTAAAAAAACAAGAAGTGCAGTAGGTCACAAATTCTTCTGCACTCAACCTTTTAAAATATAAGGTTGACAATGGGTTCTTAAAGTATAAAGGCAGAATTGTACTAAGTTCAACTAGTTCTTGGAGACAGATTGTATTTGCAAAAAATCATAGTACTTCTTTAGCTGAACATGCTGGATTTTTAAAGACCTACAAAAGATTGTCTAAGTCCTTCTATTGGATTGGTATGAAAAAAGATATCAGAACCGTGGTGGCAGATTGTCAAACTTGTCAACAACAAAAGTATGAAACTTTGGCTCTAGCTGGTGTACTTCAGCCTTTGCCAATTCCTTAGAGGGTATGGTCTGACATTTCAATAGATTTCATAGTGGCACTACCACCTTGCAAGGGAAAAACAATTATATGGGTTGTCATTGATTAACTGTCTAAATATGGACATTTCATTGTTTTGTCACATCCTTTCACTACTGCATCAGTTGCAAATCTCTTTGTTAAGCATATCTTTAAGTTCCATGGTATGCCAACATCAATAATTAGTGATAGAGATCCTGTGTTTATGAGTGCTTTCTGGAAAGAATTATTTGCACTCCAAGGTTCTTCTTTGTGTCTCAGTTCAGGATACTATCCACAAACGGATGGTCAAACAGAATTTGTTAACAGGTGTGTAGAGACATATTTGAGGTGTTTTTGCAGCCTTCAATCTAAGAAGTTGTCTATGTGGCTTCCTTGGGCAAAATGGAGCTACAATACAGCTTACCATTCTGCTACAAAACTGTCTCCATATGAAGTGGTTTATGGTCAACCTCCTCTATCAGTTCTTGTATATGAAGCTGGTACTACCAAATTGGAACTGATTGATCGAAGTTTGATAGAAAGAACAAAATGTTGTCCTTATTAAAAAAAAATTTGGAAGCTGCTCAAGTTAGGATGCAAGTTTAGGCTAACAAGCATCACACTGAAAAGAGTCTTTTAGGTTGGTGATTTGGTATATCTACACTTAGTTCCTTATCAATAGATGTCATTAGCTTCTCAGCCCTTTCACAATCTCTAACCATGATTTTATGGTCCCTACGAAATCTTGGCGAAGATTGATCTAGTAGCTTACAAATTGAAGCTTTCAGCAACATCAAAATTACATCCAGTGTTCCTTGTTTCTTGTCTGAAAAAACATTTGGGTGCAACAGTTCAACATACATCTCCTCTACCAATAATTACTGATGCTGCTATTCTTCAGGATGTACCATTGGCAATTTTGGACAGGCGGATAATTAAGAAAGGCACTACTGCAATCATTGAAGTCCTAGTTTATTGGCAGAATCATTTAGTAGAAAAAGCTAATTGGGAGCCCTATTGCAATTTGAAGACTCGATTTACTGAAGTAGTTCACATGTAATATTGTAGTTTATCAGTTGTACACTTTCATTTTAAGTCTTGTTGTACAAGACTCATTTGAAATGGGGTATTGTTAGGATGCTGATTAGGATGATGACTCAGCATAATTAGTTAGTTGTATAACTGATAGTGGGCTGGAAAAGTGGTTAGTTAGCTTGTGGGTTAGTAGGTAGCTTAGCAGCTAAGATAGCTGAATGCCATATAAGGAAAACTGTAAGGAAGAAGAAGTTGTTGTAAAAGTTGGTTACTATAGATAATACATTGCTACTGCTATTACTTTGAGTAAGACATGAAGCTAGGGTTCTATCAAAAAGACATATATAACTTAAATTTAGTATGTGTAAGTTATTTTCTCAAATATAACTAGAGTATAACGTCCACCCCTTGGGCGCCAAAGAAAACTTTTAACTCCCTAGCTCCAGACATGTGAATAGAATTTTAATTACTATGTTAGCGATAAAAAATATTGGATTTGAAAATTAGTGTTAGTTTTGTTATTATCAGCAAACATGATGTAGTTTCTCATCATGAATTTGTAATAATCTCTACCTATGCAGTTGCAGGTTCGAAACTCCTTTTCTTCTATATTGTTATAATAGTTTCGAACTCTCCTCCTTTTTCCTAATAATAGTAAATTTTAAAAAAAAAAATCATCATGAATTTGAAAAAGTGTTGTAACATAGGAAAGAAGAAAGTATTATAGGATTGAAAAGTTTATCATATTTCTTATTCATTGTCCTTTTGGATTTAGGTTTGTTTGGAATTTATTTACCATTGCTGTATATATAGAGAGGCAGAATTTACAAAAAAAAAAAAACAAAAAAAAAAAAAAAAAAAAAAAAAAAAACAGGGAGCTGATAAACGTATGATCCCTCATATCTTACATTTTATGTTCATTTCTTAGTAACCTGACCGCAACCCCTGAAACTTGTAAACTCCCAAACATAACCTTAATCAGGTGTCGACTGGATTGTAATTTGCACTCAACCACCAATTAGTACTAGACTAAATACTTAAGTGGGGCCAATTTGGTAACCACTAAGAATCTAATTTTAGTTTTAATGTATTTATAAACATAACTAAGAATTCAAGGTTTAAGTGGCCATCATCAATCTTTTGAAAAATCTTCAGGTGGCCAACAAACTTCCGCACCATTTTTATAACTATTATAATTTTAAGGGACCATATGTACGGCCTGTCCTGCTCATGGCAAACAACCTAGTATCATTTTACCATTTTAAATCTTGACGTCGCGCCCCTGCCCTCCATGATGAATGAGGTCATGAATTTTTATTTTTTTAATTTTTTTTATAAGGGTTTTTACTTGAAAGAACAAACTATTTAAATTTATATATAAATATATAAAGACCCCTTCCTACACTTACAAATTTCAACTATCTTCAAGGCTTATTATTTGATGCTACCCTGCCCTTAGTATGCTACCCTGCCCTTTTGGCTAAGGGCCAAGAGCTTAATTATTTCAATTCACCTTCACTTGAGTCATCGTTAGATACTTATAGTGATAGATATGCTTACTAAAACACAGTTCAATCGAAAGAAAATAGCAAATTAAAGAAGGTGTTTAACTTATTTTCCTCTACAAATATAACAAGTTCGGAAAATCTAATAACGACAATCATTAATGCGTACAGTTTAAGTGATTGGTTATGACTATTTGTACGATCGTGAAATGTTAATTTAAAAGAACATTTGGATAACTTTTTCGTTTAACATTGTCATTCTACAGTCCGACAACTTATCTAATGGCGATCTAGTTAAATCATCAACACACATGGTGCATGTGGATGATTATGATTTATTCTTGTAATTATCGAATCTTCATTAGTGGGAATCAGCTGACACATTACTGGTCATTTGTCATTTTATCAAATGACCTTAATACGTCTTTTGATTCATAGGGTTTTGAAGAACAATCCATTGGGACATGAACGTTTATCCAATCACTTAACTAGTATCAGCATAGTTGATTATTGCTTATCTTGAAGTAATCACTAGAGTACAGTATAGTACCTTTTGCTAGGTTATAGTACCTTTTGCTAGGTTAATTAGTTTAACTTATTTGAATATTTAATGTCATAATCCCGTCTTTGTTAGAGGAGGTATATACATTCCTTACAATTGTGTGGTTTGCCCAAAACAATGGGCTACCTGGTTTTCATTTTATAATTACATGAATCCGTCTTGAGATTACATTTGATTAGGTCTAAGAAGTATGTTAATTAAGCATGGCATGTGAATGTCTTGCTGGATTCTAACCTAGGTAGCACATTATAAGACTAATGCTAGGGAGACTGTCTATTTAAATCAAATTTTGTAATTTATATGACATAATTGTTAATGATTGAATTATTACTTAAGTTTTGATTAACGCGCATATTACTTATTGATGACAAATCACATGGTTTACAAATTTGGTCTAAAAAATTGATCTACTTATAATTATTCAACACATTATTGAAACTTGGAATCTTGTAAGTTACATGTTAATGTAATTACTTTGGCAAGTTAATAATTGGGATAATCCTAGAAATACCAAAATTTTAAACCAAATGATGTGTCAACAATAGAAAATAAGCACGTTAATTAATACTTAAGTAATAATCAAATCATTAACATCCACATCGTTTGTTTCACAAAATTTAGTTTAAAAATTTGATCTCCCTAACATTACCTTAATAACTTAATACTCTGAATAACGAATTAAAGGATCATACGTTTATCATAACAGTTAATAA
The DNA here is from genome assembly GCA_963580275.1 of Crataegus laevigata. Taxonomy (NCBI): domain Eukaryota; kingdom Viridiplantae; phylum Streptophyta; class Magnoliopsida; order Rosales; family Rosaceae; genus Crataegus; species Crataegus laevigata. Next base: position 10,692,252 of record OY756951.1, read on the forward strand.
TATTATGTAGTTATTGATATTTTTGCTAAAACAATTGATAATAAGTTCATGTAAAAAGAATCAAAGAAAAAAATAGTCTACTGATAATACCACAAAAGAAAATAGCCTAGCAAGCACTATCAACAATCACTAATGTGGTTAAAAATATAAGTTTATTCTTTTTTTTTAATGTAGATAATATCGCTTGTTAAAAAAAAAACAATTGTAAGCTACTTTGCTTCGTTTCTTCAAGAATTGACTTGGAACCATACAACGTGGATCGAGTGTCTATACAAAAACAAAAGACAGATTTCTTCTTCCATTTGACCAATCCTTTATTTTTTTTTATTCCAAGACCTATTTTTTCTATTGTTTATTTTCTTGGGACAACTACACTAACAAATTGGAGTCATAAAATAATCAGTTTTCACATCGGGCTGGAATTCAAAACAAGTGGAAGTAATGGTCATGTTTGGACAAGGGTTTAGCAACAAATTGTTATGATAAACTAATTAAAAATGAAATACAGATCGAGAAGTTTAGTGAGTAGATACAATACATCAAGGGCATGCTTATTTAAACTATATATTAATAGAATTTTTTCATCAATCAAAAGAGAGTGAAAAGTAGTATTCTATCACAACAACAAAAATTAGATACAGTAACATTTATAGATTTCTTATTCCATTTGACCAATCGTTTATTATTTTTTATTCCAAGACCTATTTTTTCTATTGTTTATTTCCTCTTCACTTAAAAGTAAGAGGTTTTAAGTTCGAATCTCGTAGATTCGATACCAAATTAGGTTGTCTATTGTGTGATTTAGCCGAACTCCCCTCCCCTTAGTATAAAAATATCAATGTATTCAAAAAAAAAAAACCAGTGAAAGTAGTGGTCATGTTTGGACAAGGGTTTAGCAATAAATTTTTATGATAAACTAATTAAAAATGAAATACAGATCGAGAGGCTTAGTGAGTAGATACAATACGTTAAGGGCATGCTTATTTAAACTACATATTAATAGAATTTTTTTTGTCAACCAAAAGAGAGTGAAAAGTAGTCATCTATCACAACAAGAAAGTTAAAGATAGTAACATAATTTCAGAAAATAAAATTTTCACTCCACTCTCTCATGTTCTCTCTCACTCTCTTCCTCTCTCCTTCAATTTTAAAGAAAATAAAACAAAAAATTTCATACACACTTGTGCGTGGGTATATACTAGTTTAACAGAAAATGAAGAAGGATGGAAAAGAGAACAAATGATATTATCTACATTAAGGGAGAGAGAGTGAATTTAGCCTCACAATGAGCTAGCACTAATGTGGTTCAAATTCGCCTTTGGTAAAAATCGAACCTAAGACCTCTCACCTAAAAATGAATAAGAATAACACTAGCAGTAATACTGAGTGGCCACTTTTTCAAATTTATACGAGCTAGTAAATGTAAGAGAAAGTAAAAAAGTGAAAATGAATTCAATATCCATATGTGACTAAACGCAGAGAACTCTCTATTTCTATTTTATTTTTTTTTTAAGTACCACGTACTCAAAGAAATTTGCATATCCGGCTCTAATAACAATGTTTTTTTTTTTTTTTTTTTTTTTTTAGCCGAATCTTGATCTCACAAGATAAGACTAATCCCCAGTAGGTTTCGGAAAGACTAAAGGCATTTGAGCTCACCCTGGATCACTTTCCGTGGTTTTATAAACGATGTACTTGGATCTACATTTTTATAAGAACCGGATTAAATACATTGGCAAACTCTGCAATTACAGATAAATCATAGCGAGCAAGCATGTAAGCTATTCCATTACCCCTTTGCTCTCCTGTTGGGTTCTAATTGTAACTGATCTGAGGATCCACCAGACCTCATTTCAGATTTGCTTTTTGAAGAAGCTATTTTGTGATCTGTGGATGAACTGTTGTTTGTCCCTTTGCTATGAATGAATCTATCGATCTGTTTTATTTAAAAATAATAATAAAAAGAAAGGAATAAACCACCCTAGCTCAGAACTCTCTTTCCAGGGGCGGCCCTAATTAATTAGATGGTTAATTAATAAGTTAAGAGCAGTTTTTGTGTAAAAGCTTGTCTAATTCAATACAGGGCGGTCAAATTTAATACTCAGGCTGTGAGCGAGGAAGAAAAAACAGGTTTACTATTTTATTTTGCTTTTGTAAGAGGTGTACCTGCTCAATTAGTTTATGCAGTGGTAACTATAGTAGTGCACAAACCAGTGAAATTGAATTTGATAACATTCTCATTTCATTTTTAGCGCATGCACATGCTTGGTTTTTGTGCTAAGAGCCCCATTGCTTATAACTGGATATAAATCATATACCCTTTATTTTAGAACTAATGCTAGGAAGACTCGGTGTTTAATATTGTTATGTGTCAGTTACCTTTGATAAAAATTATGAAAATTTGTAATGGGGTGTGTATATCAACTCATTCAGATCTAGTTGAAATTAGAGATAAATTTCTCAAAATAAAATTCAAAGTTCAAAATCTACAATGGGTTGTAGTAATTTTTTGCAATGAATCAGTAAATATCATCGATATTTATTCATACTTCTATATCTCCCTGATATAGTGTAACTCCCCGTCCCGAAATACTTATTTTCGAGAAATAATTCTAATGATAGACCCAATTTAAACTCTTGTTTAATTTACTACCATTAATCACGATTGTTTACTTCAATTCCTTAATTCCTTACAAAACTATATCCATATTTTAATTATCAAAACATACGATTAAATTATCAATTTAATCCCCAAATTTCTTCTATTAAAAAAAACTTCTCATCAAAAGATTAATTTCGATTATTTAGGGCTGCATCTAACCCATGTTAGACTGCCTACGTACCCTTGAGCGGGATCAAGCTCTTCATAGTTCACCATTCATTCTTTTATCCATGTCTGAAAATATTCAAGTCACTCTCTAACCAATGTATGCCCACTAGACTTCACTTAGTCTCCTGTAGTACTAATTTTAGGAATTAGAATGTTTTGAAACATGTTGACTAAAAGTCAACTCTTGGTTAATGGTAGGCCTACAACTCTACGTAATTTGATCCAGAAGATCCGCACATCGGATTTCGGATCCGTAACTTTCTAAGGTCCCCATTATTCTCATAGAACATCATATTAAAATCTCACCCCCAGTCCAACGGTTGAATATCTGCCAATTACTAGGAATGGGTGGCGATCGATAATTTATTTTACAAACTTAGAAATCTAATTCAGAAAGATCCATACGTTGAATTTCCAATCCATCAATTTCTAATATCCTTAAATATTACGTTCTATAATGCAATAGAATTTGGTGACGATCCAACGGTCGCATTGTCAATTCAAATAATAATCGAGTAACGTACCTTAATGAAACTAGGTTCACAATAATCAAATCACATGCTACGGGCGTTAAATCTAAGATCAAGATATCAATTTAGCGTAAAATAGCATTGGCGGCCCACTGGCCACGCGCCGCTGCAGGTGGCGGTCGGTCGCCCCGGCTTGTAAAAAATTCAACTATTTCAAAAAATTCTCAAATTTTTACCAGAATGAAGATCTCAATGAGTAGAGCAAGTTTTATACATGTGGCCAAGTCTAATTTGGCTGGAAAAAGCTCCAATTTCCCTCGAACCCTCTAGAAACCCTCAAAATGAGTGGCTTCGATCCATCATCTCCGGTGCTCCGCCGCCCCTATAGTTGTTTGGACTTTGTTCCAGGTCTTAAGAGAAGTGTTTTGGTGGTGGTGATTTAAGGAAATCATTTCACAATTGGAGGATCTTGGGCAAGGTTTCCCATGGCACCCATGGTGGGTTTTCCACCAAACTTCAACTAAATTTCTTCTGATTTTTGGTGAAAATGGTAGAGGAGAGGTTGGTTAGGTGTTTCCAAGTGATGGATGGCGACAATTTGCCGTGAAACACCGCAAATAACGTTGGGTTGCTTGCCGATAAGTCAAGTCGGAAAGAACACCTGTTCTCCCATTTCTTTTTTTTCTTTTCCTTTTCCTTTCGTCTTTTCCCTCCTTCCTCTCCCCTTCCATTGGGTAGCCCTTCCCTCTTTTTCTCTCCTTGCTCTCTTCCTCTCCTCCATCCATCTCACTTCCATCTTCAATATCAGCCACTAGGGGTGGATTTTTTTTGCCAAATTGCTGTGCCATACCGATTTTGTGCCAATCGATAATGGTACGGTATTGTACCGTACCGAAATTTCATGGTACGGTATTAGTAATGGATACTATTACCACGGTATTACCTTACCGTACCGAACATATAATATAATATATAATTATATAACACATATTTATAATATTCTAATAATTTGATATGATGAAAGAGGCTCAACCTCGGTTCAAGATTCTAAATAGGAAGAAGATTACTGCCAGTGTGTGGGATTTATATGTGTTGGAGAAGTCAAAGTTATTTGAAGCAATGCATAATCAAAGGGTAAGTATCACAACAGATTCTTGGACATCTGACACGCCCGCCCCTCGATTTTATCTTAATTCCAAAAATTAACCCCCCAAACCGTTTTCAATTATACAATTTTAATCCCTAGAGTTTTATAATCTTTCAATTTAGTCCCTAAACCCCTCTTTTTAATTTTATATTGTTTTGTTCTTAAATGGTGAGCCCACTGGGCCCACCCGGTTTGGTCCCCCCCCCCCCCCGAGCTCTCTCTCTCTCCTCTGTCTCTCTGTTCTCTCTCCCTCGCTGTCTCCCTCAGTCTCTCAACCCTCTCGAGCCCTCTCTCCTCTCCCGTAACCCTCACTCTCCCTCTCCCTCGCTCGACCTCACCACAGACACACAAGCACCCTCGCCCTCTCTCCCCCACCCTCGCGCCTCTCATCTCTCTCCCTCTCTCGTGGTATCGTGAAGAACGACGAAACCCAGAAAAACCCACTACGGGGTTTTCGTAATTTTCCGGCGAGGTAAGCCGATCGCCCTTCCTTTTGCTTCTTTCTGTGTTTGGGGTTAGAAACTAGAAGTAATTAGTGTGTTTTTCGAAGGTTTTAGTAGCGATCGACGAACGGGTGTACACACCCATTGATTCCGGCGAACCCCGTGAGCCTCGAGGCTGTTTCTGACCCTCTCCGGTCGCCCCTCGCCAAAATTGAAGGTATAATCTAGTTCCCCCTTCTTCGTACTTCGTTTTGATGTTTAGATCGGAGCACTAGGCTTCCGTTGGTGGCTGGCCGGAGCTGTAGAAGCTCCGGCGTCTTCCTGTCTTCTCCGACGAAGCCCAGGCCCTTTGGGCCAGAACCCGAAACCCAAAACCCCTTGGGCCTTAGGCCCGTTTGCAAAACCCCAGCCCGTTTCTTTTTAATTATTAATTATTTATTTTATTTCTATTTGTTAAATTAGGATTTGGGGCCTTTGGGCCATGTTCATTGGGCATTAGGCCCATTTGCACCTAACCCGGTTCCCTGGCCCGTAGGGTTTTTAGTTTTAGTTATATTATTTAATTAGGGCCTCGGGCCTTAGAAATTAGGGGCCTCCGACCCGTTTAGTTCAAACCCAAAACCCTTTTAGGGTTGGCCTTCGGGCCGTGAGAAGAAAAGGGCCTTTGGGCCCGTGTGCTTCAACCCAATAACCCTAGGCTTTTAAAGGCCTTGGGCCGAAGGAAATTAGGGCCTTTGGCCCGTGTAACTGAGACCCAAGGAACCCTTGGGTTCCTTCAATTTGGGCCCTTGGGCCGGTTTGATTAAGGGCTTTAAGCCCAGACCCATGTAACCCAAACCCTTTTGGGTTTATTGCAATCAGGGCCCTAGGCCCGTATCCCCTAAGCCCAGAAACCCTTTTGGGCTAACCCTAACCCTAAAGCCCAAGACCCTAATGGGTCAGACCCACCAAACCCAAACCCTAACCCAAGTCCGGGCCCAACCCGTTGACCCTGACCCGTTGACCCTGACCCGTTGACCCGACCCGGTTGACCGTTGACCCGGTCAACGGTTGACTTTGACTTTGACCGTTGACCGTTGACTTTGACTTTGACCGGTCAACGGTCAACGTTGACTTTTTGGGTTGACTTTTTCGGGTTCCGTTCGGGACCCCTCCTAGGCTAATTTCGACGTCCTGGACCCGTTTTTGAGGTCCGTTTTCCCAAATAAAATGGTTAGAACAGAGTTTGACTAAGTTATACCCTTTATGTGCTTAGGGGCAACTTTTGGGATTGTTCTAGATTCGCTAGCAGCGCAGCGTTGGACGGCTAAGTACTGTGAGTGGACCCCTTCTAAAAATACATGTTTTATTAGTAGAATTGCATGTATGAAAAGCATGATAGCATGAGAATGATGTATGACGATAGTTCTGATTGTGTATAAATGTATATGCGATAGTTATGATATTACCGCGACGGGATGTAGGGATAAGGTTCCGGTCCATCCCGGACGACGGTTTAGGTCCACTTCCGCTACGGGATGTAGGGATAGGGTTCCGGTCCATCCCGGGCGACGGTTATGGTGTTGGCATAGGGCCTGGAGTGTGTTACCTCTGACTTTCGAGTACAGGGACGGGAAGCTGGCATTGGGCCTGCAGTGTGGTTTCCTCTGACTGTATGCTCAGGGACGGGGAGCCGGCATGGGGCCTGAAGCGTTTATATTGGACATTCACTAGCGATTATTTCTCTATGAATATGATTATAGTATGCGAATTATGAATTGAGATATTGCATGATGAGTTAGGACATGAGATATTGCACGGCATTCTAGGTTCAGAAAACCTATGTTTACCATGATATAATTGTGTTTTCATAAAACCTGGGGGATAGTACGTTGATAACTGTTTTCTTATATGTATATCAAATTGGTCCACTCACCTTTGTTTTGCGCCCCCTTCAGGGCTTAGATTCGAGGCATGCAATCCCGGCGTCGAGGCACTTCCGCATTTGGCACCTTCGAGTCCTCTCAGTGTAGGACCTACCTTTCTGTGTATTCAATTTTATATTCTTTCTTGTATTAATTCAAATTAGATGTATGTTCTGAACACGTTCCTGAAACAATTATTAAATTTGTAATCTAAATTCTTAATTCTAGTTTTTATACCTTCTAAATGGCTTTCGTCACCCCTCGGGTGTCGGCCAGCACGTGACCACCCCGATGTCTACAGGACATCGGGGTCGGGGCGTGTCAACATCGGTACAAAACATTAATTACATGGTAGTTACCGCTCACTTCATGGATAGTGAATGAAAGTTGCACACACGGATCATAAACTTCATAAAGATCACGAGTCATAAGGGAGAAGACATTGGGAAAGTTCTAGAGGTGTGTTTGAACCAATGGGGGATAGAGAAGATCTTTAGCATGGGGGAAACTTCTATTTGTTTTGGTTCGTAACTTCTATTTGGATTGTAAGCTTAATTTTCATCATTAATCTTGATGCATCATTTGAATTATTGTGTGTGTGAATTATGAATGATGAATAATAGATGAATTTAGGCTATAATGTATGAGATAAAGGTACAATAAAAAAGTTTTGCCCTTGAAATGGGTTAAAAAAGCAAAAACAAATTTTGTCTCAAAACAAAGTGGCAATTACCATTGTCATACCATGCCAACCGAACATTTGGCAATACCGAACTTCGGTATACCAAAAATTTGGTATGGTAATGATAATACATTTTACCAAACCGAAAGTTTAGTACAGTAATTGGTACAAGGATTTTGGTACGGTAACCGTACCGAACCCACCCCTATTAGCCACACACGTGGCTCATAACAACTCTCCAACAAATCTGGAGCCTTCTAAATTAGTAATTAAATTACTATATTGCCCCTAACTTCGTTCATTCATATCTTATTCGTTAAAACTCCAAATTACAAACCGTTTATGGCCACGCGTTCATATCGACGAGTACTATCCAAATACATAAAGTGGAAAAATATATGCAAATCAAATATGTCCTCGAAAATTCTGTTTAGTCCATTAAGAGCGTTTTTGTCACTTTACTCATAGAAAAATTTATACGCCGCAAATACAAGTGCGCCAAAACTACGAATAAGAATACGAAATACATAATTTTAAACAGTGAAATTCGGGGACGGGATTTCACATAGGGTGATCTCCCCAATATCGGTTGAAACTTGCATTTCAAACCCCCTCCCCACTTTCCATATTGATATCAGCAAATTTCGCAGATACCATAAACATTGGAAAGACCACGTATTTATACCACATTGATGTATCATTTCATGTGGCACGTGATTCATATAAACATTTAATATGATAAATCCATTCATTAATGTGACATGTACACATCACTTACCACATCAAAATAGTACAAAATGGTCTTCCTATTATTTTTTATTATAAATATATATTTTAATATTTATACTAAGAGACAAAGTATTTGGGTAAAGTTAAACAATGAGATAGTTGTTATAATTGGTGTTGAACTCGCCATTCACTTGATCGAACTTAAGATATTTCACTTATAAGTAGAGAGAAATATTACTAAACCGTTAAGTAATATAATTAGTCATATCATCCATGATTTAATATTATTGCAATTGGGTAAAAATTGGAATCAAGTTTTATGAATCAGGTGTGTTGAATGATATTGTCATCTGTTTATGTAATTCTTTAATACCGTATCGTTTGCATAAAAAATGTATTGGTACCATTTGTTTTAGTAAAATTATTAGTGGACGTCATCATTCACTTTTGCATTCCCTACCCTCACGCTCAATTGTGTTACAACAAAGTTTATAGGGCTATGTTACCTAATAGTAGGTTAATATAACTAATAACATAGAATATTACCGTTGTATAATACTGTGACAACATTATTATTTACATTGTGGACGTCTTATCACAATATCAGAGTAGATTGTTATGCGTGAATGTATTTACGCTACAAAACCATCAACCAAATAAAAAAGTACCACTACCTTTTCTTTATGAAGGTAACAAAAACCAACCCTAAAAGCACGACATCAATTGTACTTTAACATGTGTCTGATCCCGAAATTAAAATGTTAAGAACCAAGATTGTCTGTCCTCCACTTACCATCCTCTTCTCATTTCTTCTTTTTTGAACGGTCACAGTTAAGCTAAGTCATATTTTATATTTATATTTATTTTTTGTCTTATTATTTCTATAAAAAAAATTAATATAAAATATTGACGTGGCTTAACCGTGACCGTTCAAATAGAAAAAAATGAGAATAAAATAGTAAATGGAAGGTAGACAATCTTGGTCCAAATTTTAAAGCCATATCTAAGGAGTTCCTTTAACAAAGTTAGCCCAATATAAAAGACTCTTACTCTCTTTAATATCAACTATGGAAGTTGTGAAGGCCCAGACTGATTAATTAACAATGAACTGAAATGTATAAAGACTCAGAGCTCCTCAAGGCAGTGTGTCCAAAATTGGAGATGTGGAATTTCTTCTTAAGCTATGCTGCGTTTGAGTAGGGGTGCAACTTGAGTTGGGCCAATCTGAACCCGTTCATATCCAAATTGACTTTAAACCCGAATAAATTTGTGTTTATTTATTTATTTATTTTATTGTAATTATAACCCATCCGAACTCAACCCAATTTCAACCCGTTCATTAATTGGGTTGATCATTTGTCCGTTCATCCCCAATTCAACTCAACTTGACTAATTAAACCCAATCTAACCAGATTGTAACTCATATCAATTAATGCTCATACTACACCCAAGTGAGTCAAGTGCAAAAACCAACGCCCTTTCTTATATTTTTTTAATAAATTACCTTTTATAATTACTTAAGTTTTTAAGGAATAAGAGGTTTTGATTAATCAGCATATTCATAGTCTCTAAATCCTAAAGTTTTATAGTAGATTGATTTATGAACTTAATGTTAGCTAGCTTTAATGCTACTTGGCTTAATTTTTTTAGGAGTTCTTGGAAACTAAGTTATAAGATTAAATTTGAAAAAGTTGGGCAACCCGAACTCAACCCAATTAAATCTGAGTCCAAATGAACTTGAATAAAACCCAACCCGAACCCGAACCCAAATTATAAAAGCTGAGTTATGATTGGATTAACCTTTTAATCCGCCCAACCTGCCCAAGTTGCAACCCTACGTGTGGGTGATATATTTGTATATCTCATATTGGGCCAAGAGATCGGAGAGCCTATTTGTATGTAAATTAAGATGCTGAAAGCTTATCCATTGTGCAGTTATTGGGTTGACTGTATATTCTTCCTATTTCTTCAGTGGAAGAACTGTCATGACAAAGGCCAGTTATAAAACCCCGATGCATTTCCTAAACGCTTGCAAGTCCTGCCTTTGCATATCACTATCAAAATTTGAACTTAGCCATAATCTTAGAAGATTTTCAAAGTTTTGAGTCCCCATTCTGTATAAATAAAAGTTTAAAATTTAGTGAAGGTGGTGGTAAATACCAGTTTTGTACATAGAAGGTATATTAAGAATCCAATATTGTATACTAAATAATTGAGTTTTGGCAATAAATAATCTATAACTATACTGTTTGTAGAATTATGTAGTTCTAAAAAAGGTACCGCAGGCCATGAGAAAATTTGGGAAAATTGAGAGAGAATATGTTGAATAGAGTAATCAATTAAGTATTAATAATATTCACGATGTCTAAATGATTTCTTATTTGAGTACTTTTTTGTGGAGATTATCCTTATAGAGAAATTAAAAAATTATAAGATTTTAATTATAAAATATGTTCTTTGAGAGGAGTAGATATATACATCCACTTTATAAGGATGCAAGTATTATTCATAAAAAATAATGCAGCAAAGTAAATATGAATCCGAATCCTCGCTGAATTCTCTTTGTGAGGATTCTAGAAATTTGTGAATCATATTCGTTAATCGTATATTGTGCGGTCATAAACTATTTTAGATTTTTTTATTTAAAATTAAATACAAACAGTACCTGATAAAAGCTGACTGCATGATATACGATGAATTGACACGATTTACGAATTTTCAAGATCTTCACCAAAAAAAAATCCGAAAAGGATCATGTTGGAATAAATATGGCAAGTAACAGTTGATGGCCTTTGTGAAGTATGGCTGTCAATTGTATGCCCTTTAAAAGTTAAAACAAAGATATAAATAACATCTGAGGTGTGTTTTTCTCCCACAGCCTAATACTACATTTAAAACAAAAAGCAAGATACAATAAAGCAAGACACTTGTTGCTTCACTAAACTGTAACATCTTCCTCCTTTCCAAAAAAAAAAAAAAAAAAAAAAAAAAAACTGTAACATCTTTCGCTACAGATCTGCAAGGGATTTTTGAGATTTTGTACAATGCCAAAAGCATTTGCAGATTGAAAGTTGGGTAATAAGACGTGGCAGAATATAACTTGGTCAGTTGTAACAGCATGATGTTGGAAGGATAAACAAGGTACAGTCGGCAAACAGGTAAGCTACTACTGCCACATGGACCAATAAGATGCTCCCATGTGTTACTTTTGAAGGTGATAGACAGCTATGGTTGACTTGGCTATAGTTGATGTCAATTTAGTGAGAGCCAACTTATAGCATCTCTAACGGTGTCACATTCTTTGTGGTGTTTGTGTCAAATATAATGTTAGATGGAAAAAACTTTAAATATCACGTTATCCCATTAATAGAAAACGCTATTTTAATCTTTAAAAAAAGATGAGTTTTAAATTATAATTTTGTGTAAAACTAAAATTCAAGTTTAGTCTCTAGTACATTTAATCATATCATTTATTAGTTATATTTTGATGTTTTATTTATCTTTTTATTTTTGTTTTAATGTATTAATCACATTTAAATTTAATTTCTTATTTCATTCATCATAATATATTTTAATGTCTACATTTAGGCAACTAATTTTTTAATAATATATATTCCGATAACAATTTTGTATGTTCTTCATTTCGGTACATTAATACATTTGAGTATTTCGATATATCCATCGGTACAAACATATAGATAAATTGATTCAATATAATGCATTTCGTTACGTACATTTTGGTACATACGTTTGAGTATTGACTTTTAGGTACATTAATGCAATATATTATATTTCGGTACGTACATTTTGGTACATACGTTTTGATACATACATTTCGGTATTAACATTTAGGTACATATATTTCGGTATTGACATTTAGGTACGTACATTTAGGTACGTATATTTCGATATTGACATTTCGGTATGTACATTTTGGTACGTACATTTCGGTATTGAAATTTAGGTATATTAATTCAATATAATACATTTTGATACATACATTTAGGTTCATTATATATTTTTGTATCACAAATTTCTTTTAATATTTTATCATTTACGTTCATTTATAATTAAAAAACTAAATATGTGCATATTAATAAAATTAAACTTTAAAGTGGAGAGATTAAATAAAAATACACATTAAATAACAAAAATTGAATGTAAATTTTGATAAAAGTACACATTAAGGGATTAAATTGAATATGTAATCTAGCACCAGGTTTTTTTTTAAAATTTTTAATCTTTTGCAAGGACTAATGTTCAAAAACCCCTTTTATTAATACTAAAATATCACGATAACAGTATATTTGTATTATAATTATAATATATATTGTTATTTTCACCATGATATTGGTAGTAGAAGGAAGAGTCATTAAGATCTCTAGAGGCTCGTTGATGTAATTACAGCTTATTCAAATACATATATATAAGAAACAATCTCATTCTCTTAGATTTTATGGTTCAAAAAAGTTGTGGTCACTTATTGTTCGATCTTATCTCAACGGTATGAGGTCATTTAACTGTTTAATTTGTTGTAGTTTTTCCTTCACCGCTGGATTAATCCAACGGTGAAAGACTATACTTTCTTAGAAAAATGAAGTATAAGAGAACGGAACTTGTATAAAAAAAAGTCAAAGAACTTGACTTTGACAAGAAGAAGCTCAAAAAATAATAATTGAGTACACGGGCTTCCCTATCTAAATTGTCAAAAAAGTGCAGAGCAAGTGCTTCGATAGCTAGCTATGAGTTGGTCACACATCGGTCTAAGCTTATATCCAACGATTCCCATGACCCTATTTAAAGGCCTCCTCCTTACTCTTCAAATTTCACCATCTTCTTCTCCAAATCGAACTTACCTAAATTCTGATCACAATGCCCTTCAAGAGTGCTAGTTTCTATCTCATGGCCATGCTCTATCTTTTCTTGATTCTCTTGGCTCCTCCTCCAACAATACTCCGAAGGAGCGTTGAAGGCAGAGTTGTGGCTGCCATAAGGCCATTGGATTCAATTCCATCAAGCCCTTCAAATTATGTGCCTCTTAAAGTACCTTATGAGAATAAGGGCCGCCATGATGTCGCTCCAAATGGGTTTGGAAGCCACATTGTGGAGAGTTGCCTGCCCAAAGGTTTTCGTCGCTCGTCTGCTCCTAGCCACTACGTGAATGATCACACTTTTGGGTCGGAGCTGTGTTCTTCAAGCAAGGGCAAGAATAGTCCGTGATAAAAGGAGAAGTGTGCCTTTGTGTGATAAATATGCTTGATAAGCTTTGTTGATAAAGATGATAATGGAAATGTAAATTTCCATTAGCTACGTATATCTAGATATAGTAATGACAGAATGTTCTTTTATCCGGCTTGTTATAAAGTTTTATTAAATTACCGCAAGACTAATATATCATTACGGTATTGTATTCTGTTCTTTGTTTGAAATGCATGCATAGACGTCTATGATGGGGCTTGCTTCTATTTTCATTTTCAATTTATTCATACGTAAAATACTCTCCCATTTAAATAGTTAATGTTAGGCATACCACATTAATTGAGCGTGATGAGGATCTGTCAATATTCTAGAAGCAGGATCACGAGAAGTGAAATAAATTGAGGTTGCATCATACCAACAATATAAAGAGTAGTTTTAACTTTTATTTTATACAAAGTTTGATAAACTTATGATGTGTAACAATCTTTCACAAAAATGTAAAATAAATTGAATTTTCTTGCGTTATATAGCATTTACAATATTACATGGGATTCTCGGTAGTCATACCGTGTCAACATGGTGATGTGATACGACATCTTTTATAAGTTTCTTTTATGTGGAAAATTTAAATAAAAGAGACAAAAAGAGATTAAGAAAACAGTCAAATTGTGCAATTAGATTAGGGTTTTGCAGATTACCATACCCCCTCCCCTACGATTTTAAATTAGCCATATTCTCCTATGGTTTAATTTCCTTAATCAATTAGATTAGGGTTTTGTAGACTACCATAAATGAATGAGCTGTTAAGTGTCATTTATTGTAACTTGATTGGCATTTGTGAAATGTTGAAGTATTTTGCCCATTACAGTGTCCAAACCCACCAATAACATCGATCACTTGGTGGGCTGCACTCCGTGTCTCCCGTGTCGATTGTCGATCGACATAAGCTTGACACTGGATCCATGGTTGGTATTTGCACCTAAAGTCTTTACAGATCTAGTATTTTGGTGATCAAAGTAACCCATTGCTTAATCACCTAAGAGCTTAATTAATAGTTTCGACGATAGAGAGCTGGGATTTTCTCGCCTAGGAATTCATGTATAGCTAGATATTGCTATGCCATGATGATAATGGAGGGGGTCGGTATCCAGTTAGTTTCCCTGTAATATCCATCCAAGCATTTATGCTCTAACTCTTTATCAGTTTTAGGAGGAAAACTTCTGTACATGTACCGGGCATACCCTCTCCTTTCTCGCGCACACGACGAGTGAGAGAAATAAGTGCATGAAGCATCAAACTTATTTGGACCTCAAATGTAAAGATATAATATACACATCATCTATCACATAAGCTTCGTCACTAAAGTTTGAAAAAACTAATTACTAATTAGTAAATCGATTTTGCGAACACACTAGGAGGTTATACACCGTATAGTCGTCCAGTTTTGGATTAGACAAGATAGAGGGGCGAGCCTGTAAGGCCATCTCTAACCGAAGGGTCCAGAGAGCCAGAGGGCCGAAAATAGTCCAAAAACCGTCTCCAAACCGAGGGTTAGGCCAGAGGGCTGTGGAATCTGGGAGGGCCCCACGAAATCGGAGAGGGCTGGAAGGCTAGAGGGTTGGCCACTTCCAGCCAGCCAGCTAGCCCCGGGCTGGCTTTTTTTTTTTTTAAATCGGTCGGAATTCCTATCGGTTATAACCGACAGGAATTCTTAAGAAAAATAGCCGTTGCATTTGAATTTTTTTTTTTACAGTTTTATTATTATTTTTTATTTACAAAAATTTTCATATAACTTTTATTTTACAAAATTTGTTTCATATTTTTTTTAAAATTCCATTTTTTCCTATAACTTCTCTTTCACAAAATTTATTTCATTTTATTTTAAATTCTTTTTTTTTCCTATAACTTCTATTTCACAAAATTTGTTTCATATTTTTTTCCTATAACTTCCTAAGCCATTATACAACATTAAATTAAATTAAGTAACATGAAACAACATCAAACAATATGAAACAACATTAAATAATATTAACCAACGTACAAATTATACAACATAAAGAAACATAAATTATGTTTGGCCCTCAGTTGGAGACGGTTTTTTGTGACAGGGCTAAAACGAGCCCTCTGGCCCTCAATTGGAGACGGAGGCAAATATGGCCATGTACTGTTCATTAAAATATTAATATCTTGGAGAATCTTGGAGGGCCAGAGGGCTAAAATGAACCCTCTGGCTAGACATCAGTTGGAGATGGCCTAAGATCCTATTCCCACTAGAACTAGTTGGGACCCGACAGTTTCTCACACGACACAGTGACATGACACGAAAACGACATAAAAATAACAGATTTTGGATCATCACGATAACTAATTGGGTTATTATCGGAGTGACCCGTTAATAATGGGTATACATGCGGGTAACACGTGGGTAACCCATTTCGACCTGTTTAGAAAAATAAATTATAATTTTAAAGTTTAATTACTAAAAAATTTATTATAAAATACAATAGCCATATTAGATATATATATATATATATATATATATATATATATATGTGTGTGTGTATTATTATTCTATATAAGTTAAAAAATTAAGTTTTATTCATTTATTCATTTTTATCATGAGAGTTTCTTATTATCATTAATAGAATAAATTTTACTTAACATATTGTTGTCCAAAATTAAAATCAACTAGTATAGTATTAGTATAGGCAATAAGACATCCCTACAAGTATGAAAAATGTGAAAGAATATATAAACACTCGCGATTCATCATTCCTCCACGAATAGACAATGGTTACCCTCCAAACCATCATGAACAATATTTTTTATTTGAGTGTAAAAGTAATAAATTTAATAATAATTATTGTAGAAGTGTAAGAAATGTAAAAAATATATATATACAATCACTCGTAGTGACAGGTTTTACAACTTTCGTGAATGGGTCAACTTCGAAATCCGACACTATAATCCATAAACCTTAAATTTGTATTTAACCGTCAAGTGTCGTTTAGGCTTTATTCTTTATATTGAATTTCATTTTAAAAATTTTCTTTTTTCAAAACATGATCTTCTGGGGGATATAGGAAGATGAACGGTTCAGATCTTTGATATTATGTTCCGATATTTACGGTTAATTGAAATATGAGTTGATGTTATATAGTTTGTAGAGACTTTATAAACACCAAGCAATATTTTCACTAACTGTAAAACTCTGAACATAATATCAACGATCCAAACCATTCATCTTCCTATATCATCTAATAGATCATGTTTTCAAAAAAGAAAATCTGAAAAAACAAAATTTGGTGAGAAAAATGAAGCATAAATGTTAACAACAATCGATGGTTAAATTTTGATCTATGATTTATATGATTATAGTGACACATTTCAAAGTTAAGCTTTTCACGAAAGTTGTAAAGCTTGTCATTACGAGCGTGTATATATTTTTCTATATTTTTCACACTTCTATATTAATTAAAAAATTATTAAAGACTTTACTTAAATAATAGCCATAAGGTAAATGAGAAGAGAGTGCTAATGTAGAAAGTCTCACTGAAAATATCATCAATATAACTCTTGAAGACAATATATCAAACCAAAGTTCAAATACCGCTTCCCATGGTGATTGATGAAAATTGAGGAGTTTGATTGTAAGAAAATGTGCAAGGTTCCAAATCTTGAAACATAACTCCCTTAATTTTGCAAATCTTTTGAACATTTAATATTTTGAAATGTTCTAATGTGTTCTATTTTTATTTTTATTATGATCTTATTTTGGGTATGTATATATGTAATACTTGAATGACAAATGTGTTTTTATGTTTTGAATGTGATAATATGATATGTATATACTTTATTTAGTATTATGTTTCTCATTTGATTATTTATTGGTTTAAAATATATTTTCCTTAATGGGTAACATGTCGGGTCATTTTACTTGTTTATTTTAATCGGTGTTACACGACACGACCCATTAAGATATCGGATATGACATGAAAACGACACGAACACGGGAAACACGACACGAATGCTATGTCTAAGTTGAGTGGGAGAGTAAGATTAGAATGGAACAATATTTGGCACAATAAGATTAGAATGGAACAATATTTGGCACAAAAAGGTTGGAAAAGCCTAAAGTTATGTACATGGAATGAAACTTATAAAGTTGTAAATTAAGGGTCTCACAGAGCTTATCCGCATAATCTTCACACCTCCAACGGAAAGCTTTTTTGGTGACCTACAGTACTCCCTAAGTTATAGAACACATTCCAACCTTTGGCTACTTAGACATATTTTTTTATATCTAGCCATGAAAGGCTTGGAAGCTTTAAAGATGAAGTTGAAAAGGAAAAGGAAATTACAATATATGTATTCTTTTTGGGAAAGGGATCCTCTTCGGATCCCTTCCACTAAATCCACTAAGGTCACAAATTCGGGTCTTTGAAATTTGATCTAACGACTACAAACAGGGACCCGCTTTAAAAGTATAATAACTTTAACCGTTGGATCAAATTTTAAGAGTCCAAATTTATGGCCTTGGTGGATTTGATGGAAGGGATCCAGAGAGGAACCCTTTCCTTCTTTTTGTACTTATAAAAAATTGTTACAAATTGGATACAATTGTGGCATTTCTTTTTCATGCATGTGATCAGATTACTTCACATATTGGAAATCTTCCTCTCACATGCATTTCCTACTATTTTTTTTTAATGTATTAGGAATACGGTCCGATACACCAATTTGTTGGAAAGTGCATTTTCAAGTACTTTATTCCTAAATTAAGCTCTGCGACTACTCTTTCAGTCTTTCTACTAAAATTGGTGAGATTTACATTTCATTGTGTTTTATTAGTATCATTGTTGAGCATTGTAATCAATTATAGTTGACTATTTGAATGATGATTTAGTAGGGAATATTTGGATTTGAAAGTTGCAACCTAAAGCAAAGCATCTGATCTCCAAGACAGAATTTCAACTCATTGGTGAAACACATGCAATACTCAAGATATTCATCACCCTGGCCTAAAATCTGCCACTTCTGTGGAATAATATTATAGTGAGGATGTATTGACAGATGAATTCCACCACATTTTCCTAAATCCATAAAACCAGAATGAAAAAATGTAGATAGTGTTCACATCGGAGAATTAAGAAAATAAAATACAATATGTAAGTGTATGATTACACTCTTAAGAACACAGACACTTTTTGAAATAAAACTTAACACCACGCTGCCACCCATTTCAGATTACCTTGTTCATTCCTTCAATCAGTGGATATGGTTATCAATTATGACATCCCAAAAACATTCTAAAGGTAAGACTTACTATTTTGAACTAGTGGCTTGATGTTATCAATTTACATCAAAGTGAACCATTTATCTAATTTTTGGGTCTTAATATATTACAAATTCAACATCAACACAAGCATCAACAAATTTCAATTTGTTTTCATTTCTTTTTATTCCTTTTTGTTCAACCAATCAACTTCCTTGAAAAATAAAACAAAAGGTAAAGAGAGAAAGAGAGAGTTCCCAACCTGGCTCAACTTCGCCTTTGGAAACTAGGCATTGGAAATAGAGATGGACTTGGTGAATATAAATGCAAAACCTGCAAAATTGGGCAATTAGAAAAATTAATTCTTTTGATTATAAATATTCAATAACTGAGATGCTGCAGTAGTGGTGTTAAAACACGAAATGGTGAATAAACAAAACCTCCACAAAGCACATCACGAAAGAAAAGAGTGTAAGGAAACTAGAAATCTTACCCCCAAGGAAGAACGGGAAATTCCAGCATCTGTTTAGGTATTGTGATGATATATGAACCAACCTGCAAAACAACATAAAAACAAAATTAGAGAACAACAAACCAAAATTAGCAACATTTACTAGTACTAAGATTCTGTTTTGTAAACATGCCAAGATTGATGCAGTGAGAAAACGAGGATTGGTGTAGAGCATCAATGTCTCCTCCTTTTCATAAAAAAGATCTATGATGTCCATGCGTACTTCAAAGTTCACAAGTTCCCCAACTTTTGTCACTCCCCTGAACTCAAAACCCCATGAACAATGTATCGAAATGAGGCTAGTAATCCTCGAAAACAAGAAAATCATGAAAGGAAGAAGCTAACACTAATAGTACAATGAAAGTAATGAAAACTTACTTCAATTGGAGTAAAAGCTCTTCAAAGTGTACAAAAGCAATATTGTTCATGCCAATCTCAAAATTCACTTCCTTTGATAAAGAACATAGACAACTCTCAGTTGACTAGTAAAATACAAAGCAAACGAAAAGAAAGAACAAAAGAGAGATTCCAAAGCTTTAGAGTTTACCTGCATTAAAACCACCTCACATGACATGATCAACCAAAATGTAACGCACCCGATAAGAAAAAAAAACATCAAAATTTTTATGTGGAACATCACTTCCTCTCTGCAAAAGAATTTTAGCACATCATTTGAATTAATAAATTAAACACAAAAGCATGAACATTTATCAGGAATGAATGCAATTAGAAGATATCAACCAAATTTAGGAAGATCGAATGAATGCAGTCCCCAAATAACAAATTTTCAGTCCCCTAATCCCAAATTTGCAGACAACCCATCAAAAATCAAACAGTCAATGATCAAAAAAGTCGTCGATCAAAATTCAAAAATAGAAAAAATACAAAGAAATCAAGTATGCAGTAACTAAAATTAGGGGATTTTCAAAACAAAAATCCTAATTTTAATTCTAAATCCCCAAATTGAAAGTTCAAAATCCTAATCCTCAATTTTAGAATCCAAATCCAAATCAAGGTACAATAATTTCATGAAGTTTGGCACCTTCAAATTAGAGAAGCTTTGATTTGGAGGTCGTTGGAGGTGGAACTGTGGAAGTTTGGATTTGGAATATGGTGTAGTGGTCGATGACTCGATAGCCGACGTGTTGAGTTTGTGACAAAGGGAGGTGGAGGAGAGCAGTGAGTGCAGAGATGATTCGAAGGATTAGAGAGAGTATTTAGTCTAAGGTTGTTGACATAGCAGAGGAAGAGATTATTATAGCAGAGAGATCTGAGAGGTTAGAGAGAGTCTGTCTAAGTGTGTGTGTGTGTGTGTGTGTGTGTGTGTGTGTGTGTGTGTGTGAGAGCACGCAGAGTCATTTGAGAGATATAAGAGAGAATGAGGTTTTTTTAGACAACGGTTGAGATTAAATCTCAACCGAATCCAACGTTTATGGTTTATTCAAGTATATATAATATATACTTTTAGGGTTTGATAAAAGTTAAAGCCACCAATGAATGGTGTTATAAAGGTTAAAGCCACCAATGAATGGTGTTACAAAGTTTAAAGCTACCAATGAATGGGTTACAAAGGCTAAGGCCACCAAATTTTGACAATAGTGACAGTTCAATTTACAAAGCCACTGATGAAGAATGGTGTCCTCAAAACGGCGCCATATAGCACATTTTCTAGTAGTGTTTGAAGATTCATTTGAAAAGTGTAACATTTGAATTTTGTTCCTATTTTATTTGGGTAGTTGTTCAAATTTTTCTCTATTAAAGTGAGGGCACTGTAGGAATATTAAAAGTTTCACTCTTTTTGCCTTCTCGCATTATATATATAGATTATCTTTGGGTACGTTTTGATTTAGTAAACGTTGTTGATTGGTATGTTTATTTGTTGTTTTGGTATATTATTTTCGATTTTGGTACGTTTGATTTCTTACACATTGTTGATTGATACGTTTATATTGTTGTCAGTCCTTTTTATCAGAATGTATTAATATACAAATTTATATTGATAACTCAGCTATGGCCGGCCAATGGTGTAATTTAGCCTAAACCCTGTTTGTCTCATACTAGATTATCGTTATATACGAGTATAGTTGTAAATGCAAAAGCAATTAAAAAGCAACCATGACATCACCTACCACGTGAAAAAGTTTTCTCCCTCTCTGAAATAAGCCAAAAACTTGGTCGCTCTCCAAAATATAGTCATATAATTTGGATAATTGCTCCTTCTTTTATTGTTATATTTAAATGTACTTTATTATTTATTTTGTATATTTGATATAACTATTATATATTAAAAATAAAAAGTATAATCATTCATACTGTTATGGGCCTAATTTACTGAACTGTATTTAGGACTAGGGAGAGAGGGGGTTGGCGGCACAGAGAGAGAAGAACGAGATATGTGTTTGTGAGGTGTGTGTTATATCACCCCATTGTGCCTTTATTATAGAATACGATAGGTTAAATCATTACCCTAATAGGATTACAACTCTAATAGGATATTATCTAACCCTAGGGAATATTATATGATATCTATAGATACACTAGGATTTACACAATCACATTCCTATACTAAATATGACTACAACACTCCCCCTTGAGTGTGTCAATACTCAAACAAAACATTGCATCAGGTTTTCAACAGTTAAGGTAAAACAGTTGATGAAGTCGTCAACACAACGAGCGAATGCGAGTCTCAAATTAAAGAAAGTATGCATTGGTAGTAGCACTCACAAAACATCGCTATGGTGAAACCTAAGGCATGTAAAAACCCATAGACTAAGGAGAAAAGTGAGAAGTATGCATAATGTCTAAAACAAACGTTACACGAGACGAAAGTAGTGAACACAACGAAGTATGATCATCCCAAGATGGGTGCCTCATCAAAACCTCGTTAGGTAGCAAAAACCCAGTGCAAAAAATGCTCTTAATCGTAGGGAAAAAAAGTACATTAAGATCAAGTGAGTTTGTTTCTGGATACTCTCCTGAGTTAGACATAACTTCCAAATAAGAGAACTATAAGCAATTCAACTCAGACAATTTATGCATACCGATTCCTTGGACGATTTTTTGAAAAGTAGACTTGGGCAATGACTTGGTGAATAAATCGACCAGGTTGTCCAGGGAACGGATTTTCTTGACTTCAATGTTCTGATGTTGTTGTTGCTAGTGAGAATAAAAGAACTTCGGTGCAATGTGTTTGGTGTTGTCTCCATTGATGTATCTCTTCCTTAACTGCCTGATACATGCTGCATTGTCTTCAAAGATTGTTGTAGGAAGGTTAACGACGGCAGTAAGGCCACTAGTGCTTCAAATATGTCCCATGATTGCTCTCAACCAAAAGCACTCACACAAGGCTTCATGCAAGGTAATAATCTCAGCATGGTTTGAAGAAGTCACAACTATTTTTTCTTAGTAGACCTCAAAGATATTACGGTGCCTCCAACGGTAAAGACATAGCCTGTTTAAGAATGTGCCACATGTAGGTCAAATAGATAACCAGCCTCTGCGTACCCAACGAGGCGAGAATCAACCCGAGGACCAAGAGGTGCAGCGGCTCCTCTCAAGAATTCGTAGGTGTAGAACAAGCCCAAATTCGCCGTACCCTTGAGGTAGCGGAAAATGTCTTTAACACCATTTAAGTGTCTGCGTGTAGGCACGTTGCTGTATCTAGCCAAAAAATTAACAATGAATGAGATGTCGGGTCTAGTGCATTGAGCCAAGTATAAAAAAACACTAATTGCACTTAGGTATGAAACTTCAGCTCCAAAATCTCTTTCTCATTTGTCTTAGGACATAAGGGATCTTGTTTAGCATCTAGAGTCCAAACAACCATAAAAGTACTCGAAGGCTTCATTTTATCCTCATTAAAACGTCACAACACCTTTTGGGTGTAGTTTGATTGATGTACTAGGATTTCATCCAAACAATGCTTGATCTCCAGGCCAAGACAATATCGAGTTTTCTTAAAATCTTTCATCTTAAATTTCGATTTCAAGTGAAGGACAATTTCCTCAAGCTCTGCGGTAGGTCCAATGAGGTTCATGTCATCAACATAAACTACAACAATCGCAAATCAGGAATGTGACTTCTTGATGAACACGCATGGGCATAGTTCGTTGTTCACATAACCCTGACTCGTCAAATATTCACTCAGACGGTTATACCACATATGCTCGGATTATTTTAATCCATAGAGTGATCTCTTCAATCTAATCTAGATAGTGTTCCATGGTCTAGAACTATTTGAACTAATCAATGGAAGTCTTTCAAGAACTTTCATGTAAATTTCCGTATCTAGATCCTCATAGAGATACGTTGTTACCACGTCCATATGCTGCATATTTAGTTTTTTGAAAACTACCATACTTATAAGGTAGCAGAACGTTATGACATCAATTACGAGGGAATATATTTCCTCGTAATTTATCCCAAGGCATTAAGAGAAGCCTTGCGCTATGAAGCGTGCTTTGTATCACACTATTTCATTTTTTTCATGACGCTTCCTCACAAAACCTCCTTGTAGCCCATGGGTTTCACATGTGGTGGAGTAGGAGCTACGGTCCCAAACACGTTACATTTTGCAAGCGAATTGAGTTCGACCTGGATTGCTTGTTTCTAGTTTAAACAGTTCGTTCTACGTCGACATTCATCAATAAAACATGGTTTAATGTCATCATTAAGCATAATTTCAGTAGCTACTGTGTACGTAAATGCATCATCGACGATCATCTTATATTGATTCCAAACCTCATCTAATACTGCGTAGTGGACTGAAATTTTGCGATTCTCGGGGGGGGGGGGGGACATGTTGTCTCATCTAAGACATCACCATAATCTAGAATAACTTCATGTGTTAGAAAAGATGACTAATCAATGGTCGAAGTCAAACTAGTGTCATTAGTTTGTGTCGTTTTCCTCTTCCGGGATTGTGAATCATTTGAACCAAGGGGTCTGCCACGCTCCAGGGTAAGAGCAGATGATTGGCTAGTCGCTAATATACCATGTTGCATGGAAAGTACGACTGCCACACCGTCGGGGATGGTTCGGTCTTTCGGGACGTTATTACAGCGTACTCTAAGTACATCAATCCTTGCAAGTGCGTTTGCAGCGAGTATGTGTGATCTCGTCACCTTTCCTAGATTTGTAAAAACATCCGATATACTTTGAGCAATGCGCTGAAGATCTAGAATATGACGCACTTCAATTTTAGATTAGACAATGCGGGAACTAAATGAGACATAGTGGGAGCATCCCACGACAATTCGCGACGTTCTACAGAAATGTTAGTGTTCTTATGTCCCCATAATAACGGAAAGACTGTCTCATCCCAGCCACAATTTGCAAAACGTGCGGTAAAAAGAAATCGTTTGTCAAGGGCTCTAAGTAGCAAATAATTGACGGCGAATCATAACCGACATAAATACTCATTTTTCTCTAAAGGCCCATTTTGGTACGTAGTGGCAGTGCTATTGGCACAAAGACTGCGCACCCAAACACACATAAATGTGAAACGTTAGGCTTGTATCCAGTAACCAACTATAACGGTGAATGAGGTTCGGTAGCAGTGGGCTTTAGGCGGACCAACATAACTGCATGCAATATTGCATAACCCCAGACAGATATCGGTAGTTTGGTTCGCATAACCAAAGTCCTAGCTATCCATTGAAGATGATTTATGAAAGCTTTTGCCAGGCCTTTTTAGGTGTGAATATAGAGTACATGATGTTCGACTTCAATCCTAACTAACATGCAATAATCGTCAAAAGTCTGTGACGTAAACTCTCCAACATTATCGAGTCGAATCGACTTAATCAGATAATCAGGGTGGTGAGCCCAAAGCTTAACAATTTATGCTAGGAGTTTTGCAAATGCATCATTGCATGTGGACAATAAGCAGACATATGACCAAAATGTCGATGCATCAACCAACACCATAAAGTATCTAAATGGTCTGCATGTTGGTTGGATAGGTCCACAAATATTCCCTTGAATCCTCTAAAGAAACTTAGGAGGGTTGTGAATAATCTTTGTATTTGAGGGTTGAGTATTTAACTTCCCCAAAAAACAAGCTTTGCATGGCAGGAATCCAACGTAGGGAGGTAAATGATGCCTATGTTACGATTTGAGGATACGGCGCATCATGTCACGTCTGGACATGCCAAAGTAGCAAAGTACTCTGGAACCCAAGCACATAGCTGACCACATAGTGGGCCTCTATGCCGCAAATGGTTGTAATGTATAACCCACTCAGGAGACGTTCTAGCTTTTCATGAATACGCTTCTGGCTATACTTGTAAGAAGTGATACAAAAAAATTCAGAACCATTCTCTTCGGTGGTTTCAACATGATATTGAGTATCTCAAATATCTCTAAAACTCATAACATTCTTCTGGAACGTGGAGAATAGAAGGCTTCTTTAATGGTTAAGACAGTACCATTAGACAACATTATACGGGCATTTTCGTATCCTTCTATTAAGTTGGATGAGCCTGAGAGGGTTGTTAAAGTTGCATTTTTAGGTACAAAGTTAGTAAAATAATGTCGTTACGCAAGATGGTGTGCGTGGTAGCACTATCAGCTAGACAACTAACTTCCCAACTAGTCATACATAATAATAAATTAATTGAATCAGTCACATGCATAAATATAATTTCATTCATATAATTAATCAATCGAGAAAATAATATCCATAATTCAAAACAAACTAGACCAAACAACTTATTCTAAAGACTTAGAAAAATTGTCTAAACCCATAAATCTAAAAACAAATAAGGGGGTTTCGGCCACAGCTAGTGGGTTTGGCCACTAGGGGTAAAAACATCTCTAGAAAAATAAAAATGTATTCTTTCATAGGAGCTGATGCCTCCTAAAATTTTGATATCTCCATAGATGTAGTAGCATCTTCGGGATGTTCTACATTGGCAAAGTTAGACTCACGATGGGAATGATACTTGGCAATGGCCTTAGGGGTAGCTCAGCATACACGTGACTAGTGATCCTTTTGATCCACAGTGGTAACACATGTCCAATTCAGTAGAAGCTAATTGAATGGTAATTTTCCCCTTGTTCTTGAAATTTAGAGCCTTAAGGGTAAGGGGTTAGTGTTTTTGGGTCAAAAATTCTCTCTTGGGTAGGCCTCTGCTCTGTTAACCTTGGGCTCGTGGCTAGGCTTGCCACCCATTTGCACGATCCTGATGATTTTTTCATCGTTTGTGGTTGCTAAAATTAGTCGTATGCGCTTCAAGCAGAGTGTTTGAGCCAGTGGATCGAGCTTGATGTTTTTTCATCAAAAGCTGGTTATACTTTTCAGCGAGCTGTAAAAAAAAGATCAAATTCAAAAATTTAGTGAACTTATGTGCCCTATATTATTGTTGTAGGACATTATTTGTGGCATTGAAGGTCGAATAGGTCTTCTCCACGAGATCCTTGTAGGTTAAGTTCACTTTACAGAACTTAAACAGTGATCAGATTCTACAAACTTCAGAGTTGTATTCATTCATAGACTTAAAGTCTTGGAAGTAAATGTCTTTCTAGCAATCGAAACGATCAGCCAGAGCAAGCGAGAAGGTGGGTGGGTCTTCCTCAACGAGGTACTCGATCTACAATGCATTATGGATGTGTCTTCGAATGAAGATCATTGCAGTAGCTTTCTCAGATTTGTCGATGGGGTTGTCGTCGATAAGTTCCTTGATATTAGCTCTAATACCCTTTGCGGTAAGATGAAGCTTTACGTCTTGAATCCACTTCAGGTAGTTTCTTCCAGATATTTCTAGAGTAGTGAAATCGAGCTTGTTCAAGTTCGACATGTTCCTAAAATGGAAATACAACAAAATGAAATTAGTCATATCAGTAAGCCATAGACATATATCGTAGAACATTCGAATTCTATAGACATGTATAGGTTTAATTTAAACAGGAAAACTGCAAGTTTCATGTGGTAAGTTTTGAATGAAAACTTCAAGTTTCAAAAACACTAAATATGAAACTACATGTTCAATTTAGTTTTATGAACGATTAGTTCATAAATGAGAGGTTCTTGTAAGAACACATAATACAATATGTAGATTTAAGTGTAGTGGATTTGAGTTGCTTTAGGACTATGAAAGGATGTCAACGGTTCACAGTAGAAAAATAAATTATTGAATTGTTAATGTCCAAAAGTGATCTTCAAGTCAATAATTTTAGATTAATTATCAGATTAATGGACTCTTGGCCATTTTAATAAATTTAATAGATCAAGACCAAATTGGGTCGATCGTAGAAGCAAAAATAATGACAGACAGGTCATATTAGCTTAGGTTGGCGATAGACCAAGTGATAATTAAATGAAAATTAATTAGCGTAATCCAAAATACTCCAAATAAAATAATTAGGTATGATTTAGAACTCGAGTATGCCAAAAATTGGCATTAGGTCTAAAAATAACACAACCCAACAAAAAATAGGCTGGTTGCAGTGCGAGGACAGGGTTTTGCAGTACGGCTGCAGGCCATTAGGCCTCTGGGAAGGCTGCAGACCTCTGGGCCTTGTGGTCTAGGGTGAGCCCAACAACAAGGGTTGTTGGTTTTGGCCAAAAATAGGCATGGGCTGGCCCACGAGTTAGTGCGGAGAAGCCCAGCCAAAGTTAGGGTTGGGTTTTGGGTCAAGGAAATTCAAGCTTAACAACATCTAAAGCTGTTGGTGAGTTAGGCCAAGGGTTGGCAAAGCCTAGCAAGCAACGTGGGCTTGCTGCAGGTAGGTCTAGGGCATGGAATAGACCCAGCAAGTATGCAGACTTGCTGCATGTTAGGCCAAGGATGTGTGTGACAAAGCCCATCAACTCCAAAGTTGCTAGAATGAGCTGCATGGGCTTTAGGCCCACGATAACCCTACTAGGTCGAGGCATGGTGTCTGTGTAAGCGTTAGCAAAGCCCAAAGAGCTGCTGCCATGTAATCTAAACGTCGTCCTGGTGGCATGCTCAAGCTGGGCTGTAGGCTAGCAGCGGTGCTCGGCGATAATGCCAACGGTGGCGTAACGGCGAGCTGAGGCCTATGCCGCATAATCCCTTCTTTTTTTTCTTTTTCTAGGGTTTGTAAAACCCTAATTGCTTTTAATTTATTTATATGCTTTTACTCACAAATTCTACATAACAAAATAATAATTGCGTAATGCATGAAACCTGTGTGTGTGTGTGTGTGTGTATATATATATATATATAAATCAAAAGGAAAATATAAATATATGGGGTTCATGCATCATGGAGAATGTTTTCATGCTTCGTGGATATTTCAAATATCTTACTTTATTTTAAGCATACCTGATTGGCAGAAAACAAATAAAAGCCTTTGAATTTTGTAGAAGAAAGCCTCTTCCATGATCCTTTAGTTCCTTAGTTTCTGTCAAGAACATGCTTGATAATATGTTGTGGGCCTAATTTACTGAACTATATTTAGGGCTAGGGAGATAGGGAGCCAGCGGCATAGAGAGAGGAGAGATATGTGTTTGTGAGGTGTGTATTAGATCACCCCATTGTACCTTTATTTATAGTATAGAATAGGTAAAATCTTTGCTCTAATAGGATTACAACTCTAATAGGATTATATCTAACCCTTTGGAATATTCCAAGATATCCCTAAATACACTACGATTTACACAATCACATTCTTATTCTAAATATGACTGCAACACATACTACTTTATCTTGTCTAATATGATTTTATGTCATACACACACGTAACAACCTACAATATCAAAAAAAAAAAAATAGAAAAAATATTGATTGGCGTATACATTAAAGTTTGAAATTTTTTAAGGTCATACAAAATGTAGGAGATCCAAACTATGTTCTGAAAAATTCCAAGAAAAAACTGATTGTGAAATTTTCAACACATTTCAATAATCTAAAATTTCAAAATTGAAACTAATATTTGATTCCAAATTTTTTTCGATTGGCATTGAAATACTTGGTTCCAATTACATTTGATCGAAAATCACCCCAACTAAGGCTGGGCACGGGCCAAGCCGAGCCGAGCCTAATTTTGAAGGCACTAAATCTGACCTGGATTTAAAAGAAATGGGTCGGGCCGAGGAGGGCACAACCAATTTTAATACAGGAATTGGACCAAACACGGCTCATTTGAAATGGGCCGGTTTGGGTCGAGTCCACTAGTCTTTTTTTTTTCCTTTTTCTTCTTCGTCGACCGAGTCTAGAGCGCTTGGAATCGACCAAGTCGGACTAGATGGTGATCCGAGTTTAGAGCCTTATGACTTGTGTGGTGGCTACTGTGATGTCGACGCAGCCGATTCGAGGGGTGGGAGAGAGAAAGAGAACCCTAAAGTTCTATAAATCTGGAATGTCGTCGAGGACTCGATGAGGATAATCGAGGTTGTTGGGCTGTCGTGGTGGTAGTCAGGGCCCAGATTCGCAACGACGGTGATGTCGGGGTGCTGGAAGAGGTGACTGACGAAGATTGATGGAGTATTGGTGGAAGAACCGTGGAGGGGACGACACACGCGAGAGAGAATCGATCGAGGACTCAAGTGACAGACAGATAGGAGAACAAAGGTGAAACTAATGGTTAATAGCGTCTGCGACTATGATGGGGTGGTAATGGTCGCAACGACAGTGATGGGTGACGATGGTGGTGAATCAGTGGTGGTCTGCGAGGAGAGATAGGAGTGGGAATCGATCGAGGATCACTAGGTCACTCGAAGAAAAGAAACAAATACCAATCCAGATTCCATAATTTCCATCCATTCCATTTTAGAAATGGGCCGGATTGGGGGCCCGTGCTTCTATAGATTTGGACTCACCCTGCCCCGCCCCGTTTCTTCTTAAAAAATTTAGACCCTCCCGTACATGCCCCAACCCGCGATTACCCACCTTGACCTACTGTTTCTAAACCCATTTACCCACCCCTAACCCCAACACACGTGAGCATGATTCATGCAAGAACTAACTAGGTTACTTTTTAATTTAAAAAGTGATGCGAGTGTTGGTCGAACTTTTGTCTTGGAATAAGTCTTCATTTCATATAATTCACACTGAAACTCAACTTTCTCACACTGAAACTCAACTTTCTCTCACTAAAATAGCTTTGGATTCTAATCCTTAATTGTCTACATGTAAATAAAAACTAAATAATATTTCAAATAATAATTCAATAATGATAACCTCGTTATTCTCCAACAACCAAAATAACAGTACTAACGCCTATCAAAATCAATAATTTTTCTATTAAAAATGGGAGCAACGTGTACAAGTTGATGACAGCGTAGACTATCTCCCAAATGACACTGAAACCCTTCCTGGAACCTTATCAAATTTCCTAAAGTCTGAAATTTAGCATGGACAAACTTGTCTTTTGAATAAAGGGCTTAACCAAATCAAACTTATAAAATGGTCCTTAAGCCGCTCACTCTTCAGTCTTCACCCACTAAACAAATAAAAAGAGTATCTCAATCTCAATCTCTCTCTCACTTTTTCTCTCACTGTATATGTAAGGGTAGGACAACCATTCAAGCACAATAAAATACACAGCAACCGCCTCCAATCCAAGAAGAAGGAAAAGTACGATGAAGCAAGGGCAAGGCGGCAGCGGCAGTGGCGGCAGCGACAGAAACAACTTCTGTTGTAAGCGTGTTCGAGAGCCGTGTCAATCATTTGGGCGGAGATGCAATATGCTGGTGAAGGAGCAGAGGGCAAGGTTCTATATCCTCAGGCGATGTGTCACAATGCTCCTGTGCTGGCATGAGCGTGGTGATTCATAATTTCAATATTGTGTTCACAAAAATATGTCATTTTTATGAGAGTGTACATATCTATATGTATTAGCATATACATCATATCATGAAAAGAAATTTTGAACAAAAATATTAGACAACTTTCATATTCTACAATCTTGTTTAACTGCTGAACATTTTGTCTTCACTCCATCTCTTATGTGTTAGCTTCCTCCTTCTCCACACCCCCCCCCCCCCCAATTCTCTCTCTCTCTCTCTCTCTCTCTCTCTCTCTCTCTCTCTATATATATATATATATATATATATATATATATAGATTTGCTGATAGAATTTCAATTAGGTTGTTTTTGTGATCATTGATCGGTAAGGAACTAGTCCTCTATTGAGGTTGTTTCTGGATTCTCTTGTGCTCTAGATCATAGGGAGATCATGTTCTTTTTTCCAAAAATGTTAAGCTGTCATATTTGATGATTACTCCCAAAGAGAAGAGGCCGTTGAGGTGACTATAATTTCTCTCTAACGGTGTCCATATATGCACAGGGAGAACTTTGAAGGAGACGTGTAGTTAGAGGCTAAGATTATATCCCAACTAAAAAAAATAGACTACAATTTTTAAATCTCTAAATATTTATCTGGGCTTAATCTTAACAGTAGTGGTTCCTAAGGCTCTCTATCTGAAGAGATTTAGAAGTAAAAATTTGGAGCTTTGGACTCTAGAGATGTGACATTTTATGTGTGGACGATGATAATCGGTGTTTACTTGTCAAAAATTAAAAAAGTAAGAAACTTTAGAACTTAAAAATAAGTTTTGATGTTGTGTTAATGTGTGGACGATAATTAGTTTTATTGTGATTAAGGGGCTATCGAACTTTAATCATTGAATTTTAAAAAATAAAAATTTAATCATAAGCTAATTAGAAACTTGGAAATATTGAACCCAGATTCTCTTCGGATCTAAAAAATTTGAGCCTGAGGGTCAAATAATCTGAGCCGTTAAAATTTAATCCAACGGCTACAATTATTATAACTTTTAAATGAGTCTCCTATTTGTAGTCATTAGATCAAATTTCAACGATCCGAATTATTTGATCTTTAGGCTCAGATTTTTAAAATTTGAAGAGTATCCCGGTTCGGAAATATCACCATAATTATTTGGAGGAAAATTTAGGAAAAATCGGAAAGAAAATGGGAACGGAATATGGGAATCGCAAAGTCGACAGCAGGGCATCGTACTCTTATCTCTATCCCACTTCCCCTTGTGCGGCCCTTTTCACATTTTTACAAGAACACTTAGGGCCTGTTTGGTAGTGTACTTGAATCCAACTTTTTAAACTCAAAAACAGTTTTCAAGTTTTAGGTCTTAAAAACTTGTTTGGTATAACTATTTTTAAAAACTGAACTCAAGACTAACTAAAAAATATAGTATATTTCTTAAAAACATAAAAAGTGAGTTTTTAGAGTTTTTAAACTTAAACTCACTCATTTCTTTTCTCTCAATCCTCCCCTCTCACTCCAAATATATCTCTCTCTTTTCTTCTTTCTTTCTCCTTTTTTTTATTACTTTTTTCGTCTCTATTCTAATCCAATCAAGTCGTAAGATTTAAAAATTTTAAATCACAAACCAATCAAGTTTTTGAATCTTAAAGAAAATTGTTTTTAAGAAATGTTTTGAGAAATGATAAAAAATTTCAAATAAGATACCAAACAAGCCCTTACTTTTTCACTCCCAAAGGTCTCTGCCCCGCAACTTTTACCCTGCCTTAAATTTTCTACCAAATATTTCTTTTTATTTTTTTTAAGAGTAATGTTAAGAAAATTAAATTTATAGATAAAATTTTGAATACTAAAATATATGAAAGTTAGTGATTGATTTATTACTTGAGCGTTGATAAACATATCCATTCATATTGGTAACACATTATTTATCTATATTAAGGGATGAGAAAGTGAAATAAGCTTTACAATGGATTAAGTATAATAATTTGATTCAAATTCATCTCTAACGATAATCGAATTTAATATCTCTCATTTATCCACCAAACATTCCATAATTACGAGATTAAAATTGAAATTTGAAGTGAAGTCTTTGACTTGATCATCTTTAGATCCATGGTATCTGTACTTATACAAGTGGGTTTACACATAATGGAGACTACCTGAAGATATTTATATCACATTAAACATAAGAAAAACTAATAAAAATGATTTGAAAATTTTGAATTTTAATCAAAATGATAAAAATGTGTTGTAAGTAAATAATGTCAGGAGTGCCTTTTTAGAGTAAAATTGTCATTTTTTGTTAAAGTGAATAGTACCGGAAATGTTTCGTTAAAATTCTCTTAAACTTAATCAATTTCTTGAAGTTCTAAGATTTTACTTTTATGTATATTGTGTGGGGCAAAATTTGTTGGATAAATTTACCTCACTAATCAACTTAAGATAATAAGGATCTCCTCAATGAAGACATATATTTTTTTAAATCTGTGATTATACCATAAATCCTACTTGTAATCCTTTTCAGCTATTTCTTGTATTTTTTTTTTCACGAAGTTCGGTTTTGACGTCCTTCTGGCTGTAGTTTATTTTATTCAATAAAATTTGACTAGCGTCGTTTAGAGAAATGAGCAGTGTGTTCTGCTTGGCTAATCTTTCATTATCCTTTCACTATTGTTGTTAAAAAAAACGTAAACACTATTAAAAACGACATTAAAACGATAAGAAAATGTGGTTACAATTAGTTTGCTTATTATGTTTTTTTTTTCAATTCAATTACGATATTCATTAAATATGAGAGAAAATATACAAACAAATGATAAAGTGTATAAACGGCCTTCGTTTAAAATTTTGTCGATGATTTCAACCTAATTGAAATTTAAAATAAAATAAAAAAAGTATTCCGTACCAAACACTTAACGGCTGATATTATCTAAAAAGCATGATTCCACTTGTTCCATGTTAATTTTGCTTTATCTTGGTTCATGTGGCTGCGAATATATACATAAGTTCATATTCTTCTTCGTCACATCAATTGAACTCTTCTAGTAATTGCTACAGAGTACAGATTATGAACGTAGAATTCGAAGGATTAAATTGTAGGCAAAATTAGATCCAAGAATGTGGGACCAGTTTAAATGCATGACACGTGCAGATTAAAATCAAGGGCCTTATGGAGTCAGAGTGTCACATCTGTGGCAGGCATCGATCAGTGGAATCATAATGGTTATCGATTTGGAAAAGGAGGAACAGGATCGGCTTCCGACCTTAATGTTCGATGTTAGGAATAAAAAAATTTAGACAATTGATTGATGTGCAAGTCAAATTAAAGTCGTCGATTTTATATAGTAGATTAAGAAAATAAAATAATAAAAACGGTTGAATTTAATTTGAGCGACTTAAATTATTTAACAAAGAGACTCCAAATATTAAGGTCGGAGCAGATCCCGAAAATGAGGGTTGAATGAGCTACATGCATTGCAATACTTGTTAGTGCATGCGAGTCTGTGGCAACTGCTCCACTAATTGCGATACGTCCGACCCATGCAACAGAAAACTTTGAACGATAATACCAGCATTTTGCTCCATGAGTCCATTACCTTTTTGTAAATTAAGTTTTTTTTTATCATAAAATTTTTATAATCAAAATCGTTTAATTTTATGAATGTTATTTTTTTTAAATCTTTTTAATTGAAAATTATTTAGTTATTCAAATATATAGAATAAATTGACGATGTAAATACTAAATAATATATTTATGATATACCGTTTATTTATTTGATACATTTAGAAGATTAAATGATATTCAATTTGAATGATTGTTTGTAAAAATGATCTTCAAATAAAAATTACTAAATCGAGTGGTCATGATTGTTGATTTTATTCCATTAAGATAAGTTATATGAAAAAAGGGGAATATGTGCATCCCCCACATGGGGATGTACGTATTATCCAACTTTGACAATTAAGTTGGCACCAATAATGCAAATTGGTAAGTTTTTGCGTTAATTGCATTTTATATTACAAAGTTTAGGGTTATCTGCAAAATGAGCCACGAAATTTTAAATTTTCGTATATTACATTATGTGATTTATGAATTGTACTAATTTAACTTTTTCAGTAGTTTAGCCTCTAGATAGATGTTAAGTGTTGATGTGGCATAGACTATCCACATTTAAAGCATGCCAATACTCCAATTTATAGTGACGAGGGAGTTAAACTGGTGCAATGTATACATGCTTCAAATGTGAGCCCAATCTTTATCACGTCATCACTTAATAACTACTTAGATGATAAAATTACTAAAGAAGTTAAATTAGTGCAATTCAAAAACTACGTCACTTAATATGTGGAAATAAAAGTCTCGTGGCCCATTTACAAAATGAGCATAAAATCTTGTGGTGTAAAAGGTAACCCCAAGTAACTTATTTACGAGAAGAAGTCCCCACTCTTGGAGAAAAAGTCATACAACTTATATGTGTCTATGATTCCACACATGAAGGACTTAAAACTCCTCATGTTTGGAGAAAAAACCATACATAACTGTGATATATTATCATGTATCTTTTATCTTTCAGCCATTACATATACGTCCGTAATAAAAGAGCTAGCTTATATATATGTAATGTTGATATACACCTTTTGTGACGTTTTCTTTTCTCATGCAAATGAACTTAGAAGAAGTTTCTACCTTATAAGAAAACGTACATATAGTTGTGACATGCATACACTTTATATGTATCACGTGATGACAAAAAACGGCATGTATATCACGGTTATAGTGAAATTGTCCTCCTTCACAGTTTGTGCTCATGTGCCTGCATTAATCTATACGACCCCATATATCATATGCAAGATTTATTCCTCCTCTAATGAACGACAGTTGCAGGGTTAGGTGTTGGTTATATTTACTATATATCAAGGACTGAGAAACAGTGGCAACACCAGAAGGAAAGGACCCATTTGCTTTCGGTCTTCAAAGAAATTATTCCCCTTAAAGTGGGTTAGTCTAATCAGCAATGCCATACATATAACTTCAATGGCACGTTACGTCGATCTTCTAGCGGAATTTCAGAAACTAATTACATTTGCCCACATTCACGTTATTTTCATTTCACCTAATATCCTCGTCACTTTAGATATGCAGGCCTTCTTGTTGTTCTATTTATATCTTCATTAAAACTCTGCAGAACCAGTGCTTGGTTGTGCATATGTCACAAAGCCAATTGTTCTTCCGAACCAGCAAGTTTTTGGTTCAGCGGTAAATTCTTTTAGATGTACAAGAAGTTTTACGTTCAAATCTCTCATTCTACATTTGACAGGAAAAAAAAGGTTTTTGTTTTGGCTAATAACTTTGTAAGTGGTCCTACAAATTCGATATTTGCGGTATTTGCATCAATTCGGACTTCTTTCTACTAGAGAGAGGATTAACCGAAAACGCGAATAATGCTTAGATAAATAAGAACACACATGACAAAGGAATCAAGATAGTGCCTTAGATGACATGATAGATGGTTTGTTTACATGACAAGACGAGCATCCTACCATGCATGTATGGTCTGTAAGACTGTAACGTGAAATGGCTGACAAAATGTCCACATACAAACTCCCAATCGAGTTAGGCAAAGTGAGAGTTTGAAAGTATGTGTATGGTGGGGGCGGTATCTTGTCTGCATCTCAACTCAGTGTGGTTATAAACTCGTAACATGTTGATTCCATTTAGCAATTGAAAGGTCTCACGAAAAGTCACCACATTCAAAAGCCAAATTAGATGGATAAATACAGATATATTGCCTTCATAGAGTAAGTGACATGTTTCAAAATCTGTTTAGATGAGCTTCAAAATAGTTGTGTATAAAGTTAAAGAGGGAGAAACAAAAATAAAAGAAATCTAAAAAAAAATTCTAGGGAAATCCAATTCGTAAATATTATTAGGGAGAGCCAGTGTTTAAAAACTTCTAGGTAAAGTAGGTTGGGCTACAGATTTGGAGCCGACAATCAAGGTAGAGGTTTGGTCTAAGTCGGGGTGAGGTAGAGCCGGTGTTTAAATTTTTTTCGATATGGTTGATATTTTTGTAGAAATATCTAAAGAATTAGAGAAAGATATGAAAATAGAAGGTGAAGCTAAATCACCTCATATCAAAGAAACTACTAAGTTTAAGTTAAAATTGACAGATATCGTCAATATTTCTGATATATTTGTTAAATATTGGAGAAATACTTATATTTCATCCAAAATAATGTTTGATAATCTCTAGAGTTTCATTTTAAATTTTCATAATTTCTATAGAGAGCAACCGATATCGATATGCAATGTATCCGTAGATATTTTCACAAATTTGTATATTGATATTTCTATTGATACTGATATTTCAACATCGCATTGAGCCAATCTATCCCTCCACGTAGTTCAGCCATGATGTCTCTTTCTGAATCATTCCATTTCCAAGAGTTGAAACTAGATATTGAACACAAAAATGAAAGAAACTGTTAGATGCTCTATTATTAATGAAGAGTAATTGTTGGGTACCACCAACTACAACAGTTTAAAGATTGGAATGTTAAACAAGGATGTGGTTATAAGCAAAATGTCTTAGTAGCTGAAAAATCAACGATCGATGTTGCTTAAAAAAGGACTCCAATTATTTCACTTCAGGTGGGATTGTCCCCCAGGAAGTTGCTTAGTCTAATCCTCGGGACATCCAAATATCACCCAAGTGTGTCTATATTTGGGTATTTTCAACCTCATATTTCTGAGCTGCTTGCCACCCCACTGCCGATGGGATATATCCTTCATAATTCCTTTGCTTTCCATTTCCATATGGTACCTTCCACTATAGACTAGTCTATAGAGGACTAGTTATCTAGGACTTGGATATCCATTTGGTACATACGATGCCAGACATGACAAATTTGGACTTATCTTTTAGGAAAATTAGAAAAAGAAAAAGAAATACATGAGGTTGTAAGGTTTTTTTTTTTTCCTTCTTCTCACTAGGTATAACTAGTATTGATATTGAAAGAGGAGGGAAACACAAACTTCATCCTATATCGGCTAGATATAGGAAAACGAATAAATGTCGACGATATCTACCTATTCAATATAAGAATCTTGCCAAAAGCCACTGTAGATTTCGAACCTTAAAATTTTTTGAGAAATTTTTCTCCAAATTCAACTAAATAATGAGTTGATATACCCACCCCATTGTAAATTTTCATAGTTTTTATCAAAGATAACTAATATCGATATCAATATCGCTATATCATCGATATTTCCATAAATTTTCATATCAATATTTCCACATATACGATAGTTTAAATACTGAGTATAACTTCTTCTTTTATTTTTCTATCAATAAAATTCACTTGTACAAAAAACTTTTCTAAAGGGATGTAACAAAGTAATGCAGGATGTTGTATTTTGTATATGGGGAAGTTTTGGGGTGAGATTTGGCTGCCAGGAAATAAGAACGCTGAATCTCCTAAAGCACCGTGTGAATGTTGTTAACCAGCAACTCAAAATTGGCTCATTAAGTTTTTAATGTTGTTAACCAGTTTGAGCCCAATGAACACCTAGCCCAGAGTTTTAGAGTAATTCCCAAATATATTAGAATTGCAACCACAATAAGTGGCCAGTGATAAGGGTGACTCTCCAATAAATAAAAAATATGAGAGGTCCCTCGAAAAATATGGGAGGTCCCTAGTTCGAGGTTTCAAGTTGGTGAGTCTGCTTGATTGCGACCACGGACATGGTGAAATTATTTGTGTTGTTAAGAGAGTGATTACCGTATGTTTGTGCTTCTGCAAGGTTTTCAGCAAAGATTTGAGGAAATTGTTTGTGCTTCTACAAATTAGAAGTATGATAAGGAAAGGAAATAGGATTTATTAATCACATCAACTAAGGAAAAAAAATACGATTTATTACTCACATCAACTAAGAAAGCAAATACGATTTATTAATCGTCTTAATTGATTTAATTCTTGACATTCAGATGATTATGAATTTTTCAGACAAACTGACCTTTTTTTATTCTCTATTATACAAACACAAACGAAAATTAGGAAGTGAAAATGATTCTCATACACACATTTCAGTAAACGTGAAAACTCAATAATGTATAATTGATAAGAGCAAGGTTCTAAAAGACGCTATGAGCTAGTCGGGCGGCAAGCTGGGGCCTAGCGCCTAGGCAGCTAGGTGGGTTCTAGACGAGCGCCTAAGTGGATTGGGCGGATTTAAGTAAATATATTATATTTTGTGTAAATAAGTATTTGTTTATACTTAAAATATATATAATTTCATTATAAATTACAAAATAGAATGACATATGTATTATGAACTATTGGAACATAATGAAAACATAGGGAACAAGCATATAGTGTGTGCTCATTTAAGTATTCAACAAGTCTCATACAATTTATTGAAAAAAATTAAATAGAAATTGAAAGTTATTTATTTTCTGTTTAAGTGAGTCGCACCCTAGGCAGGTGCCTAGGCGGGTCTAGGCGAACTAGACGGGCGTCTCAGCTGGGTTGTGCATCATTTCTTAATTTTCAAATGCCTAGGCATTAATCGGGGCGGTGACCAGCTGCATAGCACTTAATCTGGGCCTAAGAGGTACTAGGCGGAGATTTTTAGAACAGCGAGGATTGATGCGCCCCTAAATTTATTTGCTAGAAAATATAATAATCATCATGTTTCTCAAAAAGAAAAATCAAAACATAATTAATTGTCATAACTTGCCGTGTAATTCAAAATATACAAACAGACTTCTAGGCTTGTAAAAACGTGTGGTCTCCTTCCTTACTAAGTTTGTTTGTACCAGCCATTAACGACCTAGACTTTTACCTCCAATTACCCACCGTCTCTGCAGTTTCACTCACCCTCCCTGTTCCCTCTCCTCTCCTCTCCTCTCCTCTCCTCCACATAAACCCTAGATCCACACGCACCTACCTATACGCGGGCACCGATAATCTACAGTTGCATATTCAATAAGAACATCAGAGGCTCTCAATGGGTTGCTCCGCCTCCCTTCCAGGTAAATGGATCCTCTGAGGGATTTACTTTCTAGTGTTTTACTGTTTCGATTTGATCACATTGAAATTTCCATCTGGGTTCTTTTAATTTGGTCAATTTCCTTGATTTCTAAGCTCAGCGAGATTAAATTGAAACAATGAGAGAGGGAGAGAGAGTGGTTGTTTATTTGCTTAATTAGGATTTGGGTTTTCACTAAT
Organism: Crataegus laevigata; assembly: GCA_963580275.1. NCBI lineage: Eukaryota > Viridiplantae > Streptophyta > Magnoliopsida > Rosales > Rosaceae > Crataegus > Crataegus laevigata. The sequence continues at coordinate 10,732,389 of OY756951.1, forward strand.
TGCTTCGATTGCGATAACCCTTTTGTGAATTTTGTTTCTTTTTTTGTTTTCTTTGAATTTGATTGAATGGGGATTGTTTGCTTGCAGATAGGAGTTCTGGGCTGTTGGCCGGGCCAAATTCCGAAAACGGTGGAGCTTCTGATGCCAAAAATCTACGCGTAAAGGTATTTATTTAGGTAAACTTATTCAATTAATGATGTTACTGTCACTTATCTGGAGTTAACAGTGTGATACTTGAGCCATTATACTCATTACTAACTTCTGATCATTTGAAAGTTATTGTGGGTGTGGAAAAATGCTAACTTTAGCTAAACACATATGACTAGTGAATTTCGATGCACTTCTAATTTTCAGTCTCAACCAAAACATTACACAAATGCGTCCCAACGGCATAAGAATGAAAATATGGTCTCGACTCTTGACATTTTTTAGATTTATGATTAAAACTATTTTCTTGAATCCGTTATTGATGTCTAATCGGATTGATGAAACTCATCAGATAACTTATTTTCTGCAAACTGGGAGTAGGTGGAGCTGCGCATATTAGCAGAATTAGAATTTATTATTGAGTTTAGTTAAGCAAATGTTTCCTTTGAAAAATTGATAATGAGATGCATTCGGTATTGTGGTTACAAAGAAATTGTCTATAAAAATCAGTTTGTATCTTTTTCCCTATAAAACCCTCAAACTCCTTTGTTGAAGTTTTAGAGGATTCTACTTATTGGTAAAAGCAGTAACGTATTGGTGGAGCCTGTTATGATTTATATAAGGCATACAACCGAATCCAATAACCTTTCGTTCTTGTCACTCTTCAGCTAGTATTGTTGGGCGATTCTGGTGTTGGTAAAAGCTGTATTGTTCTGCGTTTTGTTCGTGGTCAGTTTGACCCCACATCCAAGGTTAGGAACATGTTACTGCTATATGTTAACCGCATGTAGGTCTCACGATATTTTTTACTTCCGAGAAATGTTTTGTCTATGTATCCTGTTTTTGGGTTTCAATATATAGAAGTTATTATGATGATCATTTACTCAAATTTTCTGGTTTTTAATGATTCCAGGTGACTGTTGGAGCTTCATTCTTGTCACAGACGATAGCTTTGCAAGACTCTACAACAGTTAAATTTGAAATATGGGACACTGCAGGACAAGAGAGGTATTTTCGCCAATCATTTTTGGATATATGAACACTAGTTTAAGACATCTATAATGTTTTATGGCAAAATTTCATCATTTGTTCTTGTTTCCAAGGCATCCGCATTTGCCCTCTCCTTTACTCTTCCCTGGATACTTTTTCTTGCAGTATTAATCCTTTTGCAGAAGAATATTGATTGTTGATTAACTCATATTCAGGTATGCTGCATTGGCCCCACTTTATTATCGTGGTGCTGCAGTAGCAGTTATTGTGTATGATATAACAAGTCCTGATTCTTTCAACAAAGCGCAGTATTGGGTTAAGGTATCTTTGCTGAAGGGCACAAAATCATTAATTGTGATTTTTTTTTGTTTTCATTACTTAGTTGTACATCCTTTTTTTTTTTTTCTTTGGAAACCATCCTTATACTCTTGCCTCCACATTTTAGCAAGCAACAGATTTGACGGAGATTAAAATTGTTGAATAAATTATGAGGTTTCAAAATGGGTCCAATTGCAGAATTTATACCTCATCGGTTGCATAAGTTATAGTCTACAATCAAAATCTTAATTCTCGTGATAAATTTTTGTCAAGTTTTTAGTAACAGTGGCAGAAGTATGGTTTAGTTTCTTTTCTTCTTTTTTTTTTTTTTTAACTTTTCTGAGACTTAAACATGTGGGACACTGAGTTCCCAGTTGGCTGACTAAGAATGCTTAAATGATCCACATAATATGGTAAAACTATTCCATGGACAAAGAGCTGCTGACTGTATTGAACAAGGAGCTATTAATTGGATGTTTGCATATCAATGTTCATTGTGGAAGCTTAAGCTCTATTGAATGTGCAACTTTGCCTTTCTACATGGACTTTACCAAAGATGAATTTTTGTTTAGATTACACTTATTATTTCAAGTTTTTAATAACTGGTTTCTTTTGGTGCGAATTTGCGTTTTCCAACAATTGATAAGTATTAGCTCTCTATAGGAGCTACAGAAACATGGGAGCCCTGATATTGTCCTGGCCTTGGTCGGTAACAAAGCTGATCTTCATGAGAAACGTGAAGTTCCTGTTCAAGTGAGTTCTTTACCACTCAATCTAGTGCATCTTCTTTCCATGTATTTGCAAAGTAGACATTCCTATGACTAAATAAACATCTCTTTTATTTATGAAGGAGGGAATTGAATATGCTGAAAAGAATGGAATGTTCTTTATCGAGACATCTGCAAAGACAGCGGATAATATTAATCAGCTGTTTGAGGTAACCCTAATTACATTTACGTTTCGGTTATTAGCCGTTGAAATGTTATTATTTACAGTAGACTCCATACAAACTTCAGATTACAACCCTCGTGAACCAGAACTTTAAACCAAATTATAATCCCTTAAATCCAAAGCTTATCTATTGCTTGGAATGCTGACAGTGTGACTTGTTTCGGCAGGAAATTGCGAAGCGACTACCCCGTCCAGCCCCTTCATCAACGCAGCAGAATCCATGATAGCCGGTTCACTAAAGAAGTTATTCATGCTATGGAGACCTTGTCACCTTTCTGTAATTTCTCAATTTGTGTATATTGTGAAATAGGTCGTAGCTTTTGCTTTTTACTGGGCTGTGGGTTTCAGCCGATGGTTTCAGGTGGAACTACGTCGTAATTTGCACACACGAATAATCTGTAAATGCCTGGGAATCCACCATAAGCATTTAGCTGCTCAAAGTGTGATTATCTTTTAGTCATTCGCTTGGTTTTCTTGATATTCCGAAAAGCAAAATCAACTACGACCAATGATAAATTTTCGCACATCAATATATTTTCTGATATGCATTCAAACAGTAGATCGTGTGATTTTTCAGTTCGTGATTTTTCGGTACGTGATATTCTATTGATATTGAAAAACACACAAGTTACAGTTCGAGTGACATGAAGCTTACCCCTCCTCGCTCGGGATTCTGTCGAGAAATCAAGCTCCCAGTACAGCTAAAGATCCTCTTATGATACCTACTGTCTCCGTATATTCATCTGATGAAGCATCCACTAGGGCTAACGATACTCCCAAATTAAGCAAGTGAAAAATGTTTCGATGAGGGTACCGGACTTTTTCTCTAAGGTGGGATGGGGAGTCCAAAAGAACAACTCTTTCCTCAAGTCAAACGAAATATACTTGGAAGATTGCTTGCAATAGTGGAGTAGTAATGTGAGGGACTAACCAACCAATGCGTCTGTATGTAAATGCGGTTTTGTGGTGGTTGTAGCATAAATTGTAAGGAGAAACCGAGTTTATCTCCCGCCGCGGCAGGAACTTCGGCCACCAACTTCCAATTTCTTGTGCCACGGCGTTCCGGATCTTGGTCATCGGTTTCACGCGGGGAAAACGAACAATGTTGTAGGTGTTGGTTATGCTGTCAAATCCCATTTCGTAGCAATCATTGCCGACCAGACCTGTATAATTGGCTTTGGCTTTTGGAGTGGGAGCAATAGAACTTCTCCCTCAAGAGGATTCAACAAGACAGATCCATACCCATAAGAACATCTCCCTTCAAAGAAAAACAAGTTGCAGAATACAAAAGCAAGCACAAACTACAAGGCAGTTTGGACCAAAACTGGGAAACAATCTCAACCAAGTAAAACGTACACCATCTTAACCATACTCATGGTCAATTAGCAAAACGAATATTATGAAAAGTAATAATGCTACTTCTAGTTCTATTATTTCCCTCCTCGGTCACCATCGTTTTGAAACAAGTCAGACAAAGCGCAGATCACATTTTACTCACGGCCTTACTTGCCTCCAGGCCGCGAGTTGTAACGCCCGCAAGACAAACTTGAAGGACAAAAGGATCTCGAAATCACGGCTGCACGGCTGATACCAATTTTGAGAAAGATATTTATGAATGATGTACTAAAATATAGACGCGATTCAGATCGTTGAAATACATTACGAAGTGAGCCTTACAAAATAAATATCAAAATATGTGCTAAAAGTGTGTGCCCTTGAATACACACACACTCTCTCTCTCTCTCTCTCTCTCTCTCTCTCTCTCTCTCTCTCTCTCTCTCTCTCTCTCTCTCTCTCTCTCTCTCTCATTTTTCTAAAAAAAATGTGTTCATACACACAAAGTATGTAGACAAATGCTAGTATATATAAAGTGAAAGGGATAAGAAGGTGAAACATTCAAAATACAAAAAATTGTTCTTCAAAAATTACAATTGAATCATAAGAATTTAAAGTAATTTACCACATTTTAATTTTGAATGAATTTTAAATTTAAAACTTTAATTAAAAAAAACTCCCATGTTAGTGGTCATGGTTTTGCTTCAATTTTTTTTCTAAATAATTTTTTAATAAAAATATAAAATAGTTATTTAAAAAAAATTAAAAGACATTATCTTATATATCTCTAATATTAGAAAGCCAGAAGTCAAGTTTGGTGTCTCCAGCTTCACCAATATATATATATATATATATAGGGAGAAGCCCAAATAGGTGAAGCTTTCAATATTCCAATTATGTCCTTACTTTGATAGAGAAAATAATTACTAACTACCCAACAAAATAGTAATATTGTACAATTTAGAAATCAAATGTGGAAGAGACAAATTCCACCACGTCTGCGAAGTTTTTCTCAAACTGCAGATATCCTTGCCGAGGAGGATAGGCTGAGGTCATTCCATTAGTTTTTCTCAAACTGCAGGTATATATAGTGCAACAAGTCATAGCAGTTTCATTATATTTAATTACTATAGGGTACGAGCACTAGGTACCAATAGTTGGGCTACAGTTTCAATCTTTGTCCAAAGTGTGCAATTTGGGATGATGGATGATGAATTCCAGATGGTTGCGATTTATTATTTAAAGTTACTTCTTGCTTCCTCTTTAGTTTTTCTATTTGCACATATTTCTATTTGCATTTTGATATATACGTTCTCTACTATTGTTGTTTGTAGTTACATTTGGTACTTCAAGTGTAGGTTGGTTTTCTTCTCTCTCATTTTTTTTCTTTCTGTTTTTCTTCCTTTTCCAACAGATTTTCTTATAATTATAGGCCACGATTGCTTATAGAGTATTACAATCATAGGTTTTGCACAAAAAGAAAGGAGAGGCTGACATTTGATGGGTTTCTCTTATTAATTTTTCATTCGTTTATCCTTTGTTCTTTGTTTATTAATTTTATTGGCACAAGTATTTTCATCAGGGGATAGAAATTCGGGCAATAATATGCTACTATGATATGTATCTTGCAAGGCTAAAGACGCTTCTATGCATGTTTGAAGGAACAATCTGAATTTGTCAAACAATATCGTTGCCATATACAAGTTCAATTTTTTCCAATTGTAATCTCAATTGTTCATGTTCTTCACTATCCTGGTTAATTTGTTGCCCTTTATCTATCGATTTATTGTGTTCACTTCCAATATCATACTTGGAATCTTAACTCAGAATTCCAAATTGAGGAAGAGTAAGCATATAGAATATTTGCGTTTATCTTCTTTTTTGTTCTTTAAGTTTGATATATATTTTAAAAAGTGGGACAAAAAACATAAGTAAAATCATGTGTGGTAGTTGGCAATATTATCATGGATGTTCTTTAAGTTTGATATATATTTTAAAAAGTGGGACAAAAAACATAAGTAAAATCATGTGTGGTAGTTGGCAATATTATCATGGATGTTCTTTAAGTTTGATATATATTTGATATATATTTGCGTTTAGCCTCTTTAAGAGTGTCAATATTATCATGGATGTTGGCAATGGCCACAACTCAAGTTCGTCGCTTGAACGAAGAGGTGAAGAAAATGAGGGCTCAAATTAGGTCAGTTTTAATATCAAATTAGCCTTCAAAAAAACAAATAAAGAAGAAGAAATATAGAATATATGTTGGTAGGTTTTGGAACATCAGGTTTAGCTTCACTCTGTTTATGTATTTTTCTCTTTCAGGTACGAAGGTTTAAACAATATTAGTTCAAGACAAATAATTTTGACCTCTCCATTATTCCTTGGAAATAAAATTTGGGAGGATCAAGAAAAATAGACATTGAATAGTTAGGTCATTTTGTCTTATTATTTGTAAATTTTAAACTCATAACAACATTTAAACGAGTTTAAGTTTTTTCCTTAATCAAGGTGGAAATTGCTTTTTTTTTTTTGTGCTAACTATGATCTCCATGCTTATTGTTCTATGTGGGCTGTTACAAAACACTCTAGAGAGTGAGCCAATTTTATTCGATCTTGGATTGGTTAAAAGAAGAAGAGCACGTGTTTTTCCCAATAATCAAATTTCATTGAACTTGGAGAAATATTATTTGATCAACTAGGTTTTTAGTATGTTTGTAACCTAAGTTAAAACTATAGCAACACTATTAGTGTTTATACCCAATAATTAACAATGGTAAACAACTAACACAATACAACTTTATAGGCGTGTATTGCCTGTGATTCGAAAAAAAGGTCTCTCACATGCGCGCGTGGAGAGGCTAGTGATAATATAATAAGATCATAAAGCTCCTCTTGATCTAAAGTAAACCAAATTTCTCCCGCGTGCTTTTCCAGCTTCAGCCAGATTCTCAATAGACGTAGAGATTTTAGTAGCTTGTTTGGCTTCAACCAAATCTCCATAATTCTTTAGAGAAATCAAGCTCTTGGTACAACTAAAGATCCTCTTATAATATTTACTACCTTCGAGTTTTGCACGATTCATGGAAATACATGTTAGATCCAAAAGAAATAAACGTCTACTGGTGTGGTCATGGCAAGTATCTTGGAAAAATATACCGTGCTCCCATTCACCACATGCCGACACATGAAGATTCCTTAACGGATGTTTCATATCTATTTTGTAGTTGAGAACCCACTCTTTCTTGTCATAATTTTTCAATCTCCATATCTCCATATGACTATCTGACGAACAATCCACTAGGGCTAAAGATCCTCCCAAATTAAGCAAGTGAAGAAGCGCAAGGGAGATAACCGACTTTTTTTAAGGTGGAGTGAGGAGTCCAATAAAACTCCTCTTTCTTGAAGTCCAAGTTGGTAGATCGCTTTCTACCCCAATAGTTGAGCACTCATTTGGACGAAGAACCAACCAATGTGTCTCCATATCAGATGCAGATGTTTCGTTGGACAACCGGAGGCAAGGAGGAAGAACCGAATTTATCTCTCGCCATGAGTCTGTGCCAAGTACAAGAACTTCAGCCACCGATACCATTTTCACCATTTTGTTCCACGGGGGTTTCTCATTGGTATGTTGGGAAATACCAACAATCTTGAAGTTGTTGGTTATGCTGTCAAGTCCCATGCCGTACGAATCACACTGGCAGCTGAGACCTGTGTTATTGGCTGCAGGGAAGCATTAGAACTCCTCCTTAAGAGGATCCAATAAGCAAGGTCTGTAAGCTTTAGAACTGATCTTCCCTCGAAAGAAAAGCAAGTTGCAAAAGACAAGAGACTGAAATATGGCAGTCTGGACTAAACCCCAGAAATATTTGCATTTTTTATCTTTCTCAAAGTGTTGCTGTCGCCATGATATATTAATGGGTGCTTAATATTTGCTTTTCCTTTTGAGGATTCAATGAGAAGCATAAATCGAGGCCTTGATGAGGAACATCACTGGTACAATCAGTACAACTACCAAGTAAACGATGCATGTGCAGTGTAGCAAAAGAGAGGTCGTCAACCGTGTTTAAGAAGGCCTTAGATACACATTGGATGCGATGAAGCGAATTTACAGGCAGTCTCAGAAGGATGTTGATAAGGATTTCAATGGGCAGGTCCATCAACTCTGTGTTGTTGTTCACGTTGTTGCAGAAGTTGTGCCTCTTCTGGGTCCTCCTCAACATATGACAATCAGAAGGATAACAACCCTAACTGATAGCAAAGTAGGTTTTGCACGGAATCCTAATGTGAAATAAACTACAAAAATTAATAACAAAATTGACAACATATCCTCAAAACTGTTGTGACCTATTTATCTGAGAAAAAGAGAGGGACGGCAAAGAGAGAACTGGAGAGATGGAGAATAGGCTTGAGGAATTTTGTGTGGTACTCCCGGATGTTTGTTTCCAAAATTGTTCATCCCCCATTTTTAGTGTATGTAACGGAAATAGAATTCAATTAGGAAATTGTACCACCAGATCATTGCGGCTACCGCTTCTTTTTCCCGAATGCTAATTGGTATATATCCACCCAAAAGCCCTAGGCTAGCTAGGGTTTCCTATCCGTTGGTCGACTGCTTCGGTTCAGTTTGCACAGAACGTAAGCCATGGGATGTATTAATATTTTAAAAGTTCCTTCAAAAACTTATTTAATCAAGACTTCTAGTGTTAATCAAGTACGGATAACTACTAAATCTTTAAATAGTTATTTTGAATGTTTATACGTACTTAATCTTAAAAAAAATATATAAGTGGTTGTACTAATCCCTAACAGCTAGCCTCATAACTCACAAGTATCAGCGTGTAGTCCTCTTTCTACCCTTCTTTTGCAATTTCTCACTTTAATTTTCATCCCTCTTTTTTTACTCAGTTTCCGCCACGGTCCACTCTGCCAGCCACTAGTACTTCAAGTTCAAAGCTACGAAATTGCAATAGGAAAATAAAGATAATTCGAAAGGTGATTTTTCTTTACTTTACAAAATTATAGAAGAAAGTTACGCATTAATATTTCAATTAATACATCGTTTCATAGTGTTTAAGTACTCTATCTCTTCTGCGTTTTGAGTATTAAGATATGAATACATGTTTTAAACTTTTTGTGATATATGAATATTTTTGTTTGATATGTTCTCGAACTCTCGAACGGATTAATCCAGGAATTTCGTTTTTCTCCTTTTTCGACAAAAACAGATAGAGAATAAACTGTTCCTGTTAAATGTTTAGATTGCATCTTGATAGAGAATAAACTGTTTAGTTTGCAAGAGCTTCATTAGTATATATAAAAATGAAATAAAAGTTGCAAAGAAGTGTAATTGCTATATGCTGTGGGAATTGTTGTGATATATTTTTACTTATTTATTAACATAAATGTATGATTTTAGATTTTTTTTTTCCCGATCAAAAACAGTATTTAATCCTGGTAATACAGATGTACTCCCTAGTTTTTTTTTTTTTAATTTATTATCATTAAGGGTGGGAGAGAGAGTTTGAAAATATTACAATAATTTTGAAGAGAGGGAGTTTCAAACTCAGAACTTATGGATAAAGACCTAACACCCTATTCATAGTGAAACACATGCAAAAATATAAAAAATAGAATCCAAATCTTGGTAGGAAATTCTATATATGTATGGAATTTCAAAAAAAATCGTTTTCAAAGAAAAAGGAAATCCAAATCCAGGTAGGAAATCCAAAATCTTATGAAATTTCAAAACTTTTCTTTTAAAAGTAAAAGGAATTTCAAATCTAGGTAGGAAATCCTATGAAATGCAATTTAATACTATCTGAGCAACAATCGCTCAAGTGCCTTCTATTTACTTATTTTTTTAATAACTAGTTACATTTAGTATTTAGAGTCAGCTTGATAACTATTTCGTAACACAATAGTTTCTCCTCTCTTCAGTTGTACTTCAACGACCAAACGCGATGTTGTCGGTGTCAAAGAGTAGGGTTGTGAAACTGAGGAGCTCAAACAACGAAATATTCGAAGTAGAAGAAGCTATGGCAGCGCTGTCGGAACCCATAAAATCCCTAGTCGACGTGATCGGTGTCAACCATTTGATACCATTGCCAGAGGTCAACTCCAAAACCCTAGTCATGGTGATAGAGTGGTGGAAGATTAAGCACAACAATGCTTCTCATCAGGGTACTACAAAAAGCACGTCCAACACACAACTACTAATCAAAGAGTGGGAGGCTGAGTTTGTAGAGGAACTGGACCAAGCCAACGTTGTCATTGATCTCTTATGCACTGCAAACTTTTTATCCGTGAAGGAATTGCAGGATCTTATGTTTCAAAAGCTTGCAGATTTGATTAATGTCAAGACAGTTGAGGAGATTTGCGAGTTATTTCCCAGCAAGCAGTAAAATATGTATCTGCAAATTGTTGTTACCTTTTTCCTTCGAAATACAATTTCGTTTCTCAAATGGCATCAAAATCTAATTCTTCAAGTTAATCTCAAGCACACTTCTATATGGAATTTTGTATACATACGTATGATATGGATGAAGAATGCACGGTTGAGATAATAATACTTCCGAAAATCAAAATAATTATCGCTCGATCAGATTTCAACTCCATGAGATAACGATAATATCAAATCTAATCTCGTGGACAAAATCCTTGTGATTTCGGGTCATTATGAGCCGAGGCGAAAATATAATGGAATTCATAACCTATTCTAATACAAACAAAATTCTTGTGGTTTTCGGGTCATTATGAGCCGAGTTCAAAATTTAATTCAACTCATAACCTATTCTAATACTAACAACCTACCAAAGCAATTACATTATTAATTTTCAATTTTTTATAGGAGGAGAATAATTTATATGACAACGTTACATATTATCGCGTCGTCCCGTGCTAATGATGCAAATAGATATGACGTTTCATTGTATAAGTTGGTCTCTTATAAACTATACCAGGGCATAATAACTAGTAAGTGGCCTTAGTGAAAATCACTCTCGGTTGTACAAACCATATGAATTTGCTAATAAGAGACTAAAATTCGATCCGTCAGTTCTGATTAAATTTTCATATACAAGTGATATTGTTATTTTAAATTAGACTAAAAGAGAATAAAAAAGTTGAATCTGAGACTTAATAAGTTAAAAAGAAAGTTTCTATTTATCAAACAATCCACCACTTAGGAATTCAACTAGGCTTTTTAGCTAATAGGTACTGAGATTGGCATAACTACTCACTTTGAAATTTGAAAATGAAAACCATTAGAAGTGGTCCATGAGTTTGTCCATCATAAATCATTTTGGTCCCTGAAAAATCTGTCAATATCCTCGTTAAATTGTCAAGTGTCCATCATAAATCATTTTGGTCCATGAAAAATCAGTCAATATCCTCGTTAAATTGTCACGTGAACGACCGCGTGACCACATCTTTAAGGGTATTTTTGTCAAACTAACACATTCACTAAACGAGGATATTGACAGAGTTTTCACAGAAGAACCAAAATAATTTACAAATAGACAACCAAAATGAGGAGTTTTCAATTTCAAGTACCATTTTAGCAAAAAAAAAATCATTCAATTATCATTTTAACCTCGAGTAAAAGAGAAATTTTTAGTTGTGACGGAAATATGGATGATACACCACGTATTTTTATACAAGTGGTGAAAATTTTTAATTTTTAAGTTATTGACCTTTTAACACACATAATCTACCATTTATATAGGGACACATGGTGTACTACCTAGTGTGACAGTCACACTGAAAATTTTCTCCGAGTAAACACCTTATAGTCTAAAAGGAAAAGAACATGTAGCCAAGCAAATTGACAAAGGTAGTTGAACGGTCCAGATTGAATCGAAGGAGAAATTTTTTGTTGTGACGGAAATACGGGTGGTACACCACATGCTTTTATGTAAGTGATGAGAAATTTTATTTTTTAAATTATTAACTTTTTAACACACATCTCACTATTTATATAATAACACATAAAGCACTACCCCGTGTGACGGTCACGCTAAATTTTTTTTCGAATCGAAGGCATGAGAGGGACCCGCGGACGTCCAGTGACGGAATTCTTCTCCATCTGCCCAATGGAAAACGAAGAAGAAAACGTGTGTCGTGGACCCTCGTAACTAAATTTTCATGGCCGCGGATTGGCTACCTATTCCACGTCAGCATGATTGGGACACTTTGCGGTTCGTTATTAGGCCGCCAGCTGGAACCTGTTCTTTGGCACGCGTAGTTGACTGAGCTGTGGTGGCTTCTTCATAACTGGCTAAGCTTAGCGAGCCGGGTTCTTATTTGGCTCATGTCAAAAATTTACTATGATTTTTTTAATCAAAATGATCTTTAAAATTGAAATAATTGTAACTCTTCATTTTGATTCTTGATATTTAAAATCAAAAGTTGTCTCTGAAATTGTCCATCATTAATCACTATGATCTTTCCGTGAAAATTTTCTGTTAAATTGAAGAAGGCACCAATTTAAATTTAAGAGTTGATTTGACAGAAATACATTCAATTTAACAGAAATTTCTCATATCAGTAAAGTTTGAAAACCCTCATTCTTCATAAGTTTGGTTTTCCCACCTCATTTTCCAACATTTATTACATTTTTTCCAAGCCAGATTCACCAAGCATGGGAAACGAAGTGCCAATGATTTGCAAATGATTACTTGGTTGAAATCATTTACAAATGCATCTTCCATACTTTTGTAATGCTCATATGATATATTTTTCTAAATCCTCTCATCTAACTTATGTGATCTATTTTTTCTTTATTTTGTTTAAATACCTTGAAATTTGAAAATCCCTAGCCCAAACATAAGCATAACTACTAAGTTGATTGTCTAGAAGTCCCATGATTTACCCTTTTAATTTTTATAAGTAAAATTCTTAATTTATTTCATTATCATCACAAATAGAGTGATGATAATGAAATAAACCCCACATACTTAATACACCCCACATTTATTTTTTCAACTAAAAATTATCTTAACACACCCCACATATTTTACCATAATACCCTCACACCCCACATTCTCAACATACACCTTACATTTTCACATACACCCCACATTCTTTAAATTTAATTATATTAAAGTTCTGTTAGTCGATGCATTTGTTACCTTAAATAAAACATTATAAAAAATTGATCTGAGCTTATATTCTTGCTTATGTGATTTTCATTATTTTCCATGGAATGATCTTTCATTTCTTTCTTTTTGTCCAACAGATAGTTTTGCTACTTTGGCTTTCTCCTTTGCTTCTATTTAACATGTTGAACTATATCCTCTCAGTGACTCGTGTTAACGTAGGGGACTAGGTGTTGGCATTTACTTGCTTTGTTTAAATACCGATTTAGCCATGAAGATCTTTTTTTTTATTAGAGCTCATAATTTACTAATCTATCTAAATATCAAATCAGAAAAAGAAAAAGAAATTGGTTTTGCAATCATGCCCATCCTGAGAAATAAACAGCAAGCATGCTTAAAAAAATTAGCAAAACAAAAAAAAAACACTACCAAACAATCTCAAAGAAGATTTGAATATTTCAGAATATGTCTTTGTCTGTTATGTTGCAGAATACTTAATAGTTAATGAAAAAAACATAATAACAAGACATTGTGAATGCATATGTGTACAAAATTATAAATAAACTTACGGGTAGTTTTAGGATTTTATTTTTCATGATTTGAGGTGTAGGAAGAAAATAATTGCTTTTTTTTTTTATAGGTTTTTTTGAGAAAAATAGGCATAAACAGTCATTTTATACAAGTCATTTAACATTAAATATTTGTGGGATGTTATTAAAAAAATCCTTATTTATTTATTTGTACTTGATATCTGCTTTGAATACTTCTTTTGCAACACAATTGTAAAGGGCAGTTCCGTCACAAAGGCAACAAAAATTTGATCACAAGTGATCTAATCTGAGGCTTAGCAGCTAACCACATACAAGGATCAAGCAATGACTTCCTAACTTTACCATGAAGACATAATTCAATGACATCACTTTTTATTTAAACAAGATTTCTACCTTAGTTGGATCCTGTCGCCAAGTTTAAGGCATACAAATATTATGACGATTTATGTTTAATATTAAATTGCGACCCGTTAAACTTTGTTACCGATATAGTAACGATCATTTGTAAAACATTTGCAAATATACTATTTTAGATGAATATTTTTTTTTTTTGTTGACAAAGTCGATATTAACTTAAATTGCTCTGAATGCGAGGGAGAGATTCAAACTTAACTATAAAAGGTACTACTTAAAAATTGAGATTGTGAAATGTCAGAAAGTTTATAAAAAATTCTACTTTTGAGAATTTCCTTACCATTTCTCATCACTTTTATTGTAAATAAGATTATTGTATTAAATAAATCTCGTAATTCTGCATATGAGAAATGCTAAAGCGACTTTCAAAAGTAAAAGTTTTTATTAAATTTCTATCACCTTATATTTTTAGTACTATATTTTATAATTTTGACATGACAATTAACGTTAAACTGTTAAGCCTCTAGAATTATCCGAACAAATAACACTATAAATCGCGGACTTGGAGAAAATTGTAAAACAATCTTCATTTATGTATTTATTTGTGAGTTTCAAAGACTTCCACAACTCTCTCCATCGTCTAATAGTCGACAGGCAGACCAAACTCCGACCATTCTCGTTACCAAATATATACACCAACCTTCATCTTCCACCATCACCACCAGCCCTGCCGTTTACTTTTACATTCCAATTTTGCCCCTTTCTTCCTTGACACGGCCATCCCAATCCCAATCCTTCAGTTTCCTCTTCTGGGTCGTCTCCATCTCCCACCAAACCTCCAATTCCAACTCCTCCCGCTCCAATTCGGCTCCCAATCCCACATGGGTCCGAGCAACTCAGTTCTGAGTCAACTCGCCGAGTCGGTGAAGGCGATTTCCGAGTTGCCCGAATGCCGAAACGCGTTCAGGAAGATGTACGGGAACTTCGTGCGGAGAGTCAAGCTTTTGAGTCCTATGTTCGAGGAGTTGAGGGGCAGCGATAAAGCGCTGGGGGAAGAAGAAGTTGTAGCTTTGGAGTCGCTGGGGGAGGCTTTGAATTCGGCCGCGTTGCTCACCAAGTCGGTCAACCAAGGGAGCAAACTTTATCAGGTACTTGCTTTGTTTGGTTTGTGTTTTTCTATTTTCTGTTTGATTGCTGAGAAAATGAAGGAAAGTGCAGAGAGAAAGTAAAGTTTTGGGTTTTGGTAGCATTTCATATGGCTTTCGAAGTTCCCAGTTTGCAGGATTTACAGTTCTTATCCGAGGAGGAGAGTAATTAGGAAAACATGGTAGTTTCGAGTGCAGTTTTAGTTCGAAAAGGATTCTGAAACTCAAGTTCTGTACTTTCTGTTTTCTGATGGAAGGAGCATGATTTGTTTGGTTTGTGTTTTTCTATTTTCTGTTTGGTTGCTGAGAAAACGAAGGAAAGTGGAGAGAGAAAAGTAAAGTTTTGGGTTTTGGTAGATTTCATATAGCTTTCGAAGTTCCTGGTTTGCAGGATTTACAGTTGTTAGCCGTGGAGGAGAGTAATTAGGAAAACATGGTAGTTTCGAGTGCAGTTTTAGTTCGAAAAGGATTCTGAAACTCAAGTTCTGTACTTTCTGTTTTCTGATGGAAGGAGCATAATTTGTTTGGTTTGTGTTTTTCTATTTTCTGTTTGGTTGCTGAGATAACGAAGTAAAGTGGAGAGAGAAAAGTAAAGTTTTGGGTTTTGGTAGATTTCATATAGCTTTCGAAGTTCCTGGTTTGCAGGATTTACAGTTGTTAGCCGTGGAGGAGAGTAATTAGGAAAACATGGTAGTTTCGAGTGCAGTTTTAGTTCGAAAAGGATTCTGAAACTCAAGTTCTGTACTTTCTGTTTTCTGATGGAAGGAGCATAATTTGTTTGGTTTGTGTTTTTCTATTTTCTGTTTGGTTGCTGAGAAAACGAAGTAAAGTGGAGAGAGAAAAGTAAAGTTTTGGGTTTTGGTAGATTTTATATAGCTTTCGAAGTTCCTGGTTTGCAGGATTTACAGTTGTTAGCCGTGGAGGAGAGTAATTAGGAAAACATGGTAGTTTCGAGTGCAGTTTTAGTTCGAAAAGGATTCTGAAACTCAAGTTCTGTACTTTCTGTTTTCTGATGGAAGGAGCATAATTTGTTTGGTTTGTGTTTTTCTATTTTCTGTTTTGTTGCTGAGAAAACGAAGTAAAGTGGAGAGAGAAAATTAAAGTTTTGAGTTTTGGTAGATTTCATATAGCTTTCGAAGTTCCTGGTTTGCAGGATTTACAGTTCTTAGCCGAGGAGGAGAGTAATTAGGAAAATATGGTAGTTCCGAGTGCAGTTTTAGTTCAATAAGGGTTCTGAAACTCAAGTTCTGTCCTTTCTGTTTTCTGATGGAAGGAGCATAATGCTGCAATGAAAATGTTTTATTTCTTAATTAATTAGCAACAAATTATGCATGTTGCTAATCTAATAAGTAGACAACTCTACTCAATCATGTAAAATACACAAAACAACCAGGAACTTAATGTTACACAGTTTCTCAATCGTACTCGTTGCCTAGTTCATAGCCCTTAACCGACTGAAAAGTACGTTGGCAAGTGGGAAACGAACCGAATCTTGTTGACATTTCCATAACCAAATGTCATTAAGACTTCAAAATGTTCGTGCTAGCCTCAAGTTAAGAACCTCTGTCGAATAGTCTTTCGAGCTCCATGTTTGTTGACCTGAAAACTTCTCATCTATGTGATTCACAAGTGAACGTTCCACGAAATAATTCATTGCCAGCTTAATTAAGTTGTCGTGATAGCTTTTCTTGTTAAGGACCTCGTAGTTTGGCTTTTAGAGTGTTGCGCTTTCATATGAAGGAGGTTTTGTGACAATAAGTTGCATGTACTCTCGTTCTATTGTAACTAAATAAAATGATCAAATGTAGTACAATTGTTTACATTTTCATCGTGAGTTCGTGCCTTCATTTCTTCTCATCCTTACTTAACATATAGAAAGTAAGATTGGCATCCTCCAAGATGGATATATATGTGAATAACTTGCATATTTGAAGCGTGGTGCGGTAGCACTAGATGCGAATATTCTATCTTTATGTAACACATTTGCTGTAAGACTCTGTGCATTGGCCTTCTTGCCCTGCAAACAGATTTAGTTGATTTAAAGGCAGACTGTTTTCTTTATGTAACAGGCTTTGCAAAGGGACGAGATTGTTGATAAGTTTCACCAAATGACGGGTAAAATTGAAGCGGCATTGAGTAAAATTCCTTATGAGAAACTTGACATGTCAGAGGAAGTTTCTGAACAGGTATGTTTACAACCTGCATTCCATATTTGCATCTGAAGAAAATTATTAGCAGAAAATGACTCATAGTTTATCCTTTTTCTCTTTGCGTTTTTTTTAGTGCTGTTAATTTTCAAAGTATTTAACAAGCACTACACCTTGTAATTTCCTTCAGATTGAACTAGTGCATGCTCAATTCAAAAGAGCGAAAGAAAAAAAAGACGGCCTTGACTCGCAACTGGAGATGGATTTAGCCATAGCAGTAAGAGACAAAGATCTTGACCCTGCAGTAATAAAAAGACTTTCAGAGAGGCTGTACCTTAGAACCATCAACGATCTAAAGAAAGAGTCGCTTGCTTTCCATGAATTGGTTATCGCAAGTGACGGAGATATAGGGGACCACTTTGAAAATATGCAATCTCTGCTTAAGAAGCTAAAGGACTTGGTGCTTAAAGAAAACCCAGAAGTCGAGAACTCTGAAAGTGACAAGAGCACGATCAAACACAGATCTCCTGTCATCCCAGATGATTTTCGGTGTCCAATATCACTAGAATTGATGAAGGATCCTGTGATTGTCTCTACTGGACAGGTACATCCTTGAACTTCTTTAACAACATACAGTTTTGTCAGTTTCTCTATTGTGCTTCATCGTGGTTGATGATTTCACTTATTTTTGCAGACGTACGAAAGATCCTGTATTCAGAAATGGTTGGATGCAGGACACAAAACCTGTCCCAAAACACAGCAGACATTGTTGCACACGGCCATAACACCAAACTATGTTTTGAAGAGTCTAATTGCTTTGTGGTGTGAAAGCAATGGCGTTGAGCTACCCAAAAAGCAAGGGAATGGTAAAAACAGAAAAGCAGGGAGCAGTATTTCAGACTGTGATCGCGCTTCTATTGCCTCCTTGTTAGAAAGGCTAGCAAAGAGAAACTCAGAAGAACAAAGAGCAGCTGCTGGTGAGCTCCGCTTGCTGGCAAAGAGGAACGCAGATAATAGAGTGTGTATTGCTGAGGCAGGAGCCATTCCTCTCCTTGTTGAGCTCTTGTCATCCGCTGATCCTCGGACCCAAGAGCATGCTGTTACAGCACTTCTCAACCTCTCGATAAACGACAGCAACAAGGGAGGAATTGTAAATGCAGGAGCTATACCTGATATAGTAGATGTTTTGGCAAATGGCAGCATGGAGGCTAGAGAAAACGCAGCTGCGACCCTATTCAGTTTGTCTGTTATAGACGAAAACAAGGTGGCAATTGGAGCTGCTGGGGCTCTCCCAGCCCTTATAAAATTGCTGTGCGAGGGGACTCCGAGGGGGAAAAAGGATGCTGCTACCGCTATTTTTACTCTTTCGATCTATCAGGGAAATAAGGCCAGGGCTGTAAGGGCAGGCATTGTCCCCCCACTGATGAGATTGCTCAAGGATGCGGGAAGTGGGATGGTGGATGAAGCACTGGCTATCCTGGCCATTCTGGCTAGCCACCAAGAAGGGAAGGCAGCAATTGCCCAAGCTGAGCCAATCCCGGTCTTGGTGGAAGTTATAAGAACCGGTTTCCCACGCAACCGGGAGAATGCTGCTGCTGTGCTATGGTCGTTATGCACAGGTGATTTGCAGCAGTTGGAACTGGCAAGGGAACTCGGCGCAGAGGAGGCAGTGAAGGAATTGTCGGAAAATGGCACTGATAGGGCCAAGAGAAAAGCTTTAGGTGTTTTGGAGCTCCTTCAACGAGTCGACGATGATTTTGTTCCCCAACAATCCTAGTACGTATGATTAGGATGGAGAAAGTGTAGTTTTACATGTACTATACGACTTATACCTTATATTGTGGGGACATATTGGAAGCTTCTGGAACTCCAAATTGAGTATTTTATAATGGAGTGTAAAAAAAGAATGGAAGCGTCCCAGGTCAAACACGGTTGGTTAGCAAATTATGAAAATGACGTTTTACGGCGGAAAACATCATATCTATGCAACTACCAATTTAACTTACCAATGCTAACGTTTGTCAAAAAAACAATGAACATTTATTCTTAAAAAATCCAATTTTTTCTTTGAGTGAATAGTTAAATGTATTAGAAAAACAGCAGTAAGAAACAAGTTCCGTTTCGGCCACAATAAACTTAATAAAGAGATACTGACATGTATATTCAAATCGCACAAAATACGTGAAGAAAATACCGAAACTGCTTCCGCTAAATCGTTACGAGAAAATATATGGAACAACAAAAACAAGTTTGATCTCAGCAAGCACCAGATACAGCATCAGCCTAGCCCACACAGGATTGATCTATTTATATGAGGCAGAAAGGAGAAGAAAATGGAACCGAGCAAAACTCTACTTGTCAAGCTAAGTTCCCATGAACGTTTCGGTCAAGGTGCGGCCGTTGGCCATTTTCGTGGTCCCAATTATCAAATCATATGCCATCCCTTCCTACAAGATCCAAATTACCATTGATACTAGGAATTAGGACAAGAAGCAGACAACAGACGAGAGAAATAAATTTGCTTCGACCCATCCACCTACCAAATTGTATAACATAATGACATGTCGTAGATTTCATATGTGCAAAACAATTTACATACCTGAGCACTGAGAAATCGAAGAGCAGAGATCTCTGCAAACGTTACACCTCCAATGAAGACAACAAGTACTAGAGAACGCCTTCCATCAGATACCCTGGGATATGTTAAGAAATGTTGCATTGAAGTATAAATGCAGTGTTAGCAAACAACAAATCAAGAAATACGGTACTCAGAGCAGAATCTTATAAAATAGGACCAGTTTGGACATACTTGTCTACACTGGCCGAATGCCCCTGCAAAGTGTCTGCCGACGGGCTGCTTGAGAATCTGCCCTGTAAAATTGTTACAACAGAAAAAAGCAGCTTAACATGTAATCCAATATACACACACAAAAGATAAAATAAGAACGAATAACTCAAGAAATGTACTTACTCTCTTTATTTCTGAATGCGGTCCAGGTAAAAGCCTCAGAATCTCTTCAATAGGACGCCTGAAAGTAAAAAAGTTGCATGTTTTATAGCAAATTAAACATGCATCGAGATCATGAAAATTACAACGAAAGATCGTATATCTTTATCATTTCCAGTGGTTTTCTAAGAGCTTGACTATAACAAAGGGAAGATGACTTGCAGAATATATACTCCTGGTTAAGTAGAATTGATGGGATCTACTGAAAAAAAGATAAGTAACAAACAAACAGGGAAAGAAAACGAACATGCTACAAAAAAATTTAGTGAAGGAATTAGACTCACCATCCAGATCGAACAGCTTGCTGGATGAGGCGAATGCTAAGAGGTGCATATCCAGAAAACACATAGGAGATATCATTGGGGCTGTGATATAAGAAAATTGCATCCCCAAGTTAGTACCACAGAAAAGGGAACACTGCCAAAAGAAAATCAAAAGTAGAGAAGAATAATACTTTGCAGTGTCAGTGTCCTCAACTACAAGTTGCAAGGCACGTTTAACTGTCAGCCAGTTGCTTTTCGTCTCCTGCAAAGTTCAGACGTGTACAATGAATCCACATTTATTCTTTTATGCACACAAGTCCATTCACCAGTTACTAAATTATTCAATGAAACTAGTGGATTATTTTGTGAGGGTAAAATAAAAATGAACCTGTTTTTTAAGCAATCCAGCTTTCTCTAAATTATTCAGTGTAACCATGTGCTCGAATCCATAACTATGGAGTAGTTCTCTCCTAAACCAAGAATACAAAAACCATTTAATATAAAATAAAAAGGATTAAATTTAAATATAGTGTGTGAAGATGAAGAGCACTTGCCTTAAATAGTCGAAATGCTTTTTGGGCAACCCAGAATTTGTAATAGAAAATAATATGAGAAGACGTAGGACATTCACAAGAGGCTCCTGCTTATGGATCATTTCTTCAATATGCTCAAAGCATCTGCATTCATAGACTCTTTCAGTCTTAATTACATGGCTAAAGAAAATGAGAAGCATAAAAAGCCCAAAATGTAAGCTCTCAACAGCAGCCGCCTAAATTCAGCTTACATGTCATAACTTTGACTCTCAATAATTGTGTGTTCCATGTCAAGTTGTCCAAGAAATGATGTCTTTGATGTGAACGTTGACAGATGCTGAGCAAGATTTATGTGCCTCTAAAGCAATAATTGTAGCAAATCAGAATATAAAACTCCCTGGATGAATCTTATAATGAATTAATGATTTAAAGAATTACTTACAGTCATTTCTGGCAATGAGTTCAGTTTTTTGACAAAGTCCTTCAATTCAGAAACTGTCTGGTTCTATATGCAATATTATATAGCACTTCATTAGAAGAAAAAAAAAAAAAAAAAAAAAAAATTCTGGTAATACCATCAGGTTCATGAATAGAAAATTGAGTCAAAATCATCCCATGATTGCAGAAGGGCAAGTATTTAGGTCTTATAACATTCACTTACATTGCTAGTCACATCGGTGTAGTCCTGCTTCATTGATTGTGCTTTTTGACGTAGTATCTGCAATCATACTGCAGGTAGCAATGAGAAATGGAACTGCTGCGAAGAATTTCTTTTCATTTTTATAAGAACTTAGAAGAAATAGATTTAGAAAAAGAAACAAACAGAACAATTTAACGTGGTGAATATAGATCAACCTGGCCAACAACTTCGAAGTTGAGATCCCGTAACTCTTTAAACAGCTTGTCACTGTGATTATTACGATACACAGTAAATAAGTATGAAAAGACAGAGGTCCAAATAAGCACATAGGAAGAAAAATGATTTAAAGAAAAACAATTAAGAAAAGAAAAGACTACGATGGTTTAGGCATTTGAGAGCAACGAGTGTTATGGATGGGCAAAAAGACTTCAAATGAGTATATGTGTGACATGATGGGCAAAAAGACTTCAAATGAGTATATGTGTGACATGATGCCCTTGAATTACATAAAAATTCTTTCAAGCAAACAATGAAACACCTTGAATTAAGTGGAACTTTCATCTTCTTTCCCTCTTGTTGGGCAGCCCCCATGAAAGATGCATCTAGCTCGACAGCACCATTGTTGATATGCAGAAACTGCACTGAAACTATTAGGGATAGCTTACAACTAATTCAAATTACAAACAAACAAGAATTCTCCTTTACTTTCAATTCAGAAAATTTAAGGTTTCTCATTAACGTTTTAGGTTAAAAAAAAAAGACTTAGGTTCAGTTGACTTACAAATCTATATCTTAGGCAATTAATTAATAAGAGTAGATATATTATTTAATATAATGATTTAATGAAAAACAAATGAAAAAGTTATTGGAAAAACTTGCATATATTCTTAGCATGCCAATTGAATTGGTATGCTATAATCCAGATTAAAAAAAACCTCACGAGCAACTCAAAATTTTAACATATGCTTGCTATTCCTAGTTATCTACCATAAGCATGCAGCTTTTTATCATAACCTCCAGTTTTTACAATGACTTACCTCATCAAGAAGCCCTTCATATGTTAATTGAGAACACATGGGAGTTACCATGTCCACCTACATCCAAGGAATAGTCGATGTAAGCAAAAACCACAATTCACGGTGATATGCAGTAGCAGAATGTGAGTTTGTAACTTTCAGAATAATGGATTGCTATGCCATAATTATAAAGAAGAGTTCATAATTTCAATATTGCAATTTTCTATTCCTTTTCTAAATAAAAAATTTAAATCCTGAACAAATTGATTAACATGGCATACTTCATGAAATTAACCTAAAGTTATTTACTGCATGTCTTGCAAATAAATGTACCAACAAGAAATGGCCAGAACACGCCATGTTGTGTGGCAAACTAAGAAACTTTAAGAGGATGAGAGAGAGAGAGAGAGAGAGAGAGAGAGAGAGAGAGAGAGAGAGAGAGAGAGAGAGAGAGAGTACCTCCCTATCTAACAGGATGAGAGTATTTATCTCTGGCACAACCATCTGAAGTCACAAGCAAGATATATTAGTGGAGGGAATATGAAACGTACATTTTAGTATTTTACTATGCAGTTTATATTCTTTTTAAACTAATTCATAAGAGAAGGAGCTTAAAGTCATGTGTAAATTACATCAGGTGAGTTAACTGGTTCTTCAGCTTGCATACGGTTTAGAATGTCAGCAACACGCACTGAACCTCTGCCTTTCGCCCTCACATTTGGTATCACCCCAAAAGAAAACTACAAAACAATATACAAGGCACAAATTTCACCCACAGGCAAAGAACAATAACTAGAGTAACTAGAAGCACTATTCTGGCTATATTCATAACAGTTGCTCTAACCTTATACCTGTCATATGGTGAAAGGATTCGTGCTTAGGTGATTCAAATAAATCACAGAAATATCTTTAAAAGCAAAAGCTTAAACTTAAAGTAAACTGAGCAAATTGTGCATGTATTTTCGACAACCTCAAGCTTGTGAATCGCTTTTGCAATATGCCAAAGTGAGCCTGTATCACCATCAACTAGGTATTCCTACCATGCATAAACAAAAAGAGAAAGTAAATAAATATAAATCAGTGGTTTATAACAAGTTTTGAACATCTGAAGCTCAAATCAAAATAATTAAAATAAATTCACAAATATAAAATGAGGAATTTCTCCAGTACTTTGTAAGAAAGATCAAGTTCGAATGACAAAACATCCTCATCCAAAGGAACAATGTATAGCGGGTATTCCCCTATAGTCAACAAGTGATGGACCTTTTCCTCCTCAAGGATCTGAAAAACCAAAATGGTATCTATCATCATTCAATGTCCAAAAACACCCACATTGCATCCATCAAAAACCATAACTTATTGCGAGTAAGTACATCTGTAACAGCCAAGGTCTTCTCACCTTCTCACAAGCAACCGTACGTCGAGGGACAAAATAAACATAATATTCTCTCTGCAGTCCTTTTGATGTGTCATTATGAATATGCGAACTAATCAACGTCATCAAAGTGAGCTCTGAACGGACAAGGTAAACCAGCTTGGAACAGTCAGTTTGAATGGGATCAGCCGAAAGATGTCGCAATTCAATCCCATGTTCCTGTTTGCATGCACCAGTAAAAAAAAAAAACAATAATTACAATCTAAATTCCACCAGAAAAAGTGCGTTATTCACAGCTCATTTCAGTTGAACATAACAACTGCTTTTCCGAAATTAAGAACCGAAAATCAATTTCGAATGCGAGTTCCCCTTCAAATTACAGCTTAACAAGCATAAAAATCGCATCACAAACCATACAAAATTCAGCAGAAAGTTTGAATTTCTATGGAAACAGTGTGATATATTTACTTTGAGGATCGAAGTCTGGATGATCGATGAGAGAGAGCCGCTGAGCTTCTGATCGATGACCAAACACTTCTTTCCTCGAATCTGCAAATTCAAGAACAATCATACAAATCAAAATTCAAGACATTTTCTAATTTGAATTTCAACGGAAACTAAATTGAATCAACGAATTGGAGCTCACATTCTTGAGGATGTTTACAAGCTCCCTCTGAGATTGTTCCCTGTTGTACCATAATATCCACACAAAAATTAAATTATATATATATATATATATACATATATAGATATATAGGAAGAAAATACAAAATTAATTGGAAATTAAATGGAGATTGTAATCATATAGTACCTGAGGGATGTGAGATTGATCGGAGCATTGTCTAAGTTGGGAATCTGAGCCATGGCAGTCCAAAACCTCCACTTTTTCAGTTGCAGAGCTGGCTCGCCTGCTCGAAGACGAAGACGATGAAACTTCCTTGAAGCAACTTTATAATGGGCCTGGACTCATTATTGTGGGCCTTGGGTGGGGCTTAGATTGCTTTAGTACAATTGAAATTAGGCCCGTGCCATAAAAATAATATAGGCTTTTTAGCCAAAATGACTCGGGAAATTAGCACAACTCATCACTTTAGTCATGAGATTTAAAATCAATAAGACTGGTCTATGAGTTTTCCCACCATCGATCATTTTGGTCATCCGTAAAAAAATATTCATTAAATAATGATAAAATGACTAAAATACTCTCAATTGTTTACAAATCATTTTGACCCCTTTTTTTTATTTTTATTAAATTGAGTATTTTTATCATTTTGGTCCTTATTTAATGAAGATTTTTTTATGTTTGATTGAGGAGCTGATGGGGTTCGTTTGCATGGCTGGAGACTGGGACATTCTCATCATTACAATATATTTATATTATCAATTTTTATTTTTTAGAACAAATAATATTACTTACACTAAGAATGGAGTGGAATATCAGGTAGTACTGAGAGGCTTAATGGTTGGTCGTTGAATTGGTGATATTTGGCTTTTCTTTTTGGTTTTTTTTTTTTTTGTTTTTTTGTTTTTGTTTTTGTGGGGGGTTGGGCTCAAAAATTTAACTGTAAGTCTCACTTTTT
Source organism: Crataegus laevigata (assembly GCA_963580275.1). NCBI lineage: Eukaryota > Viridiplantae > Streptophyta > Magnoliopsida > Rosales > Rosaceae > Crataegus > Crataegus laevigata. The sequence goes on from OY756951.1 coordinate 10,757,839, forward strand.
AAAATTTACAAATATATAGTAAACATAGCATTTTTTTATTTAGAAAGAATGTTTTTTTTTTTTCAGTTTAACAAAAAAGTGTTGAAACCACTCAATATTATGTTATTGTGATATTCTTTTTTATTTGTAATTGAGAAATTTTAAGTTTGAATTTCATTGATAACGAGTTTAATTCTAAATTGAGTTATTTATTATATAACTTGACGGAACTCCCTTTCTCCTTTCACCACTTAATGTCAAGTATATCACTGTACTTACAAAAAAAGGAGTTGAAAAGTCCTAAAAACTAGTGAAATGGTAATAAAACAAAAACAAACGCATTAAAAAGCGGAGTGCTGTTAGATAATAAAAAAAAAAGGAAAATAAAAGAAGCGTGGTTGAAGGAACTGTCACTCTTTCAACGAACACGTACGACACTATATCGTAGCATCTCACTCTCAATCCAAATACCCCGCGAACGATTCCCAACGCAAAAACCATTTTCTTCAACCGAACGGATCCCGCGCTCCCTCCCACCTCAATTTATGGCCACCGCTATACGCCTACGCCGGCTCGGAGCCGCCGCCGTGGTTGCCACCGCAGCCAGCGGCGCCTTTCTCCTCCAGACTTCGTTCTCCGCCAGCGACCGTGGCCCCGGGCCCTCCTCTCTCGGCGCTGTCCGCCAGAAGATCAGCGACCCGCATGCTGTCGTCCCGTCCAGGGCGGCTCAGGAGGCCGCTCTGATTGGCGCGAGTGCTGCCAACCCGCTCGACATTCTCGTAATCGGCGGTGGCGCCACCGGCTGCGGCGTCGCGCTTGACGCAACCACCAGAGGCCTCCATGTCGGCCTCGTCGAGCGCGAGGACTTCTCCTCTGGAACGTCGTCGCGGTCCACTAAGCTAATTCATGGAGGTAGGCGTATAGCGTATGTACAATCATACATGTATACGTATCCGTATCCGTATATATACAATTCATGCTTCTCTGTATATATTGTGTTGCGTAATTAATTGCATTACATGGATCTCCCTGTCGTCTCAATTTGTCATTTCCGGCCCTTAAAGTTGATGTTGCTGTTCACGTTTTGTTTTGTTTCGGTTGTCGTTTTTGCCTCCTTCTAGCATTTGTGTGGTTGAAGAGAAATTGAGCTGCAGGAGTGGATCAATGTACAAAACCGTTGTAATTTTATATTGATCTTAACTGTAAATCGAGACGGAATAATCCGAGATTTTGTTGTTATCTTTCAGTTTAGACTGTATGATTCGGCCGATTCATATTGCTACGATAAATATTAAATACCAATTGAATTGGCTGTAAGATATGGCATGATGTTCGGCTTTTCTCGTTTGGATTTAGTAATCATTGAGTTGTCTAAACAGATTTTTAATATTTTAGTTTCTAATAGGCAATTGTTTATAATTAAGTTTTTGACTTCCGTCTTGGCGGGTTATGTAAAATTACTATCTTGGTTGCTTATGCAAGATAATTATTATGATAGGTGTTCGGTACTTGGAGAAAGCTGTTTTTAATCTTGACTACGGGCAGCTGAAGTTGGTATTTCATGCGCTTGAGGAGCGTAAACAGGTTATTGACAATGCACCGCACCTCTGCCACGCTTTGCCATGCATGACACCATGTTTTGACTGGTTTGAGGTAGTATACTACTGGATGGGCTTGAAAATGTACGATTTGGTTGCAGCACTACGGCTCTTACATGTGTCCAGATATTATTCTGCACAAGAATCTGTTGAGCTCTTCCCCACCCTTGCCAGGAAGGGTAACAATAAAAGCTTGAAGGGCACCGTGGTGTATTATGATGGGCAGATGAATGACGCGCGTCTTAATGTTGGATTGGCATGCACTGCTGCCTTAGCTGGTGCAGCGGTGCTTAACCATGCAGAAGTGGTTGATTTGTTGAAGGATGAGGCTAGCAATCGGACAATTGGTGCAAGAATCCGAGACAACTTATCAGGTAGAATGAGCTCATACTTCCACAACTGGCTTATATGCTACCGTAGTGTAATTAAGTGAATGGTGATTTAATGATTTCCTTTTTGAACATTGTGATTCTTACTGAATTTCTTAAGTTACCAGGGAAAGAGTTTGATACATATGCAAAAGTTGTCGTGAATGCTGCTGGGCCATTTTGTGACTCTTTAAGGAAGATGGCAGATCAAGATGTAAAACCAATGATATGCCCAAGCAGCGGTGTACATATCGTACTTCCTGACTATTACTCTCCTGAGGGTATGGGTTTAATTGTTCCTAAAACTAAGGATGGACGTGTTGTTTTCATGCTTCCATGGTTGGGACGAACAATTGCTGGCACCACAGATTCCAACACTCCTATTACGCTGCTTCCTGAACCACATGAGGATGAGATTCAATTCATACTAGATGCCATTTGTGATTACCTTAATGTCAAGGTTTGTGATTCTCTGTGCATGCGTGACATCTTTTCCTGGCACCATGTTTATCACACGTCAAATAGACATGAACAGTTACAAAATTAAGTATCTGTTCTTTCACCGATTGCTTTCTTTCTATTTAGTCAGTTAGTCAGAATATTGTGTGTAGATTTCAGTGTGATCTTATGATCTGTATTTGGATATCAACACGAGCTGCTTGATCAGTTGATTGTGTATTATTTTCCTCAGTGTAACACATCTCCTTAAGGGACTTCTCTGACTAGTTGAATTTTTTACTCGGGTTGATAATTGATATCCAAATGCAGAAAGTAGTGGAAGACATTTAGAGCTGTAACTCAATCTAGGTGTCTTTCTCTTTCTTTTTCTTGTTAGTTGTCATGTTGAGACTAAAGCAATGCTGGGAAAATATAGGTACGCCGCACGGATGTTCTTTCCGCATGGAGTGGTATTCGCCCATTGGCTACGGATCCATCTGCAAAAAGCACTGAGAGCATCTCCAGAGATCATGTTGTATGTGAAGATTATCCTGGTTTGGTAACAATCACGGGCGGCAAGTGGACTACTTACCGTGGGTAAGGTTTATTTAGTTTATACTTATGGTTAAGAGGTTTTCCATTTGAAACTAAGCATCAGTATATTTTGCTAACGATACATTTTTCAGCATGGCAGAAGATGCGGTTAATGCAGCAATAAAGTCTGGAAAGCTGACCCCAGAAAATGGATGTTTAACCTCCAAGCTGCAAATTGTCGGTGGAGACGGATGGGATCCTGCATCTTTTACAGTTATCGCTCAACAATATGTGCGCATGAAGAACAGCCATGGTAAAGTTGTTCCTGGAGTGATGGACACTACTGCAGCAAAACATCTATCCCATGCATATGGTACTTTGGCTGAACGAGTTGCTGCTATTGCTCAGGTTGGTTTATCTTGCTCCAAAAGTCACTGAATACATGTAATCTGTCATAATTTATGGGTTTCTCATATACTGCTGATGTCCTTATATTACAATGCTACCGCCGATTCCTAAACATCCCTCATATGTATTATTGTTGAAATTCGTTATACTCATGTCTTTGTCCATATTTTGCCATTCTAGTTATGTTTAATGTATAAACTCGGTATACTCATGTATTGGTCCATATTTTGCCATTCTAGATATGTTTAATGTATAAACTTGTAACCGCTGTAAAATTTGGAATTATAATCCACCGGTGTCATTGTGCAATTTAGTATGTTGTGTTCTGTTCATTTTTTCTTTTTTTTCAGATTAGTCATGTGCTTTGAAGTAAATGCTTTACTTACAACTTCACATTTTCAAATTTTAGAACGAAAATCTGGGAAAGAGGCTTGCCCATGGATACCCTTTTCTAGAGGCGGAGGTTGCCTACTGTGCTCGAAACGAGTACTGTGAATCTGCCATTGATTTCATTGCTCGGAGATCTCGGCTTGCTTTCCTCGACACTGATGCGGCAAGCAGGGCATTGCCACGTGTGATTGAAATTTTAGCGACCGAACACAACTGGGATGATTCGAGGCAGAAGTACGAGTTAGAGAAGGCCAAGGAATTTTTGAAAACTTTCAAATCTTCGAAAAATGCTCAGTTCCATGACGGGAAACATGCTTAGTAAGTGCTTTTCTCTTTCGTTCTACATCCACGATCAACAAATTCCTTTATCAAATTAGTCGGTAGTGTAAATAATCTTGATCGGGTGGTTGTCTCCGCTGTAGGTTTGTGCATTCATTTTTCACAGGTACATTGACTGGGGGCAAATTTTCCGGCCTTAATTCTGGTGCAAAGGAGTATGCCTGCCACACACAGCATATGGTTATAGTTACACATCTATGAAAACTACAGTCATCTGTCAAAATAATTTGTTACCAGATTCTCACCCCCTCTGTCCAGAGTTGCTGGTAAAAATTTTCGATTGATTCTGATCGGTATATTTTCGGGTTTAATATAATGTTGGGAAAAGAAATCGCATTGTAATAATCGGTCTTCATTTGCAATTTTCCTTGCAAGCACAAATAAAGTGATTTATTCTTGGTTCATACATCGTTGCATACAACGGTAACGAGTTTAATACAAATTTTGGTCGATGTGTTCTTAACCTAAAAACTCGAGCTTTTCTTGCATATTTGCCTTGTAAGACCCCGTCTTAAAGACCTTTCTTTTCTATTTACATTTAATATTCCTCATCCCGCATACCCACCATCTCTGCCCTCACGCAAGTTACCGGACTTGGAGGTGGGGGCGGAAATGACGGGTTTTGGGAATTTGAAATTGGCACTCTGAATTTTGAACTTTGAAGATTACCGACCGTCCGGGCCAACTTTTTCTTTCCTTGCTCACGAGATGTGTCACGTAAAACCTCAATCCATCCGTATTTACGCGACTCACGGGTTGGTGCTGATTTTCTGGGTCCAAAAGTTGATAAAACCAGACACTCGACATGCTTGTGATTTTTGAACTTCTTCCCTATTTTGCCTCTACCGAAATAAATATTCCCATGAGAGTTTTATTGTTGGGAAAAAGATATTTATTTAATGTGAAATAAACATCATAGGATCAATACAACGAATGAAATCAGGTTAAATAGTGAACTACGAATGACTTGATCTTGTCGGATGGTACATAGGTAGTCTAACAAAAAGATTAGATGTAGTCATAGAGTAAACGAAAAATCACCATGCAATTCGAAGCTTGAGTTGTGCTTTGTTCATATCCTAGAGGCGGGATATGTTAAATATATGAGTATTTGATGACGTCGCTTGTCGATCCTGTACTTATGTTCGGGATCGGGCGTGACACAACGAATTAAGAACAAAAGCGTCAGTCATCTTAAAAGTAGCGTTGTCTGAAACACATGCTTTTCAACAAATGTTCCAAACCATCTCTTCCAAATGCATAGTCATTTTGTGGAGGGTTATCTGACTTCCTGTTGACTCTAAAAGTTATCAAGCTTACGTGGTGTGCAAGCTAGATAATTAGGAGCTAACTACGTTCTTTAATAACTTAAATGCTGATGCAATACATTGCTAATTCCTGATCGAGCTACTTCGGCCGAGGAAGGAACAATTCCGGCCTTGAGTTTTGAAGCTTGAAGACAAGGTTGTGTAGATCACTCTGAAGTTTTGGATCATGTGCACCAGGTTTGGCAACCTCAACTATATTGGTGAAAATACAGGTTTGCCGAATTGGTATCAAACTGTGTGGGCAAAAATATTCAAAAGAGATGAGTGTCTTCGTCATTAAAATGGTTTAGTTGTCTGTGCGCCACACTTTGAATGCAACCTAAGAGTAACCAATCACAAAACTCCTACCTCACTGAAAAGATTAATGAAATGATAGCTTTTGACGAAAGAATCAAAGATTGAGACTTAAGATAAATAGACAGCCACATACTCAGAGTGAATCTCTGTCTATCCAGTCGGTCAAAACTCCTAAGGCAAAATATAACTCCGACCCCATCTATCCAGTCAGTCGCCTTCACTGATCGCTTCTGGAAAACCCCATTAATCGAGTTGAACCCAAACATGTGTTGATGGTTAGTAAGTCAATTTTCACAAAAAGGTGCGAAAGATTTCGCGTAAAGCTTTGATCTGTGTTGAATTGAATGTCTCTGTTTTTTTTTTTTATTGCACGACCTCCTATATGTATAGGACAACTATACTTAGGTTAATAAGTTCCAGAGCCAATTCGAACTGCAGCACGCTCCTGGAGCCTTTATCCCATTTTGCTTGCTATTATCCGAAGTTTAAGTTCAGATAACATTTTTCCTTGAAAAACAATCCTCATTTGGAGACCACGTTGCATGGAAAACAATCCTCACACGTTGCATGCATCATGCATGGGACGTCCAACCCTTGCGGATGAGGATCTTCTCGTGGGGATTATAGAGATTCTTCAATTACATCTGTTTATTGTATATCGTGCGACAAAAAATTATTGCAAATTTTTTTATTTAAAATTAAATATAAACAGTATCTAACAAAAACTGACAGCACGATGTACGATAAACAGATGTGATCGGAGAATTCTCGAGATCTTTACAAAAAGAATCCGAAAAGGACCTCAGTCAACCTGTGCAATGACTTGACCGACCTTCAATAAAGATAGCAAGCATATCATGAAGCCTTTATGCCCTTTTTGGTTTTGTCTTCTCCAAACTCGGTATATTTCTGCCAAAGACAATCCAGTATTAATATTTAAGAAAAATATTAAAATCCTATTAATTCGTTAATTCATAAAAAGGCCTCGATTGCACGGAGCTGATTGAGAGACCTTTATGCCAACTTAAAAGCTTCTGATATCATAACACTTAAAAGCGTTCATAGAGGACTAGCTTTTTGGATGCTTTTTCAAAAGCACTTCTATTTTATTAAGCACCTGATATTTAAATTAAAATTTGAACATCTTTTTTGGTTACAAAATTTCAACATATTTAATTTCAATAAAAAGTATTACGACAAAAGTGCTTACTTTTTTGACAAATATTTTTAATTAATTGAGCTACAAATTATTTGTAAAAAAATATTTACTGCAAAACCAATTTCAAACAAGTTCTAAAGTCTAAAATAAATAAATACATTCTCTATACCTAGGTTAAGAAGAATCCAGATCCTCATCGGATCCTCTTTGTGAGGATTTCGGAGATTTGTGAATCATATCTGGTCATTGTATATCGTGCATAAATTATTTTAAATACTTTTATTTAAAATTAAATACAAACCGTACTTGACAAAAACTGACCACACGATATATGACGAAGGAATACGATTTACGAATCTCTAGATCCTCACCAAAAGATTTGGAGAGATTCTGTTGGGGTTGAGACCACCCGATTACTTTTCCTCTTTTTATATTTGGATCTAGCCCAATCATTTGACCAAATATAGCTCAATTACAAAATTCGTTTCAAAAAGAGAATTGTTATTGACATTCTAAAATTATCATTTTATACTCCAAATTTTCTATATTTAGAAAGTAAAATATAAGAAATACAAAATGAGATTTTTAGAGTGTCAATAAAAATTCTATTTAAAAATAATAAAAACAAAAAAAAATCTAATGCCGAAAAACATCAACCAATAAACCCGACAACCAAAAATGGCGTCAGTGGCAGCAGCAGCACTAGCTTCTCTCTCTCATCCCCATCCGCACACTCCCCGACCTCACCTGCTCCCTTGCCACTATTAACTACATTGAAATGTTTGGGAATTAAAGAGAAAATCAAGAAGGAAGATGAAGAAGGATGAACACATAGATCTTAGATAGAGAGTTTAGAGAGAGAAATATGATTTGTATTGACTAAAAGAATGAAGATTACCCACTTTATTTTTATACTAGTAAGCCTAACAACTCTAACCAAATACTAAAAAACTTGCTAACTATATTTCTAATTGTATTTCTAACTGTATTACTGACTTGTATCCTTAATACTCCTCCTCAATCTCAACTAGGGAAACCCAGTTTGAGATTGGAAGAACATCTACAATCACTGCAATGAAACCAAAAAGCAAAACACGAAGTTGAACAATTTGCAATCTTGCAATCACTTGAAACTTCAAAAGCTGATTTTGATAGAATCACTTCTCAGTTGGGCATCAGACCCATCAACAGCTCCTAATATGTTCATTTCCAGGCCCCTAGGACTTCAAAATCAACATCACCATTTTCGATTGGACAGCTAAGATAAAAAGCATCGCAGATGTCGGAAATCTGCTGCTTCAAACTTTCTTCTCAACTGAGACATTCAGACATTTAGTTTCCCCTTGTCGATGTGATACAATCATGAGTAAGGCCATTAAATTTTTCATATGAACCGATTTCTCTAAATGTTGGCTTTTCAAGTTACATCTTTCTTGTTCAACCACTTTTGAGCTTGCAAATTTGCTAGAATCCTGACCTCAATCTTTTCGATATTTTCCTCTGAATCAGCCTCATTGTCTCACTGTTGTACTAACAGCAATCCATAGAAAGCTTCTTGCTTGAAGAAACAGTCTCCAATCTATCAGTTCCCCTAATACATTTCGAGTGGGCAAATTAAGAACAACCTCTTATAAAGTTGTAACACACCATCATGCCGGTTATAACAATGTCTTGTGTGTTTACCCTTCGTGGGATTTACCGTCAACAATCTCATTCAACCTGGCTTTGGCCTTTAATATTTACAAAAACAGAAAATTAACAAACTATAGTGTGGCATCGGCCTTAACTATTGCACCACAGGATCGCCTTTTGTGGATTTTACCAAAACAACTTCTTGGAACAATGGCATCGGTCTTCACGATTTCAACAATAGAAAATCAATGTCTATGTAGGATTACCCTTCGTGGGATTTACCTACTCACATCACGAAATTACCCTTCGTGGGATTTACCATTAACAACTTCATCTACCCTTCGTGGGTTTTACCTATTCACATCACGGAATTACACTTCGTGGAATTTACCGTTAACAACTTCTTCAAACTTCATTGTATAACCGGACTTACTGTAGATTCATGCTAACAACTAAGTTGGTTAGACTCGACATTATAGGCTGAGATAAGGGAAAATTACTGCACAAACTCCTCAACAAAATTGCAGAAAATCAGTGAAGCAGAAAGACAATAATTAGATACTGCAAAACTTCTTGAGTAATTCGACAATGAACACAAGAATCCAAGAATCCATACCCATTTCACCAAACATATCAAGATTTGCAGAAAATTCAAACCCAATAAAGAGACTGAGCAGAATTTCAATAACAATCTAGAGCAAAAATCGTGAACCCAAATATCAGACATAACTTGAAGAAGCCATAAAAACTCACAAGAAAATTGACTTCATGCAACAAACAAAATCTGCTGATCTTGATCTTTCCAATGAAAGTGGCCATCATCATGCAATGGCATATGTCAATGGAAATAAGATCCTCCAGAAGCTGCACGTGAGGGAAAGTACACAAATCTTGAACAAATCTTGAACAAATATACTTCCAACAAACAACACACAACCAAGTAGTAGAACCTTAATTCATAACCAGCAACAAAAAAACTTGAAAAACCCAGAAAAGATCCATTCTAATTGTTCAAGAATTCAAAGAAAATGGGACTGAAAACATAATCTTCAAATGAAATATTTGAGCTAGGACTTTTTTCTAGGGATGGCAACAGTTCGATTTGGGGACGGAAATGCTAAATCTATCCCATAACCACAAAAATTAACCATATCCATAACCGCAAATTAACCATTAGGCATTATCCTTAACCATACCCACCGGATAACTGATTCCCCATCAGTTAATGGTTATATCCAGCTTGTCAATACAAAAAATATATTCGTTCAATTAACGTATGATAATTTAGTAAATATTAATTTCGTCATTAAATATTTGATGTACAAAATGATTTAATGAATGGATCTTGTGAAGCATAAAAATTAAAGTTAAACATTGATAATGTTAGCTGATATTTGATATCTCTCATATGTCACATCCCGACCCGGACCCCACCATAACTAGAGCTCGACTCCACCGTAGCACGATATTGTTCGCTTTGGGCCCCGACCACGCCCTCGCGGTTTTGTTTCTATGAACTCACGAGCAACTTCCCAGGGGGTCACCCATCCTGAGATTGCTCTAGCCCAAACTCACTTAACTTTGGAGTTCTTACGGAACCTGAAAGCCAGTGAGCTCCCACAAGGCCTTGTGCTAGGTAGAGATGTGAATATACATAAAAGGTTTCTAGGATCATCCCCTAGGCGATGTGGAATGTTACACCATAAGTACCATTAAATTTTCATAGATTTTGATTCATATCAAAACTTATGAACTTTCCCACAAAATGCAACTCACATAATGCAATTTTTGTATTTACACTCAAAGTAAGGGATTTGGTGAATAATGAATATACATATATATATGTGTGTGTGTGTGTGTGTATATATATATTAATACTTTAATATTATGAATAATTATATTATATATTATTCGGTTCGGATTCGGGGACGGATATGGATTGAGGACCCCTATAACCATATCCAAAACCATAACCGAATAATATTCACGGTTTTTCCCTATACCCAAAATATCCTGAATTTTCATATCCAAATCCAATATATTCCAGCGGTTATCCATGGTTATTGGGTTAAATGGTTAGAATTGCCATCCCTAGTTTCTTCAAACATCTGGACTGCAGCGAACAAAAGCATAGGATTTTGGGGAAATAGCACCACATTTCGAGGAAAACCCCAATTCTGACAAAACACCAAATATGGATGAGATGAACATATTCCATTGAATCCAAGAAATTGCTTGAAACTCCCACACAACCATTCTGAGAGAAAATCAAAGAAACTTCAGCAGCCATCGCAAGTGTCAATCAATTCAAAAATCTCCATCTCTGATTCTAAAAGCTTGATTCCACAATCACCATTGTTTCGTCACTTCCATAAACACCAAACCTTGATTTTATTCTCTAAACCCCGAACCCGGTTGTTCGTTCCCCCATAACAAGATCTTAGAGAGGAAGTTCATCGTTGCGAAGAAGAAATCAAAGAAGGAGAACTCGAACGTCTCCTGCAAGTGCAAAGATAAGGGCAATTTGAATATGTGCCTTTGCGTTGCATGTGAGAATCTAAGAGTGTCGCAGGAAGAGTTCTTCAAGAAGCGAAATGACGATGTCGAATTAGAGAGTTTAAAGGGAACCACCAGAATCATGGCGTGAGCCTGGTGGCTTTGATACCATGTTAACTACATTGAAATGTTTGGGAATTGAAGAGAAAATCAAGAAGGAAGATGAAGAAGGATTAACATAGAGATCTTAGAAAGAGAGTTTAGAGAGAGAAATATGATTTGTATTAACTGAAAGAATGAAGATTACACACTTTATTTTTATACTAGTAAGCCTAACAACTCTAACCAAATACTAACAAACTTACTAACTATATTTCTAACTGTATTGCTGACTTGTACCCTTAATAGTCACTTCCTTTTCCTCTCAGAAGTTCAACATCACCTTTGTGTCACCCAAGCCAAAGCCCAAATCCAACTCTGCCGAACTCGACCCGGATGCCCTCGCCGACCAGCTTATCATCCCGTGGATTGTCCGCGGCGAGGACGGCAACCTCAAGCTCCAATCACACCCTTCAGTGCTTTTCCTTTAGGCCTATCTCGGCCACTATATGCTCCCATTTGATCCGTCTTGATCTTTCGAGAACCATTCGACCAAGAACATACTTGTTACGACCCGTGCTCAAAAGACCAAGACATGAATTATAAGAAATTTTTTACCAAAAATATATTTTGTAGAATATGAAAATATTGTTTGATGTTATAGTAAGGGTAAAAAAAAATATAAAATAAATAAAATTGATGGTTTAGGCATGAGAGTGGGAGATGGGTTTGTTTGTTTGTTTGTTTGTTTTTTTTTTAATTTTTAATTTTTAACCTTTTCTTTTTAAATTAGAGATGTTAAAATCACTTGTAGGTGAGGTTTAAAAAAAATTGTTTTGTGAAATTAAATTACTGCTCTTAACTTTTTTTGATGTGATAAAAGACCAAATAGTCTTTTTACTCTCTTTTGGTTGACAAAGAGGGTTATATTAATATATAATAATTTAAGGCTTTTTTTATTAGCACCCCACAAAATGTTGAATGCACCCCACATTAAAATTTAATATTAAATGACTTATTTATCCCATTATGCAATGACAATTTTGACCTTATTAGGTTTTAAAAAAATAAATCTAAATACATCCCAAATCACTTTTAGCGTTCTTCTCAACTATCAAAACCCTTCCACCCTCTATTGTTGAACAAAACTCTAACCAATGAAACTACAAACATGTTGATTGAGAAAAATTGCTTTTGATGAATGGAACACGAAATTGATGTTTCAGAAGCTTTACATGAGGTAAGACTTCATATTTTTCATTGTTTTAGTGGTTTCGATGCCACCGATAATGATTTAATCTTGTGTTTGTTGCGTTATTTAAACTTCTATATTCATATTCATCTTTTAGGGATCACAAGGATCCATGCGGCTGTTCATCACTTTCTTTGCTGCTAGGATTTTGCTGATTTTTGGGCTTTGTTTTTATCTGAGAAACTCTATAACCTGGTTATTGGCATGAGATTAGTAATAGATTGAACAAGATAGTAACATGGTTATCACGTACATGAGATTAATCCCTCAAGCAACACAATGAGCAAACCCACTCCATACACTTGCTCCATATTTGACTGTAAGAAAATAGAAAAGGGTGACTCTGAGTGTTCGGTACAAAAGGTCGGTAACCCTTTTGCATCAATTTCTTGTGGAGGAATATAAGGAGTATATTGAGAAATGTGGGGTGTATAGAAGATGTGGGGTGTATGTACAAAATATAAGGTGTATATTGAGAATGTGAAGTGTGGGGGTATTATGGGAAAGTATGTAGGGGTGTATTAAGATAATTTTTAAGTGAAAAAATAAATGTGGAGTGTATTAAGTATGTGGGGTTTATTCAACATTTTGTGAGGTGTTAATATAATAAGTCTAATTTAATAGTTCTAATCGAATAAATGATCCTTTGGTGACAATATAATTGAAAAATAGCGTATGTTGTAAAAAAATTAATATTTAAACCCTCGTAGTTCGTTAATAAATTTAGTTTAAAAGTGATTTTTTTTCATTAAATGTGGGTTAAATGCAAAGATAAAAATAGACTAAATTTACTAATGGAGTGCCACCACAAAGGCTTAAATTCTATTTTTTTTTTCATTTTTTAATTTTACCACTAGCCTAAGCCTATCTTCTGATTACTTTCGTACACCAAGAACCTTTATCCGATTAGGCATAATGAAAAAGTAAATTAAATTAAATTAAAAGGAAAAATAAACGGACTCGTGTGCTCAAACAGTCAAACGTCACCCACAACGCGGGAACCATTTTCTTTCTCTTCCCTATCGTGCCGGCCTCTCCTCTCTCTCTCTCTCTCTCTCTCTCTCTCTCTCCTCACAACAATAAAGCTCCAGAATCTTCCTCTGCCATTCCCCTTCACTTTCCTCTGACCATTGACAAATGAATGGCCGCTTCTTCTTCTTCTTCGTCGTCGTTGTCCGCACGATCATCGTCGTCGTCGACGGCATCAGGGAATACTAATGGCAGTAACAGTACGGGTGGAAGGTCCGAGAGGCAAACGACATCGTTGGCGCAAGTCCCTCTTACTCACTCCACTAGACAAACGACGTCGTCTTTGCAAGCCAACAGCCACCGCACACGGCCCTCTTCTTCCAGTTCACGGCGCTCCGTCATTCCCAGTTCGAGAACTCCTCACTCTAACCCCGAATATCAACAAGGTCTCTCTCTCTCTCTCTCTCTCTCTCTCTCTCTCTCCCCCACATATAATTTTGAATTTTTGGAATTTATCTTCGAAGAATGCATTTTAATTTCAAATCAAAGTTCAAGTTTTTAAATATCTGGGGATTTTGGGATTAATTTTTGCAACAGAGGCCGGAAGAGTGAGGGTTGCTGTCAGGCTTCGACCGAGAAATCTGGAGGATCGCATTTCGGATTCTGATTTCGCAGACATTGTCGAGTTGCAGCCCGAGGTGTGATTTTAAAGCTGAAATTTCCGAGCTTTTTTATTAATCTTAAACCAGATTAACTAATTAAATTATAATGGAATTAAAATTTTCATTTTTTCCTGTTGTGTAGCTGAAGCGGCTAAAGTTGAGAAAGAACAATTGGAGCTCAGAGTCTTACAGATTTGATGAGGTTTTCACTGACATTGCCTCGCAAAATCGGGTTTATCAAGTGGTGGCAAAACCTGTAGTTGAGGTATCTTGTTTGCTTATTTACCTCTATTTCTTTGGCTTTTTTTGAGTTGCATTTGACGCGTCGAGATGCTCAATATGGCTTTCGATTGCAATTGTGGTTCTTTAATTGGTTAATGATGTAATATCGAGTTTGTTATACTTTTGCAGAGTGTGTTGAGTGGATATAATGGGACAGTTATGGCCTATGGCCAAACCGGTACTGGGAAAACTTATACAGTTGGCAGTCTGGGTAATGATGATGCATCCGAGCGTGGCATTATGGTTAGAGCTTTGGAGGACATACTTTCGACTACATCTACTGCTTCTGATAGTGTGGAAGTTTCCTACTTGCAGGTGGGTGTGTTTCGTTGTTTTGATTTGACGTTCTTGTTGAACTGTTATCCACCATCACTGTTCACAGTGTGAATTGGTACATAGTCGATCGTAGGCATGATATTGTTCACTGCCCCATAGGAACTTAATAGCATTAGCAAACGTTTCATTTCATGAGTTGAACGCTACACTGCTAAGGAACAAATATCTTCTGGAGTTCAGTAGAGATCTGTAAGTCTTATAACAACTTAGGAGAGTAATGGAAAACCTGGAGACGTGCTGCGTACTGTGTAAGGCCCCATCACATTCCCTTGTTGTGTGAGACTACATTGAGGTATCACTATCAGCAAGGTGAACTTCCACCATCTCTTTTAGGACTCTGTTCTTCTTTATTATCCAGGAAAAGAAATATGACAGGGAATGTAGTCTTCTCAGTTAAACCTTTTCAATCCTTACCAAATTTTAAAGATTGCTTGTCATCTGATCGCATACCTGTTGAGTAGAGCGGCAAGTTCTTACCATGTTGGATGATTGCTCATCTATTAAGAAATGTTTTTTTTTTTTTTTTTTTTTTTTTTTTTCACCAGTTGTACATGGAATCTATTCAAGATTTGCTTGCACCAGAAAAGATTAATATTTCTATTCATGAGGACCCGAAGACTAGTGAGGTGTCACTTCCTGGTGCTTCAGTTGTAAGAATTAAAAACCTTGATCACTTTTTACAACTGCTGCAAATTGGTGAGGCAAACCGTCATGCAGCTAACACAAAGCTGAATACGGAATCTTCACGCAGTCACGCGATTCTTATGGTGGGCCTGTTGTATGATTTTGGATTTATCAATTCATGTTTACGTTAAAATTTGTAGATATTGTTCTTTGAATAACTATGATCTGAATCTTTTATGCTTGCAGGTTTTTGTTTGTAGATCTGTGCAGGAAAATGCTACAGATGAGATCACTTCTCAAGAAAAAGCCTCTAGAGCTGATTTGTCTGTTAGAACTGGCGTACCTATAGTTCGAAAAAGCAAGTTGCTGATTGTCGATCTTGCAGGATCTGAAAGAATAGATAAATCTGGTTTGTCATCGATACTGTACACCTGAAGTAGTACTTAAGCTTTTTTTCCATCATTTGTTATTCCTGACATTAATTTTCTCATATCGCAGGCAGTGAGGGCCACTTGCTTGAGGAGGCGAAATTTATAAATCTTTCACTTACTTCCCTTGGAAAATGTATAAATGCATTGGCGGAAAACAGTCCACATATCCCTCTCAGAGATTCTAAGCTTACAAGGTTGCTTCGTGATTCATTCGGAGGTTGTCCCTATATATTTACATTCTGCTCTGTATTTAGATATTGCATAGCTTTTATTGAATCACTCCTCTTACATCTATAATGGTATTTGCTATGTATTTAGGCCATAGCCAATGCTCTATATCTTGAATACATTTTGTGTCGAGTGAGACAAATTTGATATATTGTTCATATGTGTTGTTCTATTTATACACATATATATGTAAAGAAAGAAAAATATGAAAAGGCCCAATGCATACATTTGTATACCTGCTTTCATTTATTTCTGCTCCATTTCTTTTCCTATTCTTTCTAAAAGGAAACTTCATGTATTTTCTATCTATGAAATAGGCTCTGCGAGGACCTCACTCATAGTAACAATTGGGCCATCAGCACGGCACTATGCAGAGACCACTAGTACAATAATGTTTGGACAACGGGTGAGCTAGTTTATACTAATCATTATTGCTGAACTGAATTATCCATATATTCCAGTATCTGTTTTCATTTTCTAACTTTAATAATTCCAACTGCTAATTTCCTGTTGTTAGTTTATCTCATTTATGTTAATGGTAGTTTTACAATCTTTCATACAAGACCATCTGTTACTTATTTTGCAGGCAATGAGAATAGTAAACATGGTAAAACTTAAAGAAGAATTTGATTATGAAAGTCTATGTCGGAAGCTTGAGAATCAAGTAGACCATATTACTGCACAATTTGAAAGGCAACAGAAGCTGTTGGACAGTAACAAATTGGAATTGGAAACACAGCTGAAAGAGTGTCAAGATTCTTTTGCTAAGGCCAAGAACAATCTAAGCACAAGGTCTGAGGTAGTTTTCTCGCCTAGATACCATTTATAATTTGGTTGATGAAATGCTGGTCTAATACGATGAGGGTTGTTTTCAACTCACATACGATCCATTTGACATACCTATTGTTAAGAGAGGTATAGTACACTTTTTCCTTCTAATCTTCTGCATGTTTCAGTTATTGGAGAAGGAAAATGCTCGTTTGGAGTTGGATCTGAAAGATCTTTTAGATGAGCTGAACCGTCAAAAAGACCACAATGATTTGATGCATGATAAGGTTGCAAAGCTTGAAGCAAGTTTAGAACATGGAGAGGTATTTCTTTTCTGAAGACTCGGTGAAAAAATGTTCCTTATATTTTCATTTCATTTTGGTGATTCATCTTGTTATTTTATTTTCATTTCATTTTGATGATTCATCTAGTTATTTTCTTGTCATGCCTATTGTTATGAGGGTTGGTACGTCTTTCCCTTCCATCTAATACTTTTCTATGCTTGCAGTTTCTGGAGAAGGAAAATACTCGTTTGGAGTTGGATCTGAAAGATCTTTCAGATAAACTGAACCATGAGAAAGAACACGGGGACCTGATGCATGATAAAATTGCAGAACTTGAAGCAAGTTTAGAACACGGCAAGGTATTTCCTTTCTGAAGATCACGTGCACCAGCATTTATACCATAACGGCTGTATTGGCTTGGTTAGATTGCCTTGTAATTTCCTCACATTTAAATGACTTTGTCTAGTTGTTTTCTTGTCAATCTAGCTGAGGCTATACAGTGCTTACGGTTATTAATGTTGGTGCCACCATGTGCACCCAAAGAATTTATCGTAGGCTAGTAAATCAGTTATATAGCATGAGTTAGACACACACACACACACACACACACACACACACACACTCAAACATATGTAGAATGCATACCATCTCATAATCAAATATTTTGTCCATTATGAGCATGGCATTTATAGCGTTGTTTTGCCTGTTATTAGCAACACCAGCTTGAAAGTTCTATGTATCAGAAAGTATTAGCTGATACCACTCAGATTTATGAAGAGAAAATAGCAAAGTTGATTAGGCAGCTAGATGATGAGCATGCTCGTGCTGAAAGCACAGAGGAACAGTTAGATGCAACAACAAAGCTTCTGACTGATGGCCAAAAGACTATTCAGGTAAGCATTTTATGCATTTAGAACAGGACCTGTTTTTGTCGTCTTTAATTCTAACAGTTATCTGTAATATCCTTGGAGTGCTTTTTTTATTTTAATATTAATTTTTCTGGAAAAATTTAAATATTGTTTCTTCTTCAAAATCATGGCCACCTTTTTATTAGAAAATTTCAAACTTCAACCTTTTAAATATGTAGTCTTTTCTTTTCAGTTGCAACTTGCAAATAATGGAAGCTGATATTTTACCACAAGTTATAGCAACTTGAGTACCAACTGCAATGCTTTGTTCATTTTTGTAGCAACATCGGATGGAGAATTCTGCATATCAATTAGCACTTGCAGACACTACTCAGATGTATGAGAAAAAAATAGCTGAGTTAATGGAGCAATTGGAAAATGAGCATGCCCGTTTTGAAGATGTAGAAGAACAATTGGATGTGGAGAAGAAGCAAAGTAATCGGCAAAACTCAATGCAGGTTAAATTTATTCCTAAAACTTACTAAATGATCCCATTGTGATGTTTTATGGACTTGGAAGAGTGTAGTGTTCTTCTACTGTCATGCATCTGCCATATTCTTTGTTTCTTTCTCCTTTTAACATATATAGGCAAAAAGAAAAATTGATCCTAAGTTCTTCGTAGTCATATTTGACTTCATAATCATATTGAGCTGGGAAAAGTTTTTATCAGCTACTATCTGCCTTTATCCCCCTGTTGTGATAATTGATAATTCTCTAAATGTGGCGAAAGGATTGTTCGTGTTCAAGGCTCGTTTGCACACATATTGGTCATACAGTAAATTTTATTGTGTTTTAAAATCCAGGGGAAGAAAGAGATTGAAGTCCTTAGGGTGCAGTTAGAAGAAATGAATCAGCTACACGAACAAACTCTAAAGAAATATTGGTCCTTGAAATCAGAATGTACTGATCTCTCAGAACAGAAGGTACGTTGACATATAAAATGCGACTGTTGTGGCCCAATATTCTATTCCCACAAAATGTAGACTAATATTTATTTTGGTTGTGGTCATGCAATTGCTCCTACAATGCTATGAGTAGTCAGTTAAGTGTGAATTACTAAATGATTTGCGTTATTTTCTATAATTGGGACTATTAAGGCAATACTCAAGGAAGAACTTCAAGATATGAAGCAAAGACTTCTAATTGAAGAGAAGCAGAGGAAGTCTGTAGAGAATGAGCTAATCAAATTAAAGAAGGCTGCACCGGAGAAAGAAGATGAGTTTGAGGTGAGTTGCTTGTGCTTTTCACAAATATCAGGTTCAACAATACAATCTTACATTTGTAATTCTCCAGGACAAGAAGTCGTATATGAAGGAAAATACACATAAAGGATCTTCTGCTTTGGGAAATCCAATGGGCTTGCACAATTCGAATCCATCGAGAGATACAATTTCTGGTCAGAGGGCCACAATTGCAAAAATATGTGAAGAAGGCAAGACTTATTATATAATAAAGCCTCATAAAGTTTGAATAACTATCTTTTCCTTTGCGAATTCTGCTCATTGATATCTCTCGGTTGACAAGTTAATTTACTTTCAGTTGGGCTTCAAAAGATCATACAATTGTTGACATCTGAAGATTCAGATGTCCAAACCCATGCTGTGAAGGTGGTGGCGAATCTTGCAGCTGAAGGTATGCACTTTCCTGTGTTGTCTATTTATATTAGCGGATAAATGAATGCTTTTCATCCTCTTTCAAAGGAGGTGATACTACAAAATGTGCTAAAGATGGATCAATCTATGTGTTATTTGTTATTACGTTGACATCAGAAAACCAGTCTAATGGGAAAAAAAATATATAAGCCACTTTGATTTTCACACATGGAAAAAATTTATTCTAAAACTAATATATGCTGCTTCAATTTTCACATAATAGTGATAGTACATGTCATATGTTTGTGCATTTGATTTGTGTGGTCTATATCCCTGATCTGTCACTGCTCCTGTCACAGGGTCAAACAGTTAGCATGAGGATTTAGTAGTGTATACCGTTGTACCAATTAAGGTTTTCCTTTATTTTCAGATACTAATCAGGCAAAGATTGTTGAGGAAGGCGGTTTAGACGCTTTGCTTATTCTGTTGCAATCCTCACAAAATACAACTATCCTTAGAGTTGCTTCTGGGGCCATTGCCAATTTGGCAATGAATGGTAATCCTGATTCCTTTTTCATCTTTCTTGTGCATTTTAGGTAGTAAAGAAATTATACTTGTTCATTGCGTTCCATTGTTCATCCTTTTCAAGTCTAGACCTTGCTTTTAAAATTCTTGTTTACACTATGATGGTTGTGGAAAATGTAAACCAAACTGATTATTAACAAATACCACCAAAGATGCTGATTACTACAAACATTTAACCGCATATATTTTTTTTAAACTATAAAACTTAATGTTTGCCTGTTATCTTGGGTCTTTTAGTCGGTGAAAATGGTTCCTGAGTTCTAGAAAAAGCAGGACCCTTGGCAGTAAATGGAGGGGGAGGAATAGTTATTTGATCATTCTCTTAATTTTATGTACTTATCTCTTTGCCTTGTGTCTTTTGTTTCTCTTTTAACTCTTCTCAGAGGTAAATCAAGGCGTAATCATGAGCAGAGGCGGAGCTCAACAACTCGCAGAGACAGCATGCAAGACAAGTGATCCACAAACTCTTAGAATGGTTGCTGGTGCGCTTGCTAATTTATGTGGAAATGGTAAGCACGAGATGGTTGAGAGTATTTTTTTTCAAGTTTTCTCAGGAACTTTTGTGCATTTCATATTAACACGTTTAATTTTTTATTTTTTAAAGTACCAACCTTTCCTTGAACCGAATTACTTGTTAGCATCAACATATGGTTTAAGCATGAGGTTGTTAAGTACTTAGGTTATGTATTTTAGGTTCATTCCTTTGCTGCATAGATTGCGTACACAACATATCCCAATATATTTTATGTCTAAACGGATGGAGTCACATCTTGCTTAAGCGTTATTGGTATGAAAGCTCATGCATAGTTTTCGTTAATTACAGAAAGATTACATACAATGCTGAAAGAAGATGGAGGAATTAAGGCACTCCTGGGAATGGCAAGGTCGGGGAGTAGTGATGTCATTGCACAGGTTGCCAGAGGACTGGCTAACTTTGCAAAATGTGAATCGCGCGGAACTATTCAAGGTCGGTCGAAGTAGTCCTCCTTGTGGATGTTTACATGTATTATGCTGCATTATATTGACTATTAAGCTTTACATATCAGGACATAGAAAAGGTCGTTCACTTTTGATGGAAGATGGTGCCCTTACCTGGTTGATTATCAACTCCAACACTGCCTCAACTTCAACCCGACGCCATATAGAGCTTGCTCTCTGCCATTTAGCGCAAAACGGTAAGCTCTGACCGCGCTCGGGCATTTTTTAACGGAGAATTTGACATATTTCAAAGTAATTGCAATCGGACAACAAACTTTGATGCTTAGGATGACTTGTTCTACTTTCTGTTAAGGTCCTAAATTTCTTAGGCAGTAATATCATCTGTTGTTCGTGCAGAGGACAATGCAAGGGATTTCATATCCGATGGAGGGCTGCAAGAGATCGTTCGAATATCGACTGAATCCATTCGGGACGATATCCGAAACTTAGCAAAGAAGGCTTTGAGAGTGAATCCGAAACTTTACAATCAGAGGCACGGTGAATAGCGAAATGTACAGAATCTCATTGTTTTTGTAGCCTAATTGTTTGAGTTGTAAGTAGCCATATCTGTTTTTATCAACTGAATCTGGAATTCTGGACAGGTTTGCACTATATATGCATGGTTTGAGAAATCAACAATGATGTCCATCCCAATCGTGATGTGTTGGCCGACACTCGGAGGGTGACAAAGCCATAAAGTATGATTGATGGGTAAAAGTGAGAATAAATTTAAACTTTAATAAATAAATCAGAGTGCACAAAGTGTTTGGGTGGTAATTCTTATTACAAACCATGAAGTTCAAAGCATAGCAGAGACTAATAAAAGTAGTCTCATTTGTATACGAGGGAAATTGTTATTGCGTCTAACCAAATTGCATTTGGGAGACATTGTTGGCGCATTTAAGTATTCGTAATGAAAATAGGAGGAATTGAATTGAGGAGTATTCGTAATGAAAATAGGAGGAATTGAATTGAGGAGTTGGAATGAGTAGAAGTCAGAATTGGATTCCTGTTGAAGTTGTTTACTTAAATGTTTTAGAATTGGAATATAAATGACACTAATTTTATAAAACTATTTACAAATTCAGCAGAATCGGAATATAAACTAGTATGATTACTAAAATACCTTTGTCACAAATTAAATATGTTATATACTTTTTTTAATAAAATAAAATAAAATATATAATAGTAAGAAAAAAAAAATGTTTTTCTATTTCATAGACACTAAAATGCTTTTGTTTATTTATTATAAATTTAAGTATTTATTTTAATATTTAAATTTTCTCGCTCAAGTTGTAGCTTCTTCTCTTCAGCGTATGCATAGAGTTGTGCATAATAAGAATGAGCATGGAGTTGTGCATAATGTGAATGAGCGTGGAAATTAAAAAAAAAAGCAAGGAGTTGTGCACAATTAAACTAGGGTTAATGGGTTTATAAAGAATAGTCTTGGAAATAAAAAAAAGTAAGTGAGAGCATAAAGAAAACAAAAGTGTCATTCCGATTGCCCAAGCGATTAGGAATCCAAATACCATGTTAATTCAAGGAATCCAAATCCTCCAAATTTGGAAATTCAATTCCAAAATTGTGTGGATCCCACCTTTTCTTTTAAATAAAACTGACAAAAAATGCTTGAAAACTTTCCTTTTAACAAAAAACCACTTAAAGGTATAGTAAATAGTGACAGTTAAAGGTAAAAAAAACGATTTTTTGTTAAAAATAAACAGTACTGGAGGTATTTTATTAAACCTCCTTTTCTTTTACTCTCCAAGTTTCGGTTACGTAAACGAGCCCTGCTTAAAAATCCCGAACCCGCGGTCTCCTGTTCAATAAAATGGTCGATTTTGCGCAGCGCAAAAAGAAGCAAATGAAAACGGATTTGCTCAGACCCGAAACCAAAATTTGGCTCACAACCTCACGGAGCTAGGCCGTAGACTTGAATTCATCTGAGGCTTGAACTACAAAGTTTTGATCCGAATTAAGGTAACTCCCAATTCTCCTAGTTGTGACAACTCAAATTATTCTGAGAACATAACCCGAAATAACAAAACGATGACACGGGCAGAGCTGTAATCGAGTCCTAGCTCTTCGATAAATGGACGCTTTCGAGAATCAATACAAATGATCTACATGAAAATTTACATCGCCTTTCGTTTTTTCATAACCAACACTAAGCATTTACTTCTTGCACACTGCAACAACAAAAAATTGTGGAAACAAAAAGAAAACCGGAACCCTCGCCATCATTATACAGTTCGTCAAAAAAAAATTTGACACGGCAACTACCACAAAATTCACTCTTGTATCTACTTTCGCTGCATCCGCCAATTTGAGTGCGACCAACACATGTACATAAATGCTACCACATTTTCCACAGCAAACAACTCTTAATCTCGACGAAAGGGAATAAATGCAAAAGATGGCTAACGGGATAAAATCTCTGATACACGATCTTGAGCATCGGCAGGAATCTCCCTTCCTGGAACCTGGACCTTCAGAAGATTTGCATACCTGCGAGAGAAACGTTACATGTTATTCAGCAGCTATAAAAGTTACTATGACCCTGATATGTATAGGTAAGAGGGACGTATTGACTAACTCTGTAGTCGTAAACAAGTGCTCGTGCTCTGTGATGAAAGCTAGCAAGGCCTGCAAACAAACAGGTGAAAAATGTTGTTCACTACGGGAAAACCAAAATATAGATAGTAAAACAAAAAATGCAATACCAACAACTTGCCTCGAATGGCATGTTTAAGAGTTCATAGTAAGTTCGGACATGATCTAGTCGTTGTTGGACACCTTCACTGTTAATTGATGGGATAGCAGCCAGGGCCTGCAGTGCCAATAATAATTATTACCAGTGGTAACATTCATAACTTCAAGATCGGAACCAGAAAGCCTTATCACAATAATTTTGGGGTGTCCGAGTAAAGGCTTAAAAATATGACTTACCTGTTCCAGGGCGATTGAATTCCGACATATCTGCTGAACGCCAAAAAGGTTGATGGATTTCATATCAGCCAAAGCCTGTTAAGAAAGCAGTATCTCACATCAGCATTCAGCGGTGAACAGATGGAAAAGACTTATGGTCTGACGTAATAGATAAAATGCACATAAGCCTTCTTTCATGCAGTTCTTTGGATTTCAATCACTAAATGAATAAAATGGGTGATGATGAATACTATTCATGAATTCCCGTGCCATGATTTCAATGATGGTGCAACAAAAAGCAAAAAAGGTAACGTAAGGCAATGAAATATTTTCTGGGCACAATTCCTTATGCTTGTAATGATTGATGAATCAAGAAGTTCAGAGAAGATAATAAAATACAGCAAGAATTGTTAAGAAAATGAAGCTTTTTTACATTTCCAATGCATGTATTCATGATGTTTCAGATGGCAAGACATAACAAGCACCAATCCAATGGCTGAATCACTTGAACCAGACTTTTGCATGAGATTATGAGAGAATATATATATATATATATATATATATATATCATACAGAAGATTCAAAGACTACATAAAATGTACAAACCTTGATGGATGCATTTGCAGCGATGCTACAAATCCCACCAAATATGTAGTTTCGCTTCGTTCCCACAACAAAAGGTGCCATTTCCTCATCCCTGCGTGTTATCTATAGGCAAAGAAACACAAATATTATGTAAGAAGAGCATGTGGCACTCAGAAATTACCGGTCCTTAAAGAATTAATTTTTTATTAAAGTAAATATCCTTTTAAAAAAGACGTGGTGTATAATAATCCCTATTTAGGATCTCTCCAAATCAAGAAAGAAAAGTACAATTGATCCAATGTCTCCCATCTGCTTAAGCTGGACATGAATATACTGACCTGTGCAGTAAGTGAAATAATGAAATCATCTGGTTCTTCTGCATCCTGGTCTTCCATGTATTCCCTGTTTGTCATTTCCTGTTTAAACCACAATTTTCAGTCCGCCGATGCTATTTTCATTACAGGACAATTCTAACAAGTATCACTCTCAAAGTAGACTCTATATATGAAAACTAAATATCACATACCTGCATATGGAAAATTGTCTCCAATTGCATCTCAACACGTAAAACCTTGAGGCAGTCAATTGCCAATTTTCTATACTCATCTGCAAACGATACCAGATCCCTAGAAGCAGCACTAGTTGTTCGTTGATGACGGTTCGTACCACTCTCTTCTACTTCATTTGGAGACCTGAAGGTTGTCTGCCCAAGCCTATATAATGAACAACAGTTGTGCTCATTCATCTATCATGGATAAATTGCCCACCGAAAAGATTTCAAGCATAAAAAAGACTCTACGTTTGAGGTTGAAACTGGACATGTACAAATTGAAAACAAAAATTAGAAAAATAAAGGGGTGAAGGGAAAAACTTCTGGAAACAGATTCTTCGCATCCATAAAAACAACATAATTTTGTGGTTATACAGTAGCATTTTCTTCAAAGGAGCATCAATCAGTATCATTAGCATCCACACGAGATACATGATTGTTTTCATGATAACTTATTATTTAAGATAACTCTTGCCACATTAATCACAAATAACACAACTCATTGCCATATGGAGTATAGGGATTAAAAATAGGATCTTGCTGCTTTTAATTAAACTAACAAGTTTCTTGTTGTCCACTATGTGATCACTTACAAGCTCCACTGATCTAATAAAAAAAAAAAATCCAGCCAGATGAGAGCTTACCTTTCAATAGAGTCCGCAACATACTCCAATGAATCACTAAGGGAAGCCAGCAATATTAGTTTGTTATCATCACGAATTAGATTATCCTGTGAGAGGCAGAGTTGAAAAAGAAAGTCAATCCATAATCTAAATATTCAACAAATTAATCAATTACTTCGTCAGCAAGGCCTCACTACTACTTTTACTTAAAAAAAAACAGAAACAATAAATGATAACAATAAGTTGTAATCATTCAAGTAGAAAGAACAACTATAAACATCAGGCGGCCAACTGAAATACCTGCTTAATAGGCCGCAAATTCAATAATAGGTCGCTTAATTGTAATTCAACCTCAAGACTTTCAGAATCCGAAGCATGGGTTTCAACGTTTGACTGACCAAAGGAAATTGGTAAACATGTACTTGCTGGATCAAGACGCATCAATTGCTCAATATCATACCTTCCAATGAGCATATAGCTCTGTTTCTCCAGAACTGCCTGAAGAATACCAAAAATTGGATTCATGATCAATTATCATGGCATGTGCTAACTACTTGTCAGTGTACTGATTAGAAATCAAGAACCTATGAACGAGAAAATGTGAAAATCAATCTAGGACATTGTTGACATTTATATTTATTTACAGTTGGCATCATTTTCTCAAGTCTTACTATAAGCACCTATTATAGTAATTAAATATATTTTTAGTGTATGGTTGGCATCACTCCTGCTGTGCTAGGATAATAGGAAAGTGAGAAGGGAAACATCCTTGCCTCCATGTATGAGGTCCGGCATCGTTCATAAGTTCGCTCAAGGAATGTTTGCACATATTTCACAAGGTCTATGGCAAATTTAGGCATAGCTTGTGCCCAACCAAGCACCTGCAGTAAATAATTTCAAATCAGATTATTCATCCATATATTTAAAATAACTCGAGCACAATGTTAAAAAAATCATCTGCAGTGGAGCAGAGAGACACTACTGCAATACTATAAAGGAAATTCTCTTAAGCAAAAGTTCAAACTTGCCTCTTTTGCTAAAAAATCTATTGCCAACAGTCCCTGTAAGACAGGTCGACCCTTCTCAACTGAAGAAGTATAAGATGCAGCAGCATGTGCTCTGGGCCGGAATGCAGCTGGACCTATAAGAATTAAAATGCTTCCCAAAATCAAATTTTAAGTGCAAATGATGTGACTGTTCTATTATGTACAAGAAAACTTTTGTTCAATGCTCCAGATGAGTGAGGCAGTAATAGTAGAATTCCTTATTGTTGACAGAAATGGTGTCTGATCATATCTATTTGAATATGTATTATTTTTTAAAGGTCAAACTCTATAAAATATAACGTCCATGTCTACAGGATTCCAATAGAAATTATACAAAGGGCATGAGCCTACAACCTCTTACTTGAGTAAGATTACTTGAAAAATATATAGCTTACAACTAAGTATGTATGCATGCATTATATAATTATACATATAAGTATCTGCGTTATTTTAAAAGCAAGTTTTATCAGGGTTTAGGGCACATGTGAGTGAAATCATTTGATCAATGTAGTTTCATGTTATGCAAGAAAATAAAAAGAATAAAAAAAGGTCACTGTAGAGTAATTAGTTATAGAACTTGCTTGATATAGCTTGCTGTACTCCTTTTCTGTAGTCCACAAACATCGTGGGTAGAAAATGGTCCTTCACAAAATTCTCCACAAAAGCCAGCAATCCATCGTTACTGTAGATTCAGAGGTTAGTATTACAATTTTTTCCAGAAAAGCAACAAAGAGGAAATGCAACACCCAAATTCATGATAATAATAACAGAAAATATGGAGATAACAAAGAAGATGAACCAAACTCATCTGTGGATCAATAGGCAAACAGCTCACAGGACCAGTAGTTCACTAAGCCTAAGAACAACTAACTTCAAACAGCAAAGAATCCCAATTTTGAAGAATTACTATATTTAAACCTATATGTGTGGGGTTAGCGAGACTACAACTTGTGGCTGAGACATTCGGAAACTCACGTATCAATAGTGGCATAAAAGGAGACTGAAAAACAGTTGATACAATTTTATCTTTTTTGATAGAGACACACAAATATGACTATGAGGAGCTATAAGCTACAGTGGCACAACTGAATTGGATCTCGCCTGGTGGACAGATGGGTAATTGGACTGCCTACAGGAGAGATTACTGGACAGACGCAACCTTTACCATCCTCTTAAATATAATTCGACAGACATAAGAGGTTTAGTAGATTCAAATATATTAAGAAAGATGATTTGGCATCGACATATAGAGACCATTACCAACATATATTTATAGTCATCAACAAGACTAACTACAGAAATAGGATCAGAAGTTCAAATTTAAGGTCAACAGGATTTTCTTCTCTCTGCATATCCTTTCCCATGCCAAGTAACATTTGCTTAAGCAATAAAATGGAAATAGCGTCAAAGCGAATAACTAGCATCATGCCCATTGCATGTTAAACATAAAGTGATATGCACAATTACTTAAAGAAAAGAGCAATCTGATTTTGAGGCTTACCCTAGCTGGGAATACTTTTTCGGAAGCATTGATGCGACCTTATCTGTAAACTGAAGAGCAGATAAAGTCAGAAAACAGTCAAAAGACGAACCCACTGTGTACAATCACAGAACTCGTGTTTAATGACATGATTAAGAACAATCCTAATAACCTGAATAACAGGCCGGTATACAGATGCTGCAAGATATATGCCTTGCTCAGGCAAGATAGCTGCAGACCCATAACCTTCTTGTGAAACATTTGGACCTTTCCTACTCCAGCCTTGACGAATGAGATCAACCCCTGGAGAATGGAAGATGCAGACCACCATAACATGTTACTAACTAACAGAAATGTCAGATGCAACATGTTGAATGCTGAAGAAAACTTTGAATCTAGAAGAATTTAAAAATATAACTTATGAAAGCACCAGCCTATTGAGAGAGTTATTAAACTAGAAAGCACTCCTTAGAAGTAAGTGATTCTTTCAGTTGATAAAACAAAACACTCCAACTTGAAGGTTGGTGGTGACATCAAACACCATAAAGCAATGGTTTGAAAAACCAACGACATACAAACTGACTTCTATTTGTGGAAGGAGGAAAGGGCATCTTTCTTCAATATCTACTGTATCTTCAGTTACATACAAAGGAGCATTTCAATTATATAAGTTAAAGGCGAAAGTGATGTAATCAATAAGGTCGCTCTATTCTTGGTGAAAAATCACAATGATTCATTGTTGGAAAAATCCACCCATGTATAGTCCAAGGTCATGCTAATCTCCAGAAATATGAGAAACGGCAACAAAATAAATAATCAAAGCAATAATTTGATTGGGGCTTGGACATCAGGGTCTTATGACAATCAATGATTCAATTCATTAATATATTTAGTAACCTTGAACACACATCAGACAAGCTCAATCATCCGCAAGTACTATATCAGTACCTATGAAGTAACACATATCAGACAATCTGTATCATGTCTATCGTGAAAAACAAAAGTCTCTATGAGAACCTCAGAAGTAAAAATCTTCTATCATCAGATTTCTGATGTGAATTTATGCTTCTCATATGCACAATTAACAAGTAGCTCATCAACTAAGTACAGAGAAGGAAATCGTTTCTTAAGGAATTTATAAAATTATTGATGTTACTTGTTACATGAACTTGATTATGGGAATCATGTGAGGGTCCACACCCAAGTATATCAGGGTTTGTATTTATATCAGCAGTTCCTAATGCCATACCCATACCCCTTAACAGTGTCACATCTTATTGACACAGGTACAAGGAACAAGGTAAGTGAAGAGTCCATGTAACCTTGCAATAATCATAACATTCACATTTACTAGATAAGGCTGCCATAGTTTGACACTATCCATTAGATAAGGCTGACCTTCTAACCCGGATAGACAGTATATTGACGTTTGTAAATTACTGCATGGTGTTCTTCTACTCATCATTACGCTAGATAGTTAAGTGTAATTAAGTACTGCAGGAGCAAAATCAAGCATACCTTGGTTGGGAACAGAAATAGTAGCATCTGTGAAGCGAAAAGCAAAGGTAAGACCCCCTTCTGCACCATCCCTATAACCCATTATCATGAAGAAAAAAAGGCATAAGTCCAGTAACTCCTCGCAAAAGGAGATATATCCCAAATTGTAAGAAGGGGACCTAATTTCACAAGTGACATCATATCTATAGAACAATATATATGAATCCTTGGCATATATGGTGGATTAAAATTTTCCAACCAGTCACAATTGTTTCATTTAAGCATGCGTTTCATTCAGCAAATCCAAGTAGTTGAAACATCTACTATGGATTAAAACATCTACTATGAAGCTTTTTAGAACCACTGCCCCCTGGTGGTGATTTCATAAGTTATTAAACTAGAAAACCACCATCCTATCAAGCAGAATCAATAACTTAAGTAACACTATATGGTTAGATGAATATGAAACCAATTTACTTGCCTCTTGTCTTTGGAAGGGACCTTGTTTGCAAGTCTAGCTGTTTGTACAGCAGCATCAGCGGATGCAGCTTCAGGAGTTGCCCGCAGAATCTCACAAATAAGTTGTTGGCATTCACTCTTTAACACATGAAAAGAAAAAGGGAAAAATAAAATGACAGTTTTAGAATTGACATGCATGTCCCTGCACAGCATTTCCTTTAGAGGATACACCATGTGGAAGTTAACCATTAAAAACTTGAAACAGATAGTTTACCTGTAATACTGTCAAGGAAAAACCAATGCTATAGCCTCCAGTAACTTGAGATGCTTCCAAATCAGTATTCCAATTTACATCTGTTGGCATTGATTTTGGTGTGTTCATATCTATTTGAACAGAGGACTTTGATTCCAAAAGCTCCCCAACAACAACATGGTTCTCTGAATAATTATGCTTGGGAAATTAGTTTCAATGTTGAAATTATATATGTATACTATATATGCACATCATTAGAACCTAAAAATAGAATTAAGAACACGTTAAAAACTGAAAAGTATCTCACCAAATATCCGAACAACAGCATCCAAAATTGAATCAAGAAGTTCTTTTGCCATGGCTTGTGCTTTCCCTGCAGGAGCCATTACAGATGATACTGGGCTTACTGCCAATAGAGTTCCAGACAGCGATATCCCATTCTGACGCTTCTGTTTTGGCAACTGATAACTTTGTAACTGTCCCTTCATGAAATGTAGACCAGCTGTTGTTCGGGAAGCTTGCCCAATGCCAGACCTTGAAGAATTAACAAGCTCAGCATGAGCTTTAATCTTGGATGTGATGATCTCATGAATTGTAGGTCGCAATCTTTGGCTGTAAAGAACACAATATCAAAGAAGTTAATAAGTATTCTTGATGAAATACAACTGACGACCAACCAAACAAGATAAAAGTAAAACCAGACAACAAACCATATTATAGCACCAGCAGCTGC
This sequence comes from Crataegus laevigata, assembly GCA_963580275.1. NCBI lineage: Eukaryota > Viridiplantae > Streptophyta > Magnoliopsida > Rosales > Rosaceae > Crataegus > Crataegus laevigata. The sequence goes on from OY756951.1 coordinate 10,788,957, forward strand.
AACTTTCCTAAGCATGCAAAGGCACTCAACCATGGTCTGCAAATACTTGACATGAAGTGGAGCATCACTTTTCTTTATTGCTTCCTACATCCAAATAAAAACCCCAGAACTTTCAGAACGAAAGAAGAGAAACTCATTCAAAAGAAAACATGAGATATGAACAATCACAGTTGTCATACAAGAAATTCGTCCGGAGTGGAATACTGAAGCCATGTTGGCATCTCACGATGAACAATTTTGACATCACCAGTGACCCTCACTGATGTCTGCCCATCTGAGGTAGCTTCCTCATGCAGTTCCAAAGTGCCCTCGTCATCAACTCCATCAAAAGATGAACTGAATAATACATTCAGAATTTAGATATAGAATTACCAAATGAAAGCACAATATAATAATATTAAGAATTCAGTCTTCTAATTATAAGCTTAATTCATACATTTTAGATTTAGACTTTCAATTGAACAGACGGAAAAAGAATATTGCAAAAGGAAATATAGAATATTATGGAGGCCGACCCACAGTTAGCCACATATAACCATCAAGACACTGTAGTGACATTTTTTTAACTTCTTTCCAAAAACTAGTTTAAACGGGTACTTAGCAGCCAATAAAAAATATTCTATCCAACATATTAACGTCGTGGGGAACCTTCCTCTTATTTGAAGATGGATGCTATTAACCTAATTCCTAATTAATATACAAATATCCAGGAGGGAATTGAAGAAACTAACTATATAAACTAGTGCAGCAGCAGAAAAAATGCCAAATAAGAATTTGAGGCATTGTAAACTTACTTTGATTCTAGTATAGAGTATAAACAAAAGAATCCACAACTTACAGAGGAATATAATTTTCATATGAAAATAATGCGATAATAATGCATCTTGAAGGAAAATTCCAGCATGCAACAATAACATAGTAGGTTCAAGCCGTTACAAATAACTTTGTAATCCTACCCTCCATCAATAGAACCTGTCCTATATGATCCATCTCCTTGAATACCGAACTGATTGTCACCTTTTAACAACCTGGTTCTTCGAGACAGGGATTGTGAATTAGTCAATACAGCAGCAGTGGTGGTTGGTACCTCATCATCCATTTCTTGCAAACTTAAAGCAGCTGAGCTGTAGAAAGAATCGGCACAAGGACAACATATATGAGAAATAGCTTTTGAGAGTATAGCACAGGATAACAAGAGATACAAAGCCAGGAAATTGATCCATCGTCGATTTCCCCAAAAGACGAAGATAAATGCCCCTAGAGAAGTAGAGTTCTATAAAAATCATCACAAGTTTATATAAGTATAGTTTCTCACAGCAGCAGGAACAAACAGACAATGCCCAGTTAACATGAAATAGAAAGCTGTAGATTGTGAACAAATCCTCCAATGAATAAAACCCAGAACATCCCAGCCACCCCATAAGTATGCAAAACAACTGAAAACTATAAAGTAAAATGTTTCTTCTTTTTTTTCACCTAAAAAGTACTATTTTTAAAGAGAGGCAAAATATATGAAAGTATCCAAAAGGAAAAAACTCCAAAACACAAGTAAATACCTATATTCACCCTTGTTGTAAAGATGAGCATGCAAATCCTCTAGCACTTTATGAAACAGAACTCCTCGCAACTTTGTCAACTCAGAGCGAATATCTTGAAGGGCACCGACCTGGGCCAATCAATTATAACTACCGATTCATATACAGTACTAGAACGGTAACATTTGAAATATTTCTTCAAAGCTAAATTGCATCAAGAAAAAAAAATATGAGAGCATGAAATTCTATTAGACCCTGTTCTTATAGCTTTAAGAACTTTTAGTGTCAGATGCACCTTTAAGGACGCATCAACCAGATAATAATGCAATATCTAATATCATTAAAATAGTGCCACCAGACCTTGTGGCTGCAGAGAAGCTAACAATTTAAAAATATATAGAAGCAAAATGGTGAAACGCCATGATATATTGGATGAAGAAAATGGTTAAAGCTTGAAGTTGACACCATTATTACTGAACAGACAGGCATAAATGAAACTTGAGAATACAATGGGACAAACTGCATTAGGATCTAGTATAGTTAGAAGAAACTAATACAATGGAACAAACTGTATTAGGATCTAGTATAGTTAGAAGAAACTAAGTTTCAACCAAGCCACCATAAAAGAGTAGGAAAAATATTATCTAACATTTTAACATGAAAACAAATAAAGTAGTTGACAAATGTACTGTTAAAAGATAATATTTTATTCTTTACTATAAAAGAAACCCTACCGTTTGAAGCCCCTCTCTTTCAAGCATCAACATTGATTGAACATGAAATTGAACAGCAGCATAATATTGCTTTTCGGCAATCAGCTTCTCAATCCTAGCTGGAACCTGAGCCACATTTTGACCAGAATAGATGATAAATCTTCAGAATTGAAACATTCATGGCATGAAGTTGATTCAGTTAGAACAATTTTATCGCTGGTAGTTCAATGACAGTATGGATACCAGACAATACAGACATATCAAACCATACAACATATGTGTTAAACCTGAAGCTACAGTGCTAAGTAATGAGTTGTAAGATGTGAGCGTGAGGGCATGTGCTTCTATCTCGTGAGCTGTAAAGGTCAGGGTTTTAACAACTTATTTCAAAATTCAAACTAAAATATATATGCATACATGCTCATCAATTTACTCATGTATGTATGCATGCTCATGAATTTATATACGAATGAGCAAACTAATAGAATTGCAACTCAAGTACAATGGATTGAGCAGAGTGCAGTTGACACACCTTCCAAAAAGCTAACTTCATGGTCAAGAGTTCAAATACTAGTGACTGAATGAAATAATCCCAACAGTACTGAGCCAGATACGGTCTAAAGATATAAAAATTAATAAAATAAAAAAAAAAAGATTTGACGAACCTTAGATATGCCCTCAATTTGATCTAAGAGGGATATTATGTGACGCAAAGTAACTGACCGGTACCAGAACTGATGCAGTTGTTTACTACGGGCACTGAGACGCTTCTTTGCTTCAGCCAAATCAACCTTTAGGACACCAACACTTTCAGTAGATTCGCTGAACAACCGCAAGATCTGGAAGGAATTGAGTAGAGTGAGATAGCAGTATGCAAAAGTCAACTCTTGTTCATGACAACCCTCAACTTCCCCCAAAAATCAGAAACAAAAAACTATTAAAACGCTAGCAGTTTCAAAGCAAAATATTTTGACAAATAATTTCTTTTGTCAGGAAACAGATGAATTATTGGAGCACCTACAAGATTGAGTTTCTTATCACCACAGATGCTCAAAATATATGAAATTGAAAAAATTACAGAAAAAAAAAGGACAAATAGATTAAATATTTTGATCAAGAAAGATGACAAGACCTGAGAATAATTTTGAATTGCTTTGTTGAAGCCACTGTGATAATTATGCACAACTTCGTCCACAACCTCCTCAACAACATCACTTTGCTCCTTCAAAACCTGGATGTCACCTTCACGATCTTTGGATGTCAAAATATGAACAACATGAGGTAATGAATCAAAACGAGCAGCAGCCCAGCTTTCATCTATCTTTGCAATCTCTTCCCTCAGATACTGAAATTACCATGATGACAGAAGGAAAAATGAGAAAGTAACATCAAGAAGCACTATGCATAACAAAGCATGCATGCTAAAGTTTAAAATCTGTATGAAATGATTGTTTTCATATGCTAGTGCATGCTTCTAGATATTACAGTGAATTCTCCATATGAAAAAGATTTTTACGTCATAAGCTTATTGTTATTGTTCCAATATTGTAACATTATGAAGAGTGCATGGCATGAATATATATAAACCAAACGTCCAGCTCTTTTTCTGATATGCAGAATTATCTTTTTCTGATATGCAGAATTATTACAATGTGGATTCCATACACTTTTTCCTAAGATTATTTTTCAATTTAGAATCACTGATAAATTGTTCCTCTCCAGTTTTACTAAAGAAAATTATAAGGATTTTCACCTTTTATATTGTGTACGATATTTTTTTATTACCCAATTTTATGTAAGACATGCCAAACAGGTGACACTGGGTGTGCAGGAAGTATACACAAAAGATCAAAATGTCAACAAAAAAAGCAACAAATAAGATGAAGTGAAACACGGTGTTGTCCAACTAAACTGCATCCTCAAAAAAAAAAAAAAAAAAAAAACGAGTGTTGGGATCAAGTCAAACTTGCAAAATGCAGTAAATTCCTTTTTGTTATTGATAAGTAGCATACAGCAGGTATAAATTTAAGCCTATATCAAACCGTAAACATCCATGAATTGATGACACAACATATTTTGGTCAATCAAATTTTTAGCAAGAATCTTTTCCGTATTGACTCAAAACAGATATATTCATTAGAACTCTGAAATGAGAACTATACACCAACAGCAACAAAAAGAAAAAGAAAACGCAAATAAAACACGCATCTTTTATTTACAATTGAATAAAGATCATGTCGTGAATTCTGAAGACATTTCAAGGATAAAGAAAATTGAACCAACTCTACACATAGTCAAAAGTTAACTTTATGCAACACATTAAAATTCCTACCATAGATATCTGCGCCAAACCCCCTTTGCCAGAGATAAAATGAATTTCTTCTGAGTACAAAAAGTTGGAACTACTATCTAGTAGACTTTCCAATTCATCATCTTAGCTATCCAAAAGAACAGTAATTGTTCTAACTGACCTCAATCATTGTATATATATTTTTGTAAATAATATAAATTATAAAATCTCACTTTCGTGATGTTGTGTGTCATCTTCTTTGTTATAGGATGTGAATACAATATTTCAATTAACAGGTATAATAATATAAGCGACTTGAACTTACTGCCTTGTCTGAAGACACGGGCAATCCATCAAAAAGTCCCATAGTAAGATTTCACCTCGGCAGGGCTGTCAAACTCACCTCATTCCCACACAGCTCAGTCCCAACTGAAATTAAAGGGCATGGTTTATTCAATTAATAAGCACGGAACGATAAATTCAAATAAGCCATCTTCAAGAATACTTTGTTGAATTAACCTATTTATTTCTCTTTATTAACCAAAACAAACAAAAAATTTATTTCCAATTCAAAATTCTTTCCTAATTTTTCGAAAAATTGCGAGCAACCGAATATGGCATTATTGAAATTCCAGTTCCAAAATGCATATGCAATATCTCCTTGACTGTAGAGGTGGAATATCTTCAATTGAGCTCGAGACAACTTACTATGCAAGTTTGAGTTGAATATTCTACTACCCAAAAACTAAAAACGCAACCGAAGCCGCAACACTTCAAACTTTCCCTTCAATTTTTATTTTCCCCACAACTTTCTCAGCAACCAAACAGAAGATAAAGATTTGAAACAAAAGATACCCCTAGATCCCGTACGAAGAACTCCAAAAACAAAGCAATTCCGCGAAATACAAAACTCTACGCTTCCAACAAACCAATAAATAACATATGTCAATTCGATAATCATTGAAAAATGAACAGTCAAATTTCATTGAAAAAATTCAAATGATCACCGATTATTGAGGCGGCAATGTCCGTAATTGAATCTTGAACGGAAAACGGCGTCGTCTTGGAGATGTAGAACTGTGTTCGGACGGAAGTGAATTGAATGGGAGATTAACGGAGGAGTGAAGAGTGCTTCGGAGCTGGGATTTGGGGTTGGGTCGAGTTCGGAGCTAGATATGGATCGGGTTGTCGGAGGCGGAGGCGCATGGGAGGTCGGAACTCGTGGCAGCGGATCGGAATGCGACGGTGGCGTGTAAAGGCCAACTGGATCGGTGGTTCGCCAGAAATGAAGAGGTTGAAGCAGAAAAGTATGAAACAACGACCGCCTGCAGCTTTCAATCAAGTTTCATTTTTATTTTTAATTATTTTGGTTAAGTTAAATATGGAGTATTTGGATATTGACGGGTCGAATTGTTATGGAGAAAATAATGAAATAGCTATTTTTATAAAAGGGAATAATTGGTGCGAAAATACCAAAATGTTCTTGTTTAATATGATCTTAATATCAAGCAATTAAATATATTAGGGGCAATTAGTAGATTTTCGTATGATATTTGATTACGTAAATAAGTTTTTTTTATTTAAATATTTGTATTTTTTGTATATTTTTTAACGATTAGTTAAATTGTGCGTATTTTAAGTTCAAGCAGTATGATGTGCTATTATACACTTATATATATGCTTTTCACATTTTTATGACCAAAAAAAATATAGCTTTCCATGTTTATTAAACCTTATTTTAACACATATCTAATAATAAATATCGAATTTACTTATTCTATTAGTATTTTTAACATAATATTAAAAAAGATAAATATTAAAAATTTAAATAAATTGTTGAAATTTTCGAATTATATTTATTTTTAGCAAAATTGTCTAATAATATTCATACAAACTTTTTATTCACAAAGGGATCTTTTCAAAATTTTCAATTTTTTTTTCATGGTTGCAACATTACCATTTGGGCAAAAGAAATTGAAAGTGAAAGCCAACATTGTTACGTAGAGTTAGGGGTGAAATTTTTTACCACATTACCATACCTACCGTATTACCAACCGTACCATACCAAAGTTGTGCCAAAAAATTTGTACCACTGGTAATGGTACGGTATTTGTACCATACCATACTGTTTCGGTACGGTATTGGTACTCAAAACTAGTACCGGTGGTATACCATACCTACCGGTTACTAATATTATTAATATTATATTATATATTTATTCATATATATATATATATAATTATGTATTATGTATTATGTATTATGTATTATTATATTATGTCGTTTGACACTTTGACTCATTTATCTTATTCCTAAAATCTCCACAAACCAAACACTTTTAGTCTCTCACTCTGGTCCTTGCTCGACACATTAGAAACCTAGGGCTTGTTCTGCCGTCGCAGCTCTCTCATCGATTCATCTTCGTTTCTCGTTTCCGGCGACTTTATCTTCCAAGTGAGGGCACAACATATGCATTGGGTATTACCACCTTGGATTGTGGGTTCAAATCAGCAAGCCAGTCGTCGAGCACAGCTATGGATATTGACATTTTTTGTGGTTTGCTGTCTTACGTTTATAGTTCATTTGAGTCTCAGCATGCTATAGAAATCTTGTCTTATGATTTATTAAGTTTTTACCACTTTCACATACAATAGTAAAAAATCTTGAATTAGGTTAAATTGTGTATATATGTCAAACTATGTATATTTTATGGGCTTTGAATTAGGTTAGAAAAATATTAGATTTTGGGCAAACTAAGTGGCGTAAAACAAAGTGGTAATTACCATTGGCATACCATACCAACCAAACTATTTGGTATACCGATATTCGGTATACCAAAAGTTTGGTACGGTAATGGTAATAGATTTTGTCGTACCAAATATTTGGTATGGTAATCGGTACAGAGGTTTTGGTACGGTAATGTACCAAAACCACCCCTACGTAGAGTTGTTATGGTGGAAAATAGGAGTGTATTTTTGCTTACTCCTCTTAAGTGGTGGTAATGATCACTCATTTATTTATTATAATTGAATGAGTTTAAGTTTCGATATGTTTGTGATGAGTTTAAGTTTTGATATTTGTTTTATGAATGTGATATTCATAAACCCCTTTTTATTTCTTTCACACCTTTTTAGATTTTAGCCGTCGGATCGGATGAATTGAAGAAGATCTAACGAACTAAAATTAATAGGAGCATGTGAGAAGTAAAAAGGGGTGTGTGGATAGCACACCCCTTGTTTTATTTATTACACAAATTTTAAAACTTAAACTCATCAAATGATGATAAATAGAGTAATGAGCATCATCATCACTTGAGCGTCATAATAATAAAAATCTCAAAAGTAGGGCGCAGGTTAAAACTTTTTATTTTATATATATTTTTTAAATCATGTAATCTGACTAATTTCACCCTAATGTATATTCTTTAGAATTTTATTAACCCAGGACATTTCCCGAACAAATTAGCAATGAATTTACCCAAAAAGGAAAAAGTGATTTCAATTTGAAATTTACTGATAAGACGAAAAATAATTTGAAATTACTGATAAACCCCTTGGCAAAATTACCGTGCTAAGTCCTGATTTAATACTGAGATGGTCATGAAAAAAAAATGGATATCAAATTTTTTTATGTTTGGTAAACATTCAACTTCAATTTTTTTCACAGTTTTGAATGAAAAAAAAGTTAAAAACACAAAGCTACAAAACTCAACTTTGAAAAACTAATTTTTTTTCACATCTGTTTTACATAAAAATTTATCAAAACACTATAATCCTGCTTTTTTTTTAATTCAAAAGTACTTTTATAAAAAAATTGACCAAATAATCTACTATTTTATTTCACAATTGCTTAATCTAACACCACACCAGAAACAGTTTTTTTTTTCAAAGCAAAATAATGTCAAACCAGCTCTAAATATTTTCCCGGGAACCAAACAGTCCAACTTTGTTCTCCTTCACCAGCTCCAACTGACCGCCCCACACCACCACCACAGACATACCGGACAGCCATGGATCCACCAAACGAATTCCCCGATGATTTTTCTTCCTTCCCTCCGATCCCCTTCGCCATTTTTGTGCCCCCAGAAAGCTCAATCCCTAACCCTAATTCAATCGTAGCGCCGATTCCAAACACTGTCGCAAACCCTAGCTCCGCCCATCTTCTTTCCTTCTCGATCCCCAAGAAACGAAGACGAGGCAGGCCTCATCGCGTCGCCACGTCGTTTCAGCTACCTCTGATTCCCAACGGCGCTTTGAACGGTAATGGTAACGGTCTTGCTTCTTCTTCTAGTTCAATTTCAGCTCATTCGACTAGACATAATGTAGGAAACCCTAGTTCTTCGGCAAGAACCGTGCCTGATATCTCCGATGAGATCATTGTGATCAATAAGGATTCCACAGCCGAGGCGCTGATCGCGCTCTCGGCTGGTTTTCCTGCCGATTCCCTCACTGAAGAGGAAATTGATTTCGGGGTAATTCGAGTTATTGGGGGAATAGAGCAGGTCAATTACATTCTCATTAGAAATCATATAATTGCTAAATGGCGCGAAAATGTGTCGAATTGGGTCACTAAAGAGATGTTTGTTGATTCTATACCGAAGCATTGCCATTCCCTTTTGGACTCTACTTACAAGTATCTAGTTTCACATGGATATATTAACTTTGGGGTTGCTCCGGTTATCAAAGAGAAGATTCCGGCTGAACCCAGTAAACCACATGTGATTGTGATTGGTGCTGGGCTCGCTGGTCTGGCTGCTGCCAGGCAAATGATGCGTTTTGGGTTTAAAGTGACTGTTTTAGAAGGCAGGAAGCGTGCGGGTGGACGGGTTTATACAAAGAAAATGGAGGGAGGAATTCGGGTAAGTGCAGCTGCGGATTTAGGTGGAAGTGTTTTAACTGGCACATTAGGGAACCCACTCGGCATTGTTGCACGCCAATTGGGTGACGTGCTTCATAAAGTGAGAGACAAGTGCCCGCTTTATAGTTTAGATGGGAAGCCTGTAGATCCTGATATGGATATGAAGGTGGAAGCAGCTTTTAACCGTCTGTTAGATAAGGCAAGTACCCTTAGGCAGTTAATGGGGGGTGTTTCAGTTGATGTGTCTCTTGGTGCAGCACTGGAAACATTCTGGGATGCAGTGAATGCTGAGGAGACGAACTTGTTTAATTGGCATCTTGCAAATTTGGAATATGCAAATGCAGGGTTAATATCTAAACTGTCACTTGCATTTTGGGACCAAGATGATCCATATGATATGGGAGGGGACCATTGCTTCTTGCCTGGAGGTAATGGAAGGCTGGTGCAGGCTTTGGCAGAGAATGTGTCGATTTTATATGAGAAAGTGGTGAATACCGTTAGGTATGGTAGTGACGGAGTGCAGGTTATTGCTGGCAACCAGGTTTTTAAGGGTGATATGGCTTTGTGCACTGTTCCACTTGGGGTTTTGAAGAGTGGGTCCATCAAGTTTAATCCAGAGTTGCCTCAGAGGAAGCTTGATGGAATAAAGAGGTTGGGGTTCGGACTGTTGAATAAGGTTGCAATGCTTTTTCCTCATGTGTTTTGGGGCACAGATCTTGAGACCTTTGGCCACCTTTCTGATGATCCAAGCCGTCGTGGGGAGTTCTTCCTGTTTTACAGCTATGCAACAGTTGCTGGCGGTCCCCTTTTGATTGCTTTAGTAGCAGGTGAAGCTGCACATAAGTTTGAGACCATGCCCCCTACAGATGCTGTGACCCGGGTTATTCAGATTCTCAAGGGTAATCCTTTCATTCTTTGAACTTTGATTGTATGATTTGTGGCTTTGACTTTGTGGCATAAGTGGATGCTATTTTCTCACATATTTGACTACAAATTACAAAAAGACATATAGTTGTAACATGATTTCATTTTTAAAGAATTTGGTCATATGATCTGTTCAGAAGTTGTATTTCCCATACGTATATGAAGTTCCTCAAGTTCGATAGTTAGCCCAACAGTTAGTTATGGAATAGAAATTGTCATGACAAATAATGATTTACAAGTTAGAATATTTTATTTTAGGGAATAAACAGACAATCACTAAACCCAGTTCTGGATTATTGCCATTTCTAGTCATATTCCCAATCACTATTCTGGGTATCTTTGGTGGTACATTTTCAAGTTTTTAAATTTCAACCATTAGGTAGCTGCTGATTATAAAGTTATTTTTTATTAGATGCTGACATAAATCAATGCAGGTATTTATGAACCACAAGGAATTACTGTCCCAGAACCCATCCAAACAATCTGTACTAGATGGGGAAGTGATCCCTTCAGCCTAGGCTCTTATTCTAATGTTGCAGTAGGGGCATCAGGAGATGATTATGATATTTTAGCAGAAAGTGTAGGAGATGGACGACTTTTCTTTGCAGGTGAGGCTACGAATCGGAGATATCCTGCAACCATGCATGGTGCTTTTCTCAGTGGGCTCAGAGAAGCCGCCAATATGGCTCACTATGCTAATGCTCGAGCCCTGAGGATAAAAATTAACAGGAACCCATCAAAGAACGCCCATTCTTGTGCTTCTGTCCTTGCAGATTTATTTAGGGAGCCTGATTTAGAATTTGGGAGTTTTTCTGTTATTTTTGGTCGAAGGAATGCTGATCCCAAGTCAACAGCAGTTTTAAGAGTGACATTTAATGAGCCTCGAAAGAAGAGTCATGACAGTTCAAACCCTGACCAGCCACATTCAAATAAGTTACTTTTTCAACAGCTTCAGTCACATTTCAATCAGCAACAGCAACTTCATGTTTACACTTTGTTATCTAGGCAGCAGGCTCTTGACCTCAGAGAGGTGCGAGGGGGTGATGAGATGAGGTTAAATTACCTTTGTGAAAATCTGGGAGTGAAGCTGGTGGGGAGAAAAGGATTGGGGCCTACTGCTGATTCTGTAATTGCCTTAATAAAAGCTGAGAGGGGTAATCGCAAACCTGCTTCAACTTCATTGGCTTTAAAGTCCGGTGAGTGGTTAATGCTGAATTTTATCTATATGGTTTCCTTAAAAATATGAGAACTATTAAACTGTAGAAATGGAATAACAATTAAAGTGGTTTTGTAGGGACATCAAAGCTGAAAGCTGGCAATTTGAAAAACAAAATGGTCAGGTATGAGCTCTGAAATCTATTGTTGTTTAGATAGTTCATGTCTCTTTTTTCTCTCACGAGAAGGATCTCTTTTACTCCATTAAATTATCAGTTTATTCTCTTGTTATCTTCTTCTTTCTTTTCCCAGGAGGGCCAAAATATTGCGCACTGGTAATGGGTCAGCCCCTTGTGCTAATTCAAACTTGGTTGATGGTAAAGTGTCAGACGAAACTACCACAAGTCAGGCTCCCTCCAACACACTTGGTCCAGGTAAACTTGGGGATGTCCTTTACATATTTTTATCACTCTGCATATTAAATGATTTAGTGGGACAGAATTGTCTTCCCATTTGTTTTGTGGGTGTGCAATAAAGTCCTCGAATTTTTTTTTTCTTCCCTTAATCTTTTAGTTTCTCTCTTTTTCTAAAGTTTTGTTCTTTACTTTTTTTCTCAGTGGAATGCAGTTAAATTTGTATCTTCGTCTGCTTAGTTTTTCAAATTCAATAATAATTTCTGCCGATAAACATCTCATATTGTTTTCCCTATTTTGTTAGGGCAAAACGATTCTGACATGTTGAAGAATGAGTAGATGAACTTTTTCTGTTGAGGGGTGAGATATCATCAAATTTTCTTTACCTCGAAAGTGGAATATCAGTGAGCATTTGTACATTTTGTAGCTTTGAGATTTATATCATTTGGCCTTGCGAGTTGGCCCTTCTGGTGCACGCTTTGGCCCAATACATGGGACGGTTCCCATTCACTTTTGAGTACGTGACAAGTGGCCGGCCACCATGAAGACTTTATACCAAGTTTCTGCTACCAGCCTCGCAAGATGTATATTCTGCTCAGCGTGTTCTTTGCTGGATAACCACTGCTGCCAATCCCAATTGTAAAGAAATTTGTGCCGCTTGCTCTCTCTGCCACTGAGGCCAAAGAGAAACGTGGTATCCAGTTGAAGATTGAGGAAGAGCAACTCCGTCCCGGTCTTTCAACAAGCCCGAATATGAACAATGCCTCCATTATACCTACTTTCTGACAATTGTCTTCAAGCAGATTGCGGTGAGCAGAATCGGGTGCTGCCCATGGCCGAGGCTTTAATTATGAGACGCCAGTGACGCTGACTGGTGGAATGACACTTAAGAGTTGTGATCTTTCCAGTTCCACTGCTTGTTCAGTTAATACGTGAAGAAAGCAATCTTCGCAGATTTACAATGTTGATTTTTAACCCGAACTGCAAAACAATGTAAACAGATTTCTGATCATGATTTTACGATTTTCCTTGTACTACTATTTAGACAAGGTTTTTATATGATTAGATGCAAGAAGCCTTCTTCCAAAGCAGTGGAATGATTAATTAGGTTTTGGGCGCGACGTTCGTGAGGCTTTAGGACGGGAATTCTTATTAACCTTTCGCAGTTCAACGATGACAAAGGCTCATGGACGACAATTGTCGATCCATTCTAAGCGCAAACTATTAGCCATCCTAAAAAGTGTGTTTGCTTCTAGTTTTCTTGGCTTTACATTGAACTTGACTCGTTGCATCCTTCAAGAGCACAACAATGCCGCGAGCCTGCGATACAAGGCAGAGCGAGTCACAGCGGATATACAACTCCTGCCACGACGGAATTCAAGATTCCTGGTAGCCGATCCACATTATACTCAATTCACACATCATAATCAAATACCGTAAGCTCTTACAGTACACATAATAATCGAATATCGTGTGTACATTACCACCCATAGAACATAACACGCGACAGTATGCACAGGCTAGAATCTTGCTGCATCGCTTGTTCCTCTGCGATTATCTAGGTTACCGGCTCCTTCCAACCACTCCTTTAGTTTATTTTCCTTATCAGCCTTGAATTCATCATAGTTTTCTGCCATTGGTAATAAATGAGGAGTCGACAAGCTCTCATCGGCTTGTTCTGCTTGTGGTTCGTCAGCTACAGGGCTCGACAAGGGCAACTCCTCGGCTTCCACATCCGGCATAGATGAACTGGTGCTTGCAGAAGCAACCGATAGTGATGGGTTAGAATAAGAGGTCTGTGTTAATTCTTCAGGATCACGTTGCGGCCACTTGAAACCACTTGCCTTTTGTCTGGCAGATTTGATTACGGTAGAAAAATAACCGCTTTCAGTATCCTGTTGGGCATCGCTTGGGTTACGAACCCAACTTGTTGGCTTCCAAGAGCTTGTTCTTCCCATCTGAAAACCTGATGTTTGCTTATGGATTACACCTCTCTTCGGCTTCTTTGTTGACATAAGCGCTAGAGATTTCTTTATATCTTTAATCATCTCATCGGCAACGGGGACCCCACATTCTTTCATTGATCTCACCGTAGCTATGGAATCCTCTGAATCCTCAGTGTGCAAAGCTGTTTGACGAGCCTTTTCCACAACATTACTTCTAAGACTGACGAGATTGGGCGCTGCATTTTGTACGTGCTGCTGAATATAAAAAAGCCCTACTGACGGTTCGTTTGCAACGTAGTTAATCATCTCTCCCAGGCCTTCAGTTATCTCCATAAAGCCATCCGCTGTGGAGAATTCATGCATCTTTTCATAGCCAAAGGCAGTTCATCACTGTTTTTGTCAAAAAATTGAAGATTGATAGTCAGAAAAGTTAAATGGGAAACCTGAAAATAATAAATCAATGCCGTTGATTCACTTTGTGGCTTCGTGCATCTTTACTAATCGATACACAAATTAGACAACGAAAGGCACTCCAGAGCCATCTTTACTAATCTATACTATTGTGGTTTAAAAATCAAATGCAGTGCAAGACGTGTCGAATGAACTCAACTGTAAAACAACAACAAGGCTTATCCCACTAAGTGGAGTCGGCTTTATGAATCCTAGAATGCCATTGAGCTCGGTTTTGCGCCAAGTCAATGATTACTCAACTGTACAACAAGAACCTATATTTCAACTGCCTGCAATGATAAATTTATCGGCGACCTGATATTCTTCGGGAGCAGATTGGCACTCCAAAATAGTCATTCTCCACTCCATCCCATCAATTTCCTTACAGATTATTTTCGATCTTTCGCGTAGCCTCTACGCAGATTTCGAATCAAATTACTTGCCTATTGTCTTCCAAATCATTACGCATACCGAAAATACGAAACCATTGACCCAAAAGACAAAAATTAAAGATTTCAAATTCCAATCAATACCCATCTCAGGAAACAACAAATTATCCAATACCCAATTCCCAGAATTAGATCTTTCATTGATTTATCCAAACAGAAAGCTGAAGAACTAACAAATACGAAAGATATATAAGGAAAAAAAAAGGTACCTTTAGTAATAGGTCACAGGAAACCCTAGAACTGGAGAGGTGATGTGTTATTGCAGAAGAATAATCTGGTTTTGAATCGCCTGAAGCTTTGTTCTCAGCTGCATATTTGTTCGGGAGACAGCAATCCGCAATTCTGTAAATCCGATGATGATATCTCTCCATCTGTCCATTCAAAACTCAACCACCACTCAAATCAATCCACTTTTTTCTTTTTGTTTTATTTATTTTTCTGGATTTGGCAATCTCACGTGCTCTCCACGTGGGATTAACCGATATGGGCAAAACGAAAAGGGAAAATTGGACTAATCCCCTGTGAAATACACGCCGTACGGGTCTATTATGACATCGTTTTGATGTGTTTTTAAAATTACTGAAAGTGTTTTTAGATAAAATGTTTTTTGGTTTCAAAAGCACTTAAAGTGCTTTTCCAAAATTTATTGGCATTTTTACGAAGAATTAGTTCCAAAAATATTTTCACCAAAAACGCTTTCAGACAGTTCAAAAACGCATCCAAATGAACTCTATGATTTTTCGTTTTTTCTTTTTTTTCATACAAGTGATCTCCTTATTTAGAGGTCGCACTTGGTGCGATGACAAGTGCCTTCGCCCATGAGCGGTAGGTCTCGGGTTTGAGACTTAGGAGCAGCCTCTCCATAAATGGGGGTAAGGCTAGCCGACATTCACCTCTCCCAGACCCTGCGTAAAGCGGGAGCCTTGTGCACTGGGTACGACCTTTAAGTGATCTCCTTATTTCAATGATTTTTTTTTTTAAAAAAAACTAACAAAAAGTCCAAAAAAAACTTTCATTTTAATGAAAGTCACTTTTTAAGATATAGTGAATAGTAATAGAGAAAAGTAAAAATGTGGTTTTTCGTTAAAAGTGAACAATATGGGAAATGTTTTGTTAAAACTTTTTTTTTGGACAAATAGTTGCACTTTGATCACATTTTTTATAAGGGGTGTGTGGTACTTCTTACACACCCCTATTAATTTCTGTCCGTTAGATCTACTTCAATTCATCCGATCCTACGGCCGAAATCCAAAAAGGTGTGAGAGAAGTAAAAAATGGTGTGTGGATATCACACCCCTTTTGATAAACTGCTCTTGTGATCAAATTGGACTTCAAAATTCCACATTGTCTTTCATTAATAAAAAAGGAAGAGAAAATGCAGTGAACCCTAACGATGCCTAAGAGTAATTCCAGCGTGGGAGCCCTCCCCCCAGGCTATTCACTATTTAATCCACACAGTGAACAGTAATTGCCTTGGCAATTGCCTTTTGCATCTCCAGCCTGCACTAAATAGCCATGGCAATTGGCAATAAAATATTAGTATTTTTTATTTATAAAATAATACATAATAATTTTATTTGTAATTTCGGATAAGATTTTTAATCGTTCTCGTTGTGCCACGTGTCATTATTCGAAAAGAAAATATTGGTGATGGATTTCCGATAAAAATTTTAACCAATCGCGTCGTGCCACGTGTCACAATCCGATTATAATCTTTGAGGATAGATTTCCACCAAATTTTTAACAAATGACGACATGCCACGTGGCATTATCTACAACCTAATCCTTTTTTAATCCTTCATATAATCCACCATCCATCCTCATAAATCTCACACCAATTTTCTCAAGATCTCTATTGTTATTCATAGTTTCTACTTCCTTCTTCACCAAAATCTCTATCATTATTCATAGTTTTTGCTTCCTTTTTACAATGTCTTCTTCTTCTTCTTTTTCTTCAAAGATGATGTGGAAAATCGATCAAGAAGAGAAAGAATTGTTTAACCAATCAAAAGGAATGTTCAATGCCAGGGATTGAGCCCAAAATGAGATGGAAGATGATAACGAGCATAGATGAAGAGATGACGAATCAAGAATGGCAGGAGCCTCACATTATCGTCGAGTCATCCAAGCTATGGCTCAGATCTGCAGGCCCAAATGTGCTGTAAACATTGATAGAAGTAGGTAATGACGAGGTCAGGAGCTCTTGGACGATTATTTTGTCTGTAACAGTGCATTCCCTGATACGTACTTCAGATGTCGTTTTAGAATGGAACGACATTTGTTTAACAAAATCATAGGCGCTGTTTGCAACCATGATTCTTACTTTGTGCAAAAGCCAGATGCTTTTGATGTTATGGGTCTCCTGCCTGAGCAAAAAATTACTGATGTGTTGCGGATGCTTGCATATGGAACAGCTGCAAACTAAGTAGACGAGATAACGAGGATGGAAAAATCAACCATTCTTAAGTCCCTGATGAGATTTTGCTCGACAATCGAATCTATCTACACCGCAGAGTACCTCCGGAGACCTACTCATATGGACTTGCAAAGGTTTCTGAAGAAGAGCGAGATGCGAGGTTTTCCAAGGATGATTGGAAGTAGGGGTGGGTTCGAAAAACCAAAAATCGAACAAAAAAAAATCGAACCGAAACAGCAAAACCGGACCAAACCGAATCTGGTTCAGTTCTGTTCAATTTCTGGGGCTCGAAAATCGAACCGAACCGAACTATAGGCAAAACGACGTCGTTTTATATTTAATTTATAATTAATGATTTTTTGTTTCCTGGAACGGCGTCGTTCAGTCAAGTTTGTAGTGACTACTGAGTCACTGACTTCTCTTCAGTTTGAAACCCTAAACAGATCGATCGATCTATTCCATCCCTTATCCCTCTCCGTTGTTACCTCTATACTCTCACTCTGGTCTGGACCATCTCCTTCCCAGCTCCGCCGTGCTTCCACAGTTCCACTTCGTATTCTTCCTTCCCAGAATCTCAACGACCCGCGACCTGTCTGTCTCACATCTTGCCATCAACCCACAAATTCCCTCCTTTGCAAGGTTAGTCTCTCACCCCCGTGATGCGTTTTGCAGATTTTTTTTTTCAATTTCATTAGTTCTGATCTGATCTGTAGCTAGGTCAAGCTTCATAAAGTTCCAAGCTTTAGGGTTAATTGCATTTATCTTAATTCTATTAATTACCCAGATGTGAAATTTTGATTTGGAATTATTTTTATTGGCGTTTTCTACTTGATTTTCTGAAGCTTCTGTCACTCTCTCACATGGTTTCTGGTGTGAGGAGCTGTTGGGGAAATTGGGGTTATTGGGGAAATTAGGGCTGTTGGGGAGTGTCGATGTGGGTAAATTGGGTGTCGACCCACGACAGAAGCTGGGTGTCGACCCACGGCAGAAGCTGTGTAACAAAGGGCCGTGATTATTGAAAGCAGAAAGGATCCCCTTAAGCATTTCTTTTGGTGAACACAGTTTTCAACTTTTCAGTTTTCACCCCTCAATTTAACATTTATGTTTAATCTCCACAACATATCTCATGAAATTAAGAGCTTTTGGTGCTTCATTCACTAACGAGCACAATGCGGGTGATGTGAGTTTTCGGTGTATGAAGTGATAACAATAAGCCAAGGCGGTGTGAGTTTTTTTTAATATTTAGTCTATCATGTAGATTGTAGAGGAGCTCGAATTGCTATATATATATATTCTTTGATAAGAAACTAAGGTAATGAAAAATAGAAAATCAAAGCAGCAACTCTTTTAGATTCCCATGTCTTGAGATCCTGAAAATAACAAATGAAAGAGACGATACCATTATGTATTAAAAATAAAAGAATCGCCGTTTTCTGCCTTACTAATTATTTCAATCGCTTGTAACATTATTGAAATATTTTGATCATCCATTCATCCTTTAGCATATATGTATTTTCTATTCACACGTGAGCAGGACAGTTTGGGACTATCTTAGTATCTTATAAAATCCACTTGATTGAAAGTTATGGAAACTTTTGGGATTATAGTCATAGACCTTGCTTGTTATATGTTTTGTATCTTTTGAGTATTATGGTCATAGACCTTGCTTGTTATATGTTTTGTATCTTTTAAGTATTATAGTCATAGACCTTGCTTTTATATAGAAGGATTATAGTCATAGACCTTACTTATTATGTGCATCCGTAGCTTTTGCATGTGCATCCTACCTTTGCTTATTATATGTTTTGTATCTTAATTAGATGAAGTCAAGTGTATCAAAGGCCTCAAGCTCAAACTCAATGAGATCATCAAATAGCTCCCGTGAAAAAATAAACTCATCTACTTCTACTCCATCACAAGTAAGATGTCATCTCTATACTTTCTCTATGGTTCTTATGTCTTAATTTATTTAATAATTAATTATAATGATTCTTTCTCTCATTTTTGCAGGACATTGTTGGTGAATCAACTCCACCTCAACCTCCCATTGTTGCTTCAAACATTATCACTTTGCAGTTACATATGATGGTGTGAATTCTGCATAATCTTTGACACACCTTATCTTTGACAATATAGTCTAAGGTTATGATAGTGGTACCACTTCTCAAATGGCATATATTTCCTTTTCTGTCAAATGTAGATGTGTAAAATTGATTTCATACTTGTAGCTTTTCATGTGGATGACTTTGATGTTATGATTGTGAACTTTGAATTTGATACACCTGTTTTCAAAAAATTTCTTTTTTTTGGAGAAAAAAAAAACCGAAACCGAACCGAGAAAAAACCAAAAAAAAAAATGAACCGAACCTAGCCCTCATTGGAAGCATTGATTGTATGCACTGGACGTGGAAAAACTGTCCAAGTGCATGGCAAGGCGCTTATGGGGACAGAAAATGATCAAAAAGTATCATTTTGGATGCGGTGGCATCTTTTGATACATGGATTTGACACACCTTTTTCGGGGTTCCAGAAGCTCAAAATGATCTTAATGTTCTTGCCCAATCCCCACTGTTCAACAAAGTCTTGCAAGGAAAGGCACCAAAAGTCACATATTAGGTCAACAAACATATGTACGATGGGCCATACTATCCAGCAGACGGCATTTACCTAAGGTGGGAATTGTTTCTCAAAACAGTGCCACGTCCATGAAGTGCAAGGAAAAAATACTTTGCAAGCTGTCAAGAAGGATGCAGGAAGGATGTGGAGCATTGTTTTGGTATACTCCAAGCTCGTTGGGCTATTGTTAGGGGTGCTGCTAGAATGTTTGATGTAGAGTCGCTTCGATCCATCATGATGACGTTCATCATTCTTCACAACATGATTGTGTAAGATGAGTACGATTATGATGCCGTTGATGAATATGAGCCAGACACGATGAACAATTCCAGAACACAAATATATTATGCTCATGACGCTACCGAAGAACCCGTGCAACACGAGCCGTTACAAAGGGATGGACGTTACAATGACAGGGTCATTCAACAATATACTGCACTTCAAAGGCCATATATGCACAATGCCCACCAAATTGACTTGATAAAGCACCAGTGGGAATTGAGAGGTGTTGAAAATACTTAAGTTTATTAGTGTTTGTTTTTATTTGTTTTTATTTGGTGTGTTAATTTAATTTTATGTGGTGTGTTTTTTTAGTTCATTTAGTGAGTTGAAATGTAATTTTATTTGGTGTGTTTTTTGGTATGTTGATGTTATTTTTATTTGGTGTGTTTAAATGCGTTTTGAATAAAGATTCTCTTAGTAGCAAAAAATTACCAAATTAAATAAATATACTCTTAGTTTAAATAAAGTACTAAATTCAATAAATTGGAAACAACATAAAGTACTTTATTCAATGAATAAGAAATTACAACCCAAATTGATTGGAAAATTATGGGCTCCGATTACAAACAAAGTGATTGGAAAATTATGGGTTCGTGAATGGATAATCATCACCTAACCAATTTGTGGTGCTAGGATGATCTTCTATTGTCGTGCTAGGATGATCTTCTGTTGTCGTGCTAAGACTATTTCCTCTTGCTCTCGCTTCTCTTGCATGCCTCCTTCGCACCACGTCTACTTTCTCCAACTTCCAAAAATATTTAGAGTTCAGAGATTTGCCTTCTAAAGGCTCTTTCATAATGTCACGATCTCGTTGGGCAATTCTTTCTTGTCTTCTATGTTCCCTTTCTTGCAGAAGTAGTTCTCTTTCTCTCTCATCAGCTGCAAATTTTTTCTCAAGAGCTGCAGCTTTTGCATCGTCTTTGGCCTTATCAGCCTCAAATTTAGCCATTCCCCGGGCCAAAGTCAATTCACCTTGGCGGGCAAGGTCTTCCATATACTTTGCATAATCATTCTCGGAAGCATTACCTTTTCTCTTTGAAGCCTTCTTACCTTGAGGCGTAATTGGAAAACGGGTCGACCCCGATGCTTGTTCAACGAGGGGCGTTTCAGGCACTTCTTCTGCATCATCTTCATCATGATCATGCGAGGCATGATCGGGTGCAGAGTGTAGATGGGTGCTGTTCATGAAAACTTCTGGACCGACAAGCACAACTCTGAATTTAGGACAATCTTTGACAATATTCCAACATTCTCACCAGGTGAATGTTTTGTTTTTTCTTTTGATTTTGGCACCATACCAAGCTTATACTTGAAGTTCCTAAACAATGCGGGAGAATAAATAATTATAATGAAAATAGGTAACAAATAAATAATACAAACAAATAATTATAATGAAAATAGATAATAAATAAATAATGCAAACAAATAATTATAATGAAAGCAGCTAACAAATAAATAATACAAACAAATAATTATAATGAAAATATATAATAAATAAATAATGCAAACAAATAATTATAATGAAAGCAGCTAACAAATAAATAATACAAAGAAATAATTATAATGAAAATAGGTAACAAATAAATAATACAAACAAATAATTATAATGAAAGTAGCTAACAAATAAATAATACAAACAAATAAGGGTAAATTACATCATACCCCTCAGGTTTGAGGTCTATTACAATCTCATACAACATCTTTAAAACATTTCACTTTCATACCTTAAGTACTATTTTATTTCAATTTCATACATCTGTTACATTTTCCATCCATTTCACTTTCAAACAAATAATATCAACCGTTGATCTCAGATCCAACGGTTGATATTAAATAAGAATTTTTTTTATTTTTTTACCGTTGCAAATCGGACGGTCCACATTATGTAGCCGTTGAGATCCAACGCACCATGGGAAGCCACGTGGCTTCCCAATGGTTACTTTTTGAAACTGCCCAGCGGGTCCCAGGCGCTGAAACCGTGTCGGGTGACGCGCCCCCACGCGTGGGTGAGGTGCACGCGCCTGACAAAAAATTGGGCTAACGCCTGGATGATGTCAGCCCTGCGTCAGATCCACTTTGGGCTCGCGGGCTGGCAATTCCTCACAGGCCTGTCCATCGGGCCTCCACTGTCCCTCGGGCTCCCCACGCTGGAGCTTGTAGGCCGGGCTCTCGAGCCCTTTTTCCTTGCCTGTCCGCCGAGCAAACTCCCCTGCTGGAGTTGCTTTAACGACACCCCCCGACTTCATTAATCCGTAAAGAAGAAAAACACAGCAACGCACTAACGACACCCAATTATATCCTCTAATTTAGATTTCAAAACACAACACTAACAACATTTATTAGTTCAAGAAACCGTCTCCTTCATTTTTTTTAACCACCACATGCAAAACAAAACACACAATTGCCAAGGGGGCGCCACCAAGAGCAAAACAAAACAGAACCGCCATCGAACCGGAATAGTTCAAACTGATAAAAAGAAAGTGTAGCTGGGTGTCGCTAGGATCTCTCTGCATTTTTTTTCTCTTTTTGATTAATGAAGGGCAACGCAAACTTTTCACAACCATATTTGATGACAAGAGAGCTTTTAAAAGTGTGACCAAAAGTGCAACCATTTGTCCATTGAAGACTATTTGTTGCCCATTAAAAAGTAAGAAAAACCAATGAAAAAATTTTGAAAATTTTGAGTGTTGACTATAAGGACAAAATAAAGAGTAAAGTGAATAGTATCAGATTTGACTTTTTAGTGTAAAAATGTGATTTTCCGTTAAAATAAACAGTATCGTGAGCTTTTCATTAAAACTCTCTTAAAAGTATGGAGAGCAGAGTGAAAGAAAATGGGGACCATTGACTGGAAAAGAAATCAATTGCAAATTTAAGGGGCTTAATACTAAAATAAAAAATTTGAAGGGCCAAATGTAACGAGTTTCCACAGTTGAAGGGCGTTGGTAAAGGATTTCACAAAAGAAAAAACAAAAGCTCTGACTGAAGGGAGCTTTGAGTGAGATCGACAATGGCGGAGAAGCGGAGGAAGAAGAAGAACAGCAGCGACGAAGACGAAGACGACACCTTCTACTACCGCTACGCCTCATCCGCCCCACAAACCCAAAAACCCAAAAACCAAAAACCGCTAAGTGCGTCCGGCTCAGGAAGCCTAGCACCATCGAAATCGACCCTCTACGTCTCCAACCTCGACTACTCCCTCACCAATTCGGACCTCCACACCCTCTTCTCCCACTTCGGCAAGATTGCCCGAGTCACCGTCCTCAAGAATCGCGAGACCCGCCAGAGCCGCGGCGTCGCCTTCGTCCAATTCGTGTCCCGCACCGATGCTTCCGCGGCCGCGAGTGAGATGCACGGGAAGATACTTAACGGGAGAAAGCTATCCGCCTCCATCGCAGCTGACAACGGCCGGGCCACCGAGTTCATTCGGAAGAGGGAGTACAAGGACAAGAGCCGATGCTATGAGTGCGGCGAGGAGGGTCACTTGTCTTACGAGTGCCCGAAGAACCAGCTGGGGCCCAGGGAGCGGCCGCCGCCGAAGCGGGTGAAGAGAGGTGGCGGTGGTGGTGGTGGTGGTGGTAGTGGTAGGGCGGCGCCTGCGGACGAGGAGGAGTATGAAAGTGGTGGTGAGAGGTTTGAGGATGATAATTGGGCGTCGGTGGTGGATGATGGGGCTGATCTGAGGTTGCGTTTGGCGGCAGAGGAGAATAAGAGGAAGAAGGTTGCGAAGAAAGCTGGTTACTTTAGTGATGAGAGTGACAACGATGATGAAGATTGAGTGATCTGGTGAAGGGTTTTAGCTGGTTCTGGGAGGGGAGGAGGTTTGTTTTGGAATTGGGGGATTAGGATTTCAAATGGGGGGCATCCTTCAAGGTATGTTCTTTTTGTTTTTCGACTTATATTTTGATATATTGTTCAGCTTTTGCTGTTTTTGATTGAGAAAAGTTGTCGCTGGATGCTGGTTTAGCTGAGCAACACAGTAGTAATGTAGTTGCAGTTTTACGTTATGTGGGATTTGATCATAAATTTCGTTGCAGTTTGCATCGATTTGTGTTGATTTGAAAAGCATGATCAAATAGCTTTGCTTATTGCATACAAATACTTCAAGCTATGCAATAAATGCATTTTGTTGATTTTCATATGAGGTGGTGGCATAATATTTCCACATTGTACGATCTGATCATAGCTTCGAGCATCCATTTTGTTTCCACATTTCCCCGGTGCGTGAGTTTTCTTAGATCATATAAATATAGTATTTCCTTTGTGGTAGAAGCCATGTAAAACTTGAACAACCTAAAACAAGAAGAAAACCGTGACATAGTTCAAGTTGTGTGTTCTGCATATCTAATTAGAAGTTGGTCGCTAACGAAATCAAATGTTGATTTGAACTCTTCATTCAAGTTACGAGAAAATTCGACTTCACGATTTATTTTCAGAAAACATTGTATTTTAAAGCCCTTTCTGCCCCCTCATCTTGTTAGCAGGGTCGATAGGGCGTCACAAGGCATAACGTAGACAAATTGTTATGCTTGATTGGATTTGCAGAGTTTAGGGCTAGCCTCTTAAACACCAAGGTTCTCATGTTCATACGGGTTCTAACTCGTCCTACGTGTTCATGCTTTTAAAGCCCTTTCCGCCCCCTCATCTTGTTAGCAGGGTCGATAGGGCGTCACAAGGCATAACATAGACAAATTGTTATGCTTGATTGGATTTGCGGAGTTTAGGGCTAGCCTCTTAAACACCAAAGGTTCTCATGTTCATACGGGTTCTAATGCTTTTTGCAGGAGATAGGCGAAACATTCATCATCGTATCAAATTGATCATAGCTGAATTGCAATGCAGTTGAGTTGCTGATAGCTTTGGATCGCTTCGGCACTTGCAACCGAAATGCTTCCTCTTCTGTTACGCCATAGTTTTTTTATTTTTTATCACTCATTTATATAGTTGTAAAAGAAGGTTTGTATGGTTGCAGTTTCCATTTCTCTTTGATTTGTAGGGTTGTATATTTGTACCCGTTTTGTATGCAGGGACACCCTGAAATTTCATTTAAAATATGAAAAGATATAATTTGGAACTCAGAACTAATTACGAAGACGAATTATTTTGATCTAGAATCTAGATGTTGATATGAAGTTGCATATTGCTACATCTACACCCCCCAACCAGTGCCGCTGTCATCAAAGTCGTCACCACTACTTACCACTGCAACCGCAAGCCTTAACACCAACAACCATCACCACCATCACCATCATTGTTGCTGTAACCGCCACCGCTGTCACCATTGCTACCTCTATACCCCCAACAACCACACGCTAGAATTGGCACCACCATCATACCCTCACTATTGCCGCTGGCGCCGCTGTTGTCGCTGCTATTGAAGATTTATGAGTGCTTATGCTGTATTTCTTCAACGGCAATACAATCGAAATAGAGTGGTGGACATAAAGTTACCGCGATGATTTATGAGTGAAGTTGGGCCGAAGTCTAGGATCAATGCTCCAATTTTCTCTTCTATCAAATTCCTTGTAGTACAAGCTACGTTTCTTTTCTATAGAGTCAATATAATTGTGAGAATTCCAATAACTTTCTTTCTACAAGCGATAGTGGAGCGGGGGTGGGAATCGAACTTAGGACTTCGGGTGTAGAGTAAATAATCATAATCGCTTGAGCTACAAACCCCTAGCGAGAATTCCAATAACTTTGAAGATTACATTACCTCTCTAATGTAAACACTGCATAAACTACAAGCAAATTTCAAGCGCAAAAGCAAAACTGAATCTTGAATGGTCGAATCCGCATAGCCTATGCATTTTCCTTTTCTTTCGCAGTCTGCGTGGAGATAAAAATGTATTGCCGGTTAAATGATAGACCGATGATTTTCGTATATTTAGGAATGGGGCAAGAAAATAGACTCACTAGCATTTCATGGTCCCCCACGATCTCTTCTATCAACTCCGCCAGTGGTTTATCGGCACTGTTGGGAACAAGAGCTGCAAAAATGGCTGGTTCGAGTTCTGTATATCAAAAGAGTAACGCCGTTATGCCAGTATGGAAATGGACATGACAAATGTCTTCAAACACAGAACGGTAATTCAGTAGTTAAATACATACTGAGAGCAGTAAATAAGAAAAGCAGGAAACGATACGGGGGTACATGAACGAGTCTCTGTTGCTTAAATACATACAAATGTCTTCCACTAGATAACTAGTTATTTGACAGATAGAGAAACTTAAAGGTACCTGATTCCGGGAAAGAATCAATGAAAACCATCATCTCCTCCCCACTGAGACCAGAGAAGAAACAGATTCGTGGCAGCGGCTTAGCAATCTGCAGAGCAGAACATATCAACTGCAGGAGACCAGCTACAAGTTTCCTACTTAACAGGTCAGATAAGATAAGAATAATCCTTCAATTTGTAAGCTCCCTAAACCCGTTGTTTCTAAAAGATAATTACCGTGTAGCCTCCACTCCATTGCGCTTAAATGCTAAACCGCATCTTTTGTTGACTAATTTTGCATGAAATTACTAAATATTAAAACAATTTGTAAAATGATGCTTTAAGAACTTTGTGAACAGAAGGAAACTATGGAATAGATGGAAAATTTTAGTTAGTTTAAGTGCTATGATGATGAAAACATACTTTAGATTATAACGACACGAGCATGGAAACCAAATTAGAGTATCTTCAAATGTCCAGATGTTTTAAATTTTGCATTTCCAAAGTTCATCAAACAGACATGAATTTTAGATGACCAGTATTCAACGTACGGTTTTCAGCAAGAACTAGTAATTAGCAAGGTGGAGATTTTCAACCTGTAATGCTTCCAAATTCGGCTGGCTTGTATTCATCGCGTCCCAAAGTGAACGAGTAATCATGTCTTCAGTACAATAAATAACCTACATTAACAAGATTAAACAGAAAAATGGCAAACATGTGAAGAAACCAGACATATTTCCCTTATCACTATGGTATCAGTACGATTGATTGGCTGCTGTTTTCGATTTTATAGGTCAATCTTGAAAAGGTAAACGTCCATAGGGAACGAACATAGTAACAAGTATACAAGATTACCTTGAGGAATTCTCCGTCTAGCTGTTTCAAAAACTGTTGGATCTGCACGGGAAGACACATAAGATAACACGATGAGCACGAGCCATGATTCATAGGTGTGGCACTAGCCATTTACAAGTACAACCAGCAACGCTCTGAGATGAACATTACTTGCAGCGGTTTCAGAAAACTGGTTTTAAAACTCTCGAAAGCAGCAATTGTTTCCTACTTGTAAGTAGTAGCAATGTCAGAATGTTCTCTAACTTTCTATGATTCACTAACTTCAGTCCATAATCTATTGATCTTCGTAGAAATTTGTTACTACTATATAGATCTTGAAGAGATCCTGCATTGCCCCATATGATCGATCATATGGCAAGCATGAACGTTTAGATGGAGAATTGAAAATGCATTGGTCAAGACAAATAAACTCTTCACAAACGAGAAAAGTAAATAGATGGAAACAAGTTACCTTCTCAGCTTCCTCCACTTCAAACCCCAACAATAACAAAGCCTAGAAACGAGAAAGTTTGAATCTTCAACCTCATTAGTAATTGTAATATCATTTATCGGCAACTTACTTACAGGTGGACCAAATATCATTTCATCTGCATTTAGAGGAACGAATTTTGAATCTTCAATCAACTCACTAGGAACTCCTGTAAAGTTGTTAAAACAAATTAAACAAAAACTAATAATCTATGCCATATACTACAACGTCTAGTGGTATTCATCTCCACTTATAAGCGGGAGGTCTCAGTTTCGACTCTCGTGAAGTCAATGTCTCTCGTTCAAGCTCAGTTTAGACTATGCTAGTGATTTTTGAGTGATAAGCTTTCAAGTAAATCCCAAAGCAAATCCATTTCTTTTTCGCTATCGAAAAGATTTACAATTTAGCTTCAAACGCTGAATTCAAAAGAGTTCCCGACACCAAAAATGTTGAGGAGCAGCAGAAATTGAGTACCTTCTCTTTCAGAAGAGGCTCTTGGGGTGATCTTGAGGAGCTTCAACTGACGGCTTCTGTAATTTTCCGACGACGAAGAAGAAGGTGTTGAAATCTTTGGAGGCAGCAGAGGATTTGAGGAAATTGAAGCGATAAAAAGCAGAGGAGAATTGTTGAGTGAAGTTTTCAGAGAGAAAGCAAGAGCAGAAGCTGCCATTGAAGAAGATTTTGCAGTCTTTTACTACACCCAGCTCCACAATTTGCGAACGCGTTTCCACGGGAGTTGATAAACTCGGTTCCAAATTTAAACGGGTTTCGGGTTTATCTTGGCCCAAACTTTGAGATAATTGGGCTTTAAACCCGATACTCCCAATTCTTTTGTATTTTATTCTCCAGTGACGTGGCGATATTGAGGGAGGGGAATCTCAAACAAGATGGATATATTCTTTAGATGAAACAGAGGTATTTTTCTTGATCTGTATGTCTCTCGTCACGTGATGAGAGTACATCCCTTTTCCTTTCGTATGCAAAGGTGAATGCTCTATATTGGACGGTCATAATGCGTTCAACTACCGAAATTTACAAACCAAACGAAGGCGAAATCATATGTTGGACTACATATATTATCAAGCAGTCTTTCTTATGCATCTTAAAATACTGCAAGCAAACATATCGCATTGTCTAGAAACGCTATTAGCTTCACCAGCCTTAGGCAAAATATTTACAAGCGCATTGAGAAACCATGGAAATCCATATCCTATACTCTTCACTCCGTTCATGTTCCGGCGCAAAATCACATCTGAGCCACCTGTTTTTCTGCTTCACCTGCGGATTCGGCAATTGATCCCCGTGTCCACCTCCTCAACATCTCCAGTGCAGCCTTGGGCTGGTCCATTGGAACCATGTGGCCGGCATCATGGACCTGTTTGTTGCAAGACAACATACCATGTAACTAGTTCAGCAATCGGGATCGGTAATTAATCAATGTCTATGGATAGAGAGAAATGCAGTTATGTGAGAGAGATAGAAACCCAGATAAGTGAGGAAGGAGAGAAAAAGAGACCTTAAGGAAGCTAAGAGGCCCATGGTTCTTGAGAACTCCTGCTTTTGAATTATCGACAACAAAAGGAACTTCCGGAGAAGTTACAAACTCTTTCTGACCAGACCATTCCATGGCATGGACCCATCTTGAGTTACCTATCACATACAAATTTATATGCTATGGGTAAGAATTACACATCACAAATTAAAAGATAATAATATTTAACGATAGGTGGTTTAGCATGTCGTATCAAATAAAGCCTAAAGACCTACCAAGCCAGTTGCAGATTAGATCATATTCTCCTGCATACACAAGCAGTTGGATTCCGTCCTCGAGAAGAGTGGGGATGCCCACTTCGAGGTTCCTCATCCAGTCTACCAGCATGGCTTGATACACTGTAGAGCTGCATGAAACAAATTCTATGTCCCCAACTCCAAGTGACTCTCTAACAGGCTTCTGGTTCAGGAATTTCTCCATGTTTGAGAAGTCATAGCAAAGGCTCCCCTCGCACTTCTTTCTGATGTCGTAGTACTGCACATTCATAATAAATAAATAAGAACTGCATCAAACTTCAGATCAATAGTGGAATACCAAATCCTCAGAATATTTGCTAATAACAATTGATATTCTTTTATGAATATTTCCTGGCTGAGGTCAAGGGAAAAAAAGCGTTGAAAAACATGCATGCCCAGGTCATCAATCATTTATAGAAACTAACATTAGTTTCCGCCTCTTTAATTGAGTTTTGGGAAACCCATTTTCTTCAAATTCTCAGAGCTAAAAGTTTCACGTGCTTTTTTGGAAGAGAATGTAAAATAATAAAATGACAAACATAAAGATTAAAGAGCAATCATTCTGTCAATGATGAGTAATGATCTTCTTACATTTATGTTTCCGGCCTTCGCAATGATGCTACTGAATATGGTATTACAAACAAAATATGAAGCCATGCAAGAGACTGTACCATCAGTGCCTGAAAAAACGGAAGTATATGTTTATTTACACAAGCACCAACTAATTGGCTAATATGTAAAGACATGCTTGCGTAATTAAAAAAAAAAAAAAACATTCATAGATTAGAAAAGAGAGGAAAAAATACACAAAGATGGGACACAATAAAAGAGAAAGGGAACACCCCTAACGTGTTGACATGAAAACGATCAAAAGAACTGCAAATTCGAATTAAAAAATTTGCATGTCTTAGGGTCTAAATTTAAGGAGAAGCTAATAGAAATTTGAAAAAAGGGAACCAGAAAATGAGGAAGGGGCCACTAAAATATGTCACTTACCACAGAGCTTTATAGCCATTTCACAAACTGGAAGCACTTTGTTAATACGATTATAGTCAGTTGCTGTGATTAAGCTATTGTCCAACGCAAAATCTGTGTAAGCCTTATACTGGACTGCAGGATCAGTAAGCCCATTGCCAATGGCAAATCCCTGTTCAAGTTTTTCTAAATTTATTAAACCACAAAATGACCCGTTACAATTCTTAAAACAAGGTAATACTTGAGATATGTACCTTCAAATTTATATGGATTCCTTCTTTGGCTTTGTTTCCTTTGTGGACTCGAGCAGCAAAAGCTGGAATATAGTGTCCAGCATATGATTCTCCAGTTATGAAAAAGTCATTCTTTGCCAACTCAGGGTGCTCGACAAAGAAGGCCTAACATCATAGAAAGGCACAATAAGTCATGTTACTATTCATTACAATAATAAACCTTAAACATCTAAGATGTTTGCTTTCTTCCAAAATTCTCAAGATAAAAATCATGCAGTTTTTCTCCTAAAAAACACTGCAGTTAAGTTTGACATTGAAATTAATATATAGAGATACATACACGTTACTTCCATTACACTTAACATTACTGCTTTAGAAATGAAGGATAAATGACACACCTGTAAGAAGTCATAAAGGTCATTACTAATACCATCTTCTGAGTGACGAATGTCACGTTTGTCACTACTATAGCTGAAGCCAGTCCCAATAGGCTGGTCAACATACAGAAGATTAGATGCCTGCAAAACAGGAAAATGTAAAAAAAAAAAAAAAGGGTTACCTCTCTGGAAAATGAAGAAAGAGCTGACATGTCTTACAGAAGCAGGATGCATCTAAATCAGTGACGGCCTCAGATATCATGCAGGGACAAGTAAATATAAGCGAAGACGTGTTTAAGAGTCACTTTCATACTGGCGCAACATGATTTAGAAAAAGGTTCCATAAAAGATAATTAAGAAGAAAATGTTACCACATGAGGGGCAAGGACAACAAGTACAACTGCCAATTTTCAACATACGTACAATGTCGGCAAAAACGAACTAATCAATTGACAGAGAGTCTCATATATATACCTTATCCCAGCCATACTCGTTCCACACAAGTGACAAGTTATTTGCGATAGTGAAAGGACCATTTTCGTAAAATACAGCCAATTCACTGCTGCACCCCGGACCGCCAGTCAACCAAATAACAACAGGGTCCTTCTTGTTGGTGCGAGACTCAAAGAAGAGATAGAACATCCTACATTACCACACAAATTGAATGGTAAGAACACCAAGCAAGCAGCTACATTCACTGTACAATAAAAAAAATCCAAAATTCCGAATAATTTTACAAATTTGAGGTCCTATTTTCCTGAATTAAGGTCCAGCAAAGCAAAACATTTCCGCTTAAAACCCTAAAATTCAAATGAAATCAAAACAAAACCCCCTAAAATACTTCAAAATTCACCAGGCAACACGAAATTAACAGTTCAAGGTATCCTAAAAACAACGAAATTCAAGGAGATTAAGAAGCTCACTTGGCGGCATGAGAATGCTCGATCTTGAAGTACCCGGCATGGTGGCCGAGGTCCTCGACGGAGATTCCGGATTCGATGAGGTTGGGGAGCCTGAATGGCTTCTCGACGAGCCTCGGCGCGTCGGCGACGGCGGCGGTCGAGGAATCGGGGCCGTCGATGATGTTGATGTCTTCCCCGGGGAAGAGATTGAAGGCTCTGATCAGCTGCTTCGCGTGCACGGACGGGAAACTGGACCTGGCGAGCCCGAGAGGGTCCGTGAGCTTGGCGGCGGCGATCGGAGAGAGGAGGAGGAGGAGGAGGAGGTGAAGAGAGAGAAAGGTGATGAGGAGAGAATTCGTGCGTTCCATGGCTTGTGCGTCTGCGTTTTGGGTACAGAGAGAGAAATGAGAGAGGAGAGAGATTTGCCGGGGAGAAGAAGGCGCCAGGCGGTAACCAACAGTCTCGTGGTACGACTATTTATAAGTGGACTGTTAGGTTGTTGGGCCGAGTGGGTTCGTGGAAGTTTCCGGTGCGCGCAGGTACAAAAATTGAACGGATCTGGGACGTTGGATTTTGGCTCTGTGGGGTCCGTTTAGGGGAGATTTTGGTGGTAGTTTGTGGAACGGTGTGCAGGGGATTTGGACCTGGTTGCTTTCGCTTGCAATAAAGGAGTAGCTTTAAATTAAAAAATAAAAACGGAAAGAAGGAGGGTGGGGTTGTAATTACGTGTAAAGCGGCACACTGTTAGAGGAGTGCACGCGATATGGGTGGTTTTTGAGGTTGAGGATGATTCCATTCCATGGCCTTCATTCACGTCATGTGAAGGAGAAGTTGTACCGACCTCTTGCAGGAGGGATTCATGATAGGGCCGTCCTATAAGACAGAGCTGTCACACGAAATTACGTTTGCATCAATTGTGTTCATGAAGGATTGTTAGCGGTTGATCTATGTGTGACAGTTCATAACGGTTACATCAACTGTATTTATGTAAAAAGAAGTATTTTATACAACATGGTAATGCTACACAAAGAAAGAGGTGCTCTAACCTATTCAAATCAGAGTCAGGGAACACACTCGTACTGTACTGTCCCGGGTCCCCTTGGCCTCGCGCAATGATGTTGGGTCCTTTG
This sequence comes from Crataegus laevigata, assembly GCA_963580275.1. Taxonomy (NCBI): domain Eukaryota; kingdom Viridiplantae; phylum Streptophyta; class Magnoliopsida; order Rosales; family Rosaceae; genus Crataegus; species Crataegus laevigata. Next base: position 10,821,950 of record OY756951.1, read on the forward strand.
AACCTGCGTATAGGCTGAGTCCCCTTGGCTTCACGTGGTTATCGATGTGTGACCCACTAATTGGGTCTCACGTGAGGAGGTGTTGAAATTGTTGGGTTTGTTTTTCCAGCCCATGTTAAGTTGTCCTAAGTCTATTGGGAATTAATAGTCTTAGAGGATTAAATTGTTTTTCCCAATTGGAGTTGTTTTCCCAGTTGGAGTTGTTTACCCAATTGGAGTTGGTTTCTCAATTGGAGAAGGATTCTTAACTAGATTCCAATTAGGATTAGTAATCCTTATTGAAGAAGACCTTTATGATGTCTATATAAAGGGGCTATTGTACTAGGTTTGAATTAGAGGAGCAAAACAATAAGTGTGTGAGAGAAAAGAAAAGAGAGTATTTCTTGTTCTTGTTCTTTCAGGTTTTTCGTCAAGTCCTAGTTCTAGAGATTTGGCAAGATTATTGGTTGTACTCATTATTGATATAGTGAAAGATTGTTGTTGCTGTCCCGTGGACGTAGGCACATATTGCCGAACCACGTAAATTGTTGGTGTTATTTATCTTGGTTATTTGTTTCTCGATTTCCGGAGTTTGTTCTTGTTTTCCCATTCTTAAACGCGATATTCTCAACAGAAATATCTCACATCGATCGTATTCCTGTAAAAAAAAAGAATTTAAATATCCTAACCCCACTCCAACTAATAACGAAACTTTTTGCGATAAAACCCTACACGTTTAGTATTTTGAGCAGTGGACGTAGATTGGATGGGCTAGTTTTGCAAATAACTTGGGGATGAAGATAGATATGGAGAGAGTGAAGTAGGAAGGACGGTGCTGATTGAGTGACTTTTTGGATCAAGGTGATATACTCAGCAAACGCACGAGCATAACGTCAGTTAGCAGAACAAGAAGCAACTCCAATTCAGCAAGCATTCCATATATAGTCACTGTCAGAAAGCTATATATAGCCTTAGCTTTACAACAGAGTCTGACACCAGCTCGAGGTAAGGTGTGACGGTTATTCATACCTCGTTGATTGTCAGCCATTGATGCATATAAACTCAGCTGATGGTTCATTTCAGCATCATAACCATTACTTACAAGATGTTAAATAGATTCATTCAACTAGTATTAGACCTCTTGGTGTTTCAAGTCAAGTATTAGACAAACAAAACTACGTAACAAATTGTATTAGTGTACGGGCTTATTTGAAAGTGCTTTTAAAATAACTGAAAATGCTTTTAGTAAAAGTATTTTGGGTTCCAAAAGCACTCTCATCAAAAGTGCTTTCAGTCATTTTAAAAGCACTTCCAAACGAACCCTACAACATTTGTCTCATTTATACAAAGCAAGCTGTGTCTTTAGCCCTCAATAAATAAAACAATAAATTTCTAAATTTCAAGATGCCTCTACAAAATACACAAAGAAGTTTTCCTAATAAAAAGAGAACGAACTGCGGGAACAACATGAAAATTTTAAGATCTCACTTGGGCAAGCCGCGCCCTCAGTGCTTCCAACTTTTCCTCATCATCTGCACCCTCTGCTATAGCTTCTTCCTGCATGGATTAATGACGAGTTATTTCATTGCATCTTGCAAGGAACAACGAAAAGATATAAAAATGGAGTCTACGACACATACTTGTCGTGACGCACTGGCTCTCTGGGCTGCTACCTTTGTTTTCTCCTTCCGCACAGCTTCTGGGAGCTGTGCAGCCGTCTCACCAGCTATTTCACTGAGGACCCTTTCAACTTCTTCCTCAGTTTCCTCTTCTATATCTTCTGAATCTAATGCCGTATCAAGAGCATCATCTACAAATTCTTCAATCACGCCAGCCTGTATGACCAATAGAGTGTTACATCTAAAGATTTCAAGAATAAAGAAGCTATATAGACAGTATACTGGCACCTAAACACGTTCCACATTGCGAAAACTCTGAAGCTTCAGATATGCTTCAGTCTCGACTCTCCTCATCATTAAAAATATACCATTCCCAAAACAGGGAGCCAGTCAAAAGGTGCACTCAGATATAATTCGTTCCCTCCATATTATAGAAAAGAATTTGTAACATTCAGCACTCTCATTGTTCATTGATTAAATAAGCGAAAAACGAAAATAATAACACCCAACTATCTACATAAAATGAGTTCAGATATTTCAATCATTTATTTGATAGAACAGCTGTAAATTATGTGACATGATACCCCGTATAACATTTTAAGCCAAATAAACTAACATGAAATAAATAAGTACAAAATTAAAGTGAAACCCTGCTTAAACAGGAGTGCGACACTTAAGGTATCTTACCTTGGTGATTTCTTTGGTAAATTCATGCATCGTGACAGCCATTTCTGGAGCTTTCATGAGGTTATTGACAAGTTTCATAACCTCCGTACTCTTTGACAGATGACCCACAGTACGGGCAAGTGCTGCAAGCACATACAACAAATCAATACCATAAAGCTGATTTAAACAACGGAAAAGGGGTAGGGTGGGTTGAAGAGTAATACAATAGGCACAAATTCAAGAAAACATAAGCACAGGGGAACTAAATAATAATTTTTATGTGTGAAGCAATACCAACACTTTCTCCAAGGTGCATAGATATCGAATTCAGTTGTGCCTTATTCTCGTGAAGCCGATTCACAACTTTCCTGGACATCACAATTTCCTTTGCAAGTGCCTGAACACAATTCACAAGTCGATCAACACATAGAACATGCATAACGCAATGATCAAAACAACAATAAGCTAACACAAGTAGCAGACATTCAACATAAAGACCACATCGCTACCATCCTACACGGAAAATCCCAGGGAATCTAAAAACACCCGCATTCGGGTTTACACTTAAGAATTTCATTACAAATGGCCCAAAACCGTAGCGTAGCTGAAACAGATTCCTACCAATACAAACTCCGAGAACAAAAACCATCTTGACATTAGTGACACTGAGTTCCAAAATCCACAAACCCTCCGAAACAGAATGACTATCGATTCATTGAACCTTCATAAGCTAATAAAATGCAAAGCTTCTCCCCTTCCAGTTTTCGACAAGAACGGTTTTGTGCAACCAGTGTTTCTAAATTGCAAGTAAAATTATTGACGATCGAGTGATCAGCAGTAAAGCTAAAATTTGAGTACCTTGGCTGTGGCCATGTCATTTCTCTTGGCAGCCTCTCTGATAGTTTTATGCACAGCCTTCTCTTCTTTCTGTATATCTATGAAACAAAAACCCCATCTTTCTTTTTAGACTATAATTAATCAACAGTTACACGCAAACCCATCTCAGCCCAAAAATTCAAATAATTGATAAGAATTAAGAACAGAATGAAGAAATCTGCACCAAATAAATTGAACCCAAAACAAAAAATTACATGTAATTTGAAAACGAGAAGAAAAATAATGAAAGGAGGAAGCTTTTGCCTCTGATTTGGCGCTCCATGTTGCGGCACTCATGGCGGAGGCGCCGCTGCCATTCTCTGAGTTGCTCCGAAGGGTTAGGTTTCGGCTTCAACAAGCTCTTGACTTTGTTCATTTTTCCCCCTTTCTTTTTCTCGCTGATTCGAATTCTCTCTCTCTCTCTCTCTCTCTCTCTCTCTCTGGGTTCTCTAAGATCCAATCGGATTATCCGATGGTATGGTGTGTATCTCTGTTTCGTTTTTCCCTCCACTGAGATTTTTCTTTTCCGCGTTTACTTTCTTCTTCTAAGCGGCAGCCAGCAACGACCAACCGACTGTCCTTCCTTCCCCGCGTTTTCACCTTTATTTTTATTTATTTTATTTTTTATTTTTTATTTATATGTTATTTTTATTTTTAACCAAAAAGGATCTATTCGAATTCGAAGTGTTTTATTTAAATGGGAAATTTGTGAATTCGGAAGTCAGGAATACAGGAGACAGTGGGAGAAGTAAGAAATCGAGAAACTTTAAACAAGAAAAATAAACAAAAGAAATCGAAAAATCTACCGGCCAAACTTTTTCTGATCACTAAACTTGTTTCTCCGGTAACAATCCCGCTATCATATATATTTTTCCCTTACTCTTAAAAGCAATTATTTCATCAAATAGTGCTTTGTAAATAGTTTCACTTGAATGCACTTGTGCTCGAGTTTCTTCAACAGATGATACAAATAAGACCCAAAGTAATGTTGAACCGATTGAAATGATTAATCTCGTCCACCTGAAAAGGTGAAGGTTCAAAAACAATACAATGTAAGAGATTGCAAACCAGAGACCATTAGAAAACTAATCACATGAAATATATGCTACATTAGGGTTCAAGATTCAAGACCAAAGACAGCAGCTTTGCCGAAACCATGGTGGATTCCTGTACCCCAACTACTGTACAGATCTCGACATAGAAAAGAGTTTTTGCTCCGCTGTTTTTAGATTCAAATTTTGCTTCAGATGTTCAATTCCTGATTAATTTTTAAGCTTTTTAATTTATTATTCCGTTCAGTTTTCACCTTCTTTAATTACATTTGAATATATATATATATATATATATATATATATATATATATATATATATATATATATATATATATATATATATATATATATATATATATATATATATATATATATAGAAGAGTGTAAGAAATGGAGGGGTTTGAGAGTAGGGTAGTATTCAAGAGGCTGATTTCCTCAAGATCTCAACCAATTGCTGTTTTTTCACGGTTAAGAGTAATGAATAATTTCAGTCAATAATGGTATATTAGTACTTTTATGTCGACTTTTATGTCATAAATTTAAAAAGAGGCTACAACTCTATTTAGAAGGTAAATTTTGGTTATTTTTCCAAATTTCTCAAAGAAATCAGAACAATTAATTTGGTTATTGATTTTAGGTATTCATTTTCCAGACGTTAAGGAGAAACTTCACATTTTTCCAATTAAATGCCTTTACCAAACACATAAAAAGTTAGGAATTGAAACGACTCAAAAAATAAATACACAAAACTCATATTTTAGCAACGAATGGATATGAGATTACCACTCCAAATAAATATAATTTGAGTAGTTCTATTCACACACTTCTCCTTTACCTTCTACAAACCTCTTAATTTTCAACTGTCGGGTTGAAGGAATTAAAAAATAATTAAAAGACACAAATTAACAAAAGATGTTTAAGAGATACAAATAGGCACGGTACCCTATAATTTTTATTACAAAATGGAACGTGAGACTTTTACTTTTCATTTCAAATAAGTAAACACAGAACAAATACTTTTAGTTGCATAAAAAAATATGTAAATCCTCACCAGACATTTTCAATGATTGTAGATCTAACGACTACAAAAACAACATTATCGATTTAGAGGGGCGAGAATCTTACTCCCTCTTTTAATCGTTTACCAAAATTGCATCTTCAGTTGATTAACTGGTATTCCCAAAAGAAATTACTGCATTAGTCTTTCTTGCAATAGGAAGAAACAGAAGATCCTCACGTCATAATCCAGAATTGGAACTTAGTGTAATGCATTAGTCCATTTTTTTCCTAACAATTTAAAGTGGTAAATGTTGAACAATATCTAGATTTTACAATCCAAATAATTAAGAAACCGGAAAAGGATATTGCTTCGGTTCATAGCAACGCTTTCCGGAATCCAACCTTGTGTGATTGATCAGCTACAATAAATTAGATTGTATTAGGGATTGATTAGGGTTTAATGACCTTCTCCAACTTTTATCCGTCTCCACATCGTCTAATCGAAGAGACCTTCATCGTGCCAAATATCAACTAAAAAGTCTACCATCTCCTGCACAGTTCACCGGTAACTTAAATTCACAGCGCTAAGAAAAAGTCGTAACAAAATATCATAAATCCAGATTCTACATGTGAAACACGTAGAACAATCTTTTCGGAAAAAGAAAATGAAAAACTTACAGTTAAGGGGATTGGCTCAGGAAAAGATTCATTCGTCGACAGCAGATCTTCATATGATGTTGACCAGCTGCAAAATAAATTGTTTGCATCATCTTCTGGAGTCCAGAAATTCTTTCAGTAGCTAGAATTCAATAGAGAATAATCGAAGAAAGCCAAAGATATGGTATCATCAACTATCAACCCCATTTTAAAGTTGCAAGAGCTTCTTCGGTTTATGTCAGTGTTTAAATTTGAAAGAAGAGATATAGTATTCGAAAACACACACATATAAAATGCCTGAACAGAAAAGGAGCACCCTTTTTTCATAAACCCGCAAGCTGAAGTTCAGGAACGGATATAGAGGTTTCTAGTTAACTAACATGAAAAATAAGTTGAATTTGCTAAAATGTAAGTACACGTGATGATGTTTCTTAGGTGTACTAAAAGATTAGACCTTATGAAATTTCTGCTGCCCAACTTTTTTTCTCTACTTTACAATAAGTTTTGTGAAGAGAAAATACCTTATGATTGGATCCTTTTCCGCTCTTTGCACCCGCTGATTCCCAACCCACTTTTTTCTCCTCTCATGCCAAGCAATTGCAGCTACAAGTCAAATAAGTGCGATTATCTCCAAGGAACAAATGATTAATACCAACTAAAACAAATAAAAAATTGTTGTTTTCGATTGCTGAGATATGGTAATGACTAGGCAGAAGGAATAGTTTCTTACTACTTTTTTCCCCAGCCCCAAAGAAAGGAAATGATACAGAAGGAAGCCAGAAAAGAACAATAAAATGCGCTTGCATAGGCGGAGATCCAAATTTGAACAATGTCCCTTATAAAGGAAGATAGGTATTACTCAATTGTAAAAGCTAGTTTTTTATTTTTATGAAGTGATACTACTATGAAAGAGAAATGAAAAGATTAAGAGAATCCATTCAAATATGAATTCTTGTAACTTTTATCAACAATAAGGGCGACCCCAAGCCAACAAGGCTTGTGCCAAGGCTCACCCTCATACCTTTTATCAACAAAGCATGAAAATAAAAAATTTGTACACTTTTCCGGAAAGAATAAAGGGATTCTGAATATCTTGTACCTTTCTATAACCTAAGGGATTCTGAATATCTTCAACCCAATAGACGTTGTAATAAGATCGATTATATTCAAGTGTTTCTTCTTAAGAGTTAGTCTAATCGAACTGCCGAAGTAGGAAAGGTCTTACATGTATCAGTATTAGCACTTAATTGCCATAATATCCAATGAACTTACCATGATTAACAAATACAGGAGTGCTCACTTCTTTTACTGCAGGCCTCTTTTCTTCATTAGTAGTTTTCGAATGCTCTGATGCTTGCCTTTTATTGGAATGGGAATTTCCAGTATTCACTGACATTGTCTCCATATCGAGTGACCATTCCTTAATGCAAACGACAATAAAGTGTTGCGAGGTGTTCCGTTTGAGAAGCAACTTCCAGTGTTTAACTAATAGACACGACCACCTGAAATGAAAGACAAAATTTCTGAAGCAACTACTGCTTGGCATAAGGAACTCCACAGGGGGTCGAGCAGAGAAGAAAGATGTTGATTAAACATAAGTAACTACCAATACACACTGTATTAGAAGCATAATCTCAGCAATTGCAAATAATTGATTCGATCACAAAGTCTTATGCATCCATGTTCAAATCTCCAAAAATTACTTCCTCAAACTTTACCATTTTCAAAGATCAGAGCCTCCAAATTCAAATCTGCATATTTTACTGTCCGTGTTAATTGTGAAAGTGAGCATTATTTACATGCCTTTCAACAGTTATCCAGCAACCCTATAAGGACCTTAAAAGTTGATTCTTTGACAACAAAAATTGCAAAACAACGAGGCTCTAAAACCTAATCCCTAGGTTCGTTGAGTTGAGTTGGTAAGGATCGTTCTCTTCACTAGACCAAGGCCTAGGTTCGAGTCCCACTTCTAGCAATCCCTCTTGGTGGGCGATCTATAAAAATCAAAAAAGGGGCTAAGACCCCTCTGTAGGTAGCCTCCCCTCCAAAAAGGGGCTAAGACCCCTCTGTAGGTAGCCTCCCCTCCCCCTAAATTTTTAACAAACAAATAAAACCTAATCGAACCGCATCCTAATTCGACACAAACCCAACTACAGGGTGATCATTTAAACAAGAACCCAAGTCCTGGAAACAATAAATTTTTCACTTTTATTTTCGATTTAAAATAAAACGTCAACCAATCTTTTCAAATCCATAAAACTCGTTCTATAATCCAACACCGGATTAAAAAAAAAAACTTAATCTACATTCATTAACCACTAATAATCAATCACCCCCAAACTAAACAATCTACTTCCCATTTGTTTCACTGTTAATTAAACAAACATACCTTTTTAACGCAAATTCCAAAGGAGATTAACAATATTTTTAAAAATAGATTCGTATAAAAAGGAAAAGTTTACAGAATCCCGAATGCTAAAGAACCCACAAAGATTTTTTTAGCATTTGATTCCAAAAAAAAAGTCGAGTAAAAAAAAAAAAAAGGAACCCCGTTTGAGATCTACAAGCACAGTTCATACCCAAAAAACCAGAAACTCGAAAAAGAAAGGGGGATGAAATTATGATCAATGCAAGACGAACAATTACCTTGATCCGCACGTATCACTGAAAGCACTCAGAGATTACAATGATTGACAGAGAGAGTATGGATTGGATTATGATAAATGGAGAAGAAGAAAGCAATTTATTTAATTTTATAATATTAATTTCTGGATTTGTTTATTTGTTTATGGTATTTGTAGCTTGGGAAAATGGTTTCCAGTCACTATCTGTTGGCGACGTGGATGTGAGTCGGATTGGTGACCAAGGTCATTCCACTCAATTAAGTAAATGAGGAAAACGAATGATGATCTTCTGATCCTGTTTTTGACAATCTTCAAATATCTATTTATCGATGGTCATAAATTATTTAAAATTAAATATAAACAATATTCGTCACTTAGTATTACAATTTAATAGTATTCATCTTCATTTAGAAATATGAAGTTTTAGATTTAAATTTCGTGAATGACGAATTGGATATCAAATTAAGTTACCTACTGTGTAGCTTAGCCATATTTCCCCTTATTTTAATATAAAAATATTAACGTGCTTAAAAAAATATAAACAATATTGGACGAAAATTGACAACGAACATAGTTTGAGAATCTCCAAAAAAAAAATCTAAAAATAATCCTCATTCGTGGAAACCATATCCTCCATTTTCTCGCACACCAAAATTTAATTTTGCTGCAAAAGTTTGTATTTTTCCCAAAAGGAATATATCACTTTTCTACACACTTCCATTTCCATATATTAGGTGGTTGACTACATTTTCTTCCCACCGACCACAAAAATCTTTTTTGTTTCAATTACTATTAATTTTTCTTAGAATGGAAGTGCTTCTTTATCTTTTGAGTTGTTCTATTGTATCGGTTACTTAAGACCTTTGATCTTTACTTTGATTCAATAAAAAAAAATAAGATCACTTTTTATGGACTCGTTGAGAATGATTTTAATGTAGTTTATGACTTATTAGACGCAAAAGGTGCTATGTGGCATCCTCATAGACAGAAAAAAAATAAAAATATTATCAGCTTGATAATGGTCGAGTGACATTGCTTCTTCGACCTTAACCAAGGAATCCCTTAGATATGATGCAAAATGGATCTTGTTCTATCGTTGATAAGAGATTTCACTATCATCGTCCCGTTACTTAATATTAGAGTTTAGTGATATTCATTTCTACTTTTAATTGAATTATTTTAGATTCGACTCCCATAAATAATGAATTTAATAATACTAAATTATTTGACAAGCCCATTGTAACAGCTCATCCCTAAAATTATGGTTTTTATAATTTTAATGTGTGAAATTACGGAAATGCTCTATGGGCAAGGCATGATTTTTCGAGGACGTATGTGATTCTCGTATATTTTGTCATGTTTCTTGGCATATTTGGATAGAGCTCGACCCCATGAGCGCGTGGGGTGAAAACCTTTCGTCAAACAGAGTTATAATGAATGAAATAACAACAAACGAAGGTGGGGGCAAAATTGTAAATTTGCCCTTGGATTTGGATAACTCCAGAAATTCTAGAATTTGTTTTTGGGTAGAAGGAGGCCATGTGAGTGGCTAGGGAAGAAAGAAGATGAAGTGTCGGATTGGGCAACGAAAGAAAGGGAGAGAAGTGAGTGCAGGAGGGAAATGAGAAAGAAGGGAGGACAAATCAGGAAGAAGAACATGGAGGGAAATGAGGGAGTCAGAAGACACATAATAAATTCCCATTTCCCCTTGACCCAAATTCCAAACCGTGACCCGTTTTTAGAATACGGGTGTCGTGTGTTTTCCGACGGTTTTGGGTTATGTTTCCGGCGAATTTAGGACCTCCCATCACCACTAAACATCATACCAACCTCCCATCGTTCAATTCCCACCACCACTAGTCTTCCTTTGAGCTCAGGAACAAAGCCCAATCCTTGGTTGGAACGTCAGAGTCGAGTTGTGACAACCCGTCCCTAAAAATTATGATTTTTAATAAGTGAGTTTATGAAAATACCCTTATAGGCACATACGTCGATTGGTTTTGACTACCTTGTAGTGACATGTAGTTTTCATGGTATATCCTTGTAGTACTCGTCGCTACGAACGCGTGGGTGCAGACGGATCGTGATTTGGAGCTATAACGAAGAAGTTATTAACATTTGAAGTTGAGGAAAAAAATATAAAATTATTATTTTCTGGAATGCTCCAGATTTTGGAGCAAGAATATGGGAAGCCACGTGTGTGGCCCAAATTAAAAGAAAGAAAATTTGACGGTGAAGATAGAGGGAAACAAAAGGAAAAGAAGGGCGTGTGTATGTGTGTGGCAAATGGGAAGAAGAGAGAGAAATGGGCTTTGCCTAATCAGAAATTAGAGCAAGGAGAAACAAGGAGAGAGAAAAAAAAAGAGGAAATGGAGTCGGGTCTGTACGACCCGTGGACTCCGGCGGCCCAACTTCGTTTCTCCGACGGCTTTTCACGGTAAATTTCTTCAAACAACCATTTGGAAACATTCCCTTGACCTTCTTTCTACATATTTCACCCCAAAAATCACGGGTTTGAACTTAAATTAAGTAGAAACCGCAATAAGGGTGCGGCGGGTGTGTGTTCGAACCAATCAAATTCGAAATGTTTTTCTTCAATTGCCACCACCCATAGCATTCTCTTGAGGCCTAGAACAAAGCCCAAGCAGTGGTTGAGGCGTTGGAATTGCTTTGGAGGTTGAATTGGAGCACACCTAATTCTAGGGTTCCTACGAGTTTGATGAAATTGGAGCACTTCTAAGCCAAATTGGCCTTGCCCACAGGTATGAAAGTTGTTCTACTCATTGAGATCTTCAATTTTGTAAATTTTGAGAATTTTTGGAGAAAGTTGAATTTTCAAACGAGTCGGGGCGGCCAACTGCCACCCGCGGTGGCGTGTGGCCAAAGGGTCGTCAATGATAATTTTTAGGCGTTATTCAATGCCTTGGATTCAGTTTTGAGGATGGTTTGACATGGATTGACCGTTAGGACCTAAATTCACTACGATACGTTAATAGGTTAATGTGTGAACTAATGATCCGACCGTTGAATCGTCACCAAAATTTAATAGGTCGTTATTCATAATATTTGAGGAATTTGGGAATTTATGGATTGGGAATCTATCGTACAAATCTCCCCAAATTGGAATTGTAAGTTTGTAAATAAAACCACTTGGTTTTGGCAATTGGCGGAGATCCAACCGTTGGATCGTAACGAAACTTTGGGGTATTGTTCTAGAAGCATAATGTGGATCTTTGGAAGTGACAAATCTTCTAGATCAAATTACGTAGGGATGCGTTATATGTAAATTACATATTCTCTCAGTAAGGATTCTGAGATGTGATTTGATATTTGTGCTAGGCGATGATCATTTGGGACATCTCGATAGTCATGCAAGGGATGGTAAAATGGACTTCAGGTGAGTGGGCTTTTATTTTCAGTATACATATATCTTATTGGTATTTTTCCCAGAAATTACATTTTTAAATGGTTTTAGAATTAAAATGGTTTCATAATTGAAATGCCATGTCGAATATCATTGATACTATTATTGTGATTGTGTTGGTCATGCTTTGGCACAGTGGACGCTCAGGTAAGTCAGGTGAGTATATTTGTTAGTGATAGTTGTGATGATGATGAGATTGAGATATAGCTCATATTCCTGCACCCCAGTGTTTGTGCTCTGCCATAGTAGAGCTTAGCCTTCACGTGATCGTTCACCTCCTGCACTGTACGCTCACCTTAGATCCAAGACAGGTGCCAGCTTGTCGTACAGACCACTATAGGTGGTTCCGACTCGTAGGTGACTTGCGATACGTCACACAGACTTCAGCACTGAGCATATTTATATACACCCAACCTGTCGTACAGACCACTGTAAGTGGTTCCGACTCGTGTGTAGGATATTGGTTGATGAGCTATAGATTCAGCCGTACAGATCATGTTAAGTGACTCCGGCTGACGTGTTGATATAGCAGGCATATTATGATTTGGTTTATTTCACCTGATTGATACATATCTTGCTTGAGTGGATATTTTGACATGGCATATCCCTGACATGGCATATTTGAGCTTTATTGTTTTCCAGCATGATTTTGGTATATGATTACGTATTATTTTTTTTTGGAAAGTATACGGTTTTTATAGCGAGGGGTTATTACTTTTGATAAGAAAAGGTTTTGAAAAACTTTGTTTTTTCCCACTCACACTTTCTGTTTTGCACCCTTCCAGGTTTAGTTGATGAGGTTCGTGTCGACGAGGATTCTTAGCAAATCTTAGGATTGGTGGTTATCTTTGAGGGTATATTTCTTACCCGCTCCACTTTACTTATGCTCTGACGTCACGTGTGAGATGGGTTCGCTCCCGTTCACCAGCACACTCTGGTACTTAGACACTTTTAGGTTTAAATTTATTCACATTTTTCCACATCACTACACTTTATGGCTTCGTCACCTTCCAGGTGTCGGCCAGCATAGCTCAAGTTCAGTGTCCTAGTGGTCATTTTGGGTCGGGGTGTGTTACGAGTTAAAGTCGAATTGAAGCACACCCAATTCTAGGGTTCCGACGGGTTTTGATGAAATTAGAGCCTTTCTAGGACAAATTGGCCTTGGTCACAGGTATGAAAATTGCTCTACTCATTGAGATCTTCGATTCTGTAAATTTTGAGAATTTTTAGAGATAGTTGATTTTTCCGGTGAGTCAGGGCGGCCGACAGCCACCCACGACGGCGTGTGTGGAGGTGCGTGGCCAAAGGGCCTCCAATGTTATTTTTAGGTTATATTTGATGCCATGAGTTCAGTTTTGAGAATTGAATGATGTAGATTGATCGTTAGAACCTAAACTATTTACAATATGTTAATAAGTCATTGTATGAATCGATGATCCAACCGTTGGATTGTCACCAAACTTTAATAGGTTGTTATTCATAATATTTGAAGAATGTAGGAATTTACGGATCTTCCCGAATTGGAATTGTAAGTTCGTAAATAAAATGTTAACCGCTACTTGGTTTTGGCAATGGGCGGAGATCCAACTGTTGGATTGTAATGAAACTTTAAGGTATTGTTTTAGACGCATAATGTGGATCTTTGGAAGTAACGGATCTAAGATTCGTGTTACGGATCTTCTGGATCTAATTATGTAGGAATGCGTTATATGTAAATTACATGTTCTTTCAGTAAGGATTTTGAGACGTTATTTGATAATTGTTCTAGGCGACGATGGTTAGCGCGGACTTCAGGTGAGTGAATCTTTTCTTTCTTATCATATATATATATATATATATTCAGGTGAGTGAATCTTTTCTTTCTTATCATATATATATATATATATATATATATATGCATTATAAAGTACTATGAAATGGTTGATGTTAGATTATATCATGATATATCCATATGCTTATTATCTACAAATAATTACTGTGAATTACGATTGGCTTGATCCCTACTTAGGGTACGTAGGCAGTCTAACGAGACGTTAGATGTAGCCATGCAATAAGTGAGATTAAATAATCGAGACAAAAACTTTGTTTGGAAAATTGAGCAATGTGAAGGAATCTGGTGAAAAATGTGAAACTTTAACCTTATGATTTGGTGAGTTAATGTTGGTTATAATTCATTGTGTGAGAAAATGAGAAATTGTGGTTTTATGTTTTATAAATGCTATGCCATAATTAGTTTATATTTTAGTATGTGGTTTAGTACAACTTTGCACAGTGTTGCACAACAATGTAGATTCCAAGGTAAGGTCAGGTGAGTATATAATGTTGGTATGATCGAATGGTAATTAGTGATGAATGGATTTGAGTAGAGTTCATTGTCTTGCACCCCAGTGTTAGTGCTTCGTCCGAGACCATGGCCAGCCTTCACGTGATCGTTCACCTCTCGCACCTTACGCTCACCTTGGATTCCAAGGTAAGTGCCAGCCTGTTGTACAAACTACTTTAGGTGGTTCTGACTTGAGGTGACTTGCGATACTTCGCACAACCTTCATGTGATCGTAGCACTTGAGCGTATTTATTTAAACATAGCCTGTCGTACAGACCACTTTAGGTGGTTCCGACTCGTGTGCATGACTTGATTGATGATATATTGATTGATGAGCTATGGATGAGTCGTACAGGTCACTATAAGTGACTCTGACTTATGTGCTAGCACTGATTGATGAGCTATGGATGAGTCGTACAAGTCACTATAGGTGATTCCGACTTATGTGCTAGTACCGATTGATGCGATACGGATGAGTCGTACAGGTCACTACAGGTGACTCTAACTTATGTTCATTTTATATTGATTTATTTCATCTTGCTTATATGGTTGTTACTAAGATACTTTGACATGGTATGCCTTGGTTTTACCACTTTAGTATGATTTTTATATACATATGTATTGTTATTTTCTGGGGAATTATACGGATTTCAATGAGGGTTATTGTATTTCTAAAAAGAAAGATGTTTTCAAAGTTTTGTTTTGTCTTCTCACATGTTCTGTTTTGTGCCCTTCCATGTTTTAGCTAATGAACATTTGTCTTGACGAGAATTTTTGGCAAATCTCAGAATTGGTGGTTACCTCTGAGGGTATATTTCTTACCTACTGTACTGTACTTTACTTATGCTCTGACGTCTCGTGTGAGATGGGTTCACTCCCGCTCGTCAGCGCACTTTGATATTTAGGCACTATTAGATTTAAATTTATTCACATTTTCCACATCATCACACTTTATGACTTCGTCACTTTTCCACCAAACGTTGTCAGAGAAATTCTTACGGCCTATTTGGTTTCCATGCTCATTCCTAACTTCCTAGGACTTGAGAATACAAAGACTTTCAATCCAACGCTTGGAAATGTTAGGAAATAAAAACAAGGATAAGTATTCCACCCTTCCAAGATTTGATAATCCAATTACTGGTTTTACCAAACATAGGACAAGTTTCCATATCCTTTCCTTGACCTCTAATCCACTGTCCACAGACCCATTCACAAGCCTTTAACTCGCCAACCAAACAGACCTCACCGTTACAAATTTTGTTTTCATAATAGTGTAAAGCTCGTTTGAAAGTACATTTAAAATGACTAAAAGTGCTTTTGATGAAAGTGTTTTTGAGTTCTAAAGAGGAAGCATCAGTTATGTGGTTCTCGCGGGAAGTGTTTTTCCGTAGTTAAAGAAGCTTCATCAGGAATAGCAGAGATATTTCTGAAACAATTTAAGCACGAATTGAACAATTTTTGGGATATATGCACAAACAAAAAGAAGGGAAAGGATGGTGAAAGAGAGCCAAGTGGAACGATATCTAGCATTTCCTTTGTCACGCTATCTTTCTTATGAACAAGTAACTTGAATTTCGACTTCTCAAATCTACGGTAGAACCATAAGAATAGTAACAGTCGACCAGAGCTATGGCCTAGAAATGCATACCACAGAACTAGCCGAATGGGGCAGGACTTTAACTTAGAACCCATCTCTTATTGGCAGCCTCGAATCCTCAGGGACGATTCACCCCTGCTTATGATTCTGAAAACCAGTGTCCTTGGTAGTGAAATAGTGATGGGTGAAACCTTGCAGCAGTTGCAGATCTCTCTCTCTCTTTCGCCTTTCCTTTCAAAATTATTTTAGCATCAGTATTTACAGTATAAACACACCTTTTGTAGCCGCGGAGAAAAGTTGCAACTTGTCCTCACTCAAGCAACCAAGCAAACCCTTGTCCTGAGAACGTGCATACTTCACGTCAAGGATGGAATGTTGATGAGGTTCAAGATTCTGGCTCACTTTTAGACTCGGCAATTCCCGCAGCCTCAATCCACGGGCCAGTTCCTCACCATACGCAAACAATGGGTAGCAGTCTGGTATATCTACAATGGCAGACTTTCTCAGCTGAAAGTCATTCAAATGAACTGGCACAGATCCGATCTTATGATAAAAGCAATCATCTACCCTCTTGATAAGAACTTGTGAACCAGAAGGGTTAGCGGATGTATTGGTTTTCGGATGATATGAAGCAACTATGTTATCAGTTGAGGGACTATAAGCTACTGATGTACAAACACCTTGATCCTCTAATCCGGGGATGAGAAACGGCCTTCAAGTTTTAGATAAGAGTTAGAATATCAACCAGTTCATATGACTTTAAGGTTATGTTTCAGAAGTTTAACCTTTTTAGAAGAGTTAGCAGGATACTTTAACCAAAGGGTCTAATCATCACAAGTTTATAACTTTGTATAAACTAACCTTTCTCCAGCAGGACCACCACTACCCATGTTCCACACGCAAGGGCCACTGGAAGAAGCAGTTAGCAATTTATGAGAAGTGTGACTGAAAGCACGGTTTTGCACAAGGGAGTGTATAGTATGAATTGGCCGGGAGGTCAGCCCAGCCAAAGATAGCAGGGGAATCTTGCTAAAACGCATATCGAACATTAAAAGCATACCATCCTGCCAAATTACAAATGAGCAGATAAGATAATTAGCCGCCAACAATAAACTGATATTTTATCAACTTAGCATAAGATTGACTAAACTAAAATGAATAAAACATCTAGAGGCTGAGGCGCTCAAATAATGGAAGATACACACTAAGCAGTATTATATGGTCTATATACAACCCTCTTCATCCACACAAGAATACAAGCATATACTATAACTTAAACTAAATGGTTAGGGAAAACCTGTAAACCGGTATATATACAATGTGGCTTGTTAAGATCCCATGAGCACGACCATGCTGGGCCCTGGATATGCAGAACCATGTTTATTCAGACAAATGGTGGAAAAAAAATAAAAAAAGTACACATGGTAATGGTAGCACAACAGTATCCATATAAGCTAACTATCTGTGTCTCCATAAATCCAAAAAGTGAACACTTGCTAAATAGGTCCCGGAAATCCCTTCTGTTTTATAATGGTAAGTACAGAATCTCATTCGTATAATAGATGCTAGAAAAAAATATGACTGATCACTTTTGGAAGTTCCAATATGGGGATCCAATCTTTGTTTAGAACCCTGTAATCTGACATGTGGGCACTGATCTGATCACAGAAATTACCCCAAAAAATCTATTAATTTTTTTTTTTAAAAAAAGAAGGAAAAATGGGATATTCTGCACACCCTAGCTGACAAGCGACAACATTTATTCTCTAGACTTGCAACACAGAATATGGGAAAAATTATACCGGTAAGTCATAAGTGATGACAAAACTGTTGCTCCCCAAGCTGAAACACAAAACAAAACAAAACAAAACCAGTAAATTCCGAAAAAAAAAAAACAATTGTAACTGAAAATAAAATTCCAACAAGTTGCACCTAAATAGTCACATTGGCTAAAAACATAGAATAGGCAAACCTAAGAAATGATAGTTTCTTCCCCATTGAAGCTAAAAGGGTGAATCTACCACACGGGGATACATGTAGATCCTTAATGGGCTTTGTACCAGGTGGAAGCTGTATATCTTCACTTTGTTGAGGAGACATCAAGTTGACCTGTGGCAACAGAAATCTTAAACCAATTATGCATATAAAAAGTAACAAACTCAGACACATGTATATGCTGAAAACTATATTTTTGTTTTGTTCTTGTTAGTGTTCAACAAGAACTTTACTTTCTTCAGCATGTGTGTGCCACCTATTCCAGATATCCTTCGAGCAAGGACCAAAGTTTGAGAAGAAGCATCCATATCAAAAAGCCGTGCCCCTTCTACTGCCAGCTCACACTGTCAATGATAAATCTATCCGCTGTCAATGGATGCTATGCATCATATGAAATCAAAATTGTAAAATAGAGTCATGGATGACAAGCATCTAACTGCCAAAATCGTGTGTTGACAAGCATATACACGAAAAAACTGAACCATGAATGAATTTAATAAATAATTACAACAAATATGATCAGACCGTTGTCATTTTCTTTGATCTCTTTTGTATGATATGTTCATGATTTATTTATAATATTTATCAGTCAGTTCTTTTTTGTCTAAAAGAAAACATATATTCTTCTGTTTACTATGAATGGTGTCTGCTTTTGGCTGGAATCTTAGCGCATATTGTAGAGAGTGCTATTCTACCAAACAAGCAAAAAGCAGCCACCAGCTCAATGGCACATCAGACACTATTGCCCACCTTCCCCATAAATGTCATGGCGTCTGCCACATTCCCACTACTCAATGCAGACAAGCATGCCCTCTAGTCCCATGCTATCCTCACCACCAAGTACATAGGCTTGTTTGCAACCAAAAAGATCCTATGACCATATTTCCAGAAACCCATCCTCTATTTTTAATCTAACTGATGAATTGATAATCCACCTTTTTTTAGCTTTGCAAAGACCTTATAGTGTTCATACAAGAAGCAACTCAGCCTTATTGGGATTTACCAAATTCTGATGATGATAGGGAAATTCTTCTTGTACAAACAGTTCTCCAAATGCATTCTAGACAAATTTACTACTACAAGGACTACATAAAAAATTGTGGAAGCCACTCAGACAAGTACCCAACTGAATGAAAGAACAAATCACTGAACAATATGTGATGTGATAAAGTTGGAGAAAGAATTACGAATAGATGCACCTCCAATTGAAATTTACAGTGAAGAATTCCTTCTCTGAGAAAATTATGGGCGGAGTGATGATCTGCATTATGGCAGCACGTCTCCAATTAAAACAAATTCACTGATTCATTATAGCAGTAGGGCACATACATTTAAATGAGTAACAATGAATGTTTTCATCATGTTGTGAGACCATAAAAAGGATGGTGGGTTATTATGAAAGAAATCTTAAGGGGCATTAATTCTTTTAGACACACAACCAACTGAAAATAAATTTGCTTGATATAAAAACTGGAAATAAATTTGCAAGGTAAAGTTCTAAAATAGAAATATGACCCCATTGTCTGCCCTGTCTCTGCTCCATCCCTTTCTCTCCCGATGCTGCATCACCTCTGCAGCTAAGTTTCTGGAAAACAGATAAATAATCAAAAAAGTTAATTCTTAAACCAAAACTTTAAACACAGCAAAATATTTGTTATAAACTTGAAAGGATGAGACAGTTTTCTGCATGAATTAACTGATCCCAAGAAATGAATGCCCAATGCCGTAAGAAAGATGAAACCAAGAAAATACGTCTTTTGAAGGTCAAGTAAATTGAGAGAAATAAAAATATGAAGTTTACAAACAAATATACCTCCCCCCGGTTGGTTAATTCCTTGAATAGATTTTCTTGTACACGGAATAAATCATCTTGTATGTCAAGTAAAGAAGCTCTCTGCACATGATAGGAAAAATCATAAAGGCATTCTCCCTTGCCAAATAAAAAAAAGAAAACAAAGTATTTTAACTGTTATTGCAACAACTAAGCAACCAAACAGAATGCAGCTTGATAATCTGGTACTCAGTAGTCTTACTTCAGTCTTGAGAGAGGCGACTTCAGCCTCATATGATCTTACTTTCTGCAGAATGGTTGAGTTCATATTCAGAATAGTGTTTATCATAAACGTTTGAAACTTGTTTAACACGAGATAATACATAATCATCACCTTACGTAGACTTTCATCAAGAACAACTATTGGTGATCCAAACAGCTTTATTATGTCCTTTAAGTTGTACTTTGAATTGCATTGTGGACACTACAGAAAAAAACGATGGGGTGAAACAAATGTAGATGAATGAAAAATAAAAGAACGATGGGTGAAATGAATGTAGATAAAGAAAAAACAAAGAAGGCAGCAGAAAGAACCTTTGCAACAATTCCACCATGTTGTTGAATCCATCTTCTAATGCAAGACAAGCCATATACATGACCACAAGGAAGACAACTTCGAAATGAACAAAGAATGAGTTTAGCCAACTGAATTTTCAATTGAAAGTGATACGTTACGCAGACTACACCTGGAGGAATACGAATAGCACTCTAGCAACAAAAGCAAAATTATTAATTAGAAATTACAGACGTCAGCACAAAAATTAAAGTGCAATGGCAGGTTGAGAAAGCTAGAATTTAACTTCAACATCGCATTCCCAACAAAGAACCCTTCCCCCACAAAACATTTTTACTTTTTGTTGATGGGAAGCATGCGAGCTGACCCAAAAGTGAGGTCACTAACAACTTAAGAACACCAAGCCTTTAACCATTACCGTGTTATGTCAGACTTCCCTCAAGAAGGTACCATATTAATCCAGCACTTTTCAATTGTTGGTCACACGACTATGTTCTGCAGCGCTAATATCGAACAGTCAGGACTCCCCAATTGAGTTCTTCTCAGCTTCTGAGATGGTATTGGGGGTTTATGGGTTAATTTACGCGAATACTTTCGGTGACGTTGGCAATGTGATTAACTTTACCAATTGTTGGGTTGATAAATTTTACTGTTTCCTTGTACCTTTCTGAATTTCAGCATAGAATTTCCCGTTTCGAGTAAACTATTCGAATGAAATAGTAAATTCTCCCGATGCAATCAACAATCCGTTTCTTAAGAACGCAACTTTACTGAATCAAAACAAAAATCAAACCATCCAAAACGATCAAACAATCTGAATTATTACAACAACAGAAACAAAATTCAAATTCAACACACATGCCAACACAAACCGATAAATTTTCCAGGAAAATAAAAAAATTCCGGGAAAACCAAAAGATGGTATATTTTTAATTCTAACCTGACTTGATGATCGCCTTGCGACTCCCACGCCTCCATACAAATAGGACAAAACAAACCCTCCGTATCGCTCAAAGCCAAAACATTTTTTCTTCTGCCTTCGTCGCCGTCGCCACCGTAATTAGATGACAGCGAAGGCGAGATTTCTCGGCGATGCTTGGGAATCGGAGTCCGAGCGTCGGTTTGCAGTTCGTGTACTTCCGGCTCGTCTTCGCCGTCAATGAGCATTGCCATCACACTATCAGATGGCTCGGAAGTAGACATCGTCAGTTGGTTTCGAAGCTCTGCGGTTTCCGGTCGTCGGACGAGCACAGAAAAAGGAAGAAGAAAGCAAGTGTTTTGTTTTACTTGATGAACTGTCTGCCGCCAAAATCGTACTTGGGCCACCCCAACCCAAAGCATAAAGTTCTTGCCCAGTTTTGTTGTGAAGTTTAAGACCCAAATTCCAGGCCCAAATTTTGTGGGCCAGAAATGAAACAAGTGTTAAAGTTGTTAAGATCAGAGGTAGATTCTCTATTCTCACACTTCCCATACACTTCCATCCTCTCTTATTTGTATGGTCGCGTTTAAGCCACATCAACATTTTATATTACTATTGCTTTTTGTCTTATTATCTCTATAAAAAATCAATATAAAGTGTTGACGTGGCTTAACCATAACCGCACAAATAGACGAAGGATGGAAGTGTATGGGAAGTAGGAGAGCAGAGAATTTTCCTCCGTTAAGATCTCCTAGCTGATAGGGTTAGGTTTTCCTTGTTTTTAGGTCTGTAGTGGTTTGAAGTCATGCATAATAATCCATAGTCTTAAGGGACAAGTTATTTTTTGTTTTGGACTTAGTCATGCACCATGATTCTAGGGCTGTAAAGTCATGGTTGTTATTTCCCTTCCCGTTTGATGTAAGGCTATTTAATAGCCATGATTTCTTTTAATTCAATAAGAAATTCTCCTTGCATCTGAGAATTATCGTGCTTTTGTTTCTGTAAAATTCCTTGTCACTGTACTTGGTTTCAACATCTGGTATCAGAGCCCCATCACGGGGCCTGACCAACAGTGTGTACCATAACAATCAGCGAGAAGGAACAACATGACAAGCGAGAGCAGTTTTGTGCAGCCTACTATCCCATGACTCAATGGACACTACGATCATTGGAGCATGCTTATGGAGAATTTTCTGCGTTCAAAGGAGTACTGAAGTTTGGTGGAAACTAGGAACTCTGCAGCAGAAGGGACGGATCTCACAGAGGGATAGAAGAAGGTGATTGAGGATCAAAAGTTGAAGGACCTAAAGGCTAAGAACTATTTGTTCCAAGCCATTGATCGATCCACTTTGGAGACAATATTGAAAAAGGACACAACGAAGGATATCTGGGATTCCTTGAAGCAAAAGTACCAATAGACAACACGAGTTAAGTGTGCTCAACTCCAAACATTTAAAGAGTTTGGAGTGTTGCACATGAGAGCTAGGGAATCAGTGAATGACTATTTTGGACGAACTCTCATCACAGCTAATAAGATAAGAATTCATGGCGAAATGATGGAGGATGTGGTAATCATCAAGAAGATCTTGAGATCCATGACTCCAAAGTATGACTATGTCATCGAGAAGATCTTGAGATCCATGACTCCAAAGTATGACTATGTTCGATCGAAGAGTCAAATAATTTGGATACTTTATCCATAGATGAGCTTCAAAGCAATCTTTTGGTGCATGAACAACAGATCAGCCGTCACACTATGAATGAACAAACTCTTCAGGTCACACACGAACCTCAGCTAGGAGGAAGAGGTGGTTATAGAGGCTCGTACCGAGGAAGAGGGAGATAAATGGGTAGATTTGTGTTTGATAAGTCTACCCTAGAGTGTTATCATTGTCACGAGTTAGGTCATTTTCAATAGGAATGTCCCAAAAGAGCAAGAGATACTAAGGTTAACTTTGTCGAGACCAGTGAAGAGATGCTTTTAATGGCGCATGTAGATGGCACCAAGGCTGGAAGAGATCACTTGTGGTTTCTTGACTCCGGGTGTAGTAATCACATGTGTGGGAAAATAGAGTTATTCTCACAATTTGACAACAACTTCAGAGAAAAAGTGAAGCTGGGCAATTATACGAGTCTTACTGTGCTAGGAAAGAGCAACATTTGAATAGAGATGAATGGGATCGTGCAGGTGATTACAGAAGTTTTCTTTGTGCCAGAGTTAAATAACAATTTACTAAGCATTGGTCAATTACAAGAGAAGGGTCTCGCGATCCTCATGCAACACAGAAAGTGCAAGATATTCCATCCTGAGAGAGGCTTAATCATGGAAACCGAGATGGCATGCAACAGAATGTTCGTTGCCCACCAAAAGAGGATAATTGTTTCTCTTTCATGACCACATATCAAACTCAGCTCTTGCATTGCCGTTATGGTCATCTCAGCTGGAATGGTCTCAAGGTGATCCAACAAAAGAACATGGTAGACGGATTTCCTCAGTTGAAGGCCCCTTTGAAGGTTTGCGAAGACTGCTTGATAGGAAAACAACATCGCAATCCTTTTCCAAAGGAAAACATGTGGATGGCATCTGGAGTTCTTTAGCTTGTGCATGCAGATATATATGGCCCAATAAATCCAATTTCGAATAGCAAAAAAAGGTATCTCATTACCTTTATTGATGACTTTAGCAAAAAAACTTGGGTTTTTTTTGGTTGAAAAATCAGAAGCGTTTATTATCTTTAAAACCTACAAAGCTAGGGTTGAGAAAGAAACTGGTGCATTTATAAAGAGTCTTCGAACTGATTGTGGATGAGAGTTTACATCACAAGAATTCACTCACTTATGTGATGAGAATGGCATTCAAAGACAATTAACAGCTACATACACACTTCAACAGAACGGGGTCGCAGAGAGAAAGAATCGCACTATCATGAATATGGTGCGCAACATGTTGTCAGAGAAGCAAATCCCAAATAAATTTTGGCCTGAAGCAGTGAACTAGACAATGCATGTTTTGAACAGAAGCCCAACACTTGTCGTGAGGAGCAAGACACCAGAAAAAGCCTGTAGTGGGTTCAAGCTTTCAGTAAGTCAATTTAGGGTTTTTGGATGCATTTCCCATGTTCATGTACCTGATAGCAAGAGAGTAAAGCTCAATGCCAAAAGTCTGAAATGCATACTACTAGGGGTAAGTCAAGAATCCAAAGCTTACAGATTATTTGATCCTATTTCTCAAAAAATAATTGTGAGTCGAGATGTGGTGTTTGAAGAAGACCAAAGGTGGAACTGGGATGATAGTTACAAGGAAACTATTTTGGCTGATTTGGAGTGGGAGGAAGATGAAGGTATAGATACAAATGAAAGCTTTGGGGAAGAAACTGATGAACAAGAAAACATGGGGTCTGTTCAAAGTGATTCATTCAAAGAAGGAGAGCCTTCAAATGATGGGAGTTGACAGACGCATATTTATGCGACTTAGCTTGCTTGTTTTCTTGCATTTTGGTAATTATTTAGTATTTATTATAGTGTTTAAAGTTAAATTCGTGTGTTTGTAGGTTTTATGGGCTAAGGGTGCATTATGAGCCAATTTGGAGTAGTTTGGAGTGTTTTTGGGCCCAAGATGGATTGCTTATGATCCAAGCTAGATGGATGGACGAATTTGGAGATTAATTGGGTTGAAATCTACTATGAAGATGGATAAGTGAAGCCCAAGTTCTTCACACATGACAAAAGAGCAAGAAACAAGGAACTTTCCTTTCCTTCCCACTTCACCTACAACATCCACCACCTTCACCTACAACATCCACCTTCACCTACAACATCCACCACCTTCACCTACAACATCCACCTTCACCTACAACATCCACCTACTTCACCTACAACATCCACCACCTTCACCTACAACATCCACCTTCACCTACAACATCCACCACCTTCACCTACTACCTTCACCTACAACCCTTTCCACATTCCCTATAAATACCACCCTATGCCACAACATTCATCATCATTCTCTTGGCCTTCATCATTCATACACACATCCACCCTTCACCATAACTCACCTATACCCATCCATTCCTCCATATAACCAACCCTTCAAACATCACTCCAACCTTGTGTTGCCGCAAAGAAGAAAAGGAAAGTTCTTGGACGTGCTTGCTATCCAACATGGATCGTTGGAATGTTTAGGTGTTTTCTTTCTTTTGTTTTTAATGTATAATTCTATTTATCTTTGTTTTATGCTTATGAGGAACTAAACCCCCCCTTAGCTAGGGGGGATTCGAAACCATGTCCTTGCTTGCTATATGATTTGATTACTTTTAATTATGTTTCATAAGTTGTGATTTCAATTCACTTATCTTCTTGATTAATAACTTATTTGTGTTTGTCGATTAAGAATGCATACTTAATTTACATGCATGAATTTGATGCTAGAATATAAGTGAATTTCACCTAATCGTTATGAACTTATATTCATGAGTAGTGAAGGTTGCTAGTCACAATCGCGTTAGGTAAATTCTTGGCATGAGTTTCATGCAATTCATAGTAACAAGTGCCTCGTCAATGCTTATGGTTTTCATAGAACTTAATGATTCTCGCTTGTATCTCTATTATGCAATTCATGTAGGGAACTTGTGGGGAATGTTTTGGATTGTCGTATGCAATCATCCAATCCATTAACTTAAGGAAAATCTGAGAATTAATCTATGCAATTCATGGTTAATTTGGGGCGTTGAGAATTCATAAGTTATTTGAAATACAATTAGAAATCATTTTGTATGCAAGCAAGACATGTGTGGAGAAGAACCCCTTAGCTAGCCTTCCATCCATTCATTCAAACCAATTCATTTTAAAATCCGTTTTGTTTTACAAGTTTAATTGTTCAACTTCACCAAACTCAAACCCCCCTTTTTACTTTCTCGTTTTAAAGTCTTTTGTTTACATTTTTAACTTTGTTTTATGTTTTTGAGTCAATTTAGAGGTTTTAGCAAGCCCTCCTAATCCCCGGTCCAGAACGATACCCTACTTATACATATACTACAATTGTCAAAAGAGGGTTTAATTTGTGTGCGTATAATTCTCACATCAAATTTTGGCGCCGTTGCCGGGGATTAGCAACTTTGCTAATCCCTTGGTTCTTTTCTTTTCGTTTAGTTTGTTTTTGTTTTTGTTTCTGACTTAGTTTATTTTCTTTGTTTGGTGTTACTTTTGATATTTGATTTAGTTCTCTTTCTTTGATTTCAGGTACTAGAGAAACAAGACATGGATTTTAACCAATATCCACGAAGAGATTGGAGTGATCATTCAACTTCTATGTGGTGGGAACCTCAACAATTCCAACAAGGTGGATATTGGCAACAAGAAGAGGAGTTCTATCACTGGCCATATGAACTATCACAGCCACCACAACAATTTGCCCAATTCAATTCAGGTACGTCTTCGAATAATGATATACTTAATAAATTACTCACCTCGTTGAACCAGGCCGAAGAATATCGAAACAAAGAGACACAAAATCAAGCCAAGAAGACGAGCGAATTGGAGAAGCATGTTGGGCAGATTTTGGAGTTCATGGCACAAATTAAAGAACAAATGGTTGAAGATGAGCCCATGGATGAATTGCTAATGCTCGAAGAGAAGGAGGATGCACAAGGCACGGCAAGGGAAGAACAACCCTTGCCACAACCTCCCAATGTTCCTACACCACCCCATTCAAGTAAGGTTGTTCCAAATTTAATTATTTCTAACTTTGTTTCCCCAAATGCACCTTTCCCTGGCAAGTTCATGCAATCCATGAAAGATGAGGGGAAGAAAGACATCTTGGACACCTTTCCAACAATTCACGAGGAAAAAGTGATTGAGGAGCATCTTGAATTCATCAAGGAGGAAATTGGAGTGGATCACACGGCCACAACCTTCAAAATGCCCAATCTGGCTGAAAACATTCCTTGTGCATTTGTTGAATGTGCTGCTACTTTAGAGCCAATATTGCAGCCCATAGGTAACCCACCAACTCTAATTCCAATTCCCACTTCAATTAATCGTGTGTTACCTTCTTCATTGCAGGCACCTACTCAAATCCAATTTGGTGAAAGAGTTTACATGGATCTCAGGACAGATCTCTATTCCCTTCCATACAAAGATCCAATGCTTGCATGTTTTGAGAAGCATTCCGTGGAGAATATACTTAAGTTCTTATTGGAGCACGTAGGAAAGCCACCAACCCAAATTCCAAAGTCGTTTTTGACTAATATGTTGTTGATGTCAATGATTAGGGCACCCACTCTTGAAATTCAACCATTGCCGGAACATTTCAAGTATCATCGTCCATTCAATAATCAACTCCATGCCGTGGATTCCATTAAAGTATGAAAGGAAGCATCGTCCGGCTGTACGACGTTAAAGCAAGCGCTACTTGGGAGGCAACCCATGCATGCAACAAAGGAGAGCACTCCAAATTCCAGATTTGCGTTCCTAAAACCCTTCTCTTTGTTGTTGTTCTCATTTATGTCATGATTGCTTAGTTGCTGTTTTGTTTGTTTGTTGATTATTTGTGTTAGTCTTGCGTAAAACATTGAGGACAATGTTTGATTTAAGTGTGGGGGGGGGGGGGTAACCAAAGTGTTTTGATGCAAATTCATAAGGTTTTCTCACTCATAGTTTCTAATGTTGTTTTTCACTGTTTTTAAGCCTTTTAAACTGTTTTGGTGTGTTTTGAGTCAAAAATCCGAAAATCCCATAAAAATTTGAAAAATTGTTTTAAAAACCCAAAAAGAGTTGTTTTTGTGTGTTTTTGTGTCTTAGGGTACCTTCCAACACAATGATGAGGATTCGGTTTGTAATTGCATGACGGTTAAAGAAAGTTATAAACATGGATAAAAGTTTGATTTACTCTGTGGTTTATGCTTGGTTGTGGTTATAACTTATGAATTCACATGTAATCATAAAGGAAAAATTAGTTTTTGTAACATGCTTGAAGAAAGTAACTCAAACTAACGCTACAACCTTGTGAGACTTGAGCCTAAACGTTTATTTGGAGAGTTAATAATCTGTGAACTTGTTGCTTTTCTAAGTCGTTGCATGATCTCATTATTCTTTGCTTGATTGCTACTTAGAAGGCGTTTCATCGTTTAGTTCCAAATGCTAGAACTCATGCCCAATTCATTCAAAGCATGCTATTGATTTGCATATCACATATTCAAGAAGAAGTTGTGTAGTGACCACTACTTTAGCCAAAAAGCCGTGTGCCCTATGTCATTAGGGCTATCCATACCCTCGTTCTTAAAGTATACGTAAGCATGATTCAAATTGAATTCCTTTGTGGCAGAAATCAAGTGTGGGGGAAGTTTTTATTTTGTGAATTGTGTGCCATAGGCACGAAAAAAAAGAAAAAAAAAAAAGAAAAAAGAAAAAAAGAAAAGAAAAAAGTATTGTTTGTTGAAGTAAGGGTCCAAAACTATGAATTCGGCCCTAAAAGAGTTGTCTAAGTCTTCCCCTTGTGTTTTTAAGTTAAATTCCGCAATCTAAGTGAATTCTAAGTCTTAATTTCATTACTTTGCTTACTAATGCTTGAAGAACGTTTGTTTTCCCTTTCCTTTCTTTGTTAACCAATACCCCAAGCCCCGTTGCAACCCTTAACTTCTTCTTGAGTGATATGTGTTTTAATTTGTGGAGTTTGAATTTGGTATGAGCATATGGTGTCATTGGTTCTCGCATCTAAGTAGTAGTATTCCATTCATGAGATCATATCTAAACATGCTTATTAACTCCGGAAATTGCGTTCTTTGTGATACATATATGTGAGCATTCGTTTTTATATCTACATCATCTCTCACATATAACTAGTGTAGGGTGTGTAGTTAGAAAATGTGAGTGAAAATAGAGTGCATATCTTGTAAGGATTGAGGGAATTCTCTAAGGCATGTTACTGCATTCAAAACATTGTTTTAATTGGTTAATTGTGAATGAGTAAGTAGTGACTATGATTAAGTATGTGCTTAAATGTTAAATTGACTCAAATCTATGGGAATGATAATTTTTAACATGTCAAGTGCATTGGAAATCCCTAAGGCAAACGTTGGAAGGTTTAGGTTATGTTTGTTTGTTTTGTTTTGTTTTATTTCTTTGTTTTGCTCGAGGACTAGCAAAAGCTAAGTGTGGGGGAATTTGACAGACGCATATTTATGCGACTTAGCTTGCTTGTTTTCTTGCATTTTGGTAATTATTTAGTATTTATTATAGTGTTTAAAGTTAAATTCGTGTGTTTGTAGGTTTTATGGGCTAAGGGTGCATTATGAGCCAATTTGGAGTAGTTTGGAGTGTTTTTGGGCCCAAGATGGATTGCTTATGATCCAAGCTAGATGGATGGACGAATTTGGAGATTAATTGGGTTGAAATCTACTATGAAGATGGATAAGTGAAGCCCAAGTTCTTCACACATGACAAAAGAGCAAGAAACAAGGAACTTTCCTTTCCTTCCCACTTCACCTACAACATCCACCACCTTCACCTACAACATCCACCTTCACCTACAACATCCACCACCTTCACCTACTACCTTCACCTACAACCCTTTCCACATTCCCTATAAATACCACCCTATGCCACAACATTCATCATCATTCTCTTGGCCTTCATCATTCATACACACATCCACCCTTCACCATAACTCACCTATACCCATCCATTCCTCCATATAACCAACCCTTCAAACATCACTCCAACCTTGTGTTGCCGCAAAGAAGAAAAGGAAAGTTCTTGGACGTGCTTGCTATCCAACATGGATCGTTGGAATGTTTAGGTGTTTTCTTTCTTTTGTTTTTAATGTATAATTCTATTTATCTTTGTTTTATGCTTATGAGGAACTAAACCCCCCCTTAGCTAGGGGGGATTCGAAACCATGTCCTTGCTTGCTATATGATTTGATTACTTTTAATTATGTTTCATAAGTTGTGATTTCAATTCACTTATCTTCTTGATTAATAACTTATTTGTGTTTGTCGATTAAGAATGCATACTTAATTTACATGCATGAATTTGATGCTAGAATATAAGTGAATTTCACCTAATCGTTATGAACTTATATTCATGAGTAGTGAAGGTTGCTAGTCACAATCGCGTTAGGTAAATTCTTGGCATGAGTTTCATGCAATTCATAGTAACAAGTGCCTCGTCAATGCTTATGGTTTTCATAGAACTTAATGATTCTCGCTTGTATCTCTATTATGCAATTCATGTAGGGAACTTGTGGGGAATGTTTTGGATTGTCGTATGCAATCATCCAATCCATTAACTTAAGGAAAATCTGAGAATTAATCTATGCAATTCATGGTTAATTTGGGGCGTTGAGAATTCATAAGTTATTTGAAATACAATTAGAAATCATTTTGTATGCAAGCAAGACATGTGTGGAGAAGAACCCCTTAGCTAGCCTTCCATCCATTCATTCAAACCAATTCATTTTAAAATCCGTTTTGTTTTACAAGTTTAATTGTTCAACTTCACCAAACTCAAACCCCCCTTTTTACTTTCTCGTTTTAAAGTCTTTTGTTTACATTTTTAACTTTGTTTTATGTTTTTGAGTCAATTTAGAGGTTTTAGCAAGCCCTCCTAATCCCCGGTCCAGAACGATACCCTACTTATACATATACTACAATTGTCAAAAGAGGGTTTAATTTGTGTGCGTATAATTCTCACATCAGGAGTCCTCTTCATGAAGGATGAGTTCGAAGACCATTAGGGTGAATGCGAGATTATGTAAGTGAACATGGCTTCTCCGATGAAGAACATGTCGACGTGGCTCATTTGGCCCTATTTTCTGACAGTGATCATTTGACATACGAGGAGGCAGTGAAGAGTGACAAATGAAGACATGCCATAGACGCTGAAATCAAAGCCATTGTGAAGAATGACACATGGGAACTCACCGAGATGCTATCTGGAGTGAAGATAATTAGAGTAAAATAGGTTTTTAAAACGAAACTCAATGAAAATTGGGAAGTGGACAAATGTAAGGCTCGACTTGTCGCGAAAGGGTATAGTCAACAGTATGGAGTAGATTATGCTGAGGTGTTTGCACCAGTGGCTTGTTTGGATACCATTCGAGTAGTCATCTCACTTGCTGCCCAAAAGAGCTGGAAGATCTACCAATTAGACGTTAAATCTGCGTTTCTGCATGGAAAGATAGATGAGGAAGTGTTTGTGGATCAACCACCAGGTTATGAACAAAAGGGATAGGAATCTAAGGTGTATCGACTGAAAAAGGCGCTGTATGGACTCAAACAAGCTCATCGAGCTTGGTACAGTTGAATAAAGACTTATTTTGTTTAAGAAGGTTTTGAGAAGTGCCCTTATGAGCACACTTTGTTCATAAAAACAACAGATGAAGGTAAATTATTGATTGTGTGTCTTTATGTTAAGGATCTTATATTCACTGGTAATGACGAGATTATGTTTGAACACTTCAAGAAATCCATGATGGATGAATTTGACATGACTTACCTTGGAAAGATGAGGTATTTCCTTGGGATTGAGTCTTACAAAGGATGGATGGTATATTCATTAGTCAACGAAAGTATGCTTAAGAGGTTTTGGGGAGATTCAATATGAATCAGTGCAATCCAGTGCACGATTTGATTGTTCCTGGTTTTAAACTTACTAAAGATGAAAATGGAGTAAGAATTGATGGGACATTCTACAAACAGATTATGGGAAGCCTTACGTATTTGACTGCCACTAATCCTGATTTAATATTTGCAGTGAGTTTAATTAGTAGGTACATGGAATGACCCACTGAGACTCATTTACAAGCAGCAAAAAGGGTGCTAAGGTATGTGAAGTGTACATTCAATTTTGGATTGTTTTACAAGAAGAGAGGAGCTGAGTAACTTGTTGGCTACACAAATAGCGATTACGCTGGTGATCAGAACAATAGAAAGAGCACCTCAGGTTATGTCTTTATTCTGAGTTCAAGTGCAGTATCTTGGTCTTCAAAGAAACAGCCAGTAGTCACTCTTTCAACTACTGAGGTTGAGTTTATCGCTGCTACATCTAGTGCTTGCCAAGCTGTGAAAGATCTTGGAGCAGCTTAATCATGGTCAATGCAAACCAACGGTGGTTCACTGCAATAATATTTCAACCATTAAACTGTCAAAGAATCCAGTCACGCATGGTCGTAGCAAACATATTGATGTACGTTTTCATTTTCTTCGAAATCTCATCAAAGATGAAGTTGTCGAATTGGTGCAATGTTCAACTCAAGAGCAAATTGCAGATATTTTGACAAAACCACTAAGACTCGAGGTGTTCGTAAAGATGCGTGATCTTATGGGTGTCTACAAATGTCCGGGAATAAACTGAATGTTGATAACATTCAGCTTAAGGGAGGATGTTAAAGTTGTTAAGATTTCTTAGCTGATAGGGTTAGGTTTTCCTTGTTTTTAGGTTTGTAGTGGTTTGAAGTCATGCATAATAATCCTTAGTCTTAAGGGACAAGTTATTTTCTGTTTTGGACTTAGTCATGCACCACGATTATAGGGCTGTAAAGTCGTGGTTGTTATTTCCCTTCCCGTTTGATGTAAGGCTATTTAAAAGCCATGATTGCTTTTAATTCAATAAGTAATTCTCCCTGCATCTGAGAGTTATCGTGCTTTTGTTTCTGCAAAATTCCTTGTCACTGTGCTTGGTTTCAACAACAAGCCAGTTGCGTTTCTCCAAAAGTTATCTTTGGGCATCCACCAATTTTATGGTACAAAGCCGAAAGGTTGGGCGATAAAAACTTACGACACGATACTAGTTGTATACAATTTTCTGTCAATGTGATGCACGAAGAGTAATTCCACCTCACACCCAGAAATCGAAAAACCAACCTCTAGCCCAGCCCAAAAAGTTGGGCAATTGGTGGGCCTAAAGCAGCCTGACTGCCTGATTGCCTAGTCAGGCAATCTTTGCTTGGTCTTTTGCCTGAGTGCAATGTGACGTCAGACACATGTCAGCTACATTTTAACATTTTTTTGCGTCAGGTGTATGCATTACACCCGCTTGTGGGTGGTGAACCGATGGATTTCCAATAGTTAAATTTTTTTGAATTTGAACCCAACACCAAAGTGGCATCACTCTGCATAAATAAAAACAGATTAGCTCCATTATAGATCTTAGTTTTATTTATGACCCAAACACACGGCTATTGCATTTGAAAAATGTTTTAACCTCACCAAATGTCTGAGTTGATTTTAGGGATGTTTTCTTACATAATTTTTGGGTTTTAAAAAAACATATTCGTGTCTTAATGTGTTGTTGTATATGTGTGGTGTTGTATTCGATGTTTAATATTGTTTCAACATTAGATTATAGGGTTAACTGAGTTTTAAAATAATCCGTGTACTTTCAAGTGTTGTGATTTTTATAAGGGACACTTAGTTTCCGGTCCCTCTTGATCATATATTATAGACTCACATCTTATTAGTTTAAAAACTTTGATTCAAGTCCTCCATTTATTACATTGTGATAAATTACATTCTACTAGCTCATCTTAACGATGAACATATATGCACCTTAAACTACTAACCTTTCCACTGAGACCTCCAAATTATCCAATTTCTCCTTTTTATAATGATCATGGGTTTTTAATTTTATCACATTGCATCCTAAAGTTTTGACATTCATATCAATTTACACCTTTTGTTTTTAAACGTCTACTCTTCCATTAAATTGATGAGTTTTTTTTATATCAATGTGGTGCAAATGTAGCTTACATTTTTTAATACCTATGGTGCAGAATGAGAAAATTGAAAATTTATGGCCATTTTTTTAAATCACTCCAAACTTGAATAGTGTGACATGTAGTTAACCCAAATATTATTTAACTTCTTAATTACACTATAATCATCAAAGTTTTAACTTCTTAATTACACTATAATTATCAAAGTTTACACTATAATTATCCAAATTATAAAAATTAGTTAAATGTAACATCCCGCCCCGAGTTTTATAATATTGGCGATGTGAAAGGACGATTTTACCCTCAATTACGTGTGAATGGGGGTCTTATGGTCCCATTTTGGACCTTGGGTGTCTTAAGTAGTAAGCCCAATAATTTGGGCTGATGATTAGTGGATAATTATATACACACACACGTGCACTGCCCTGATTTCTGTCTTCCTCTCTCTCTCGAACTCTCTCGCCCTCCCCTCACCCTTCCTTGGTACGGACACACACATACCACTTCATCAAGGCGTAGATCGAACCTCAGGTAAGTGTATTTACGATCTATAGGCTCTGATGAACTTATATATGATGGTTTTAGGACTGGAAACCATCGAAACCATACTAAACCCGTGAGCACCGATCGATGTACTGTTCATCATCTCTTTTATGGTTGTGTTTTAGGTGAAACCAAGATCATAGCGACACTTTAGGAGTTCCCACGAGTCTCGGAGTACCTCGTTTGCACGTGTTGGACGTCGGGATCGTTGGTTTCGAACTCGGCCAGTTTTGGAGAGATTTCCCAACGAAATTCTAGCTGTTTTCAAGGTATTTGAAGCTATAGAAATGTTCTACTCTAAATTTAGAGCATGTAGGAAGAAAAATGGACGAAAAATGATGAAAAACGAGTGAGATATGGAGGTTGGAAAACCTCGTCGGAATCCGGCCGCCGAAAAAACCAGTCCGGCTAGCCAAGGTTGAAGACTCGCGTGGGGGGCGCGTGACCCCGTGGGCTCCCCAGCACATGGGGGCGCGTGCCATAGCCTAAAATTAATCTAAAAATACCACGACGTCCGTGACGTCGTGTAGGTCACGTTGGTATATTCATATACCAAAATTGACCTTCGTATGAAAAGTTATTTACGTAGTTCGTTTATGTGCTTTAAATAATAATTTTACAGTTGTTTCACATATAGGTGAGACGTACCCAGAGGACGAGCGCATCCACGCTAGGCTCGGGGGATACGACCCGTCGACATTCCAGTGAGTGGGCTTTTGTTTTCAGTATATA
The DNA here is from genome assembly GCA_963580275.1 of Crataegus laevigata. Classification (NCBI taxonomy): domain Eukaryota; kingdom Viridiplantae; phylum Streptophyta; class Magnoliopsida; order Rosales; family Rosaceae; genus Crataegus; species Crataegus laevigata. The sequence goes on from OY756951.1 coordinate 10,857,015, forward strand.
TATATATATAAAACTGTTTTCCCAGAAACTTAGTTTAAATGATTTACGAATCAGATTGATTTTATAATTGAATTGCCATGTCGTATGCCAATGATATTTTATAATTATGATTGATATTGCATTCTTTATGCTCCGGCACTGTGGACGACCAGGTAAGTCAGGTGAGTATATATATTTGGTAATGATGGTTGTGATGTTGTTGGTGAGATTGAGATATAGATCATTTACCTGCACCTCGGGTGTTTGTGCTCCGCCAGAGTAGGGCCTAGCCTTCACGTGATCGTTCACCTCCCGCACCGTACGCTCACCTTGGATCCAAGGTAGGTGCCAGCCTGTCGTACAGACCACTATAGATGGTTCCGACTCGTAGGTGACCCGCGATTCGTCGCACAGCCTTCACGTGATCGTAGCACTGAACGTATTTTATACACCTAGCTTGTCGTACAGACCACTAAAGGTGGTTCCGACTCGTGTGCAGGATAGTGGTTGAGGAGCCATAGATTTATATTGCCGGCATATATATTGAGTATTGATTTTATCTCACCTGATCGATTCATATGTTTCTTGACTGGATATTTTGACATGGCATATTCGAGTTTTATTGTTTTACAGCCCGTTTTGGTATACGATTACATACGTATTATTTTCTGGGAAACTATACGGGTTTTACAGTGATGGGTTAGTACTTTTGATATAAAAATGGTTTTGAAAAGCTTTGTTTTTGCCCACTCACGTTTTCTGTTTTGCGCTTATCCAGGTTAGCTGTTAAGGTTCGTATCGACGAGAATTATTGGCGAATCTCTAGTCTGGTGGCTACTGTTGAGGGTATAATTCTTGCCTGTTCTTCTGTATTTACTTATGCTCTGAAGTCACGCGTGAGATGGATTCGCTCTCGCTCACGAGCACACTCTGGTGTTTAGGCACTTTTAGGTTTAAATTTATTCACATTTTTCCACATCACTACACTTGATGGCTTCGTCACCTTCCAGGTGTCGCCCAACACAGCTCGGCTTCAGCGTCCTAATAGACTTTCTGGGTCGAGGTATGTCATTAAATATTAATTAAATGTAGGATAAAAAACATTTAATATTTTTGGTAAATTACAAAAAACTACCTCAACTATTGGGTCGCTAACAGTTTCATACCTCATCTTTAAAAAGTTTCAATGTCATACCTTTGCTTACGAATTTGTTGCAATGTCATACCTCCCGTCAGTTGACTGTTAGTTCCTCAGTTAAATGCTGACGTGGCACACTTTTTATTAAAAAGTTATTAAAAACTTTTAAAAATATTTAAAATATTAATTAAATATTAACTAAAAAAAAGGGTAGCGCCTGCAACCCAAAGAAAAAGAAGAAGAAGATGAAGAAGGAGAAGGAAGAGGAGGATGAGGAGGAGAAGAAGAAGATGAAGAAGGAGAAGGATGAGGAGGATGAGGAAGAGGAGGAAGAAGAAGAAGAAGAAGAAAGAGGAAGAAGAAGAAGAAAAAAAAAGAAAAAAAAAGAAGGGGGACCGAACCCCCTGTAACCAAGAAGAAGAAGAAGAAGAAGAAGAAAAAGAAGAACTCTTTGCAACCCAGAAGAAGAAGAAGAAGAAGAAGAAGAAGAAGAAGAATGAGGAGGAGAAGGAGGAAGAAGAAGAAGAAGAAGAAGAAGAAGAAGAAAAAGAAAAAAAAGAAGAAGCAGGAGGAGAAAGAGGAAGAAGAAGAAGAAAAAAAAAAGGCAGGGGGTAGCGCTTGCAACCCACAAGAGGAAAAAAAAACTTTAAAAAATAATAATATTTAGTTAATATTTTAAATATTTTTAAAGTTTTTAATAATTTTTAATAAAAAGTGTGCCACGTCACACGCCACGTCAGCATTTAACTGAGGAACTGACAGTCAATTGACCGGAGGTATGACATTGCAACAAATTCGTAAGCAAATGTATGACATTGAAACTTTTTAAAGATGAGGTATGAAACTGTTAGCGACCCAATAGTTGAGGTAGTTTTTTGTAATTTACCGTAATTTTTTTTATGAAAAAATTGTGGGACCCACCCCTACAACCCACCACCTTTATTTCTCCCCCCATTATTTTGTCTCCCCTTCCACCTCCCTCATTCCTTCACAACCTGGGAACCTAGACCACACCCGCGCCACCCCCTCTACCCTCACATCACTCCCCCAGCCTTCCCGACCATGCATATACTCCCCCACTCTTCTACTCTCTCCCCTAAAAAGAAAAATTTTGAAAGAAAAAAAAAACCAATATTTTTTTCTTCAGCTGATCGATTCTATCTTGAATCACCCCTTCAATCTTTAGACTTCGCCATCAATGGCTTAATTGGCCGATTTCATTGCCACATTGCCCCGTGACACCTCAACGTCACCCCTCCACCCATTATGTACAATTCTCATTCGACTGCCCGTCCCCAATTTCTGTCTCGATGCGCCTTTATAGAGATCAGAGGTGCATTCGACAAAAAAGTCAACAATTCCCACTGACACACCCCAACTCGGGATGTTCACTAGGACTTCGAATCGAGATGTGTTGGTTGACACCTAGAAGGTGACGAAGCCATAAAGTGTAGTGATGTGGAAAATGTGAATAAATTTAAACTAAAAGTGCATAAATACAAGAGTGTGCGGTGAGCGGAAATGAACCCATTTCACAAGTGGACAGAGCATAAGTACAATGCAGTAAAATAGGGTGAGAAATTATACCATCAAAGGTAACCGTCTACCAAGATTTGCCAAGAATCCTCATCGATATGAAAGTTCAGCTACTAAAACCTAGAGGGGCAAAAAATAAGGGTGAGTGAGCCTGAAAATAAAGTTTGATAAAAACCTTTTGAAAGTGTTATAACCCCTCGCTGTAAAACCTGTATAGTTTCCAAAAAATCATACTACGTATAAGTATGAAATCAAATTCATGCCAACAGTAAATCTAGAAGTATGCCACAACAGAATATCTCAACAACAATATAGATATAATTATGATCATATGCTATAGTCTATATAAGCATGTCAGTCGGAGTCACCTAATGTGACATTTACAACTGCACCTATCGCTCATCAGTCTATGTTAACACATGATAGGTTAGGTGTAATAATAACGCTCTATGCGCAGTCACATACGAGTCGAAACTACCTTATGCAGTCTGTACGACAAGCTAACACCTACTTGGATCCCAGGCGAACGTGCGGTGTGAGGAGGTGAATATACACGTGAAGGCTATGCCCTGACCTCAGATGGAGAGAACTAACACCGGAGGTGTAGCAATGATGAGTAGACTATATGTAAGCATGCCATAAAGAATCAACAATTCAATCCACAATAACCTTACCTGTCAATAAACTTACATGCGTATCCCGTAAGATTATTGAGCGTTTCACCACAGTACAACATTACTAATAACTATATTTAATCATGGCATGATATGCATAAATTAATTCAAAAGCATTTGTGGAAACTATCAATCATATATACTATAAAAAGGAAAAGACCCACTCACCTGGAGTTCGCGCTACAACTCCCTAGTATGAATATCGAGGAGTCACGAACGATCGTTGCCTAGAAAAATTATCAAATTACGTCTCAGAAATATTATTGATAGAAACGTAACTTACGTAAAACACATCCCCAAGGACATTCTAAAATGATTTGAAACCCATTGACCAAAAGTTAACCGTCGATCAAAGGTCGACGATAGGGTCCACAACCATACGTAACTGGGTTTGAAAGATCCGCATCTCAAATTTCTGATCCGTAACTTCTCAAGAGTTTCAATAAGCTTCTAGAACAACACTCTAAAGTTTTGGAACGATCCAACAGTTGGAACTCCACCAATTGCTAAAATTAAGTGGCTGCCTACGTTTTATTTTACAAACTTACAAATCTAATTCGGAAAGATCCGTATGACGGATTCCCGATCCGTAAGTTCCTATGGTCCTCAAATATTACGTACTATAACATATTAAGGTTTGGTAACGATCCAACAGTCGGATCGTTGATTCACATAATGTTCAAGTGGCGGACCTTAGCAAATTTATACCCAAACAATATAATTTCATTAATTGGATGTCAAATATGGAATCGGGGCATCCAAATTAGCCTAGGAAGGTCAGGTAGGGTCTTGGCCCACGCGCCGCCCCACGCCGTGGTCGGTTGCCTTTGCTCGTCGGAAAATCCAACTATTTCTAAAAATTAAAAAATTATAGGAATGAAGATTTAAAAGAGAAGAACAACTTTTATACATGTGGCCAAGGCCAAAAGTGGACGGAAGATGGTCAATTTTGACCACAAAGCTGGTTGGTGCCTAAAGCTTCCTAGCTTTGATTCGTTGCCTATGGTGGTACAACGGGGTCAAGGCTGGTCTGGATTTATTCCTGGGATGATGGGCTACAAAGCCCAAGTGGTGGCGTCGGCCATCACTTTGCCGATTAGCCGAAAAATTCAAAAGAGTGGCTAGAGCACCAAGTGAATTGTCAACTTTCGTGGCCTCAAACTGCCACATACAATGGTTAATAAAGATGGTTCTTCGCTTCTCTAATCGCTAAGCCTTAGACAGTTTGAGCGGTGGTGGCGTTCAAAAATTCCACCGGAGTTGGCCGGAATTGACATCGAAAAATGGGAGGTTGCGGTTACAATTTTGGGGGAGGATGAAAGCTTCTCTCTCTCATCTCCTCATTGGCTCCTTCTCTTTTCTTCTCAATTTTTGATTGAGAAGCACCTTATTTCCTTCTTTGATTGGTCAGTCTTTCCATAAGGTGGGAGTTTAATTTAATTAAAACTAAACTTTAAATAACCAATTTCAAACGTCCGTAACTATACCATTATAATCCGGACTCACAAACGGCTTTCGCCTATGCGTTTGTACAATCGAGTACTACACAAATGCTCTAAAAGAATAAGTCATACGTTCCTCTAGACGATGATCAACGAAAGTCAAAGTCCTTGCCTCTAGGGGCATTTTTGTAAATTCACATAAATAAAAACGTAAATTTAGGGACGGGTTGTCACACCCACCATGTTTTGCAAGAGCCAGGCGTTCCTGACTCAGTCTTGGGCTCGGAGCTAGTAGAGTTCCACTCGGTGGCTTAGGGAAAAAACACGTTCTTGGTTTTGGGAGAAGAGAAATGAGGAGAGAGAGGAGAGTTTTTTTTATTTGTTTAAATTTTGTTAAGATAAAAAAATGATTAGTTTATTAATATTTAACTAATTTTGTTGGCTCCCTAATCTAACATATAAGCTAACAAATCTATCATTTCACAAAAAAAAAAAAAAAAAAAAGTTAATTCAGTTAGGCAAGGAGTGGGCTTCTTGTTTGCTACGTCAACATTTAACAGAAAAGTTGACGGAGGTGTGACATTGCAAATTAATTGTAAGTTAATGTATGACATTGTAATGCTTAAAAGATGAGGTATGAGATTGTGGTGCGACCCATAGTTGAGGTAATTCTGTGTAATTTACCGTTTTAAATATACAATGTCACAAATTTAATCAATATGCGCTTGTGTACTTCTTGCCAAGGTCAGATGAAAATAAGGAGGTGATCTCAGGACCATTGAGATTTCGAAAATACACATGTAAAAGTCTTCTAAAGATTTTCTGGAGGTTCAGTATGAGTCCATTTTGTATCTATTAAATGTTTGATGTGATGCATGATCGGATGATATTTATACATATTTTTATATCAAATTCTCTCGTCTTTTCTTAGTTAGTTCGTTATATTTTGAGCTATTTACGTTATTTTTGTGTTTTATAGAATTTATCTAGCTAAGAAAATAAAAATAGAATAAGTGAAATTTTTAGTAATAAAATCGTCAAAACTGCTTTGCCCTCTCTATTTGGTTAATAAATATAAGAAAGTATTATATTTATATATTTATATATTTATATATTTATATAGTTATATATATTAATATATTAATATATTTATAATGTGTGTGGAATTTAGGTGGAGTAGGTGAAGGGAATTAAAAATAAGGAAAAGGAAGGCTGGCGTGCTGCCAGCTTGAAGAAGACGGAAAGAAACAGAATAAAGAGGAGAAGGCTGGAAGCAAATGACAGTCAGAGAGCTCCTGGGGAAGGGCTGCTTGGCAGCAGAAAACAAGAAGAAAATAAAAATAATAAAGGGGGGGAGCAAATCAGAGAGCTCCTCGAGGGAGAAATAAGAGAGCTCTGCCATTTGGCAGTGCAAGCAGTGAAGTCAAGAAAGAAGCAGGGCAGCGCTGAAGAGCGAAGAGCAGGCGGACGGAATTGGGAAAAGGAAGCTGCCTTCCTTGGCAGCTTGGCGCAAGCAGCTCACGAGCTGAGGGGAGAAGGGAGCTTCGGGAAAAGGAGAGCCCACGGGTGAGCTTGAGCTGGCGCGGAGGGAGTGCAGCCTTGAAGTCAGCAAGTCATAGCAAGGCTGCCTAAAGAGGCAGCGGCGCAAGCTCTCGAGAGCCTCAAGGGAGGTGATAGGTGGGATTCTGTTTCTTGACTGAAGCACACGGAAATCAAAGGCGCAGAAATTGGAGCTGCCAATCAGGCAGCTACACGGACAGAGGAAGATTTGCACAGAAACCCTTATTCCCAATTCGGTTTAATCTCTCCAAACTCATTTGTTTTATTTCTGTTTTTATAAATAATGTGTAATTAATTTATTTTGGCTAGAGGATAATTCAAAACCATGATTATATTTGTAATTTGAATTGGTAACTTCAGTTGTGATTTCTGAGTTGTGAATTTAATTTGCTTAACTGCTTGATTAATAACTTATTTGTGTATGTCGATTAAGAATGCATACTTAATTTACATGCATGAATTTGATGCTAGAATATAAGTGAATTTCACCTAATCGTTATGAACTTATATTCATGAGTAGTGAAGGTTGCTAGTCACAATCGCGTTAAGTAAATTCCTGGCAAACGTATCATGCTGTTCATAGTTACGAATGCCTTGTCAACACTTATGATTTTCATAGAACTTAATGATTCTCGCTTGTATCTCTATTATGCAATTCATGTAGGGAACTTGTGGGGAATGTTTTGGGTTGTCGTATGCAATCATCCAATCCATTAACTTAAGGAAAATCTGAAAGTTAACTAGTGCAATTCACGGTTAATTTGGGGCGTTGAAAATTCATAATTTATTGAAAGAACAACTGAAAATCAATTTAGGTTGCTTATGTGTCATGTGTGGAGAAAAACCCTCTAGCCAATCCGTCGTCCATCCTTTCACTTTTATTTTATGTTTTTGTCAATTTTGTAATTTATTTAAGTTTAATTTACGTTTCTTCAAAAATCAATCCCCCCATTATTAAAATATTATTATTTAGTTAGTTTTTATTATTTTTAATCTTTTAATTTAATTTCCGTCTAATTAATTTCCTAGTTTTTATTTTAAATTGTCTTCATTATTTTGAGTCATTTTTAGTGTGTTTCGAGTTTTTATTTTAGTTTTGTGTTTTAAACTTTGTTTTTACGTTTTTAAATTATTTTAGAGGTTTTAGCAAGCCCTCCTAATCCCCGGCCTAGAACGATACCCTACTTACATCTATACTACATCTTTCAAAAAGAGGGTTAAATTTGTGCGGTTTTAAATCCCGTCAAATTTTTGGCGCCGTTGCCGGGGATTAGTAACTTTGCTAATCCCTTTATTTTTGTTTGTGTTTATTTTTTTTTATATTTGTGTTTTTGTATTTTACTTTTGGTATTTGATTTATTTTTCTTTCTTTGATTTTAGGTATAATTGGAGCGAGACATGGATTTTGCTAATATTCAAGCTCAATTGGCGCAGCTTACTGCTCAATTGACTGATAATGCCGAACGGACCTCAATGCCAAGTGTCCCTACACTTGATGTGCCCTATGGGCAAGGATATCAAACTCAGCAATATCCTCAATTTTCTGCATATGAAGATGATTGGGGATATCAAGGCCACAGCCAATCAAGGGGCAACATGTATTCCAACGCTTGCAATTCGGATTGGAGAGGTTATTCAAATCAGATGTGGGATGAACCTCAACATTTTCAACAAAGTGGATATTGGCAGCAAGACGAGTTCTATTCCAGACCTATGCAGCCACCACAGTATCATCCACAACAATTCCAATCAAATTCAAGTATGCCCGTTAATTATAATGAAATTCTTGAATGACTAATTTCTTTAACGCAGGGCTCACAAAGAGAAGAACAATTGCAGCCTTCGGAAGAGTCCTATCAGTGGCCATATGAACCATCACAGCCACCACAAGAATATGCCCAATTCGATTCAGGTACATCTCTGGATAATGATACGTTTAATAAGTTACTCTCCTCTTTGAATCAGGGAGTGGAAAATCGAATCCAGGAGATGCAAGACCGGACCAACAGAGTGGACGAATTGGAGAGGCAAGTTGGGGAGATTATGGAAATCATGGCCGAGATTCAAAATCAAAGTGAACTCTCCAACTCACCTATTGAAAATTCAATGGCGGAAGTTGAAATCGATGAAGCCATCTCTTTGGAAGGTGACGTGGAGGATGAAGTTAACTTGGACGAATCGCCGCTGCAAGCAGAAGAGGAAGAGGACGACCTGGGCAGTTTAGAAGAATTCTTGTCTCAAACCCCTGAAGTCCCTATGTTGTCCAACTTCGGTAATGTTGTTCCAAGTGAAATTCATTCTAACATTTTTCCACCAAATGTCTCTTTTCCTTGCAGATTTTTTCCAAATAACGAAGAAAGTGAAATAGACATTGTGGAAACTTTTCCAGAGGTGCAAAGTGATATCTCGATTCTTGGTGCACCAAAACAAGTTCCCGAACCTTGCACACCAAGAAAAGAGATTCAAGACATCGAAGTGGCTGGAGAATGCGTTGCATATCAAGAATACATTCAAGAGGCTGTGCAGACTACAAAGGCCCAAGAAATTGAGTTTGATAACACGGGACAGGCCATAACCATCATTGTAAACCTGGCCAAGTTCAAAATCCCGGAATTGTCCAGAAATGTGGTTTTTGTCATTGAGTTTGTTTCGGAGAAAGACAGTAAGCCATCTTCTCCAATTTTAATTTTTATTTTATTTTATACTAACATTTTTCTCATTTTAATGATTCAGGCGCCCACTCTTGAATTAATGCCATTGCCGAATCATTTCAAGTATCACCTCCCATTAAAAGATAAATTCAATGCTATGGAGCCGAGGGGAGGATAATGGAAAGAATCGTCCGGCTAAAGACGTTAAAGCAAGCGCTTCTTGGGAGGCAACCCAAGCAATCAGATTTGCATTTCTTAACCTTCTTCTTTATTGCTTTTACTTTCATTTTGTTTTGCTTAGTTAATTTTGTTATTTGGTTTATTTTTATTTAGTTTGTGTTTAAATAAATTAAGGGCATGTTTATTTTAAGTGCGGATAAACGAAGTCCTTTTACATTAATTTACATATTTTACATATTTTATTTTGCTTAAAATAACCCTGAAAAAAAAAAACAAAAAAAAAAAACAAAAAAATTAATAATAATAAAAATAATATTAGTAATATATATATATATATATATATATTTAGTTAAATAAACATTAAAAGCATAAAAAAAAATTACAATAATACGAAAAACTAATAGCAATCATTGGTTTTGGTTAGGTGGCGCCTCAGAGGTTGACGGAGCTCCGGGAAGACGAAGAGCCAGAGTTGGAATCTCCGGAGCCGGAACGCTTGGTGCTGCTCCAGAGGACGAAGGCAACATAAACCGCGGGAGTAACGCCATGAACCGCTCATGATCACTCTGGATTCGACCGTCCGACTCCTGCAGCTGGTCCAGCTTCCTCTTCATGCTGGTCGAGTAGCTAGTTGCGAGCATGTGCAACTCCTTGTTCTCGTGCCTGAGTCCTCTGACTTCTTGCCGAAGACTGACCACCTCCGCCATTAACGACTCCACCTGACGAGATCTTGCAAGCAGGCGCTGACCCATGTTCGAAACTGAGCCTGCACACTGGACACTGAGAGCCAGTGAGTCCTGAACAGCCAGCTCGTCTGACCGCATAGACAGCAACCTAGTGTCTCTGGGAGTAAGAAGGTTTCTTGCAACCACCGTTGCGGTTATATCATTCCTCATCATTGTGTCCCCGACTGTAAGAGGACCATTGGGGGATATGAAGGATGGATTCCAAATGTTGTTCGGAGAAGACGAGTCATCGTCTTCCCCGACATTCAAGTTTAGGCGACGGTCGGAAGGGCAAGACATTTTTAGAGGGGGTTGAGGAAGAAAAGAGTTCGAAAAAATTAAGATTGCTGAAGCGGAAGAAGAGATCGGAAAGATTAAGAAGTGCAGAAGAGAGTGTTTACAGAGGAGAGTATTTGAGGAAGGGAGTTCAAGTGTGATGTGAAGCAGAATTAGCGCCTCTATAAAAAGAAGCAAATCAAAGAGAGGCGCTTCTCTGAGGTTGAAGACGCGTCCTCACGCAATTCGGAAAAGCTCGACGCTCCTTTCTCAAAAGAGCCGTTTCCTTTCTCAAAAGCTGGGCTTGACTCAGCAATCACGTGGGTCGGTTTGTCCGGATGTGTCGTCACTCATGACGTGCAGCGTGGAGCGTTGCGAAAACCACGAGCCGCACCCGGTTTTGAACCCCGGTTTTCAAAAGATCATCATTCCAATTTGTCGTCACTCGTCGTATGCGCAGTCAGCTTCGCGGAAATTACGGACGCGTTGTCAGAAAGCGCGTAACGGGCACTGTTCATCCATCCACCGGCTGCCGACAAATAGTGAGGGAACAGTTCCGGTTGTGAAGGAAAATTTCTATAAGTTCGACCTTAGCCTTTCACAGCAAAGGCACACCTTCACACCCTCTCAACCTCTCAACCTCTCAACCTCTCTTCATCTCCGATAATGTTTTCCCAAAGAAAGCTTTCGAGTTATTCAGTGTTCTTCATCCCTTGGATCACCCCAGAAAACAAACCTTCCAGAGCAAAAGTATTTCATATTAAAAAGGTTAAAAGCAAAAGTATCTCATATTATGCTTTCTCCTCTCCTTCATCTGAGGAACGTGGAGAAAGTGAGATCCTGATTGCTTACCTAGTCTTGCTCTCGAGTACTCATCTCAGACCCCTCCCAGCCCACTTCAAAAATAAACCTGTGTTGAGGTACTTCTTCAAAAACAAAAGTACCTCACAGACGAAGCAGGAGGAGTCTGAGGTGCACCCAAGAGCAAATGAGTCTGGGTTGATCCAAGAGTTCAAGAAGATGCCACACCTGCGTGGAGACCGGACTACTTAAAGCATGTGGAGACAACGTGCTGATTCATCCTCAACTAAGCCGAGGAGCACTTGCCAGAAGGAGGCCCATCCAGTTCAAGATGAAAGTTGTGGAAAATCAACAGTCATGACCAATGACCACCTATTAGTTCTTTTCGTTATCTTTTATTTTCATTTTCAATTTTCGTTTGCATTTTCTATATTTTCTTGCGTGCTTAACTGATTTATTTCTTTTATTTGCAGGAACGTTTGGTTATTTTCTCCCTTGAAGTTGATTGCAAAATTTACGCTTGGGGGTCATCGCTTGGTTTTCTGCAAATTAGGGAAGTTTTCAGTCCTATTGCTTTATTTTGTTTCTTTTCATTTAGTAATTTTATTTTTATTTTTATATTTATTTTTATATTTATTTTTGCATTATTAATGTTTTCTGACATTGGGGACAATGTCTAGTTTAAGTGTGGGGGTATCAAGATAAAAAAATGACCAAATTGAAATTTTTTGTACCTTCGACTTTGAACTGGTTTCATTTGTTTCCATGTTATTGCTTTTTGTTTTCTTAATTAGCTTTGTGTTTTACTTAATTTTTTTCGGAGTTTTGTGTTTTATTTAATTTTTCTCGAAAAAATTTAAAAAATCCAAAAATATTGTCTTGTTTTCCTTATTGTTTTAAATTAGATTTTTATTAGTTTCCCGACCTAATGATATAATTGGATGAAATTTGAACCATGACTATCAAGAACTTAGCTAACATGTGTTGTATGAAATTCCTTATTCTCTTGTTAGTTTGTACATGTTTGATCATCTTTGAAAAACCAAATGCACATAGCCTTGTTGATGTGAAACTAAAGCATGATTTAAAGCTTCATATGTGAATTTAGTGACCATATACATCCTATGTGAGTTTTTGAGCCTATTGAAAGTGTGTGCATTTTTCATACACTCCTATTCTTTCATGTGTGATGAACTTATGTGAGATGCATCTCTAGAACTTGCGTAACGATCTTTTGAAATATTTGTCATTGATTGCATGAACTTGAAAATGATAGAGGCATTAGGTTCACCACCATGGCCCAAATAACCCGATTTCCCAAAGAAAAAAAAAATTAAATTATCATTAGATTGCTTATTTGAGCCGTTTTGTTGAGCCGTTTATTTCTTATCACCAGATATGTCTACCCTTATACCTCAAAACATGTTTCCTTACCCTTTCCAAGCGAGCAATTTGAGACTATCTTATGAGAAATGTTTATGAAGTACTTGGAATGAGTTTGGCAAAAGAATAAGTGTGGGGGTTTTTCATGTTTGTATTTTTAAAAAAAAAAAATTAAAAAAAAAAATGAGAAAAGAGAAGAAAAGAAAAAAAAAAAAAAAAAAGAAAGGTTGTATTCGAAGAAAATAAAATAAAAAGTTTAAAGTTTCAGTTTGGGGGTGTGGTTGGAAGTGTTAGAAGAATCGTTGGAGAACTTGAGTTCTTATAAATCTCAACTAAAAAAAATTTGCTTGCAATGTAGCTTGGAACTTGTGTTTTCCTTTTCTTTCGTTTCAATAGCCCTATCCCTAAGCCTCATTACATCCAATAAAAGTCCTCTTGATTTAAGTTTTGCAATTATGATTGTGGAGAAGTGATTTTTATACAAGCTTATGGTAGATCTTTCACATTTGTTTCTTTGAGCGAAACACATTAAAACTAAACACATGTGTGATTAAGTGCATATCCCGTGAGAAGGTTGCTGGTTTGCATATGGTGTTTTTAAAAATAAAAACTTGAAATTGCATTAGCATGGCTATCTCACACACTACACTTCAAGGATGATTCAAAGATTACTGCTAATATTTGAATAAGGAAGATGAACTGGGATTAGTTTGTTTTGTGCTAGCTATGGTTCTTGATGATTTGCGTTTTCGAATGAAATTCTATGAGGGTCACATAGGGGGAAGCTAATGTTTTTCATGTTATTACTTTTTCTGTTTTCTTTGTTTTGCTCGAGGACTAGCAAAAGCTAAGTGTGGGGGTATTTGATCGGATGATATTTATACATATTTTTATATCAAATTCTCTCGTCTTTTCTTAGTTAGTTCGTTATATTTTGAGCTATTTACGTTATTTTTGTGTTTTATAGAATTTATCTAGCTAAGAAAATAAAAATAGAATAAGTGAAATTTTTAGTAATAAAATCGTCAAAACTGCTTTGCCCTCTCTATTTGGTTAATAAATATAAGAAAGTATTATATTTATATATTTATATATTTATATATTTATATAGTTATATATATTAATATATTAATATATTTATAATGTGTGTGGAATTTAGGTGGAGTAGGTGAAGGGAATTAAAAATAAGGAAAAGGAAGGCTGGCGTGCTGCCAGCTTGAAGAAGACGGAAAGAAACAGAATAAAGAGGAGAAGGCTGGAAGCAAATGACAGTCAGAGAGCTCCTGGGGAAGGGCTGCTTGGCAGCAGAAAACAAGAAGAAAATAAAAATAATAAAGGGGGGGAGCAAATCAGAGAGCTCCTCGAGGGAGAAATAAGAGAGCTCTGCCATTTGGCAGTGCAAGCAGTGAAGTCAAGAAAGAAGCAGGGCAGCGCTGAAGAGCGAAGAGCAGGCGGACGGAATTGGGAAAAGGAAGCTGCCTTCCTTGGCAGCTTGGCGCAAGCAGCTCACGAGCTGAGGGGAGAAGGGAGCTTCGGGAAAAGGAGAGCCCACGGGTGAGCTTGAGCTGGCGCGGAGGGAGTGCAGCCTTGAAGTCAGCAAGTCATAGCAAGGCTGCCTAAAGAGGCAGCGGCGCAAGCTCTCGAGAGCCTCAAGGGAGGTGATAGGTGGGATTCTGTTTCTTGACTGAAGCACACGGAAATCAAAGGCGCAGAAATTGGAGCTGCCAATCAGGCAGCTACACGGACAGAGGAAGATTTGCACAGAAACCCTTATTCCCAATTCGGTTTAATCTCTCCAAACTCATTTGTTTTATTTCTGTTTTTATAAATAATGTGTAATTAATTTATTTTGGCTAGAGGATAATTCAAAACCATGATTATATTTGTAATTTGAATTGGTAACTTCAGTTGTGATTTCTGAGTTGTGAATTTAATTTGCTTAACTGCTTGATTAATAACTTATTTGTGTATGTCGATTAAGAATGCATACTTAATTTACATGCATGAATTTGATGCTAGAATATAAGTGAATTTCACCTAATCGTTATGAACTTATATTCATGAGTAGTGAAGGTTGCTAGTCACAATCGCGTTAAGTAAATTCCTGGCAAACGTATCATGCTGTTCATAGTTACGAATGCCTTGTCAACACTTATGATTTTCATAGAACTTAATGATTCTCGCTTGTATCTCTATTATGCAATTCATGTAGGGAACTTGTGGGGAATGTTTTGGGTTGTCGTATGCAATCATCCAATCCATTAACTTAAGGAAAATCTGAAAGTTAACTAGTGCAATTCACGGTTAATTTGGGGCGTTGAAAATTCATAATTTATTGAAAGAACAACTGAAAATCAATTTAGGTTGCTTATGTGTCATGTGTGGAGAAAAACCCTCTAGCCAATCCGTCGTCCATCCTTTCACTTTTATTTTATGTTTTTGTCAATTTTGTAATTTATTTAAGTTTAATTTACGTTTCTTCAAAAATCAATCCCCCCATTATTAAAATATTATTATTTAGTTAGTTTTTATTATTTTTAATCTTTTAATTTAATTTCCGTCTAATTAATTTCCTAGTTTTTATTTTAAATTGTCTTCATTATTTTGAGTCATTTTTAGTGTGTTTCGAGTTTTTATTTTAGTTTTGTGTTTTAAACTTTGTTTTTACGTTTTTAAATTATTTTAGAGGTTTTAGCAAGCCCTCCTAATCCCCGGCCTAGAACGATACCCTACTTACATCTATACTACATCTTTCAAAAAGAGGGTTAAATTTGTGCGGTTTTAAATCCCGTCAAATTTTTGGCGCCGTTGCCGGGGATTAGTAACTTTGCTAATCCCTTTATTTTTGTTTGTGTTTATTTTTTTTTATATTTGTGTTTTTGTATTTTACTTTTGGTATTTGATTTATTTTTCTTTCTTTGATTTTAGGTATAATTGGAGCGAGACATGGATTTTGCTAATATTCAAGCTCAATTGGCGCAGCTTACTGCTCAATTGACTGATAATGCCGAACGGACCTCAATGCCAAGTGTCCCTACACTTGATGTGCCCTATGGGCAAGGATATCAAACTCAGCAATATCCTCAATTTTCTGCATATGAAGATGATTGGGGATATCAAGGCCACAGCCAATCAAGGGGCAACATGTATTCCAACGCTTGCAATTCGGATTGGAGAGGTTATTCAAATCAGATGTGGGATGAACCTCAACATTTTCAACAAAGTGGATATTGGCAGCAAGACGAGTTCTATTCCAGACCTATGCAGCCACCACAGTATCATCCACAACAATTCCAATCAAATTCAAGTATGCCCGTTAATTATAATGAAATTCTTGAAGGACTAATTTCTTTAACGCAGGGCTCACAAAGAGAAGAACAATTGCAGCCTTCGGAAGAGTCCTATCAGTGGCCATATGAACCATCACAGCCACCACAAGAATATGCCCAATTCGATTCAGGTACATCTCTGGATAATGATACGTTTAATAAGTTACTCTCCTCTTTGAATCAGGGAGTGGAAAATCGAATCCAGGAGATGCAAGACCGGACCAACAGAGTGGACGAATTGGAGAGGCAAGTTGGGGAGATTATGGAAATCATGGCCGAGATTCAAAATCAAAGTGAACTCTCCAACTCACCTATTGAAAATTCAATGGCGGAAGTTGAAATCGATGAAGCCATCTCTTTGGAAGGTGACGTGGAGGATGAAGTTAACTTGGACGAATCGCCGCTGCAAGCAGAAGAGGAAGAGGACGACCTGGGCAGTTTAGAAGAATTCTTGTCTCAAACCCCTGAAGTCCCTATGTTGTCCAACTTCGGTAATGTTGTTCCAAGTGAAATTCATTCTAACATTTTTCCACCAAATGTCTCTTTTCCTTGCAGATTTTTTCCAAATAACGAAGAAAGTGAAATAGACATTGTGGAAACTTTTCCAGAGGTGCAAAGTGATATCTCGATTCTTGGTGCACCAAAACAAGTTCCCGAACCTTGCACACCAAGAAAAGAGATTCAAGACATCGAAGTGGCTGGAGAATGCGTTGCATATCAAGAATACATTCAAGAGGCTGTGCAGACTACAAAGGCCCAAGAAATTGAGTTTGATAACACGGGACAGGCCATAACCATCATTGTAAACCTGGCCAAGTTCAAAATCCCGGAATTGTCCAGAAATGTGGTTTTTGTCATTGAGTTTGTTTCGGAGAAAGACAGTAAGCCATCTTCTCCAATTTTAATTTTTATTTTATTTTATACTAACATTTTTCTCATTTTAATGATTCAGGCGCCCACTCTTGAATTAATGCCATTGCCGAATCATTTCAAGTATCACCTCCCATTAAAAGATAAATTCAATGCTATGGAGCCGAGGGGAGGATAATGGAAAGAATCGTCCGGCTAAAGACGTTAAAGCAAGCGCTTCTTGGGAGGCAACCCAAGCAATCAGATTTGCATTTCTTAACCTTCTTCTTTATTGCTTTTACTTTCATTTTGTTTTGCTTAGTTAATTTTGTTATTTGGTTTATTTTTATTTAGTTTGTGTTTAAATAAATTAAGGGCATGTTTATTTTAAGTGCGGATAAACGAAGTCCTTTTACATTAATTTACATATTTTACATATTTTATTTTGCTTAAAATAACCCTGAAAAAAAAAAACAAAAAAAAAAAACAAAAAAATTAATAATAATAAAAATAATATTAGTAATATATATATATATATATATATATTTAGTTAAATAAACATTAAAAGCATAAAAAAAAATTACAATAATACGAAAAACTAATAGCAATCATTGGTTTTGGTTAGGTGGCGCCTCAGAGGTTGACGGAGCTCCGGGAAGACGAAGAGCCAGAGTTGGAATCTCCGGAGCCGGAACGCTTGGTGCTGCTCCAGAGGACGAAGGCAACATAAACCGCGGGAGTAACGCCATGAACCGCTCATGATCACTCTGGATTCGACCGTCCGACTCCTGCAGCTGGTCCAGCTTCCTCTTCATGCTGGTCGAGTAGCTAGTTGCGAGCATGTGCAACTCCTTGTTCTCGTGCCTGAGTCCTCTGACTTCTTGCCGAAGACTGACCACCTCCGCCATTAACGACTCCACCTGACGAGATCTTGCAAGCAGGCGCTGACCCATGTTCGAAACTGAGCCTGCACACTGGACACTGAGAGCCAGTGAGTCCTGAACAGCCAGCTCGTCTGACCGCATAGACAGCAACCTAGTGTCTCTGGGAGTAAGAAGGTTTCTTGCAACCACCGTTGCGGTTATATCATTCCTCATCATTGTGTCCCCGACTGTAAGAGGACCATTGGGGGATATGAAGGATGGATTCCAAATGTTGTTCGGAGAAGACGAGTCATCGTCTTCCCCGACATTCAAGTTTAGGCGACGGTCGGAAGGGCAAGACATTTTTAGAGGGGGTTGAGGAAGAAAAGAGTTCGAAAAAATTAAGATTGCTGAAGCGGAAGAAGAGATCGGAAAGATTAAGAAGTGCAGAAGAGAGTGTTTACAGAGGAGAGTATTTGAGGAAGGGAGTTCAAGTGTGATGTGAAGCAGAATTAGCGCCTCTATAAAAAGAAGCAAATCAAAGAGAGGCGCTTCTCTGAGGTTGAAGACGCGTCCTCACGCAATTCGGAAAAGCTCGACGCTCCTTTCTCAAAAGAGCCGTTTCCTTTCTCAAAAGCTGGGCTTGACTCAGCAATCACGTGGGTCGGTTTGTCCGGATGTGTCGTCACTCATGACGTGCAGCGTGGAGCGTTGCGAAAACCACGAGCCGCACCCGGTTTTGAACCCCGGTTTTCAAAAGATCATCATTCCAATTTGTCGTCACTCGTCGTATGCGCAGTCAGCTTCGCGGAAATTACGGACGCGTTGTCAGAAAGCGCGTAACGGGCACTGTTCATCCATCCACCGGCTGCCGACAAATAGTGAGGGAACAGTTCCGGTTGTGAAGGAAAATTTCTATAAGTTCGACCTTAGCCTTTCACAGCAAAGGCACACCTTCACACCCTCTCAACCTCTCAACCTCTCAACCTCTCTTCATCTCCGATAATGTTTTCCCAAAGAAAGCTTTCGAGTTATTCAGTGTTCTTCATCCCTTGGATCACCCCAGAAAACAAACCTTCCAGAGCAAAAGTATTTCATATTAAAAAGGTTAAAAGCAAAAGTATCTCATATTATGCTTTCTCCTCTCCTTCATCTGAGGAACGTGGAGAAAGTGAGATCCTGATTGCTTACCTAGTCTTGCTCTCGAGTACTCATCTCAGACCCCTCCCAGCCCACTTCAAAAATAAACCTGTGTTGAGGTACTTCTTCAAAAACAAAAGTACCTCACAGACGAAGCAGGAGGAGTCTGAGGTGCACCCAAGAGCAAATGAGTCTGGGTTGATCCAAGAGTTCAAGAAGATGCCACACCTGCGTGGAGACCGGACTACTTAAAGCATGTGGAGACAACGTGCTGATTCATCCTCAACTAAGCCGAGGAGCACTTGCCAGAAGGAGGCCCATCCAGTTCAAGATGAAAGTTGTGGAAAATCAACAGTCATGACCAATGACCACCTATTAGTTCTTTTCGTTATCTTTTATTTTCATTTTCAATTTTCGTTTGCATTTTCTATATTTTCTTGCGTGCTTAACTGATTTATTTCTTTTATTTGCAGGAACGTTTGGTTATTTTCTCCCTTGAAGTTGATTGCAAAATTTACGCTTGGGGGTCATCGCTTGGTTTTCTGCAAATTAGGGAAGTTTTCAGTCCTATTGCTTTATTTTGTTTCTTTTCATTTAGTAATTTTATTTTTATTTTTATATTTATTTTTATATTTATTTTTGCATTATTAATGTTTTCTGACATTGGGGACAATGTCTAGTTTAAGTGTGGGGGTATCAAGATAAAAAAATGACCAAATTGAAATTTTTTGTACCTTCGACTTTGAACTGGTTTCATTTGTTTCCATGTTATTGCTTTTTGTTTTCTTAATTAGCTTTGTGTTTTACTTAATTTTTTTCGGAGTTTTGTGTTTTATTTAATTTTTCTCGAAAAAATTTAAAAAATCCAAAAATATTGTCTTGTTTTCCTTATTGTTTTAAATTAGATTTTTATTAGTTTCCCGACCTAATGATATAATTGGATGAAATTTGAACCATGACTATCAAGAACTTAGCTAACATGTGTTGTATGAAATTCCTTATTCTCTTGTTAGTTTGTACATGTTTGATCATCTTTGAAAAACCAAATGCACATAGCCTTGTTGATGTGAAACTAAAGCATGATTTAAAGCTTCATATGTGAATTTAGTGACCATATACATCCTATGTGAGTTTTTGAGCCTATTGAAAGTGTGTGCATTTTTCATACACTCCTATTCTTTCATGTGTGATGAACTTATGTGAGATGCATCTCTAGAACTTGCGTAACGATCTTTTGAAATATTTGTCATTGATTGCATGAACTTGAAAATGATAGAGGCATTAGGTTCACCACCATGGCCCAAATAACCCGATTTCCCAAAGAAAAAAAAAATTAAATTATCATTAGATTGCTTATTTGAGCCGTTTTGTTGAGCCGTTTATTTCTTATCACCAGATATGTCTACCCTTATACCTCAAAACATGTTTCCTTACCCTTTCCAAGCGAGCAATTTGAGACTATCTTATGAGAAATGTTTATGAAGTACTTGGAATGAGTTTGGCAAAAGAATAAGTGTGGGGGTTTTTCATGTTTGTATTTTTAAAAAAAAAAAATTAAAAAAAAAAATGAGAAAAGAGAAGAAAAGAAAAAAAAAAAAAAAAAGAAAGGTTGTATTCGAAGAAAATAAAATAAAAAGTTTAAAGTTTCAGTTTGGGGGTGTGGTTGGAAGTGTTAGAAGAATCGTTGGAGAACTTGAGTTCTTATAAATCTCAACTAAAAAAAATTTGCTTGCAATGTAGCTTGGAACTTGTGTTTTCCTTTTCTTTCGTTTCAATAGCCCTATCCCTAAGCCTCATTACATCCAATAAAAGTCCTCTTGATTTAAGTTTTGCAATTATGATTGTGGAGAAGTGATTTTTATACAAGCTTATGGTAGATCTTTCACATTTGTTTCTTTGAGCGAAACACATTAAAACTAAACACATGTGTGATTAAGTGCATATCCCGTGAGAAGGTTGCTGGTTTGCATATGGTGTTTTTAAAAATAAAAACTTGAAATTGCATTAGCATGGCTATCTCACACACTACACTTCAAGGATGATTCAAAGATTACTGCTAATATTTGAATAAGGAAGATGAACTGGGATTAGTTTGTTTTGTGCTAGCTATGGTTCTTGATGATTTGCGTTTTCGAATGAAATTCTATGAGGGTCACATAGGGGGAAGCTAATGTTTTTCATGTTATTACTTTTTCTGTTTTCTTTGTTTTGCTCGAGGACTAGCAAAAGCTAAGTGTGGGGGTATTTGATCGGATGATATTTATACATATTTTTATATCAAATTCTCTCGTCTTTTCTTAGTTAGTTCGTTATATTTTGAGCTATTTACGTTATTTTTGTGTTTTATAGAATTTATCTAGCTAAGAAAATAAAAATAGAATAAGTGAAATTTTTAGTAATAAAATCGTCAAAACTGCTTTGCCCTCTCTATTTGGTTAATAAATATAAGAAAGTATTATATTTATATATTTATATATTTATATATTTATATAGTTATATATATTAATATATTAATATATTTATAATGTGTGTGGAATTTAGGTGGAGTAGGTGAAGGGAATTAAAAATAAGGAAAAGGAAGGCTGGCGTGCTGCCAGCTTGAAGAAGACGGAAAGAAACAGAATAAAGAGGAGAAGGCTGGAAGCAAATGACAGTCAGAGAGCTCCTGGGGAAGGGCTGCTTGGCAGCAGAAAACAAGAAGAAAATAAAAATAATAAAGGGGGGGAGCAAATCAGAGAGCTCCTCGAGGGAGAAATAAGAGAGCTCTGCCATTTGGCAGTGCAAGCAGTGAAGTCAAGAAAGAAGCAGGGCAGCGCTGAAGAGCGAAGAGCAGGCGGACGGAATTGGGAAAAGGAAGCTGCCTTCCTTGGCAGCTTGGCGCAAGCAGCTCACGAGCTGAGGGGAGAAGGGAGCTTCGGGAAAAGGAGAGCCCACGGGTGAGCTTGAGCTGGCGCGGAGGGAGTGCAGCCTTGAAGTCAGCAAGTCATAGCAAGGCTGCCTAAAGAGGCAGCGGCGCAAGCTCTCGAGAGCCTCAAGGGAGGTGATAGGTGGGATTCTGTTTCTTGACTGAAGCACACGGAAATCAAAGGCGCAGAAATTGGAGCTGCCAATCAGGCAGCTACACGGACAGAGGAAGATTTGCACAGAAACCCTTATTCCCAATTCGGTTTAATCTCTCCAAACTCATTTGTTTTATTTCTGTTTTTATAAATAATGTGTAATTAATTTATTTTGGCTAGAGGATAATTCAAAACCATGATTATATTTGTAATTTGAATTGGTAACTTCAGTTGTGATTTCTGAGTTGTGAATTTAATTTGCTTAACTGCTTGATTAATAACTTATTTGTGTATGTCGATTAAGAATGCATACTTAATTTACATGCATGAATTTGATGCTAGAATATAAGTGAATTTCACCTAATCGTTATGAACTTATATTCATGAGTAGTGAAGGTTGCTAGTCACAATCGCGTTAAGTAAATTCCTGGCAAACGTATCATGCTGTTCATAGTTACGAATGCCTTGTCAACACTTATGATTTTCATAGAACTTAATGATTCTCGCTTGTATCTCTATTATGCAATTCATGTAGGGAACTTGTGGGGAATGTTTTGGGTTGTCGTATGCAATCATCCAATCCATTAACTTAAGGAAAATCTGAAAGTTAACTAGTGCAATTCACGGTTAATTTGGGGCGTTGAAAATTCATAATTTATTGAAAGAACAACTGAAAATCAATTTAGGTTGCTTATGTGTCATGTGTGGAGAAAAACCCTCTAGCCAATCCGTCGTCCATCCTTTCACTTTTATTTTATGTTTTTGTCAATTTTGTAATTTATTTAAGTTTAATTTACGTTTCTTCAAAAATCAATCCCCCCATTATTAAAATATTATTATTTAGTTAGTTTTTATTATTTTTAATCTTTTAATTTAATTTCCGTCTAATTAATTTCCTAGTTTTTATTTTAAATTGTCTTCATTATTTTGAGTCATTTTTAGTGTGTTTCGAGTTTTTATTTTAGTTTTGTGTTTTAAACTTTGTTTTTACGTTTTTAAATTATTTTAGAGGTTTTAGCAAGCCCTCCTAATCCCCGGCCTAGAACGATACCCTACTTACATCTATACTACATCTTTCAAAAAGAGGGTTAAATTTGTGCGGTTTTAAATCCCGTCAAATTTTTGGCGCCGTTGCCGGGGATTAGTAACTTTGCTAATCCCTTTATTTTTGTTTGTGTTTATTTTTTTTTATATTTGTGTTTTTGTATTTTACTTTTGGTATTTGATTTATTTTTCTTTCTTTGATTTTAGGTATAATTGGAGCGAGACATGGATTTTGCTAATATTCAAGCTCAATTGGCGCAGCTTACTGCTCAATTGACTGATAATGCCGAACGGACCTCAATGCCAAGTGTCCCTACACTTGATGTGCCCTATGGGCAAGGATATCAAACTCAGCAATATCCTCAATTTTCTGCATATGAAGATGATTGGGGATATCAAGGCCACAGCCAATCAAGGGGCAACATGTATTCCAACGCTTGCAATTCGGATTGGAGAGGTTATTCAAATCAGATGTGGGATGAACCTCAACATTTTCAACAAAGTGGATATTGGCAGCAAGACGAGTTCTATTCCAGACCTATGCAGCCACCACAGTATCATCCACAACAATTCCAATCAAATTCAAGTATGCCCGTTAATTATAATGAAATTCTTGAAGGACTAATTTCTTTAACGCAGGGCTCACAAAGAGAAGAACAATTGCAGCCTTCGGAAGAGTCCTATCAGTGGCCATATGAACCATCACAGCCACCACAAGAATATGCCCAATTCGATTCAGGTACATCTCTGGATAATGATACGTTTAATAAGTTACTCTCCTCTTTGAATCAGGGAGTGGAAAATCGAATCCAGGAGATGCAAGACCGGACCAACAGAGTGGACGAATTGGAGAGGCAAGTTGGGGAGATTATGGAAATCATGGCCGAGATTCAAAATCAAAGTGAACTCTCCAACTCACCTATTGAAAATTCAATGGCGGAAGTTGAAATCGATGAAGCCATCTCTTTGGAAGGTGACGTGGAGGATGAAGTTAACTTGGACGAATCGCCGCTGCAAGCAGAAGAGGAAGAGGACGACCTGGGCAGTTTAGAAGAATTCTTGTCTCAAACCCCTGAAGTCCCTATGTTGTCCAACTTCGGTAATGTTGTTCCAAGTGAAATTCATTCTAACATTTTTCCACCAAATGTCTCTTTTCCTTGCAGATTTTTTCCAAATAACGAAGAAAGTGAAATAGACATTGTGGAAACTTTTCCAGAGGTGCAAAGTGATATCTCGATTCTTGGTGCACCAAAACAAGTTCCCGAACCTTGCACACCAAGAAAAGAGATTCAAGACATCGAAGTGGCTGGAGAATGCGTTGCATATCAAGAATACATTCAAGAGGCTGTGCAGACTACAAAGGCCCAAGAAATTGAGTTTGATAACACGGGACAGGCCATAACCATCATTGTAAACCTGGCCAAGTTCAAAATCCCGGAATTGTCCAGAAATGTGGTTTTTGTCATTGAGTTTGTTTCGGAGAAAGACAGTAAGCCATCTTCTCCAATTTTAATTTTTATTTTATTTTATACTAACATTTTTCTCATTTTAATGATTCAGGCGCCCACTCTTGAATTAATGCCATTGCCGAATCATTTCAAGTATCACCTCCCATTAAAAGATAAATTCAATGCTATGGAGCCGAGGGGAGGATAATGGAAAGAATCGTCCGGCTAAAGACGTTAAAGCAAGCGCTTCTTGGGAGGCAACCCAAGCAATCAGATTTGCATTTCTTAACCTTCTTCTTTATTGCTTTTACTTTCATTTTGTTTTGCTTAGTTAATTTTGTTATTTGGTTTATTTTTATTTAGTTTGTGTTTAAATAAATTAAGGGCATGTTTATTTTAAGTGCGGATAAACGAAGTCCTTTTACATTAATTTACATATTTTACATATTTTATTTTGCTTAAAATAACCCTGAAAAAAAAAAACAAAAAAAAAAAACAAAAAAATTAATAATAATAAAAATAATATTAGTAATATATATATATATATATATATATTTAGTTAAATAAACATTAAAAGCATAAAAAAAAATTACAATAATACGAAAAACTAATAGCAATCATTGGTTTTGGTTAGGTGGCGCCTCAGAGGTTGACGGAGCTCCGGGAAGACGAAGAGCCAGAGTTGGAATCTCCGGAGCCGGAACGCTTGGTGCTGCTCCAGAGGACGAAGGCAACATAAACCGCGGGAGTAACGCCATGAACCGCTCATGATCACTCTGGATTCGACCGTCCGACTCCTGCAGCTGGTCCAGCTTCCTCTTCATGCTGGTCGAGTAGCTAGTTGCGAGCATGTGCAACTCCTTGTTCTCGTGCCTGAGTCCTCTGACTTCTTGCCGAAGACTGACCACCTCCGCCATTAACGACTCCACCTGACGAGATCTTGCAAGCAGGCGCTGACCCATGTTCGAAACTGAGCCTGCACACTGGACACTGAGAGCCAGTGAGTCCTGAACAGCCAGCTCGTCTGACCGCATAGACAGCAACCTAGTGTCTCTGGGAGTAAGAAGGTTTCTTGCAACCACCGTTGCGGTTATATCATTCCTCATCATTGTGTCCCCGACTGTAAGAGGACCATTGGGGGATATGAAGGATGGATTCCAAATGTTGTTCGGAGAAGACGAGTCATCGTCTTCCCCGACATTCAAGTTTAGGCGACGGTCGGAAGGGCAAGACATTTTTAGAGGGGGTTGAGGAAGAAAAGAGTTCGAAAAAATTAAGATTGCTGAAGCGGAAGAAGAGATCGGAAAGATTAAGAAGTGCAGAAGAAAGTGTTTACAGAGGAGAGTATTTGAGGAAGGGAGTTCAAGTGTGATGTGAAGCAGAATTAGCGCCTCTATAAAAAGAAGCAAATCAAAGAGAGGCGCTTCTCTGAGGTTGAAGACGCGTCCTCACGCAATTCGGAAAAGCTCGACGCTCCTTTCTCAAAAGAGCCGTTTCCTTTCTCAAAAGCTGGGCTTGACTCAGCAATCACGTGGGTCGGTTTGTCCGGATGTGTCGTCACTCATGACGTGCAGCGTGGAGCGTTGCGAAAACCACGAGCCGCACCCGGTTTTGAACCCCGGTTTTCAAAAGATCATCATTCCAATTTGTCGTCACTCGTCGTATGCGCAGTCAGCTTCGCGGAAATTACGGACGCGTTGTCAGAAAGCGCGTAACGGGCACTGTTCATCCATCCACCGGCTGCCGACAAATAGTGAGGGAACAGTTCCGGTTGTGAAGGAAAATTTCTATAAGTTCGACCTTAGCCTTTCACAGCAAAGGCACACCTTCACACCCTCTCAACCTCTCAACCTCTCAACCTCTCTTCATCTCCGATAATGTTTTCCCAAAGAAAGCTTTCGAGTTATTCAGTGTTCTTCATCCCTTGGATCACCCCAGAAAACAAACCTTCCAGAGCAAAAGTATTTCATATTAAAAAGGTTAAAAGCAAAAGTATCTCATATTATGCTTTCTCCTCTCCTTCATCTGAGGAACGTGGAGAAAGTGAGATCCTGATTGCTTACCTAGTCTTGCTCTCGAGTACTCATCTCAGACCCCTCCCAGCCCACTTCAAAAATAAACCTGTGTTGAGGTACTTCTTCAAAAACAAAAGTACCTCACAGACGAAGCAGGAGGAGTCTGAGGTGCACCCAAGAGCAAATGAGTCTGGGTTGATCCAAGAGTTCAAGAAGATGCCACACCTGCGTGGAGACCGGACTACTTAAAGCATGTGGAGACAACGTGCTGATTCATCCTCAACTAAGCCGAGGAGCACTTGCCAGAAGGAGGCCCATCCAGTTCAAGATGAAAGTTGTGGAAAATCAACAGTCATGACCAATGACCACCTATTAGTTCTTTTCGTTATCTTTTATTTTCATTTTCAATTTTCGTTTGCATTTTCTATATTTTCTTGCGTGCTTAACTGATTTATTTCTTTTATTTGCAGGAACGTTTGGTTATTTTCTCCCTTGAAGTTGATTGCAAAATTTACGCTTGGGGGTCATCGCTTGGTTTTCTGCAAATTAGGGAAGTTTTCAGTCCTATTGCTTTATTTTGTTTCTTTTCATTTAGTAATTTTATTTTTATTTTTATATTTATTTTTATATTTATTTTTGCATTATTAATGTTTTCTGACATTGGGGACAATGTCTAGTTTAAGTGTGGGGGTATCAAGATAAAAAAATGACCAAATTGAAATTTTTTGTACCTTCGACTTTGAACTGGTTTCATTTGTTTCCATGTTATTGCTTTTTGTTTTCTTAATTAGCTTTGTGTTTTACTTAATTTTTTTCGGAGTTTTGTGTTTTATTTAATTTTTCTCGAAAAAATTTAAAAAATCCAAAAATATTGTCTTGTTTTCCTTATTGTTTTAAATTAGATTTTTATTAGTTTCCCGACCTAATGATATAATTGGATGAAATTTGAACCATGACTATCAAGAACTTAGCTAACATGTGTTGTATGAAATTCCTTATTCTCTTGTTAGTTTGTACATGTTTGATCATCTTTGAAAAACCAAATGCACATAGCCTTGTTGATGTGAAACTAAAGCATGATTTAAAGCTTCATATGTGAATTTAGTGACCATATACATCCTATGTGAGTTTTTGAGCCTATTGAAAGTGTGTGCATTTTTCATACACTCCTATTCTTTCATGTGTGATGAACTTATGTGAGATGCATCTCTAGAACTTGCGTAACGATCTTTTGAAATATTTGTCATTGATTGCATGAACTTGAAAATGATAGAGGCATTAGGTTCACCACCATGGCCCAAATAACCCGATTTCCCAAAGAAAAAAAAAATTAAATTATCATTAGATTGCTTATTTGAGCCGTTTTGTTGAGCCGTTTATTTCTTATCACCAGATATGTCTACCCTTATACCTCAAAACATGTTTCCTTACCCTTTCCAAGCGAGCAATTTGAGACTATCTTATGAGAAATGTTTATGAAGTACTTGGAATGAGTTTGGCAAAAGAATAAGTGTGGGGGTTTTTCATGTTTGTATTTTTAAAAAAAAAAAATTAAAAAAAAAAATGAGAAAAGAGAAGAAAAGAAAAAAAAAAAAAAAAGAAAGGTTGTATTCGAAGAAAATAAAATAAAAAGTTTAAAGTTTCAGTTTGGGGGTGTGGTTGGAAGTGTTAGAAGAATCGTTGGAGAACTTGAGTTCTTATAAATCTCAACTAAAAAAAATTTGCTTGCAATGTAGCTTGGAACTTGTGTTTTCCTTTTCTTTCGTTTCAATAGCCCTATCCCTAAGCCTCATTACATCCAATAAAAGTCCTCTTGATTTAAGTTTTGCAATTATGATTGTGGAGAAGTGATTTTTATACAAGCTTATGGTAGATCTTTCACATTTGTTTCTTTGAGCGAAACACATTAAAACTAAACACATGTGTGATTAAGTGCATATCCCGTGAGAAGGTTGCTGGTTTGCATATGGTGTTTTTAAAAATAAAAACTTGAAATTGCATTAGCATGGCTATCTCACACACTACACTTCAAGGATGATTCAAAGATTACTGCTAATATTTGAATAAGGAAGATGAACTGGGATTAGTTTGTTTTGTGCTAGCTATGGTTCTTGATGATTTGCGTTTTCGAATGAAATTCTATGAGGGTCACATAGGGGGAAGCTAATGTTTTTCATGTTATTACTTTTTCTGTTTTCTTTGTTTTGCTCGAGGACTAGCAAAAGCTAAGTGTGGGGGTATTTGATCGGATGATATTTATACATATTTTTATATCAAATTCTCTCGTCTTTTCTTAGTTAGTTCGTTATATTTTGAGCTATTTACGTTATTTTTGTGTTTTATAGAATTTATCTAGCTAAGAAAATAAAAATAGAATAAGTGAAATTTTTAGTAATAAAATCGTCAAAACTGCTTTGCCCTCTCTATTTGGTTAATAAATATAAGAAAGTATTATATTTATATATTTATATATTTATATATTTATATAGTTATATATATTAATATATTAATATATTTATAATGTGTGTGGAATTTAGGTGGAGTAGGTGAAGGGAATTAAAAATAAGGAAAAGGAAGGCTGGCGTGCTGCCAGCTTGAAGAAGACGGAAAGAAACAGAATAAAGAGGAGAAGGCTGGAAGCAAATGACAGTCAGAGAGCTCCTGGGGAAGGGCTGCTTGGCAGCAGAAAACAAGAAGAAAATAAAAATAATAAAGGGGGGGAGCAAATCAGAGAGCTCCTCGAGGGAGAAATAAGAGAGCTCTGCCATTTGGCAGTGCAAGCAGTGAAGTCAAGAAAGAAGCAGGGCAGCGCTGAAGAGCGAAGAGCAGGCGGACGGAATTGGGAAAAGGAAGCTGCCTTCCTTGGCAGCTTGGCGCAAGCAGCTCACGAGCTGAGGGGAGAAGGGAGCTTCGGGAAAAGGAGAGCCCACGGGTGAGCTTGAGCTGGCGCGGAGGGAGTGCAGCCTTGAAGTCAGCAAGTCATAGCAAGGCTGCCTAAAGAGGCAGCGGCGCAAGCTCTCGAGAGCCTCAAGGGAGGTGATAGGTGGGATTCTGTTTCTTGACTGAAGCACACGGAAATCAAAGGCGCAGAAATTGGAGCTGCCAATCAGGCAGCTACACGGACAGAGGAAGATTTGCACAGAAACCCTTATTCCCAATTCGGTTTAATCTCTCCAAACTCATTTGTTTTATTTCTGTTTTTATAAATAATGTGTAATTAATTTATTTTGGCTAGAGGATAATTCAAAACCATGATTATATTTGTAATTTGAATTGGTAACTTCAGTTGTGATTTCTGAGTTGTGAATTTAATTTGCTTAACTGCTTGATTAATAACTTATTTGTGTATGTCGATTAAGAATGCATACTTAATTTACATGCATGAATTTGATGCTAGAATATAAGTGAATTTCACCTAATCGTTATGAACTTATATTCATGAGTAGTGAAGGTTGCTAGTCACAATCGCGTTAAGTAAATTCCTGGCAAACGTATCATGCTGTTCATAGTTACGAATGCCTTGTCAACACTTATGATTTTCATAGAACTTAATGATTCTCGCTTGTATCTCTATTATGCAATTCATGTAGGGAACTTGTGGGGAATGTTTTGGGTTGTCGTATGCAATCATCCAATCCATTAACTTAAGGAAAATCTGAAAGTTAACTAGTGCAATTCACGGTTAATTTGGGGCGTTGAAAATTCATAATTTATTGAAAGAACAACTGAAAATCAATTTAGGTTGCTTATGTGTCATGTGTGGAGAAAAACCCTCTAGCCAATCCGTCGTCCATCCTTTCACTTTTATTTTATGTTTTTGTCAATTTTGTAATTTATTTAAGTTTAATTTACGTTTCTTCAAAAATCAATCCCCCCATTATTAAAATATTATTATTTAGTTAGTTTTTATTATTTTTAATCTTTTAATTTAATTTCCGTCTAATTAATTTCCTAGTTTTTATTTTAAATTGTCTTCATTATTTTGAGTCATTTTTAGTGTGTTTCGAGTTTTTATTTTAGTTTTGTGTTTTAAACTTTGTTTTTACGTTTTTAAATTATTTTAGAGGTTTTAGCAAGCCCTCCTAATCCCCGGCCTAGAACGATACCCTACTTACATCTATACTACATCTTTCAAAAAGAGGGTTAAATTTGTGCGGTTTTAAATCCCGTCAATGCATGTTACGTTCATCGACAACACTGCACAATTTCTCTCTGTTGGGGCCCAAAATGTCACACACTAATCCAACCAAGTCTCAAGGCCTAATTGTCATGCAAAACCTACATTCAAGCCCAAACACATGCCAAGGCACGAGATCGACGAGGAATATATTTACAAACATGTCATGCCGTGGTAATTAAGTTGGATATTCACGTCATCGACGAGGTATATATTTACAAACATGCCATCCCATGGTAATTAAGCTGGATATTCACGTCATGCTCAAGCCTACCATAATTAAGCTAGATATTCACGTCATGCTCAAGCCTATTCATCACGCCATGCTTCCTTAGCCACAATTCATGCTAAGCCCAAGTCACATATTTGGGGCTTGCCAAGCAGATTCTGGTGTGGATGGTTACAGAAGGTTATCGGGCCTATGTGACGGGATTTTAAAACCGCACAAATTTAACCCTCTTTTTGACAGATGTAGTATAGGTGTAAGTAGGGTATCGTTCTAGGCCGGGGATTAGGAGGGCTTGCTAAAACCTCTAAAATAATTTAAAAACGTAAAAACAAAGTTTAAAACACTAAACTAAAATAAAAACACTTAACTAAAATAACTCAAAATAAAACTAACAAATAAACTAAAACAACTCAAAAGACTCAAAACAACTCAAGACTCTAGAAAATACAAACTAAGCTAAAAACTCGAAACACACTAAAAATGACTCAAAATAATGAAAACAATTTAAAATAAAACTAGGAATTTAATTGGACGGAAAGTAAATTAAAAGATAATAAAAATTAACTAAATAATAATATTTTAATAATGGGGGGATTGATTTGGTTTTGACGAAGTAAATTAAACTTAAATAAAATACAAATTGACAAAAACATAAAATAAAAGTGAATGGATTGGCGACGGATTGGCTAGAGGGTTTTTCTCCACACATGACACATAAGCAACCTAAATTGATTTTCAGTTGTTCTTTCAATAAATTGTAAATTTCAATACTCCAGATTAACCGTGAACAGCACTTTTTTAATCTTCAAGTTTTCCTTATGTTATTAAATTGGATGAACAGCATACAACAATTTAAAACATTCCTCAAAAGTCCCCTACGTGAAAAGCACAATAGAGATACAATCAAAGATCATTAAACTTTGTGAAAACTATAAATACTGACGAGGCATTCGTAACTATGAAAAGCATGATACTCCTGCCAAGAATTTACTTAACGCGATTGTGGATAACAACCTTCACTACTCATGAATATAAGTTCATAACGATTAGGTGAAATTCACTTATATTCTAGCATCAAATTCATGCATGTAAATTAAGTATGCATTCTTAATCAACATACACAAATAAGTTATCAATCAAGCAGTTAAGCAAATTAAATCACAACTCAGAAATCACAACTGAAATTACAAATTCAAATTACAAATATAATCATGGTTTTGAATTAACCTCTAGCCAAAACAAATTAATTACACATTATTTATAACTTAAAACAAGAAATATAAATGAGTTTGGAGAGATTAAACCGAAATGAGGGTGTGCAAGGATTGTTTTCTCTGTGCAAGTTTGCACCGTGAGACCTCCAATTGTTTTCTTCCCGTGTGCTTGCGCCCTGTTCAAAACAGTCTCCTTTTCTCCAACGCTGCCTTAGCAGCGCCTGACTTTCAATTGGCGCCTCGAAGAAAGGAGAAGACTTCCTGCCGACTTCTCGCTTGGCAGTTTCTCAGCCTCTGCCAAATGGCAGTTTTCTCTCCTGCCGAGACCTCCTGCGAGTTGCTTCCACGTGCTGCCAAAGCAGCCCTTCTGAATGGCCTCTCGCTCCCCGGTCTGCCTTGTGGCAGCTTGTTCCTTCTTGTTAATCAGCTCCCACCTCTCGCACCGAGGCGTGCTGCTCTCCCCACTCCGTTTTCTGTTTTTGGTTCTTCTAATTATTCTCTCCCAAAGTTCCCCTTCATGATTAATCAAATGGCCTGCTGTCCTCCACCAAATGCTTTCAGCCTTCATCATTTCAGTTCAACAAAGGGCAGATGCCCTCCATCATTTTCTCCACCGAAAGGGCAGCCCCACTTGTATATTAATTTCTGTTTATTTTTAAGTTACAAAAATCAAATAAGTGACCAAGGTAAAAATAACAAATTTATTACTTAAAATTTTACTAGTGCTATTTTTATTTTCTTAGCTAGATAAATTCTATAAAACACAAAAACAAAGTAAATAGCTCAAAATATGAGGAATTAACTAAGAAAAGATAAGTGAATTTGATATAAAAATATATATAAATATAATCCGATCACTATGTGAAATCAAGGTCATGGAATACTTTGGGTTGCTTGGGAGTCCAAAGATCCAAGTCCATACCCGTTGTATTTCATGCAGGTATCATTGAGAGAGAATTAGCCTACCCTTTCCCTAGCAGGCCAACTCCCTTAGTTAGGATTAAACTAGATTCTTGCATTAAATGCATGTTAAGCCCAGCAAATCAGGCATTTAATGTTGACTTTCCCTTCCCAGCCTTCACAGACAGCCAACACCCAAAAGTTGTGAAGTGCACTACTAGATTTAGCACATACAAAAGGTCACTGTGGAAAAGTTGCGTCTCGGGAAAAAACGATCTGCAGGTCTCAACAATGCAGATAGTTTACACCAAAATGGGAATAGTATGAGAGCTAGGGAGAAAAGAAGGGAAGACCAAGCCACAAAGGGATATTCCCTTGCAGCCTAGAGAATAACCCTTCACTTACATAAGGAGATGAACACATAGGGAGAAATAGAGAAAACGTGATGAGAGGGAACCACCCAAGAAGAAGCCCATAAAGTTCTATTTAGTTTAGAGGCATATTCCAAGCCTCAAGCATCACCATCCATGCAACCTTAGTAATTCCCATAACTTTCCATCAAACATCTCAACCATTAAAAACCTTACTATCACCCTATGAAAGCCCAAATCATGCATCTAAGAATGCCATGCAAACATGCAAACCTTTTCTCTCATGTAAACTGATAATCTTCTAGCTGCCACATCACACTTTAATTGAGCAAGCCATTATCTTGATCTTTCATGCTATCTTTGAGCCGTTAATGTTACCAGGGTATGTCCTAAGACAAGCCATCTCTTTTGATATATCTCGAGACTTGTTGGGAACCAGCACCAAGGAAGACAAGGGGACATTCTCAAAGCCCAAGTCCACCTCGACCTAAAAGTCCCCGAACACTCTCTATATCACTTATTAGATGTTTCGACTTATGCCAATATCTGTTGACGAATATGCAACATAATTTAGCTGGCGACAACAAACTTACCAAGTATTCAAAGGAATTCCTCAATGAATAATAGATTTTTTTGTCCGCGCTTCGTGCGCTGTCCTATCTTAGAAACTTGTATTTAAAACTAAAAAACAAAATCAATCATATTTATTCAATGCCATTAACCCGTTTTGTTTCAACTTTCAAGACTTAACAAAGACCCTGAAATGTACAGGATCAAACTTTCCCCCAAAAAAAAAAAATGCTAGAGATATATAGGTAAGGTAATACATAAGCTATCTCACCTTAGTCCCACACATACAAGCTCATGTATGAAGTCAGGAAACTTAAGCATGCGAGTATGGAAATATATAGGAGGTGAGAATTTCAGCCTCTTGGCTACGATGGTCGAGTACTAGTGACAACTGCAAACACCATTGAGTTCATTCTGGACATGGCATGGCCACGACGGTAAGAACTGTGTTCTCCCCATCGCTTCCCCATGAGTTCTTGATTATCCAATATGGCTTGTTGCCAAACCTGAGAACAAAGTAGCCCTTGGCGCCATACCCCACAAGTAAACCACCGTGGTTCACCCATTTCTTGAAACATATGAACAGTGGCGGAGCTAGGATTTCTTGTGAGAAGGGGCCTCACACAAGTATAGAAAAAGAACAAAGAAATAGTGGTTATAAAATTACAAATGCAAAACATCATAATATACATCCAAGTAATTAGATAGTCAAAATTAATATACCCATATATGATTTTATCTATTCGTAGTAATCATAATTATCCTCAACAAATTTCATATTTTGAGACCGTTGCATTATGTCATCTATACAATTGAAAGAATTATTAAACTCAATAGAGAGAATTACTAAACATTTGCAAACCCTAAAACTCAAGTAAGAGGTAGGGTAGAATAGAAACAAATGTTTTATAGAGGATAATAGAGTTTTACAAACCTTATTGTTCTTTATTCAATAAATTTGGGATTTGAATCGTTAAATATATGAAATTCAAGAAGAAAAAGAGAATACCTCTGCCTGTGTACAAGGGAAAAACAATTTTTTTTAATTCCAAGTGAATGATGGGTTTAATTTAAATATTACTGATTTGTGATAAATGATGATTTAAAATATTATACTTAATTTTGGGATGTAATTTGTTGGATTAAAAATAGATAATGATTGAATTTGTTTGAAGTGTTGAGAAGGGTTGCAAAGCAAGGTGTAATATTAATCTTATTTTTACAAGTGAGGATAGACCTAGGACTACTCTAGTCCTAATATGCCTCCGCAATGCATATGAAGGGGGCACAAAACACCGCCGATGTAAGTTTGCATGAACATAGCATTCAACCCGACTGCATGTATAAAACATGTTGCATTAGCATCGTGTTTGACTCTATATATGCAGGAACATTCTTTTAGCACATTATGTGTCAGATGAGATTGACCCAATGTTAATAGACACATCAATTACGCACCGATATCAGTCTAGTACAAAATATTATAGGCGGTGCTATTGACATATTCATTTTTACCTCTCACACGTTTCTCTCAATTTTTGGCCGCTCGAATAAAGTAAAAAAAATTAATAAAAAAA
This sequence comes from Crataegus laevigata, assembly GCA_963580275.1. Taxonomy (NCBI): domain Eukaryota; kingdom Viridiplantae; phylum Streptophyta; class Magnoliopsida; order Rosales; family Rosaceae; genus Crataegus; species Crataegus laevigata. Next base: position 10,892,145 of record OY756951.1, read on the forward strand.
ATTAACAAAAGTATGTAGGACGTAAAATATGATGAATATCATTATCCAATGTTATATTGGGATAGTGGTAAAATTTGGCAACTCCTTTTGCAACCTTGTCTGGATCGAATTTGCATTCACCTCGCTTCCAGTGTAAGGGCATGCACTCTCCTCCTCCAACATCCTTAACCGGTGAGCACTGTTCGAAATGCCACCGTGGTAGGTCGCTACAAGCCTACATATGGTGAGATCGAGATAACATCCTCGCCATATTATTTTTATGAGAATTCTCGAAATTCTTTAATTTTGCTTGTTCATTAGACATCATGTGATTATTTTTCGTCAAATACTGTTTGTGTTTAATTTTAAATAATTTTTAATAACACGATGTATGATAAAAAAATGTAATTAAAGGCTCTCTGAGATTCTCAAAAAAAAAATCCGACGAAAATCCTATCTTGTTAAGATTCTTTCTTCCAAATTAATTAAAGTCCAATTAACCAAAAAAGAAAGTAAGCCCAATTGACCAATTGAATAATTTTGACTCTTAACCTCAATTTCGGACATCATCTCCTCTAATCTTTGAGATAATGAATTTGTCATATCGTTACGATAATTCATTAATTACAAAATTAATCCTACTTAACTGTAAAGAAATAGTTAATCCCGTTGAAGAAACAACGACGTGGTCAACCCTCATTGGCTCACCGTCTAATCACACACGTGCTTTAATCTTTTAAATCCTTTCCTAATCTTCTCACTGGCCAAACAGTATATAAAGCGAATGACGAGAAGCTGAGAATGTGCCGAGAAAAGAAAAGCAGAGAGAGTCCGAAGATACCGAACTGGAAGCCGTTCGGGCGCTCTCATTTCATCCGTTTCCCGAGAGCTTGGAAAAGCAGAGCAGCTGAAGTCGAAGCTATGGGGATTTTGCACGAGGACGTTGTGGTAATTAACCAGGCGGAGAAGGCTGGGGAGCCCACTGTCATCACTGTGAATTGTCCTGACAAGACTGGGTTGGGATGTGATTTGTGCAGAGTTATATTGCTGTTTGGGCTCAGCATTTGCAGGGGAGGTGAGGATTTAGTGATTGCTTTGTGTATTCTTTTTGTTTGATTGATTTATTTATTTTTCAGAGTTTTTGGGAGGTGGGTTTTGGAATTTTTAGCTAGAAATATGGTGGGCACTGTAATTTTTTTTAACTGTTTGGATCTGGAAATGTCTGAGAATTCTTGGGTTGGATATAAAGATTCAGAGAGAAATAAATACTGGTTTTTTTTTTTTTTTTTTTCTGGAAATATTTCTAAAGTTAATTTCAAGTAAATCTGGAAATGTGTCTTTCTTCATCAAACTTATTAAAATTAAGTAGTAATTTGTACTTAGGTTTTTATTCATATTTCTTATGAAATTTTTTGTGACCGATATGATTATTTTGTGGAGCAGATGCTTCAACAGATGGGAAATGGTGCTACATAGTGTTTTGGGTGGTGGGGAATCCAAGCACAAGGTGGAATTTGTTGGCAAAGAGGCTGTTGGAAGCGTGTCCATCGTATTTTTCGACTTCTGGAATATTCTATTACCGGCCCGAAAACCAGCAGCCTAAGCCACCGGATGTGTTCCTGTTGAAGTTCTGGTGTTCTTATGAACGGGATGAACTATTGCATGGTAATGCTAAGCCTTCATTACAAAGAATGTCAATTGCATGAGTAGTTGTTCTCTTGAAACTTCGTAAGCGTTACCCTCGAGCTTAATTTGCTTAGAAATAGTGCAGTTACTGAATATCTTTCTCAGTGATTTGTCTGAACTCTCCAACTTAGTAAGCGTTTGAATTAGAAGAAGTTTTGACTATGTTTTATCGGTGATTATCATTTGTGTATGTGATGAAATAGGAAGGCGATGATCTCCAACGATTGATATTATGAGTTCCCATACGTAGCAATGTTGTGTAAGAGGCAAAAGAATCCTTTATTTTCACTTCCCTTGTTTAGAATGGATATGAATTACCAGGGAATATAATTTATGACAGATTCGTACAAGTGTAGATTATTCTTTTTGGTGTGTTAATATGGAAAGGAAGACAAGTGAACTCTTAACGGTATGATCCCTATTTCCGTAACTTTGTATGGCAAAAATGAAAACACTAGTTCTGTTTTTGTTTCGTTTTGAGAAATCAAATAAGGGATCCTTTTCTTTCACCTATGGTACTAAATGTCCTAGCAGTTACCTGTTGGAAGAAAATTAAATTTGCTTATCTTTTGGCTAATCAGTCTACAAGAGATTCTGTCTTTATTGACTCTTCATTTACCAAGTGCTTCCTACACTTTTTGAATTATCTCAATAATTGAGTGGGAAATGTACTGTATGGAGTCGTATGTTTTGTTTCGGACTTACATTAATACGCTTTTATCTAATAGATGTCACTGAGGTTCTCTGTGAGCTGGAGCTCACTATAAACAGTGTGAAGGTATCGACTACCCCGGATGGGAGAGTAATGGACCTTTTCTTCATTACAGATACTAGGTTTGTCATTCTTATCATTGCTTACCTTTCAATAAATAATAACTGTGCAGCATTTCCGCTTTTACTTTTGTCGTTTCACTCCTCTAGAATATGGTGAATATTGTAGTTCTTTTCATAATTGATTTTTTTTTCTTCTCTCGTTTCAATCAGAGAAATTCTTCATACAAAAAGAAGACAAGATGAAACGATTGATTCTCTGAAGGCTGTTTTATGCAATGATTTGTTGAGTTGCGAAATTGAGTTGGCCGGATCAGAAGTTACAGCGTGTTCACAGGGTTCTCCGTATCTTCCTTCTGCTATTACTGAAGAAATGTTCAGCTTAGAGCTGCCCATCGGATGCCTAAGCAGATCTGTTGCCTCAAACCCCGTTTCAGTAACTGTGGACAATCACCTTAGCCCATCGCACACACTAGTTCAAATCTTCTGCCAGGATCATAAAGGTCTCATATATGACATCATGAGAACCTTGAAGGATTACAACATTCAGGTACATCTTTAACTGTAGGTTTTGTAGATTTTTTAATCTCTTTCTCTCCGAAGGTTCCTTTGTCATTTGACTTTACCATTATTTAGTAGATAACAAAGGTGATTTACCGTTATTTTAAAGAGAGGATTCCATTGAGTATTCTTGCTTAATGTCAGGTTCGTTATGGACGATTTTGTGCTAACCCTAGAGGAAATTGTGAGTTGGACTTGTTCATAATGCAAGCAGATGGGAACAAGATTGTTGACCCTAACAAGCAAAATTCATTATGTTCTCGCTTGAGAATGGAGCTTCTGCGTCCTCTTAGAGTGGCTGTTGTGAGCCGTGGTCCTGACACTGAGCTGCTGGTTGCTAACCCCGTCGAGTTGTCTGGCAGGGGTCGTCCTCTTGTCTTTTATGATATCACACTCGCCCTCAAAGTTCTGAAAACACGCATCTTTTCTGTACTGCCCCCAACCAATCTTACAATTTTCTTATACATTTGTTCTAATTTCCTTTAGGCCAACTTAGACGAATGATTTCCGCTTTAGTTTGATTCTCATTCTACGATTCAATGTGCTTTCATTATTTCAGGTTAAGATAGGCAGACACAGGATCCGGGATCGAGAGTGGGAAGTATACAGAATCCTGCTAGAAGAAGGAGTTGGTTCTCCAGTGCCAAGGAACAAAATTGAGGAAGGTGTAAGAAACAAGTTGATGGGATGGGAATAGATTGGATGCCGAATTTAGTTGCCGGCTTTCATAGTTGTGCAGTGTACAGCATATTTTCTTAAGCATCGAGTTTCTAGTTCTACTACGGCAAGAAGCAAACCGGTAAATCAGTACGCGCATAATGAAGAGCTAATCTGTTTCATAATCTCCGTGCCTCCTCCTTAACTTGCATTGCTTATGAAAGAAACTTGGCAATCGCATCTCTTCTGGCGTGTTTAGGTAACAAAAGTTTCCGTATTTCATCCTCTCGCCATTCTTTACAAAGTCTCTCACTAATCTTTCACTATAGACTATATCAGAATTTGATTTTTTTGGTAGAAGATCGAATTTGAGGAGTGGTTTGGTGTTATTATCTGAAGTTGGTTGTGTTTTAGAGTCCAGGCAAACCCGCTGGCAAGCGCAGTCTTCGTCGATGGCGTGCACCGCTCTTGCACGGCTGGGAGACTGATTAGTGTTTTAGTTCAGATTTTGCTTCAAGGTCTCGAAAGTCAGCCTAATACGAAACTGAAATAGGGGAATTCTCTGCATTTTGCAGCCAAAGAAAGTTCAATTTACACACATTTTTGTCACTCGTGTGCTAATTTTGTCGATAAAATGACGAAATTGAACTTAAATTTGCAACAATATTTCCGCCGGAATAACACGGACCGCCATTATAATTTTACCGAAATATAGAGAAATTCTTGTTAGATCTCTAAAATAGCCATCGCTTACTCCCTGTGACTATTTTTTGTTCTAAAAACACCAGCTATTGATTTTGCAACGACAATTCATCTTTTTGAAAGTCGAGAATAATGATTATTTTTTAAGTGCTAATAACATTTCTAAAGTTTAAATTGTGGAGTGCAAGAAAGGAAATAATGATTTTTCTATAGAGTTCCAAAAGTAAAAGCTTTGAAAAATATGTGTGGCTCGCGACGCAGACCCACGTGGCTCAACCTCCATTGCTTTCAACGGTCGCTAACCGTTTGTTGGGTTGCTATTTGGCGACCCTACTTTCCCTCCAAAACTCCAATCGCGGAGGAGATACCTCCTAAATCCGAATCTTCTTCCATCCTCGCCAATTCGGACACTTCATATACTACATCCATAAAAATATAAAAAATAAAAAATAAAAAAACAGAGTATCTTTGTAATTGTATTAAAAATTAATAATTCAGAGGAAAAATGAGAGCTTTGAGCTCGCAATGCGCGCTCGTTGATTTGCAGAGCTCATGGCAATCGGCGAACCAGATCCCAATCTCGACCCTCTGCTACCTTCAGAACTCCAAATTCACCTCTGCAGTCTCTTCGACATTTCGTCGAACACGCGGTGGCCGTAAGCCGGTTGCTTCGTCCAAATCCTCCACCCCATGGATTCCGTCCCCGGAGATTCGGAGGCCGTCCGATCGGTTCCATTCCGGAAATGGGTTTGTTTCGAATTCTCCGGCTTCCGCGTCGCAGCCGGAGGCGGCTTCGGAGCTGGGAATGTTACTTGAATTGTTGCCTTTGAGGATGAGGAGTGAGCTGTACAGGCACGAGGAGATTGGCGAGCTCGTTGAGGTTGTGATGGATTTGGGGAGGAGTCCAATTGCGAGGTTTCCTTCCGGTGATTGGGTGATCTCCGAAAAGCCGGTGAATCATGAAGATCTACGGCACGCTGTATCGAAGGTGTGGAGCTTTCTTATGCAGATTGAGACTTAAAAAGTTAAAAAGTCACATTTGCATGATACAAGTGTTTTTGGGTAATCTTTAATTTGGTGTTATTGGCGGTCTCTCTGGTTTAATTATTTATTTAATGACTGATTAAATTGTTAATTTTGGACCCTTGTGTGATTGGTAAATGCCTATTAGCTTTGTTTAGAAGGGAAGATATAGAGCTAGTTTGGGAGTAATTTTAAAATGGTTCAAAGTGCTTTTAGTGAAATTATTTTTTGAAACCAATTCTTAGTTAAAAAGCAAGTCAATCCTGGAAAATCACTTAAAGACTTCTTGGAAAAAGCACATAACTGGTGCTTTTTTTGAAAGCCAAAAATATCTTCTCCAAAAATGCTTTCAGTCATTTTAAAAACACTTTCAAACGACTCCGTAACTATTTGTTTATGTGTTTCTTATACAAAGGTACTTTCTTTTCCGTAGGTTAGTGAGTTTTCAGATGACAACCGTTCAGGTATTAACAATTCACTACACCGGATAAGTGCTATTCGAAACCGGAAAATGCAAATCATTGGCCTCACGTGCCGAGTGGGACGAGCTGTGTCAGGAAGCGCTGAGATCATACGTGACTTGGTTGAGGGCCGCGGTTCCATCTTGGTCATTGGACCTCCTGGAGTTGGGAAGACAACCTTAATCAGGTACTGCCTACTCCTGGTTCAAGCAAATGAACCTTTAATTCCATTTCACTTGACATCAGGAATAAGCATGTTATGAATTTGTCCGTGCAGAGAAATTGCTAGAATGCTGGCAGATGATCATATGAAGCGTGTTGTGATTGTGGATACATCTAATGAGATTGGTGGAGACGGAGATGTTCCTCATGCAGGAATAGGTCGTGCAAGAAGGATGCAAGTTCCTAATGTCAATATGCAGCATAATGTGAGTGTTGACAACAATTCTATTGCTTTTTATCTCCAACTGTTGCTTTAGTTCCCGAGTGGTAAATGTGCATTGTTTTTCCTTTCACCCAATCATCGTTTTACTCCTTTTGAACTTTTGTGCAGGTTATGATTGAAGCAGTGGAAAACCATATGCCCGAAACAATCATAATAGATGAAATTGGAACAGAACTTGAAGCATTGGCTGCCAGTACTATTGCTCAAAGAGGAGTCCAACTAGTTGGAACAGCACATGGAATGACGATAGACAACATAATGAAAAATCCTTCTCTACAGATCCTTGTCGGTGGCATAGAGGTGCAGGGCAATGCTACTCGTCAACTCTACCATTTACTAGTTGTGCTCAAATCTATTAGTGCTGCTTATTGGTACCATATAGGAGATATGGCATATCATTTCCATTGCAGATATTGTGTCAAGACCTTACCAATTTAAGGCTTTCGCAGATAGAAATTGTTGATTGACTAAAAGCAGTTTGGATCTGAATGCAGAGTGTGACACTTGGTGATGAAGAAGCAAGAAGAAGGAAGGTACAGAAGACAATTCTGGAAAGAAGGGGGCCTCCTACATTTACATGTGCTGTGGAGATTATATCTAAAACAGAACTTCGCGTGCATCACAGATTAGATGCAACTGTTGATGCTGTACTGGCTGGTATTTTGCACTCCCCTCTTTGGATTGACATTTAAAGGGCTAAAATTATTCTAAATTGAAAATTTTTTGGTTGCAGGAAAATCTCCTTTGTTTGAAATCCGTCGTGTTGATGCAGATGCTATTGGCTCTCGCAAGTCTATTTCAATACCTGAAAAGAGCCATCTACAAGTGTCTGATTTTACTGTTAAAGAGAACATTGATGCCGCTGATATAGAGACTGACAAGGAAGATCTAGACCATTCTCCTACACGGTCCAAAAAATTGAGCAGCAAAAGATCTGTGAAGAAGAGGAGTTTGCCGGTTTGTGTATATGCATACAAGGTATATTACTTAGGTTTCTATTTGCTTCACTCTATATTTCAATTGGAAAATTTCAAATCCTCGCTCATTAAACTGAGAGCAAAGGTCACACATTATCTTAAGCTCTGATTCTGGCATTTTGTAGTAATAAATTCATGAATTTTTCCAAAACTCTATTAGTAAATAGGTTTTCACAAGGCAGATGATTTGTATTAACAATTTTTTTTATTATTTTGATGTATTGTAGATCCTTGAAGCCGATCTTCTACAAGTAGCAAAGGTAATGGGGCTTGAAGATGAAATAGAAGTAACTGATGATATCGGAACAGCTGATGTAATAATAGCATCCAGTTATGAAATGAAACAGAACCCATGGATCCGCAGTGTAACAAAGTTCCACGACTTGCCTGTATTTGTCATGAAGGTAGCCTCACTTTCGTTCTTTTTTGAAGTTCTCTATTTATCTATTCTACATTTGCATTGCCATGGCTCATTCGGATATTTGTTGTCCAGTCAAATACCATGGCACAAATGGTCAAGGCAGTTCGGATGATTCTTGAAATGGAATCTGTTGGCTCTTTGCGAAAGCAGTTAGTTAATAGTTCTTTCGACATTGAAATTGAAGATGATGCCCCGAAAAGAAAATCATCTTTGGAAGAGATTGATGCATTGGAGGTACATTTTCCTTTCCCAATTCTCTGTTTCAGTCAGTAAATTCTCAGTTCATTCCACAACATAATCCTTAGGACCTTACTTATATCATTTGCTTAGTACACCGTTTCTCCTTTTGTATGTCATAGGAGGTTCGGCTTGCGATTGAGTACATAGTGATTCCTGGTGGAGAGCCAGTAGAGCTTCTCCCAAGGCGCTCTGAAATAATTGCCCGACAGCTTGAGCTAGTGGAAAGTTATCAGTTGGCTGCTGAAAATTCAGGCACCGAGATGAATCCGAGGTTGCAGATTCTTCCGATGAGATTAAACAAAAAGAAAGCTTCAAAACCTATTAAATCAGGTTCAAGTTTTCTGGAGGTGATCAACTCTAAATCACTAACCGGCGGAGGTGGAGGAACCAATATTTCTAGGCTGCCTCTTATATCTGAATAGAGGAGGATGTAGATTGCAGCCTCAACTGCAACATTTTTCAATCACTGGTTGATAGCGCATGTCATTTCATGTATAATCGTGTAAATTATGTATGTCAATTAATGTAATCATTTCCCTGCCAATTAAAAAAAATTAATGTAATTATTTCGAATAATGTAACAAGCTCTTTGCAATTGTTTCTTCTTCAACGAAATGATCTCTATATATAAAGGGAGCAACCCAATTAGTGAATAATTTGAAATACCAAAAAAAAAATGATGTCATCCGATATCAGGATTGCCTTTGTCCAGGCGTTGCTGGATCATGACAAGTATCAAAGCCAGTTCGTTGAGGTGAAATGGACACTATCATCAATCGCATCCTATTAGACCAGTTCGTCGGTCAGCCTTTTGCCCCTGCGACCCCAGCCAACCAAAGCAGAAGTTAAGGACAAGATGTTTCCCAAAACGGCAGAAAGCTCTAAGCCAGCCTCGAAACTACAAATCCGGCCAAAATCATCAGCAATTTTGTCCTCAAAGAATGACGAAGGTTCATAAGGAGAGGCTATTTCAATGCAACAAGCAACGCATAATCAAAAGAGGTTTTTATTCCTCATCAAGTGACGCAGGTCAAATGTGCTCCACGTTTAAAGTGAATTTGACACAAAAAGAGAAGCTGAGCTGACTTAGTCGTCGAAAGGCCTTAAGTGAGTAAGGCCTTCCTTCATGAAATAGAATTCTTCTCATCCAGACAATGCACACTCCTGATGGGCTCACAAAATCCATGTTAAAAATGGAGATATTGATGGAATTTAGCACAATTATCACAGGATCAAACTCTAATGTCGTTAGACTATTGATTACTATGTGGTAGTGCCAAGGGAGAAATAACACACCAAGGGGAAGAAAGGAATCTGTTTCACGTTTTGATAATTTGTCCAAAGGAATGAATCCTCATTTTATAGACTTCCTCATACCCTTTTCATAGAGTTGTGAGACTTCTCTAAATGGTCTTATCCTTTCATGATAAGACACATCACTTATAGAAGGGGATAACTCTTATGATAAGTCATACCTCTTACCACACCCTTTGGTTAAGTGTATATCAGTACATCAATCTTATGGTGCACCTCCAAACATCAAATACACACATAGTAAAGCCAACGTCATCATGATCATACTCCAACATCTCCCACTTGATCTTGATGATGTAAGATCCCGTTGGCTACACAAATTGGATATAATTACCGAGTATCAAATCATGCTTACTCTTGACTTTCCAACTGTAGTTTACAAATATTTGTAAACTTTCATCAGTTCGTAGTTTGGCTTATAAGTGCGCACACTTTGACCACTTTTACTGACCGCGCTTTTACCAGCGACTCCGTTTTACTATCGTTCATGTAAAATGGCACCATTACTCTTTACTAGGAAAATATCATCCGTACCTATTATTAATGGCGACTTCAGCCAAGTCCAACTTGACCTGCATTGAAATTTCAATCAAGTACTTCCTCCTAAGCCAATCTAGAGGCTTTCATTGATACACCTTATCAACGACTTTACACACTATGCGCCAAGATGTTATACAAATTCAAACTTGATGCCTATAAACGGATTTTACATACAAGAAGATTTGTTATAACTATGTTACCTCGCTAGTGCCCCTCTATCTTTTATCCGACCAATCAATCAGATAGAGTCGCATCAAATTGTTCATTTCAAGCGTCCTCGGAATCCCTCCAATGATGCCCATACCGCATGCTCCGACTACAACATCTAGATGATTCCAACTTGTAGTCACATACTCTTTTGAATAACCTTTCAGAGCAATCCTTTGGTCATAGGATTGGCAGCCATCTTAGCCGAGGGTGTGTGGTCGACTCTTACTTCATCCCTCTCCACTATAATTCCATATAGTGATACTTTGCATCAATGTGTTCTCCTTAGGAACTAACAATTCCTAGAAGATGGTGGACTTGTTATCATAAAACACATTGACATAATTCTTAGGAATACAATCCATATATATCAATAAACATTGACCTTATATTGTAGTACTTACCGGCCCATATTATAAGTAACACAACTTTGTTTCTTGAGTTCTTGGTAAACATGTTGACTTCTTGTCGACATACTTGATTAAAAACATAATCATATTCTTTGAATATAAAATAAACCGAAACGAAGTTTGTTTGGGTCTCCCACTGATTGATTAATCTATTCAAAATTGAAGACTTTAATTGTTGTTCGAATCTTAAGCTTGTTGACAACTTCCTTTTTCTTTTTCTCCCACTGTTTTAATTATTACTATTAGAACCTAGTAGCACGTCACTAATCATATCATTGTCATGATCATTGATTATATCTCTCTCCCACTTGATCATTGACAATGTCTTGGTTTTAAACCATTTCGTGGTCACTAGTGGAACTGTGCGCTTTTGTGGGTTTTCTTTGATACATTATTCTTAGTATCATAGTAATTATACTATATATTAATTTGAACACTATACATAAAACAAATACTTTTATTGATCGAAAATGTGTACATAATATAATCTTACACCTTACACAAAAGTACAATGTTCAAAGTATGTAGTAAATATATCATATTTGAATAGATTAAAGAATCAATTCCTTGGGCATATCATTGTTCTTCCTTCGTTTAGGACAATTAACCTTATAATGTCCAAATTCACCACAAAGGAAACAACTCTTTTTCTTGCCCTTATTGTGTGTAAACTCTTTCGAGTATTTCCCTTTGTTATTTTTTTGTGGCTTACTTTGTGAACTTTCAACTAGTAGAAGATTGCCATCTCTATTAATCTTGTCATTGTCCGTCCTACGATTCATTCTCACTTCCTCTATAGCCAACATCGCAAGTAATGTGGTCATGGTTAACTCCTTTTGACCATATGTCAAAGCAGTTACTACATGATCCCATGACTTTGATAAACTATTCAAAAGTATAGAGACTTGCATTTCATCAGAAATAGGATGGCCAACATTAGAAAGATCTCTTGCCATAATCTCCATCTTGGTAATATGGTCCACCATGCTATCATTCTCAGACATACGTGTCCCGTTGTACTTCTCAAGAAGTAATTGAATGTAAGTTTGAGATTTGGGACCGTACTTGTCTTCAAGAATATCCATGATCTCCTTTGCAGTTGTATATCCCTCATAAAGAGGAATTAAATCTTCTTCCATATGGTTGAGAATTGTGTCACGAGCCATTTCATTATCCTTCTCCCACTTTGTAAAAGCACGAGAACCCTCAACGGGTGCCTCATCTTGAATTGTATACAGAGTTTTCTGGTGGGTAAGAAGATAAGTAACCCTTATCTTCCATATACGATGATTGACATTATAGAGCCTCTCAATTTTGATCGATTCAAACTTACTAGCCATTTCACAAATTTAATGATACTAACAACCACAAACGATAAGGGAAATAGAAATAGAATAATATACTCTTTATTTTGTCTTTATTTCGTATTCCTTGTTTGAGTGAAAGACAAAACCATAAATCCAATTGCAATATGAATAAGATCCCCAGCGGAAGCCAACAGACGAAATCGCTGAGACTATCGTCTGCAGTCAATTGTTGTCTGATTCCGTGTATGATAACAACGAACCAAGGCTCTGATACCACTGATGGAATTTAGCACGATTATCACAGGATCAAACTCTAATGTCGTTAGACTATTGATTACTATGTGGTAGTGCCAAGGGAGAAATAGCACACCAAAGGGAAGAAGGGAATCTATTTCACGTTTTGATAATTTGTCCAAAGGAATGAGTCCTCAGTTTATAGACTTCATCATACCCTTTTCATAGAGTTGTGAGACTTCTCTAAATTGTCTTATCCTTTCATGATAAGACACATCACTTATAGAAGGGTATAACTCTTATGATAAGTCATACCTCTTATCACACTCTTTGGTTAAGTGTATATCCGTACATCAATCTTATGGTGCACCTCCAAACATCAAATACACACATAGTAAAGCCAATGTCATCATGATCATATTCCAACAGATATCAGTTGTACAAAAGTCGATGAATTATGCTTCTTAACTTTCAAATTGAAATTCGTAAAAATGTCAATGAATGCAGTGTGGTTACCATATCTCATGTATTGGAATTTTTGGAAAAAAAAAGTTTTGGGGTTTCGGGTACTAAAAAAAGGGTCTACTCTATACATTTTTATTCTCTAGTTACATTTCTCTCCCGGTTATTAAGTAATAAGACCTACATGACAAAGTAAGGGGAGGTAAGAACATAACGAAAGGTTCTTGGAATCTCATTTTGTTGGCTTAGCATTCGCATCTTGCTCTCGAGAGAAAAGAAGAATTCATTCTTGCACTAAATAATATCTATATGTAAGGAGTGTGTGAGTGACCGCTACAAGTGCGTTGAGAAGTAGTGCATTCATTCTCTCCCTTAGAGTGGGGGAGCATGAGGTTAGTCATAAGCTTGGACAATGAAAAGTACATGCCTTAGCTTATGAGTAAAATAACGAAAGTGTGCTTCTTCCCCTTTTGGTTGCTAATGTGTGTGTTGCCTCTCTATTCACACAATAGACAATTGTTGATGGGTTGTACATCTTTTCACAGTATACAACTCCGTGTATAAATGTCAAGCTCAAAAGCATTTGAGAATATCTTTTTTTTTTAGTAGCTACAGGTGAGCTCTATTTTTATTAATAAAGTCTTGATCTAAATATAGGCTAAGATATCAACGGATAGTTCTTTCAACATGTGGGATGATGGGAACAAGCAGTTGATCAAAAGAGATGTGAGAAGCATGTTGTACCGTTATCTAACATTGTGGAGTGTGGGATCCGGCAAAAGAGACGCATTCTATTATATTGTTGTACCAACCACCTGCGTTCATTATACTACATTTGCCCTACATACATAAAGGAATCGAGGTTTGAAACCTCATTTCTATTCGAATGAGAAAATCTGAGCACCCACCAAATTGGTAAGACATACGTGTTAATCCAATCGATATGATTCATTCATTAAAAAATTTACTAGTGTGAAGACCAGGCAAGATTGTGCTAACTCCTTGTCCAGCCTTATAGTAAGCTCTCAAAGTCCTACTTTATTCTTTTTTGGTATATTAAAAAGTCTGCAACAGAAAAACCTGCAACATGGATATAATAGAAATGTGTTGATCGATCAAGTTTATGCTATGGGTAGATTTGTACATGAGAAAGAGATTGCAGGCCAGCCACTTTTATCTAATCGAAAATCACGCTTTCTCTTCCCCAAAACAATGCCCGATAAAAAATAATTTGCATACTCCCTACCATATCCAAAGTCAGTTGGTTGAAAGGCCCAAAAGTCTTAGTTGAGAGGTTTTAGGATATAAATAGACATGATTCATTTCAAATCCATTACAAATTGATCTAATCTGATCCCTGTGTGTGGCCAGTCTTTGGTCAGTTAGGTTTTGGGTTGGATGGGCTGAGAGATATCACTCAACCCGTGTTAGACATTGTTGGAAGATCAATTTTTTATTTTATTTTTTAAATCTATGAATTCAGATGAGCAGGAAAAATAAATATGATTGGTGTGAGTAGACATTGTGGGTTGAAGGGTTTTACAGAGAAGTATGAGAAAATTAAAAGATCAAATAAAAATATGTGACGCAACGTAAATAATTGAAAATTTTATATAAAATATGAGCTAAATTATTAATGAATAGAGACGAGTGAAGCCATTGAAATAATTTAAAATCTCATTGCAAATCTAAAGCGATAATGACACGTGGCAGATAAGACCAATAAAGTATAATATATATATATATATATATATATATATATATATATATATATGTGTGTGTGCGCGTGTGTGTGTGTAAATAATAAATAATTGCTGTAACAATTGAAAACGAATGAAATTGCCCAAAGGCTTATTTTTCAGAGTGAATAGTAATGTCTTTGCCTCGCTAGCGGGATGAAGACGCATGGGTGAGGTGAAAGTGGGTAAAGTGAGGTTTTCGTCCAAGCACATGGGCATACTAATAAATAGGAAATTTTTAAAGGAAGAGATTTTTATTTTTATTTTTATTTTTATTTTATAAAAATAGGGATTAGGAGTAGAGTTTACATCACATCGAATTTTAACAATTCAAAATGTCTATTTTTCAAGTTGCATTTCATAGATTATTTTTGCAAAATATTAGTCAAATTGGAAATGTTTAAGATATATAATTGAGTTCAACGAAATTAACGAATACTTTGTTATATAAGAAAGAATGAAATTTTATCTTGATAATTAAATTGGCAAATGATTTCGGATTGAATTGAATTTTTACAAAAATATCTATGAATTGAAATTTACAAAATAAAAGATTCGGATCGTTAAAATTCGATATTGATATTAAGTAAAACCCACATCTAATCCCCATTTAAAAATAAAAATAGGCTTTTTATATTAGCACCCCACAAAATGTTGAATGCACCCCACATTAAAATTTAATATTAAATGACTTATTTATTCCACTATGCAATGACAATTTTGACCTTATTAGGTTTTAAAATAAAAATAAAAATTTCTAAATACACCCCAAATCACTTTTAGCGTTCTTCTCAACTATCAAAAAATGTTTTGAGCTAAAAGCCATTAATAAAATTGTACTCTAAAAATTTTGTAGTTTTTCCCTTTGTTTTACTGGTTCTGATTGGCTAAGAAGGGATTCACTCGGTGTTTGCCTAGTGCTTAGGACTTGCCAAATCAGTTTATTTAGGACGATCAGTAGTTCGTGGCTTGGCTGTGCTTCCTTAAGGCCACAGATTGGACAATAACATGCAACAATATGTAGGACTATGTAGAAGGGTTTGTGACAATAAAGTTGGCCAATTTTATACAAGCTTACTTGGTCACCAAGCTTAGAACCCCTCACATAAACCATGATCATATTGAAGTTGGTGATAATGAACATGAATCATAAATTAACAGCACTCATACAAATAATTAAGTTTAATCACCTCAGAAGTTATGTATAGAAAGCTCTAATTGGTGATATGCTAATTACCCTTAGTCATATGGCGATGAATCAAACATGAAAGATCATAGATTAGTAATTAATCACATTAATCTTGCAGTTGCAGATCTGTATATTGAGAAATGTGGGGTGTATAGAAGATGTGAGGTGTATGTCTAAAATATAAGGTGTATATTGAGAATGTAGGGTGTGGGGGTATTATGAAAAAATATGTGGAGTATATTAAGATAATTTTTAAGTAAAAAAGTAAATGTGAAATGTATTAAGTGTGTGGAGTTTATTTAACAATTTATGGAGAGTCAAGCCTGCTAATAAATAAGCCAAATAGAGAAGGGGCAAAATCGAAGTAAATACAAGAATACGACGCGGTTAGGGTTTGGCTCATCACACAGTACAGGCAACAGAGACTGAGAGAGATTGAGAGAGAGAGATTAAGGGAGAGAGATGGCAGGGAAGGAAGACTACCGGATATTCGTGGGAGGGTTGTCGTGGGATGTGACGGAGCGTCAGCTGGAGAGCGCTTTCCAACGCTTCGGCAAAGTTCTTGAAGCTCAGGTACCCTCAAAATTTTCCTAGCTAGTTCTTCGATGATTAATCTTCCAATCAACGCATAATTATATGTAAACCCTAATTGTTACCAATCCTATTACCTGTTAATTGTGTCAATTGAAAGAGGCATGCGTTTTTAGGCTTCAGCTGCTTTACTTTGCTTGCAAACTATTGGTTGGAAAGATCTTATCCTTTTAATTTTTGGTCCGAATTATATTTGAATTTATGGTTTTAAGAGGTTAAAAAAGTCCCAAATTTTTCAGTCAGTTTCAGGCTTTAATTTGACCCTATGTTTACATTTAGTTGATGTTTAGAAGGATAACAGTCGAAATCTTTGTTGCAAAATTTTTCATCGTTGTTGTTTTGGGCCTTTTGTTTAAATTAATTTTTTATCCTGCCTGCCCAAGATATTTGAAGTACAAATTGGTTGAACATTCTCGGAAGCTTTTGGTTTTGATGCAGGAAGTTCAGATAATGATGGTACATGGCTATAATGCATGTTCATTACTTGTTTGATCAATCCTGATTATCGATTTTCAGATCATGCTCTTTCACGTGTTCAGTGAGCTTGTTATGCCCTATTGTTTTTTGTATAAAGTGCCCTTCCTGAGGAAACACGAATGAAACAAATAAACTACTCACTGAGATAGTTAATTGTCAGTTGTGCCATTCTGACCTCAGGATATCTTTGGTTGTACATTTATGAGGGGCGTTGATATTTAATTCTATGTGTGTAACTACGGTTA
The DNA here is from genome assembly GCA_963580275.1 of Crataegus laevigata. Lineage (NCBI taxonomy): Eukaryota > Viridiplantae > Streptophyta > Magnoliopsida > Rosales > Rosaceae > Crataegus > Crataegus laevigata. Next base: position 10,908,783 of record OY756951.1, read on the forward strand.
CTAATGTTTATTTTGATTTTATCCTTTTCTTTCGATAGTTTCTGTTGTCCTCACTTTCTATTAATTCTCCTTTATTTGTTTTCATGTCTTTTTGGAATGACGGTTATGATCTTTTGGTGCTGTACGTGTATGGGTTTTCGTAGAGATATTTTTGTTTGAGTGATTGCATCGAGTTGCTGAAGCTTGATAAGATTTGTTGGGACTAGTTATAGCTGATGGTTAGAATAAATATCAAGGCAAGAAGTATAACACAAACAGATGGTATCTGGATGCGTGGAATTGAGTTCAAGGCAGCCCAGTTAATTGCTTGCTTGGTCTCATCTGCTGTATAGTAACAAAGATTTATTGGTGAAAAGATTTGTGGTTGGGATCCACAAGATTTATTGATGAGAAGATTTGTGGTTGTAATAGTCTTGGAAATTCAGAATATAAGTAAGGCTTTGAGGGTGGACCCACTAATGATCAATTCACAAGATATGGAAACTTTGAGAAATTTATCTTTTTTGTAGGAAGTATGATTCTGTTTGGATTCTGTGGCTCTGCAGCCTTAAGTCTGACATAGTCATTGTCTAAATCAGAGAGTTTTATTGTCTCTTGTTAGTTGTTCTTCAGATGTATCAAACTCTTGATGCCTGATCTTTTAGTTATGATCCTCATGGAGGTCTGCCAGATATGAAATTCAAGCTTTATTGGATGAGGCTGTGAAGTATTAAGCTTAGTTACTTTATGTTTGATACGGTTAGTCTGAGTTAAGCACTCTAAACTGCGTTTTTCTGGCAATGGGGTCCTCTCATCTGCTATTGCGGAGTGCTGATGAAGTCTGAGCCTTATTTTCAGCCTTGTGAGTTGAATTTTGTTTGAACTAGTTCGAACTTTTTTTTATAAAACTTTATTTATTTTTTTTTGTGGGGACAAGAGATTGAGACCAATTTCACTGTCATATTTTTGTGGGTCAATAAGTTTATCTATTGCATTATGAACTCAACCATCCACCTGGTAGAGTCATTTACATAGGCCACACTTTCAGTCTGGTCACTTCACTTGCGGGCACATTCATGCAATCCATTCCGTGGATCTTATGAGACATCATCAGGATCAGTAGCGTCTTTGCAGGTTCAGAAACAGTGTTTAATTGAGGCTCAGTACTTTGGGTTTGCATGGGCAAGATGAATTCAGCAACATCAACACTCACCAGATATCGATGCTGCCAGTTCATCAGTAGTTCCAATATTGATTTAAGATTTGATAACTTTGGTGGAGTAGTACTTTTGGCTACCTTGGAATCTGAAACTCCGAACCTGTTCAAGTTTGTAGTCAGGGTATATGGAGTAGGCATGGGCACACTTTTCTTTTTCTCTCTTTCCTCCTACCCATTGGCATTTCATCTTTGGAAACTGTGGTGGCGAGTTTTTAATTGGCGATCGTATGATAATTGCAAGTACTTAAAAGTTGTTGGAACATCTTCTATCAACAAAGGTTGTCCGAACATCTTCTATCAAAAGAGGTTGTCAGAACATGGATCTCCATGGCTCTTTTATGAGTTTAGTAGGTCTAAGTTTTCTGGTTGAAAGGGGATAATCAGCGTTGTCATCAGTTCTGCTATTTTGAGCTGATAATTGGATGGAGCACCTTTGCTGTCTTTGACTGATTTTTGTGTTTTTTACGAAATTAATGAAACGCTATGAGAAAGAGTGATTATGGATCGAGTCGGGCATAGTCTGCAAAATGAACATGGTTTTTGAGGTATCTTTTTGTGCTCTATGTGGTTTGTTTCGAATAGTGGAAAGATCAAATATTGTGATTGCTGCCTTTGTCTGAGTGATCTGCATAGCTTTGTTTGGGGAACGTTGTTTTCGTGAATACAAGATGGATGCTTGCCTGGTGTCTGCAGTGTTATCCTAATTTCTGGCAGTCTTATGTTGGGATTAAGGATCAGTGAGAAGTTAACCTTATCACAGATATACTGCTAGCGCTGATGACCAATTCAACTTGAATGTTTCTGTTTGAGAGTAGATACATTTGACATTGTCGTGGGCTAGGTATCAGTTTATGCTGGATCTAATTTATTGGATTTTGTGGGAAGTCAAGATCAGAAGTGATGGATTCCTCTGTATTTATCAGAATTTTTTTTCACATTGAAACTCGGTTCAATCTGTTATCCATAATAACAAGGAGAAAGTAAGTTATCAACTTGTTAAATTTTAATTACCAGTTAGGATGCGTGCTAATATATGTTGCTAATCCATATCTCATTCTCAAATTTTGCATTCATATTGTGTGTTCCCTGTTTATTAATTCTTCTTCCAGCTTCTCAGCAATTGAACTCTGGCTGGGTGATGCAAGTTGCTTTTAGTTTCTCGTTGTGGACTCCTGGGAGTAGTTGATAGATTACTGTCTCACTTTTGGTTAAAATGGATGAATTTCATTTATATGAAATGGCTAATGTGGCACTTTTATAGATCATGATGGAAAGAGATACAAACCGTCCCCGAGGTTTTGGGTTTATTACATTTGGAGATCGGCGAGCAATGGAAGATGCAATCCGGGAGATGCATGGGCGGGAGCTTAGTGATCGCATAATTTCTGTGAACAAAGCTCAACCCAAAATGGGAGGGGGAGGAGCTGGAGAGGATCCTGACCATGGCTACAGAGGTGGCTACTCATCTGGTGGCAGGAGAAACTATGGGGGAGGAGATAGACCTGTAGGACAAGATGAATGCTTCAAGTGTGGTCGACCAGGACATTGGGCCCGAGATTGCCCTTCAGCAGGAGGCGGAAGAGGCAGTGGAGGTTCGTTCTCATCACATTCTAGGTTTGGGGCTGGTGGCCGTGGGGATCGCTTTGGTGGAGACCGTGACCGCTACACGGATGACCGTTATGATGGAGGGCGCTATGGAGAGAGGGACCGTTTTGACAGCAGAGATGACAAATATGGTAGCCGTGATCGCTATGCTAGCGACAGGTATGAGTTACTGCTTAACCGCTTGTTCCTTTCTCTCACTTGTGATTGCTCTGAATAGTAGTAAACAAAATCCCTTTTACTCAACGTTCGCCACTTTTCCTTGCAGGTACCCAGCCGGTGATCGTTTTGCAAGTGACAGGTACGGTGGTTCTGATCGTTATCCTCAAAATGGTTATGGCAAAGATAGAGGCTATGATAGGGATGGTGGCGCAAGAGGAGGCGACAGGTATGCAAGCGGAGGGCCAGCTAGAGGCGATAATTACAGAAGCAGGCCTGGTCCTTATGACCGCCCTAGCAGGGGAGGCCGCCCATCTTCCTTTGACCGTTACTAAATGTTGCTGTCGTGTGATTCGGCTGTTTTCATGAAACTTGTAGCTGTTTTAGCTTATAATCTTTTTAGGTTCTTGATGTGGGATGTTGAGATTGCAATTTTAATGTAGGATTGATGGATGATATGCATTTTAATTCAGTATTTTGCTTTTGGGGGTTTTAGCCAAAATGACATAACTCCTTATTTTAGTTCTTGAAATTTAAAATTGATAGAACTGATTTTGATTTCGTCCACCGTCAATTATTTTAGTTTTTTCATGAAAAATTTCTATTAAATAAAAATAAAATAATAAAAATACCTCACTTTTTGGCAAATTCTATTGTTTATTAAACTGATGATATTTTTGTCACTTTGGTCCTCATTATACAAAGATTATTCACAGAATGATTAAAATGAAAGTGAAGAGACATGTCTATCTTAAACATCATTGTTCTGTTAAGAAGTGAAAAAGCCTATCTTCAATTATATCTAGTACACTCTCAACCCCCTTCTTTCTGATTGGCTGAGAACCAAAAGAAATAGCATAAAAAGAAAATGAGGCAATTTTCAGGAAAAGCGGCACTCCGATATCTGTTGAACACCAATAACTCTTCCTTTTTTTTTTCTTTTTTTTTTGGTGAACACACCAAAAACTCTTTTATTGCACAAATTGACATATGGTTTTGCTTCCCGTCTCTCTCCTATTTCTTGTTGAGTTCGATACCATATGCTTCTGTTTTGAATATTTAATCCTGCGGACGTCAACATTTGTTTGAATCTTATGGTAATATTTACAATTAAAGGGGTAAATTCTTTTTTTTTCATCTCAATCAAATTCGCGGACGGAGGCGTGATTCAGTCGGAATAGTCATAGTCCATGATCTCCGATTAAGAGAGAATGGGGTTGATTGCCCACATCACGAACCATCATTGTTATAGGAGATGAGTTCTCTATGAACATGTGTCCATCATTGTGTTTGGAGGGAGATGAGCCTATTTTAGGTGTAGAGAGAATATGAGCGAGACGTATTGATAAGAGAGATAAATGCCCAAGCTAGGATATGAGAGGAGTTTAGAATATCGCAAATGGATGATAGTTTTTTTTTCTCTCTTATTTCTCTCAAATGTGTAAACGCATCGACTAAGATATCATTTCATTTGTGTGTGTGTTTGGTTGCTACTTTTGCTGGCATGAGAGAGATGAATACTAGGAGAACAACTTATACGACAAGGGTACACCATTACGTGGCGTCCTATGTATGTGAAATAAGAGCAAGTGAACAAATTTTTTATACATATCTTTATTTTATTGGCACGAAAAGCCACCGTAACAGTGTGTATGTGCCACATAAATCCTTATTGGAAAGCAGAGATATGTAGCCATAGCGACATTGATGATTGACCTATATATCTAATTAATTTAGTTCTTGTAACTTTCATGTGAATGAATCTTCTACTTGTATTTATGTTGAATGTAAGAGCTTGATGACGCACATACATCAATTAAACTTTCCTCTTGTCCCTATCCTTCAAACTTTTTTTTATTCTCAATATGAAGGCGGCCAAAGTTCTAATAAAAAGAGTAAAAGTCGTACTCTTTCGTTACATTCAAAAATTATATTACATACATCTTTTTATTTAAATCTTTAAGTGAATGCTCATGCCAAGCGTTGTTGGTGGAATTGGATATAACGACTAATTTTAAAGAATATCAGCCGTACGTATATATAAGTAACCTTCCAAATCTTTTGCTTAGCAGTATTTGTACATGTACCTTTCTCCCTTAATTATATTCAAAATCGATCAATTTGATAAATTAGAATATCATTAGAAGTGAGCAGATATTGTCAGCCTGGGCCTTTAGCAACTTTGAATAGTAATCGTACAAGAGTAAGAATCCAATCTATCAAGATTATATATTGGATTATGTCCAGCATATAGTGATTAAGTTTCTTAATTACTGTGTTATCAATCATTGGTAGTTCATTTGTAATAATATAATTATTTAACGTAATGTTATGGTGATCTCTTTCTTTTAACATATATTAACATATCACGGAATGACCAAAATGATTAAGGTATGCAAATCGTAAACGACTTCTGTTGGGTTTCTAGTTAAAAACAAGAAATGTCAAATTCAACAGGAACCGTTTTGGCTAAAAAAACAGATAAAATTACATGTATGTACTTTGTTCACTTGGCCGGCCGTTGTGCTAAATACGACAAGGAACTAGGGAAATTTTTTAGCTTGACAACATTAGAGTAGAGACAAGCAACATGTGATTAAAAAAAATAAACAGAGAGGCAAAATCAACCAACTCCAATACCATTTTGACAATTCTTTCTTATTGATAAGACCAAATTTATAAGAGGGTTCCTCTCTTTCCTATCTTGAACAAGAAAATTTGTATTTTTCTGTGAACATTGTGTTTCACTTCATGAGTTATAATAAGTGAACGATAAAGTTGATATATTTCATTTTAGAATTATACAAGACAAAACACATATTTGTATTGCAATTTAAGTAAAATAATAATAGGATAATACTTACGTACCCCTATTATGGGGATGAGTTCGTTCCCCTAGTTACTTAGAACATCCTCACCTTGCGTACCCCTCTTATTATTTTCTTTCCAAATTTGCAATTCACTCCTCATTTACTTGAAATTATTTTACTCTAGGTGAAATAAGTGTTCGTTGTCACTACTCTACCTTTGTTTTTCATTTTTTAATTAGGAAACTAGATATTAATTCTTAAAAAAGATTATCTTTAGACTAAAACCTTAACCAAGATAAAAAACTAATTATAGTCCCTTAACTTATGTCCAAGTCAGCATTTATATTTAATGTTAGAGTTTTTCCTTTTATGTAATTTTTTTCTTCCTATATTATCCTTGAGTGAATTATAATGTCTTATATTTATTTTATTTATAACTGTTCATTTTTATTGCTAACATAAATGATTCTCCTTAAAAATGAAACTTTTTGTCCAACCCAAAAAATTATCTTCAACCGTGTAAGAAGAAAGGGCTAGGGCCACCATCCACATCTAATATTTCTTCTTCTTATGCATCTAATAATGCATGATTTACTTTTATCATTTTTTTTCTAGTGTTGATGGTTTATTTTTACTTTCTCATACATCGAATCTACCGATTTTTTCTTTTGATGTTTAAGTATCAATATTTTTGTACCTATATATATGTACATAAGTACCGACACTTCCGCACCGATACTTTCATACCGATGCTAATGTATCAATACTTTCGTACCGATGCTAACGTATCAATACTTTCGTACCTATATATATGTATGTACCGACACTTCCATACCGATACTTCCGTACCTATATGCATGTATGTACCTACACATATGTACCAACACTTATGCAATTCCTATATATAGACAATAAGGAGTTGTTATACTTTTTTTTTGTGATATATATATATATATTAAGGGTTATTTTTTAATTTTTAACCTATTGTTTTTGTAATTGATTTTTCCATCTTCGAAGTGACTGACCTAAAATTACTATAGACTTAATTTGTTTGTCAGCAAGTATAAATTAGTATAATTTACCATAGTTGGATTTATCTTATTGACTAATGGTTTATTAACGGAATGTATTTAAAGCCTTAATTATAGAATAGGTTGACAATTTAAATGGCAAAGTTTGTAAATATGGTAGGTAATAGAGGTATCTTATATTATGATTTGGCGGTGAATATTAAATTAGGGACTTAAATAAGATTTTGAACTCATTCAGGTTATAATTTAAAAATTATCTTATATAGGTCCTAAAATCTAAATACCGTTTTCTAATTGCTCTCAAGCACTCCCTTTGTATCTATCTATTGAAACCTCCCATCCACCAACTTCTTCACTACAACAAACTTGTGAGAGACTGCTGGTGCAGTTCAGAGGGACAAAAAAAAAAACCATGTTGGTTTCTGGACCTGGTGGAGGATGGGAGTGGAGTAACACCAAAACCCTAACCCTCCAAGTCCTCAATGGGCGGTGGTTCACGGTGTTTGCTTCCCTCTTAATCATGTCAGCCTCTGGCGCCACCTACATGTTTGGTCTTTACTCCGGTGACATCAAATCTGTGCTGGGATATGACCAAAGTACCCTCAATCTTCTCAGCTTGTTCAAGGACTTCGGGTCCAATGTTGGTGTCCTTTCTGGTCTGATTAACGAGGTCACACCCCCATGGGTGGTCCTATCAGTGGGTGGAGTCCTCAATTTTTTTGGTTACTTCATGATTTGGATGGCCGTGACCAAAAAAATTGCTAAGCCTCAAGTTTGGCACATGTGCATGTACATTTGTATGGGTGCAACTTCTCAGTCTTTTGCCAATACTGGATCACTTATCACAAGCGTCAAGAACTTCCCGGAGAGCCGCGGCTCCGTTTTGGGGTTCTTGAAGGGATATGCTGGCCTAAGTGGTGCTATATTCACACAGTTATACTCTGCTTTTTATTATGACGACACCAAGGATTTGATTTTGTTGATTGGGTGGCTTCCTACTGCCGTTTCTTTTGTTTCTCTTAGAACAATTCGGATAATGAAGGTCATTAGACATCCCAATGAGCTCAAAGTGTTTTATAATATGCTTTATATCTCACTTGGGCTTGCTGGATTTTTAATGGTTATGATTATAATCCAGAAGAATGTTCATTTCACTCAAGTTGAGTACGGTGCTAGTGCTGCCATGGTTATTTTCTTGCTTGTCCTCCCACTTGCTGTGGTTATTTTTGAGGAATTTAAGATCTTGGAAGGCAAGAAGCTCAAGTTGAATGGCGGTTCGGACTTGAAAATAATTACCGAAAAGCCAAAATCTGAACAAGTTAGCGTTACATCTGATCTGTCACGGTCCAAGGAAGCGCTCGCCACCAATACCACAGAGACTGAACCGTCATGCTGGAAAACAATGTTTAGGCCACCAGATAGAGGTGAGGACTACACCATACTCCAAGCACTTTTCAGCATTGACATGCTCATTCTTTTCGTAGCATGCATTTGTGGTGTTGGAGGCGCATTTACAGCAATAGACAACTTGGGTCAGATTGGAGCTTCTTTAGGGTACCATAAACACAGCATAAGCACTTTCGTGTCGCTAGTAAGCATATGGAATTATTTGGGTCGGGTGGTGTCGGGTTTCGGCTCCGAAATCTTATTAAAAAGATACAAATTCCCTCGTCCTCTAATGCTAACCCTAACCCTCTTGCTCTCTTGTGCCGGCCACCTTCTCATTGCCTTCAATGTCAAAAATGGTGTCTACGTAGCCTCCGTGATAATAGGGTTTTGTTTAGGTGCCCTATGGCCTCTACTTTTCGCCATAATTTCTGAGCTTTTCGGCCTCAAATACTACTCGACTTTGTTCAATTTTGGGGCATGTGCTAGCCCGGTTGGACTATACTTGCTCAATGTGAGACTCGCCGGGCACATATATGACAAAGAAGCCAATAAGCAGCTTGCAGCAAAAGGGCTTGTGAGAGAAGCAGGTAAGGAGTTGACTTGCGTTGGGGGAGAGTGCTTCAAATTGTCCTTCATCGTGATTGCAGCCGTCACATTATTTGGCACATTTGTGTCGCTGATTTTGGTGATGAGAACGAGAAAGTTCTACCAGAGTGACATATACAAGAAGTTCAGAGAGGAAACAGAAGCTGCTGAGGGAGAGATGGCCATGGCTGATGAAAATGGTGTCAAACCATTGGAAAGCAATGGAATTGTGTAAATCCTAGTGTATCTAGGGATATTTTTGAGTATTCTCTTTAGTAGTTAATATCCTATTAGAGATGTAATCTTATAAGGGTAAGGATTTAACCTATCCTACTACTATAAATAAAGGCACAATAGGGGTGATAAAACACACACCTCACAATTAAATCTCTCTCTTATTGCCGCAGGCCTCCACCTCCCTATTCCCTTAGAATAGTTTAGTCAAACAGGCCCATAACACATTATCAACATGCTCTTGCCAGAAGCTAAAGAACTGAAGGATCGTAGGATGAGACTTTCTTCTACAAAATTCAAAGGCTTTTATTTGTTTTCTGCAAATCAGGTACGCTTAAAATAAAGTAAGATATTTGAAACGTCCACGAAACATGAAAACATTCCTCATGATGCATGAACCCCCTATATTTATATTTTCCTTCCAATATATATATGTTTCATGCATTACGCAATTATTTTGTTATGTGGAATTTGTGAGTCAAAGCATATAAATAAATTAGAAGCAATTTAAGGGTTTTCAAACCCTAAAGATGTCGAAATAAACTAAAATAATAAATTTGGGAATTATGCGGCACGACTGCCGCACCGTCGTGGCACTACTGCAGCTGGCCTGCAGCCCAACGACATGGAGCAAATCATGGAACGGTTTCGTTTTGACACCTTGTATCACACGGCAGTAGCCCTTTGGGCTTTGCTGTGTCAACACGGACACACCAGGCCTTCATCTTGATAGGGTTACACGGACCTGAAGTCCCTAGCCTAAACTGAGAAGGCATGCAGCTCTTCTTAGACCTGTCTTTGTGTCCTTGGCCCAACCTGCCAGCAACCTTATGTTGCTGGGCTTTGTCCCGTGCCATAAGCCTGCCTGTAACAAGTCCGTGTTGCTTACTGGGCTTCGCCACCCCTCGGCCCAACTTACCAGCAACTTTAGCTGCTGGGCTTGACCTACACTGACCCAAAACCTCGAAACCCAACCTCGGTTGGGCTTCCCCGAACTAAACCATAGGCCAGCATATGCTGGGCCTGCATTATGTCCTATTTTTTGCCCAAACCAGCAGCTTTTGCTGGTGGGCTCACCCAGACCACACGGCTCAAGGCCTACAGCCCTCCCCAAGGCCCAATAGCCTGTAGCCAAGTTGCAAGGCTTATCCTCGCGTCATTACCAGCTCATTTTTGGCTGGGCCACGTTGTTTTTTAGACCCAATGCTAATTTTTGGCATCCCCTCGTTATAAATCATGCCCAAATATATTTTTTTGGGTACTTTGGTTTACGCTAATTAATTCTAATTTAATTATCACTTGGTTTATCACCAACGGAAGCTTATATGACTTGTCTGTCATTATTTTGCTTCCACGATCGACCCCGTTTGGTTCCGATCTATTGAATTAATTAAAAGTGACTTGCAGTCCATTAATTTGATAATTAATCCAAAATTATTGACCTGAAGATCACTTTTGGACATTAATGATTCAATAATTTATTTTTATACTTTGAACCATTGACATCCTTTCGTAGTCCCGAAGCTCTCACACTTGAGTTCCCGAAACAACTCAAATCCACCACACTTCAATTGGCATGTTGCATTCTGTGTTCTTGCAGGAACCTCTCCTTAATGAACTAATCATTCATAAAACAAAATTGAACTTGTAGTTTCACATTAAGTGCCTTTGAAACTCAAAGTTTTCATTCAAAACGTATCACATGAAACCTGTAACTTTCATGCTTAAATTAAACCAATATAGGTCTATAGAACCTGAATGTTCTACGATGTATGTATATGTATTACCATATGACTAACTACGTTTTGTTGTACCTTTTGTTTTAGGGACATGTCAAACTTGAACAAGCTCGATTTCGCCCTCTAAAAGTCTTTAGAAGAAACTAGCTGAAGTGAGTTGAAGACGTGAAGCTCCATCTTTTTGCAAAAGGTATTAGTGCCACCATCGAGGCACCTACTGACGACAAACCTGTCGATGAAGCTCAGAAAGCTACTACAATGATCTTCATTTGAAGATACATCCATGATGCACTGTAGACTGAGTACCTTATTGGGGAGGACCCACGCACCCTTTGGCTTGCTTTGGCTGACTGTTTTGATCAACAGAAAGACATTTACTTGCCTAAAGCAAGACACGATTGGCAGCATATATGCTTCCAAGACTTTAAGTCCATAAATGAATACAACTCTGAAGTTTGTAAAATTCAATCACTACTTAAGTTTTGTAAAGTGGACTTAATAGAAGCAAATCTCCTGGAGAGGACTTATTCGACCTTCTATGCCACCAATATTGTTCTGCAGCAATAATATAGTGCACATAAATTCACCAAATTTTTTAATTTGATATCTGTTTTACTTCTTGCTAAAAAGAAGAACCAACTTTTGATGAAAAATCATCAAGCTCGACCTACATGCTTGAACGCCGCACTTGAAGCGCATGTGACCAATTCTAGCAGCCATAAACGACGAAAAAAATCATTATGGCCGTGGTAATGGGCGGCAAGCCCAACCACGGGCCCAAGGTCAACGGAGCCAAGGCCCATCCAAGGGAGGAAAATTGACCTAGAAGCGCCAACCCCTTGCCCCTCAGGCCTTAAACTTCAAGAACAAGGGAAAAGCTATCGTTTAATTGACTTCCACCGAAACGGACATGTGCTACTGTTATGGATCAAATGATCATTGGTCACGCATATGTAGAGCTACCCTTGAGGCCATTGCCAAGTATCATTCCCGTTGTGAGTCTAACTTTGCTAATTTGGAATATCCCGAAGATGTTACTACATCCATGGAGATATCAAATTTTCAGGAGGCATAAGCTCCTATGGACGAATAAATATTATTCTTCTAGACATGTTTTTAGGGTGTTTCTACCCCTAGTGGGTTGCAAGACCCTCCTAATATTTAGAATAATTTGTTTGGTTTTGATTTGTTTTGAATTATGGATATTATTTCTCAAATTGATTAATTGAATGAATGGAATTAAATTTATGCATGAGACCAATTCAATTAATGTAATATCCTAAAAATTTAAATATATGAATATGTGGAGAAAATTGAAAATAAATCGATTTATGGTTATGAAAAATTTGATTGAGAACTTTAAAAGTTTTGGTTCCATAAATTATTATAAATTACGTTGTAAAATTTATTGATAGGTGTAAAAAGTTAAAAATGGCCCTCGTTGACTAAACGTGATTATATGAGGACGTATTTTACCCTTACATATTCTATCGTATTTCTTGGTATATTTGGATAGAGCTCGATCTCACGAGCTCATAGGCGAAAACTTTTCATCAAACAGAGTTATAACGAATATAATAAAAACGAATGAAAGTAGGGGCAAAATCGTTATTCGGTCATAAATTTAGAAGGCTCCATAATTTTGGAAGCTTGTCGTGGAAAAGAAGGGAAAAAAAGAATAATAATAAATAAAAAAGAAAAGCCACGGGAGTGGTGGAGAAAGAAAAAGAAGGGAAATGACCAATCAAAGAAAGGGGAGAGAGAAGGAACAATGGGAAGAGGAAGAAAGGAGGGAAAGGAGAGAGGGGAGTGACACCTAACTAAGAATCCTTTTTCCCCTGACCCGTTTCTTCCACCCCGACCCACTCCTGCCAGTGTTCATTTCTAATGCCTTCGTGGTGTTTTCTGAGCAAATAAAAGCTCCACATCACTACCAAATTACTTCCCTTCCATTTTCCCTTCATTTCAAGTCAAACCAGACGAGATTTAGACCTTGATTTTGCAATGGAAGACCCACGGGTCTGAAGGTGGCTAGGCATTGATTCTCTAATTGTGAAACATTTTGTTCCAATTACCACCATCATTGGACTTCTCTTAGGGCCTAGAACAAAGCCCAAACAACTATAGGGGCGGCAGAGCACTGGAGGTGGCGGATCGAAGCACACCCATTCTAGGGTTTCCGGCGGGTTCAAGGAAAATTGGAGCCTTTTCAGGCCAAATTGGACTTAGCCATAGGTATAAAGTTTACTCTACTCTTTGAGATCTTCATTTTTGTAATTTTTGAGAATTTTTAGAAGTAGTTGACTTTTCCAGCGAGACGGGGTGGCTGACCACCACCCGTGGTGGCGCAGTAAACCGACATTTTGTTTTGATATGATTTTCATTATTCTAATTATGTTGTGGTATCTAATTGACATGTTTCGAATATTAACAAGAATGTTGTATATTTGGATTAATTGAACATTTTTGGAATTAGCTTGAAATTGAATTGTGAACTACGAAAGACTTGATCCCTGCTAAGGGTACGTAGGCAGTCTAACGAGAAGTTAGATGCAGCCATAAAATTAAATGAGATTAAATAATCGAGAATTAATATTTAGTTGGAATCTTGATTTATGGTAGAAATTAGGGATTAAATTGATAATCTACTTGTATGTTTTGATTTTGGATTGTTTTGTACGAAATTAAATTGTTTGAAGTAAAGAAGTGTAATTAATGGTAATAAATTAACCACCATGATTCTAAATTTCGGCCTATCGTCGAAATAAATTCCCTAAATAATTATATTTCGGGGCAGGGCATTACAAAATGGTATTAGAGCAAATGATCCTACATTATATTATGCGATATTATTGAATTTGTGAATGTGAATTATGAATTGCATTATTTTATAAGATCTATGAGCAGTGGCGAAGCCAGGATTTCTCGGGGGGAGGGGCGAACTTAAAAGAATGCAAGATTAAAGAAAAATGGCAACAACTAAATCTTTTTATATAATAATGTCTTCCATAATTAATCAATACAAACAAATTACAATTGTTGCCGGCAAGGTTTCATGTCATGAAAACGTCGCATAATAGGCTCATTATCAATAAAAGCAAATACATCTTTCTCAATGTAAACAAGCATGCTATCACGCAACCATTGATCTCCCATTTTGTTACGCAATTGTGTTTTCACAATCTTCATAGCAGAAAAAGCTCTATCCATCGAAGCGGTTGCAACCGGTAACACCAAAGCCAATGTAAGAAGTTTATACACTAACATATAACTTTCATACCTCCCAATCTTCACTAACTCTTGTGCAAGATCACTAATTCCTCTCAATGATGAAAACTAACTATGCATCTTCATATCATGAATGTAATTGTCAAGTTGAATTGGAAGATTCATGAGGTCCATACGATCAAAATCTTGAGGATAAAGTTGGGCTAAACGAACAATTTTTTCTTTGTCAAAAGATGCAAAATTATTCACCGGACTCAAACATGCCATACAAAGAAGTAACTCGGTGTTTACCTCATTGAAGCGATCATTCAACTCCTTTAGTTGCATATCAATGACTTGAAAATAGAGGTCCACACGATAATAATGGAAGTTTGTGATTTTTGGAGCTTTACGCCTTGATTTTCCAGGTATGAAATGCAAATCCTCCATGTTATGAACGATAATATCATGCTCCTCACAAAACTTTTCTACATCATGAAGCAAGTCCCCAAAGTCATCATCTCTCAAGGATTGTAGTCTTTGCTTGCATACTTCCACTAACGCCATTGCATTCACAATATCTTGATCTTTCTTTTGCAATGCTTGTGATAACTCATTTGTAATTTCCAATATAAGTCTCATCAAGAAAAGGTGAAATGCAAAATCAAAAGTTTGTATGTCTTTGAATAACCTAGTTGCTTCACCGAGATTATCTTGGTTGCGATCACTTTTAATCCATTCAACCACCTCCACCACGGCTTCAAACATAACAATAATACTAACTATAGTACAATAATGCGAGTTCCACCGTGTATCACATGGACGCAGGAGACTCATTTCTTGATTTAACACTTTACCCGTTTCAAGATTACCAAGATCAAGAGCTTTCTGAATTTGTTCTTGTTGTTTCTCTCTAAATGCATCACGACGCTTACACGATGATCCAATCAGATTCACCAAACTACTAGCATTGATGAATAAATTGGCAACATCCTCATTTTCCTTTGCCACGAATTCAAGAGCTAGTTGGAGTTGGTGTGCAAAACAATGAATATAAAATGCTTGAGGGTATTTGTTCAAAATCTTTGTTTTAAGACCATTCAACTCACCTTTCATATTGCTAGCTCCATCATAGCCTTGTCCTCGTAACTTGGACATACTCAAATTTGTTGTAGCAAACAATCTCTCAATGGCCTCTTCAAGCGAGCTACTAGTTGTAGAAGAGATATGTTGAACATCCAAAAACTTTTCAATTGTTTCCCCTTTTTTATTCACATAACGCAATACCACCGCCATTTGCTCTTTAGTTGAAGAATCCCATGCTCCATCAACCAAAAGAGAAAAAATGCACCTTCCATATCTTTAGTGATTGCATCTACAGTTTCAATGGCACAAGCACGGAAAAGATATTTTTGAATATCGGAAGAAGTATACTTAAGATTCTTGGGAGCATTCTCAAACACAACCTTCCTAACTTGTTCATTTTGCTTGGAAAGAAATTGCATAAGCTCCAAATAATTGCCTCTATTGCTTGATTTCAACGATTCATCATGGCCACGAAAATGCAAACCTTGTCCCAACAACCATCTTGTGCACTCAAGTGAGGCACTCAATAAAGTACGATAATTAATGCGAGCTTCATCGGCTTGCTTAATCACAAATGTTTCAATGTGTTGTTTTTGTGTCATCAAATCTCTAGCTTGTTGTACAGCTTTATTATGAAGACTTCCAACACCTCCCTCATGGACTCGAAGATTTTTGGGTCCTTTCTTCCAATTTGTAAACCCTATCTCAATGAAGACATCACTTCCAATGCTACCCATTTGATCAAAATCACATTTGAAAAGATAACATTAACGGCAAAATGCAACAATTTTTGGTATATTATACTCCAACCACTTAAACATATCAAACCAACCAATGATACAACATCGATTGACGCTAACCTTTCTTGGCATGATGTGGTCTCTAGGTTGACAAGGATCATTTTAGAGATAGTGTCTACGAATTGCTTCACGATAATTAGGTGGATAATCAAGCATTCGACGTCTATGTGCAGGGTCTGCAGGAAGATTAACCAATATTTCATCCAACTCAGTGGCCTCACTTTGTTGTGACCTACTTGGAATATTTGAAGGATGAGGAGGACTACTCAGAATATTTGAAGGATGAGGACTACCCAAAATGTTTGAAGGAGGATTTAAGCACTATTTCTTATAGTATCGTTCCATTATGTAACTGTAAAATGAAAAGAAATAAAAATTCTTAGACTCTATGAATACAACTAAGCAATTCAACTAATGTTCATCAAGATTCAAGAATTCAAATTTTAATTTTCATCCTAAAAAATAATTTCATAATTTCATTCCAAAATGTGGCTTATTACCAATAAGTTTAGTTAAAGATGACTTTTGACATGCCAATTTATCTATATGTACAATTATACATACACACGATTCTTCTAATTCCCAATTCGTATCAATAATTTCACCCTAAAAAATAATTTCATAATTTGTATTAAATAACCATGACATGAATAATCAATAACCATATCATTTGATTCACATAAATAATTTCACCCTAAAAAATAATTTCAATAACCATATTAATGCATTACCATATAATTCTATACTAATTAAATGAAATTTGTATTAAATAATTAAGGTAGGAATTAAAAATTTTACCTTGGAGCCGGCTGAAGCTCAGAGGACTAGAGGAGAGGAGAGTGGCTCACTGGCTTGTGGAACAAAAATTAAAGAGGACTTTATGGCTTTGGCTTGGCTGTTGGAGTTTGGGGAGCAGCTTGACTGAGATAGATCATGGATGGGCCGTTCTCTATGTCTGTGTGTGTTGATTATTGGTGAAGAAGACTGAACAAAAGGATAAAAAAGAGTAAAGGGGGTGGATGGGGTCATGTGTGGGAGGGGACAGACAGAAAAGCTAGGGTTTCACTAGGGCGACACGCAGAAGTGGTCCCCCACCCGATTATATATATATTTTAATTCAACTATCAAAACGGCGCCGTTTTGATTTAGGTTTTTAAATTATTTTTTTACCAGGTCCAAAACGACGTCGTTTTGGCCTGGTTTAAAAAAAAAAAAACGCAATCTGCACTGCAGATTGCCCAGAAAAACAGAGGGCATCGTGAACCTTGATTTTCCGGCGAGGCGTGCGAGGGGGGTGGCGAAGACCTGGGGTCCAGTGGTGTTTCCCGGCGAGGGGAGTGGCGGCCGCCACTCCTCGCTCCCACATGGCTTCGCCACTGTCTATGAGTATGAAGGAATTTATGTGGAATGCATATATGGTGAATTATGGTGCCTTGAATTAAATTGAAGGGGAGTAGGAAAATTTTAAAATCTCGTCTTCATGTTATAGCTTTGAAGATGAGCATTTGATTAAAGTTTTGGATTAATCTTGAATTGAGTTGATATTATGTTATGTATTATGAAAATGTTGAATGTTAAGATGATTGTGAGGTGGTGATAAATAGGTGGAGAAGTTGTATTATACCTGGGCACTTGAGAAATTAAATTGGGCAGAAAAAAAGGGCCAAGAATGTGGAACTGGGCAGAAAAGGCCGTGGATGTGAATTTTGGCGAAATGACCCATGGAATGTGGAAAAGTGATTGAATGGGCATGAAGACCCAGTATTTCCGGAGAAGAGCTCCTTGTGTGGGCTGTGAAAATGAATTAAGCTCCTTGTGTGGGTTATGAGTATTGAATGGGCACAAAGACCCAGTATCTCCAGAAGAAAAGCTCCTTGTGTGGGCTGTCGGAACGAACAAAAAAAAAGTGATGTGTCTTGGCCAGGTATATTACAATCTTTCCAGTCTACTAAGCGTTGATTGAAATAAAGAGAAATGATGGTGAAAACATTGTTTTGACAATGTTAATGGTGTTTGGAATTTTAGTATTTATTAAAGTCGTGATAATTTATCAAATGAGAATAAAAATTATAAATTTTGGTTATGGTTGACCATTATAGTTTGAAAAGGTGGAAAGACCATGAAAATTCCTCCCTTTATTTTTAGTGGACATGAATAAAATTATGAAAGGAGATTTGAGTTCGTTTAATATAAACGGAAAATTTTTATGATTAATGAAAAGAATTGATGGAGAATTGTTGAGACTTGTTTATCCTTTATCTTATCTATATTCATTTGCTTCCAAGAAGGTTTTTCAGAATATGAGACAGCATCCACGGTGTTTATCTTGATTTTGATAAGGATTGTGCTAAAATGAATCAATACATTTTATGTTTCAGTGATAGTTTTTGTTGTGTCCGTGTTTATATTTCAGTTCTCTTATTTAAGATCATGTGTGATAATTTTAGTTGTGTTGGGTTGATATGCAACTTTATATGTGACTTGTTTTTTCTAACTGTCATGGCATTGGAGGGTTGAATGACCTATGCCATGCTGATTGAGCATATCTTCTCGCTAACCAGCAGTGGTCTGCATGCATGATTGTTCGCAAGTAAATTCCTATAATTAGTAGTTTAATTGTTGGAGGTGTTTATGTTGGATTAGTTTGGGTAATTAGCAATGGGCATGGTATGGAAGTTTCTCATATCTGCGTACATTTCTATTTGCTGGTTAGCAATGATCTGCCTGCACTTTTCTTTCTCTTTATTTTTGCTATCTTCTTGTTGGTCTCAGACTCAGGTTCTGATTTTTTTTCCTGGTTGCCATTGTTAGATTTTTAATTGTCTTGTGTAAGGTGCATACATGGCTGTTATTATTGCGTCTGCAACCCCACGTATCATTTGAGCGTTCTTAAATCTTTTTAGTTCAAATTATTAGTTTGAGTGGTCACTTTTCTATGCATGTGGGAGTTCGTTCCAGCATGGTTTTACTCTGAATATGAATATCTTATTTGTCGAGATCTCAGATAATGAGTATATTGTTGTAAAATCGACGATGTGTGCAGTGGAATAAATAAGCAAGACACAAAATTTACGAGGTTCCTCTACAGTCAGTGTGACTGGAGTACATCCTCGGGGCAACAACAGTGCTTTCATTTATAATCTGGAATAATATGAGTACAAAGATAACTCTCTCTTATTCTCTCCTTTCTCTTTCCTTTCTTTTCTCTCTTCTTCCTCTCTCTCTCTTCCTCTTCCTTTCTTCCCTCTCTCCCGTATGAACTTCTATCATAAGTCTCTCTTCCTCTTCTTCTCATTCATTTTATAATCAAAGATAACACTATTCACATGTGAATAAATAGTAACAAATTATTCATGTGGGCCATCCACATATTATTCACAACACTCCCCCTTGGATGGCCACAAGTCTTCGATTGACTCGTTAAAATCTTGATATATTTTGGATGCTCCCCCTGATGAGTATCTCCCCCTGATTTCAAATCATTTAGGCTGATCGTTGATCATTCTGCTTCAGTCTCTTAGCGAGAAGAGTTGCCAACAGAGTTGCTTTACTAGTAGTTAACTTTCCACAGGCTTATTCTTGAACTGGGCTGGAGGGTCTTCTTCTTGCAAGTGCTCCTCAGCTTAGTTGAGGATGAATCAGCACGTTGTCTCCACATGTTTCAAGTAATCGGATCTTCATGCAGGTCTGGCATCTTCTTTTGCAGTATTTTTCCTCTAATGCAAAAATTCCCATGAAAGCAATTGGAGATGCCGCTCCAAAACATTCAATATGGAGATTAGCTATGCTGCAAAAATTCTCATGAAAGCATCAGAACATCACTTCTCAGCGACTCATCATGTTTTCCAGCTTCCAACATCAGTTGAAGATGACTGCTTGAGAGCAATGCTAGGTAAGCAATCAGGGAAGGGTTCCAGACAATCAGTCCCAGATCGGAAGCTTGACTCCAAGTGGCGACTGATCGCTCTCTTTCTCCTTGCCTTGCAAGTGATAACAAAGACAAAGAAAAGGACATGGAGAAAGCATGATATGAGATACTCTTGCTTTCGACCCTGATGATATGAGATACTCTTACTCTGGATGACTAAGTTTGTAGAGGTACTCCAGGGGATGAAGAACACTGAGTAACTCGAGAGTTTTCTTTGGGAATACATTCTTGGAGATGAAGAAAGGAAGAAAGGTGGAGAGGGTGTGCCTTTGCTGTGGAAGGCTAAGGTAGAACTTATAGAAATTTTCTTCACAACCGGAACTATTCTCGCACTATTTGTCGGCAGCCGGTGGATGGATGAACAGTACCAGTTACGCGCTTTCTGACAAAGCTGCCCGTAATTTTCGCAAAGCTGACAGTGCATGTGACGAGTGACGACAAACTGGAAAAACTGAAGCCACGTGATTGCTGAGTCAAGCCCAGCTTTTGAGAAAGGAGCGGCCTTCGAGAAATGAGCGTCCAGCTTTTCCGATTTGCGTGAGAACGTCTCTTCGATCTCTGAGGAGCGGGCGCTCTTCATTTTCTTCTTTTTATAGAGGCATGAATTTTGTTTCACCTCACACTTGAACTCCCTTCTTCAAACACTCCCTCTGCACTTCTGCAATCTTACTCATTCCGCTCTCTTCTTGCACTTCTGCACTCTTAATCTTTCCGAACTCTTCCTCCTCAACACCTTCTAAAAAAATGTCTTTCCCTTCCGACCGTCGCCTAAACTTGAATGTTGGGGAAGACGATGACTCGTCTTCTCCGAACAACCTTTGGAATCCGTCCTTCATATCCCCCAATGGTCCTCTTACAGTCGGGGACACAATGATGAGGAATGAAATCACCGCTACGGTGATAGCCAGAAATCTGCTCACTCCAAGGGATAATAGGATGTTATCCAGGCGGTCGGACGAGCTGGCTGTTCAGGAATTTCTAGCTCTCAGCGTCCAAAGTGCAGGCTCAGTTTCAAACATGGGCCAGCGCCTGCTTGCCCGAACTCGTCAGGTGGAGTCGCTGATGGCGGAGGTGGAAAGTCTTCGGCAAGAGGTCAGAGGACTCAGGCACGAGAACAAGGAGTTGCACATGCTTGCAACTAGTTACTCGACCAGCATGAAGAGGAAGCTGGACCAGCTGCAGGAGTCGGACGGTCGGATCCAAAGTGATCATGAAAGGTTCATGGCGTTACTCCCGATGTTTATGTTGCCTTCATCCTCTGGAGTAGCACCAAGTGTTCCGGCTCCGGAGATTCCAACTCTGGTTCTTCGTCTTCCCGGAGCTCCGTCGACCTCTCAGGCACCACCTGACCAATGACCAATGACTGCTAAATTTTTTTTTCTTTTCATAATTGTAGCTCATGTGTATGCACCTATCTGTAATATCTTTGAGATATCAATAAATAAGCTTTATTTCATTCAATGTATTGTGCCAAATACAATAAAGCATATTCTTCACTAAGATGTGGTACTTCTGGACCAAATATCAATTTATCTTTACCCTTTCGAAGATAAATGATCATTCTTAGTGTCTAAATCATTTGAGTATTCAACTCATAATCTTCAATCCATATGATTCTTTAACATCATAAATATCATGGATAAGATTCATGTTGGCATATTGTTCGATTCTGCAGTTCAAGACAATATTTCTCTCAACACTTTATAATCTTTCTTGACTCTTCAGGAGTTCCAATTTAGTATCATCGACTCTTGCAAGAGATTTTAGTATGTTGCAACAATATCATAATGATAGTACTCACTAAGGCAATTTATACCATCCATTGGTATTGAGTACATAATTTATGCTTTATCCTTCTAGGACTTATTTCAAGCAATCTGAATCCTTCAGGGATTTTCTACACTTCATGACACATTTTCTTTTGGAATTTATACAGAGCAATTTGCTCCCATGTATACTTGAGGGATTTACTTATGGAGATATGATGTGGGCGACTCACAACCATTCGTATATAATTCTCCATTCATATGAACTCGTTTACAAGAGTATAATTTCAAGTTTCAATTAGTAACCTTGTGTCATATCATGTGAGTGTAATTCACTGTATTACAAATGCCCATATGTAACCTCTTTGGTTCAACATCTTTTGGCTATTTGTATTATATTCAAATATATAGATCCATTTTTCCATGTTCTTACAAGATTGTAATGGAATTGCCTTTCTCCATTTTTGCCAATAATTTTTCCTTTCGTCGACGAACAAAAGAACGTGACTCATTATCAACACAGCTTATTGATGAAATTTAGTAGCTACTTATAAAAACCAAATTTACCATTGGTTATCATCAATTCGTGATCCCATATTCTCATGTGCATGCGCATGCATAAAACACTTTTCATTTCTTTGGATATCCATTGCCTATTCAAGGGCATTACACTATCTCTTCCAGGATAGCCATAATTTAGAGAATGCGGATCATAACCTCTTCTTGAGCGTTATAGAGCTTGGATTTTAATCTTCACTTCCGGGAGTTGAGTAATTGGAACCTATACTTTTATCATGCTTCATGCATGAGACATCAAAATTCCCATGTCCGCGGATTGTCCTTTCTGGGACGTGTATCCATGCGACAACTGTCATACTTCCGGCATGCAACAGTTATGCTTCGGGAATGCAATAGTTCAGTAGTGTCATATTCTTCTTCTTTCGAAAGACTGAACCTTTTGAGTCTGAAGGTTTGCCACGCTTCAGGCGTGTAACAGATAAATCATTTGCTACGATATTATTTTGTCCAATAGGGACATCAATTCTTGTAGGCACATTTATAGCAAATATATGTGATTTTATCACTTTCGTTACATCATTCAATTATTCTTACTTCATTTTCTCATTGATTGCTTCGTGAATCAAAATAAGACAAATTCTCTTCGTTCTTTTGGAACGGTCTTTTCTCATCATTCTTCTGGAACGATGTTATTTTCTCCCCCTAATGGTGGGAAAACTGTCTTATTAAAATCATAGTCTGCAAATCATGCGGTAAATATATCCCTAGTCAAGGGTTCAAAATATTGAATGATGGATGATAAATCAAATCCAACATAAATTCTCAATTTGCATTCAGGCCTCATTTTAGTACGTTTGTGGTATTGCAATAGGCACGTAGATAACATAACCAAAAACTCGTAAATGTGTAATGTTTGGTTAGTGCCCAAACATGAATTATATTGAGAGGTATTAGTGGTTGGCAATATGTCTCAACCAAGCTAATAATGTATCATGTAACATGGCATGTCCCCATGTAGAAAACTTGGCAATTTTGTTTTCATGAGCAGAGCACGGGTAATCAATTTCATCCGCTTAATAAATGCTTCTGCTAAACCATTTCGAATATGGACATAAAGAACTTCTGGTCCTTATTTAATAGTATGTAGAATGGTACTCTCATGGCTCTTATTACAATTAAGTTGTGACACTTCGGCTCTTCAAACTTAAAGTACTCATCAAGGAACTTCATGTCTGATCTCTGAGGATCAAGGGTCTTCATGCCCAATCTTTTTGCATGATGGAACTTCTGGTCCAATCATTTTTATATGATGAGGATCAAGAAACTGCAGGTTCTAATTTGATCAAGGAACTTCGGGTCCTTGTTATACTCATCGTAACAAAAGAAGTACAATAAATAAATTAAAGCAATAAGCGGTAATTCTAACCATGGTAAATAAATTACTTTTAAGTAAATAAAGCTTGTGACAAGGGCTTTGATTCAGCACCATTCACATAAATCAAAACTTAAAGCAGTAGGCGGTAAAATCGTCCATGATAAATAAATTGCTTTAAAGTAAATTGAACTTGTGAAAGTGTTATAAGCCAACACCATTCACATAAATAAAAACTTAAAGCAGTAGGCGGTAAAACCGTCCATGATAAATAAATTGCTTTAAAGTAAATAGAACTTGTGAAAGTGTTTTAAGCCAACACCATTCACATAAATAACAAACTTGATAAAGAAAAAGTAAACTTCCAGTACTCAATTTCTCCTTATTGCCTATGCACTGAATTGTTCACCTGTCTCTATGATTGTTTACTTATTTATTATTTTATTATTATTAATTTTCTTTGTCTGCCATAATGACCATCTCCCACATATTTTTCTGTTTATTATTATTATATTCTTTTCTTTTCTTTTCAAATGGTGCAACTCACCATTCCAAAACATTTTCTTTGTCTGCCACTTATAAGAAGATCAAACCGTTAGATTTAGCTCAAATTTTAGTATGATATGGATAAGAGGATACCAAACAACTTTCGTGAAGAAACGGTTTCAATCTGAGCAACTGAAAATGGCGTTTTGGTACTCATAAGATGGCTGTCCAGTTTTCTGCGGAAATTGGAAACTGGTTTGGTATTTCAGACATATGTGACGATCGCACCGTTAAAGTTTTCTGAAATTTTAATATGTTGTAGATACTGGGAGGATGGACAACTTTCAAGAAGAAAGTTTTTCAATCCGAGGTCTGCAAGTTGGAGTTCCGAGGCTGTTTCCATGGCTATTAGATTTTCTACGGATTTTGAGTCCGTACCATTTTGCTTCTGCAAATGATGATATACAGTTATACAACAACATATACATATTTGCTTCAAGAAAATCAGTAGTACAAATATTTTAAGATGAAATGAAAAGATTTTCTTATCTGTGAGATTCCAGGCGACATAGGTGAACAAGATTTGTGGTGTTGTGCTTTCCACTGACACGAGAGCTTCTCGTGCTGATAACGTGTTGTAAAATCGACGATGTGTGCAGTGGAATAAATAAGCAAGACACAAAATTTACGAGGTTCCTCTACAGTCAGTGTGACTGGAGTACATCCTCGGGGCAGCAACAGTGCTTTCATTTATAATCTGGAATAATAGGAGTACAAAGATAACTCTCTCTTATTCTCTCCTTTCTCTTTCCTTTCTTTTCTCTCTTCTTCCTCTCTCTCTCTTCCTCTTCCTTTCTTCCCTCTCTCCCGTATGAACTTCTATCATAAGTCTCTATTCCTCTTCTTCTCATTCATTTTATAATCAAAGATAACACTATTCACATGTGAATAAATAGTAACAAATTATTCATGTGGGCCATCCACATATTATTCACAACATATATCAAGTATTGTTCTCCAGACTGCCTGTAGAGGATTCCAAGTGGCCACATTAATTAAAGTTTATTTAATTTTGCCTTTACATTGTCCAGAAAGTTGGATTTTTTTTTTTACCAATTCGATTGCCAATTCCAATGGGTTGGTTTGAAATTTTCATATTTCCTTAGCCATTAATAATTATGGCTTGAATTCTGATATTTAATTTATCAGAGATAGTTATGGCTGGAATTTATTATATTGTGGTTATTATACTAGTATTTATCTAGCCGATGGTTGATGTGGTTGGATATTCTGAGATTTATTGGCCAAAAAAATAATTTGGCTTGATGTTGATATCATTTTTGCCAACATGTATGTCTAGGAATTTCCGATATTTATTCTACCAATGAATGTGCTTGGAAATCTATGAATGTGGGTGGAGATCACGATGATTTATTCGTTGATTTCTTTATTTTGAGTTTGAATAAACTCGTAGACCGAGGTTATAAATTTATTCATTATAAAAGGGAATGGTAGGAGTAGTTCAATTTCCTTTTCGTAAATTGATGGTGGAAAGCTTTGTTTTGTCAAGGATGATTATGGCTAGAAACTTTAAAACCTTATGGCCAATGATAATTATGGTTGCAAATTTTAATATTTATACAAATCATAATGATTTTACGAAAGGGAATGAAATCACAACTGAAGTTGAAGGAAACCACAAACCGAAGCTATGTTTGGTTTAATATTTAGTAGTGGAAGAATGAAGGAAATAATTGTGACCTGACTATTGCGTCACTCTAATAGCGATTTCCTAATTGTGTCAGAACTGATGAAGGAAGCATATTATATGGCTATATGATTGATATGGTTAGTTGGGTTCACGTGAGAATATGAATAAAATCTTAGAAGAAGATTTTATTTATTTTTTGTTCAAGAATAACGATACTACAGATTGGTTTAAAATGCCTTATCCTTACACAATGATTGAAATCTTGGGGACGAGATTTATTTAACCCGCGGGGGAATATATGAATATGTGGAGAAAATCGAAAATAAATCGATTTATGGTTACGAAAAATATTATTGAGAACTTTAAAAGTTTTGGTTCCAGAGATTATTATAAATTTCGTTGTAAAAAGACGAAAAATGGCCCTTGTTGACTAAACGTGATTATACGAGGACGTATTTTACCCTCACATATTCTATCGTATTTCTTGGTATATTTGGATAGAGCTCGATCTCACGAGCTCATTGGCGAAAACCGTTCATCAAACAGAGTTATAACGAATATAATAAAAATGAATGAAAGTAGGGGCAAAATTGTCATTTGGTCATGAATATAGAAGGCTCCATAATTTTGAGAGCTTGTCGTGGAAAAGAAGGAAAAAAAGAATAATAATAAATAAATAAGAAAAGCCACGAGAGTGGCTGAGGGGGGGAGAGGGCCACGGGAGTGGCGGAGAAAGAAAAAGGGAGGGGAAAGGCAACCAGAGAAAAGGGGAGATAGAGAAGGAACCAATGGGAAGATGAAGAAAGGAGGGAAATGAGAGACGGGAGTGAAACCCAACCAAGAATCCTTTTCCCCTGACCCGTTTCTTCCAACCCGACCCGGTTCGGCCAGTGTCCATTTTCGACACCCTCGTGGCCTTTTCCGAGCAAATAAAAGCTCCCCATCACTACCAAATTACTTCCCTTTCATTTTTCCTTCAATTTCAAATCAAACCAGACGAGATTTGGACCTCGATTTTGCTATGGAAGTCCCACGGGGTCCGAAGGTGGCTAGGCGTTGATTCTTCAATTGTGAAACGTTTTCTTCCAATTACCACCATCATTGGACTTCCCTTGAGGCCTAGAACAAAGCCTAAACATCTATAAGGGCGGCAAAGCACCAGAGGTGGCGGATCGAAGCACACCCATTCTAGGGTTTCCTGCAGGTTCAAGACAAATTGGACTTGGCCATAGGTATAAAGTTTACTCTACTCTTTGAGATCTTCATTTTTGTAATTTTTTAGAATTTTTAGAAATAGTTGACTTTTTCAGAGAGACGGGGCGGCCGACCGCCACCTGTAGTGGCGCCCGCTGAAGCGCAAAACCAGTAAATTGACATTTTTTTTCTATGCGATTTTCATTATTCTAATTATGTTGTGGTATCTAATTGACGTGTTTTGAATATTACCACGAATGTTGTATATTTGGATTAATTAAATATTTTTTGGATTAGCTTGAAATTGAATTGTGAACTATGAAAAGCTTGATCTCTGTGTAGGGTACATAGGCAGTCTAACGAGAAGTTAGATACAACCATAAAATTAAACGAGATTAAATAATCGAGAATTAATATTCAGTTGGAATCTTGATTTATGGTAGAAATTAGGGATTAAATTGATAATCTACTTGTATGTTTTGATTTCGTATTGTTTTGTACGAAATTAAATTGTTTGAAGTAAAGAAATGTAATTAATGGTAATAAATTAACCATGATTCTAAATTTGGGACTATCGTCGAAATAAATTCCCGAAATAATTATATTTCGGGGCGGGGCATTACAATTAATTTAGTTCTAGGTATGTCTAGTAGGAAAATTAGTTGTCTGGCTGATAGTGCTACCACGCACACCATATTGCACGAGCGACACTATTTTACTAACTTCGTACCTAAGAAAGCAACTCTGACAACCCTTTCAGGCTTATCCAACTTGATTGAAGGATACGAAAAGGCCCGTATAATATTGTCTAATGGTATGGTCTTAACCATTAAAGAAGCCCTCTATTCTCCACGTTCCGGAAGAATGTTGCTAAGTTTTAGAGATATTCGAGATAATCAATATCATATTGAAATCACTGAAGAGAATGGTTCTGAATTTCTTTGTATCACTTCTTACGAGTCTGGTCAGAACCGTATTCACGAGAAGTTAGAACGTCTCCCGAGTAGGTTGTAAATCACAACCATTTGCAGCATAGATGCCCACCATGTGGCCAACCCTATGCCTAAGTTTCAGAGTACTTTGCTGCTTTGGCATGACCTTATCGAACATCTCGGACGTGACATAATCCGCCGTATCCTCAAATCATCACATGGGCATCACTTACCTCTATATGTTGGATTCTCGCCATGCAAAACTTGTTCTTTAGGGAAGTTGAATACTCAACCCTCAATTACAAAGATTATTCACAACCCTCCTAAATTTCTTCAGAGGATTCAAGGGGATATTTGTGGACCTATCCAACCAACATGCGGACCATTTAGATACTTTATGGTGTTGGTTGATGTAACAACACGATGATCATATGTCTGCTTATTGTCCACACGCAATGCTGCATTTGCAAAACTTTTAGCACAAATTATTAAGCTTAGGGCTCACCACCTTGATTATCCGATTAAGTCGATTTAACTGGATAATGTTGGAAAGTTTTAGGTCGATTTAACTGGATAATGTTGGAAGGTTTAAGTCACAAACTTTTGATGATTATTGCATGTCAGTTAGGATTGTAGTCGAATATCCTGTACCCCATGTTAACACCCTGTCAGCTTTCATAAGCCACCTTCAATTGATAGCTCAGACATTAGTTATGCAAACCAAACTACCGGTATATGCATGGGGCTATGCAATATTGTACGCAGCTAAGTTGGTTTGCATAAGGCCCACCGCTACCCAACCTCATTCACCATTACAGTTGGTTACTAGATACGACCCTGATGTCTTGCATTTACGTGTGTTTGGGTGCGCATTTGATGTGCCAATAGAGCCACCACTATGTACCAAAATGGGTCCTAAGAGAAAAATGAGAATCTGTGTCGGTTATGATTCGCCATCAATTATTCACTATTTAGAGTCCTTGATAGGAGATCTCTTTACCTTACGTTATGTGGATTGTCACTTTGATGAGACAATCTTCCCTTCGTTAGGGGGAGATAAGCATGCTAACGTTCATAGAGAAAATCGTGAATTATCGTGGTATGCTCCCATTATGTCTCATTTAGATCCCCGTACTGCCTAGTCTAAAATTGAGGTACGACAAATTATATGTCACATCCCGGCCTGGGTGGGACCACTTTTCGAACCCGCTCCAGTACCGTAGCACGATATTGTCCGCTTTGGGTCCCGACCACGCCCTCACGGTTTTGTTTCTGAGAACTCACGAGCAACTTCCCAGTGGGTCACCCATCATGGGAGTGCTCTAGCCCCCTTCTCACTTAACTTCGGAGTTCCAACGGAACTCGAAGCCAGTGAGCTCCCAAAAGGCCTCGTGCTAGGTAGGGATGGGAATATACATTTAAGGATCATCCCTGGGCGATGTGGGATGTCACATTGACCAAATCATCTTATTTATGAAACTTCAACGGAAAGGTATTTGGTTATAAAATTTTAATTTAAAATAGATTTGAAATGACACTAAATCAACAACAATAAATGAAATAGTTCTTTTTTTATTGATCAAAATATGCCACGAATTTTATATTTATTAAAAGTTTGCAACTAGTCTTGAATTTAAAGAAAATTGAAGATGTAACCAAGTCCATTCCGAATTCAACAAAATATGCCACTAATGCAACTGCAGTTTTCTTTGGGCGCTTGACACATCCAAAACAACTTAAAATACACAAGGAATAAAATTAATCTGAGGTTTGTAGCTAGATGTACACAAAACTAGTCAACTTGTCCATTTTGTGTCTCTATCCCATTTTTCCAGCTAACAGTGATTGAGATTCCAATATAATTTAGGGGTGTGCTATCCACACACCTTTTTTTACTTCTCACACACCCCTATTACTTTCTGTCCGTTAGATCTTCTTCAATTCATCTGATCCAACGGCCAAAATCCAAAAAGTTGTGAGAGAAGTAAAAGGGGGTGTGTGGATATCACACCCCTATAATTTATAACAAATTGATACTCTACGATGTATTTTTTGTTTGTTTTCATAATTTCTTTCTTGTTGAACGTTGAAATGAACATATTCAAAGATTCCAAATCTGTCTGCATTCGTTGGGGGTTCGGTTTCCACTATTATTCTGTATGTTGCTAAAGATCAATGTAATTAAGCAATGCATGTGTGTGTGCATGTGTGCATGTGTGCATGTGTGTGTGCATGTGTGCATGTGTGATTTCTCGGTTAAACACGTAAACCTAATCCCAAATTGTGTATATATTAATTAGTGTTTCTACCAAACTTACCTTATCTTTGAATGTGTTGGGCTTTGTAATCCATCATGTGTATAATTTTATGGTGTTTGTCCTTATGGTTAAATTTTGAGTAAAGTACAAAAAACTACCTCAACTATTGGTGTCACGACACTTTCATACCCCATCTTTTTAAAATGACAATGTCATACCTCATCTTACGAATTTATGTCAATGTCGTACCTCCGTCAAATTTTCTATTAAGTGCTGACGTGGCTACCTGCGGGATCCACTCACTAATACAACTGGATTAAAAAATTATTAAATATATTTTTAATAATTAAAAATTAAAAAAAATATTATTAAATCTCTCTCTCTCTCTCTCTCTCTCTCTCTCTCTCCCCCATCTCTCTCGCATCTCTCTCTTCCCTGCATCCCCAAACCCGGTTCCCACCCAACCTGCCCCTCTCCCTCGCGCGACCCGCTTCCCACCCCACCCCACCCCTTCTCCCCCGCGCGACCCGCTTCCCACCCAACCCCACCCCACCCCACCCCCTCTCTCTCATCCCCCATCTTCTTCCCCTGCTGCACAGAAACGAAACGAAAAAAAAAAAAAACTAAAAATCAAAACCCAGTTCGTCCCCACCCGAGACTTGGGCTCGCACACCCATGGATCGCCGAACCTGGGTTGGGTGTCCTCTGGGTGCCCCGGAGCTTCACGGAGACAAAAGGAGAGAGGGTTGACATGGGTGGGGAAGGGTCGGGGGTTGCACGGAAGGGGAACGGGAAAGGGTTGGGGGGGGGGGGGGAGATAGGAATGGGTTCTGGGATGGAGAGAGAGAGAGAGAGAGAGAGAGAGAGAGAGAGAGATAAAGAGAGAGAGAGAGAGAGAGAGAGAGAGAGGGAGATTTAATAATAATAAAAATTATTTTTTTAATTTTTAATTATTAAAAATATATTTAATAATTTTTTAATCCAGTTGGATTAGTGAATGGGCCCTGTCTCTAGCCACATCAGCACTTAACAGAAAAATTGACGGAGGTACGACATTGACACAAATTTGTAAGATGAAGTATGACATTGTCATTTTAAAAAGATGGGGTATGAAAGTACCGTGAACCAATAGTTGAGGTAGTTTTTTGTACTTTACTCTTAAATTTTAGGAGCTTTTGGTTAAATAATATTTTAGACTAGTTTTTTGGTTAAAATAATCTTATTCCAAGCCCTTTTCATTAAAGCTCTCTTAGAATTATTGTTTTTGTCCATTCGTTATGGTCCCCAAAATGAGGGAAGACCAAATCATCTTATTTATGAAACTTCAACGGAAAGGTATTTGGTTATAAAATTTTAATTGAAAATAGATTTGAAATGACACTAAATCAACAACAATAAATGAAATAGTACTTCTTTTATTGATAAAAATATGCCACGAATTTTATATTTATTAAAAATTTGCAACCAGTCTTGAATTTAAAGAAAATTGAAGATGTAACAAAGTCCATTACGAATCCAACAAAATATGCCACTAGTGCAACTGCATTTTTCATTAGGCGCTCGACATATCCAAAACAACTTAAAATACACAGGAATAACATTAATCTGAGGTTTGTAGCTAGATGTACACAAAACTAGTCAACTTGTCCATTTTGTGTCTCTATCCCATTTTTCCAGCTAACAGTCATTGAGATTCCAATATAATTTATAACAAATTGATACTCTACGGTGTATTTTTTGTTTGTTTTCATAATTTCTTTCTTGTGGAACGTTGAAATGAACATATTCAAAGATTCCAAATCTGTCTGCATTCGTTGGGGGTTCGGTTTCCACTATTATTCTGTATGTTGCTAAAGATCAATGTAATTAAGCAATGCATGTGTGCATGTGTGCATGTGTGCATGTGTAATTTCTCGGTTAAACACGTAAACCCAATCCCAAATTGTGTATATATTAATTAGTGTTTCTACCAAACTTACGTTATCTTGGAGAAATTTTTAGTGTGCTAAAAATTTCGTTCGGTACATCAAGGTGTCATAATACAATTGATTGGAAATTTTTTATTTTTTAAGTTTTCAATCAATTATATCCTTATACTTAATGTCCAAGCTGTGTTCCTAACATATTTAAAAATTTATTCTTATCTTGATTTGATTTACACGAACATGTGCTTATAGTACACAGTGCATGCAAAATTTAAACTCATTGGGTTTTATTACAAATTGAAGAAAAAGAAAAGGGGAAACCAAACTTATGAAATTTCAGTGAAGGGTTGACAGCTTGACATGCAACAATGGTGGGGGATATCCACAAGCTCGATTTCGGTTTCGATTTCATCTTAAAATCGCACCGAATCAAATCGTGCCCACTTCTACTCTTTCTCATTCACTTATGGCTATTTTCTGTTCAGCTAATTTAAAAGACGAAACCTCCCATTTTGTTTCTGATAGACTTGCTACATGTATTTGTTTTCGTTCTATTTATTTTCATCCATTCGACCAAACCAAGCACACTATTAGTGATTAATTAATAAGCTCTTAGGGAGGACAAAAACAAAAAAGAAGGCAAGTTTCGAAGGCTTTTATTTAAGTGGTTGGATGTTACCTCAGTTTTGGGGATGCATATGTTGGAGAAATATCAACAATCTGTAATAAATTATATATGCTAATAAAAAATAAAATGCGTATAGTAAATTAAACAGAGTATGAACAGAAACAAAATATAACAACAGACAACTTGAAGATCGAGGCTTGCGTACCGCAATGTCCTTGAAACAGAAATTTCGTCCCTACTCTGTGCTTGTAGTTTTACAGACGTCTGCTTCACCAGGATTCAACGATCTAAGCTTAGAGTTCCAGCACCGAAAAACTAGACTTCTGGCGAATTGCTTTGTGGTACTCTCGCTATGCTTGATATAGAAGAGGATTGATAATTTTCAGTAGATTGAATGATATGCATATGCATATATTTATAGTGTGCATATGTCTGTTCGCAACAGACATGGTTTAGGGAGGCGACTGTTCAACGGAAAGGGTGTGTTGCTTCATCATTTTTCAGGTACACTTGCAGACTTCATCTGAAAAGATGAGTCTGTTGAGTTTAAAATTAAATTCAAAATTAATTAATTACATATTATATATATATATATATATATATATATATATTATCAATTAATTAGCACACTCCAAAACCCAATCCAAATGGTGAGTCCAATTTAATTTTTCAAGGCATATCCTCCAATCACTTTCTATAAGGGACAAAACCTTATAAAGTAGAGATCTTTTGGAAATAGCCAATGTGGGACAAAGAAAGTTAACTCAAACTTCCAACTATGTGTATTTTCCATGTTATTGACTCTTTCCAGCTAATAGGTAGTTGTGGATTGCAAGAATTCAACACATATAAATCCAAATTAAGAAAAAATACATAGCAAATAATCAAAGATGTGGTCCTTTCTGTGGAACATCAAATTCACATATCACATCAATAGTTAGTAGTAGTAGACTAGTAGTTCATAGATATTAATGATCTTTCTGATTTCTTGGGGTCTGCTCAACTTCTCATTTGATGAACATTTATGTGATTTCAACGAAAAATGCTATAAACAAACTCTGCTCAAAGCTCGAGTTCTGCAGCCATCCGCGTACGACAACGTACGCCTTCGATCATCTTCGTTTGCAGCTGCTGCTGTCACCTCAAGGCTGCCTGGCTTCCAACAAGTTGGGTAAACTCATCACTCTTTGGCCTTGGTGTTTAGAGTTAAAATTCGAATGAATAATTCACTACGAAAGTATGGTAAAGGCTAATTTTTGTGTAGTGAGTAGGAGATGAATTACTCATTAAGAAAACTTATCTATCATATTCTTCTAATTGCCTAAGTTGCAGGGATCGGAATGGACAAGCTTTCTTCATGTCTAATCTCTTTTATTTCTATAAAAATGAAAGTTCATTCACTTATACCTTGAATATAGTGTTTTATTCATTTCTATCCAATTCTAGACACCAAAGAGACCTTTAATAATGCGCTATATTATTATTTATTTGGTTTATTTTATTGATCGAAATTATTTCTCTTGTTTTAAAATAGCATTTATGGGAAAGAGATCCTCTCCGGATCTCTCCCACCAAAGCATAGGAGTCCGGAGAACCGAACTTTTGAAATTTGATCTAACGGCTACAATTATTATAACTTTTAGAGGAAGCTCCTGTTTGTAGTTGTTGGATCAAATTTCAAGAGCCAGGATCTCCAGATCCCTAGGCTTTGGTGGGAGAAATTCGGAGAGGATCTCTTTTGCGTATTTATGTAGATCATGAATTGTACCTAATTTATTTTGCATTTATTTATTGAAGATCCCTTGTATGTATCTGTTATATATGACGCTATTCATGTATATATGAACTACACAGGACTACCAAGTTATAAGCAGCCAAAAACTCTACTAAGAACAAATTGCTAAGCAATTTTCATTGGAAAGCTTATTTTGAATTTCCAATCCATAGCATACATTAGAAATGGAAAATTTCCTTTCAATTTTAATATATGATTCTTTCCAAGTACTAGTGGATGGTGATATGATGATTTTGTACAGGTTTTTTGTGCTAACATGTATTATAATTCTGGATAAAAACAGGGTTTTCTTTTGAGGAGGCAAAGTAAGCAAAGAGGCTTAGAGAATGGAGGTTCAAAGCAATAGCGGTAGTGGTGGTAATGGTGTGAGAACTTGGGCAGATATGAAAGGCTTCGCCGTCCAAGTAATCACAGGCCGGTGGCTCATGTTGTTTGCCTCATTCCTAATGATGGCTAGCGCCGGTGCAAGCTACATGTTTGGCCTCTACTCAAACGACATCAAGTCTGTCCTTGGCTACAGCCAATCCACCCTCAACACCATCAGTTTCTTCAAGGATTTGGGGGCCAACATCGGCATCTTTTCCGGCCTAGTCAACGAGGTCACGCCGCCATGGGTGGTCTTATCAATTGGTGCAGCATTGAACTTTTTCGGATACTTCATGATATGGCTAGCCGTGGCCAAAAAAATTGCCAAACCTCAAGTTTGGCACATGTGCTTGTACATCACAATGGGGGCAAATTCACACACTTTCATCAACACCGGAGCTCTAGTCACGTGTGTCAAAAACTTCCCAAGAAACCGCGGCCTCTTAATCGGGCTTTTGGAAGGCTACATAGGCCTAAGTGCGGCTGTAATTGCACAGATATACCATGCTTTGTATGGTAATGACACAAAGTCCTTCACTTTGTTTGTGGCATGGCTTCCCTCAGCCATTTCTTTGATATTTCTTCGTACCATTCGGATAATGAAGGTTATACCGCAGAAGAAATATTCCAAGGTACTACAAAAATTCTTTTTTATTTCACTTGGACTGGCAGGGTACTTATTGATCATAATCATAGTAGAGCAAAAGGTGAAATTCACACAATTTGAGTACGGTGGGAGTGCAGCTGTTGTGCTTTTCTTGCTTTTTCTCCCACTTGCTGTTGTAGTTGCAGAAGAGTACACTTCTTGGAGGACCAAGACATCTTCAAGTACCGTAAACATCGAAATTTCATCACCAGACTCGCCACCTGTGGATCAAATAATTGTAAGCCAAAACAAGGAAATGTTGAAGGTAAAAAAGCTTTCTTGTTGGGAAAATGTATTTAGTCCACCGGAGATCGGACAGGACTACACAATCCTCCAAGCAATATTCAGCATTGAGATGTTGACTTTATTTTTAACCACATTGTGTGCCCTTGGAGGCATGCTAACACTGATGGACAATTTAGGCCAGATTGGAACTGCATTAGGCTACTCTTTGGAAAGCATAACCACTTTTGTTTCGCTCGCAAGCATATGGATTTACCTTGGAGAAGTCACGATGGGTTTTCTCTCGGAAGTCTTTATCACAAAATACAAAATCCCTAGGCCTCTTATGTTAACTGTGTCCCTCTTGGTGTCCTGCATTGGCCACCTTCTCATCGCTTTCAACGTCCCAAATGGTCTCTACGTAGCTTCAATAATCACAGGGTTTTGTTTCGGTGGACAATGGCCGGTGATTTTTGCAATCACTTCCGAGGTTTTCGGGCTTAAGCATTTGTCTACTTTGAACAATGTTGGGGTGATGGCCTGCCCACTTGGTTCATATTTGCTTAATGTCAAAGTCACAGGCTATCTTTATGATAAGGAGGCAGAGAAGCAACTGAAAGCTTTGGGGTTGGAGAGGAAGCCCGGG
This sequence comes from Crataegus laevigata, assembly GCA_963580275.1. Taxonomy (NCBI): domain Eukaryota; kingdom Viridiplantae; phylum Streptophyta; class Magnoliopsida; order Rosales; family Rosaceae; genus Crataegus; species Crataegus laevigata. The sequence goes on from OY756951.1 coordinate 10,945,017, forward strand.
GAGGCATTAAATTGTACTGGAGGACAATGCTACAAATTGCCCTTCCTTATAATCACCGGTGCGACAATTCTTGGTGTGTTTTTTTCCCTCATTTTGGCGCTTAGGACTCGGAAGTTTTATAACAGTGACATCTATAAAAATTTCAAAGATGAGTCGAGAGCGGTTGAATCTGACGAGGTGGCGGTGACAAACCAGAAGGTTGGACTAGTATCGAAGCCGAAAACTGAGACTGATGTAAGAAGCCCTAGAAACAACCCAGATATTTGGAGGTGAAAGGTGACTAGGTACAAGTTCTTAGTTAAACACAATTAGGAATGGTTTTAAATTTTAGTTAATTTCATCTGTCATTGTAATATTATGTATAATCTTTTCTTGAACCCGATTATGATATCTCTAATAATTCAGGAACCTAATATTATTCCTGAACTAAAATGCAAGCTTGTGATACAAAAATGATGTCAGCTACTGAGGCAACAAAGTTGCATACAACCGAAGATACATGTTTCTACAGCACTACCTCATTGCTTGATCTTTATCACGTGGTGCAACTGTGGCTGACAAATTAAGTGGTACAACTGATGTAGAAACTATGGTGGTTGACCGGTAAAGCTAATGCAGAAACTATAGTGGTTGACATTGAAGCAGTAATGGTTATATTGTGCCCGACTATAGAAATTATTAGTACCGCTGAGTTTGTGAAGAATATTTTGCCCAACAGCTTCGAGTAATGGTGATACTCATCGTTTTATTTATTATCGTTGAATGAGTTTATAGTTTAAGATCTATTTAATAAATAAACATAAACATCAAAATTTAAACTCATTCAATAATAACAAGTAAGGTTGAGGTGCTGGCCAAAAATCACCCGAATTTGTGTACTGAATGGGGAGCCATCATGACTAAAATTAAAGTGATCAAAAAGAGAAACTTAATGCTCAGAAAAGAGACTGCAACATTCCATCTGTTCAATTATTTAGAACCATTCCTAATTGTGAACAGATAAAAAAAATAAAAATTTTAACAAAAAGTTTCTAGTGCTGTTCATTTTAAAGAAAAACCGCATTTTTATACTAAAAAATTAATTATAATACTATTCACTTTACATTTTATTTTGTCTTTATCGTTAAAACTCAAAGTTTTAAAATCATTTTTATTAATTTTTCTTAAAAAAATTCCAAGTTGCCAACTATAAACAAATAAAAAAAGGCAATATGCGACTAATGATGTTAAAGGTCTGCTGGCAAATTAGATATTTTAGGAAAAGAATTCCCTCCGCATTCATTATGTGGGGATCTTATAAATTTTTATATCTCAGTCGTTCATCGTGTATCATACGATCAAAAATTATTTGACTTTTATTATTTTAAATTAAACACAAATAGTATATAACAAAAACTGATTGCACGATACATAATGAACGGCTGAGAGGATCCCCACATAATAGATCAGGAGGGGATCCTTTTCCACTTGATTTTTTTTTTTTTTATTGTTTTTAAGAATTCTAAACTATTACAATAATTTAGAGACGAGTTTCGAGCCCGAGACGCATGAGTAGAAACTTAAGACTCAGTCCACTAAGATATTGAATAGAGAAGACTTTCAAAAATAAGACTCTTTATGGACTCTCTGTCATCTCATGTGTATTGCACAATGTTTTATACTATTGATACAGAAATTAACATCACACTGTGATTGCTAATAACACTATCTAGTTCATATTTTCTTTTTTCTTGAAGAACGTAATGATGTGAGGATGTAAAGAAATGTCGAGATTTATTGCAAGTGATTATAAAAAAAATTGGTTTACTCATATATTACAATATGTTATACTTATACCTTCATTATTTGTGGCGTTAGTGGTCCTGGAACTTGGTATCCGCATCTGTTTGCCAAAATTCTTAATATATACTTACAGATTCATTTACTCAACATAATTAATTTTTTAGGAGATCAAACTGAACTTTTCCCCTTTTGATATTATAATGACGTTTTCCAAGTATCTTTTCATTATTGTGAAGGTCTACCATATTTGTGGAAAAAAGAAAAAGAAAAAGAAAAAGATACTTAATCCTTAAAATTAAGGGTATGTTTTATAACTATTTTACTTTTTTTTTCTTTCAATTTCAATCGACAAACTAAAAACATGTTTGATAATGATTTTCAGTTTAAAAAAATTTGAAAACTCACCAAACTAAATTTTTTATTTCATTTTTTCAAACAAAAAAAAGTATTTTTAAATGGCAATTACATCTTGGAAAAATTAGTATCTGGTCCCTAATTATTAATGTTCAATCACTGAAACCTTATTAGATTTTAGATTTTGATCCATACCGTTGATGTAATAATGAATTTACATAATTTTTTAAATAAAAATTAATAATTGATTTAGAATTTAATACTCACACCTTTATTAAACTCCTAACTAATTTTCAATTCAAAACATTTCTAAAATAAATAAAAAATTAGAATAAGTTTGTACCCATTGGCTTTTTAAAAAATGTTTTCAATTTTTTAATCTTATATGTACCCATTCATGTAATTTTTTTCAAATTTTTAATCTTATATGTACCCATTTATGTGATTTTTTTCAAATTTTTAATCTTAAAATGTACCCTTTTTTTATATATAATATCTATTCAATTTTTTTCTAATCAATTTTTAAACTTTTATTGACACACCCCGACCTAGGGGTCGAAGCGTGCTGGCCGTCACGTGTGAGTGACGTAGCCAAAAACGTCAGCGGAAGATAATTATGCATGAAATGCAGCAGCGAAAATTAAGTCGATAATATACATATGATAAAGAGTGATATAGGACGAAAGTGAAATAGTCGAGAGTCACAGAGCCAATCCTAGGTGCAGTCATTTTAAACAAACGACACAATCACGAAAGAAACCCTACATAAGTGGTGGTCTGTCAGAACTGCCTCGATAGTCGTCCACATCGTCGCTACCTAGAACCTGGAGGGGCGCAAAACAGAAAACGTGAGTGGGCAAAAATAATTACTTTCCAAAACCATTTTATAAAATCCATATATAACCTCTTGCTGTAAATCCAGTATAATTTTCCCAGAAAATAATACGTATATAAACTTATATACGAAAACCCCCGTCTAGGAATCAAAACTCATTATCAAACTCAAGAATAGGCCATGTCGATATACCAACTCAGAAAATCAACATCATCAGGTAAGTAATATAAATCAAGGGGTGTCCCTAGTGTCATGTCAGCCGGAGTCACCTCTAGTGACCTGTACGGCTGAATCTATAGCTCATCCATCATACTCAATCACTATCAATCATTATCCTGCACACGAGTCGGAACCACCTATAGTGGTTTGTACGACAGGCTAGGTGTATAATATTACGCTCAGTGCTACGATCACGTGAAGGCTGTGCGACGAATCGCAGGTCACCTACGAGTCGGAACCACCTATAGCGGTCTGTACGACAGGCTAGGCACCTACCTTGGATCCAAGGTGAGCGTACGGTGCGTGAGGTGAACGATCACGTGAAGGCTAGGCCCTACTCTGGCGGAGCACAAACACCCGAGGTGCAGGTGATGAGCTAAATCACAATCTATCATCATCTCAAACACTATTATCGTACTTACCTGACTTACCTTGCCGTCCTCGGCATCGGAGCGTAATAAATGCAATCATGATCATATTTATAAACTATAATTGGCATACGACATGGCAATTCAATTATAAAATCCATTCAATTCGTAAATCAATCAAATTACGTTTCTGGGAAAAACGTCAATTATATATATATATACTGAAAACAAAAGTTCACTCACTGGTATGTCGACGGGTCGTATCCCCCGAGCCTAGCGTGGATGCGCTCGTCCTCTGGATACGTCTCACCTATATGTGAAACAACTGTAAAACCGTCATTAACAGCACATAAACGAACTACGTAAATAACTTTTCCTACGAAGGTCAATTTTGGTATATGAATATACCAACGCGACCTACACGACGTCACGAACGTCGTGATAATTTTAAAATAATTTTGGGGTGTCACACGCGCCCCCACGCGCCGGGGAGCCCACGGGCAGATGCGCCCCCACGCACATCACCCCTAACCTCATGTCGCCGGACTGGTTTTTCCGGCAACCGGACTCCGGCGAACTTTCCAACTCCCATATCTCACTCGTTTTTCATCCTTTTTCGTCCTTTTTTCTTCCTACATGCTCTAAATTTAGTGTAGAACAACTATATACCTTCAAAAGTCTTGAAAAACGCCTGGAAATTCCACGGGGAATTTCTCCAAAACCGGCCACCCTCGAAACCAATGATCCCGACGTCCCACGTGTGCAAACGAGGTACTCCGAGGTTCGTGGGAAGATTCTAAGTCTCGCTGTGATCTTAGTTTCACTTAAATCGTCCTGAAATAAAAGTACATGAACAGTACTTCGAGTTTAAGCCACGGGTTTGGTATGATTTCGAAGGTTCCCATTCACAAAACCAGCATATATGAACTCAGTAAGTCTCAAGGAACAAATATATACTTACCTTAGCCTCAATCTGAGTCGAGAAGGTGTGGTATGTGTGTGTGTCCGTACGTCTATGGCAAGGGAGAGGGATAGAGAGTTCGAGAGAGAGGGAGAAGACAGAGTGTGTACGTGTGTGCATGTGTGTGTACGTGTGTGTATATTATAATATCAGCCCAACTTTTTGGGCCTAGCACTCAAAACACCCAAGGCCCAACATAACAACCTTAAGGCCCCCGTTCACACGTATCTGAGGGTAAAATCATCATTTCACGTCGATAATATAGAAAACTCGGAACGGGATGTTACATTTATGGGTACATTCTTTTTTCTTTGAGTTGAGAATGTATTTATGTCAAATTTAATCGAAGAAATTTACTAATGTTATTAAGCCTAATATCTTTATTATTATTATTTTTTTTTTTTTGTGATTTTGAAGAATGTACCCATGTTTTGGTACAATAATTTTTTGGTTTATTTTGATGAATGTACACATGTTTACACACACACACACAAAAAAAATAGTATAATTTATATTTTAATATTTTTAATCCCATAAATTATAATTTTTTATTTAAAATCTCATTAATATAAACAACTATAAATTTTAATTTTTAATTAAAAAAATATAGTAACATACATAGAAATAAATTATTATATTAATTTCAGGGACTTCGATCGAAAATTGAAAACCAATAAAGGTGTGAGTATTAAGGACCGCATCCAAAATCTCTCTTACATCTTACTTATTGACTTCAAATAAGAAGGGAACTAACACAGTTCTCCCTGTGCCTCTCTCTCTCTCTCTCTCCATTTCAATCTTATATATCTGTATCAAGCCAAAGTTACGTACTACTGATCATCAAATACAAAAGAAATGGAGGTGCGCAGTTGGGTGGACTCGAAGGCCCTTGTCCTCCAAGTCCTCAAAGGAAGATGGCTCATGGTTTTTGCTTCATTCCTAATGATGGTCACTGCCGGAGCAAGCTACATGTTCGGCCTCTACTCCAACGACATCAAATCCGTCCTCGGCTATGACCAAACGACACTCAACTTAATCAGCTTCTTCAAGGACTTAGGCGGCAACATTGGCATCTTTTCCGGCCTAATCAACGAGGTCACACCGCCTTGGGTGGCTTTATCAATCGGTGCAGTCCTAAACTTTTTCGGACACTTCATGATCTGGCTTGCTGTTACACAAAAAATCCCCAAACCAAAAGTTTGGCACATGTGCATGTACATCTCTATAGGGTCAAATTCACATACTTTCACCAACACTGGAGCTCTTGTCACCTGTGTTAAGAACTTCCCCGAAAGCCGGGGCGTTGTGTTAGGCATTTTGAAAAGCTATACCGGTATAAGTGCAGCTGTGATTGCACAGCTCTACCATGCTGCCTATGGCGATGACACAAAGTCCTTCACTTTGTTGGTGGCTTGGCTTCCTACCGCAATCTCTTTCGCTTTCATTGGAACCATTCGGATCATGAAGGTTAGTCACCGCCCAAATGAGCTCAAAGCTTTCTATAATTTCCTTTATATTTCACTTGCCCTAGCAGCATTTTTGCTGATTATAATTATAGTTGAGAAAAGTTTTAGGTTTAATCAAAGAGAGTATGTTGCAAGTGCAACTGTTGTGCTCTTTTTGCTCTTTTTACCACTTGGTGTGGTAATTATGGAAGAATATAAAGTCTGGAAGAGCAAGAGAGATTCAAACCAAGAAACCATTTCCTCTCCAACCCCACAGTTATCATTTACTGTCCCATACAAAAAAGTTTCACCCTGGAACAAGAACATTTTTACCCCACCAGAAATTGGTGAGGACTTCACTATTTTGCAAGCACTTTTCAGCATTGAAATGCTGACTTTACTGTTGGCAACAATCTGTGGCCTTGGAGGCACGATGACCATGATGGACAACTTGGGGCAGATTGGAACTTCCTTCGGATACCCTTTACGCAGCATCCGATACTTTGTGTCCCTTACAAGCATATGGAATTATTTAGGGCAAATCTCCGCCGGTATAGGCTCCGAAATCTTCATCACAAAGTACAAATGGCCTCGGCCTCTCATCTTCACTGCAATCCTCTTGCTCTCATGTGTTGGTCATCTTCTAATCGCATTCAACATCCCGTATGGTCTCTATGTTGCTTCAGTGGTGACCGGTTTCTGTTTTGGTGCTCACTGGCCGCTAATTTATACCCTAATTTCTGAGCTTTTTGGCCTCAAGTATTACTCAACTTTGTACAATTTTGGAGGGCTGGCTAGCCCGATAGGGTTATATTTGCTCAATGTGAGGGTCGCAGGGCACTTGTATGACATGGAGGCTAAAAAGCAAATGGTAGCTTTAGGGCTAAGGAGGAAGGCTGGGGAGGAGCTGAATTGTGTTGGGGGGAATTGCTTCAAATTGTCCTTCATTATAATTGCAGCGGTGACATTTTTGGGGGCACTTGTTTCATTGGTTTTGGTGGTTAGGACAACGAAGTTTTATAAGAGTGATATTTATAAAAAGTTTAGGGGGGAGGTGATCGTGGCTAATGAGACAGAAATTGTGATTGCTAAGAATGGGGTGGGAGAAGCAAAAACGAAACATGAATATAAAATGTAAACCTTGTTATCAGTAACTAATGGTTCATTTATAGAGGACTAATGTGCTTGGCAATTAGCATAATTTGTAATATTGTGATTTGTAATATTGTGAGTGCAATAATATAAGGAATTAATAAATATAGCATTGCTCATTATATCATTAACCTTTTCCCACACGCGTGGCAATTAGAACTTTTTTGATTTTATTATTTATTTTTTCTATTCGACAATATATTATTTGTTGTTTTTTTTAATTATACATATTTTAGTTGATCTTGAGAAGATTGTGGTGCCTTATACTCCTTAAAGCTTTGTGAAGTTGTTGGTCTACCTCTTGACTTTTTCAGCATTGAACAAGCACCAAAGAAGCATGATAGAGCAATTATGAATGTCAGTGCACAAGTTGAAGGGATAACTACTTTTGAGGAAAGTAATCCTCGAGATGAATGGTTATTTTTTTGGGAGCATGGGGATACCACCACATAGCCTATTATTTCCACGAACAGAAACACCATTGACATTTGCAAAGATTCCTTCCTTAGGCAACTCGCCCACAAAATCATTACATGAGAGATTAAAATACTTGAGAGCTTTAAGCTTTCCTATGAAATTAGGGATCTGTCCAGATAAGTTATTGCTTGAAATGTCTAGTTCTCCCAAGCCTCTATTTCACTAACCACGCACATCGTTTTGCGTGAACACATTTATTTCATTAACTTCATACCTAAGAATGCACCTCTAACAACCCTCTCAGGCTCATCCAACCTGATAGAAGGATATGGTAAGGCACGTATGATGTTGTCCAATGGTATAATCTTGACCATTGATGGGCCACTCTATTCTCCACGTTCCGGAAGAACGTTGCTAAGTTTCAAGGATATTAGAGATAACAATTACCACACTACAACCCACGTAGAAAACGCAGTTGAATTTCTGTGCATAACTTCCTACGAAATGAGCAGAAGCGTATGATAGAGAAGATGGAGTATACCCTAAATGGTCTGTATACTACGACCATACACCCCATAGAATGCCACTATGTGGCCAGCCCTACTACTGGGACCACGCATGAAATTACACTTTGGCATGATCGCTTGGGACATCTTGGACGAATAGCGATGTGCCGTACCCTCAAATCCTCACACGAGCATCCACTAACCCGAAGTTTAGGTTCGATCCAAGGAATCACATGTCAAACATGTTCTATGGGAAAGCTTATTACTAAGCCTTCTTATGACAAGATTCGTTTAAATCCTCCCATTTTTTACAACGAATTCAGGGAGACATTTATGGACCGATTCACCCTCTATGTGGACCATTTAGATATTTTATGGTTTTGGTTGACACTTCCACACGTTGGTCACACGTGTGCTTGTTGTCCACAAGAAACGCTGCATTCTCCAAACTGTTGGCTCCGGTTATCAAGCTCAGGGCTCACCATCCTGATTATCCGATCAAATCTGTTCGATTTGATCGGATAATGCTAAAGAATTCACATCTAAAACTTTTGATGACTATTACATGTCGGTTGGGGTTGAAGTTGAACATCTAGTACCCCATGTTCACACCCATAATGGACTGGCAGAGGCTTTCATTAAGCGCTTACAAATGATTGCTCGATCGTTGGTCATATGTACCAAGCTCCCAATCGCTGCTTAGGGCCATGCAATATTGCACATAGCAAAGTTGGTCCATCTGAGGCCTATTGCGACACAACCATTTAGTGCCCTTCAATTGGTTACTGGATACGAACCCAACATATCGCATCTACGTGTTTTTGGCTGTGCGGTATATGTGCCGATCTCGCCGCCCTTATGTACAAAAATAGGGCCTCATCGAAAGATAGGAATCTATGTCGGATATGATTCTCCTTCGATTATTCGTTACTTAGAACCTTTGACAGGCAATCTGTTTACCGCTTGTTTTGCGAATTGTCATTTATATGAGACAATCTTCTCATCGTTAGGGGGTGATAAGAACGTCAATGTTCCTGATGACCGACGCTAATTATCATGGACGACTCCCACTTTGTCTCATTTAGATCCCCGCATCACTCAGTCTGAAACTGAAGTGCATCGCATATTAGATCTCCAGAGCATAGCTCAGAGCATGCCAAATGCTTTCACCGATCTAGCACGTGTGACAAGATCACACATTCCAGTTGCTAATACACATGCAAAGATGGATATACCAAATGCATGACAGACTGCCCTCCTGGAAACCCGGGACGCCAATCTTGGTAATCCACATACATTAGCGGCTAGCCAATCATTTGGCCTACACAAAAGTGTGGCAGCTTTGGTTCAAAGGATTCACACCCCCGAAAGAGGAAATCCACAGCACAAGGTTCTAAGGAGCCTACCGTGAATCTGACTATCGCTTACTTATTATATCCAACTCATGAGGAAATTCTAGATTATGGAAGCGTCCTTGAAGAGACGAATCCTCCTCCAGAGAATCGTGAGATTTCGGTCTATTATGCTAGCTTAGATGATGTGTGGCGTAGAAATGAGATGATTGTCGACAATGCATTAACATTTGTAGTAGCTACTGAGATCATGTTAAACGATGACACTGAACCGCGTTCCGTTGATGAATGTCGATGTAAAACTGATTGGTCAAACTGGAAATAAGCAATCCAAGTCAAACTCGATTCGCTTGTGAAACGTAAAGTGTTTGGACCTGTAGCTGTTACTCCTCCACATGTGAAGCTCGTTGGCTACAAGTGGGTTTTTGTTCGGAAACGTAATGAGAAGAATGCGGTTGTGCGTTACAAAGCTCGTCTTGTTGCACAAGGCTTCTCACAACGCTCCGAGATTGACAATGATGAAACTTATTCACCCGTTATGGATGTGATTACTTTTCACTACCTTATTAGTTTGGTAGTTTCTGAAAAACTGAGTATGCAGTTGATAGACGTAGTAACCGCATATCTCTATGGGGATCTTGATATGGAAATTTACATGAAAGTTCTTGAAGGACTTACATTGACTGGTTCAAATATTTCCAAACCCTAGAACACACTCTCAATTCGACTGAGGCATTCACTCTATGATTTGAAACAATCTGGAAGAATGTGGTATAACCGTCTGAGTGAATATTTGACTAGTCAGGGAAATGTGAACAATGAAATATGCTATTGTGTGTTCATTAAAAAGTCACATTTCAGATTTACAATTGTTGCAGTATATGTCGATGACATGAATCTCATCAGAACTTCTGAAAAAGCTCGCGAGAACTGCCGCTCACCTGAAGTCGAAATTTGAGATGAAAGATCTAGGTAAGACTCAATATTGTCTCGGTCTCGAGATAGAGAATTGTTCAGATGGAATCCTAGTACATCAATCGAACTACACCCAGAAGGTGTTACGCCGTTTTAATGAGGATAAAGTGAAGCCTTCGAGTACTCCTATGGTCGTTCGCTCGCTAAATGCAAAACAAGATCCATTTCGTCCGAATGAGGATGATGAAGAGATTTTAGACCCTGAAGTTCCTTATGTAAGTGCGATAGATGCTTTATTGTACTTAGCTCAATGCATTAGACCCGACATCTCATTCGATGTTAATCTTTTGGCAAGATACAATAATGCACCTACACGCAAACACTGGACTGGCGTGAAAGACATCTTTCGTTACCTTAAGGGTACTACGGATTTGGGCTTATTCTATCCCTACGAATCCTTGAATGGTGCCGCACCTTATGCTCCTCGAGTTGATTCTTGCCTTGTTGGTTATGCCGACGCAGGATACTTGTCTGATTCGCACAAGGTGCGTTCTCAAACTGGTTATGTCTTTACCGTTGGAGGCACCGCAATCTCTTGGAGGTCAACTAAACAGACCTTAGTTGCCACTTCTTCTAACCATGCTGAAATTCTCGCCTTACATGAAGAAACTCGAGAATGTTTTTGGTTGAGAGCAGTAATGGGCCATATTCGAAGCTCCTGCGATCTTTATCCCGCCGTTGATGTCTCGACAACGATTTTTGAAGACAACACAGCATACATCGAACAACTCAAGAAAGGTTACATCAAAGGTGACAACACCAAACACATTGTGCCGAAGTTCTTCTTTTCACATCAATAACAAGAGTAATAGAATATTGAAGTCATGCAAATCCGTTCACAAGACTATTTGATTGACCTCTTCACAAAATCACTACCGAAGACAACGTTTCAGAAGCTTGTTCATGGAATTGGTATGCGTAAACTTTCTGAGTTGTAACATTGCTATTTCTCTTTGGAATTGTGTCAAATTCAGATGGAGTATTATGAAGATACTTGCTTAACCTTAATGTACTCTTTTTCCCTACAATTATGAGTATTTTTTTCCACTGGGTTTTTGCTACTTAACTAGGTTTTAACAAGGCACCTACCTTGAGTTGGTCATATCCCTGATGACATCTTATAGGCGTTTCTTTTGACTTTGCATTTCTCACACATTTTTTCTTAGACTATGGATTTTGTCCCTACTCGAGTTTTTGCCATAGCCTTAGGGTTTTTTTTAGTGAGATTTACTTATTGATGAAAGTTCCTACCTTATTGAGAATATTGTAAACATTCCTAGTTTAGGTATGATTGTGTAAATCCTAAATTAGATTTTATTCTAGTTATCATTTCCTATTGTATCTTGTATTCCTTGGGGAATAAGGAATATTTTCTCTCTTCTTTTACTATAATTAAAGGCACAATGTAGGAGAGATAACAACACACACATATTCCCCTACAATTCTACAAACACATCTCTCTCCCTACACTCTTACCCCTCCTTTAACCTTGTCAGATAAAATAGACCATAACACACATTGCATTTTTAAACTGAAATGTCATGATAGCGTAAACTCATTTTATACAATTAATTTTCCTACTTTGCGTGTAGACAATGACATGGCAGATCGCAAATCACCACCACTTGCTTAATAAATGGACATTCATATTTATCTTTTTGGCAGATCGCACATGGTTGAATTTTGATACTGCCGAATGAGTTGATTAATTGAATTTGAAGTTTTGCCCTCCTTATAGAGAAATTGTTGCGTCTTCAAACTCCTCACGGAGAATTATGGGTTTATTTTTGGCATTTCAACTTATTAAGGTCATATATGATATTGATTTTTTTTCACCAAAAACTGATTCACTTTAAAGTTAAACAATAAAAAAAAGTGATAAAAGTAAAATATGTTGCTTATTTTAAAATCAATAGCTCCCAAACAATAACTTTTAGAAACAGCATGTAGGTTAGTTTTTAGTGGAGTTAAGCCTTTAATATATATTTTCAATTGTTATAATACCTTCATTAATTTGTTTATTTTTACCGTTAATTTTACTATTCCAAACTATTAAAGAAAAATCAGAGAACCACATTATCTGTATGGGCTGTGTGGATAATCAAGAAGGGCTCTGTATTAATTTAAGAACTTCATACACATTTTTTTAATTTGCAATTGTCAAATCAATTGAATTAAAGAAAATCAAATAACATAATGAATAAAAAGTGTGAAAAATGTGTGCTTTAGGGTCAATAGTTAGTCAATGGAAAAACCATCATGACCAAAGTATTATTGTCCGACTTTAAGGCCAATAATCAATCAATGGAAAAACCATCATGGCCAAAGTATTATTGGCCAACTTTAGGCTCAGTAGTCAATCAATGGAAAAACGAGCATACTTTAAATTGTCTTGCATATGTTTTAGTGAGATAAATATAAGTATTCACAATTTACAGAATTTACTAAATAAGTCAAGCTTTCCAGAAACTATTGGACTTCGTCCTCAGAATGTTTTTTCAAAATGCAAAAATTTTAGGGCTTGTTTGGTATTCTATTTGAAATTTTTGATCATTTCTCAAAACATTTCTTAAGAACATTTCTTGAAAACAATTTTCTTTAAGACTTAAACACTTGATTGGTTTGCGATTTAAATTTTTTAAATCTTACGACTTAAAGTAGACAGAGATCTAAAAAGAGGGGGTCACAGGAAAGGGAGAAAGAGGAGAGAGGATGAAAGAAAGTAAGAGATGATTGAAGGAAAGAGAAAGAAGAGAGGGTCGGACGAGATAGAAAGGAAGAGGAGTGAGAGAAAGAACCGAGAGAATGAAGAGGGCGGATTGGAGGAGAGACAAAAAAGATATATAAAAAAAAAGAGGAGAGAGAAAGAAGAAGAGAGAGAGAGAGAGAGAGATATATAGATAGATAGATTTAGAGTGAGATGGGAGGAGGAAGAGAAAAGAAAGTAATGAATTTAAGTTTAAAAATTCTAAAAACTCACTTTTTATGTTTTTAGATAATAGATTATATTTTTTTAGTTAGTTTTGAGTTCAATTTTTTAAAATAGTCATACCAAACAAGTTTTTATGGCTAAAAACTTGAAAATTGTTTTTGAATTTAAAAAGTTAGATTCAAGTAGAGTACCAAACATGCTCTTAATGTCTATGTTGTTTTTGAAGGAAGAAACCCTGGAATTTTCAATTCATGTGTAGAAGTTATTTCAAAAATAAAAGATTTACCTTAAGCATATTATGAAGGGTTCTTCACCAAAGAAGAAGCAAGCGGGACTCATTCTTCACATTTCACATTCCCTCTTCGAAGGGCGTTTATTGTTTGACCTGAGTAAAACGGATTGGAATACATATACCAAAATTTGGTTATGGACTCAACATCTTTGATTGGATTGAGTTGCTTCAATGAACCAGCGATGCCATCACATCTTGTTGTACTTCAGAAAAGTAGGCGAAGTCAACCGACTTCGCTAAGATTGACCATTCTTGTTCTGCAAGGCACGAGAACCTAACCCCATTGGGGATCATACAATTTTTCTATTGTTAGAGATTCTTACAATCTAGGAATTGGCGTGTGCGTAATCACACTTCAAAGAGAAAACAATATGTGGTCTTAGATATTTTTTTGGATTTTCCCGGTTTAATATGGAATCATTATTCTAATAGGTCTATCCCCTGACTGGGTATAAATACACTCATATAGGGTTTGTTTTTGCTAATACGCAATTTACGTACTATTTTCATTCTCTTGCCCACTCATTGAGTCTAAAACTCGCTTCCCAATTGAAAGTATAACTCTTCTCGTGCTTCTGGGTTCCCTTCCAATTACAGTACGTATGCTACGTACGTAGCACCTGATTTGGATCATTTGAAAATAAGAAATGGGATAATAAGTTTGTCTGGCCTGGGGGAATTTAGCCTACCGAATCCTTGCATGTAATGAACGTAATAGCTCGAGAAAATGGCAATCATGCAGACAAAGTTCTTTTAAGAAAATAAAGAGTAAGAAGCCTCCGGAATGGAGACCAGTTGGCTACGGCAATATGTCTGCCCCTTTACGCCCAATTTCAAATCACCCATATGTATGTTAGGTTGTGAATTGGCTTACTATCAAGGTGGGTAGGAAGCCTCTGGAATGGAGACCAGTTGGGCGGACCGGTCGAAGAAGATAGCAACAAGTAGATTGACTCCAGAGGAACAAGCAGTGCACGCGCACAAAAATAAAGTTGTTGGTTTGGAGGCCAGTAAGTGCTGCTCGTTACCAATTTTATAGTTCTATGTTTTTAAGGACTTCAGGAAAAAAATTTCCACGACTGGTCAATGGTTATAATTTCTTGTGTTCTTAGCATGCGTTTGATCTAGGTGTGTGGCGTTTTGGTTGTTTGGTTGTACGTGCGAGTTATAAATGTCCTTAAATACACAAGATCTTGTGAGAAACGTTTGTTAGTTTGTACAAGTTAGAATTAGAATATCGCATTGATCAATGAGCTAAACACGTACAACAGTGAGAACTGAGAAGGCATCTGATATTATTGTTAGTGTATGCGAATAAGCTCGAAAACGAAGGCTTCTGTCCACCAAGTTCTTCACATATGAGATGCATGAGTTTATCAGATTTTAAACAGAATCGGATAAAACCAAGACAATTCTAAAAAGCTCCATACAAACATCGAGTCATATAAATGGAAAAAGAAAGACAAAAAACACACACAAAACAACGATGACTCCTCATGTGAGGCAGAGTGGCGGAGGTCGAATTGCTTTGGGGAGCATACAGTGGACAACATTCTTGTTCAGCAATGTCCATTCTCTTTTGAGCAGCGTTGCTTTGTCCTCCTCAAGTCTTCTTAACTTTGGGGCACGAGTCTCTAATTGCACTCATTTTTCTAACAACCGCATCCCATATGCATCTGCTCCTTGGTGATATTGCACAGCAAGAGAGTCCTATCTGCATCACTGCAACCAAGTATTCCTCTAACTTTTTGCCTTGACCGGCCTGCCATTGTGACGTCTGGGTGGTGCAGTTCTTTCGTGTAGTATGTCATTGCCGTATCTGCCACTGTTAACATCACCACCTGCCTGCTTCGAGGTCAAGCTGTAATGAAGCATCAACAGCGTCCATCACATGGTCATATTGTCACAATTTAACCACCTACTACTAGGTGTTGGATTTTATCACAAAAGCCCTTAGTGATATTAAGAGTGGAAACTCTCATATATAAATTGTATATTATTGTATCATAATCCTATGCTCCAACATTTGTTGTTGAAGGTTTGATACCTTAACTACGACTATTGTCATCACTAGGAATCACCCTTTCTTGAAGTTTCAAAGTCATGAGAAGTAATATTTGCTTTTAGTTGGGCACCTCTCATAGGCAGCGGGTCTGCTGTCCCCTAAATGGTGTCTCCTTTGTGTCTTCACCTTCATTTTTTCTGACACGCAGGGCCCTCTCATAGAGGTTTATATTTCTGGTAGAGGATGCTCTTCGGACCCAAACCCTAGGGTGCGTTTGGTACGCGGGACGGGACGGGACGGGACCAGGCGTTCCGTCCCGCGTTTGGTACGCCTAAAACGAGTGGGACGAGGCGTTCCACGGGACAAGTTTTGGATGATTTTTTGTTCCACCTTCCCCCTATGGAACGGGGTTGTTCCACCTCTCCCCTATGGAACGGGGTTGTTCCACGTCTGTGGGACAGAAATTTTTAACATTTTAGGACAACAATGCCCCTTGTCTTTTTCAAAATTTACAACATCCGTCCCGTCCTGTTCCGTCCTGTCCCGTCTGCGTACCAAACGCACCCCTATGGATCCTCTGGATTCTTCTTCTTTAAAGGCCGAGTCAGCATCGTAGCCTCCCCAGAGCTGGTTATTAGCAAAGTCGTAATAGTTGTCGATGGTTGTGGTTATATAAAATTAGGTGCGTAGAAGTTTCCCTATAAACAAACAAACAAACAAAAAAGTGAAAAAGAAGAAGCAGAATTGAAGAAGAATATTTGAAGGAGAAGGAGAAGAAGAATAAGAAGCAAAACTGCATAAAAGAAGGAAGAAAGAGGATCGAAGAGTTTAGGATCGGAGAGGATCTTTTTCCTATATTTCCCGAAATGGGCTCCCAAATTTGGGTTTGTACTTTCAATATATTTAGGGTTTTAGCTCCAATTGGGCTTGGGTTGGGGTGTTTTTCATTGCTGCCGGAGAAATAGTTGGATCTAATAACAATGCCTCACAGTTAGATCCAAACACTTTTTCTTGTTAATCATTTTTATGAAGAAGCCATGATGAAAATTTCCTTTTTTTTGGAGAATCATGGTTAACAAAAAGGGCGAGTGAAGGCACTAAAGCTAGTCTTGTGAAATTTGATATATTTATTGTAAAAATAATTTTGTTATTAATGATTTAGCTTGTTTAAATTTGTCATGCGGTTTGATTTTAATTTTATGTGAACAAGTTTGTCCTTAGTTGTTGGTACAATTAAAGTATCATGATCATGTTATATTCTTATGTAATTTTTTTTTTTTTAATTTATGCCCCGTCGTCGACAAAAAAAAGTGTGAGTGAAGGCTATACTCGTCCTTATATAGATTCATAAACAATTCTTTTAATAAATTTTCCATATTTGAAAGGGAAATCCAAATTTGTAGCAACAATACCAGTTTCCACAATTGCCCAAGCATAAACTTAATTTGACTTTTATACCCGTGCCAACAACTACGCCAAAGCCGTAAAAAAAAAACTAATGAAAAAAACATAAAATTTTGAATTTTAACGATAAGAATAAAATAAAGAGTAAAGTGAATAGTATCAAGATTGATTTTTTAGTGTAAAAATGTAATTTTTCGTTAAATCAACGGTACCTGAAATTTTTAGTTAAAGTTTTCTAAAAAAAAAAGAACGTAGAAGCAAAGGACAGAACTGTAAAATCGCAAAAAGTCCCATCTCTCCACCTGCCACCTACACTTGAAAAAGCTGAGAGCTTTTGAGGCCCAATTCACCAGTCATCAGTGGCACCTCTCTCTCTCTCTCTCTCGCTGCCTGCGATTGAGGCATTCCTTCTCTGAAACCTTCGCATTGTGATGGCGTCGAAGGGTAAGGGGATCGCCGCCGGAGGTGGATTCTCCGGCGGGAAGCGTAAGCACGATGACAAGTCGGGTGGTGGCCGGAAAAGGAGCAACCCCGGCGTTCTTAGATTCTTCGAAGACGTCGCTGACGAAGCCGACGACGGCGACCAGAGTGACTTCGATGACGGTACATTCTGTCTCTGATGTCATTTATGGTCGCGCATTTTCCATCTGGGTTCGGATTTCTAGGGTTTTTGAAATGGGTATTTTTTTTAGAGCTTGCTTTCTGCGTATTGACAGATTAAACCTTTATTAATTTCCTCCATTTCCTTTGTGTATTTGAATTTCTGGCTTTTGTGGTTGCTTGTGGAGCTTCAATTTTTTTTTTTTTTTTTTTTTTTGAAGTGTGTAGTTAGCTTGCTTAATTTCTTTAACTTGTTTGCTGACCATAATGTAAATAATGGCTTTGAGAGACTTTCTTCGATTTATCGGGTCGATACCAATTTCGCCTAATGAAACTTCTGTGCATTTGGACATTGTTGTGCAGATGTTGTTTAGTATGCACTATTATAGTTGCATGCTATGTTATATGGAATACACACACACACACACACACACACACACACACACACACACATATGTGCACATTAAGGGTTAGTGATGACTATAATAGTCATCTGTTTGGTCTCGTTGTGAAGTTCACCGAAACAAGTTGAACTTTTGCAGTAGATATTGAAATTTTGGCTTAAATTTACAGGGTTACAGTCATGTAATATATGTCTTTGGTGTATACAAGTATCATGATAACTGAGTATGTGCATTTTTCCTTTGAAATCTGTGTTCACTCTGAAGTTTCTTTCGAAATTATTAATCACAGATTTTATGGAAGAAGAATTTGAAACAGAACCTGTAGCCCAAAATGACCCAGGGAAAGCACATAACCTTCCATTCGTTCCTAAAGAGGAGGATCTGGATGGTGAAGAATTTGAAAAAATGATGGAAGAACGATACAGGAGTGGCTCGAGCTATGTAACCTATGCTGAAGATAATTATGAGAACAAAAGGTCTGTTGATGGAAATGTTCTGCCTACTGTTAAGGATCCAATCATCTGGAAAGTGAAATGCATGGTATGACATTGAATTTTTTTTTTTGTTGTGGAAAAATTCTGAAATGGCTCCAAAAAACCATCTTTCCTTTTTTTGTTTTTCTTCTAAAAAGAACGACCATCTTTCCTCAGTCAAATGTTTTGGGATGTAGGTTGGTCGCGAGAGGCATTCAGCTTTCTGTATGATGCAGAAGTTTGTTGACTTCCGATCGCTAGGTACCAAACTACAGATTGTTTCTGCATTTGCTGTTGAGCACATCAAGGGTTTTGTTTTCATCGAAGCTGACAAGCAATCTGATATTAATGAGGTGATCTTTCCTTTGGATGTTACAGAAAGTTGATCTTTTTATAAGTGAGTGCAGGAAAAGATTCTGTTTGGCCAATACTATTCTTAATCTTAATATACTAGTATCTGAACTTTCATTGATATTCTTAGGCATGTAAAGGAATTTGTAGTATATACCCGTCCCGAGTAATGCCAGTTCCAAATAACGAAGTTTCTCATTTGCTGTCTCCTCGGACTAAATCCAATGGAATTACTGCGGGCATGTGGGCCCGTGTGAAGAATGGGAACTACAAGGGTGATTTGGCACAGGTATAATTTGTCCCAGCTTGGGCTGGTTGGGTTGCTTTCATGGTCGACACTCATTTCCGCTATCTGGATTTTTTTTCTGAAGGTTGTATTTGTGAACGATTTACGAAAAAGAGCGACCGTAAAGCTGATCCCCAGAATTGATCTTCAAGCAATGGCTGCAAAATTTGTAATAAATATCTTTCTTCTTTTCCTCTTTCTGTTTGTTGGTAACTGTTTTCTTGTTATAAATATCTTTCCTCTAATGCTTGTTTAATTTGGATTTGGATATGTGAGGTCTTTGTGTGTTTGCAACTTCAGATTCCTGATCATTAAGAATCTGAATATGATTTAAGATTCTGTATGTATTGATTTCTTTCACTCTATAGGGTGCAGGAGGTACTAGAAAGAAAGGGCCTGCTCCTGCCCCAAGATTGATCAGCTCAAACGAACTCGAGTATGAAACAGATCATTGACTAGTAGTTCGTTATTTCATGCTAGCTTCTGATAGAATGTTTATTTATTTATTTATCTTGCATGTAGGGAGTTCCGCCCTCTCATCCAGTACAGGACTGATCGTGAAAGTGGCATGAAGTTTGAATTTCTTGATGGTCTGATGTTCAAGGATGGATATGTATACAAAAAAGTTTCAATAGATTCATTAAGCTTCTGGGGTGTTATGCCATCAGAAGAAGAGCTACTGAAATTCACTCCTTCTGAGAACACCAAAAATGAGGACGAGGACTGGCTTACAGAGCTTTATGGTACAACAGAAAAGAAAAGGCGGATCAAAATTGAAGAAGGCGGTGGTAAAGGAGAGGGTTCATCAGGTTCTATGGGGAAAGGAGAGGGTTCATCAGGGTCTATGGGGAAAGGAGAGGGCACATCAGGGTCTATGGGGAAAGGAGAAGGTTCATCACCGACTATGGGGAAAGGAGAGGGTTCATCTGGATCTAAGGGGAAAGGAGAGGGTTCATCTGGATCTAAGGGGAAAGGAGAGGGTTCATCAGGTTCTATGGGAAAGGGTGAGGACTCATCAGCGTTTATGGGGAAAGGAAAGGGTTCTTCAGTGTCCAGTGGGAATGGCTTTGAACTGTATGATCTTGTTTGTTTTGGGTGAGTCCTGTACGAACTTATGTGGCCTTGGTGATCCTCTATGAACTGCTTATGTGCATCGAAATGATTTTTACTGGTCTTATTTTCTGTTGCAGCCGCAAAGATTTTGGTCTTGTAGTAGGCATGGAGAAAGATGATAGCTACAAGGTACAAAATCTAGTTTGTTTTCTCAGATGATTTAAAACACTACTAACACTCTATACTATGTGTCCTAGATTCTGAAAGAGGGGGTGGGAGGACCTATTGTGCTGATGGTTCAGAAGCGTGAGTTAAAGAATGTTCTTTCTGATATGAAATTTACGGCATTAGATCAGCACATGAAGGCCATATGCGTTAGTGATACTGTCAAAGTGTTGGAAGGACCTTTGGAGGTTTGGCACTAACTTGAGATCATTTATCTTAGAACGTAAAAATTAGTTTACTGAGGTACATATGGCTCCATAGTCTGGAATATTTACACAAGTTTGTCCCAATTTTGCAGGGTAGGCAGGGTATTGTTAAGCAAATCTATAGAGGCACCATATTCTTGTATGATGAGAACGAGACAGAAAATGGTGGTTATTTTTGCTCAAAATCCCAAATGTGTGAGAAAGTTAAGCTTTACATTGATTCTTGCAAAGAAAAGGTAGGAAGCTTTTTTC
The DNA here is from genome assembly GCA_963580275.1 of Crataegus laevigata. Taxonomy (NCBI): domain Eukaryota; kingdom Viridiplantae; phylum Streptophyta; class Magnoliopsida; order Rosales; family Rosaceae; genus Crataegus; species Crataegus laevigata. Next base: position 10,965,866 of record OY756951.1, read on the forward strand.
TTTTGTTCTTAGAGTGTACGGTATATTACATTTTAGCATGAAGGCGTTATTAATAATATTTCTTCCTCATTCAGGATGGGGATTCAGGTGCTCTGGGTTTTGGAGATTTCATGTCGTCTCCTAAATCCCCGCTATCGCCAAAAAAGCCATGGCAAGAAAGGGATAGTAACTGTAAGTATGAGTGCTAGTGCTATGATTTAAGTTTTCAATTGTTAATATCAAGTTTTCTGCCTCCTGCTGATTAATTATTTAATGCAGTCAGTCAGGGTGATAAAGATGGAATGTTCTCAATTGGTCAAACTGTCAGAATCCGTGTGGGTCCATTGAAGGGATACCTCTGTCGCATCTTGGCTATACGCCGTGCTGATATTACTGTTAAGCTTGATTCTCAGCAAAAGGTTCTTACAGGTTGGTCAACTGCGGGGAGTTTGGTTGGTTGATCATTGAATGCAATTCTACGGCTGTCATAAGTTTGTTGTTTCATTGTTATGCAGTTACAAAAGAGCATATTTCTGAAGTTCGTGGAAAGAGCTCTAATGTGCTCATTGGGTAATTATATTTAGTCAATTAATCATTTATGCCAAGCTTTTCATACTTAATTGTCTTTTCTAAGTGTGCTATTCTCTGTAAAGTGAGGACCCGGAGTCCAGTTTAAAACCATTTGATTTGCTCGGAACTGAAGGAGGCACAAATGGTATGCATCTTCTGGAAGCAATTTCTACCTTCATTCCATACTTAAATCTAGTCAGCTCAACATAACATGCCATATAGCTGGAAAGGGGATCACTTTTATATGCATATATGTTGTTTTTGACCTTTAAAAATGTGACCTATGGTGCTTGTTATAATTGAAGACTGGACAAATGGAGCTGGGGCATCTGCCGGGGGTGATGGGTGGAATGCTGAAGGGGCATCAGTGGGGGGTGGTGGGTGGAATGCTGGAGGAGCATCTGGTGAAAGGTAATCCAACAGAAATTCATTTTATGTTGTACAAGACATAGTTTTTCTATTTGTTTATTTGATGCTTTTTTTTACCAAATTCCTTTGTGTATAATCTGATGCTGATGCCCACTTTCTTGCAGTAATTCTTGGGCTAGTGCAAATCTTGTTAAAAAAGGTATGTTCGGTTCTGAAGTTTAATGATATCAACGTCTTTGATGATCAATGCTTTTCTTGGCAAAGCTGCTTCATTTATTTTCTTTTCATAACCTGTAGATGATGATACTTCTTGGGGGAGCAAAGCGGCTCCAAGTACAGCTTCATCCTGGGGTGCAGCAGCAGCACCAACAGCAGATAACAATGATCAAGGTGCTGGCTGGGGGAAAAGTGACGCTTGGGGAAAATCAAGTGCTAAAACTGAGGGTGACAGTAGTGCACCAGATAACAGCGATCAAGGTGCTAGCTGGGGAAAAAGCAACACTTGGGGAAAATCGAGTGCTAAGGCTGGGGGTGACAGTAGTGCACCAGATAACAATGATCAAGGTGCTGGCTGGGGAAAAAGCGATGCTTGGGGAAAATCAAGTGCTAAAACTGGGGGTGGCAGCGGTGCACCAGCAGATAACAATGATCAAGGCGCTGGTTGGGGAAAAAGTGACTCTTGGGGGAAATCAAGTGCTAAAACTGAGGGTGACAGCAGTGCCGCATATAACAATGACCAAGGTGCTGGCTGGGGAAAAAGCGACTCTTGGGGGCAGAAGGCTGAACCTGCTGGGACGAGTCAACTGGATTCATGGGGCAAAGGTAAAAATGTTGTTGATGTGGGAGCATGGGGAAAGAAGTCTGATGCACCATCTGGTGACATTTCAAGCTCTGGGTGGGCTCAACAGAAATCTGGGGACAAAGGAAATGCAGTCGGTAGTGATGGGCCTGCTTGGGGTAAGCCTCAGAATAAAGCCACAGGGAACTGGAGCTGTAAAGATGAACCAACTGTTGGCGATGCAGGGTGGAAAAACTCAACGCCTGCTGAAAATGTTCAGACTGGAAGCTGGGGTAAGGCAGGTGGCGCTTCAACCAAGAGTAAACAAGATGGCAGTTCTTGGGGTAAGCCAGCTGGAGATTCTTCATGGGGTAAACAAACTGGAGGGTCTTCGTGGGGTAAACAAGCTGATGTAACCGCTGCCGGAGTGGGGAACAATGGAGGCAAGTGGGGCAAAGGATCTGCCGCCAATGAACAACAAAGTGGTGGAGGGGGAGATCAATCATCAGGCTGGGGTCAAACTAAAGCTTGGCAAGGTGGGTCAAGTGGCGGAGGGGGAGATCAGGTTTCTAAATGGGGCCAGAAAGGCAATTGGAACTCAGGATCTAGTGAGACTGGTGGCAGTCAAGAATCTGGTTGGGGTAAGAAAAGCGATGGGAACATTGGATCTGCTTCCTCAGGTGGGAACCAGGATTCTACTTGGGGCAAGATAATCAACTCAAACTCTGGATCTGACGACACTGGTGGAAATCTTGATTCTAGTTGGGGGAAGAAGAGTACTTGGAATTCTCAATCTAGTGAGACTGGTGGCAATCAAGAGTCCAGTTGGGGGAAGAAAAGTGATTGGAAATCAGGATCTGATGACATCTGTGGGAACCAGGATTCAACTTGGGGCAAAAAGAGTAGTTGGAACCCAGGATCTGGTGATGCAGATCAGAAATCTGGTTGGGGCAGTAAAAGCAGTTGGAAATCAACAGATGGTGGGAATGGAGACCAGCCTGAGGATTCAAGTGGTGGGAATTGGAGAGGTGGACGTGGTTTTGGAGGTAGAGGCGGTGATAGAGATGGTGACAGAGGGGGTTTTGGGGGTAGAGGTGGAGGTGGGAGCAGTGGTGCTTGCTTCAAGTGTGGTGAATCTGGGCACATGTCGAGGGAGTGCCCTCAGGGCGGTGGAGGTGGTAAAGGTGGTGCTTGCTTCAAGTGTGGTGAGTCCGGGCACATGTCGCGGGAGTGCCCTCAGGGCGGTGGAGGCAGTAAAGGTGGTGCTTGCTTCAAGTGTGGTGAGTCTGGACACATGTCGAGGGAATGCCCACAGGGCGGTGGAGGCGGTAAAGGTGGTGCTTGCTTCAAGTGTGGTGAGTCTGGACACATGTCGAGGGAGTGCCCACAGGGCGGTGGAGGCGGTAAAGGTGGTGCTTGCTTTAAGTGTGGTGAGTCCGGGCACATGTCAAGGGAGTGCCCCAAGGGTGGCGGCGGCAGTAAAGGTGGTGCTTGCTTCAAGTGTGGTGAGTCCGGGCACATGTCGAGGGAGTGCCCCCAGGGCGGTGGAGGCGGTGGAGGTGGTGCTTGCTACAAGTGTGGTGAGTCGGGGCACATGGCGAGGGACTGCTCCCAGGGCGGTGGAAGCTATGGTGGTGGCAGCCGTAGCGGTGGAGGCGGCGGCGGCGGTGCTTGCTTCAAGTGTGGCGAGTCCGGGCATATGGCGAGGGAGTGCCCCCAGGGCGGTGGAGGCGGTAGCAGTGGTGCTTGCTACAAGTGTGGTGAGTCAGGGCACATGGCGAGGGACTGCTCCCAGGGCGGTGGAGGCTATGGGGGTGGTGGCCGTGGCAGTGGTGGAGGCGGTGGCTGCTACAAGTGCGGACAGTCTGGCCATTTCGCAAGGGAGTGCCCTAACAGTGGTTAAACCAGCAACTTCACCCTTACTGTCCTCTCCTGCTTCTGGTCTGTTAGTTTTTGCTTAATTTAGTCTGGTCTTTCCATGAATCAAACAGTACTCTTTTAAGGAATCTTGGATGTTGGTTTTGTGGGTCATCTCTGTTGCTTCCAATCTGTCGAAACATGAATCGATGACGATGTCTTTTTGATGATTTAATTTTTCACTTTTTTTTCTTCCTATTTTTAAAGTTATTAGCGAGGATTTGGTATTTTGGCAGAAAAATGTGAATCTCTGCCCCTCATTGAAAAGTTTCTACATCTCCCACTCTCTTATTCTTAACAAATGTGCTCACACTCGGAGGATGTTTTCAGGTGATATTGAAGCGTCAAAGTCAGTCACCCTGTTCTTAATTTTGATACAAGTAATTCTCTTCTCCTGATCTCCTAATTTTGATATTAGTAATTCTCCTCTCTTGATCTCAAGCGTTGAGGGTTTCTCTCTTGGCATGAATACACAGAGTGATAAGGCGGCGGAATCTCTCCATTCTCATTAGGTGCTTATACGTATGATGACATATCATAATCTCTCAGTTAAGTCTCCTAGGTCGTCCTTATCCCCTCCCAAAAATCCCAATAAAATAAAAAATGCTCACCAAAATCATAAAACGCGCCCACCGCAAATCCCCAAAACCCGATTCCACCGACCCCGAGTCACGACTCGTCACTCTCTCCCCTCTCATGGAAACCCTCCCTCTCCTCCTCGACGCCGCCGTCTCGGACCGCCCGGCCCTCCTCCTCAAAAAGCTCCAGCTCTGCTCTTTCTACTGCGACTTCTCCAGTTCCCTCAAATCTGCTGGGGAGAAGGAGCTCAAGCGCCAAACCCTAATGGAGCTCGTTGACTTTATCGACTCCGGTTCGCTCAAGCACACCTGTCAAATGCAAGAGGAGCTCATCCGCATGGTGTCAATCAACATCTTCCGGTGCCTGCCACCGTCGTCGGAACTAATCGAACCGGACGAGGAGGAACCTTATCAGGAACCCTCCTGGCCCCACCTCCAAATTGTCTATGAACTTTTGCTAAGGTACATTGCCTCCCCTGAAACCGATGCTAAAGTTGCCAAGCGTTACATTGATCATATATTTGTGCTGAGGTTAATGGAGTTGTTCGATTCGGGGGATCCCCGGGAACGCGAGTACTTGAAAACGCTTTTGCATAGAATTTATGGGAAGTTCATGGTTCATAGACCCTTTATTAGGAAGGCCATGAACAATGTGTTTTATAGGTTTATATTCGAGACACAGAGGCATTGTGGGATTGGTGAGTTTTTGGAGATTCTGGGGAGTATAATAAATGGATTTGCTTTGCCCATGAAAGAGGAGCATAAGTTGTTCCTAGTGAGGGCACTTATTCCGCTGCACAAACCCAAATCCATATCGGTGTATCATTGCCAGTTGGCCTATTGTATCATACAGTTTGTAGACAAGGATTCTGAGTTGGCCGAACCGGTGATCAAGGGGTTGTTGAAGTTTTGGCCGGTCACCAATTGTCAAAAGGAGGTTCTGTTTCTCGCAGAGTTGGAAGATGTTTTGGAGGCTACGCAGGCCGCGGAGTTTCAAAGATGTATGCTTCCGCTTTTTGGACAGATTGGACGCTGCCTTAATAGCCCTCATTTCCAGGTGAACGAAAAAGGCACTTTTTTCTTTCTTTTCTTTGGTACAAGTAGCCTTGGGCTTAATTTTAAATGTGGTGCCGTGCTTGTAATTTTCCAGTCTTTGTATGAACTATGTATCATGTTTGGGCCCTTCTAATAATAAAATGGGTTTATTTTTTTTTTTCTAAAGGATTGTAAGGGTAATATTTATAGGTTGTTGAAGGATGATGGGTTTGAATCCAAAGCTCCCATTAAAACTTGGAGTGCTTTGTTTAATCAAGAACTGTTGGTTCCCAAAGCGGGTCAAGGACGGGCTAGCCAGCAAATACATTTGCTTGGTCCATAGTTTGCCTAACAGCTAGGCAGTGTTTATAGTTTCACGTTTTCTCTCCTCTTTAATTGATAAAGATATAGCGTTTCTGTACTAGTAATTATGTGTTGGAATCTATTGGTACATGCATCTTGCTTGCTACCGCACAACAAATTATCTTCTCGGCAATGAGGAAGAAAGCTTAATTGAAAAAATGTATCTGGTTTGTATGTGTGGCAGGTTGCCGAACGGGCTCTTTACTTGTGGAACAGCGAGCACATTGTAACTTTAATTTCTCAGAACCGGAATGTGATATTACCATTAGTCTTTGAAGCGTTAGAGAAGAATACGCGAGGTCACTGGAACCGAGCGATCCATGGATTGACAGGAAACGTCCGAAGGATGTTCCAGGAAATGGATGCAGAATTGTTTGAAGAGTGCCAACAGCAATACTTAGAGAAAGAAACCAGAACTAGAGAACAGGAAGAGCAGCGGGAATTGAATTGGAAGAGAATAGAAGCAGTGGCGGCAAATGCGGGTGAAGATATGGTCTTGGTTAGTTAACTAAATATAGGACAGAAACATTTCAAATTTTCTACTTAGATGGTATTTTGCGAATATGTTGCAATGTCAGAAGTCTTACAGAGCCTGCGAATAATTAGGAACGGAGGAAAATATAGATACTGTAAATGCTTGCAAAGATTTTCCCATTGTTATGTGCATACTCTGTTAATTATACTTTCTTTTTTTACTTTAGGCTGTGTTCATTCTCGTCGTCAAATTACTCTGTGATATCTTGTTCGTCGACAAGCTTATAAATGTATTTTGGTTCGAATTTTCTGAACGATTATCACAGTCGCTATGCAGTAGTAAATTCATCACTTTGGACTTTATTTTGCTATGTAAACATTTTCTTCTGTTTCCTTGCTTTACTAGCTCACAATTCACCAAGTTAGAGTAAGCACTTGCACGAATGTGAAAATAGCACTCAAAGAAGCACTTTTAGGTTTTGTTTTACTAGCTCACAATTCACAAAGGTAGAATAAGCATTTTGTACGAAAGTGAAAAAAGCGCTCGAAGCAGCACTTTAGGTTTTGTTTTACTAGATCACAATTCACGATCGTCGAATAAGCACTTTGTATGAATGTGAAAGGAGCACTCAGAGAAGCACTTTTAGATTTTAGCTTAACGGAAGACATGGAGACATGCCATGTTAACTACATTATTATTACTCAATGAAAACGGAGAAGCACTAAAATTCAACGAAAATAGTCGATGCAAAAAAAGCAAAAAAGCAAAAAAGTGAAGCCCCTGAATTTGACATGCCATCCGAAAATTCCATCTCAGCCAACCATATCCTATCCTCATATTCTCTCCTTAATTTTCTCCCTTTCATTTCTTTCCCACATATCTAATCCAGGTGACGAGAGAAGATTCGGCAGGCTATCTGATTGCGGTAAGTCTCACATTGAGTGAGACTATCATGGAGTCGCTTGAAACTAAAATACAGAGGTCTTATATTTTTTATGAGAAGTGCCTTACAAATGATGTAGTCAATATTTCTATAATTTTTATCATTAGTATCCTACAAACAACATAGTCGATCATTTTATACTTTTTGCGAGAAGTGCCCTACTAACGACATCGTCGATCATCTCTAACCAAGTTTTCTCCTACCTAAGCCTACCCAAATCTCAACCAATCAAAACACCCAAAACATGATCTTCCAAAGTCAAAAACACACTCAAAAACCCATCACTCACTTGATAGTGAGTAAAATGTTACCTTAAGCACCAAGTAACCTATAATAATGCAGATAAATAAATTGTACGTGGGGACCACACAAGCAATCAATCAATTTGAGTAAAATGTCACCTTTTTTTTGCTTTATCTTATTATGATTATATTTTTTTTTTAAATCCTATAATAATGTTAATAATAATGGTAATGATAATAGAGCACCACCATGGTTGGCGGTAAAGTACAAAATAAAAATAATTAAAAGAGACAAGAATATTGTGTTTGGGATTGGTCGAGCACCTTTCCCAAATATAATTCCAAAATAGTCATCGTCATTGCCGTTGCCGTTGACGTTGCCGTTGGATCCTCCACTGCCACTGCCGGTGCTGCCGCCGTTGGTTACACGACTGCTCTCCTCCCTACACCATCACAACAGGGTTGAAACAACCGGACTAAGTAAATGAAAAGCAAAAGGACATGAATGACGACATCTGGTGTAGCAGAAGAGTCCTTGAAATTAGGACCTGGATCCTCTCCTGAGCCTAAGAAGAGGATCCTCCTGAGCAAAGATCCAAGACCGTTGGATGAAAATCCAACGACTACAAACAGGGGGTCCATTTAAAGTTATAATAATTATAACCGTTGGATTTTCATCCAATGGTCTTGGATCCTTGGTCAGAAGGATCCTCTCCTTGAGCTCAGGAGAGGATCCAGGTCCTTGAAATTAAACCCTAAACAGTAACAATCTGCAACAAGTTTTAAGACGTCGTGACGTCGGCCAAGAACGTGAAGAAGATGTTGTTGTGAACAGTTGCCTCACGTGTCGGAGGACGACTGCCGTCAGCATTCACCAATCAACAGTCGAAGGTCGGGAAAAGGGGTTGGTGTCACATGGCATGGGAGAGGATAAGGGGCCTGTTGGGGGGAGCTTTCTCAAACTGTGGGAATTGCTTTTGCCATTTTAGGATAAAGGTAAGGGAAACAATGCAGCAAAAAAACCAAACGATATTATTTATGCTAAGAGAAAGGAAGGAGGCTTAGCCTCACAATGGGAGAGCAATAATATAGTTCAAATTTATCTTTAGCGAGAATTGAACCTAAAACTTTTTACTTACAAGTGAAGGGGAATACTACTAGACCGTTGCTAACAAACAACCTAAACCAACCACACACATCACACTGTTCAAGCCCAACTTGGGTCGGTTCATGACCCGTTGATCCGAATCCTCGAATCATTATAGTTCATGGTTCATGGACCTGGGTTGGTCCGGCTCGTTGATCAGTAATTTGGGGTCAGTCCAAGACCCTGTTTTCAACTTGTCCATTGACTACCATATCCTTATAATTTTGTGATCTGAAAATTAACTACAACTTGCTATGGAAAGGACTGAAGGGTATCAAAGTTAAGGATCAGTTTGTTTAAAAAAGAACGGAAAAAATCTTTGCCCAAAAAAAAAAAAGCAAAAAAGGGGGAAGGCTCACACTCAAGACTCAAGGCCTGGGTCCAATGCCAATGCATGGGAGTTGTCCATATCTGGATTTTGGTTTTATCAAATCACAGGAGGGGTAAAATGGCAAAGAAAAGAAATACTCATGGGTGGGGTCCATGCATCTGGAAATTGAATAAAAGGAACCCACACTCGCTGGCTGAAAAGGAAATATTTTTTCTCACTACTCTCACGTACTGAAATGTACTCCATCTTATTATCATCGTTATATGAGTTTAAATTTTGATACACAACAGCGATAAATAGAATTGTGAGTAAAAATGCACCCGGTTGAAAAGCAGATGAAGGGAATATAAGTGAGCCACCTTCCCGGTGCAGAACACAGCAAAGACATGACGAACCCCGGGTCTCCTACAGCACAAGCCATCCCTAAAACAACGTCCCACTTGCAAAACTTTTGTACCTTTGCGTCCCTATACACAGTCTTACACTACACTAATCTAAACGTCACAAGCTTCTCATGATGGGGACACCCTTAATTAGCTGTTGACATTGTTGCACCAATCCCCCCCCCCCCCCCCAACAAAGACAAACCTATCCCTCCCTAATGCCACTACATTCTCGAGCACAAAGGGCAATTTCGGTATTCAGATAATACCGAATTAATCCGATCTTTCACAAAACACTTCAAGTGCTTTTATGAGAATCGTTTTAACCTGAAAGCATGTTTTTTAACAAAAAGCGATTCCTACAATGGTAACATCCAAGTTCTAACAGTCCTAAATCTCAAAACCAAAAAGCCAGCAAACAATAAAGTATCATGAAATGCAGGGGTGTTCCGGTCATTTCACCCACAATTTTAGGTAGGAAGACTTAAATGCCCTCACTATGACAGATGATGCGACAGGTAATACAGTTGAGAAAGTAAAGAGGGGAAGGGTGTTGTAGTAATTTTGCGTACCTTGGGTCACCAAACACACCGGCGTTGGCCGTGATTTGTTCGATGAGAGTCACGGACTTGGGCTCGATGCTTGAGGCCTTGGCGTACTGAGTGCTCATTCCCGCGCCGGACGGCACGAAAAAAGCGCCATTTACCATTACGTCCCCCTCCGTCCTCCAGTTCCAGTCGGACCAATCCCCCTCGTTCGTGTCCACGCGCTTTGTCACCTGTCAACAGCACGCGCGAACATAATTATCATGTGTAATTTGGTCCCGTGACTGTCATCAGGTCAAGCCAAATCAACTGGTAGCTACCACTGCCCCCACTGTCCGGCACTACTGTCTCTGTCAATGGCTTCTTATAATATAATATTTTCACTTGCAAACAAGTTCACATGCTTAAAGTTCAAAACTTTTATTACCCAAAACCCATTTTTAAGAAAGAAACATATGACATGAAAGGCTCCGGTATTACAAATTAATCACAAAAACATACGTTTTGTATGACAGGAGTTAAATTTGAGATTCTGTCATTGTGATAAGCTGATAGCATGGAGATAACGTGTAACAGTATTACAAGTTAATTACGCGTTATATGCGTTCAAAATGATAGTGCCAGACAAATTTGATTTTCTGTGACAGTGGCTATAAAAGTACACTCCGTCTGTAACAGTATTACAAGTCGACCATGAATTGCAAACATTTGCATTGACAAGCCGCCCCAACTGGCAGCGCGTGACCGTTTTATATACGCACCGCCAATGCAAGTGGGATAATGTATCCCACCATACACCCATTTCTCAGATTGACATGTTGGGGGCTAGTTTGATATTGATGTACTTTGAAGAAGAAAAAAATTGTTTTTGCTGTGATGTGAGATTAAGCCGCTGTCAAGTAAAGTAGCAGAGTGTTTAATAAATTTTTTTGTACAAGTGCTTTTAAAAAGAAAAAAAAAATAGTATTATAGTGTGTGGTAAACTTTTATGTAAAATAGCAATGAAAAAAAGTCGATTTTTCAAAGCTAGATTTTGCAGCTTTGTGTTTTTGACTTTTTTTCATTCAAAATTATGAAAAAAATTGAAATTAAATATTTACCAAACATAAAAAAACTTCTAATTTTTTTTAGAATGACTTCAATACCCAAACCAGCACTTAAAGGGTGCGTTTGGTACACGGGACGGGACGAGGCGTTCCGTCCCGCGTTTGGTACGTCTAAAACGAGTGGGACGAGGCGTTCCACGGGACAAGTTTTGGATGATTTTTTGTTCCACCTCCCCACCTGGAACGGGGTTATTCCACGTCGGTGGGACAGAAATTTTTAACATTTTAGGACAAAAATGCCCCTTGTCTTTTTTAAAATTTACAACATCCGTCCTGTCCTGTTCCGTCCCGTCTGCGTACCAAACGCACCCAAAGAGACAACCAATGCCACCTGGAAGCGCGTAAACACACCCACCCAAGCGCCGCCGTTGAAAGTGAGACGCACCCAAGAACCACTTCCCAAATCATGAAACAATCATGCTAAACCTTTCAATTTTCCCTCTAACCCAAAACTTTAAGTAAAAAAAAAGGCACGAACTTTACAAAAATTACAATTCTTACCTCCTTGGCGTTCGGGTCCTGAGGAGCAGTGTACCGGTTGCCCTGGCTGTTGATGGTGGGGTTAGCGCTACCGCCGATAGCATACATCTCCCACTGCGTGAAGTCGTTGTTCACCACGTGGATGTACCCGCGTCTGCACCGCGGCATACGCTGCACGAGCGCCACACCGAAGTGGTTAAACGCTATCGTCACCTGCATCCCGGAGTCCGGCAAGTACTTGTCGTTGTGGCCCAACAGCATCACCTCGTCATGGTGGGCGAAGTAGTTGTTGGAAATCGTGATTCCGGTCGACCCCATGATGGCGTCGATTAATCCGTCAGCGCAGAACGAGAGGGAGCAGTGGTCGATCCAGATTTTGTGAGCGCCGAAGAGGGAGATGCCGTCGCCGTCCGACTCGCCGCGCCAGCCGACGTGGGTGGGGCTGGAGGCGATGTTGGTGTTGCCGGCGGGCTTGCAGTGGTGGACGTGGATGTTGTGGATGATGATGTTGGAGACGTACTGGAGGGTTATGCATCCGCCACCGGTGACGTGGACGCTGTAGCCGCGGCCGTCGATGGTCTTGAAGCTGTTGACGATGAGCTCGCACTTGAGCTTGATGGTCATGTCAGCGGAGAAGATGATCCAGAGGGGCTCGGTTTGAATGACGGCGTGGCGGAGCGTGCCCGGAGTTGGGTTGGCCGGGTTGGAATCCGACGAGTCGGTGACTATGTAGATCAGGCCCCCTTTACCTCCCATGGCGTCCATGCCGAACCCGATGCCGCAATCGGCGAGCTTTTGGCGGTTGTTGGTCCAGTCCTCGCAGCGCCAGCAATCGTCGATTGGGTTGCCGACAAGGCACTGGCTTTGGTCCTTGACGTCAATGGACAGCATTTGGCGCCTGGAAACAGACGCATTGACTCTCCTGAACAGAAAAAACAGAGTGCCCTGTTTGGTTAGCGGGAAAATGCAGAGAAAATTAGCAAAACCCAGATTGGGTTTTTTTGGTCTAAAAGACCAAAATGCATGATTTGTGAAGAAACCCAGCTGGGATTATTGAAAACACAGGCCCAGAGCATTAAACGCTAAAATGTACCAAACCCAGACAGGGGTTTTTGCTGAAAAATGGGAAGCAAGGCCAACCCTTTTTGCAAAATAAAAAATGAGCAAAACCCAGTTTGCAAAATAAAAAAAGGAGCAAAACTAAGACAGGGGTTTTAGCTGAAAAATGGGAAGCAAGGCCAACCCTTTTTGTAAAATAAAAAAAAGAGCAATACCCAGTTTGCAAAATCGAAAAATGAGCAGAACCCAGATGGGGATTTGAGTAATTTGGGGGAAAATTAGGGTTTTTACCTTTGAACTTGATGAGCAACTGCATCAGGGTCTGGGTGCTGGTGAGGGAGGGAGAGGTTGAAGGAGTAAGAAGCTTCAGAGAGAGGAGAGAGAAAGAAACAAATTAAGAGAATGCAGGTTGTAGGAAGAAGCATTGTTGAACAATAATGATTTGGAATGGGTGGTTTGTTGTTGGGGTTTTATTGCATCTGTGTGAAAGACTCTTCCTTTGGAGGAAGCCGTCTTTGCCTCCCAGTAACAAAAACAACCTAGGAAGCTGCAAATCTGGGGAAATGTGATGTGGGTTTATATAATAAACATGTGGTATGGTAACTTTGGGTTTCTGCTAGGGTATGAAAAGAAAGGAAGATTGGCTGCTGCGGTTGGCTCTGATAGGGACAGCCGAGGAGGCCATCGCAGTCGGAGCTCTCTAGAATTCTGCCTTGCAGACTCTTTCAGTAACTCACATTCTTACCTTGTGTGCTAATCTAGGGTGAGACCTTATCCGAAATTTAGATTTTCGGCTGGGATTAAGATTCTTTTGCTGAAAGTTACGAATGTTCTTGTTCCTGAGATGTAAGTTTTAATCTCTTTCTGGTTCTTGTGTTTTCGGTTTTCGTGCTGTGATTAGGAAAGGTTTTGGAGGTTAATTAACGGTTGATTACAAATTTGCAGGCTTTCAGTAAAATCCTTTTCTTTTTCTTTTTTTTGCCGGGTGAAAAACGGAGGCGCTGCTGTATGAAAACCGCCCTTTTCGTTGGAGAAAAAAAGCAAAGATATAAAATAATGATAAAACTTTAAGTTTTAACTATAAAAATAAAATAAAAAGTAAAATGAATAGTATCATGATTGATTTTTTGTGTAAAAATATAATTTTTTGTTACCAGAAACTTTTCGTTAAAGTTTCTTATTTTCCAGATAAAACATTGACATTTTATTTATTTTTATTTTTTCATGAAAGAAGCAAATAGGTTGTGTTTACACAAAAGGACCTGCCTTTGTTCCTCATAGGAATGGACAAATACTCATTGGTTATGGGTAACCGCGGTTATCCGCTCATTTAAATTAAACAGTTATGGTTAAATAAACAGTTATGGGTATAACCGTTTATCCGCTAAATTTAAATGGGACGGTTATAGGTATTAACCGCGGTTATAAACGGGTAACCATTTACCCATTTATTTTATATATGTAAAACTAACACAAACCATATTCCATATCGTACAAAACTTAGATCAATGCTATTGATTATAGTGCATGATTTATGTAGCTAATATACTATAGTTTTCCTTAACCACTTTAAATTTCATGGTCCTTTATATATATATATATATATATATATATATATATATATATATATTTCAGAGCTATCGTCCCACTAAAAAAAATATTCTTGTGATAGGTTCGGTTCCTGGTCAAAAATATAGTGAAATCACTTTTCCTATTCTTTCCCTGGACCCTGCTACTAAGAAAGATGTGCACTTCTTAAAATATCCCATATATGTAGGCGGGAACATGGGAAGGGGTCAGATTTATCCCGACGGGAGCAAGAGTAACAATAATGTTTATAATGCTACAGCAGCAGGTATAGTAAGCAAAATAATACGAAAAGAAAAAGGGGATATATATATATATATATATATATATTATGTTAATACTTTACATTCCGAGTTAAATAACCCAAGAATACTGTCTTTCAACAGTTTTCGTAACCTAAGAATACTTAGCAAATTTTATATTACCTTCGTTGTTAATAGTTAAAAATATCGTCCGTAAACTATTATTTCAATTATTGGAATGGTATAAGGACTTAAAAAATTAAAATGCGGAAATGTATGATGAATGTACCTATAACTGTGTTTAATTGTTAGAAAAAAGAAAATTATGACAAATTTTTCTTTTTTAATTTTTGAAGTTGTTAAAAAAACATTTAGACGGGTGAAAAATGAATAAATGGTAAAAATGAAAGGATAAACGGGTTAAAAAATGATAAATGGGTAAACGGGTATTAAACGGTTACGGTTAAATGGGTACGCGGTTATAGGTATGGTTAACCGTTTATAAATGGTTATGGGTATAACCGTTTAGGCAATTACCCAACGAGTAAACAGTTATGCGGGTATGAGAATAAACAGCTATGGATAAATAACCGTGGTTATCCGCCCGCCATAACCGTTGCCCATCCCTAGTTCCTCATATGCCTCCTGGGCTTTTACTACGAATTTAGATAAAGCTCAAAATTAAATTATCCAACTTTATTTGCCTTGGTAATGCTTATTTTCAGTTCTCCAAAATTATCCAACTTTATTTGCACAAATAACAATAATGTTTTGTTACTCGAGGATAGGTAGGAACTTATATATAAACTTTTTGTGTGCAAATCACAAAGTTTTGTGTTTATTGGTACACTTTGACCTGGAATGTCCAACAGGACTCTGAATCGAGCTGTGCTGACCGACTCCTGGAAGGTGATGAAACTATAAAGTGTAGTGATGTGGAAAATGTAACTAAATTTAAAACCTAAAAGTGCCTAAATATAAGTGCGCGGTGAGCAGAAATGAACCCATTTCACACATGATAACATAGCATAAGTACAGTACAATAAACTAAGGTGAGAAATTATATCATCGATGGTAATCGTCTACACCAAGATTTACCAATAATCCTCATAGAGTAAAACCTGTATAGTTTTAATAAAGTTTTAATAAGGGTGAGTGAGTCTGAAAATAAAGTTTTAATAAAAACATTTGAAAACGTTATAACCATTCGATGTAAAACCTGTATAGTTTCTAGAAAATCATACTACGTATAAGTATAAAATCAAATGCATGCTAACAGTAAATCTAGAAGTATGCCACACCAGCATATATCAACAGTGATATAAATAAGATCTACACGTTAGTCGGGGTCACCTAATGTGACATGTACAACTACACCTATCGCTTATCAGCCTATGCTAACACACGAGTCGGAGTCACCTAATGTGATATGTACGACAGGACTAGTTGTAATAATAATCACTTTAGTGCTACGATCACGTGAAGACTAGCGCTATGTGCGGGTCACCTACGAGTTAGAGTCACCTAATGTGACCTGTACGACGGGACTAACACTTACTTGGATCCAAGATGAGCGTGCAGTGCGGGAGGTGAACATCATGTGAAGGATTGGGGCGAGAGCACTAACATTGGGGGTGTAGCAATGATGAGCACTACATGAACATATGCATGCCAATATAATTCAACCATTTCAATTAACATAACAACTTTACCTTGACTTACATGCGCATCCAGTATGATTATTGAGCATTGCACCATAGTACAACATTTCTAATAATGATAATGAATCATGGCATGATATGCATAAATCAATTCAAGAGCATTTGTGGAAACTATCAATCACATATATATATACTGTAAAAAGGAAAAGCCCCACTCAACTGAAGTTCGCACTACAACTCCCTAACACGAATATAGAGGCGTCACGAACGATCGGCGCCTAGAACAATTATCAAATCACGTCTCAAAATTCTTATCGATAGAACACGTAACTTACATAAAACACATGCCCAATGACGTTCTAAAATGATTTGACGGTAGGATCCACAACCCTACGTAACTCAATCTCGAAGATCCGTACCTCATATTTCCAATCTGTAAATTCCCAAGAGTTTTAATAAGCTTCTAGAACAACATCCTAAAGTTTTGGAACAATCCAACGGTCAGATCTCCTCCAATTGCTAAAATTAAGTGACAGTCGACGTTTTATTTTACTAACTTACAAATCCAATTTGGGAAGATCCCTAATTCGGATTCTTGATCCGTACGTTCCTATGGTCCTTAAATATTACATAATATAATGTATTAAAGTTTGCTGACGATCCAACGGTCGAATAGTTGATTTATATAAGGATCAAGTGGCGGTCTCTATCAAATTTAGCCTATGAAGGTCAGGGGTGCCTCCGCCGTACGTGGCTGTCGGCCGCCCCGACTCGCTGAAAAACTCAACTATTTTTAAAAAATTCTCAAATTTCATAGAAATGAAGATCTCAATAAGTAGAATAAGTTTTATATATATGGCCAAGTCCAATTTGGCTGGGAAAGGCCTGAATTTGCCCAAGAACCGACAGAACCCCAGATTTGGGTGTGCTTTGATCCGTCACCTCCAGTGCTCCGCCGCCCTTATAGTTGTTTAGGCTTTGTTCTAGGCCTCAAGAGGAGTCTAATGATAGTAGAGATCGACGGGTTTACCTTTAAAAATGGCGAATCGCTGCCGAATGAGCCTTTGACATCCCGTTGCAAAACGCCACAAATTGGCCTAATTTCTATCCAATCTTGAATGAAAAATGAATGAGAAGTAGTAAGGTGGTGATTGCAGGTGATGGTTGGGTAAAATTCACCTGAAAAATGGTTAGGAATCACCAGAATCTAACCGGGTCAAACGGCTGGGTGTACGGGTCAACAGAAAAAGGCTCCTGATCCCGTGCATCTCCCTCCTCTCTCATTTCTTCCCTTCTCTTCCTCCTATTGGTCCACTCACCTCATTCTTCTCCGATTCGTTGGCCTTCCCCTTTTCCTGGGGTTTTCTCATTCTTCCTCATTTATCCCTGCCTGCCCGCACCAATCCCCATTTTCCCTTCTTTTTTTTATTTTTTTTAACTTAGCGACACCCACATGGTACATATTGGTGCTAGGTTTACTGTCAATGACCATTATGCCCTCGACTTCTTGTGTTAATAACTTCTTCGTTATAAATCCAAATTTGATTCCATTTTAGCCCACACGTTCGTAACGACGAGTACTTCGAGAATACGATAAAATAGTAGCTCATACTCATCCCGAAATAGTGGTCAACAAAAGTCAAAACCCTCACCTCTAGGGCATTTTCATAAATTCATGCTTTTAAAATTAATAAAAACGTAAAATTAGGGACAAGTTGTCACATTTATGATCAAAACCATTCGTATAATAAATCACTCTATAAAGATCATTTCTGCAAAAAATGATTTAAAAATAAGATCGCTTAATCAATCTATTGTAGAAAATATATAAACTGTTCGTAACACTTTTACTAATTTCATTCATCTATTTTTGTACAGTTCAATGACTAGACGACCTTATTTTAAATGATTTTTAGCAAAGACGATCTTTATAAAGTAATTTATAATATGAATAGTTCTGATTATATAAATCGACAACAAATATTTTTGAATAGGCACACATCATTTGATTAGCCAAGTATTATTCTACAAATAAACTATAAACAAATTAGAGCATTTCTAGGACAAGAAGCTAATATGGATTTTTAAATTGTACTTTTATTCAAGATTAATTATATTTTACACTCTTCATGTGTTAAATTGTTTTTAGAATAAGCTATGAAGTTTCAATTTTCTTATATTACACTCTAAGATATTGAAATTGTATCAATTTGAACTCTACGGTCTGATTGATTGTATAATACTTCATTAAATTGATAATGTGGTGAGCTTAACACTCTTATATGAGTAAAGTGTATGCCATATTTCGACAACACTGACATAATTCATCAATGTAATGAATGATTTGATGTTCAAAGAAACAAAAGGTGTAAATTGATACAATTTTAAAATCTCATAGTGCAATGTGAAAAATTTAGAACCTAATACCCATTTAGAAAATCACTCCCAATCTTGACTCTTTTATTTACATGCATTGACAGTTTGAAGAGCCAAAATTTCATCTTTAGAACCTTTTTCTGATTAAATATGTTTTTGGACTTAAATTAAATTGGAGTGTCATCAGCCATTGATTATTGAGTTCATAGAATATTGTAACACAATTTATGATTTTTTTTTAATTAAATAGTTTTGGTTGTTGAATTGAGTTTGTTTTTATTTGCATAGCACTCCATTGGAGTGTTTTATTGTTCTTGTTGGAGTTAATTCTTAGTTAAAATGTAAGTAAATACTATAAAAACACTTAATATGCTTCATGCAAGCACATAATTAGTGATTCTTGCATAAAGCACTTCACTTGCTTTTCAAATTCAAATTTTTTTTTCTTTCTAAAAGGGCTTAACTAGCCATATGAATGTAAGTATAAAAGTGCTTTTTTGATCAGGCTGTACATATTTCTATTTTAGAAAGAGTAAATATATATTATAATACTATTGTTGTAGGCTTAATTAGTTGAGCGATCTAAGGAATAGAGAAAGAGGGGGCCGGCAACAACAAGAGAGAGAGAGATTTAATTCTGAGGTGTGTGTTGTATCACCCCCTTAGTAAAATCCTAACCCTTTTAGAATAACATCTCTTAATAGGTAATCAACTCCTAATAGGTAACTACAAGATACTCCTAAATATACTAGGATTTACACAATCACATTCATAATCTGATAGGACTGCAACACTCCCCATTGAGTATGTAAATACTCAAACAAAATGTCGCATCAAATCTTCAGTAGATGAGGTAGAACAGTTGATGAAGTCGTCGGTATCAAGGGTGAACACAAGTCTCATACACAAGTAATGTAAGTATGCATTGATAGTAAAACTCACAAAACCTCGTTATGGTAAAACCCAAGGCATAGGGAAAACTCATAGACTAAGGAGAAAGTGAGAAGTATGCATAATGTTTAAAACAAACGTCAAACAGGACGTAAGTAGTGAACTCAATGGAGTATGATCATCCCAAGATGGGTGTCTTGTTAAAACCTCGTTAGGTAGCAAAAACCCAGTGAGAAAAATGCTCATAATCATAGGAAAAAAAGTACATTAAGATCAAATGAGTATACTTCAGGATACTCCCCCTGAGTTAGACATAACTTACAAATAAGACTACAAGCGATTCAATTCAGATAATTTACGAACTTTTGAAAAGCAAACTTGGGCGTAACTTCATGAAGAGATTGGCCAAGTTGTCATGGGAACAAATTTGCTTGACTTTAATGTTCTGATGTTGTTGTTACTAGTGAGAGTAAAAGAACTTCAGTGCTATGTGCTTGGTGTTGTCTCATTTAATGTATCCCCTCTTTAACAGCTCGATACGTGTTGTATTGTCTTCAAAGATCGTCGTATGAAAGTCAACGACGAAAGAAATACCAATAGTGCTTCGAACATATTCCATAACTACTCTCAACCAAAAGCACTATCGCAAGACTTCATGCAGAGTGAGAATCTCAGCATGGTTCGAAGAAGTCGCAACGAGCGTTTGCTTGGTAGACCTTCAAGATATAGTGGCGTCTACAACGGTAAAGACATAACTCATTTGAGAATATGCCCTATGAGAGTCAAACAGATAACCAGCATCTGCGTAACCAGCGAGGCGAGAATCAACTCGAGGACCAAGGGGGACGGTGGCTCCTCTCGAGGATTCGTGGGTGTAGAACAAGCCTAAATATGTCGTACCCTTGAGGTAGCAGAAAATGTCTTTAACACCATTTCAGTGTCTGCGTGTAGGCACATTACTGTATCAAGCCAAAAGATTAACAACATATGAGATGTCGGGTCTAGTGCATTTAGCCAAGTACAATAAAGTACCAATTGCACTTAGGTATGGAACTCCAGGTTCTAAAATCTCTTCCTTATCTTCTTTGGGACGGAAGGGATCTCGTTTAGCATCTAGAGTTAGAACGACTATAAGAGTACTCAAAGGCTTTGCTTTATCCTCATTAAAATGACGCAACACTTTCTGGGTGTAGTTTGATTGATGTACTAGGATTCCATCCAAACAATGCTCAATCTCCAGGTTAAGGCAATATTGAGTTTTTTCATGATCTTTCATCTCAAATTCCGATTTCAAGTGCGTGGAAATTTTCTCAAGCTCTACAGGAGTTCTAATAAGGTTTATGTCATTAACATAAATTGCAACGATCGTAAATCTAGAATGTGACTTCTTAATGGACACGTATGGGCATAGCTCATTGTTCACATAATCTTGACTTGTCAAATATTCACTCAGACGGTTATACCACATCCACCCGAATTGCTTCAACCCGTAGAATGACCTTCTCAATCTAATCGAGAGAGTGTTCCATGGTCTAGAACTATTTGAACCAATCAATGGAAGTCCTTCTGAAACTTTTGTGTACATTTTTGTATCTAGATCCCCATAAAGATGTACGGTTACAACGTCCATAAATTGCATATTCAGTTTTTTGAAAACTATCAAACTGATAAGGTAGTGGAACGTTATGATGTCTATTATGGAAGAATACGTCTCCTCATAATCAATCCTAGGGCATTGAGAGAAGTATTACGCTAGAAGGTGTGCTTTGTACTGCACTATTTCATTCTTCTCATTACGCTTCCTCACAAAAACTCAGTTGTCGCCCATTGGCTTCACATGTGGTGAAGTAGGAGCTGTAAGCCCAAATACCTTTCGTTTCGCGAGCGAATCAAGTTTGACCTAGATTGTTTATTTCTAGTTTTACTAATACGTTCTACGTCGACATTCATCAATGGAGCGTGGTTTAATGTCATCACTAAGCATGATATCGAAAGCAACGGTATACGCGAATACATCATCTACTATCATCTCATTCTGATTCTAAACCTCATCCAATACGGTGTAGTTGACCGAAATCTCATGATTCTCATGAGGCCGACATGTTTCATCTGAAACATCACCATAATCTAGAATAACCTTATGCGTTGGAACGGATGAGTAAGCAATGGTAGGATTCATATTAGGTTCACTAGTTTGTGACGTTTTTCTCTTCTAGGGTTGTGAATCCTTTGAACTAGGAGGCCTATCACGCTTCAAGGTAGAAGCAGGTGATTGGCTAGCCACTATTGTACCTTGTAATGTGAGAGGTGCGGTCGCCCCACCATTGGGGACAATTCGGCTTTCCACAGTGGTGTTACGGCGTACAATCGGTACGTCCATCCTTACAAGTGCGTTTGCAGTGGGTATATGTGATTTTATCACCTTTGCTAGATCAATAAAAGCATTTAGCTGCTCTAAAGATCTAGAATGCTTCGCACTTCAGTTTCAGACTGAGGCATGCGAGGATCTAAATGAGACATAATGAGAGTAATTCACGATAATTCGCAGTGTTCTGCAAGAACGTTAGTGATCTTATTTGTCCCTAATGATGAGAAGATTGTCTCATCGAAGTGACAATCTACAAAACATGTTGTAAAGAGATCTCCTGTCAAGGGTTCTAAGTAGCGGATAATTGATGGTGAATCATAACCGACATAGATTTCCATTTTTCTCGGATGACCTATTTTGGTACGTAGTGGCGGCGCTATTGGCATATAGACTATGCACCCAAACACATGTAAACGTGAGATGCCAAGCTCGTATCCATGAACCAATTGTAACGGTGAATGAGGTTGGGTCGCGGTGGGCCTCAAGCGAACCAACATAGATGCGTGCAATATTGCATGGCCCTAGATAGATACTGGCAAATTTGTTC
Organism: Crataegus laevigata; assembly: GCA_963580275.1. Classification (NCBI taxonomy): domain Eukaryota; kingdom Viridiplantae; phylum Streptophyta; class Magnoliopsida; order Rosales; family Rosaceae; genus Crataegus; species Crataegus laevigata. The sequence continues at coordinate 10,987,838 of OY756951.1, forward strand.
TCATAACCAAAGTCCGAGCTATCGTTTGAAGGCTCTTTATGAAAGCTTCTGCCAAGCCATTTTAGGTATGAACATAGGGTACAAGATGTTCAACTTCAATCCCCACAGACATGCAATAATCGTCTAGGGTCTGTGACGTAAACTCTCCAGCATTATCTAGTCAAATCGACTTAATCTAATAATCAGAGTGGTTAGCCCTAAGCTTAATCATTTGTGCTATGAGTCTCGCAAATGTAGCATTGCGCGTGGACAATAAACAGACATGTGACCATCATTCGATGCATGAACCAACACCATAAAGTATCTAAATGGTCCTCATGTTGGTTGGATTGGTCCACAAATATCCCATTGAATCTTCTAAAGAAATTTAGAAGGGTCGTGAATAATCTTTGTAATTGAGGGTTGAATGTTCAACTTCCCCAAGAAACATGCTTTGCAAAGCGAATGGTCGGGATAAGATTTCAAGTGATGCTCATGAGATACTTTGAGGATATGGCGCATTATATCTCGTCCAGGGTGTCCCATTCGATCATGTCAAAGCAGTAAAGTGTCTTGGAACCCAGCACTAGTGTCGGCCACATGGTGTGTCTCTACGGCTCGAATGGTTGTTATGTACAACCCACTCAGAAGACGTTCCAGCTTCTCGTGAATATGTTTCCAGCTATATTCGTAAGCAATGATACAAAGAAATTTAGAACCATTCTCTTTAGTGGTTCCAACATAATATTGATTATCTCAAATATCTCTAAAACTCAGCAACGTTCTTCCGAAACGTGGAGAATAGAGTGCCTCTTTAATGGTTAATTCAGTACTATTAGACAACATTATACGGACCTTTTCGTATCCTTCTATCAGGTTCGATGGACTTGAGAGGGTTGTCAGAGGTGCATTCTTAGGTACAAAGTTAGTGAAATAGTATTTCTCACGTAATATGGTGTGCGTAGTTACACTATCAGCCAGACAACTAATTTCCCCACTAGTCATACCTAGAAATAAATTAATTGAATCGGTCACATGCATAAATATAATTCCATTCATTCAATTAATCAATTTGAGAAATAATATCCATAAAATAATATCCAAAGTTAAAAACAAACCAAACCAAACAAATAATTCCAAAGACTTACAAAAATTGTCCGAAAATTAAACCATAAACCTAGAAATAGGGAGAGGGATTCGGCCACTCCAAGTAGGTTTGGCACTAGGGGTTAAACACCCTAAAAACATGTCTAAAATTTATTCTTCCATAGGAGCGGATGCTTCCTGAAAATCTGAAACCTCCATGGATGTGGTAGCCACTTCGGGGATTTCTACATGCGCAAATTTGGACTAACGACGGGAATGATACTTGGCAATGGCCTTGGAGGTAGCTCGGCATACACGTGACCAATGATCCTTAATCCATAACGGTAGCACATGTCCAGTTCATTGGAATTCGATTGAATGGTAGCTTTTCCCTTGTCCTTGAAGTTTGGGACCTTCGGAGCATGAGGTTGGCGCTTCTAGGTCAAGTTTCTGCCCCTTGCCACGGCCACGATGGTATCTCAGTCGATTTTGGATGTTCGAAGTTGTCGTGTGCGCTTCAGGCGCGGCGTTCGAGCCAGTAGGTATAGCTTGATGATTTTTCATTAAAAGTTAGTTCTGCTTTTTAGTAAGAAGTAGAACAGATATCAAATCTGAAAATTTAGTGAACTTCTGCTGTTACTGCAGGACAATATTGGTGGCATTGAAGGTCGAATAGGTCTTCTCTAGAATATCATGTTCGGTCAAGTTCTCGTTACAAAACCTAAGTAGTGATCGGATTTTACAAACTTCAGAGTTATATTCATTACAAACTTAAAGTCTTGGAAGCGTAAATGTTGTCGGTCATGTCTTGCTTCAGGCAAGAAGATGTCTTTATGATGATCAAAGCGATCTGACATAGCGATCCAGAGGGTACGTGGATCCTCATCTGCGACGTACTCGATCTGTAGTGCATCATGGATGTGCCTTCAGATAAAGATCATATCAGTAGCTTTCTGAGCTTTGTCAACGGGTGCATCATCGGTTGGTTCCTCGATGGTAGCTCTAAGACTCTTTGTAGTAAGATGGAGCTTCATGTCTTGAGCCTACTTCAGGTAGTTTCTTTTAGAGACTTTTATAGCATTGAAATCGAGCTTGTTCAAGTTCGACATGCCCCTAAGACAGAAGGTAAACCAAAATGTGGTCAGTCTTGTAGACATATATCATAGAACATTCGGGTTTTATAGACATGTATTGGTTTAATTTATGCATGAATTCTACAGGTTTCATGTGGTAAGTTTTGAATGAAAACTTTGGGTTTCAAAGCAATAAATTCGAAACTACATGTTCGATTTAGTTATGAACGTTTAGTTCATATATAGGGGTACCTGTAAGAACATAGAATACAATATACAATAAAGTGTAGTGGGTTTATGGATTGCTTCAGGAACCTAAGTGTGAGTGCTTCAGGACTATGAAAGATAGTCAACGGTTCAAAAAAAGGAAATAATTTATTGAATCGTTAATGCCAAAAAGGTGAGCTTTAAGCCAATAATTTTGGATTAATTGTCAAATTAGTGAATTGTTGGTCACTTTAATTAATTCAATAGATTGAGACCATTCGGGGTCAATCGTAGAAGCAAAAATAATTATAGCATACATATTAAAATTATTTAGAATGCAAAAATTAGCATTGGATTCGAAAAACCATAGTCCAAACATGGTGGGCATGGGTGTTGTGAATAAGGCAAGGCCCTATATGGTTTAATGGGCTCGGGTGACTGCTAGGAGTAGCCCAATCTATGGCTGGTATGGGTCGGGACAGGGAACCGGTCTAGCAAGCCAAGAAGGCTACTGCAGACAAGCCGGGGCTACATGTTCGTGTCAAGGACAGGCCCAACATGCTTCTGGCATGCGGGTTGGGTCAGTTTTGGACTAGGGCTTTGTAATACCCTAAAAAAATTTAATATATGAATATGTAAAAAGAATCGAGAATTTATATTACTTCATTTTAGTTTAGTTTTAAATTAAACTAATTACTAAGGTTGAACTTTGGAAATTAATCATTTAAGATCCCTAGGTCTTCTGAGGTCATAATTTATATTCTTGAATAGAGCTCAATCTCACGAATGCGTAGGCGCAAACCGTTCGTGAAACGGAGTTGTAACGAAGAAGTTATTAATGTTTGAAGTAAAGGACATTTTTGTAATTTGACTGTCATTTAGAAGGCTCCTGATTTTCTGGAGCTCTTAGATTGGTGCCACGTATGTGACTATGGTTGGAGAAAGAGGAGAGAAAGGATGGAAAATAGAGAAAGGTAAAAGGGAATGGACGAATGGGAGAGAAAGGAAAGGAGGGAAATGAGGGAAGAGCAGAGGAGGGGGAAAACAGATCTTCCCTTTAACCCATAACCCGACCTGGTTTCCTCCATCATTTTCGGCGGATTTTAGTTGATTTATCCGGTGATTCACGTCATCTAACCACCGGGAAACCACTCCTCATCGTCCTTTCATTTCATTACACCCCAAAATAAAAAAGAATTGACATTGAAATCAAGAAAAACGCACCGGTGGGTGCGAGTGTCCTTGTTGCCGATTCTATAATTTTTGAAACAATTTCTTTAAATTTCCACCACTAACACACTCCTCTAGAACCCAAGAATAAAGCCTAAACAAGTTTGGGGGCGTTGGAGCTGTTTTGGAGTCGAATAAAAAACACCAAAAAACAAGGGTTTCCGGCAGTTCGTGGCAAAATTGAGGTGTTTGGGCTAAATTGGACTTGGCTGCAGGTATAAAAGTTGTTCCTCTCACTGAAACCTACTTGCCTGTAAAATTTGGTAATTTTTGGAGATAGTTGATATTGTCGGGCGATTATGGGTGGCCGACTGCCACCCATGGTGGCACGTGGCCAGTGGGCCGACAACGCCTTTTTCAGGCTAATCTCAATGCTCTGAATTCATAATTAATATGCATATGGTGTGATTCAATTGTTTGGACCAAATTTGTGATTGTTAGTCACTAAAATGTCGAAGTTAATGAATTAGGTTGTGGAATGTGAACTACAAAAGGCTTGATCCCACTCAAGGGTACGTAGGTAGTCTAACAGTGTTAGATGCAGCCTTAAACACTTCGAGAATCAATATTTAGAATGGGAGTTTGTCTAAAAAGGAAGGTGGTGACAAAATGTAAAAATAAGTAGTGCATTTGTTATGGAAATTGTAATTATGGACCATGATTGGAAACATGACCTATAAATAATTAAACATGATAAGTGGTAGTTAAAATAAACAAGAATAAATTTTTTGTTGAACTATCGTATTAGGAGAATGGAATTTGGGCAATGACTTGAGTTCTATCCTTATGCTTTGATAATGAAATATTGGTTACAAATTTATTTTGAGGTTTTATGAAATTAAAATGTTTAATCGGGATTAATGGTAGCAAACTAAACAAGAGTTTAGTTTGGGCCTATCACCAATAACAATTAATTCCCGAAAATAAGTATTTTGGGGTCGGGGCGTGACAGGCTTTAGGCCCGTGTATCAGGCAACCCAAGCCGAAGCTTGGTTGGGTCCGAGAGGAAGCAACAAGCTGAAAGGGCTGCGCGTGAGATCCAAGGTGTTGAAATGTTGTCCCAAGGTCTGCCACACGGTGGTGCCGCAAAAATTAATTACCCAATTTTGTTGTTGTTGTTGTCGTTGTTTTTTTTTTTCAAATCTAGGGTTAAAAACCCTAATTGCTTCTAAATTAATTTCAATTCTTTGACTCACAATTCCACATAGCATATATGTATAATGCATGAACAATTATATATATTGACAAAATATATGAACATTCTTTTAGCAACATTCTTATAATGTAAAAAACTTCAATTCAAAAAGAGTATTGAAATTGTCACATAGTAGTAATACTACGGTCTATTCGTATTCCTTTTTTACTTGTAAGTAAAAATGCTTAGGTTCGATTCTCGCTTAAGGCAAATTCGAACCACATAATATCATTTGCTAAAAAAAATAAAGTATTGAAACTGAAAACTAGCTTTAATTTGGTATAATAATACTGCTCTTTCACATGTTTGAAAATGTTCAAAGTTTGGTTCTTTTTTTCTACGATTGATTGATGATAAAGAAAAGAAGGAAAAAAAGAAAGTATTATAATTCGTAACAGATAGAGACTTCCTACAATGCATACAAATGGTGACAAGACAAATGCAAATTTTGAAGATAATATAAACTCGTAGTCGTTGATTATTAAAAGCATGTCATCATCGTAGGGCCACTAATTATTGAGATGTAAATGGCACCTGATTGCATTTCATAGATACTCTTTGACGAATTGTGTGAAGTTGGTGCAAGTAAAATACGAGATTATAACCAAAACCGTATCCATTTTTCAATGTCTGGTTAAAATGGTACACGTTTGTTTGATAATTATTTTATTTTTAAATTATGATTTTTATTTTTTGTGCTTGAAGAAATAAGGAAAAATGAAAGAAAATAAAATCTTGAAAATGCAAATAACTTAAAATAGTTTTTGATTTTTAGTATTAATTATGTGCGTTTTTTCTTCTACATCTCTCTCACCATTCTTCATCCACTCTTCCTCATTGCCGGTCATGTATTTCCCCTCTATTACTATCACAAAAAGTGAAAACAATAATAAAAATTGAAATGACTATTAAATGGCCAATATTTTTCTTTGAGAAAATTCTATCATTAAACAATGTATAATATATATATATATATATATATATATATATATATAAACTCTTTTAATTATCAGATGTGAAGGTTGAACTTCTACCCTCTATATTAGAATTAGAATTTTTGTTGAATCGTCAATGTATGTCATGCATTGCTGCATGGCAAAAAGAATCGTTTAGTCAATTACAAATAAGTACATGGGAAGGAGGAAAGAACCAGGGCCGGCTTTGAGGGTGTGTGAGGCGTGTGACTGCACGGGCTCCTGATTTTTTAGGGCCCCCGATTTTCTAAAATCCTTCTTAATATTCTATATAAAAAGAAAGCTGGGAAATAATTTATGAATGTTTACTTAGCATGGTTGTCAATTGCTGGTACCTTCATGCAATAGTGCACGGGTTTGACTCCTTACTTTTTCATATTTGTTATTTTTGATTTTTTTTTCGAGTCATGTTTCTTTCATATAGGGCACGTGCGGGGTAACTACTAACTACTTTGGGATTTTTGAGCTACACTATTTTTTCTATTTTTAAATATTTGTAGTTTAACTTCTTTCATTATACAAGATAGTTTTGCTAATAAACTTGTAGTTGGGAATATCATAATAAATTAAATTTTTTATATCTGATATAATCTTTAAAAGCTCCCATTCCTTATATGATATCATTTAATAGCATACATTTCATAATTAGAATCATTTATTCTTTTGGTCACCGTTTAAAAGTCATCTATTTTTCATTCTATTTGAAGACTATTGAGTCATCCATATCAAAAAGAAAATTATAGTACAACTACACTTATATTGTTAGATTAAGTTGGTTTAATTGTTTAAAACATGAATCTCAAAATTTTAACTAATCTAATGGCAATCAACGGAAGAGGGGGAGTGAGAATCATCCTCACTTTAGGGCGTGACGAAAAAATGCAATGAAAAAAGTTTCATTATAAGATGCTACTAATATCATAACCAGTGATTCGTTTAACACATAAATTTTTCTTGAGATGAACTCTAGATGATAAGAAGAGCATGAATGATTTTGATTATGGTATTTGTAAGGTGATATGATAGGTACATAGCCATATCACCATGATTTTTGTATTTGAAAAGTATGGAGATTCTAACCAAAAACATAAAGAATGCAGATAGGTACTTGACTACCATATGCTTCATTTTTATTTATTTTCTTTTGCATTATATCAATTTACACACAATAAAAAAATATAAAATATAAAAGAAAATATAGCAACCAAAATTTTAGACCATGCAAGGGCCTCCGTTTGAGTCTCGCACATTATCTCCAAAATCTCAAGACCGGCTCTGGAAAGAACTTGTTTAAACTGCAACGATAAAGCTTATCGATACCTTGAAACATACTCCAACTGCAGGTTAACTATATAATGTCTAATTCATGTATGAATACAGTTAGGGTTTCCATCACATAAAGAGATGATGCAAGTTGCGTTTGGGATCAAAAGTATTGTGCTTTATCTACTTGTATTTGTTTTGATGGGAGAAAAAGTACGATCCATTGTTGTAAAGATAAAGAAATCTGACGAAGAATTAGGCGGGTTTACATGCTTTAGCTATTTTGCATGACTCATCGTAAAAGTTTTCTTTCACATAAAAGCAAGGGTTAAGTTTTTGTCTGCATTAATTATTTTTTGAATTTAAAATTGATAGAAGTGATCTTTAAATTTTTTTTACCGTCAATCATTTTGGTTATTCAACATAAAATCTCTATTAAATTGAGGGTACTTTTGTCAAATCAATCTCCTCACTTAAACAGGTGATTTCTTCAATTTACTGGAGATTTTGTACCGAATGATCAAAATGATTGACGGAGGACAATCTTAGGAACCACTTATATTAATTTTAAATCACATAGACTAAAATGAGGAGTTATGCCTATCTCAATGACTATTTTGGCTAAAAAAACCTAAACAAAAGACATAAACGCAAAAATTCAAATTTAAGAAAAGAAAACAAAATGGATTAACTTACTAATTAAATGGAATAATTTGAGCCACTTAGTACTACGGTTTAGTGTTATTTCTTTTCACTAGTAAATGAGAGGTATTACGTTCGATTCTCGTTAAAAACGAATTTAAACCATATTATTACTAATCTATTGTGAGGCTTAGTCAACTCTCCTACCCTTTTAGTGTAAATAATATCGTTTATTTTAATAAAAAAAATAAAATAATTTGAAGTTCATTTATTTTAATATAAAAAAATAAAAGGAAAATTAATGAAAATGGCTTGAAAAGTTTTAGTTTTAATAAAAAAACCATGTTATAAGTTTTGTTTAATAAAAAACCATGTTATAAGTTAAGTCACTATTTCTGGAATTTAAGTCACTGTTTCTGGATTTTGGTTCTTTTCGACGGACACTGTTTCTGGAATGTAAAAATAAACTGTTTCTGGAATTTAAGTCACTGTTTCTGGAATCAAGTCACTGTTTCTGGAATTTAAGTCACTATTTCTGGATTTTAAGTAACACTGTTTCTGGAATCTAAGTAACTGTTTCTGGAATTTAAGTCACTGCACTGTTAGTTTATTTCCAGCGACAGTGTTAGTTTTCCAGAGACACTGTTAGTTTTTCCAGAGACAGTGTTATTTTTCCAGCTATAGTGTTAGTTTTTCCAGCGACAGTGTTATTTTTCCAGCGACAGTGTTAGTTTTTCTAGCGACAATGTTAGTTTTTTTGCAGAGACTGTTATGTTTTTCCAGCGACAGTGTTAATGTTCATTTTCTTTCTAGATACAATGTTTTTTGTGCACGGCCCAAAGGGTTTGGTGTGGTTGCTGCTCGCCAGAGCTTAACGGAAGGGAAGGCCGGATTTCGACCGGAAAGTTGAAACTTTAAACGCTCATAACTTTGTCAATACTCAACAAAATCAAGTGATTCAAAAACGAAAATCGTAGTTCTCAAAGAGACGAAGAGAATGGTACCTTTCACTATAGATAACTCATTGTGGTTTGGCCGAAAAACGCCTCGAAATCCTCGGAGGTCGCCAGAAACTGGGTTGGACAAACTTTAAACGCTCATAACTTTGTCAATACCCAACGAAATCAAGTGATTCAAAAACGAAAATCGTAGTTCTCGAAGAGACGAAGAGAATGGTACCTCGCACGATGGCTAACTTGTTGTGGTTTGGCCGTAAAAATGCCTCGAAAGCCTCGGAGGTCGCCGAAAACTGGGTAAGATTCAAATGGATATAACTTCTTCAATACTCAACGAAATATGGTGATTCAAAAAGAAAAGTTGTAGTACTCAGCGAGAAGAAGAGGAGGAGGAGGAGGAGGAGGAGGAGGGTGAGGGCCAAATGAGAGCCTATGAGTGACTGGCTGATGGTTGAGCTATCTGTTGGTTTGGTGGGTTTTACCTTGTTCTGGGATGGTTTTTGGTTAAAAAAATAGGATGATTTTTGGTTAAAATAAACTTAGTTGAAGCCCTTTTTATTAAAGCTCCCAAAAATAAAATAATTTGAAGTTGGAAAAAAGAAGGGAATGGAAGCGTTTTGTGGCATGATTTTGTTGGTGGGAAAGATTCTAAACCAACGAGGAAGAACTGTACGGTTATGAAAATATATATATATATATATATATATATATATATATATATATATACAATTTCTTTCACTGCCCGTTTATTTTTTTTTTCTAATATATTTTCGTTAAACATTGCCTGCATCACGGGGAGTTCTTGTGTGTGACAACTCGTATAGACAACATACTCAATTGCGTGAGATCAATATGATGTTGGATGAGACTAAATACAAATGATGCAGCTATGTTGTGAGGTCAATCAGACGGGTGACTTGACAGGCAGTCGAACACTGGAATTTCTCCTACATTACGTATACATACGATGATGGATGTCACTCGTTTATTTCCATGTTGGGTCTCAAATGGAGTTGGGTTAGCCCCATGGCTTTTCTTTGGGCCATTGGCCCAATAAGATTTAATTGCGGTCATCACCCATAGGTCCGGGTCTGGGATTGGCTTCGGAAAGCCGTAGGTGCCCCGAGCCTGGCATATTTACGAATGTACCCTTCCCTCTGTCCCTTCCGTTTTCCCTCCTCATTCAATTTCCAATACATACCGATCGACGACGGCGTTTTTCCCTCCATTAATCTCACAATCTCAGAAGCAATGAAATTTTAGAGAGAGAAAGTGAGAGGAGAGAGAGTGAGATCGAGATCGAGAGAGAGAGAAGTTAGGGTTTCAGCTCGGGTTTCGCGATGGAAGGTCTCATCGTTCTAGATACGGAGAACGGCGGCGCCGGAGGTAAATTTCTCAGAATTTGATTTTCTTTAGGTCATTTAAACTCGACGGTCTGATATTGTTTGTGTTTATTCATGAATTATCGTTTGAACTCGACTGTCTGCTATTGTTTATGAATTCATTTCTTGATTTATAATTAAATGTTTGAGAGTTTACAAATTGGGACAAATTCAATTACGAATGCTGGTGCTGTTTGGGTGGGATTCATAGGGCTAGGGTTCGTTGAAGTTCGGAAAATCTCGTTATTGCTAGCTATCGAGGTTTTCTCGGGTAAAATTTGTGTTTGAAGTGGTGGAAATTTATTGGATTTGAGAGGCATAACTAGTTTCAAGCTCTGTTGGGTTGCTGACAAATGTAGGAAAAGAGGGGATTTTTAATTGTGACCAGTATAGATATTCGATTCAACCCGCGGAAGCATTCCGTTATTTGGAAATTTTTGTGTACATCTTTGCTTTGATGGTAGACTTGGTAGCCAATTAGTTATTGGGATTTTTGGGGTTAGGTTTTGCTGAAAATGACAGAATGTTTGTTGTGGATGCCAGACAAGAAGGCAAAAGGAGGGAAAGTTTCTAAAGGATTGTCGATTGGAAGTAGCTCACGGAAGAGGCTTGCTGATATTAGCAACTTGCAGCAGCAGCGGCCGAAACCATCGGTTCAACAGGAGAAGCAGCAATTTGATTCAGATACAAATAAAGAGTATATTGACAATCTTCAGAAGGTACAGTCTCGGTTTTATCTCTCTTAATCTCATATGTCTAGGTATGTTGATGATGTAGTTGGTTTAGCTAATTTTGGGTTTGTTGAATGTGTTTGCAGGAAAATAGGACACTGATGAAACTTCTTACTGACAGAAAGTATCCTTTTGGCTATCTATTTTACTCATTGTGTATTTCTCTCATTGATGTTCATAATTTGGTTCGGCATGTCTTGCTTTTTCGGTTTTCTTAATGCCATTTGGTAGCAAAATCATAGAATTGAGCAGAGTGGAGATACAGAAGTTGAGAATCAATCTGCAGAAAGTACAACAACAAAATTTGCAACTTGCCCAAGCAAATAGCCAGATCTTAGGGGTATTTCTTTACATATTTTAGTTGTTGATTATTCTAATCTTCCCGATACATGGTAATTTCAGTAACCAATATAAAATCGACTTTCTACTCCAATTTTGCAGGAACTCAATTCAGGTAAAGATAGGGTAAGTTAAGTTTCGACTGGTGAAGTCAGAATAGTGTATGCATTCACTTTCTATTTTATATTCAAGTGTAGAAGTATGAACTAACAGCATTCTGCTTTTACTTGTAGCTAAAAGCACTTCAGCATGAAATTGGATGCAAAAATGGTTTGCTGAATGTGAGAAAACTGGAGGCTGAGGTGAGTATAACAACTTAAGACCTTAATCTGTTTTGTAAGGTTATAGACTTTGTTGTTGAACTGTAAACCGGGTGTAAACCGGGTAACGTGCCAGAGTACAGAAAATCAGGTAGTTAGCGCATTCCCTTCTGGTTTCTTAATTAAACTTTGAAGTAGTGAGCTGTTTTGTTGAACTCTTGTATTCTTTACATATTTCTTTTCACTACCCATAGGTAGAAGGTTCAACTAAGTGTGTTGAAGCAGGGGAGTCCTTGCAAGCAGACAATGAGGATGAGCCTTATAATACCAAAAGGGAACGACATCCAAAAAACCCACGTAAATACTAACTTGACATCTCATTGTTTTTCTGGTCTATTGTTTCTGTGCTAATTCTTAAGATATAATTTGCATGCAGCTGTGGCTTCTCATACTGTTGAAGCGGTCGAAGTTAAAGTGAAGGCTGACAACAAAAGGTTGGTTTGTGTATGTTTGATTGCTATATGCAATACATGTTTCCAGTGGATTTTTACTCTATTTATATGTGCTCCTTGGTTTCCTCGTAGGCGTTTGAGAAGGCAGTCTGCAAGGTTTAAAACTGAAGAGCATGAAGCAACTGAAGAAATGCTTGCGGCCAATGGTGGGAAAATTCCTGTCTCTCCTATATGCGATAATGTGGTTCATGAAAGTGAGACGGCATTTTCATTAGTGGACAAAGAGGCTCCTACAATTGAAGCAGTCCAAGCTAACGAGAAGGCTAACAACAAAAGGTTTGTTCATGTATATTTGCTTTGTGCAAGCACGTGTTTTCAGTAGGTTTACATATTACTTACAGTTGCTTTATGATTTTTTTTATAGACGTTTTACAAGGCAGTCTGCAAGGTTAAAAACTGAAGGACAGGAAGCAAATGAAGAAATGTTTGGGACCAATGGTTACAAAATTCCCGTCTCTCCTCTATGTGACAATGTGGTTCATAAAAGTGAGACTACATGTTCACTGGGGGAAAAAGAGGATCCAACGATTGAAGAACTACAACCTAAAGGGAAGGCCGAGAACAAAAGGTTTGTTTGTGCATGGTTTGTTTGATTGCTTTGGGAAAGTACGTGTTTTCAGTAGTTTTTCATGTTACTTACAGCTGCTTTATGATTACTTAATAGGCGTTTTACGAGGCAATCTGCAAGGTTAAAAACTGAAGAGCAGGAAGCACCTGAATTGTTGTTTGAGACCAATGGTGAAGGGTTTCCCGTCTCTCCTCTGTGTCATAATGTTGCTCATGAAAGTGCTCCAACATGCTCAATGGCGGAAAAAGAGGATCCTATTACTGAAGCCGTCCAAGATAAAGAGAAGGCGGACAACAAAAGGTTTGTCAACTTTGATTTCCTTAAGCAGGTACATGTTTCAGTAGATTTTCACTATATTTACAAATGATTTATCGTTTCCTAATAGACGCTTGACAAGGCAGTCCACAAAGTTTAAAACTGAAGAACGGGAAGCAACTGCAGCATCGTTTGAGATCAACGATGACACAGCCCATGCCTCTTCTCTAAGTGACGATGTGGTTCATGAAAGTGGTTTGACTTGTTCTTCAGTGAAAAAGGAGGATGGCGGATACATTGACCCGAGATCTGAAGGCCAGGAATGTCGAAAATCATCTGTCAGGCCACTGCGCCGAGCAACGCAGAAGATTCAGTCATACAAGGAAATTCCAGTTAATGTGAAGATGCGCAGAGAATGAGTCAGTTGATGCTCAGAAAGAGTAACTACATTGTTTGTGCCTTTTGGTATTAAGTAGTTGTTTGGTAAAATTACTCTCGGTTCAGGAAATAGCTTTGAACTTTGTATAGTTTAAGGGGGGTGTATAGCTTTGAACTGGTTCAGTTTAGTATTTTTTTTCCTGCACGTCAAGTAAATACTGTGTGAAAATCATTTCCTTTTCTCGAAATGCTTGTCAATTCTTGCAAGTTAAGGGGGGTGTATTCAATTGAGAATTTGAGAGATTTTGATGGATTTATAAATCCATGAATTTTTATAGAGTCTAATTGATTTGTAGAGATTCCATGTAAAATTTTGATTCAATTCCCTCAAAATCTCTTGGGGAGAGAAGAGATTTGTGGATGTTTAAAATACACTACAAAATCTCTCAAATTCCCTCAAATTCCTCAACTTTTTCAAATTCTTTAAAATCAAATTCTAATTGAATACACCTGGAATGTTATAAACTTCTTTAAAATCCTAATTGAATACACCTGGATTTCTGAGGATTTTAATAAACTCTCTTAAAATCTTGATTGAATACACATTGAATTTCAGAGAATCACTTAAATTCCTGATTGAATACCCCTAGATTCATTAAAAGAATTAAAATCCCTCAAAATCCCAATTGAATACACCCCCTAATGCTAATCTAGTTTCCGTTAATAGCATCAGCAGATGATGGGCTAAAATTCACAAACTCAACCTGGAATACGCAAAGCCGCTTATAGCTCAAGTGGTTAAAGATTATTACCATTGCATTTGAGGTTCTAGGTTCGATTCCTTTTTTACCTACTACTGTTGTATCAAAAACTCGACTCTCTCTATAAAGGTATTGTGATCATTGAAAGTGCGATTTTTGTCGATTTTTTCCTACCAATCGTTCAATTAATCGTAGGGATTTTATGATTTTTTTATTCCTTCTCTTTTGTTTGTACATGTTCAGATACTTTGATCTGACTAATCCTGAATAAATTAATGTGATGAAGTTATGATAACGTGAGGATAGGGCCCATGATTGTCTCTGAAATTTCGGAATTATATGCGAAATTTATAAAGAGTATTTTTAAGATATCCTTCCAAATTTTTTTACAATATATTGATGTTAGAAGCAATAACTAAAACTGAAACAAACTTTAAAGATCAGGCTAATTATCAGTTTTCAGATATCATTACATAATACGTAGATAAAGCTACAAAAATAAGTATTACTAAATAATCAATAATCAGTTCAATTTTACGAAACCGAATTAACTAAACTTTAAAAAGTACAACATTGAAGCTTCACTTAAAGATGGTTATTCATGCATTCTTTGCTGCAAAATCATCAATTAAATTTTAGTTGAAGGACCACTAAAGTATTATTAAATTGCTAGAAATTAAAAAAAAAAAAAAAAAAAAGGAAGAAGAGAAAAGTGGGAAGTTTTTTTGTTTTGTTTTTTTCCGAAAAAATGGAAAAGTTGGAAAAGAGGTAATTGTAGGTCCAGCAATTTTTTTTGTTTTGTTTTCGGGTTTAACTATGTAGATTTTTTTTCCGGTTTCACTCAGATGTAATGCTCTTTTATATATTAGATAAATAAAAATAAATTAGGAGGCCCCCTTATATTTTGAAAGCATATGCGGGCGAACACTCTGCTTCCCACAAAGTCGCCATCGATACGGCTCATAGCACCAATGAGTATACGAGTGTATCACGAATTCACATGCAAAATAGGAGCAGCAAGTGACAAAAGAGGTCGATTCGCTCGTTCTTTCTTTCTTGCTTACATCATGATCAAATCATCCTTTACAACTCCAATCCGCGTCCTCGCACGAACGAAATAGGGAAAGAAGAAAGCCTAGGTAAATAAACAAAGTTGAGGAAAAAGCTTGTCTTTTGTCTTGGACAACCAAAAAAATATGCTTCAAAGTTGGAATTGCGAGTCCAAGTTGAGAAAAAGCTAAACAAATATGCATATTTTAATTGGACCTTAGCTAGTTTTCACATGTTATGGTGGTTTGTCTCGATATGTAAATGTACAGGACTTTAAAAAAAGGGGATTCTTATTGTTATTATTTTTTAAATGAGAATTAGTTATGAGGCTCATTCTACGTATAACTTCAATGATCAGAACATAACTGTCTATTTTGTAAATCTCGATTCATAGATCATCTATTCAAAAGTTCAATTCAATCTAAAATTATTTGCTCATTTAATTATTACGATGATATTTCAATGTTTCTTAGAACATAGTGCTCGTCAATTTCTTTGAATTAATTAGATGTCTCAAATATTTCTGATTTGGCTCATATTTTGAAAGGATAATCTATGAGGTACAACTCACAAATGTCTTTGAATTAATTAGATTTCTCAAATATTTCTGATTTGGCTCATATTTTGAAAGGATAATCTATGAGATACAACTTGAAAATTAGACGGTTTGGATCGTTAAAGTTCGATGCGACTTTTTTTTTGTCAACGATAGATTTGTTAGATTAGAGAACCGACGAGAATCTACGCCATGGTGCAAGGTGCAAAGGCAACACTCATCTTCACAACTGTAGTAGAGGGCCACATGCAAGTTCGATGTAATGTTGGCCCCACAACTAATCCTTATCATTTTTTTTTTGAAATGGAGATCTCTCCCCATAAGGAATATGCGTAAATGTATATAGTAACACTACTCTAAAGTAATAATTATGTATTTTAAATAAAATAAAGAGAGAAGAACTAACTATTATTTTTGAAATGTCATTAACAATTCTACGTACAAATTCAACTTAGAAAGTGAAAGATACTCAAATTTGTACTAATTGAAACATAATATTTAAGAAAAAAGTGATGGGAAAATGTATCGTATAGGACATTACAAACTCTATTTGTTGAAAGGGAAAAATCAATGGATTGACACAATCAGAACAAAGTTTAACACAGAAAATGTCTCGAATGCTCCTACATATCGATTAAAGTTACATGATCAATCAACACGACTAACAATCTTTAGTTCAATTCATCTTTCAAATGCAAAATTGTTAGATTGTGTTATTTCATGTCAATCGTGTTGATTTTTCTATTTCATTTAAAAACAATTGATAATTATCTTATATTTCTTTAAAGCGCAACATTTGAAATATTTCACGTGCCACGCTTCGTATCCGTCGTGTCAATTTTTCTGTTTTGCTAAAATAAGATTCATAATTGTCTTATATTTCTCTGAAGTGCATTCATATGTTTAAATCTTTTATGGCGTGTAACATCCTTATTGCACCAAAAATGAGAGCCCACGTTTCTCATGGTTTAATTTTTGGCGGAACATACCATATACTTTGCATGTGTGTGCATGTGAAGGTAGAAGTGAGCCATGAAAAATGACGAATCGGTGATGTGGACTCCTCAATTATGGAATTGGATCCACTTCGGACCTTAGTGTTCGGAGCTTAGGAATAAAAAAAATTGAACTTTTGATTTGTGTCGAAAAGAAATCGGAATCGTTGGTTTGTGTAAGACGAGCCAACAAAATGACTAAATGGAAATCATGATATTCAATTTGTGTGACTCAAATTTTTTTGATTCCTAAACTTCGGACACTAAGGTCTGGAGTTGATTCAATCATCATCTAATGTACGATGTAGGAGGACCCACGCGCAAGGCAGTGTTGGAAAACTATTCCAATACGACGAGCTCACGAAATCTGAATCAATGGATCAAATAGGTGGATTTTATCTTTTCAAGAACACTATCATTATCTCCTTTGCCATTTTTTCATGAGTTGATGAATTGGGACGTGTTTCGAGCAGGTTCAGCTCCTTGAATCTTTTAGTTGAACTAGATGAACAAGATATGTATCATAGATCTTTCACGCAGACGTTGTCACATGTGGTTGGAGACAATACTTCATTTTTATTCTGGCATACCATAACGTCATACATGACATTGTTGTTTTCAATTTTGAGTTCGTCACTAAATTTTTTATATAACGATATTACGGTGGAGGTTAAGTCATGTGATGAATCATTAATAAGTAATATTGAGATGTTATTTGTAACAGTCTTACGAGTTATTATATGGTACTTGAACACTATGTGAATATAATATTTGTGGCGTCATAATATTATACAATAATTTTTCATTCATCATCTGCAAGATTTTAATTTTTTATGTAATTTCAAATCCATGCAATTATCTGCAAATCACACATCCTAATCCATGAACATTATGTACCTTTATAGCCGGAATTTCTTAATCTGGTCATGTTTGGGCCCAAAATGACAGTTTGGGCCGAGCGTGAAGTATTTCTCGACCCAGAAAGAGATGCTGTGGAATAGTCGATTTGTGGGCCAACTAAATTGAGTCGGCCGAGTTCTAGCAGGAAACGGATTTGTCTAAATAAAGATAAGGGAAGCAAAATCCATCCGTAAGACGAATGGAGTCCTAGTGCGATGAGGAATCTCGGCAAGGCCAGGACGTGGAAACAGGGAACGTGGTCAAAAGAGTCCTAGCGGAAGGAGGAGAGGCCGAGGTAAAGTCCGATTGGGATTAGGAGTCCGAGTCCGAGTAGAATTATGATTCAATCAAAGGAGGATTCGGCTTCTATAAATACAAAGGCAGTGGCGACATTCAGGGGGCTCCAACTCAACACAAAAATCTGCCCTGCGCAATTTCTCGCTCTACGCGAAACCTCTCAACACCCTTGAGATTTTTATTTTCTTTTTCGCCTTCAAACCTTCAGTTTGGATAAACAACATTGTGAAGGCAACCGGTAAACATCTTCAGTTTGGATAAACAGCACTGTTGCCGTCGAACCAGCCGTCTGTGAAGCACCTTCAGTTTGGATAAACAGCACTGCGACAGGGTCGACTGGTTATCTATCCAAATCTCGGCCGACGAGTGTTTTCGGATCCCCGTCGACAGAGTTCATCTCACTAGCCATCTCGGCGAAGTGAGGTGTTACTGATACTTAGGCTCGGTGCCTCAACGCTGAGTTATTTTATGATCGCATATTCACAAGTGGGTTTCAGAGTTCGGCACTTGGACGGCCGAACCACGTTCATTATCAAGACCTTCATCCGCTTTGAGTATTTGTGCCCCTATACTCTAGTATCGATTCGGCATGGTTTCACCTTCACAAATACGGTGACTATTGCCGAATCAGACGACGACGAGTCGTAAACTTTGTAATTGGTAGCCTTGTCTTCAGGCTTGAGGACCCAGAGGTCGAGACGTGTTCATTTCTCAGCCGCAGTTGCAAGACACAGAAGTCAGCCGTGCGCATCCACACAACATCAAGACATTTTTACTCATTGGTCGAGTTTGGCCAACGAGTTGGCATGCTCCGCACATATTTGAAGGACATAGTTAGTCTACTAGTTACTCGGCTTGCGTGCCACGTAGGCTAGGTGATTTTTGTAGTCAACAGGTCACTACTGCCAATATAAACAGACTCAAATTTTTAACCTCAAGTTTTGTCTAGTGGGATATATATGAGCAGAGGTTTGGAAATCCTCGACTTAATCCACAGACGAATCCTTCATGCCTACCAACTCTGCTTTAGCATACCTTTTGACGCATGGGCCAAAAATATGCTTCGGCCTCATCTTGTGATATCAAAGCTATATGAGAAGAGAAATTAATTTGCTTAAAAGTGAGAGGTCTTAAGCTCGAATCTCGTGGATGATGAATTCGACACCAAACTAAGTTATCCATTATGGCTTAGCCGAACTCCCCCCCCCTTCCCTTATTGTAAAAATATCAATGTACTAAAAAATAAAATTACATTTAAATTTGAGCAAGGGTTGCGGCTAAATAAATTATGTACAAAGACGAAACATTCTCCTTGTATGAGTCAAAAAGAACACCTGAGATTACACTATAAGGGACAAAAGTGTTGTAGTTAAATTGGCTTTAATTATTCATCAAATATGACTTTTTTTCTTTTAGTTATATTATCTGACTAAGGAATTTCTCCAACACAAAGGTCTGTTGTTTAATTCCGGAAGTTCTTGTTCTTTACCAAATATCATATCAATATCAATATCAATTCATTTTATCGAATATCGAGTGATTTGATTAGTAATGTAATGAATAAATATATAGTGCGGGTTTAATATTGTAATCAGCAAATCTGGTAATTCCAACATTACTCACGCATGCACATGATACCGTTCAGTTACGGGCAAAAAGTGCTGCTGATGAAGACTTTAAGGTTTCTCAAACTGCAAAATTCACATTCACATTCCTACAAAAGTTGAGTCCTTGTGTACATGTGTAGGGTACAGAAAATGCACTCGGCGCGCAATTCACCTTCTATAAATGCTTTTGGCCTTGTGTGTTTTGTTCAACGTCCATCATATGTATCACAAGAAATAGAAACCAAAGTACATACTTGCAAGCAACCGACACTAACCGTAATGGAGGTTCAGTGCAGCCCCTTTAGCTGGGAATTTTTCTATCAGGAAGAGGTACTGGATCCCGCTCGAGCTCGTCTGATAACTATTTCAGCTTTCAATTTCTCAAATTCTATTTTCTTATAGACATGGCTAAGTAATGTTCTTATTTTTGCAGGGGATAGAAGAGCTAAAGCATTCTCTTTCGTGCATAACTTTGGAGCTTGAGACGACAATTTTATCAGCAAAAGAGAAGATTTCGACAAGAGAAGAAGAAATTGCTCGTCTCAAAGATCTTCTAAGCAAAGCCCTCCAAGAGAGAGATGAAGCAGAAGCAAAATGCCAAACCCTAGTTTTGGACAAACTCATGCTCCAACAAGAGCTACAAAAGAAGCAGCTACAAAAGGATAATGAATCAAACAAACACTTTGCCTCTTCTGACTCCGAGATCATCGTTCCATCTCCGAATGCAGACCCTATTATGATGCCGCCAGCGCCATTGTCATCACCGCCGCCACTGCCACAAGCTGCTTTGAAATTGGGAGCTGAGAAGCTGTTGCCGGAAAAAGGGAGGCTACTTCAAGCAGTGATTGAAGCCGGACCGCTGCTTCAAACCCTTCTCCTGGCTGGACCGTTGCCTCAGTGGCAGCACCCCCCTCCCCAACTAAAGTCCATTGAGATCCCACCGGTTGCCATTTCTCCTCCACCACGGCGACTTCTAAACCAAGACTCTTGCATTAGCAGTAGTAGTACTAGTTGTTTCAGTAACAAGAGAAGTCTGGTAAGCTCTGATGGTTCTGGTTCTGATTCTCCGCCCAACACCAAGCACCAAAAGACGGTTCACCATTTACCAACATTTTTTGCTTTTTAGTTACATAATTTTCTAAGGCTGCACATCCTTTTCATACTGTCAAACATGCAAAGGCAGCAGCATGGAATGGATTGCTACAATCCATATCAGTTAGAATTTTTCAAACAACAGTCTTACAAATGAAAATTCATAGCTTCTTTGGGTCCGTCTGATAACTATTTTGTTTTTAGTCTTTAACTCGGAGGGATTCAATCTTCTATTCTCTGAATTTAGTTGCTCTAATTCTGTAGTCGATGTAAAATTAGTGGGAGCTATAGCCTCCAATTAATGTAGAATCACATGTTGTGAGTGCCTTTTGGTATATTGGGGATGATTAAAAGTGCTCATGCTATTTCTTCTCACTTTTTTGCTTTTATTCTTGTTACATAAAAGTAGCGTAATAATTGTGACAAATAATCATAAATCTCCCAGAGATTTTTCTTTTTCTGAAGCATGCATGCCCACCATTCACCTTGCCATAATGCCCCCGATCAATTAAAAATAGAAAGAGAGAATGAGAAATGATAGCAGTATTACGTACGATAGCAATGTTCTCAAGTCACACTGTTGTTGTAGCAAATCGCATATTAATACTTATTTACGCTATATTAATATTATTTTCTATCGATACAATGGAACAATATCGGCAACATATCGTGATGATATCAATACTTGAGATCCTTTCTCATAAAGAAACCCTTCATAGCCTGCAAAGGTTTAGCAGGAAACTAAGCTCACTGCTCCACTGGAGGGTTTGGTTTAGACTAATGAAGCAAGTCAATGAAATTAAAGGAAGAAATAATATAATGTTTATGGACGTTGCTTTCTTAGTTTGAAACCATTGATCATGAGCCATATGATCATCATGAACTCACATGCTTAGTGAGAAATTTAACAATAGTTGGTCCCACACGTTTTGAAGGGGTAATGGTCTATTGAACAACATATCAAATTTTCTCTTCAAAATTCAAGTTAAATTTCTTATTCATTTTCCCATCAATTTAAAAAGTTACGCACAAATAAAACTGATAGCAAATGTTAGTTTTAATCAAAATAAAAAATGAGAACACAAAAATGATAGTAAGTTGTATATAAACCACCAGTTAGTGCTGTTTTATTATATGTTCGTCCAATTCTACTTTTGATTAAAGATTAGTAGCCAATTTTATTTGTATATATTTCACCTCAATCTAGTCATTGTGATTTGGCATTTGATCACACACTTTGCACGCACGTTGTACTTAAAATTCATGAGTTAAATAGTACATAATCGGGAGAGCGAAAACGATATGAAATAACTAAAAAACTAATGTTAGCTTTCCAGAAATAACATAACAATATCGATAGTTCGAAATGGAGACAAGATAGAGGTGCATTAGAAACTATTTTTAGGGTGTAGTATTTTTCTTCAAAGTACAAAATTCGTATTTATTTGTATGACATGTAGCTTTACGAGCTAAAATTACACCAGACACTCATGAAACTAAAACGAATATGATTACTTGGAAACTATTATTAACATTCTAAAATAGAAAAATAAAATCATTAGGTTGTCATGTAAAGTGTAATAGAGGTGTGCAAAAAACTATTTTTAGAGTACAATTTCTTCCTTAAAAGTTAAATTTTTTATTTTTTATTTTTATATGAGCTAGATAGTCGTAATTCGTAAAGTCTATTATTGTAGAGAGTTTTCAATATGTTGGGAACACGTGTCGGTATATCAAACGCCATAATATAAGTAGATATTTGAAAGAAAAAAAATTTAACTACTTGTTTTATAATATTTAATTGTATTCGTGAAAAATTTCTCTCGTTATCCTACTCGAGCAAAAATAAAACTGTAATATAAAATAACATTGTAATTTAAAAAGGAAAACTAATGAAAATGATTCGAAAACTTTGAGTTTTAACGAAAATGACAAAATAAAGGGTAAAATAAATAGTGTTAGGATTGACTTTTTAATGTAAAAATATGACTTTTCGTTAAAGTATCATAATCTTTTCGTTAAAATCACATCGTCAACTGTAATTGAAAATAAAACGGAGAACAAAATAGTTTAGAACAAAAAATGGAAGAATCTGAATGGCAGAAAAGATCTGAAGAAAAGCAGCAAAATTCAGAGCTTCAAAATCACACCCTCTTTCTCTGAATTTTTTATTTTATTTTGGTTAAAAATTCGATGCCTTTATTATATTCGTCTCCGTTTCTTCTTTACCGGCCACCATCAACGGCTCCAACGACCAGCCGCCACTTCCCTCCTCAACGCCCTGCCACGTGTCCTTCATCCTCTCTACGGCGCCGTTTCGCCTCGGAGCGCAAACCCCTTCTCCCGTCGCTCCCACTCCACTCCGCTGGGGTTTTCAGACACCCCAATTTGCAGTGCTCGTCGTCGTCCTCCGTATCAATGTCGGCCGAGGAGGAGCCCACTTCGACCTCGCAGGTTTCTTCTGCTCTCTCTCTCGCTTCCAAAACCCGTTAAGAATTTCGAAATTGGGTTTCCGTGTATTTCGGAACGAGATGATAAATTTGAGTAAAAATAAGATGGAGAAGATCGAGTTGGTTGCGGGTTTTGATTAAAGGATTAAACTTTGTTACTGTATTGGTAGATACGAATGAATTTATAGAATCCAATCTCTTGGATTTTTTTTTTCGGTTTATTCGAGCGATATTCTAATCGAATCTAAACTACGGGAGGGAGGGGGATTCGAACAATTTTTTGTGTTGATGCTAAGTTATGACCTTGTATGTGTGTAGAGGGGTGAACAGCTGCAGAGTGGCTTCTTGTATTCGAGGGCGTTCTGGGTTAGTGAATCAATTATTGCCTGGAATGTCGATGTTGGAAATGGTTCCTGCTACTTATTTGCTAGTAAAACCGCGGCTTTATCTTGTTCGAGTGATGGAATTTTAGGTAAGGACTTTCCTGACTCATACTTCGAATTTGAGTAATGGAATTTGTGGTTATTTCAAATCTTTAAATTAAGTGTAATGAGACTTCTTTGCTAGCAGGTGAGGATATAAAAGTAAAGCTTGAAGAAGATAAACATGGGCTTCCGGAAAATGTACTATGTTGTGTAATCTGTAGAAGCTGTTTCATGGAGCCTCTTGTTGCTGTTTTTTCTTAGTGTAACTTCTGGAGAAGTTTTGATACTGCTTCGAACTGACCCATGTATAAAATGATTTCTGTTAGGTGAAAGAAAAATTTCCACATATCAAAGATTACAGAGCTTTTAATGTGCCCCCTGGTTTGGATGCCAAACCTCTTCTCAAATGCCAACTGGCAGTTGCTACTTTCGATGGTAAGAATGTTTTTGCATTTGTTCTTTGCCAGTCAGTTTTTATCAACCCACCGTTAGATAAACCGTTTTGTCTCCCTAGACTAGTGGTGGTGAAATACAACGAATTCTGATCAATTACCTTTTATTTATCAACGCACCGTTAGATAAACCGTTTTGTCGCCCTAGACTAGTAGTGGTGAAATACAACGAACTCTGATCAATTACCTTTTGTTGAGGGTGTGCATGTGATTGACAGTGCTGAAGTAGATAAAACTCACAATTTCTAAAGAATTACGTTTTGAATATTCTTAGTTATTTGTAATTTAATGTTTTGTAGTAGTCACCTGTATGTGCTAAAAGTTATTCTCGGACCATTGCGTTCTTGCATTGCTTTTTTATAGAACTATTATCTACTATCTTTCAGATTGAATATATAATGAAACACCTCTGTCGGAATCCTGATTAATTATTTCCAATCCTTTAAACATACATTATATATTGTATTATCTACTGTCTTTCAGATTGAATATATAATGAAACACCTCCATCGGAATCCTGACTAATTATTTCCAATCCTTTAGACATACATCATATATTGTTTCATTGGTTGACAATTTTTTGTAGCAGTCCATCTGGTAAACCATTTAATTCAACATTAAATACTTGCGGTGCTATATTGCAAAATATAGAAGCTCTTCATTTATGTTTAACTTTTTCTGATATTGGATCAGTATTTTAACTTTGTTTCAGTCATATGGATCACTGCTTTGTAAGCTTGGTAATCTTAAAACACATTTTTTTTATGACGGAACATAGTCGTTACCATGAGTGTGTTTTGTGCGAATCAAGACTAGCATAAATCATTGATTGCAGTTTCTTAATTTCAGCCTGTGAATATATGGTTTATCTGTTTTCATATTATACAGCTAATGGAAGCTGCAGTGATGCCACTGGTCTGCAGTTACCTGGTATTTTAGATGAATTGTTCTCATATAATGGTCCCCTTGGTGCACTTTATTCAGAAGAATCAGTGTCACTTTACCTTTGGGCGCCTACGGCTCAGGTATATAACTTATATGTGAAAAGTTCTTTTTTATTAATTACTAGAGTTGCCCTCTCAGTTCTACTTATGCAAGCAATCATTTTCTTTTTACAAAACAGGAAGTATGTGTTTGCATCTATAAGGAACCGTTAGGTGGGGGGAATCCCCAAGAAGTTGTGCAACTTGAGGAGATTAATGGCGTTTGGAGTACTAAAGGGCCAAAAGGTTGGGAAGGCTGCTATTACGTGTATGAAGTGTCTGTATATCATCCTAGCACTTTGAAAATTGAAAAGTGCTATGCAAACGATCCATATGCTAGAGGGTATGCCGGTTGTCTAATTTAGCCAACAGTTATCGGAAAATAGCTAAGGTGTTTCCATATTCTAAAGTTATGCATTGCTGCTATCCACTAGTATGTATTTAGTCATGAACATTGATTTATATGCCTGCTTATTGACATTTCCCAGATTTAATATCTTTTAAATTTTGTTGGAGCAGGCTTTCATCAGATGGCAGGCGGACATTGCTGGTTAATCTTGATTCTGATGATATAAAACCTGAAGGATGGGATAAATTGGCTGATGAGAAACCTGATATAATTTCTTTCTCCGACATAAGTATTTATGAGTTACACATCAGAGATTTCAGGTAATAACATATAATGCCACTTTCAGCCAATTATCTAAAAAAGAGATCTCAAGTGATGTATGCTATGTTTAACTTTTGACGAGTAATCTGTCTGTTTCTCCAAGTATGGTTATTGTTTTGGTATTGCATTACACTCCTAATATACTCAGCTGCCACTGCAGTGCCAATGACCAGACTCTGCATTCTGAATTTCGTGGTGGATATCTTGCCTTCACTTTGCAGGTAGTTCTATTATTCTATTAAGAGGCGTAACCCAAGCATGCCTGAATCATACTAATTTAACTTAGAATTATAAGTATTCAGTTCCACGTGGATCTTACATGATGGATGAAAGGAAAGGGGAATTCTATAAGAGTGTACTAATTAAAAATACATAATTGACTGCTCGAAGGATTCAGCGGGTGCATTTCATTTGAAGAAATTATCTAATGCTGGTATCACTCATGTCCATCTACTGCCAGCCTACCAATTTGCAGGGGTTGATGATGAGAAGGAGAATTGGAAGAGTGTAGGTAAGGGAATATATGAGCTTAGGCATTGCAAAACAACCAGTCCTTTCCATTTGAACTTCAAATATAAAGGAACCTTTCCCATTGATGTTGATGCCAAATAGAATATGATGTATGAGTTATGTGTAAATACATTGATGTTTCAGAAATAAAATGTCTTGGTCTTATGTAAGCTAAATTGACTTTTGCTTGGTTGCACCATTCCTCTGTATGACATTGGCCAGATTTCAAGATACTTGAAAAGTTTGCTCCAGATTCGGATGAGCAACAAGCTCTTATTACAGCTATCCAAAATGATGATGGATATAACTGGGGGTATGCTTCTGTCAGTTTGTTTTACGTTATTAGCTTAAGTACTTTTTGATGGCTTGATCTTTACTTTTATGTCTTTTGAAGGTACAACCCTGTTCTCTGGGGGGTCCCTAAAGGAAGCTATGCAAGTAATGCAAATGGTACATATCGTGCAAGTGAGTTCAGGAAGATGGTCCAGGTATGGATATTAGGTTGTCACTTCTCCAAATTTTGTGTTTAATGCATCTTGTGATATACTAGATTAACAAGTATCTTATCTGCAGTCGGTTCAAGTTTTTCTTCCATTTTCCTAACTGGATCTTTATTCTCTTTCCTTTTGTTTTGCAATTTATTTACTTGATTTCTCTCTTCATCCCTTCCACCCACCCTATTCTCCACAGACTTTCCTGTTTTCTGCTTTTAGTGTCCCCTCATATGCTTCTTGTTTACTTGGGTGAAAAATAATGGGAAAACGGTTATATTGCTTGCAGGCGCTTAACCGCTATGGCCTTCGTGTTGTCTTGGATGCTGTCTACAATCATTTGTCCGAAAGTGGGCCATTTGGTGTGAATTCTGTTCTTGATAAGGTTATGACTTGTTATTATTCATAAGATCCCACCATATATAGACTGTTGTCCTGCCTTACAGTCTTCCTGAATGATTTCCGTTCTTCTGTTTTGATTTAAAGTTTACTTATAGATTGTTCCAGGATACTACTTAAGAAGAAATACAGATGGCTTTATCGAGAATAGTACATGTGTGAACAACACTGCTAGTGAGCATTTTATGGTCGAGCGTTTAATTGTTGATGATCTATTGCACTGGGCAGTTGATTACAAGGTGAGATTTCACTCGTCAAATGGTGCTTGAATACCTCAAAGAAGCCTCACATAGTTTCATCTATAAAGTGTGTACTGATTTATTGTTGGATTGAAAGGGTTTGAGTTTTATTATGCATCATCGCTTGTATTCTTGTAAGTCTTAAAGGTGGTTTCTGGAATCATATGAATCTTTTGGCAGGTTGATGGGTTCCGGTTCGATCTTATGGGTCATATAATGAGAAGAACAATGGTATGATACTCTCAGCCAGTTAGCCTAGTACATTGAGTGGATGTTCAATAGCCAAATGCCTTAAAGATACTAATTCGTGCACAGGTGAAAGCAAAAGACGCACTCTGCAGCCTAACAAAGGAAAGGGATGGAGTTGATGGCTCAAGTATCTATATGTAATTACTCAGTATATTCATTTAACACACTATTATTGTAGCTTTGGAAATCTATGCTTGAATTTTCCCTATGGATCTGTTGTTTTGTTTACAATTCTTGAATCTTTAGCATGATTTTGGCTCAATATTCTTATTTTATCACTTTTATCAAGATATGGCGAAGGATGGGATTTTGGCGAAGTTGCCAATAATGGACGTGGAATAAATGCGTCACAGTCCAATCTTCGTGGAACTGGAATTGGGAGGTACTATTTTTCGTTTCCTTTAAATGGGGTCCAACATTTCTTTTCGTTACGTTGAGGAACTAGGAAATAGGATTGCATGCAGGAATTAGATATAGGACTGTCTGATTAAAAATAGTCTTTCACTTATTGACAGTTGAAAGGATGATATTGGCACCTGCTTTTTATTTAGTTTTTCTCTCCTTAACAGAGATTCAAAAGAGACACAAATAAAGATGTATGATGGTTGAACTTCAACCTTGTACTGGAATGTCTTGTTCTAGTCAAATGCGAACTCAGTGGGAACTATATATACTAGATTTTCCTTTCTTCCATTTCTTTCTTCACTGCCTAGTGAGTGCTTATAGTTATGTGTTGATTTATCTAATCAGTTTTAATGATCGAATACGGGATGCAATACTTGGTGGATCTCCATTTGGCCATCCTCTTCAGCAAGGATTTGTGACCGGTCTACTCTTGCAGGTATATAATGACTTTTAAAGGAGCTCTTTATATATTAGTTGATTATTTAGCAAGACTACTACAAATTTTATTTCGTGTGCTAATAAGTTGCATGCATATACTATATATGTGTTGTATGAGTATAGTGGGTGCTCCGTACTGAAACATTTTGACGTGTTATATGTCCCGCAATCTCTTAAGACCTTAATAAGGTGAAGTGAAATTTGCATGATCAACATTGTGAGCTAGACTATACGGTGAAAGCGCATCACTCTATACACATATATCTTGTTTTGCATCATTGAAGGAGTAATATGTATATCACTACAGTTTTGACTCATGCTAAGGGTGAAAGTGATCTCTTATGTAGAATATTGTATGATTGCTTTCATCATAGTTAATGGATTTATCTTTCTTCTGTAGCCTAATGGTCACGATCATGGTCCAGAAAGTGTTGCAAAACACATGCTTGCTGAATCAAAGGATCACATTCAGGTTTATCATTTTCATGCATTTTTGTATATCTAGCATTTTGTTTTTGGCCCAATGCTGGACCTTTGTCTCCTTAGTCCATGTACAAATGAAATCATGAAAATTTATGGATGCCAACTGAAACTAAACTGAAAATTGTTCTTGTATTGACAGAAAGAGCTGCATTGGTAGACTAAAACTGATAGGTTTTTTCAGCTAGGGGATAAGAATTTTCAATAAAAAACGAAGTTCTCTAGGGATGGTCACTTTGAAGTTTCTTTTACATTTCATTTTCTCATCTATTTGAAGTCTTGATTGTCATCCTTTTTTAAATAATACTACTTAACTGACTTTGGATCCAAATCTTATTTTTGTACAGTGATATTGCAAAAGGCTTCATAAGCCATAATTCCTTTAGTCTTTTTGTTGTGATCGTATCTAATGGAAGTAAAGTAATGCAGGTTGGAATGGCTGCAAACCTGAGGGATTTTGTGCTAACCGATTGTGAAGGGAAGGAGGTATACATTAATTCCAGAGGGATAAGTATCAATATCCGCTGTTGATGTTTTAGCTGAAAATGCATTACCTTGACATTTCCAATGATTCCTTCAGGTAAAAGGAGCAGAAGTATTGACCTATGGTGGGACACCTGTAGCATATACTTTATCTCCTATTGAAACTGTAAGTATCTACATCAGGATTCATAATTTTAGTTCTTGTGATTTTGTGCCTATCACCACCTGTTTGAAAGTACTTGATGTTTTCTGAGCCATATTTTATACCCTTAACCGATGTAATGTAACGTATAATTTTAGATGCCTAGGTTGAGAGCCTGCTGTCAAGTGGGCTTGGCAAATCTGAGTATCGGTTAATGAACTTTGGATAATGCATTTTGCTCAGGATGTTAATGCATTGTTCATAACTTCATATTGATAAGGTAGAATGACGAATACTAACATAGAAAAACCATACAATTGACAACTACGTTTGTTCTCCAGATCAATTATGTTTCTGCTCATGACAACGAAACTCTGTTTGACATCGTGGCTCTGAAGGTACATGTACTTCGGCAGTATTATTTCTTTGACTACAGATCTGTGACTTCTTGTCTAAACTCAATCCATTACTTGTAGACTTCGATGGAAATTTCTTTAGAGGAGAGATGCAGGATAAATCACTTGGCGACAAGTATAATAGCACTTGGACAGGTTTTAAATCGTATTTAATGTTGATTTAACGAAAATTTCATGTATGAAATGGCAGGCTACTAGGATTATTTATACTGTTTATTAATTCATTTTTATATAGTTCATTTTTTGGGATATTGTATGACCAATCAGTTATAAATGATTTCCTAATTTTAGGGGATACCATTTTTCCACGCCGGCGATGAGCTGCTTCGGTCAAAATCACTTGATCGTGACTCATACAATTCTGGTGATTGGTTCAATAGGTCAACTGCTAATCTCATTCCCAAGTTACAGTCTTAGTTATATTTGTTACATAAGATTTCAAGGTTTTAGCTGATCTTATATCTAACTGCTCGAGTAAGTATATGATCTTCTGCATTATATGCTACTTTCGAGTTTCGAGTTACTAGTTGGATCCTTTATGTGTTCAAGAATAAATCCCACTCCTATAGTCCCATGTCATCTTTTCTAATTGAGTAATCCATGCATGCTACAACATGTCTGTCTTTCTCAAACTTAACGTTTGGTTGGTATGATTTGCAGGCTGGACTTCACTTATAGCTCTAACAATTGGGGTGTTGGCCTTCCTCCAAAAGAAAAGAACGAACACAGCTGGCCGCTGTAAGCACTCAAGTATTTCCAGTCATTTGATCCTGCGTATTTCTTAGTGACATTGACATGTCATGTAGAAAGGTGTATCTGGCATCAGAAACTTTATAACGACGTGTATAAAATGTCAAATGATAATTTTTTTATTATGTTTCCTTTTTTTTCAGAATGAAACCAAGATTAGCAGATCCATCCTTTAAGCCTCAGAAGAGTCACATCCTCGCTGCTGTGGAGAACTTTTCTAATTTGTTACGTATTAGGTACTCTTCACCACTTTTTCGTTTGAGGACGGCAAATGCTATTCAGGTGAGAAGCTTCGTATCTAACATACGTTCCACTACAATAGTAATGTTTTTTTCTTGGAATTGATTTTACCAAGAAAAAGTGATAGGCTTCTTGTATTGCAAACGCTATGAGATGAACCATTTATTATACAGATAAACCAAATTTGCTCCCAAGTTTTAATACATAATATTCAATGTTCAGGAACGGGTACGTTTCCATAATACTGGTCCTTCATTAGTCCCTGGAGTCATAGTAATGAGCATTGAAGATGGTCATGAAGGCGTGCCAGGGTTATCTCAGCTCGATCCAATGTCGGTATAAATATCTCTAACTTTAATTTTTCCATGATACCAACGATTGGAAAATAATTCACGTGTAAACCTTTGTGCTGCACAGTTACTCTTACATTGTTGTTATCATCAATGCGTGTCCAACTGAGGTGTCATTTGCCAGTCCCCCTCTTCAGTCTAGGACTCTTCAGTTGCATCCTGTGCAGGTAAACCATTGACGTCAATTACCGCTGTTTTTTCATGTTGTTTCTTTGCTCAAATTTGGCGTAATCGAAGTGAGCGCCAGAGATTTTCTGCATAACATTTCAAGCCTAGAAGAAAGATTCTGACTGTCAGATGAGCTCAGATCACTTGAAGTTGCTTCAAAGATAAACCTGCTTGATTTGTTTTATACTGGTTCTTTAAATATGAACTTGTTGCAGGTAACATCAACGGATGAAATAGTTAAGAGATCTACGTATGATGCTTCCTCAGGATGCTTCACTGTGCCCTCAAGAACTACATCTGTGTTTGTTGAACCTCGGCGAGTTTGAGTGGCCTCTGCCATAGAGATGGTTTTCCAAGGATGTCATAAGAGTTGAGCGCCATGGTCGACCAATGTTTTAAAAAACTAGCCTCGGGGCGCGTCTAGGGTGCCTTTGAGGCTAGGTGCTAAGGTTAACGCCTCTGTTTTGCTGGAGTAGGTGAAAGGCTTCGCCGGAGCCGCCTAAGCGCGCCTCAGTGGTTTTTTTTTTTTTTTTCAAGCTCCCAATTTGGGTAGGATTTTAACTGCCTCGTACCTCTTCTTTGCACTATCGTCTCTCTCCCTTTTTTTTTTCTTCTAATTTTTATTTTTTTATATAATGGATGTGTGTGTTGTATACGTGTATTGTTATATATGTGCTCATTGTGCTTTTCATCCTCAATTTTTATATATAATATATGTATATATATGTATGTATATATATTTATAATATATGTGTGCTCAGGGTGATTATTGATTAATAATTTTTTTAATATAATATATGTGTATTTTTAGTGTATATATTAAAAAATTTAAGCCCTGTGAGGCTCCGCCTCATGCCTAGGCCGGGCTATCCTTCGGACGCCTCATGCTTTTAATACATTGTGGTTGACCAAAACATGGTTTTTTTCCTGCAGTTGAGGAGGGAGAGGCAAAACCCAATCAAACTTATCTTCCAATTTTATTCCAGAGTGATTAGTGATTCAGAGAGTTTCATTTTGTGAATCAAGTTATAAAAAAACGTTTTTATTATTACTTTATTTATAATTTCTAATATTCTATATATACATATATTAGTTCAGTCAACTCAACCTTTTTCGATGTACTCATATATAGGATTTTTTTCTCTCCTAATTTCTCTCTTCTTCTCTTTCTTCCTACTTGAACAGTTACGATTAAGTCACGTTAATATCTTATATTGATTTTTTTTATAGAAACAATAAGACAAAAAACGTAGTGTAAGAGGAGGAGAGGAAAGAAGATGAGAATAGGAGGAGAGAAAATCTTACTTTATATTTTACTCTGTTGTCTGTTCCATGGCAAATTGAAAGCAAGAAAGTATGGTAAAATAAAATTTTCATACCTTTCAATTTTTTTCTTTTTTTTTTCTGACAAAAAAAACATTGACTTCTGTTTCCTAGAACTTCGTTTGCTGCTTCAAAAGCAGTGTAATGACAGTTGGGTCGGTTTTTTAATTAGGAGGCAGATTGTCTGCCCTCTTGTGATACCTTTTTATATTTTTTCATTTGTGAATTGTGTCTATTCGTACATTGTGCGGTCAGAAATTATTTTAAATATTTTTATTTAAAATTAAAATCAAACAGTACTTGACAAAAACTGATCAAACGATACATGATGAATGAACAAGATTTATAGATCTCTAGAATTCTCACTAAAAGAATTCAAAGATGATCTGTTGGAAAAAAAAGATACATTAACAGTTTTTTTTTTTAATAATGCGGATGACTCAATGATACTGGAAATGGTTGATTTGAATTAAGAAAATATTATTTTTCTCAACTTGCCAATCTAATGGATAAAAAAATCATTTTGCTTCCTCTATCTCTTTGGCTATTTCATGGCTCATGGCCATTTAAAAAAAAAAAAAGTTCACCAAAATCAAAAGTAAATAAAAAAATAAGAAGCTGTTATTAGCACTCTAAAAATCTTATTTCACACTCTTCATAAGTATATTTTTCTTTTCAATTATGGAAAGTTTGGGGTGTAAAATAAGATTTTTGAAGTGCCAATAACAATTCTAAAAAAATAATATGAAAAGGTTATTTTTGGATTGGATTTATTAGCAAGTTTAGCTTAATTAAGATCATGTTTTGTGCCGATTAATAAAGCTCGTGTCGTATTCTGATGAACCAATTTGCAACCTGTGTTCTATGTTAGTATTCTCATGCCCCTTCTGAGCAATCAACATGCACCATATGGGTTTTCAGCCCTCTATCAATTTGTCCTTGTTATACACTTCAAGATCACAATTAATTAAGTCATAATCTTTCCATTTAATTCAAATCACATCCTCCACACCACCACTCCCATGTACTAGTAACCCATAGCTATTAGCTAGCAAAGAGAGAGTGGGTGCAATTATAAATAGAAGGAAATCATATTCAAACACTAAATTCATATTTGGTTAATTCTGAAATTGGAGAATGACAATGGTGGAGGTGTTATTTTCCCACTCTAAATCAATCGTGAACACTAATTTCATATTGTACCACTCAGATTAATTTGGACAATGACTTTGGTGCATATACAGATGAATGCAGGTTGATATAATGCAAATTTTAAAAGAAAACATCGTACGTATAGTATAATATACACAAATTAACATAACCAACTTGTAAACTTGGTCAACCACCACTGGGTGGCCTAGTTGTTGTGGACAAATGTTAGGCTCATATTCCACACGACAAGTCCTGTATTCGATTATGGTGAATCACACACCTCGTCCTCTGTTAGTCTTCTCCACTCCCGTAAAAGGTGGATTACTGTGGCTAATCCTCCAGTGTGTCCCCTTTTTCAAAAAAATAAAAAAATAAAAAATTTAAAACAAAAACTTGTAAATTTGGTCTCCTGCTGGTGACACCATCTTGGCTCCTCTCGAATTTTTTATCATACTTCTATATTATTTGCACTTAACTTTTTTTCTTTTCAAATAATTTCTCTCACAAGTGAGCACTGCTAATTATACATGCAAAAGTCACTTAGTACTATGATTTATTGGTAAGATATATGTGTGTGTGTGTGTCTGTGTGTATGCAAAAAGGTATTTAAATAAACTATATCCAAAGTATTGGTTTCGTGTACTCTCTGTATTACTGAAAACAAATGACTAATTCAGAGGGAAAGGAGGAAATAAAAAAGGAAAAGAAAACAGTTGGGTTAAGTCAGTACATCGTGGAGGCATGAACCACGAAGTATGTATAAGAGAAGTGCCAACTGCAAAATATGGTTCTGAAAGATTATGATGTCATATTCATACTCAGATTCAGATCTATGGAAGATGAAGTTAATTTATGTTAGGAACTTAGGAGTAATAATTAATAATCAATTCCAAATGTAATTAATGACCGTGACAAATGTAGTTAATTTATGGTAGGAGTAATAATCAATTCCAAATGTAGTTAATTTATGAGTTATCATTCTAATTCAATCTTAATTAAACACTAAACGAAACAAAAACGAAAAAAAAAGACCTTATTATTACTAATCATTCATGGTGGAGTGATAGGATCAGTAGATAACCCCACGAGTGCCAACGCTAATGATCTTAGAATTTCCCTTAATTATAGTATCAAAATTTGGAATATTTGAACACATCTCTTAATAAAGATGTTAATTAATTAGTTTCATCAGTCATGTCCACAAGCTCAGCAAAAACACATTAATTAGGGGGGGTTGAGCTGGTTGTTGTAGTATCTGTCATGAGAGGAAGAGGGAAATAAGGATGTCTTTCTCTGTAATAAGTAATTACTGTGGCATTAAGCATGGCACATTATGCATGAGACTCATATGTCTAAGAGAGAGAAGTGGCCTCTAGAGCATATACGATCACTACATGTGTCTGTAATCTCTATATATAGATAATTGACATAGATAATTAAATTGGTGGATCCCAATATTGTTTAATCTTATGTTTTTCTGCTGCCTAAGTTGACTTGTGCAAATAAATCTTGTGACTAAACCATCAGGGGTGGCCCAATAGTTGAGGACGAATTTCAGGCTCGTATTTCATACGGCACATTCTCGGTTTGATTCCTGACACTGGTGAATCCCATGATGGTGGCCAGAGAAAGGCTGAAATGCCTTCATGAGTCTTCCGGGCTTCCGAAAGGATGGACTATGATCCATTTTTTGAAAAAAAATAAAATAATAAACCTTGTGACTTGTGTTTTGAATAGTTTATATCTGGATAGATATACAATACCAGTCATTCTGTTACACACTGAAACCCTATTCAACTACTTTGTTGTTTTGGGTTGCTTAGTTGCAACAAACATGTTCCATTGAGTGGCGCACAAGTTACAAAATCTCTCTCTCTCTCTCTCTCTCTCTCTCTCTCTCTCTCTCTCTCTCTCTCTCTCTCTCATGGGTGACTTGTGAAGTAGTACAGACAGATAGTATGCATATACAATATTAGCATTAAAAAAAGAAAAAGAAAAGGAAAACTCGGTTATTAACTGGCGTAGTTGCTCAATATTTCCCTGCTTAGCAAGCAATTTCTTAGTCCAAGCTAGCTATAGTGTAATATTATTATATGAACCATATGTATGTATATTATATGGTTTGAATTTGATATTATTATATGTATGGTTATCTTGTCTTGTAGTAGTACGTAAAAATGAAGTCATGAGAGGAACCTTACAGGAGAGAGGAACCCATGATCAGCAGAATAAAGTGATCCCTTGCTTCTCCAAGGACCAAACCCTACTCTCATCTCTACATTAAACGTCTTAGGCTGGACACAACGTATATTATCCACACCACACCCAGATAACTCTTCAAGCCAAGAATTAATTAATAAATTATAACTTAACAAGCCTACCTTGACGGTTTGCATCTTGACATATATGGTAATAATATTACTTTAATTAATTAATTATTTATTTATTAATAAAGTAGATTTTGTGGATATTGTACATATATACATGCATATATATATATATGTATGTGTATGTATGGGGGAGAGGTACTATTGTACTCATTACATGAATACATACTTGCCATATTAGTTTCTGAACCAATACTTAAGGAAATTAGTCGTATTAATACAACAATATTTCCCGTTTCTTGAAATTTCAATTAATGTATTGGTAGTTTTGAGCATATGCATAACTTGGCTTGGCCAATCCAATTGCCAAAGTGAAATTAAAGGAAGATGTTTGTGCATGTATCTACAAATGGAAGGGTCAAAAGTTCTAATGATTTTGTGTACACGTTGATAATAAAATGCAATTCAAAGTTAAAGGTTGAACTTTCACCCTTCTTCATTTCTCTTACTCTTACGCTCCTTAATTTGAAGTATCCCCCAACAAATACATTAGTTATTATACGTTCTTAAACGGTAAAATTTTCGGGGGTAGGCGGCTGAGACAAACCCTAGCCGCAATAGGAGAAAAAAAGACCAAAGAAAAACCTGCTGATGCCGACTCCAGTCTTTGGTTTTGGGGTTGGTGGTAATCTTTCTTGATTCCTTCCTTCTCTTTTGATTTTTTTTTGTTTTTGGTAGTGGTCACTATATATCTAGCTTTGTCAAGGAGGGCCTTTGTGATCGTGGTTGTGGTCATTCTCTCTTTCTGAGGAGGAGGAGAGTTTTTGTAACGGTTGTGACTTATTGCTCTACCCTGAATCTTAAAGCGAGCCAAATTTGAGGTGGTGATTTTTGTGGTTTGCATGCTTGGCAAGGATTATGTGGAGAAAGCTCGACTTTTGTTGGAGGTGACTCGTAACAGGGTTTTGTCGACGATTGCAAGATCACCAAAGTTGGTCCCGTCTTTCCTCTGTGGGGTCGTTGCAGTGCTTTGAGGGATCCACAATCACACTTTCTTGTCGCAAAGTCTTCAGGTGAAGGTATAATATTTACCTTGTGTGTCTTGACGGTGTTTGGTTTAGCTTGTAGGGCTAAGGCCTTATGAGCTTATCTTTCTAGTTGGTTAAGTGCAGGTCTCCCATGATTGAGGAATTGTACCTCTAAAGAGTTTATTTTGTGTTGTGACGTTTTTTTTTTCTTTTCTTTGTTTTAGTTGTGGTTTCGTTGTTTGTTCGCCTAGTAAAGAACTATGATAGAATTCGGTTTATTTAATTAATGAAATACTTATTACCTTAAAAAAATATATACATTCTTAAACATTATGCAATAAAAAAAAACATATACATTCTTAAACCTAATTTATTCAATTAAACAGTACTTTTTAACTGAATAATGGCTTAGGTGATTAAGAGCATTCACCGACCATACATCAATCCCAAGTTCAATTGTCTTTCCCTCATATATCTAGTATTAAAAAGGGAACTTTAACGAAAAGCTCTTGATAATGTTTACTTTAACGAAAAACCACATTTTTACACTAAAAAGTCAATCTTGGTACTATTCACTTTACCCTTTATTTTGTCTTTTATCGTTAAAACTCAAAGTTTCAAGCCTATTTCATTAGTTTTCCTATTAAAGAATAAGGGTAGTCGAATACGTACTAATAAAAGTGCATACGCTATATTTATAACTAGAACAACTTCAAGTAGTAGTTCGCCGCATAATTCTGGTGCACAATATCAATGACTTCAGCACTTTAACATATAACTTCTGTTTAATTTTTCTTTTCTTATTAGTAATCAGTTACTTCAAATCTATTTAACCATTTAAAATAAGGTTTGTTAATAACCATAATTATTTCCATCCATTTCAATATTTTTAAGTGAACCTCAATTGTGACGACCTAACCCTAATTTTCTATGTAATTTCTCTTCGTGTGTGTAAAGTGACAGTTATGTCCTTGTTGGCAAAGTGACGTGGACGTGATTATGCAGCTTTAAATTATTTTCCTCGCTATCATAATTAAATTGTATTCATTGTTACGGATCTTACGATCGCGTGAGCGCGAATTAGACCCGAATTGGATTTGTAACAAAAAAGTTATGTTACGTTAAAGTACGTTAGCAAAGGGTAGAGTTGTACACACGCACGTTAATTATTTAGTATTGGAAACTACTGTTTTAGATAGGGTATGTTAGATTTCGTCTGATTACGATTGTACAAACCCTATCTGTTTTCTTCTTTAAAATTGGACCCGTGCCCTCAATTTCCTCCCCACCAATCAAACTCTCACCTCACTTTCAATACCCAATCAGACACTATCACTTCAAATCTCTTCTCAACCAATCAGAGAAGCTGTCATTTTCTCTCTCTCATTTTTTTTCTCTCTCTTACCCGTACCTCCCTCTTCTCTGCAACTACAAGGACGTTCATCAAACACTCACAGAACAAACTTTAAAATATCACCATCTTGATCCTCTCATCCTCACAAACCCAACCGTACAAACCGATCTTGAAGTGGTTGAGTTTTGACTCACCAACTCAGAAACTCTGACTCGGACGAGTTTGCTCCGACGTGATCCCGACCGAGTTACGACATTTTGAAAGGAGCATCCACACAACTCCTTGGAGTCCTTAAGCTAAGTTTGGAGTGAAGACAATGTCAAGAGGCACGGTTCAAGGAGTCAAGTTTTATGCCGAGATTTGTGAGGCATTTTTAGGCCATTTGCTGTCTATTTTTTTTGCTTTTGAAAAGTATAATCGTGTTCTTCTCCTCAAGAGCTTCATTTCCATATAAAGTTGGTAAAAATGGTTGAGAAATAAAGAAGTTATATGAGTTTGAAAATTTTCCATAAACTGGCCATTTTTTTCAGAATCCAGCAAAACCAGGCGTCAGCGAACGGCGATGATCACCGGAGAAGACGAAGAATATTCCGTCAAAGTTGACGAAATACTTTAATGACATCAGATAACAACGTTAGGTTCCGTTATTATTTGACGAAATATTCTGTCTTTTGTCAGTCTATGCCAGGCGCATGCCTGCGCGTGTGGCCTTGGGTTGGGCGGCGCATGAGGGCGCATCCTGCCTCTGGCTAGCGAGTGGTTGATATGTGCAGGTCCGTGATTTCGAGTAGAACATTTTCGTATATCTAAACCTTCCGTTTGAGCAAGCTATGAGGAGTTTTTCCTAGCTTTTTCGTATATGTGTTATTTAATTAATTACTATTAATTTTTTTGCATATAGGGGAGACTTACCCCGAGAACGTTTGAGGACAAGCGAGGCTAGGGGGGCTACGATCCATCGACGTATCAGTGAGTGGGCATTTTGTTTTCATATACATATACATATATATATATATATATAAACTTTATAGTTTCCACAAATGCTTTTAAATTGATTTATGCATATTATGCCATGATTTATGTAATTTTAAAACGCTGTTATGTGATTGAGATTTATATATTGTCATGGTCTATTCACATACATTTTACCTGCTCATCAATGTTGTACTATTATGAAATGCTAAAATAATCCTACAGGATACGCATGTAAGTTCAGGTAAGGTTATTATGTTGACTAGAATTATTGCATCATTATGGCATGCTTGCATTCATGTAGTTTGCTCATCATTGTTGCAGCCCGGTGTTAGTACTCGCCCTGGGTTAGGGCCAGTCTTTCACGTGTATGTTCACCTCTCGCACCGCACACCCACCTTGGATTCAAGTAAGTGCTAGTCCTGTCATACAGGGTCGCATTAGGCGTCGCCGACTCGTAGGTGACCTCGATTATCGCCAGTCTTCACGTGATCGTAACACTAGAGCGTATATTATTACACCTAGTCTTGTTGTACAGGTCGCATTAGGTGACTCCAACTTGTTTGCTAGTATAGATTGATGAGCATCTGGGCTAGTCGTATAAGTCGTATTAGGCGAGTCTGACTTGTGTGCTAGTATAGATTAATTGAACATCTGATTTTATTTATATTGCTGTTAAGTTATTGCGGTATGGCATACTACTTGATTGACTGTTGATTTGCATTTGATTTCATACCTATACGTAGTATGTTTTTTTGGAAATTATACATGTTTTAATAAATGGATTTTGTAAACCTTTATTTTTGTGCCCACTCACCCTTCTGTTTTTTTCCCCTCGTAGTTAACTGAATTTTCTATGCCATTTGAGGAATATCCGACGATTCTGACATATCTTCATTTAATGTAGGAACTCTTCCCGGTTGTGTACTAAGTACTTAATTAGTTTCGTCTACACTGTTTATGTTATCTATGCTATGAACAGTTGTAGTTTATAGGTTCTATCCATGGATTTAAATATCGATATTATCGGCGAAATATCGCCGATAATATCGATTTTTCGCGTTAGGGATATTTTAATAGGTATCCGTGTGGTTTTCGACCAAATATCGCGATATTATCGATAATATCGCGATATTTTGGAAATATCGAGATATTTTGGTGAAGGACTCCGATATCGAACGCCGGAGAAGAACACCGGAATTCCAGATCCATTCCCGAGCCGATTTCGTCCCAAAAACCTTGCAAAAACACGAATTTTAACATCAATTTCACATAATATGTTCAAATTTCACGCATGCATCAACGATCCAACATATGTGATGTCGATTTAGGGCTTAGGGTTTCAAATCTCACCTGAAAAATCGACGGCGGGGAAGGATCGAGAGAGTGGGCGCACCACCAGAGACGACTGAGCCAAGTCCAACTTCGCCAGAGCCACGATCAACGGCGGCAAGGATCGAGGGCCTCTGTGTGTGTGTGGGTCGAATGGAGAAGGGGGAGAAGAGAGGCGGCTCAGAGAAGAAGAGAGAAGGACCGAGAATGGGAGAGAGAGAGAGAGAGAGAGCCCTGTGTGTGTGTGAGTCGAATGGAGAAGGTGGAGAAGAGAGGTCAGGCCTCGGAGAAGAAGATAGAAGATCGAGGGCCTCTGTGTGTGTGTGGGTCGAATGGAGAAGGGTGTGTGTGTGGGTCGAATGGAGAAGGGGGAGAAGAGAGGCGGCTCAGAGAAGAAGAGAGAAGGACTGAGAATGAGAGAGAGAGAGAGAGAGAGAGAGGCGTATGCGTGTGACGGATTAAGGGAGAAGAAGAGAGAAGGATCGAGAATGAGAGAGAGAGAGAGCCGTATGCGTGTGAGTGTTGTGTGCGTGTGTGATGGCATATCTGTGTGTGTGCTTGAGTGACCCATCTGAGTCACTTCACTACTTTGTCATTCACTTTTTCCAATTACAGACAAGGGGATTTTGTCAAGTCAAGAAGATGACTCGTTATCTAGAACTTCGGACTCTGTTGGTGTGGGAAGTAGTAACTGTGGTTATACTCATACCCAACCATTTCCCTACCCTTCATATCCCATTCCTGTTGGGATGGAATCGAGCGAGTCATGGAAACAATCCCAGACTCAATCTTCAAATGATTTTGCTTATGGACAACCTCAACCAATCTCGGATCCATATGGGTGGCATGTTAACAATTACATGCAAAACTATTTTGGGGATTTATCATTTGATAACTACTCTTCACAATACACTCACTCTACACGTAGAGATGATGAAGATAGTGAAAATTTTGAACCTCATAGGAACTCTATGTGGTACTAAAGTGTAAAATATTGTACTAATTCATTATATATAAATGATTTATGGTGTGTTTAGACTTCTTTCATTAATTACTACATATTTTCTACACTCACAATGTTTGTCAGCTCGCTATATAATCAACTTGATAATGTTAAATCCATCATGCAATGCATTTCCTTCCAATTTTTTGTGATAAACTAATAGATAATTGACTAAATAAACATCCTGCAAAGTTTCAATAAAAATTTCCAAGTTTTTCTTACAATTTCCGTGGTTTCCATATAATTTTTATCGATATTGATATTTTATCGATATTTTCGTCGATATTTCCGTGTTTTCGGACTACCGATATTTCCGATATTACCGATATTTAAATCCTTGGTTCTATCCACTACTATGCACTCACTTTAGTAGTTTAAATAAGTTGTAGTTTTGGTTTTTAATTTTTTCACATTTTTACATCTCTTGCACTTTTGGTTACGTCACCTTCGGGTGACAGCCAGCACGCCTCATCTCCGGTCGGACTATGTCATCAATGATGATCAGCTTATACATAGAATATATGCATAACAGGATTAATTAGTTGATAATCATAGAACTAAACGGGCTTATTACTTGGGGAATATGACAGGCTGCTGCAGGGTCAACAGCACACATGAACTGATTGATTGCAAACGAATAGTGTTCCTAATAATACTCACAAAGATACTTATCCAAATTACTACGTTTTAAAATTCATATTTTGTTGGATAAAAGAAAATTTAAAATTTAGCAGCATTGTTTAGTTTCCATTTATTAATTTTAGGCTTTTTATATTAACACCCTACCAAAAGGTTGAATGCATCTCACATTAAAAGTTAATATTAAATGACTTATTTACCTCACTATGCAATAACAATTTTGACCTTATTAGGTTAAAAAAAATTCTAAATACATCCCAAATCACTTTTAGCATATTATTTATCTTTTCAACTATCAAAACCCTCCCACCCTCTATTGTTGAATAAAACCCTAACCAATGAAACTACAAACATTTTGATTGAGAAAAATTGTTTTTGACGAATGGAACATGAAATTGATGTTTTGGAAGCTTCACATGTGGTAAGACTTCATATTTTCATTGTTTTGGTGATTTCAATGACATCGATAATTATTTAATCTTGAGTTATTTAAACTTCTATATTCATATTCATCTTTTAGGGATCACAAGAATTACATGAAGAATTAGAAATTAACATCAAATATTAAAACCAGACGAGATGAGTTTTAATAGTGGAATTAAAAACAAACCCATATATGATTTAAATCCCATGCGATATTTTTGTCAAATTCCAATTGGCATTTTTGGTCCAAATTAAAAGCTTTATCTCTGGCATTTGTTGGAGGTGCTGTGTTGGGAGTTCTTTTGTTTGCCCTTTTCTTCTTTTGGATCCCTACGGTTGTTCAGCCGTTTGGCTCACCAGTGCGGCAATGGTGATGACGACTTCAACAGTTTGTTTGCCCTTTTCTTCTTTTGGATCCCTACGGTTGTTCAGCCGTTTGGCTCACCAGTGCGGCAATGGTGATGACGACTTCAACAGTTTCTTTGCTGCCACATACAACGATCTGTTTGCTCTAATTGTTGCGTTTGCTGCCACTGCATCGAAATTCTGTCACAGATTATTAGTATTACTGATAAAATTGTTAAACAAAGTGAAGTTTCGAGTACTACATACCTCGAGAAATACTTAATGCACCAAATCATCATAAGTGCCAGCACTTGCCCATTGCAGCGTTGAAGATGTCAAACTAAACGTTGATATGATTTGAAATCTTTCGGCAAACTAAACGTTCAAATGGTTAGATTCAATCTTTGAAAATAAAAAATAAGTGTTATAAGATTTGAGAAATGTGGGGTGTATGTACAAAATATAAGGTATATATTAAGGTGTGAGGGGTATTATGAGAAAGTATGCGGGATGTATTAAGATAATTTTTAAGTGAAAAAACAAATGTGGGATGCATTAAGTATGTGGTAGTTTATTCAACAATTTGTGGAGTGTTAATTTAATAAGCCTTAATTTTATCATGAAGTGCAGTTTGAGAAACAAACCAGCTTACCCTTAACTCCAAAAATATTTATATTTCGTGCCACTTGTATTTAAGAGCAAAATTACTCTATTTTAAACAAAATACATATTAATTATTTTTTTTTTTCTTTGGAAAATAATTTATTATTCAACCAAAGGCATATATAAATCATTTTCTTTAATCTTTGGCTTGGTATATAAAACGAGGATTTAGGCTACGAGACATCACACTCGCTGCCCCGCACATGGTGGCATGAATTGTACAAGTCAAAACCCATGAAATCGAAAGAAAGGGAAAACGAGGAAAATAAAAAGGCATCTTGTTTATTAATTTTCCTCCTTTATTTTAGTGACATTTTTATTTGTTGGATTTATATACATTTTTAATGACTTGAAAACTGATATTTAAGGCTTTTCCCAAAAAAGAAAACTGATATTTAAGGCAATCCAAAGTATTTCAAATTTCAACTAAAAACATATGGAACATACATGCATGACTACTTGTATAACGACTCTAATGAGCTATTAGGGAGTACGCATTTTTGTATCACGTATTATTTAATGTGTTAAGTGATATATGCATGACACATCAATTAATGAATTAATCTCGTTAGATATTTTTAATTGTATGCATCACTTGTCACATCAGATAATATACAAATGTGATATAAATATATGATATTTCTAACATTACTCTTCAAAATGTGTGCACGAAATTTGTCCCATATAATTTGAACAATTAGTTTCACATATTGCTAGACTAATTTTCAATTTATGAACCCTATCACATAGAAGAGTCAAACAATGCTCAAAACTTAACCAAAACAATTGAACCAAAGAAGATGGGTGACGAGATTACCTAAAAGTTGGG
The DNA here is from genome assembly GCA_963580275.1 of Crataegus laevigata. NCBI lineage: Eukaryota > Viridiplantae > Streptophyta > Magnoliopsida > Rosales > Rosaceae > Crataegus > Crataegus laevigata. Next base: position 11,032,256 of record OY756951.1, read on the forward strand.
AGAGGTTTTTTTTAGTATGCTCGGAATACAGGCACATACGCTATTATACAAGTGGAGGGACACTTGAATAAAAAATTTCTACTTGTATAATAATGTATGGCGTATCGCCCCTTATTCAGGGCATTAAAAATTCCTCAAGTTGGGGATGATATTAAATTATTACAAGGCACAGAAAATCAAGAGATTCATTGGCATTTAAGGTAAAATGTACCTATTTATCTTGAATGGTGATTGAGAAATTTCCATTCTTGATTGATCATTAATACAGTACATATTTAATGGTTGAGTTGTAAGTATGACAAAAATGATGTACCATATATTTCTGTTGTCATCTAATTGTCCCATAGATCTTGATCATCATGAAGCATGAATTTAGAGGAATTCAAATTTAGTTGGATGTAATTTCCCTTAAAAGAGGAAAAGAAAATCCTTAAAAATAGGAGAGTTAAATTACAAGTTGCTAAATTTAGTCCCAAAATGCGAGAAAAACTCTCATATTCTCGTTTCATACATTTGTTGTGTCTTTCTCTCACATTATGTGACGATAAATCAGTGTATAAAACTGGTGTAACCAAATTTTTGTTTTCACAACCAACAAAAATAAATTAAGAAGACACTAAAAAATTGCATGTAATGTGTGGTCGTGCAAGCATGACAACACTTGACAACATAAACTGTCATACATAGAATAGATAATAGAAATTATTGATACAAGAAAATATATAATAAAAAATGATGGTAAAATGTTGAGAGGAGTGGGAGTGAGGGGAACACCGCAGATTCCGTGGTTCCAGGCTTGCACTCCAATCATCGTCTCTACACAAATCGTTGAGGCAAAGTAATGGGGCTTTGCCTTTCAGCCTTTGCCTTTGCTTTGCTTGGTTCTCTTCAACACACTTTGTAAATTCCAATCCTCTCTCTCTCTCTCTCTCTCTCTCTCTCTCTCTCTCTCTCTCTCAATACTAAAATAACATGTACACATGTACATGTGGAACTGCAACCTGTATTTTGCAGTATCTTCAACAAGACGTGATAGTAGTAAGTGTGGGAGTGTAAACTCACACGCGCCTAACAAAGCTCTAGGCTCAAACACCACTCCTTTTCAACTTTGATCAATAAAACACAAAGAACATAGTACTATGTTATGTGAAATTCCATTTTCAAGCGTTTTAGACTTGTAGTGTGCTTACTTCTCTTAACATATTTGGACAAATCGCTTAAATTTTACTTGCATGTGTTATTCGTCATTAAATATTACAATACAGATGCAAGTTTCATTAATAGAACACTTATTCTTACTTTATTAAAGGAGACAATATAATTAACTCTCGTTCTCCTTCATTTTCAGGTATTGATCTTCTTAACCTGTTGAATAAATGCTATGATATGCTACAAATATATGATATGGTTCCTCTACATAAAGAAAAGAAAAAGAAATACTCAGTAAGATACCATATCGTTAAGTTTATTTTCTCTTTAAATTATTTTTATCGAGTAAAGAAAAAATATAACACAATCAACTCAAATGTATATATTCAAGTCTTGACTACCTAACCTAACTTGGTTGAATTATTAGGAATCAAGGATTAACTGTCTTTATTTCGAATTAGGATTACATAACAATAATTAATTAATTAGTTTAATATTAACATCTAACTGAAAGGAAAAGCCAAAAACATACATTTGGTATAGTTGGTAAGTGATTTAAAAAGTCGTACTTCCTTAAATCTCAATCAACAAGTTGAAGGCACTTATTAATTAGTAGTTTAATACAATCTTAGACTTTGCACCTAATTTGTGGAACTAGTACAAGTTGATTGTTTGAGTGAAGAGCTTAATTACCTAGGTGGCAATTACTTAGCAGCGTGTGTTGGGAAATTGGAAGGTGAAGAACACGCGCTTTGGAGGTGAGAGTAGGTTACACTATGAAGGTGCATGGTTATGTATATGGTGGAACCTCATTAGCTTTGGTTTGTTTGTTTTTGTGTTTGCAAATTTGCAATTGGTGAAGTAGTGCGTGGTTGGCAAAGTGTGAGAAAGAGAGCATGAAACGGACTTTGCGTTTAACAACCTCACTTCTCTAAATTTGCAACTCTTTTCCGTTATATCTGGTTTTTGTTTTTGGCTTTCCCTGCCTTATGTCTCTATCTGTCCCACACACATTTACTAAAACCTCACTCTCTAAAATTATTTGTTGGTTTTTCAATTTCTAAGAACAATTTCAATTTTATAAACGAAAGTGACTTCTGTATACCCACTTTTTCCTTATGCACATTCCCGTTTTTTTTTTCCTAACCGTGAGATTGATTAAATCAATAAGGAATCAAGGAACAAAATTAAATGGGAATGTACAAGAAGAAAATAAGTTTGTATAAATCATTTCCCTTTATAAATACCTTGGAAGCTCAACAAAAGATTGGGGAGACTAAATTAACAGTTACTGTTGTATTGGGGTATGGCCTTGTAATTGTGACTTCTTCCAACATGTCAATATTCACTATATATATATATATATATATATATATATAATGTAATGAGAGTCTTCCTCTTCTTCCTTCCTCCCTACCAATTAAATCTCTCTCTCTCTCTCTCTCTCTCTCTCTCTCTCTCTCTCTCTCTCTCTCAGAGCACTAATTCCCAAGTCTCTTGAAGGTAGAGGAGGAGGAACCAGCCATGGAAGCAGCAGGTGGTGATCATCATCATCAAGAGGAAGTCATGATCTTGGGGTGCAAGGAACAACACAACAACAATATTAATATTATGAAGGGTAAGCGCACAAAACGCCTGAGGCCCCAATCCCCAATCCCCTTTGCCATCCCAAGAAACTCATCTTCCCCCGAGGGTGGCGTCGGTGGCCGTGGAGGTGGTGATGGTGGCGAAAATAACAACGATTGCATCAATAGTACCAACTTGTCCCCCACCACATCAGCTGAATTATTCCAAGACAGCACCGCATCAGAAGAGGAAGACATGGCAAACTGCCTAATTCTTTTGGCGCAAGGCCAATCCCGGGCGGCTTCTTCCTCCCCCGATCACCACCACCAACCCCACAAGCATATTACTACAAGTAGTCGAAGATTCTTGGAAGCAACAACTACCCCCGCGGGAAAGGTGGCGGGGGCGGCAGGGTATTATGTGTACGAATGCAAGACTTGTAACAGAACGTTCCCTTCTTTCCAAGCATTAGGGGGTCACAGGGCGAGTCACAAAAAGCCGAAGGCGAATATAGGAGACGATCACAAAAACAAACACTTTGGAATTGGGTTATTGCCGCCGTCGGATGAAGATCAAGATGCGCAATTTTTTAAGAACAACGGTTTCCACAACAAGAACATCATGACATCTTCATCTCCACTTTCTCTCCATTTGAGCAACAGGGGTTTGGTTTTGAGCTCCAACAAGTCCTCTTCTAAAATCCACGAGTGCTCAATTTGCAGCGCGGAATTCACGTCCGGACAGGCCTTGGGCGGCCACATGAGGCGCCACAGGGCGCCAACTGGAGCCACCAACACAACCTTGTCGTTGACGCCTCCGCCAGTCTCAGCGGCCTTTGAATCTCATCAACAGCAACAACAGCAGCAGCCACAGCAGCCCATGAAGAAGCAGAAAAGTATGTTGAATTTGGATCTCAACCTTCCAGCACCTTCAGAAGATGATCACCACAGAGAAACTAAGTTTGTGTTTGCATCAAAGCAGCAGCAAGAACAGCAGCAGCAAGAAAGGTTAAGAACACCAATTTTGGTGGATTGTCATTACTAAAAAATGATTAAGAATTTTTTTTTTTAGTGATTTCTTCACTCCACAGTTGATATGATCAATGGTCAACTTGATGTCAATTACCAACTCTCTTTTTTATTTTTGTTTTTAACTTTTCTGTTATACCACCATTCAAAATTGAAACACTATTCTTTTGATTTTTTCGATTCATCTTGACCAATGTTATGGAAATATATGGACTTTGATCTAATTATTTTGTTAAAAGAAAATGTTAAATTTGTGTTTCTAGATTGAAAAGTGCATGATCATGAGCAACTTTTTTTTTTTTTTTTTTTTTTTTTGCTTCAGCTTTTCAAAATTCAATCGAACTTTGTGACTTCAAGTACAAATATGAAAATTCTTAACCAACTGATCTATAAGTCACTTGTCGCCTCTTATTTAATTAGATTATTGTGTTGTTGAGTCTTCACTTAAATTTGTTACTACCATACAACCATAAAAAGTCATGATGCTGTAAGTTTCATTGTTTCATTTACAAGAAAGCCAGCCCTGGCCCTCCCATTTTTTCTTATTAATGTTAGTGACAATAACACAACAAAAATATAGAAAAGCCACGCATATTACTGCAATTTCCACATGAATATTCCAACACATTGTAGGAGGCACTAGAGGCCAACCTAATCCCAGCATGGAAGAAATGCGATACAAACTAAATATACAGGAAATGCAAGATTCTCAGCCAAACAAGGAAGTACCACCCAAAAGGCAAAAAGGCGACCGAAAGAGAAGGATGGAGGGACAAAGCCACCAACCTCAAACCTCCTTTACGGGAGGGCATGGTAAATCGTCATGAGATAAAACCATCACCAAAGGTGGCCAATTTTAGGAGCTCACCCTCGAGTTGGCCAACTTTGCATCAACGACAGGGCAGATGCGCCAAGAAACCTTGCACGAGCTCTTAGAAAGAATCTCAAAAACAGCTTTAGGATCACTCTCGATGATGGCATGATCCATGTGGTGTTCGAGAGCCAACTCCATCCCTGCCAATATAGCTTCAGCCTACGTTTCTTTCTTCAGAAGAATCCCGAACTAGATATTTTGCCTCCCCACCAATCAGCAAACCCTGAGAGTCTCGAAAGATAATACCCACCTTAGCCTGCAAAGGAGCCATCCATGCGCCATCCACGCGCCATCCACATTAATCTTGAAAAGAGGGGGAGTAGGGGCAGTCCACATGGAGAAGAAAGAGATCCCTCAGGTGAAGTATGAACTTTCTTTCCATAGCTCCCAACATAAGCAAGCACCTTGCGATTCTAAGAGCTTAGATTAGAGTAGAATCAATACGCTTCATACCAGAAAACCACCTGTCAAAGGAAGTGACAGCGTGTACATAGGACGATAGCCAATGCCAGCTCCAAAGCAGACATGAGCAACCCGCGGGCATACCAATAAGATATGTTCAAGCTCCATGCAAAAAGGACATGAAGGTTTTGGATTTAATGGCGTCTGACCAAACTCAACATTTTAGGAACACAATTAGACATGGTTCTCTGTAGCAAATTGTTGATCCTGGGAATCATTTTAAGCTTCCATTCAATTTCCACACTCTAGTCTCAATCTGGTGGGAAGAGTGGGAAGAAGCAGACAAACCATGCGAACATTTCTCAATGGCCCATTGATATCCACTCTTAACTGAGTAATCCCCTTTCTAGTCCAAGGCCAAATGAACCGATCTTCATTCTCAATGAGGTGAAGAGGGATAGAGGAAATGACTTCTCTGACACGATTAGAAATGATGTGGGATATGGTATCAAGTCTCCAAGACCTCGAATCCAGGAACCATCACCACCTGCCATTTACAGCCCTCCTAAATGATATTCATACCTTCAAGTAAGCTAGACCAAGCCCACAAGGTACGGTATCCACAAGTGGCAGTGATCTCCCCACGGAAAATAACGAGCTTTTAGAACACGAACCGAAAGTCATTAGGGTTTTCCAACATGCAGTTTCTTACACGACACGGTGACATGATACGAAAACGACACGAAAATAACGGGTTTCGGGTCAACACAATAACTAATCGGGTCATTATCGGGTGACCCGTTAAGAACATGTTAATAACGGGTTCTTAACAGGTATACACGCGGGTAACACATGGGTAACCTGTTTCGACCCGTTAAGAAAAATAAATTATAATTTTAAAGTTTAATTACTAAAAACTTTATTATAAAATAAAATAGTCATATTGTATATATTAGTATATTCTATATTAAATATATTTTTTTGTATTATTATTCTATATAAGTTTAAAAAATTAAGTTTTATTCATTTATTTATTTTTATTATGAGAGTTTCTTCTTATTATTAATAGGATAAATTTTACATAACATGTTGTTGTCCAAAATTAAAATCAACTAGTATAGTATTGGTATAGGCGCAATAAGACATTCTTACAAGTATGAAAAATGTAAAAGAATATATAAACACTCATGATTCATCATTCTCTATAAGTAGACAATGATTACACTTAGATTATCGTTTAGAATTTTAAAACCTTCCAAGCCGTCATGAATAGTGTTTTTTTATTTTGAGTGTAAAAGTAATAAAATTAATAATAATTATTGTAGAAGTGTAAGAAATGTAAATATATATATATATAATCACTCGTAGTGACAAATTTTACAACTTTCATGAAAGGATCAACTTCAAAATCCGACACTATAATCCATAAACCTTAAATTTGTATTTAACCGTCGATTGCTGTTTGGGCTTTATTCTTTATATTGAATTTCATTTTTAAAATTTTATTTTTTGAAAACATGATCTTCTAGGGGATGTAGAAATATGAACGGTTCAGATCTTTGATATCACATTCTGATATTTACGGTTAATTGAAATATGAGTCGATGTTATATAGTTTGTAGAGACTTTATAAACACCAAATAATATTTTCACTAACAATAAAACTCTGAACATAATAGCAACAATCTGAACTGTTCATCTTCCTGTATCTTCTAATAGATCATGTTTTCAAAAAAGAAAATCTGAAAAAACAAAATTTGGTGAGAAAAATGAAGCATAAATGTAAACAACAATCGACAGTTAAATTTTGATCTATAATTTATATGATTATAGTGGCACATTTCAAAGTTAAGCCCTTTATGAAAGTTGTGAAACTTGTCATTACGAGTGTTTATATATTTTTCTATATTTTTCACACTTCTACATTAATTAAAAAACTATTAAAAACTTTACTTAAAACAATAGCCATAGAATAAATGAGAAAAGAGTCCTAATGTAGAAAACCTCATTGAAAATATCATCAATATAACTCTTGAAGACAATATATCAAGCCAAAGTTCTAATACCATTTCCCATGGTGATTGATGAAAATTGAAGAGTTTGATTGTAAGAAAATGTGTAAGGTTCCAAACCTTGAAACATAACTCCCTTAATTTTGCAAATATTTTGAACATTTGATATTTTGTAATGTTCTAATGTTTTATTTTTTATTTTTTATTTTTATTATACTCTTATTTTGGGTATGTAAATATGTAATACTTGAAAAACAAATGTGTTTTTATGTTTTGAATGTGATAATATGGTATGTATATACTTATTTAGTATTATGTTTTTCATTTGATTATTTATTGGTTTAAAATATATTTTCCTTAACGGATAACGGGTCGGGTCATATTACCTGTTAATATTATCGGGTCGATTTCGGGTCGAGTCATTTTACCCGTTTATTTTAACGGGTGTTACACGACACGACCTGTTAAGATATCGGGTATGACACGAAAACGACACGAACACAGAAAACATGACACGAATGTCAGGTCTAATCCTTCATACCTGCTTTGCTAGGAGAGTAGTGTTTGTGGTCAACTTGCATGAATTTTTATTAGTTGCGTAATTTGGATTCTTGGGGTCGTATAAATGCATGATATGTAGTTCACAAACCTATATTTGTTTCCTCGTTGGTTTAGAATCTTTCCACTTCAAAAAGCCAAGAAATCATGCCCACAAAATGCATCTATTCCATTCTTTTTTTTTCAACATCAAATTAATCAATTTTATTGGAAATCATGTTTTCTTGGTCAGTTGTTGATTCATAATCACTCACCACTGAATTTAAAATCGATGGTTGACATTTAACACTAAAAGCACATCTATTTCATTTCCACACTTGATATTCAACCTAAGACGAGTGCCCAGTAACCACAAATTTCTTGGTTACCTGGTGACCAAGCAATCTCTGTGTTTTTATTAAGAGGTGGAAGCTTTTCCATTTGCTCGCTTTTCTTAAATTTGTTGCAAGCTTTTCCTTTTTTATTTCTTTTCTTAAATTTAAACTTTTGTGCTTCTGTTATGTTTCACTTAGGTTAAAGTGTACAAATTTTGTTTCACTTAGGTCAAAGTTGCAACACCCACTGCCATGAAACATGGGAGAAAGTTAGGGAATGTGGTACTTGGAACCCAAGGCTTCAATGCCTATAAAAGGCCAATACTCCCACCAGCATTGATGTAGAAAAAGGTTATGAAGTTGTTCTAAAATTCTCTTGCAATCATATCAAGCACTTCTTAACTTGATCGTCGGAGTTTTTTTGCAGGAACTCCCCTCTCTCTTTCATTGATGGTGACCGAAGATGGTGCAGTGGGCATCTCAACATGGTTACAAGAATTGGCTAATGAAAGTAATATTTCAATAAAGCTATAATGAAAGTTGAGGAAGGTCAGCTCTAAAGCCTTAATCCAGCGACTGGATTATTTTTCTTTCCTTTTTCATCCTTGTCATCAGCAAGCCCCAAAAGATTGACCTTGACGTCCTTATCAATTCTCTCCGACTCAGAAGAACTCGACTCCGATGAGTTTAAGACTGTTGCATTGCTCAAAAATGTCAGAATAAGTACACATAGAATCATCTTCTGCCTTCTTCATGAATATGCGTTGAATATCAGAGTGCGCAACGAACAAGATTACAAAAGAATAAGAATTTTATTGAACAAAAGAGAATACCGAAACGGCTACAAACACCCCAAAAAACCAAACATTTAAACAACCAAAATACTAATATTTTCCAACACTCCTCGTCAAACTCATGGCGGTATACGACATGCGTTTGCAAACAAGCAGATGCAGATTGGCTCCGTTAGGCGGACAAACAAGACAAGGCGAACAAGCGAGCAAACAAACGAACGAACAAACAAGCATGCGAGCAACAAACAACCTTTCTTTCTAGGCAGACAATGCAAAATCAAACTGGAGGTTTGTAGCGCATAGCAGGTTCGGGACGAAACTGATCAGGTGGGTTTGGTCGGCGAGGTGGTGCGGGTCTGGACGCAGCAACAGTGGGTTGAGTAGATGGTGGCGCAGTGTTTCAAGCAGGTGAGACTTGGCGGTGCGACGACGATGCAGCAGCGATGGAATCCATGGAGATGGAACTGGGTGCAGGTTGGTGGCCAATCTAGATCTGGCATGATGTAGTGACTGATGCAGATTCGTGGTGGTCTTGTGCAGATTGCGGGTAAGAAACAACGACAATGATCCACAGCAGAGACAGACAAATTGATACTGAACAGAAGCAGATTAAATCCCAAAGGATCAAACCTGGCTCTGATACCAAGTTGAATATTAGAGTGCGCAACGAACAAGATTACAAAATAATAAGAATTTTATTGAACAAAAGAGAATACTAAAACGACTACAAAACCCTAAGAGGCTACATTGTGAATAACTTTTTTTTTCTAATAAATAACAAAGCACTCTATTTATAATAAACTAACCCTAATCTCTAACAAAACCCTAATGCTAACGAGCTAAGCCTAGAAAACCAAACATTTAAATAACCAAAATACTAATATTTTCCAACGGGTCTAATGATGTGTAGAACTTTTAACTTATTTGCCTTAAGCTAACCTCCTCTACTGGATTTTGAACAAGCTATAGGCTTCAGTTGAAGAGGCTTCAATGTGATCTTCTTTCCTTCATGGATGAATGAACAACTTTTTCTCGACCCAAATTAGTAATGATCATGAATCCATGGCCTATCCAAGCGAATATGATTTGCATTCATCAAGGTATTAAATATCGATGATATCGGAAATATCGGTAGTCCAAAAACATGGAAATTTCGATGGAAATATCGGGATATTATCGATATCGATAAAAATTGAATAAAAACCACGGAAATTGTAAGAAAAACTTGGAAATTTTTATTAAAACTTTGTAGGATGTTTATTTAGTCAATTATCTATCAATTTATCACAAAAAATTAGAAGGAAATGCATTGCATGATGGATTTAACCGATTTAAGTTGATTATATAGCGAGCTGGCGAACATTGTGAGTGTAGAAAATATGTCAATATTTTAGCATATTTTCACAAAAACATAAGTGATATGGTGGTCAAGGTGTTGAAGGAGTAAAATAGGAGGGGTTCGAATTCCCTTGGTGTTTTTTAAAATATAGAAATTTAAAAAACACGAAAATTTCGATGGAAATATCGATGACATCAGAAATATCGGTAGTCCAAAAACATGGATATTTCGATGGAAATATCGGGATATTATGGATATTTTATACCTTGGCATTCATCTGTAAGACATCGCACCAAACGTTGTCTGTATAAGATGGAAACTAAATAGGAATTTGAAATCTTTGGGTGACCGGAATAGAAGTTGTATCAATCCATGCCACTCGGTATGGTTGAGGATGATTTACCGGTGACAAGCCAAGATGAGAAACAATTTGTTCAGAGGTAAGATGGAAAATTTAGTACTAGTTCTATTTTCGTGTATTTTCCTTTCTTTGAGGCCATCTTCATGCTAAGGGTCCAAAAATAAAATAAAAAATAGCCAGAATTGTCTCATAATCCATTTTAAATGGATGACCGGACTATAATTTAATGGAGCCCACCAAGCCAAGTTCGGCTGAAATGACATCAGGCTGGCTGTTAAGACCTAGCTGGACATCTTCTACAATTGCACAAATAGATGTCTAACAGAATACAAATGCTCGATATTTCGTTAGCTGTTTTGCTGCTGGTACAAGTTTACTAAATGTAGTAAGTTTTTTGCTAACTTCCTAACTAACTAACCACTCATATACAACAATTACCAACTAATTGATGCCACCTATCACAGCATCCTAACAATACCCCCCCCCCCCCTAAAACTAAACTTACATATCACAACACAAGTAACAGTTCACAAGATTTGAACTAAATCTCAACAATTGAGCAAAACAAAAAAATTACAACAAACAGAGAAATTCAAAGATGAACAATTTCTAGGAACTTCATCTTCAACTCTTGGTAATTCTCCCAAGTAGCATCCTCCTTGGAATGATTTTGCCATTGAATCAATACTTTAATTATTGCAGAATTGCCTCTCTTTACCATTCTTCGATCTAAAATCTCAATGGGAACATCTTGTAATATACCAGTGTCAGTAATGACTGGCAAGGGGACTGTGGTATGCACATTTTCTCCCTAATGCTTTTTTAAGCAAGACACATAGAACACATGATGCAATTTAGAGTGATCTGGAAGTTTAATCTTATAAGCCACATTGCCCACCTTAGTTAATACTTGGAATGGCCCATAAAAACGAGGTTGAAGCTTGTGAAAATGGTGTGCTGCCAAAGATTTGTAGTGGTAAGGCACCAACCTAAGATAAACCTAATCCCCAACTGTTAGTATCCTCTCAATCTGTTTTTATCAGCATGAACCTTTATACAACGTTGAGCAGCTGCCCAATTACTCTTAAGTAAGGACAATATGTTGTTTCTTTTTTTCAAGCATTGCTCTACTGAGTCCACTTTTGTTGTGCCAAATTCATAAGCAGGTATAAGAAGAGGAACATACCCATATACTGCTTCAAATGGTGTCATCTTAATAGTAGAATGAAAGCTAGTATTGTAGCTCCACTCTGCCCAAGATAACTATAAAACACATTTTTTTGGCTGTAAACTACAAAAGCATCTTAAATAGGTTTCTAAACACCTATTAAGAACCTCAATTTGCTCATCTGTTTGTGGGTGATATCCAGAACTAAAACAAAGCTCAGAACATTGTAATTGAAAAAATTCCTTCAAAAAATTTGCTCATGAACACTGGATCCCTGTCACTCACTATAGACTGTGGCATTCCATGTAATTTGAATATGTTGTCAACAAAGAGTTAAGCAACTAGAAAAGTTGTGTAGGGATGATTCAATGCAATGAAATGTGCATATTTAGATAATTTATCCACAACTACCCAAATCACAGTTTTGCCTTTGCAGGGAGGAAGATTAGTGATGAAATCTATTGAAATGTCATACCAAATTTTAGTTGGAATTGGTAATGGCTACAAGAGTCCAGGAGGTGACAAGGTATCATACTTATTTTGCTGACAAATAGCACAACTAGCCACTTTACTCTTGATGTCCTTCTTCCCAATAGAATGCTTTGGAAACCCTTTTATAGGTCTTTAAAAAACCTTCATGGCCAACTGCAGGACTAGAATGAAACTCAATAAAGACCTTATCTCTCCAAGGGTTTAATGGACTCAATACAATTATGTGTTTGTACTTTAAAAAACCATTATCAATATTAAACCTCAAAGTGCCAATAAGAGCATCATCACACCGAATTGAACTTGCTGAGATTTAGCAATAATCCAAGTGTCCTTCCCGATGTGCCTTCTTAAGTCATCTAACCAAGAAGAGTAGAGGTAAGAAATGACACTGATAGAACCTGAGGTGTTAAAACTACCAACTTTAGGAGATACTCGAGATAATGTGTTAGCAGCTTGATTATCACAACCTTTCCTATATTGTATTTCATAGTCAAAACAAAGTATCTTGGTTACCCATTTTTGTTGGAAATGGGTGTGAACCCTTCCTAGTACTTCAGACTGTGGTGATTAGTTTGAATAATAAAATGATTTCCCACTAGGTAAGACTGCCATTTTTGAATTGTGTAGATGATTGCCAACATCTCTATCTCTTAAGCTGATAAAGCTTGGTTCCTTGAACAAAGTGCTTTACTGGTGAATGATATTGGTCTCCCTTCCTGTTGCAAAACAGCTCCAATACTATACCATGATGCATCACTTTCGATTACAAAAGGTTTATTAAAATCTGGTAAAGCCAAGACTTGGGGTGAAAGCATTGCTTTTTATTTTTATTTATTGTTATTTTTTTGAGATTGTTAAAGACTGCAGTAGCTTCATCAGACCATTTGAAGCCATCCTTCTTCATGAGGGCAGTGATAGGGCTTACTATTTTCTCAAACTGAGGTATACATTTTTTATAATAGTATGTCAGTACAAGGAATCCCCTTAAGTATAGGCCATTGAGTTATGCCTCCAACGTGGTAGGGTCAGCAGATACACCATGTTTAGACACTATATGCCTTAAGTATTTCTGTCACACCCCAATCCCGACATACATCCAGGATCGACATGCGACGTCAACGAGTCATACCCCGCCTCCGGCATATATATTAAGCACAACTCAAGATTCGAATTGCGTAGTAATTTTAGTATACTTTATGGCTACATCTAACATCCTCGTTAAATTGCCTACGTATCCTAAACAAGGATCAAGCTATTCGTAGTTCGTCATTCACTACACTCAGAACATTCATCACATAAACCACTATGTCCTAACATAATACCACGATTCAGGCATGCAACATCTCAAGGAAAATTCGACGAAACGCAATAATATTCTCTAGTCATCTTGCCATTCACACACACATATGTTTTCCAACACCATCCAATAATCACACCAATCAATAACACATACAGTATATCGAAATGCAGGGCTAGAGTGGCACAGTTCGGCCGAAGCCTTCATCTTTGAAGCTGAAATCGAATCCAAGAAACCAACTAGTCAAATAATGTGATTTCCGACCACTCAACAAAATTTATCAACATCAGGTTCCAGACCACTTAACGGAACCAAAACACCAAGTGGGATTCCGGATCACTCAACAGAATCCAAACCAGGATATGATTTCAGACAACTCAACGGAATCGCAAAGTAGAAGGGATCGTAAACTTCTCAACAGAATCCGAGTGGATACGATTTCGGACCACTGAACGGAGTCGCGGAGTATAATGCATATTGAAGCACTCAATGAAATCCAAGATGGATACAATTCCGGAACACTCAACAAAATCGCGTATCACAATGGATTTCAGACCACTCAACGGAATCTAGACGAAGTAGGGAACCAGACCACTCAAAGGAACCCCAACGAAAACCCAGTTTCGGATCACTCAACGGAACCAAGCGAAAGTCCAAGAAATATAGCAACGCTCGAAAAACAATACATGAAACAAATACGCAAAACACAAAATCTCAACAAAACAAGAAATGGAACAAAGCAAAAGGTACACAATTAGAACGGTTCAAAGAACGAGAAATGAAATAATGATACGATATGTGAAACAAGTTTCGAAGCAAAAACTCCATGACAATGGGTTCATGGTCCACTACTAGCCCTCACATTTCATCACCTCATGCTAATCATACAATCAGAGCACATTTCAAATATACACATCAAATCACATATCGTAAATGTTTTCAATTCACAATCAAATCACAAATCACAAATCACAAAAGTAGATTGATGGCAATAAAATAAAATAAAATAACAATTCAATGTAAATCACCTATATTATAGTCACTCATACGTAAATCATTTCGTCACAATGAGCCCACTAAGCTTCATGAAATCTCAACAACACTCTAAGATAAACGCCATGCTAGAAACTCGGTTTAGTTGACTAAAAAGTCAATCGTCGATCAAGGTCGAGAGTAGGGTCCACAACCCAAGTAATCTAATCCTGGAGATCCACTTATTAAATTTCTGATCCGTAACTTCCCAAAGTACACATTATTCTTCTAGAACAACATACTAAAACTTCATTACAATCCAACGGTTGGATCATCACTAATCGCAAATTCAAGTGACAGTCAACATATAATTTTACAACTTAGAAATCCACTTCGGGAAAATCCGCATATCGGATTCTTGATTGTTAGTTCCTAATGTTCAAAAATATTATGTACTATAACATATTAAAATTTGGTGACGATCTAACGATCGGATCGTCGAATCATACAATGACCCATGGTGGCCAACTAGGCAGTCAACTACGAAACTATGTTAAAACATTGAAATTTCACTACACGGATGTCAAATATGGAATCAAGGCATCAAATTTAACCTAGAAAGGTTAGGTGAAGTTTCGGCCCACGCGCTGCCGCACGCAGTGGCTAACCGCCCCGACTCGTCGAAAAATTCAACTATTTCCAAAATTTACATATTTGTAGATCTCAATGAGAGGAGCAATTTTCATACCTGGGCCAAAGTCCATTTCGGCTAGAAAATGCCTGAAATTAACCTTGGACCGTCGAAAACCTTTAAAAAAAGTGTGCTTCAATTTGGCTTCCATACGAGCTCCAACGCCTCCCCCACTGCTTGAGCTTTGTTTTTGGGGTTGAGAAAATCCTTTTGATGGTGGTGGTAGTGGTGGTTGAGACCTTCGGAATCGGCCGATCTCGCCGGGACACATTCAAAACCCACGAGTTCCGTTTTTCTCAAATCGGGATTCAATTGAGGTGAGTTTTTGGTGGAAATGAACGAGGGAAGGCTAAAGAGTTGTTTGGTAGGGGTAATCGCTGAAAAAATGGACGGAAAACCAGTCAAAAATTGTTATAGACGCGGGTCGGGTCGGAAAAGAAAACCAGACATAGTGATCCAGTGTGTCTGCCCCCTCTCTTCATTCCCCTCATTTCCTCATTTTCTGATTGGTCCTTCCACTCCCTCCTTGGCCCATCCATTCCCCCATATCTGTTTTTCTCTCCTCTTCTTTTCATTTCAGCAGTCAATATATCTCATTTCTCTTCTTTTCCTTTCATCCCAGCTATACACGTAGATTATGGTCAAATGACCATTTTGCCCATATCTTGGTTCGTTTGTATCTTTTTCGTTATAACCCCAAATTACATTTTGTTTACACTCACGTGCTTGAATTGACGAATATTATTCAAGTACGTAAAGAAAAATGGAAAATACATACGCATCAAATATGTCCTTGAAAATTTCGTTTAGTCCATTAAGGGCGTTTTCATCCTTTTACTAAAAATTATGCGCCACAAATATAAACGCATCGAAATTAATAATACAAAAATATGTAATTTTAAATAGTGAAATCCAGGGACAGGATTTCACAATTCCACTCAATCTTTACCAAATGCACATTTTGACATTTTAACAAATAATTTATGCTGCTACAATGTCTAAAAAACTAATCTCAAATGCTGGAAATGTAGAGACCAAGAAGTAATATAGACCAAAATATCATCAAAAAATACTAGAATGAATTTCCTAAGGTAAGATCTAAAGATTTCATTCATGAGACATTGGAAGGTAGCTAGTGCATTTGTAAGTCCAAAGAGCATGACCAAAAATTTGTAGTGTCCGTCATATGTTCTAAAGGTTGTTTTTTCTAGATCTTGAGGATGCATCCTTATTTGATGGTATCTTGCCCTTAAATCTAATTTTGAGAAGAATTGTGCACCAAATAACTCATCAAGCAGTTCATCAATAAAAGGAATAAGGAACTTATCCTTAATTGTAATTCCATTAAGTCCTTTATAATCCATGCACATTCTCCACGTGCCTTCCTTTTTCCTCACTAAAATCACAAGAGAAGAAAAAGGACTGTTGCTTACCCTTATGAACCCAACTTCTAAAAGATACTTCATACACTTCTCAATTTATGTTTTCTGCGCTGGCCCATATCTATAGGGTCTGTTATTTGGTGGAAGGCTGCCCTCAATTAAAGGAATTCTATGGTCTTGAATCCTATGAGGAGGAAGTGTCCTAGGTGTAAGAAATACTCCTTCAAATTCAGCTAGCAAGTCATTCAATTCTAACTGGTGTTGATCTGTAAGATTCACATAATGAGAATTTGCAGTTTGTGACTCCATGTGAGGCAAAATCATAGGTTCAGTTTCTAAATGGTAGAGTACTGCACCCACTATAGTCTCATGTTGCAATAGTTTCTGCTTTTGTAAAGCTAAAATATCCTCAAAATTGTTACCAACATTCTTAGGACTTGTAATGAAAAATATCCTAGAATCCTTGGAAAACTATATATACAACTTATCAAAATCTCAGAGAATATGACCAAGTGTTCTCAGCCATTAGATACCAAGTACAATATCACACCCTCCTAATGGAATAACATACAAATCTGTGATGAAATGGAAATCTTGAATCTTGACAGAAGCTTGAGCTAAAGTACCCTTTGTAGCTACTTTTTCCCCATCAGCAATCTTGACATTAAACAAATGCTTAGTAGCCAATTGTGTTCGTAATCTTTTTACCAATCCTAAATCCATAAAGTTATGGGAATTGCCATAATCCATTAGTATAGTAGCAGGGCAATTCTTGATCAAACCAGAAACCTTCATAGTGTTGATGGAATGAGGAGCAGGGGTACCAAAAAGTGCACATGCAGTTATTTTTGGTTCCTCATTTTCCAATTCCTCAGCATCATCACACACAGGATCTTGAACATCAATGAACAACAACTATTTCTTCTGACAAGTATGACCCTTAACATATTTTTCCTTATAATGAAAGCAAAGGCCATTTCTTCGACAGTGATCTACCTCTTCAGGTGTTAATCTTCTTACATTATTGGGTTTTGCCCAATTCTCATAAGATGCATTAGAATTGACAGTTTGTAAAGGATATCTAAAATTGGGTTGAATTGAAGGAGTCTTGGAAAAAGATTTCACCTTTAAGATTTGTGATCTTTGAATCCAATTGTTAAGGAAAAGCAGAAGCTTCAAGCACATCTCTGAGTTTCAAGATATTGACATCATGTCGCAGCTCTGGCTTTAGGCTTCCCACAAAGCACAATTTAAGAAGTGAAGGGTTGATATCCCTTATTCGATTGGCTAATCGTCTGAATTCCATCACGTAATCACCTAGGGTTCCCGTTTGTTTCAAATTGACCAAACTTTTTGCGGAATCATCCAACTCTGAAGGACCAAATTCTTGGCACAGTACCCTTATGAAACCATTCCAGTTTGGGTAGTTTTCCAAGCACCTCGCCCATTGAAACCACTGAAGTGCATCTCCTTCCATATGAAAGAACACAATTTTCACTTTCTTTGATTCTTCAATATTAAAGAAATCGAAGTAGTGCTCTGCCTTGTAAACCCACCCAATTGGATCATTGGTTTTGTTGAATCTTGGAAATCCATTTTCAAGGATTGAGGACGAGAAAGTTGATTGAAATTTTGCCCAAATTGTTAATGATTGGAGTTAAGATTCACCCTTTCATGGATCTGAGGATCACTGTGTGTGGCTTCGGACGATTCTCCCAATGACCCACCATTCAATCGTGCCATGATAGATTGCAAATGCTACATTTACACATTCAAATCCACCGATTGGGAAGGGCAAATGCTAGTTGACCTCAGCTAGTCGTTAGATTTTTTTTAAGGCATAATTTTAAAAAAAAATCTAATTTTTTTCCTATAAATTCCTATCCCATTTTTATATCGTTCTCACATCCTCTTCACCGTACATACTATCTTACTGATGTTTAGTTGCTTCAGTTAGAAATAGTATATGAACATGGCCTGACAATGTTCATTTAAAAATAATTTCTTGCATGGCTGTAAAGCTTGTAATTTTGGATAAGACTATATTCAGCCTCTCGATTGGGGATTACCTATCACAAAACCTTACCCCCTCAACACCTTGAATTAAAATTTATAACTGAGTTGGAGAAATCCTATAAATTAACAAGCAAAAAAAAGTGTATATTTAACCAGAAAAAACAAATGTGCATAGTGTGTGTTAGGGAGGTTAGGTAGGTTTGCAAGAGTCGTCAAAAGAGGGAGCACACCAGCCTACTCTACCTGCAATTCATTTTTTAATTTAATCTTTTATAAAAAAAATTAAAAAAAGAAAAAGAGAGTATAATGTGGAAATAGAGAAGTTGAAGAGAAATGTGAGAGATAAAAGAAAAAAGGCCCCTCAATATTATGGTTTGTTAGCTTTTTTTTTTTTTTCATTTACAAGTGATAGGATTTAAGTTTAAATATCAAGAATGACGAACTAGATATTAAATTAGACTACTTAGAGCAACTCCAGTGTATGAGCATTCCCCTCAGGCTATTCACTATTCAGTCTAGCTAGTGAACAAGAATTGCCCTTAATGAACAGTGTATTCTCCTAGCAATTGCCTTTTGCATCTCCATCCTACACTTGAATAGCCCTGACAATTGGCAATAAAATATTAGTAATTTTTTATTTATAAATAATACATAATAATTTTATTTGTAATTTCGGATAATATTTTTAATCGTTCTCGTTGCGCCACGTATCATTATCCGAAAAGCCAATAGCAATAAAATATTTGTATTTTTTATTTATAAAATAATTCAAAATAATTTTATTTGTTATTTCAGATAAGATTTTTAATCGTTCTCATTGCGCCACGTGTCATTATCAGCAAAGACAGTTATTGGTGATGGATTTCCAATAAGATTTTTAATCGTTGTCGTTGCGCCAAGTGTCATTTTCTAAAAAGACAATTATTGGTGATGGATTTCCAATAAGATTTGTAACCAATCACGTCGTGCTACGTGTCACAATTCGATTACAATCTTTGAGGATAGATTTCCACCAGATTTTTAATGAATGACGGTATGCCACGTGGCATTATCTACAGCCTAATCCTTTTTGAATTCTCTATATAATCCACCCTCCATCCTCAGAAATCTCACACCAATTTTCTCAAGATCTCTATCATTATTCATAGTTTCTGCTTCATTCTTCACCAAAATCCCTATCATTATTCATAGTTTCTGCTTCCTTCTTACAATGTCTTATTCTTCTTCTTCTTCTTCTTCAAATATGATGTGGGAAATTGATCAAGAAGAGGAAGAATTGTTTAACCAATTAGAAGGAATGTTGAATGCCGGGGATTGGGCTCAAAATGAGATGGAAGAGGATGATGAGCGTAGACGGAGAGATGACGAATCAAGAATGACAGGAGGCTCGCATTCCCGTCAAGTCATCCAAGATGGCTCAGATCTGCAGGCCCAACCGTGCTGTAAACATTGATAGAAACAGGCAACGACGAGGTCAGGAGCTCTTGGACGATTATTTTATCCGTAACAGTGCATTCCCTGATACGTACTTCCGACATCGTTTTAGAATGGAACGACATTTGTTCAACAAAAGCATGGGCGTTGTTTGTAACCATGATTCTTACTTTGTGCAAAAGCCGGATGCTTTTGGTGCTATGGGTCTCATGCCTGAGCAAAAAATTACTGCTACCTTGCGGATGCATGCATATGAAGTAGCTGCAGACCAAGTAGACGAGAAAACGAAGATGGGAAAATCAACCATTCTTGAGTCCCTGATGAGGTTTTGCTCAGCAATCGAATCTATCTACACCGCAGAGTACCTCCGGAGACCTACTTATATGGACTTGGAAAGGCTTCTGAAGAATGGCGAGATGAGAGGTTTTCTAGGGATGATTAGAAGCATTGATTGTATGCACTGGACTTGGAAAAACTGTCCAAGTGCATGGCAAGGTGCTTATGGGGACAGAAAATGATCAAAAAGTATCA
The DNA here is from genome assembly GCA_963580275.1 of Crataegus laevigata. NCBI lineage: Eukaryota > Viridiplantae > Streptophyta > Magnoliopsida > Rosales > Rosaceae > Crataegus > Crataegus laevigata. The sequence continues at coordinate 11,052,636 of OY756951.1, forward strand.
TTTTGGAGGCGGTGGCATTTTTTGATACATGGATTTGGCACGCCTTTTTCGGGGTTCCGGGAGCTCAAAATGATCTCAATGTCTTTGCCCAATCCCCACTGTTCGATGAAGTCCTGCAAGGAAAGGCACCAAAAGTCACATACTTAGTCGACGAACGTAAGTACGACGGGCCATACTACCTAGCAGACGACATTTACCCAAGGTGGGAATCGTTTGTCAAAACAGTGCCACGTCCACAAAGTGCAAAGGAAAAATACTTTGCAAGCTGTCAAGAAGGATGCAGGAAGGATGTGGAGCGTTGTTTTGGTATACTCCACGCTTGCTGAGCTATTGTTAGGGGTGCTGCCAGGATGTTTAATGTAGAGTCGCTTCGATCTATCATGATGGCATGCATAATTCTTCACAACATGATTGTGGAAGATGAGTACGATTATGATGTCGTTGATGAATATAAGCCAAACACGATGAACAATTCCAAAACACAAATATATTGTGCTCATGACGCCATCGAAGAACCCGTGCAACAGGAGCCAATACAAAGGGATAGACGTTACAATGATAAAGTCATTCAACGATATACTGCACTTCAAAGGCCATATATGCACAATGCCTGCCAAATTGACTTGATAGAACACCAGTGGAAATTGAGGGGTGTTAAAGATACTTAAGTTCATTAGTGTTTGTTTTTATTTGGTGTGTTTTATTTTATTTTATGTGGTGTGTTTTTTTAGTTCATTTAGTGAGTTGAAATGTAATTTTGGTATGTTGGTGTAATTTTATTTCGTGTTTGTTTTTATTTGGTGTGTTTATTTGGTATGTTTATGTTATTTTATTTGGTGTGTTTTTTTTTGTATGTTGATGTTATTTTATTTGGTGTGTTTAAATGTGTTTTGGAATAAAGTACTAAATTCAATAAATTAGAAACAACATAAAGTACTAAATTCAATAAATTACCTAATTAAATAAATATACTCTTGGTTTAAATAAAGTATTAAATTCAATAAATTGGAAACAACATAAAGTACACATTTCAATAAATTAGAAATTACAACCTGAATAAGAAATTAAAACCCGAATTGATTAGAAAATTATGGGTTCGTGTATGGATAATCATCACCTAACCAATTTGTGGTGCTAGGATGATATTCTCTTGTCGTGCTAGGATGATCTTCTCTTGTCGTGCTAGGACCATCTCCTCTTGCTCTTGCTTCTCTTGCACGCCTCCTTTGCACCACGTCCTCTTTCTCCGACTTCCAAAAATATTTAGAGTTCGGAGACTTGCCTTCTAAAGGCTCCTTCATAATGTCACGATCTCGTTGGGCCTCTCTTTCTTGTCTTCTATGTTCCCTTTCTTGCCGAAGTAGTTCTCTTTCTCTCTCATCAGCTGCAAATTTTTTCTCAAGAGCTGCAACTTTTGCATCCTCTTTGGCCTTATCAGCCTCAAATTTAGCCATTTCCCGGGCCAAAGTCAATTCACCTTGGCAGGCAAATTCTTCCATATACTTTGCATAATCATTCTTTAAAGCATTACATTTTCTCTTTGAAGCCTTCTTACCTTGAGGCCTAATTGAAAAACGGGTCGACCCCGACGCTTGTTCAACGGGGGGCGTTTCAGGCACTTCTTCTGCATCATCTTCATCATGATCATGGGAGGCATCTTCCGGTGTAGAGTGTAGAGGGGTGCTGTTCATGAAAACTTCTGGACCGATAGGCACAACTTTGAATTTAGGCAATCTTTGACAATATTCCAACATTCAAACGGGGTGAATGTTTTATTTTTACTTTTGGTTTTGGCACCATACCAAGCTTGTGCTTGAAGTTCATATACAATGCGGGAGAATAAATAATTATAATGAAAATAGGTAACAAATAAATAATACAAACAAATAATTATAATGAATGTAGGTAACAAATAAATAATACAAAAATTAATTATAATGAATGTAGGTAACAAATAAATAATACAAACAAATAATTATAATGAAAATAGGTAAAATGAGTAACTTTAATTAAAGTAGCTAACAAATAATTATAATGAAAGTAGCTAACAAATAATTATAATGAAAGTAGCTAACAATTAAATAATACAAACAAATAAATAATATATTGTTACCTGATCCGCCAAATTTTCTCCACTTCGAAGATTACCATTAGCTTGTGCCAAGGCGTATCTCCACGTACTAAACGATGTATTAAGTAATTTCCAACGACTGGACATCGATTCTTTGGTTCTTTGCCTACCCATTTTCTCAAGATAATTGGTATGAATAAGACTCTACATTTCTCACAATTGCATCTCATTACCCGTAAGCGAATCATGTGTAACTTTAACCCAGCTAGCACACAACGCAACATCTTCAAGAAGCGTCCAATTCGTATCTGCATCAGTAGTCATTTTGTTTGAAAAAATTTGGATTGAAACTTTGAGAGAAAGATAGGAATGTGATTGAAAGTAGTTGAGAAAATATGAAATTGTGGTGTAAGGTAGATGATAATGACAAGGTATTTATAGAAAAGTAAAAAAAAAAAAATTGAATTTAAAAAAAAAATTCGGATTTTTATTCATTTTTTTTACAATTTTTTTAAATTTTTATTCAACTAATTAATCTCTGCCGTTGGATTTTAAAAAAAATTGAATTCCAACACTCCAGATTGTGCCACATGGCACAACGGTAACATTTCTGAATTTTTAAACTATTTTTTTAATTTATAAAGGAGAATAATATCAACCGTTGATCTCAGATCCAACGGTTGATATTAAATAAGATTTTTTTTAATTTTTATTACCATTGCAAATCGGACAATCCAATTTAAAGAGCTGTTAAGATCGAACGGACCGTGGGAAGCCACGTGGCTTCCCAACGGTAACTTTCTGCAAGTAGGCCGCGGGCCCCAGGTTCTGTTTTTTGGTAGGTAGACACACGCGTCTGATGCAGTGCTCGGGCTGGCAATTGACGCCGAGCCTGTTACTTGGGCCTCGCCTGTCGCTCGGGCTTCCCAACACTGGACGCCCTCCCCTAGCAATTGGGCACTGTTCAACCCACCTTCCCTCGAGCACCAACCCCTGCTGGACTTGCTCTTATAGTGTGAATTAACTGAACTTCCCTCCTTTACTGTAAAAATATCTATGTACTAAAAAAAAATAAAAAATAAAAGAAGACGTGAGTTATTTTTTATTTATTTATTTTTAAAAATTAGATATGTAATTACGCGAATTATTCTTTTTAATGAGATAATTTGCTTTGATTACATGTGAGTACGTGTATAAATATTTTCCTATCGACTTTTGTAAATTTCGCAATCGCAGCCCACCAAAAATAACGAACACACTGATAGTCATCTTTCACTAATTAACATATGCTTTGAGCAAAATTTTAAGGGAAAAGGTAGAACAAAGGCCTCTCTGTAAAACGAAAACAAAAATGGCGCTCTCGCGGCTTCGACACCCGGTGATCTCCCGCGCGCCATCTCTCATGAAAGCTCGCCTTCTCTCCTCGTCCACCAGATCACTCACTCGGTACCCCCTCTCTCTCTTTTTCAATCACTTACGATACATTTGTTCGTCTCTGAATTATATGGAATGGCATTTGAGGTAAAGTATTGATTTTTGTGAATTGGGTTTGTGGGAAATTGTTGAAAGATTTGGTATTTGATTAAATTGGGAGTGGAATTATGAGAATTTTTAGATTTGGGGTGCTGGGGATCGGTGGGCAAGTGTTGGGTGCCTTCAATACTGACATACTTATCATTTGGAGCTAGAGGAACACCTTTTGTGAATGAAAAAAATTTGGAAACGTCATTTGTTTTTAACTGATTGATGATTTTGTGTTATCTCGGTTTAAGAAATGGTATTGGGTTTCTGTGATTTTGATAATTGGAGAGAGTGTTAATTGTTGAATCCAACTGTCTGACGAAGTTGCCGATTGAATGTGATATAGAATATTGGTCCTGAACTCCAACATTATTACCTGATCTGGTCACTCATCCTCTTTAGCTTCACACCCCATATGTATGCACGCGCTACTTTTTTTGAACAAGACCAAGAATTCCAATACCTAAGCCTCGTGACTTTCGGAAAGATGAACCAACCAAATACACTAGAAATAAACATTTTCACCACTACTATTACACGTGCACAGAATATGTATAATTGAGATGCTCATGATGCCGTAAACATATGAAACATGTAGAAAATAATTTAAAGCATCATCTTAGCATTTTATTTTCTTGACTAGTAGATGGAGCTAGCGTATTTTTGGCCTTTGATTTTAAAACTAAGTTTGGATGCTGATTCCTCTGCTCTTTTGGGCACTGGATTCTGTAATAGCTTATGAGGCATGGTTAATATAATACCTTTTGTACAAATTGCATGTCCAAGCTCTATAATCTCTATTCTCTTTTGATGGTGCAGAACTTTCAGTTTGCAAAATTCTACTGCGCTTGGTGATAATACGCTGTTAAGGTCTGTAGTCTTTGACTTTTTACATCACTGTTTTGGCAAAGTTGAGCTATGGATGGATACTTCTGTCACCCTTATTCCACCAGCATGGGAGGACGGTTATTTATACTGCATTAAGTTGTAGATGTTTAAATTGAGGACTAGTGGCCTGCCATTTTTCAATGACATGAGGCTTGTTTAGATAACCACTTGTTTTCATTACTAAAAGAGGGGAATTTGATTTGCATTTAGCATGTTAGGATCTACAGTTGAAACTATAAACCCTGGTTTAGATTTTCATCTGAACATGTATATTTGTTTCTAAGTATTCTTGCCTACTATCAAGTACAGTGTACATGTACATGCTTATTCAAGCAAGTTCATGTTGGTTCAGTCTATACCTTGCTTCCCTAGTTATTTTCATCTTCTCTCTGTGCTGGCTTTCACTGAGAATTAAATTGATCAGGCCAGCATCTTTGTCCATGCTCACTGGAGTTCATGATATACCATCAAAGCTGAAGGTTAGTGTCTGAAATGTATATTTAAGCACACAGCTTCCCTTTGGTAAAAGTATTTATGGACGCTTTTATCATTTTCAGCCTTGGACATGTGTCAAATATTACTCAACTCAAGGTATGGAGTTTCCACTTAGACTGACTAAATTTAGCAGTTCAGTCCAAACTGAAAAGATTCGTTTGTTAAAATAAAAAAACTGAGGTTAGCAACCTATTTGCCATTCTTCCTTTTATTATCGACCGAGAGGACTTTCCAAATCTTATCATGTGGATGATGTTTATTTAAATCTATGAATGACTCTCTTTTAACACTAAGTTGATTGATATCACAGATCCTTTGCATACTGTTATTGGGATGCCAGCTTTGTCTCCTACAATGGTAATGTTGTGCGAACTATATTCACTCAAGCATGTGCCAAATTCCCCTCGTAATTTTATTAGCAGTGGTAGGTTACTTGTCTCTCGTATAACTATTACTAACTTACCATTTTAACTTGTAGGCTCAAGGTAACATTGCAAAGTGGTTTAAGAAAGAAGGAGACAAGGTAAGTTCTACCAAAAAGTTTATAAAATGAGGGTTCTAGGTTATGTTTCATGTGATTGGTTTAGTAAGTACAGAAGGACATATCCTTTCTTAGGGCAGAGCAGTTAACAATATGTTGGCGGCTGTAATTCTGTTCGTGACTACTGTTTACTCTAACAGATTGAACCGGGCGACATACTATGTGAAATTGAAACTGACAAAGCTACCGTTGAATTTGAAAGTCTTGAAGAAGGGTAATTTTTATTTTATATGTTGTAATCTCTTTAAATTTGTGGAGTAAATGATGCAGGATCTAATTTAGCTATGGTGTAATACATTAGATAGTTCCAATGTTCACTCCCAATGTTTTGGCATAGACTCTGAAATTGTTATTTTACTAGAATATTTTTTTCTGTTTTTTTTATTTTTTTATTTTTTGTCATTATTTTGCATCTTTGATGTTAAACCTTGCAAAGAGTTCTGTTAGCATTTCTTTTTTCAGTCTGTAGTTATGTTCTATAATGTTCTTTTTTTATAACTTCGAATCATGCAACTCTGGCGCATTTTGTTTTGAACTAATACGGTAGTACCTTTCTTTATTCTGTTCTTCTGTTTGGAAGGTTTCTAGCCAAGATACTAGTACCTGAAGGTTCAAAAGATGTGCCAGTGGGACAGCCTATTGCAATAACGGTAGTGTGGATTATTCTATAACCATGATCCCCTTATTTTTGTTTTTTGTGGAGACCCATGCCCAGTTACACACACCCACACCTAGATATGAGATGGAATTTAATTCACTTGTGAAAAATTAGAGTCACCCAAGTCAATCTAGTAATAAGGTTTTTTATTTCTTTTTATTTTAAGTATTTAATTGAAAAGCTTGAAACAGGACGCTACCCAATTATACAAGATGTATGCATAGTTCTACAAATGAAAGAAAAAAAAAACTCAAATAAAGAATACAATAAATGTGCAGGTTTCCTATGTGGCCATTCAAAGAGTTGTCAGGCTAATGGATCCCTTAAGCCCATTTTTAAGATTCCTACTCTGAAAATTCATTCATTTCAAGCAATGAGGTCCATAACACGCGATGGGTCGTACCTCCATATTTCCTTATGAGCAAATTGGAATGAGAGCCAAGCATTATCCAACTAATCCGGTAAAGTGAAAAATTTTAAAGCCCATAATCACATTCCACAGGACAATGTAAGAGCCAATCTAATGCTAAGTTGACTTGCTCCACTATCTGAAACTTTGGCAACACATACACTTTCTGCTTAATAGTTGTTATTCCATCATGGTTTCTCACATCTTTTTATTCAAATCACTATCCTATATCTTTCACACTTTAATTGGTGGTTTAATGTTAAGCATTTACTTTGATTACGACTCAAGCACTTGGTTGTCGAGACATTAATTGTTGTGCATTTTCAAGGTTGAGGATGCAGATGATATCCAAAACCTCCCTACTAATGTGGTCAGTGGCTCTGAGGTCAAAGAGGATATACCAGCACCTCAGAATGTCAAAAAGGAAGAGGGGGTACAGGATACAAGTTCCGTGGGCATAAACACATCAGAACTTCCTCCTCACATTGTCGTTGAAATGCCAGCTTTATCACCGACAATGGTAAGGAAGTTTCAATCAGTTTTTCTGCTCTGATTATAGATGAATTTCCTCCCAGAGGAGCTTAATGCTGCTATTCCTGTGTGTCTGTTCAGAGCCAGGGAAACATTTTTAAGTGGACAAAGAAAGAAGGAGATAAGGTTAGTTATATTTGATGTAAGGTTTTGAATTTGCTTTGGAATACTTTTCATCTGAATTCATTAACAATTTTGACGGTATCAACATGAATTGTTTCTTGATCACATGTCTAACAGATAGAAGTGGGTGATATAATATGTGAGATAGAGACAGACAAAGCAACCGTTGAATATGAATGTCTTGAAGAGGGGTAATTTTTTAATTTTTTTCCTATCTCATACTGAATTTCTGTTGTAGAACACATGAAGTTTCGCTTATGCTAATTGTCACTTGGTCTCAACTGTATTATTTGTTTGGTTGTAGTCTACATTTCAATTGAACATAAATCGTAAAGGCATGCTTTATCAGCTGAAATGCCTTATAGCGGCTATTTGGATGAAGTGTCTTATTCACATAGCCCATATGTGTTCAATAATTTTAAATAGGATTAGGAACCATCTCTTTTGATAACTAGTATTAAAATGTCCAACTAGTAACTGATGGAGAAAACCTGAGGAATGGGGATTTTCATTTTCATTTTTACATTATGTTTTAAAACATTATCTCCTTAGTAGTATTGAACTGTATGCTCATGCATAACTTTAGATATCTTGGTTCTAACCTAATGTATAGCATCGACAATTTCTCCTGATCATTCTGCTTCTGCGTTGGTGAATCTCTTTAGAAAAATGAATATGTTATTGTTTATGAAGCAGCTCTTTTTGTGGGTAGTCTTGAAAATTTCTTATTAATGAAATGTTTGTTGTAGATACTTGGCTAAGATACTAGCACCAGAAGGTACAAAGGACATAGCTGTTGGCCAACCAATTGCAGTAACAGTAAGTACAAAGATATTTGTAGGCTTTGACCGGTCTCTCATTCTCCCTCTAGGATAATTTACACCTAATGCCATTGTAATATGGCTATTATTTCTGTCTGTCAGATGGTTATTTATGAAAAGCTTTCCTAATTTCTTAACTTCCAAATATCCTAGCGTCTTAAGACATATGAGAATGCTGATTCTGTCTGTCTGTCTGTCTGTCTATCTGTCAAGGTTGAGGATGCAGCTGATCTGGAAACTGTAAAGAATGCTGTTGGCAGTGGTTCAGCTGTTAAAGAAGAAAAACCAGTCCATCAGGATACTAGAGATGTGACTAGATCAGAAAAAACAAGTATTTTAAGGATCAGTCCAGCAGCAAAGTTGCTTGTTACAGAACATGGCTTGGATACATCATCGCTGCAGGCATCAGGTGCTCATGGTACATTGCTGAAAGGGGATGTTTTAGCTGCAATCAAGTCAGGAATAGGATCTTCAAAAGTTTCATCTAAAGAAAAGATAACTCCATCGTTGTTAAAGGCGTCAAGTACTCATGCTCCAATATCAACAGAGTCAAAGCCTTCAAAACAGATAGATTCTTTTGAAGATTTTCCCAATAGTCAAATCCGCAAGGTAATTTTTTTTTACTTAACCTGTCAAATGGAAATCTCAATTTGGATTACACCTTGCTGGCATTGATGGTTTTGTGCTGTAAGCCTGGTCTCAAATATTATTTGTTAATGTGTCTGCTTTGTTCAAGTTGTAGTTGAATATATCTGTTTTGTTTTGCAGGTGATAGCTACTAGATTGCAAGAATCAAAACAAAACATACCGCACTTATATTTATCATCAGGTCATGTAACTATTTGAAGCCTTTTGTTAATTCAAATTTATTGACCATTCTTTTTTTTTTCTTTCTAAAATTTGTCGATTTATTCCTTTCAGATGTTCTTCTGGACCCTCTTCTTTCTCTTAGAAAGGATCTTATAGGTATGTATTATGAACTTCAAATTGTTTTTATTCTTGACCTTTAGATTCCTTGAATCTAGCAAATCATTTCTTTTTATATGTTCCCTTAATTGCAGAACAGCATAATGTTAAAGTTTCAGTTAATGACATTGTCATCAAAGCTGTAGCTGTTGCACTGAGAAATGTACCTGAAGCCAATGGTAATGGCACATTAACATATATTCTGCTGCAAACAACTTACTATGCATACAGTTTGTGGGATGAGTCGGGGTAGGCACGTGTTCATTTTTATAAAACAGTCATCCTAAAAATATTAACTTTAAAAGAATTTTCTAAGGAAAATTAATTGAGGGGAGCTGGCATCACATGTTTTCTGGGTACTGGGTGCTAGACACTTTCACTTCTATTAAGTATATTTCTTTTAGAGAATTCCTCCATTAACAGTCGAAGGTTTTTAAAGTAAATTTTCATTTGTTGTTCTACTTATATATTTTGGTTATTGGAATTTGTTAAATTAAATGAGTTTGTTTTTCATTTTATTTTCATATTCTGGAACTGATTTGTAAGCAATATTAGACGTTTTTTTTGTTGTGAAAAAGCAATCGTTGACGTTCATAACACATTTGTTATTTTAATACCAACAGCTTACTGGGATGCTGAAAAAGGAGAAGTCTTTCTTTATGATTCCGTTGATATATCAATTGCTGTGGCCACTGAGAAGGTAATTTACTGATTTTTAGTGTTTAAACTATTATACGGCTTATACAAACAAAAAATAGTATTATGCAGTGTCCATTCATATGATTGGGTATTGTTGCAGGGCCTGATGACTCCAATTGTGAAGAATGCAGATCAGAAATCAATATCAGCAATCTCTGCAGAGGTACTTACAGTAATTGAAGCAGTTTTTTGTTTATTTTTCCATTCTTGATTCCATCACTTCCGTTTCCTTTGATGTTTCCGAGGATATGCTAGCACTTAAGAAACACATTACTTTATGTGATTCCCTCTGGCTTTCTATATGCTTATGGAAAATTGGAGTATTGAGAAATTTGCAGCGAAGTCTAATGATATTCATCCCTATGTAGAATGTAGAATATTGAGTTGAAAATCTAACCTTGTCTATGATATTTTTTATGTTTTTCGTTTAGAATCTTTACATTTGGAAGTGATGTCATAATCATATTAACATGTCTTCAAATTTCACTTTTGTTGATATTTTCATGTCAGGTTAAGGAACTAGCTGAAAAGGCACGAGCGGGAAAGCTTAAGCCAAATGAATTCCAAGGGGGAACTTTCAGGTGAAATTTGTCGCATTCTTAGTTGCTTTTCGCCACAGTTCTTTTGTCAAATACAGTAGTTATGGAATACTTCTCATTCGTTCTGCAGCATTTCAAACTTGGGGATGTTTCCAGTGGATACTTTCTGTGCAATTATAAACCCACCCCAGGCCAGTATCCTTGCTGTTGGCAGAGGCAACAAAGTTGTTGAACCAGTAATAGGAAGCGACGGTAAGATATTTTTATTTTAAGAAGAAAAAAAAAGAAAAAGAAAAAGAAAGCGACTGTTAAGATATTTAGCAGTCTAAATTTGATGAATTATGGAATGGGATAACGAAGCGAATTTTTCTTCCCCCCACCATAGGAATTGAGAGGCCTGCAGTTGTCACCAAAATGAACTTGACATTATCGGCTGATCATCGAGTTTTTGACGGCAAAGTTGGAGGTATGTAATGCTTCCATCTTCTTCCAAACTGAAACTTCAAAAACAAAAATAGATATGAAATGTAATGTAATTTCTGCTGATACATTTGATTTCTTCACATTTGTTTATGAGATAATCCAAATTTATGGTGCAGGTTCGTTCCTCTCGGCTTTATGTTCAAACTTCAGTGATATCCGAAGGCTTCTTTTGTAATGACAGGAAAGAAGCCTCGGCCTCATCTCAAGCGAGGAGATTTGCCAGAAATGACCCGGTGACAGGTTTCTTTCAAATCGTTTGAGAGAATCACAATATGTTTTTTCCCATGATTTGCTTGTGCATTCGCATTTGTTGTGCCATCTTGGTTTCTAGAATTTCAACTTCCTTCGTCCATCGTCACAGAAAAATCGTCAGAGGTACGAGTAGTTGCAAAATTTTTGCATGGCTTCCCATCTAATTCCGAATGTTAACATCCCTTGAGTACGAGAGAATAATGTACAAACATCGCCACAGAAAATATCACGATATTTCAACAATAAATTTCCCTTCTTAAATGTGCAGAATTTGGTCTTTTTTCTGTGGCACTGGCATTCACTTATACCCCAAATGTACATTATTGTTTAACTAACTGTCCGTTGTGTTTAGTTTTTAATTGGTCAAATTTTGAGTGTTAGCTTAATTGTTCAAATATAAACTCACCGTTCCCTTCTACGATATGTATCATCAAGTAGTCTAACATATTAATGGTTAGATTTTGCATATACGAATGTAATGGCGTTGCGTAAAAATTGTATCACTGAGTGGTATATACCGTTGCAAGTGGTCATTTACCACAGTTGTGAAAAGGTGTTGAGTTTTTGCATGACGGCCTAGGTTCAAACTCTGTCAGTGGCTAATCTAACAAAATCTTTTGTTTGACAAAAAAGAAAAAAAAAGAATAGAAACCTATTGCTCGCTCAGATAGTCTGAATTTGAACCATCTTTGGCCTTTATTCCATGATTTGACAAATGTTTGCCCATATGTTTTATTTGATTTGACAAATGAGAAATGCTAAGGAGATTCTCAAAGTAAGACTTTTCATACTCTCTGTCATCTTATATTTTTGGCACAATATTTTATAATGTTGGCACGAGAATTGTGTCAAAAATATGAAGTGACGGAGAGTCTATAGAAATTCTTACTTTTGAGATAGTCTTCTTAGCATTTCTCCAAACAAATTAAATGGCCACATTTTTTGGATTGGGGTATGCTTGTATTAGAGTCTTAGACTCACTCATGGTAGAGGACCACAATAATGGCCAATGGCCAAACTCATGATCGAAAGTTGGGTATTTGCAAATTGAAGGTTAAACTAGTGGTGTAAAACCATATGCTCGTAGACCAAGGCTAAACTTATGACAAATATTTTCTCTCCCCAAATCTAAAAGATGTGTTTGGAGAGAGAAAATGGGGCGTGGGAGAAAAAACAAAGGGTCAAGTAACCCGCCATTTTCATTGAATCCTAAATTTTGGGCAGTGATGGTGGTGGTGGTGGTGGCGGTGGTTAGGACTAGGACAAACAAACATGATCAAACATTTCAATGGAATATAGAACATGGAAAGATGCCAATAAAAAGACCAATAGTTCCACCAATTCGGTGATTAAAAAAGGGGTTTGAGATTTTATAATATACTAGACTCATGTTGAATAAATAGTGACTCGAGCGTTGTGTTGTATAATGTACTAGAATTATTTTGAACAAACAGTGACTTGAATGTTGCGATGTAATAATAGCAAGTGAAGATGGTGTCGCGAATGCTTCCAACACAAACCCATCCTTAACTCTTCAAACTAGTTTTATAATTTTATCTTATTTTTCTTTTATATTTAGAGTTTTTCTATTTAAAATTGTAATTCTTCGTATTAATGATCCCTTTTTGTATTCTATTAGCGTCCCTCAAGCTAGATGAGCTGCAAAATCTCATTAATTTAAAGATATTAAGGAACATCAATTAGTGCTTAAAAAATAAGCTTATTTCTTGATCGACAAGAAAACGAACAATGGTCTCATGCATGCTGCGTATCCTGCTCTTTGACAGTAAGAGGCTCGTACCACTGAGACCCAAACCCAGCAATTTCCCTCGCCTTTTCATTGAAAGGAGGCTTCAAAACCCCCCTAAAATACCTTCTCACAGTTCCATGAAACTTTTTAATCACTTCAGCTTCTTCATCAGCCTCCAAGTTCGTCAAGCTCCGTTGATCCGAACCGCTATCCCCCACCCTCAAGCAGAGATACTTGAACCACTTGACACCAGCAGCACAATGAGTTATTTCTTCCGGGTACACCACGCTCTCCAGCAACTCAGCCGTTTTGTCATCCCCTCCGCTGCGGAATCGAGAGATGGTTGTTGGGAGCACGTCGAGTCCTCTTGCCTCGTGGACGCAATGCTCGATTGCAAGGCGCGCCATTAGGTCTTTGGAAGTGGCAGTTGCCGAGTCCCAGAGGCCGTCATGGGCTGGAAAAGCTCCATAGAATGAACCCATCTCCTCCAGGCGAGATGCCAGGAGAGTGAAGTGACGACCTTCATCCTGCGCCACCTTCACGAAATCCGTGAAGAACTCTCTCGGCATTGCCTCTTGCTTCCCGAACCTGGCAATTATGTCCTGCAACAGTCCATATTTAACACAAACAGGCTATTAGAATTATAGTATAACTAACGCAACTGAAACAAGTAAGGTGCATCAAAGATGAGTTGAGTAACTTGGAAAAGTGTAGAAAATACTCTTTCTACTATCGAATAAGAAAAAGGAAGTGGTTGTAGCTTTGCAAAAAATGAAGCATAGAAAAGCAATAGGTTCTGATTGTAAAACTATCCAAGTGTAGAAGGTCTTGAGAGAGACGGGTATAGCATGGCTTACAAACCTTTTCAATAAGATTTTGAAAGCAAAAAAGATGCCAAATGAGTGGAAAAAAAAACTTTGGCATCTCTCTACAACAAGAAGGGTGAAATACAAAATTGAATGAATATTAAGTTAATGAGCTATACAATAAAGCTTTGGGAAATAGTAATTGAGTATAGACTGAGACAAGAGACATGATCTCATACAATCAATACGGCTTTATGCCTACGTGCTTGACTTCGGAGGTAATCTATCTGTTACAGAAATCGATGTAATGAATGTAGAGATATGCAAAAAGATTTGTACATGATCTTTATAAATTTGGAAGAAAAAAAAAACGTACAATAGGCCCCAAGAGATATTCTTTGGATGATCTAGAGAAGAAAGGAGTACACCAAGACTCAGCATTAAGTCCTTACATTTTTGTATTAATAGATCAGTTAACGGGACATGTTCAAGATGATATCCCTAGGTGTAGATGAAACGCAAGAGAGAGTGAATGTGAAGCTTTATTTTTAGCGAAAATGTTGGAATCTAATGGTCTTCGCCTAAGTAGGCCAAAGACAGAGTATATGAAGTGCAAGTTCGTTGGGAATGGGGTCTAAATGAGATATGAAGTACTTAAAGCTAACAAAAGACTTAGTGCAAAACCAAAGACAGTGATGTTGTAGGATTCGTTCAACCGACATTATTTTATGAGATAAGACTTTGTTGTTATCCTAACATAACGGAAACACCAATCAGAGAGAAGCCTGATTTGCAGCATTTGTTCTCCAATGCGGGATGAAGGATGCGAGATAAAAGTTCACGCGTTCATCCCGCATTAAAGGAGAATCACTTCCTACTCTAGGGATATCACTAGCACGGTATCACAAACCCATCATTTTCTATTGATTCCTACAATACTCAATTGCATTTAACTAGTAGTACCGAGTGAGTACCCAAGACAAGTCAATAGCCCAACTCTCAGTGTGCGTGAGGCTATGAACCATGGCCTGCCTACTCCGTAAGCTCCCGCCTTTCCCAATCTTCGGCATCGAACTCGGCGTCACCAACTTAACCTGCACACCCACAAAACACACACGGCGATTTCATCAAACACTTGGCGCGGCAAATAATTAAAAACAGATAATTCGACGTTGTAATCATAAAAAGCCTACGCACATTGCTGAGCCTGGAGGGGCGATCAGGCACGGAGAGGTCCAGGGACGAATCGTACGCACGAGTGATGGTCCCTCCGAGCCACTGGGCCGCCACCGAGTCACCGACTCGGGCCTTCTCGAAGGGGTCAGCCGTGTTCAATACCCTTATCGCCGCTTCCACCAAGCTCTCGTTTCCACTCATTTTTATTTTTATTTTTATTTTTATGGTAGCGCTTTTTACTTTTCACATAATTTATAATTTTTATCTATTTATATTCTTCAATTTATAACATCTCACGATAAAAAAAATCTTAGATCTAAAACAGCAGAAAAAAAAAATAGCTCTACTTTTGCTTCTCAAAATGTATTTTTCCACAGCACAACAATCCCAAATTACTATGGTCTAATGCTATTTATTTTTATTTGTAGTCAGAAGTTTTAAATTTGATTCTGTTATAGACGAAGTTGAACCACATTATTATGGCTAACCCATTGTGAAACTTATCGGAAAGAGATCCTCTCTGTAATTCTCCCTCCAAAGTCTAGAGATCAAGTGATTTAGACTTTTAAAATTTAATCAAACGGTTAAAAAATATTATAGCCTTTAAAAGTTTTTATTAACTTTTTTTTTGGCTATTTGATCAAATTATAAAGGACCGGATGACTTGATTCCTAAGCTTTGGAGGGAGAGATCTGGAGATGATCTCTTTCCAAACTTGCCCACTCCCCACCTGCTTAGGGTTGATAGTGCCATTTGGTTAAAAAACAAAAAAGTAAATTGTAGTAATAGTTCATCAATTTTAATCAAATTGGAGCAATGGTCATTCAACTAAAAATCTATTACCATTGGTCTCTCAACTCATTAATTTTTTTTTTTTAGATGCCGATGTGGGGAAGAAGATGAAGATGGGGAAGAAGAGAGAGGAGGAGGGGGGAGCCGGAGGGACGAACAAAGGGCGGTTTTTTTTTTTATAACTTTTTTTATATTTTAATATTTAAAAAATATTAAATATGTTTTTTAATTTTTAATAATATTTTAATGATTTTTTTAATAGAAAGTGAATTCCGAATTAAGTCACACCAGCATTTAACTGAAAAGTAAATGGCCAAGTAATGGAAGATACATTGGACCAAATTCTAAAGATGAGGTATGACACTGTCAATTTTAAAAGATGAGGTATGAAAGTGTCATAAATAGTTGAGCTAATTTTTTGTACTTTACCCTATATTTTTAGTTGAGGGACTATAGTTACATGCTTTGATGAGTTGAGAAACTAATAGACTAATGGTAATGAATTTTTAGGTGTGAGATTATTGTTCTAATTGAATTAAAGTTAAAGGATCATTGCTATAATTAAAAATATAAAAAAAATCCTCAGAAGTCTGAACCAAGTAATTTGCCATTCAGGACCTGAGCTTGGAGGTAATTTCAGTTTTTTGCACAATCGTCCGCGTGCGCCTGCTGCTTCGGCGACTCGAGCTTCGCAGTTCGCAGGGATGACGAGTCTGCACGCGGGCACGAAGGCCGAGTCGACTCACCACCGACTCTACGAGTTCGCAAAATCAGCACTCACCAGAATCTTCGTCCACCCTTACGCCACGGTTCGTCTCCGCTCTAGAAATCTCAATGTTTCCGCACACAAATTCGCAGATATTCGGGTCTACATGTAATTCTGTGACTTTTCGTGGTGATTTTTTAAGGTGTGCGAACTGTACTGCGGCGGAGGAGTCGACGCCGAGAAATGGGACGATGCTCAAATCGGCCATTACATCGGAATCGGTACGGTTCAATTTCTGGTTTCTTGCCAGTTTGTATTGTTTCTGTGTATGTTTGTGTGTAATTTGTGAGAGTTAACAATGGCCGAGCTTACTGTTGGAATTGGTAGATGTTTCGTCGTCGGGAATAAGCCAGAGAAGAGAAGCGTGGGAGAGCCAGAGGAAGGCTTACACTGCTGATTTCTTTGAGCTTGACCCTTGCATGGTAAGGCAGCCTAGCCTCTCCTTCTTTGTTCATGCTTTGGTCTTTCTCTTTTTGGTTTCACTTCGCCGACTCGAAAATTTCTAACCAGGGTTCTTTTGGTTTGTTTTAGGATGAATTGGGTGTTCTTCCTTTTTATGATTCTTGCAGTGTGGATGATTGGTTTTGAGTTTTGCTGTTTGCCATTTTTAAGACTTGAAGAAATATGTGTATGTCTAGAAATGGAGTGTATGTTGTAAGAGGAGTGGGGTTTGAATGAAAGGATAACGATTTTTAGAACTGGCCACATGAAGCACCAAATCTATAGTTTGAAAGGAATTGATCTCCTAAGCCATATGATTGAGCAACTCATGCATCTTATAACTCGCTTTGGCTAAAAATTTGATAAATTCAACTCCATGAACTTTTGAGCAGTGCCTACAATAGGTTTCTCAGAAATGTGAAAATGCAGTTTTTCTCATCGTTTGGAATCCAAATCATCACTAGCCAAATATTAAAGTCTGCTGATTGAAAATATTGGTTTCTGTCCTCTGCTTCTGCACTTTTGATTTCGGAGGTGGACTGTTTCTCCATAAACTAACAATTGGAATTTTGTCTTAGTTGTTACTATAAAATTTTAGGCATAAGTTTCAGCCTTCAGCTGGTCAAATAATGGTTGCTGATTGACATCCATCCAGGATTCAGCTAATATGAAATATCTAGATCAGAAATTTATGTGTGCGTTGAAACCTTTAGGGGCTTGTAGTTTATTTGGATAATATTTGGTCTCTTCAATCCTGCATTCTTTGACATTGGATTGCTGCGACAGGATGATGTGGAGATGCATCTGAAAGATAAGGCAAACACGGCTGATTTAGTTTGCTGCTTGCAGAATTTACAGGTTTCTAATATATTTTCTAAAGATTGGTATTTTCTTTCCATTTTAACGGTCGTGTTTTCTTTTCCTTTTTATTCTAATATTTTAAGAATTGCATGTTCCAAATCTTAAAAGCATTTGTACTTGCAGCTGTGTTTCCAAACTGAGGAGAAAGCAAGGAAACTATTGCTTAATGTGTCATCCTTATTGAAACCGAGGGGATATTTTTTCGGTATTACTCCTGACTCATCTACAATATGGTATGGAAGATGCTTGGCAAAGATCTGTTGTTTAATTGTTTTTTTTTTTTCCGTATGAAGCATTGAATTGGTTAAATTGGTACATGTATTGATCTTTTTTTTACATGGTACATCTTTGCCTTGGGGCAGGGAACTAGTTATTGCTAATTTGACAATTGACATTATGGTCATAAAGGGCGAAGTACCAGAAGAATGTTGAAGCTTATCACAATAGAAGTGGTGGCATGAAACCGAACATTGTCCCCAATTGCATTAGATCGGAGAACTACATGATCACCTTTGAAGTTGAGGAAGAGAAGTACGTAGAAGCTTGAGATTTTAAGCATGTCACTCTGAGATTTTGTTTTCGTGGATGATTTTGGTAATTATTATTCAACCCTTTTTTCCTGAGTGAATGCACTTCCACTTTCAGGTTTCCTATATTTGGAAAGAAATACCAACTGAAATTTGCCAATGATATCTCTCCCGAAAATCATGTCCTGGTTCATTTCCCGAGCTTCATCAGGTTCATTGCTGCTTCAAAGTTTGCTAAAAATGCAGGCTGTTGTATTTCTTGTGTGCCATACATATTACCTTCTCGCAGTTACCAAAGTTCCTCTTGCTTAATACTTGCATATATCGAGGAACCTTCTTTTAAGATGGTTTTCTAGCTGATACCTTTTTGGATGTCTTTTACTAGTTTAATGCCGTAGATGTTGATTTTCAATTGATCTTGATTATTGACTTCTATTGTATGTTATTAGGTTAGCCAGAGAAGCTGGTCTCGAGTATGTGGAGATTCAAAACTTAACTGAATTTTACGATGACAACAGGTTTGAATTCTTGTTCTCTTCTTAAATTTATCACAAGCATTCCAGTGTAGTTTCTAACTTAACCTGCGAATAAAACTTTCAAACTATACTCATTACTTCTAATCGTTTCGCATAACTTTTGCTTTTGACTTACCATGGCTGAATTTTTCTTTTTTCCAATATGATTTTTGCTGTAAGAGCACAATTTGCAGGCATGATAATGAATTCGTGTTCAAACCTTGTGGATCCTAGAGGAAGACTTCTTCCTCGATCATACGATGTATTAGGTGATGCTTTTCTTTCTACGTTGTTGTCAATTGCAACCTGCTTAGTTTCTCTTTATTTGTAGTTTCTCATTTGGTTGATATTTTTCTTTTCAGGTTTGTATACCACATTTATATTCCAAAAGCCAGACCCTGACATTACTCCACCGCTCATGACGCCAGTGCTGCACGATGTAACTTACATTCAAGACGAGGAGGCAAGTATTTTTAAAGTTTGCTAACAGTAACAGTACATAGAAATTGGGCCTACAAATCATGACTAATCTCTAGTCACTGAACACTCAACTTCTGTAGTCATAACAGCCAATTGGTTTAAGGTAGATATAAGATGGAGCCCTTTTGATTTTGCAGAGAGAGTGGCAAGTGCCAGTGACAACTATCTGGAGAGATGATGAAAAAAGCGTGCCTGTAGAGCCGCCTCCTGGCCTGGGCATGATTAGTGAACAGAAAGGGATTTTGGGTCCTGGCCCTGCTGAGTTGCGTTTTTCTGAAGCACTTTGACCTGGTGGTTGATGGATGGAAGACGAATGCGCATGGAAGGTGTGATTATTAACATAGAGGAACTAGTGTTTTTGGCATAAACACATTGTAACAGTAACAGTAGTGTCCCCTGTTCCCGGCGGGTGAAATTGTCAAGGTCTGGTAGATTTTGTAAACTTGGTTAAGCTGATGAATGGAATGATTTTATGGTTTGGAAATCTTGTATGATGCTGTTGATGTCCTCTCCCGCCTTGTGTTCCCTCAAGCAAACCAGAAGTGGTGGTTATTTTGTAGAAATTTAAAAGAAGAAAATAAAATTCAAAAAAAAAGAAAAGAAAGAGAAGTGGTCATTGCACGCCCAGTGGGACTCGAACCCACAATCGCCTGATTAGAAGTCAGACGCCTTATCCATTAGGCCATGGGCGCTTCTTGTTGTTGCATTTCGTACAAATTTTCTTTTATACTTAAATAATTAATAGAAATTGACATCTTTTAACAATTTGTTATTCTTTGACCATTGGTTAATGTAGGTTTTGGTTGAAAGTTTATAATGCTTCCTTGTGCATTGAATCATTGATTAACAAATTATTGCTTATATGATGTTAATTACTTATTTTTATAGTGCTTAACAGATATCTTTATATATAAAGCTCCTCAAACAAAAACCTTCAAAGGTAACTCAAAATAATACATTAAATCTGGTAGGGGTTTTATCATTATTTTAACAATGTAATTTCAATAATTTATTTCTTTTGTTCATTTTTTAAATAATTAGTACCTCGTAATAGACTAACAATAAAGTGATTTAATTAGTTTTTCATTAAATATTATTTTCTCTATTTTTAAACAAGTTCAAAACATCGTGTAATGCCAGTTATAAAAAAGTTCTTTCGTACGCGGATAATAATGTGGTTAAATTAGTTGTCAATTGATTGTTTTTTATTTTTATTTTTAACAAATAATATTATCTACACTAAGGGGGAGGGGGTGAGATTAGCCTCACAATAGGCTAGCAATAATGTGATTCAATCAGTTGTTTATTAAATATTATTTTCTCTATTCTTAATATAAATTCAATAGAGACCGATTTTATTATATAGATTCAGTTGCTTTAATTGGTTTATGAGGCGTTTCTTCCCGCATATGATCTAAGATTATTCATTTACTTTAAATATTTGACATTTTTTTGTCAATTTACGCATATAAATACATTAAAAAGGTGTAAGTAGCGCATATCACCCCGTAATTTTAAAAAAAAAATCTTCTACACTCGCGTGTATGAAAGCTAGTTACTCTAATCTCAACTTCTTTCTTTAACTTTTTTTTATTTATCCCACATGCTCCGAAAATCGATTGTTAAGTGTGACAGGAACGCAGAAATTATGACTAATACACTATATATCAAATCAAAGAAAACAAAAGTTTGAAGTATTGAAGTATTCATTGGCCTACACGACAGGTTCGACTCGAAAATTCTAGTTACTATATTATTTTAGTATATCCTATACACTGAGGTTTTAGTTGTAAATCTAGTCACTGAATATTCGACTAATAATCTAACCGTGAAAGACAGTATACGTAAGAAACACCAAAACAAAATTGATAAATTTAATAAGCCTGATTGATGCTGTTATTAAGTTGAAAAACAATTGGGGTGGTCGTTGAGATTAGGGGTGGGCATAAAAACCGGAAAATCAAATTGAACCGTGACAAAAAAAAACCGTAAAAAATTGCGTTGACCAAAAAAGTCAAAACCGGAAAAAAAAACCGAACCGAATTGTTTCAAACGATTCCGGTTCCGGTTTGGAAATATTAAGAACCGGATGAACCGAACCGAACCGTTTTTAATATAAATTATTGTTTTATTATTATTTTTGTATAAATAAGACATTTTTTCAAGAAGATCATGTGCATAAGCCTAATATTTTTCTTCACCTCTCTTCCCCTCCTTTGTTGTTTTATCACTTTTCTCCACCTCCATTATTTTTCTCCATTCTTTTCCAGTATGTTATGCATTATGTACACTTTAGTTTTAGTTTAAAATCTATACTTTGGTCTTGATATAAGCCTTTTTATCTTTTTATTTATATTTATATGCACACTTACTATCAACCGGTCACAAATCTTGTAGATTTAGTAGTGAAAAATTTGTGATTGAAATATGTGTTTGATATTATAAGTAAAAAAAATTAGAAACAAAAAAAAAAAAATATATATATATATATATATATATAGTTTTGGTTAAAACCGTAAACCGGCATGAACCGAACCGGAACCGTTATGAACCGAACTGTACGATTTTAGTAAAAATTTAAGCAAAACCAGACCGAACTGAACCGTTGAAATTTTTCGATTTAGGTTTTGTTTTGAGAGTAAACTGGACCGAACCGGACCGTGCCAACTCTTAGTTGAGATGGAATTTGACAAGAAGATAAGCGCAGAGCGATGGCACAAGTACGTAGCTACGCAGGCTACGTGTGATTGCGTGCTGGTTGCATGCTGCTTTTCATGCTCAACACGTGTTCAGCCACGGCAACATCCCTGCCAATTGTTTTATATTCTTTTCTTCTGAGAAGAAAAAGAATTGTATTGTATTCATCGCAGCTCTCTTATGTCATTTCCGGTTTGGTGTGATTCTTAAACTAGGTCGTTTTAATTTCTCACATTATACGCATTTTAATTTCTCACATTATACGCATTTTAATTTTTATATATATTTGGGTACATTACTATATAGGTAACTTATAACTGTTTTGAACACTGTGTGCATTTGGTTGACATTTATTATTACAAGCTTATATTCTTACACTGCTTATTATGCATTTATTCAATATCCAAAAAAATTTGAATTTTTTTTTTAATTTTAATTGGCCAGCCGTTTCTGATTTATAAATGTTGATTTTATTGTCAAGCACGTAATTTTAAACGCATGAAGTTACATATTCATAGTAATATGGTGAGGTGTGCAAAGTCAAGATCAGAAATTTCAAACTATTAACATTATATTTGGATGTGAGAAATAAATTTAGAATTTAAATAAAAATCAAAATTTATAAATTGACATGCACTAATTTTTTTTGTTTGGATTCATAAATATAAAAATTTAGAATTTCTGTGTGGAAAAACAAAATTGGAACCTGAGATCTCCAATTCCCAAGTTTAAATTCCATGTAAATAGGTGTAATTTCTCAATATCTATAATTGAGTATTTAAAAATAACAAATTCCGTATTCAATTCCTTGATTCTTTTAAGCTAACTAAATAAAAAAATTTATAAATTCTAGAAAATAAAATTTCATCATTTCAATTTCTATTATTTTAAAATTCCTTGATAATCTTTTTTTTTTTTTTCATCCGAACATAAAGTTTTTGTCAATGAATACTAGTGTCTGGAGATCGGATCCAGATCCGAAGTCTCCAATGATTAATACATTATTACATACTTCATATAGGATTCAGCTATTTGTACAACATAAGCGCAGATGTATATGTCTCTTTATATACACTGTACACGTATGCTATACACTGCTACCCGCCAACTCCACCTGTCTCCTCCTACCTCAGGAAGTTTCCCATTTAGATTTCCATCTCTCTCTCTCTCTCTCTCTCTCTCTCTAGTTATTGTGTTTATGAAAAACAGAACCACCTTTACATAGCTTAGCAAGAAAAAAGTTGAGAAATAGTGAAAGCTTTTGCTATTATTTAAATTTATGAGTGTAAATTGAGTTAAAACTCTAATCTAAGAATGAAGGGTTCCTCACCGGTAGCAGGGAACAACAATAATGATTATTCATTCAAGATTTTGCTGACCGGTGATTCTGGTGTTGGAAAGAGCAGTCTTCTCCTCAGCTTCATCTCCAATTTTGTTCAGGACTTGCCTCCCACCATCGGTATTTTTTTTTAAAAAAAATTCTCCCAAGAATTTCTTTTGATATTGGTTAATTCGTGTATGCTCTTCTTAAACACCATTTTTTGTTTCTTTATGTTTGTAAATAACTTCTAAATTTGGGTTCAATCTAGTTGGCTAAAGTAGTGTGTTAGCTTCTCTTGCATATAAGTTCGAATTCCCTCTCCTCGCAGTTCTGGTGAACTTAGTCTAAATTATTTTTAGAAAAATGTTGCAAATAACTGTTGAGTTTTTATGAAGCATAAAGGTGACATGAATTGTTTTGAAACAATTTTAGTATATGAAGTTTAATTTGACTACTTTCTTCTATTGCTTTGTTCTGATGGGTGGGAGGAGGTTAAAAAAATAAATAAATATTTGAATTCGGGTGCTGATTTGTTACTTCATGGGAAATTCAATTAAGCAAAGGTTTGCATATGATTACTTTTGTATTAAGAGTTAAAAATACAAACATAATATTCTTACCATCTATTTGTATCATATCTTTAATAATAATAAGACTCACATGCGTTGGCGAGCCCTACCTCTATTAGAAAAATGATACAAATGACAGTACAAATAGATAGTAAGTATAGCATTACTCTTAAAAATATAATTTGCATGTACATATGCCTAGATTTGCATTTCCTCGAAACAGTTACCATGCAATTGCTGTTGGGGACATTCATAATTTTATCTGGTTTGCATCTACTGAATACGTACCGATTTCAATTTCATTACTCACTTTCCTAAATGGAGCAGAACATCTTGTGATTCGTACACAATTGTTTGGTTTCTGGCATATGCCTTGCTCTTCGTCGTCATATTGGTAATGAAATCGATCATATATGTGTTGTAGGCAGACTAATTTGTGACTAAATTAGGCATAGGAAACAAGTTTGCGCTATAAACTCGTGTGGAATTTCTGAGGCGAACTATGAAATTTATATTTGACTGTTAATTTTCTGATTGTCATTGTATTTGGTATTTGGTGCTGATGTGCTTAACCAACCATTTGAAGGTGTGGATTTTAAGATCAAACAGATTTTAGTTGGTGGAAAGAGATTGAAGCTTACAATCTGGGACACAGGTATTCAATGGACTTAACTATTTTCTGTCAACTTCCTTGTGACTTCAAGAAGGGAATAGATTCTCCTCTTTAGTTTTCTTTGAATGCTAAAACGTTGATTTTACTTGGCTTTTAAGCAAAATGTTGAGTTGATACTTGACTTCCAGGATCGAAAACAATATTCTCCTTGTTTAATCGTTAATTTTTTTCTTTCGGTTTTGCAGCTGGACAGGAGAGATTTGGAACAGTAATAAGCTCTTATTACAGAGGTGCACATGGTATCATTCTTGGTACGTGTATGTCATTGCGTTTGTGGGAACATTGCATTGTGCATTTTTTGAGTGATTTTCACTTATCAAAAGGGAAAAAAAAAGTGTTTGAAGTTTATAACGAATTTTTTCTCACAATAGAGGTGCTTAGAAGTTTATAACGAATCAAAATCTTTCTGATTTTCCATTTGATTTCAATCTTAGTGTATGATGTGACACGGCGAGAAACCTTTACAAACTTATCGAATATCTGGGCGAAGGAAGTAGAGACATACTCCACTAATCCCGAGTGTATCAAAATTCTAGTAGGGAATAAAGTTGACATGGTAAGTGTGTGCTGTGGTTTCTTAAGTATGGATTCCATACTTCCTCTTTCTTTTAGGGTAGGCTATGAGTTTTCATGCTTTTTGAAGCTGCAGAGATATCTGATCCCTATATTGTTAAACCGCTTTCCAGGAAAATGAGAGGGCTGTAACTCTAGAAGAGGGCTTGGCTCTTGCACAGGAGCATAAATTTCTGTTTCTTGAATGCAGTGCGAAAACTAGAGAAAATGTTCAACAATGCTTTAAAGATCTCACAACGAAGGTAATACACTTTCGGAAAGGCTTGCACTTTTTCGACTAAAGACAATTGATTTTCTGTTGAGTTTGGAGCAATAATTTCCTTACTCCCACAACATGCTTCAAGGCTTTCATTTAACTTCATTGCAATCCTAATGTTTTGACAGATGCTGGAGGTGCCAAGTTTACTAGAAAGTGGATCTGTAGAAGTGAAGAGACACATTTTGAAGCAGAAACAAGAAGATCGATTTCCTTGCAGTGGCAATTGCTGCTCACAATGACGCCGCTGGAAAATGTTGGTACAAGAATCGGTGTAATGTCAATTGGCGGCTGGGTGCTCTTCAAAGCCGTTGCCACCAGTCCCATTACAATTTGGGAACAATGGATACAGTAAGGGTTCTGGTTTACCTATATTTGCTTGGACGTCGAACTTAGTATTACGCAGAAGGTGGTAGGAGTTTGGCTTGAGTTTTAGTCAATTTTCTTAGGGCATTTCAGAGAACACAGATTGCAGAGTAGTCATTGGAAAAATAATACAATAAATCCCTCGGTATCGATAACTATCTGTAAATTACATGAGATGTACAGAAACTGAACAGTACGGAAAATGGCTTCGATGTACAAACGGAAAGTAGGACCATGGAGTTTTTTAGAATTTCTGCACTTATGTTTTCATTCATTGTTAATATGAGATACGAAATTTTGTTATTATCAAAGAAAATTATATATATGCTAAAACTGATAGCATGCTGACTAGAATGATGTGTCAAAAGTATATTGTAGTATTACATTGTATCAATACATCGAGCAAGACTTGAAGTTGGGGTCTTATCATTGGTATCGAGCCGGTGCATTCGATCCTGCTTAATCCTTCCTCGTGCATGCCTCGCCCTGCTTCCAGGAAATCCATGGAGTCTCGAGCGTCAGCTCTTGAAGCCCAATTTGTCGATTTCCAGAAGGAATTCAAAGAGTCAAGAATCGAATTCGCAGAATCAAAGAAATGAATTTTGAGCAACTCACGATATGATCTTGCAGCAATTGCATGCATTGTCTTCGAAAGGTAATGGGCCAGTCGGTGAATTGTCTGACGCTACACATTTCAATCTGATGCGACGAATGGGGGTGGATCCAAATCTGGCCAACATTCCAAATCGCCAAGAAACTTTTCCCAATACGGCGATTCAGCGTCCTCCATTTCTTAAGATGGAATTTCCAAGATTTGCGGATGGCAATGATCCCTTGAGTTGGATTTATAAAGCAGATCACTATTTTGATTTTTTCAACATTGAAGATTGCAGGAAAGTGAAAATGGCGTCCTTTTACTTTGAAGAAGAGCCATTGCAGTGGTTCCAATGGGCTAATTGCATTGCAAGATACCCAAATTGGGAGGATTTCACCAAAGCTTTATGTCAAGAATTCAGCCCTTCAGAGTTTGAAGATTCAGCAGAAAGTCTGGTAAAGCTGAGACAAACAGGTCTCTTGAGGGATTACATTCTGAAATTCAGAAGGTTGGCTAACAGAACTTGAGACTTGAACCCTTCTCTCTTGAAATCCTGCTTCATTGGAGGTTTAAAGTCCGAATTAAGGCATGATGTCAAGATCCTGAAGGCCAATGATGTCTTGGAAGCTACTGCTTACGCCCAGCAATTGGATGCCAAACTCTCAGATCTAAAGGTTAAAACTTTCTCTCGTTCATATGGTGCTAATCATGTGCGATCTCCTTTCTACAATGTCACTGAGAGGGGCGAGGGAGATTAGAGAGAAAGAGAGTTGGTTCGTGTAGATGTGCAAGTTCGAGCTCCGAGGGAGATTAGAGAGAAAGAGAGTTGGTTCGTCTAGATGTGCAAGTTCGAGCTCCGAGGGAGATCGCAGAGAAGAGAGCTCGGGGGAGGGAGAGACGGGAGAAGGGGATATAGGGTGAGGCCGAGAGACCAGAACAGAGTGTGGGCCTCACAGGCACACCAATTAAGACCTAAAAAGAAAATATTTCAAAATATCGAACCTAACCAAAGTGAAATTACCAAAATGCCCTTCTGTTCTATAAATTTCAGGACGGGTTGCACATTTACAACAAAATGTTGATTAGTAACATTATGTGATAATGTTGCACTTTATAGTTTCAATGGAAACCTAATTATTTGTACATGCTATATAATCAGCTTGGAGTAATTCTCATCATAAAATTCTAATGCCTCTATTTAATTTGTTCTTTCACCATGATCAGGTGGAACTTGACTGCAGGAGCTGCTAGGCCTAATCCACAAGGAACCTTCAATGTGACCATATCCCAAATGTTCATCCTCCAAGGTTCAGTAGCTTACCTTAATGATGAACTACGTTATGTTGTCAATAATGTTGTTCAAATGGTATCAGGCATAACTTTTTGTATGATTAACAGATAAAAGGTGGACACTTTTTCAACACAGAGTATTTCAGAAAAAAGAATTAAGTACTCGGAAAAATGAAGAAGAAGGTTCTTGTATTCTATTTTTTCATATGAATGTAGAAGAATACGCAGAGAATATATCAGTACTACATTTCTAATGTCAGATCCTATTTTTCAGGGATCAAGGACGCATCTTCAGCCATTGATGCCATCATAGGCTGCGATCCTTCCACTTGGGAGAGGATCGAATGACATAGTAAAACCCTAATCAGATAAGAATAACAGCTGTGAACCTTTCTTAGATTAGAAACTAATTTAGCCGTTGTAATTTAAAACTAACGGCTACTTCTAAAAATAGTAAGTTCTTTATCTCTTCAATCTCTGCAAGCCCTTCAACTTCCTTGTGCAGGATTGTCATCTGCAGGTAGATATTAAGCTAGTGTGCAGCTTAATTCTCAACAGCTTCTCCTAAGCTGCTTACTGGCTTAACTCCAAGTCTAAGTCTCAGTTGGTTGAACCCCACCTTTGGCAATGCCTTTGTAAATATATCTGCAAGTTGCTCTTCGCTTATGCAAAACCTTAGATCAATCACACCTTTTTGTAGAGTTTCTCTTATGAAGTGATACTTTCTGTTTATGTGTCTAGTCTTCTGATGAAAAACTAGATTCCTGACCATGAAAATGGCTGACATATTATCACAAAACAAGGGGGTTGCCTCAGTTTGCATTTCTCCAAAATCATCAAGAACAAATCTCAGCCAAATGGACTGTGTTGTTGCCTCAGATGCTGAAACATACTCAACTTCAGTTGTTGATAGTGCAACTATGTTTTGTTTCACAGAAGCCCAAGAAAAAACCCCACTGCCAAAACTAAAGGCATATCTAAAAGTGCTTCTACTATCATCCTCACTACTTGCCTAATCTGCATCACAAAAGCCAATAAGAATTGCAAACTGGTCTTTTACATACTCAATTCCATAGTTAAGGGTTCCTAGAACATATCTTAGTACCCTTCTTGCAACTCTCAAATGCTTCTTTGAAAGACTATTCATAAACCTTGATAACAAACTTGCAGCATACATCAAATTAGGTCTAGTTGTTGTTAAGTACAGCAAACTTCCCACTATTTTTTTCTATAGACCTTCATCAGCCAATTCACTCCCATCCACTTTCTTAAGTTTCTCAGTAGTAGGCAAATGAATAGATACTGGTTTGTAGTCTTCAAGTCCAAATTTCACAAGTAGGGACTTGGCATACTTAATTTGGTTAATGAACACACCTTGATCAATTTGTAGTATCCCCATACCTAAGAAGTGTTGTAGAAGACCAAGATCAGACATTTCATATCTCTGCATCATCTCTCTTTTGAACTCACTTAGCATCTTGTCACTGCTTCCAGTATAGACAATGTCATTAACATATATTGAGACAATTATCAGACATCCTTCGTCATCAGACCTTGTATATAGTTTGGCTTCACTTGTGCTCCTTTTGAACTTACACTGGAGAAGATATGCATCAATTTCACTGTATCAGGCTCTAGGTGTCTGTTTAAGTCCATATAAGGCATTTTTTAACTTGTAGACCTTGTAACTTGCATTTTTCAACTCAAAGCCTTCAGGCTGCTCAACATACACTTCTTCATCAAGCACACCATTTAGAAATGATGACTTAACATCCAACTGGAATAACTTCCACCCTTTTTGTGCTGTAAGAGCAATAAGTGTTCGAATTGTGTCTAACCTTGCCACTGGTGCAAAGGTTTCATTGTAATCTATCCCAGGTTTTTGTGCATAAGCTTTTACCACAAGCCTAGCCTTGTGTTTTTGAACTGTTCCATCCAGATTTAGCTTAGTTTTAAACACCCATTTCACACCTATGAGAGGTTTATCAATGGGCCTATCAACTAACTCCCAAGTATTATTCTTCTCAATCATCTCCAATTCAACATTCATAGCCTTTTGCCAAGCTACATCACTTGCTACTTCTTGATAACTCTTTGGTTTTATAATGCACATATCACATCTTGCATATATATCTTCTAGTGTTCTCAATTTCACTGGAGTGGAGCTAGGTGTGGACCCTTGATTGTGACTTCCATCATTGTTCTCAACAACCTCATTTACACTTGTATTTGAGTGAGAACCTTCAGCATTGTTGAATGGAGTTGCATCTGATGCTTTTTCTCTGGTTTCATTTTCTGCATTATTGCTTTCAAGATTGAGAGGTATTGAGAAGGGCTCTACTTGGTCACTTTTCCAGTTCCATAACTGACTTTCATTGAAAATTACACTTCTTGAGAGTACAATCTTCTTAGATTGCAGATCATACACTTTATATCCTTTTTCACAGCTTCCATATCCCATGAAGACTCCCTTTCTGGCTTTTTCATCAAATTTGTGCCTCAGTTGTGATGGGACATGAGTATAGCAAATACAACGAAATACTTTCAGATGCTTAATTCCAGGCTTTCTGCCTGTGAAGGCTTCAAAAGGTGTTTTGTCCTACACAGATGTTGTAAAACATATATTTTGCAAATACACAGCTGTGCTCACAACTTCTGCCCAAAAAATCACAGGGATTTCTTTCTCAGTCATCATGGACCTTGCCATCTCACAGATTGTCCTATTCCTTCTCTCAGTAACTCCATTTTGATGAGGGGAGTAGGCAATGGTAAGCTGCCTCTCCATTCCCATACTTGCACAGTAGTCTAGGAACTCATGTGATGTATATTCACCACCTCTGTCACTCCTTAGCTTTTTTAAACTGGACCCACTTTGCAATTCAACAAAGCTTTAAAAATTTTAAACACATTGAAAGTATCAGATTTATTTCTAAGAAAGTATACCCAGCACATCCTTGTAAAATCATCAATGAATGTGATGAAGTATTTATTCCCTCCAATGGACTCATTTTGCATTGGTCCACATACATTCGTGTGTATCAACTCAAGTGGATGTCTTGTTCTCCACACCTTCTCCTTGTCAAATGATTATCTGTGATGTTTTCCTGATACACAGCCTTCACACACATCTTCTAATTCAGTTAAAACAGGTAGTCCAAGCACCATTTCCTTCTACTGCATCTTCTTCATACTACCAAAATTCAAATGTCCAAGACTCCTGTGCCATATCCATGAATCTTTAACCACAGATGCCTTTCTTGCTGCAGGGGTTAGAGATTCCAATGAAAAGGGAAAACATCGATTTCCTGCCATAATCACTTTTGCTACAACATTGTCAAGATTGCTATCATCAAAGATCACTGCCATATTACCTCCAAATAGAACATAATATCCATGCTCCATTATCTAGCCTATACTCAGTAAGTTTTCATCCAAACCTGGAACCAACAACACTTCATTTATATACCTTTTCCCACGCTGAGTTTCAACAACTAAAGTGCCTTTCCCAGTAGCTTGTACAAGATCTCCTGTGCCCATTTTAACTTTACATGTCACAGATCTGTCGATATTTATCAAGACAGACTCTTGAAAGGTTATATGATTGCTGCATGCACTATGTACAAACTATACAGTGCTATCTTGTGCAATTGAGGTTAAGTGACAAGCATAGAACATGGTTCATGTGGTTACTTCTTCTTCCTTTGCATAGTTGGCTACTTGCTTGTGACTTTCATAATCCTTTGCAATATGACCAAACCAATTGCACTTTCTACACTTGGCTTTTCCTTTATATCTGCACACACCAAAATGGTATTTTTCACAGACTTGGCACTGTGGTTTCACACCACTTTGACTACTACTCCCTTGCTTGTTCTGTAGATTAAATTTATTGTTCCAATTTCCTCCAAGGTTGTTGTTCCAGCTTGAACCACTAGTATTGTTCCAGTTTCCATTTTGAGACTAATTCTTTCCCTTCTTGTATTGCCTTTGCCACTTCTGATTTTGCTTATTCTGTGCACCTTTATGAGTTCCAGTAGCTTGAGTGTTGCCAACCCTGAGATTACTAAAGGCTCTCTCAGTTCCTGTCACCTTATCCATTTCATCATGCAAGTCTTCTATTTTATCTTAGACTTTGACAGATGCAATGACTTCTTCAACTCTAATGACATCCAGATCTCGAGTTTCCTCTATAATGGACACAATATACTTATATCTCCTACTTAAACTCATCAAAAGCTTTTGCACAATTCTTTTCTCAAGCACATCCTCACCAAGTGACTTCAAATTATTCACAATTCCAAAAAACCTAGCCAAAGAATCATCTAGGGTTTCACTTTCTGTCATTCTCATATACTCAAAATCAGCCCTAACTGCTTGAAGTTTTATAGCTCTTACCTTTTTATCTCTTTAGAACTCTCTTCTCAGAATATCCCAAGCACCTTTCGCAGTCTTCTTATTTATGATGCGAGGGAAGAGCTCATCTGATATAGCTCCCTGAATAAGACTCAGCGCCTTGGTGTTTTTGATTTTATCTTCTTTGGAGATGGTGGGTGCTTCTACTGGAACTTGCTCAGCCTCACTCTTTTCATCTCCAGAGCCTCCTTCCTTCTCGGGAATCTGCTGTGGTTGCATTCCGAGTTCTGCTGCATCCCATAGATCATGTGCTATGAGGATAGTTTCCATTTTGACAGCCCAAAAGTCGTAATTTGTGCCATCAAACTGTGGAGTTCGTAAATCTCCACCGAAAGAACATGATCCCACCATTTCTTAGTGAGTATCAGAGAACTCACCAAACAAAGGAACCACATTTATCCTTTCTGAAAAAATTTCACAGAAGGAACCTCACCACAGTTGACGCCCCTTTCTAGAATCAGACCTTGAGCTCTGATACCATGTTCAAATGGTATCAGGCATAGCTTCTTGTATGATTAACAGATAAAAGGTGGACATTTTTTCAACACAAAATATTTCAGAAAAAAGAATTAAGTACTCGGAAAAATGAAGAAGGTTCTTGTATTCTATTTTTTCATATGAATGCATAAGAATACACAGAGAATATATTAGTACTACATTTCTAATGTCAAATCCTATTTTTCAGGGATCAATGACGCATCTTCATCCATTGATGCCCTTCTACTTGGGAGAGGATTGAATGACATAGTACAACCCTAATCAGATAAGAATAACAATTGTGAACCTTTTTTAGATTAGAAACTAATCTAGCCGTTGTAATTTAAAACTAACGGCTACTTCTAAAAATAGTAAGTTCTTTATCTCTTCAATCTCTGCAATCCCTTCAACTTCCTTCTGCAGGATTGTCATCTGCAGGTCAATATTAAGCTAGTGTGCAGCTTAATTCTCAACAAATGTGTCATATAGAACTCTCGAAACCCCGTTGAAACTCGCCGATTACTATGTCAATGGCACCGATGTGTACCAACTTGATGCTTTTCCGATTCATTTTGTCAATGATGATGCTGCATATGGAGTGTCTGTCATGACCGGAATCCACAAAGGGTGGATAGAAATTGTGTTCATGAACAGTCTGCATGCCATGGATTCTTGGCATTTAGATGGTTTTGGATTTTACGTCGTTGGGTGAGCATCAACCTATACACGTGACAGGTTAATTTTGTTTTTAGAACATTAGGATATCCACCGCATTAACAGTCTGACAACATTATGTATATGGTAATGTTCTGCAGGTTTGGGAATGGAGATTGGTCAACGGATTCACGCGACACATACAACCTCTATGATCCTGTTGTGAGATCAACAGTCCAAGTGTACCCCGGAGGATGGACTGCAGTTTATGCATTCCTTGACAACCCTGGGATGTGGAACTTGAGGTCACAACTGTTGAAGCACTGGTACTTAGGGCAAGAACTCTGTGAGAGTTTATGATGCTGACCCTAACCCAGCTAAGGAGCTCCCACCACCCGAAAACCTCCTTCAATGTGGTTAGTGGATTCCATTAACCCATGATTAAGCTCTTCAATTAGCGTAATTCAGTCTCTAATCGACATCCTAATCTTTGACTTTATTTCCTCTAAATTTGAAATTACAGAAATATTTTCTTCTCCTCCAGCTCCAGCCCCAGCTACATGGACTTGATGCTGATTGAAAATAGACCTTAATTAGTAGACTTATAGCTGCATTATGAAGAATTTGCAAACAATGTCCAAATATTGTATACAAAGTTTTTTTTTTTTTGTCAATAATATTGTATACAAGTATAACCACATGTAAACCTGAATTATTTTTTTGATCCTTCTGCTCTGCAACTTTCAGCTTAATTCATTGGCTTTGTCACTGTATTTCCTTGGTTTATAAAAAAAAACAGTGTCATCCATAAAAATTTGAACAAAAAACTAACAAATTACTCAATAAAGCATTAGTGTGCGTTTTTATTACGGCTTTATATCTATTTAGTTAGAAATTGAGCAAAAATAGTACTTTCTCGATTCAATCATAATCGTTCATTATCTGTGTTATTGAGTAGTCCAGACTATTAAATAAAAATTACAGATATAGATGAAAACTATTAAATTTATAAAGACTTTGATTGTATTTGTAAGATTTATACTGAAGGAAGAAATCAAGAAGACGATGAAATTGGACTTGCGAATCGCAAAGCACAAGTCATATGCTCTTGTTGCTTGTACATTCATCTCACAACAGTACAAAAATAGCCGTTAGGCTTTTACAAGAGAGAGCTTATGAGCTCATCTCAGCCATCTAAAGTAATTCTCTATAAGACAATGCCACTTGCTCACGTATGAACTTAATAACTAATCTCAACCGTTGATCAATAACCAACAATTGACACCTCAGCCAAACATTTTGTTGCTTGCACGTTGGATTAATATAAAAAAGTATATAAGAAATTTATTCCTTTTCTCCTTTGATATACGAAGATTTGTGCCAAAAAAAGCAAGCCTCTTATAATTTGACACATATCCAAATACTTAACACCGTAACCCAACGGGGTTAAGTTTTACAAAAATTTTAAAATATACTAAGATTTAAAACATAAAGCCCAGCCTCACCGGAGTGCGACCCCACCCTGACCCCGTCTACCACTCGGCTCCGCCATCGGAAGCCTTTTTCTGCTTCTGTTTCCTCGTTTCTGTTTTTTTTTTTTTTTTTTGAATGTAAGATTCCCCGTCCACTTTCTTCTCCTCCTTC
Source organism: Crataegus laevigata (assembly GCA_963580275.1). Taxonomy (NCBI): domain Eukaryota; kingdom Viridiplantae; phylum Streptophyta; class Magnoliopsida; order Rosales; family Rosaceae; genus Crataegus; species Crataegus laevigata. Next base: position 11,087,275 of record OY756951.1, read on the forward strand.
ACGCCGTGTATCTCAAACTGTTCCAATCAAATCGAGCACTCGGAACGTACCAAGCGAACTGGTGCGGGAGAGAGAGAGAGAGAGAGAGAGAGCGAGAGAGAGAGAGAGAAGATGAAAGAGGAGACACGGTAGCCGGCGACGGAGTCGAGTGGCTGAGGAAGAAGCTGTCAGCGAGGAGGACCGAGAAGGGAATGTGCAGAGGGGAAAGTTTTGGTGGCGGCTAAGATTTTGTGTTTTTCATTAATTATTAGTTATTATTTTATTTTACTAACTCTGTTAAGTTTTGGGGTTAAAGGAGCTATTTAATAATAGCCACATGTCGTGACCTCATGGGTTTTTATACGATTAAAAAGCACTACATTTTTTTTCTTTTTAAAATTTTATTGATATTATTAAAAAAAATGAAAGAGTCGAAACTATTACAATAATTTAAGAGATAAGAGTTTCGAATTCTAGCATAGATAGAATCCAATATCTTTTCACTCTTTCTTTAAATAAAAGTTGAGAAAATAAATTTGTAAATATTTTTAGATTAATTGTCACGTAGGATAATATATTTAACGAAAAAAATCTTAGGTTCGAATCTCGTGGATTGCGAATTCGATACCAAATTAGGTTGGCTTAGCCGAACTCCTGCTTCCATTAGTATAAAAATATCAATGTAATCATAAAAAAAATTGAAATTCAATCATCTTCAACAGGAGTCCAACTAAATGATATCTCCCTCTCCAATTAGAAGTCAAATAAAAAGAAATACTAGTCCACGATCTCCTGAAGTGCTGAGAAAAACAAGGAAACTGATCTTATACTTATTTAATTTCAAACGTGTCTCTCCAATTTTTTTTTCATCTTTTTCCTTGGCTTTTTGTGTTTACATCTGATCAGAAGTGCCGTAGCAATCTTATTTTACGTTCTTTCCGCAGGCGTTTATGATAACTATGCTATTAATTTAACGATTATATAATTAATTAGTAGCTAATTAGCCTTTATTTACGTGAACACAAGGAGGAGGAAGGTAGTTTACTGCAGGCTTTGCATACGAAGGGAGTTAGTCCATGCAATATGGCATGGCCTAATGTTGATCGTCGTCCGTGGCTGATCATTGTTCCTGCAACTCTTTTCATATTCTTTGCCCTAGCAGTTTCTGCTGAGGATATTTTTCTTGACTGGCACGTCACTCTTGACACAAGTATCAAACCGGCATCCGTCGACCAACTGGTATGAACAAAAATCACAGATTCCCTGTGTTAAAAACTTGAATTTTTTTATTGTATTTGATATGTTTTATTTCATCTTCTTTGTTTTCCTGAGATATTTTATACTTGGTAAATTCAGGTTATCGCCATCAACGGGCAGTTTCCGGGGCCGCTAATCAATGGCACAACCAATGATATGTTTCATGTCAATGTGTTTAATGAAATGGATGAACCGCTTCTCATAACTTGGTAGGGCCAAATATCTTTGTTTATATCATATTTTATTGATCAGTACTCTCTTCAAGTTTTCTTTGAGAGTGCTTTATTTTATGGGATTCACCTTTTTAGAGATGAGGCTAGAGATTGTAGAGGCCTAGAGCCTAAAGATTAAGGGCTGTAATGGTGCAGGAATGGCATACAACAAAGACTAAACTCGTGGCAAGATGGAGTATCAGGCACAAACTGTCCTATTCTTCCTGGAAACAACTGGACTTATATGTTCCAGTTCAAAGATCAAATTGGCACTTTTTCCTACTTCCCCTCCCTCGGCTTCCAGAAAGCCGGAGGAGCTTTTGGTGCTATTCGTGTCAATAATCGGCCAGTTATCCAAGTACCGTTTCCGAAACCAGAAGCAGAATTTGATCTTCTCGTTGGTGATTGGTACGAAAGAAGCTACAAGGTACGTACTTCACAACCGAGCGATGTTATTGATTGATAAATGTGAACTGCGACCAACATATGTTAACTTATTGCTCTAATAATGTAACAGGAAGTTAGGTCCTTGATGAGCACCAAGTCCATGGCATACAACAGCACCCCTGATAAAATTTTGATGAATGGAAAAGGTGCATATTTGGTACCTCTTACAGAAGGCTATGAGTCCTTAAACGTTACAAAAGGTACATACAAAGATGCATATACATTTATCAAGTTTTTCTAAAATGTGGTTAACCGCATTTGGACATGTCGTATATTATTGACACTGTTCTCTTAGAGTTGTCGATATGTGGTTGATACGGCATGACTGATCTATATATAAATATGATTAAATATGCTATTATATATATGCAGGGAAGACTTACAGAATTAGGATATCGAATGTTGGGACTGCATGGAGCGTCAATTTTAGGATTCAAAATCACAGAATGGTTTTGGTTGAAACAGAAGGATCCTACACAAATCAAATTTCATTGGACTCTCTTGATGTTCATGTTGGGCAGTCCTACTCCGTGCTTGTCACAGCCGACCAAACTGTTTCGGACTATTACATGGTGGCAAGTCCTAAAATGTTCAATGCCACAGATGTGAGCAAATTTGGCATCGGTGTACTGCACTATGATAACTCTACCACACCTGCCAGTGGGTCTCTTCCAACTGGTCCTGATCCGTTCGATCGAGAATTCTCCATCAATCAAGCTAAGTCCATTAGGTAATCCTCGAGACTTCTCCATTTATTGCCAATTAATTTTGGGTCTTCTTGTCTTGTGATTAATGTATTATATCGCCATTTATGATTGAACGTTTTTGCCTTGTGAAGGTGGAACTTGACCGCAGGGGCTGCAAGGCCTAATCCACAAGGATCCTTCAATGTTCATAACGTTACACTGTCACAAACTTTCATACTTCATGCATCCACAGCAGAGATTTTTGGTTTACCTCAGTTTACCGTCAATAATGTGTCTTACTTGGCCCCAGACACACCACTAAAGTTGGCAGATCAGTTTCTCAATGGATCGGGAATTTACGATCTTGATAAATTTTCTACCAACTCTTCGAATTTTGAATCCGTACGCGGAGTTTTTGTTGCCACGGGGACCCATAAAGGGTGGATAGAACTTGTTTTCCAGAATGATTTGGAGGACATGGATGCTTGGCACTTGGATGGATTTGGATTCTTTGTTGTTGGGTAAGTACAAGTCGAACGTTCCTAGGGTAACGCTTCTTGTCACGCAAGTAATTCTACGAGTGATTAAACCCAACAACATAACATATCAAACTCTCATATTTCATACTAATATTGTGTCTTGAAATTTATTTCTCAGTTTTGGAACTGGAAAATGGAAGCCTGAGTCGCGCGCTAGTTACAACCTCTATGATCCGGTCGTGCGATCTACTGTGCAAGTGTACCCGGGCGGATGGAGTGCAGTTTATGCATACCTTGATAACCCAGGAATGTGGAATTTGAGGTCACAACACTTGAAAAATTGGTATTTGGGGGAAGAGCTTTATGTGAGAGTGTATGATGCTGATCCAAACCCCGCCAAGGAAAGGCCTCCTCCAGCTAACCTCCTTCTATGTGGTCAGTAGTAGTGTCATTAATTGTACCCCATCTCCTTAATTAATTTCTCAGTCTTACTATTAAGTTGATAATCCTCTTTTTAAATAATATGCTAGATTTATTTACCTTATTTTATTTTCATTTTTGCAGGAGCGTTTGCTCCTTTTGCCCCAGGCGCTCCACCTGCTCCTTCTGCGTCTGCAGCTCCGCCACCGAAGCCATCTAAGGCACCATCTTTGCAAACAGCTGCAGGGTAATTAACCACTCCTGATTATTATTGTTTTAGTTTGAAATGTTTAATCCAATAATTTGAAGCTAACCCATCTTTCTTTCTTGTTTCCATGTTTGTAGGTTTCACATTGCTTTGATCTGCATTGTTGCAACATTCTTTCAAATTTCACGAGGATTATCAATTTTTTGATTGGGCTACCAAAGTTGGCCTTAGAAGTTCAGAAACTAAATTGTTTTTATTAGAATATTCATTGGACAAAGTCCTACAATATTGTAGTATATTTTTGGATATTCGATTTATTATAATTGGCTTAAATTTAATTTGTAGTCTTGAGCAAAGAAAAGTTTCGCACATTCTGGTCTATCATAACATGTTGTGACAATCCAAGTGGCTTTCGGAGGGGCAAAGAGGGATTTGCGAACACTTTCCGGGGCATGTTACTGTGAATAAGTTTTTTTTTTGTTATTAGTATTGAGATTGGTTTCTTCCTCACCTTGTCGATGAAGAGAGAGACCATTTTGTCGATTCATATTATAACACATGATCATTAATACGTACTTTCACATGATTGTGTGTGACGTATATAAACATATTAAACTTCATGAATTAAGAGACAAATTTTTTTGATCAATTGAGCTAAATATTGATTGCTTGAACTTCTCTAGATATATAACTGTGTTTATGCAACAAACAAAAAAAAGGAGGGAGTATTTTTGCTCACCACCATAACTATTGTATATGCTCACTATACACTAAGTCATTCTTAATTTCGCTTAAAAAATTAGACTTATATAAATTGTACTCAGCTCCGACATTCAAATAAGAAAGAAGGGATCCATTCGGCCCAAGTCAGCATGTTGGATCAAATTTTCTGACATGTATACGTGACGTGAACAATAAATTGAGACACGAAAACATGATTTAAGGGACAAGTTGAATCAAAGTGATTTTCGGAGGGGCAAAGGGGCATTACGGCAATTAAATTTCTAATAATGTTGCGATTTGGTTTCTTCCTCCCGTATAACCAATAAAAATAAAGGAAAACTAATGAAAAAGGATTGAAAATTTTGAGTTTTAATGATAAGGACAAAATAAAGGGTAAAGTGAATAGTATCAGAATTGACTTTTTAGTGTAAAAATGTGGTTTTTCGTTAAAGTGAACAGTACCGGGAACTTTTCGTTAAAGTTCCCTAAAAATAATGACGTTTTCATTTACTCGTGTAATTATAACACGTGAATTAATAAAATTACGTGATCATATTTACGTGGGCCGAATATAAACATATTCAAACTTCTCAAATTAGGTCAAAAGCCTCATTTGCTCAAATTTCTCTACTTTGATGACTCTGTTCAGACAGAAAAAAAAAGGATTACGGAAGGGACTTCGACTTTGGCTTTGTCCCGTTAACCAACATTGCGTATAGTTTGGGAAGAATACATAAAACACGCGTATATTGAACTCATTTGACAAAACGATGTCACTAAAATTTCTAGAAAATCAGTCATAACTTACCAAATTATCTTTCTTAGAATATTCAGCACAAGAAACATTGTATTAATGTTGACGTACTGCAGATGGTGCATGCATAGAGTAGGAGTTTAAAAACTCGTTAATTTGGTGTCTAGGATTGAATTTAAATAAATAATGCATTATATATATATATATATATATATATATATATATATATATATATATATATATAGAGGGAGCTTAAGGGGAGGGATTCCCATTTCAAAAAAAATGGGAACCCGCTCTTCAACATTAGATTGGCTTTAATGAAATTGTGTGGTTGCGATTAAAACACAGACCACACAATTTTAATTCAACGGTAGGGAGTGTGTCCCCATTTAAAAAAAAAAAAAAATAGGGATCCCTCCCCTTAAGCTGCCCATGTATATATATATAATTAAGCTATGTTGAAGGTTGAGGTGAATGACTACTAAGTCTATCAACGAAACTAATTAATTAATTAATTCTAGCAGTCTTGGTGTAAAGACAATGACGAGCAAAAAGACCGTCATCATGTTACACTCATACGGGTCTAAATATTGACTCCGTTTAACAAAATTTCGAAGTCCCATAACGCTTATATTCAAATTCTACTTATTTTCCAACAAGAAAACTAGGCACAAACTCTTTTGATACGCTGCAACGTTCATATATAAACAGAGGCAAAGGGAGCCCAATACCAACACAACAAACCCTCATTCATTCATCTCTCTCTCGTTCTCTCTCCCTCTCTCTCTCTAGCTAACACATTAGTGCCAGCTATGGCCTCGAAAACCATCTCAGTTTGCGTAGTCTTTTCCCTCTTGATCTTTGTGTTGCTATCTCAGAAAACTCTTGCAAAACCTACTGATCCACATGGTCATCAGCATGACTCCTTCAAGTTCATCCAACACCTGGAGGGATGCCACAAGGGTCAAAACGTCAGTGGGTTGCAAGAGCTCAAAAAATACCTCACCAAATTCGGCTACTTGAATTATGATCACTCAAAACACGCCAACGACGATGAGTTTGATGACCTTCTAGAGTCCGCCATCAAGTCATACCAAAAAAGCTATCACTTAAATGTCACCGGAAGTCTAGACACTACCACGGTGAAACAAATGATGGTGCCAAGATGTGGTGTGCCGGATGTTGTCAATGGCACGCGAAAGGGAACCCAAATGCACAACCGCAAGCTCAAGTCCATCCATGGAGTTTCTCATTATGAGTTCTTCCCTGGTCCGCTAAGATGGCCACCTACGAAAACCCATTTGAAATATCGCTTTGCTTCGAGTGCAAGCCAAGTCCCCGGCACAGAGAATGTGAGGTCTATATGTGCACAAGCATTTCAGAGATGGGCACAAGTGACCAGTTTCACATTTGAGGAAGTGCCTGCTACTTCATCAGCTGACATTACCATTGGCTTTCACCGGGGCGCCCATGGAGATACTGCCCCATTTGACGGCTTCCAAGGGACTTTAGCACACGCGAATCCGCCTACAGGTGGTAATTTCCATTTTGATGCAGATGAGAAGTGGAGTGCAAATCCAGGACCCGATGAGGTAGACTTGGAATCCGTCGCTGTGCACGAAATCGGTCATCTTCTAGGACTTGATCACGATCTTGACCTCCCCGATGCGATCATGTATCCCACATTTTCTTATGGGATTGTAAAACGTGATCTGACCAGGGATGACATTGATGGAATACGTGCTTTGTATGGTTTACAGTAGCAAACTTATCATTGATAAGAAGAGCAAGTAATAAGTTGACTGCATTCAAGTCCCTTTAATCAAAGAAAATAATATAGGCTAGGATTGATACAACAAGTACGGTTCTTTTTTTAAGATGATGTACTATTTTTCTTTCGTGTTCTTGTTTTTGTTTTTCGGTTGCAGATGATATAATAAAAGTCCTTATGAGACTTATGCTATCTCTTGAGTTCTTTCCGCAGTCTGGTTTCATGTCATCCTTGTTGTACTTCTTTTTGTACCTAATAAGTTTTTACTTTCAAAAGGTCTTTTAGCTGAAAGGGTTAAGAGCATTCACCCTGCGCTTGAAGTCTAATTAGTTTCATCTGCCCTCCCCAATATCGCTTACATGAAAAGAAAAAGCATGGGATGTTTGGAGGGATCAGGAGGCGTTCTATATGAGGGGCTAGGTTTTTGCTTTGTGAATGGTAGGCAACTGCAGTTGTCCGATGACCAAGCCCAGGTGTGTAGGGTTTAGGGTTTTGTTGTCCGAAGACCAAGCCCTGCTTGTCTAATCCTTCGCTACCCTCGCTGTTGTCGTTGAGGGGGGGGGGGGGGGGGGTGGTGGGGGAGTCCTTACAGTTGTGTATATACGCAAATCAGTTTTTGTATTAATTTCATACAAACCTTGGAGGGGAGCAACCCACAAGTGATATTAGCCATTAAGCAGAGGGAGACTTGAACTCATATAGACCTCGGATACATGGGTGAATACTATTAACCATTTGGCTACAAACCCATTGCAACACTGGATATTTCTTCTTATTGCATATATCAGAGAGAAAATCTTGGTTTGAAGCAAACAAGAAGTTTGGCAAGAGCTTCATGATTAATTTCCCCCGGAAATTCCTCGATAAACTTTATGACTACTTTGTAAGCGTTTATAGCTGCAAGAGGCCCAAAGGAGTCAACTGAGTTGTGTCCTGTTTGCCCTCTTGCTATATCCGACAGCCCTCGGATGACAATCACCGGAAAGCCATTCGACAAGCTTGTCTGCCAAAACCTCACAGCACGTTTTCAGAATGCTAAATGAATCATGCAGATGTATGAAATGCTTACCTTCACCACAGCTGAACTTTCCATGTCCACAGATGAAATCCGAAAAGTTTGAAAAAGGAAGTCCCTGTAAGCGGCATTGTCCACAAAAATGTTGGATGTTGAACCTCTAAGGCCAACAACTAGCTTCGGCTTCTGTGGCAAACACACACTTGAATTTACGCATTGGTTCAGATTGATCCCCTATAGTAGCAGTATGACAGAAGCTACAATTAGTTTTGGGAAATTGATTTCCGCACAAATCCTTTCTCCCTCCGCACTATTCTCGATTCTCATTTGATTTATCTAGTCCAATGCAAATAAATAAACACAGGTGCAAAAAGCGGCGTGCAAAATCACATCCCTTAGTTTTAAGGAAATAAAAAATACGGATTTCAACTTATAGCTGCTACGCTACAAAGGTTTTGGTGTCAATCCTTTTCATTTCTAGTTCTCCAAGATTATTGCAGCACAGAAATGAGGTGATGTGGATGACTGACCTTCAGGTTGGCTGCAACATGGAGCCACTGGCGAGTAGTATTTGCCCAAAAAGTTGGTCGAGCGGTGTTGGCCTTTCCGGACTCAGAGAAGAATTGTTCATAACTAAATCCAATGTGTCCCAACAGGTTATCTCCTTCTGGTACATTGTATCCTTTGAAGTCCAAGCCAGCGACGTCATTGTAATTCACAGTTCCACTTTGGTTCTGTCCGCAATTAAAACCAATATTGAAATTTTTAGGACATAGAAAGATGAAAAAAGATTAAGAATGTACTAAACTTACCAGCCAATCCCAAATGTCAGTGTGAGCAAACTGTTGGGGAATGGTAACATCACCAATTGACATGGAATTATTGGCATTTCCGGCGATGCCAAAATGGACAATTCCTTCAATGTCAAACAGATCCACCATTTGCTGTGTTGCTGCAGCAGCATTCACCTGATTCAGAAGCGTTTCGAATTTCATCAGGATGACTCAAAAGATTACCCTTAACCAGTTACAATATGAAAATGCAGCGCAACACTGGGCTCTTTCTCTTTCTTGTGTCAATAAAACGGATAAAAATGACCAAATTCTATGTGTGCTAAGATTCCGAGAGCTGTGTGATAGTAACTAACTTTTCGTGCATTAAGTAGTTTCACTCTGAGAAGCTCTTCGATGTGGTTTTGTATTCTGAAAACTATAGTTCCAATCCCTGAACAGGGCCGGCCATGAGATTTTGAGGGTCATGTGCTAAACTTAAACTAAGCCCTAACATGATTTAACACAATAATACATGAGAAATGTTTTTGCGTGAATCGGTGCCATAAATTAAGCAGCCAGCTTTTAACTGACAAAATGAACATTGCTAACTTTTTGGTGCATTAGCGGACAGTAAGCATGGCTCACCATTCCAACTCCACATCGAACATAAACTACTTTCTTGCAGTGGATCTTTCCCACCTGGAATCGCCGCCCTGCAACACCACCTCGATGGATGCCTTTCTTTCTTTGGCTTCTAGACCGCCACCCAATGTCCCTGATCCTAGGGGGGTTACTATCTGGTCCCCCCCATGCTCGGGATTCCTAAAACTGAACGTTGATGCTAGCTGGGTGTGTGGCCGGGCCTCCGGTTTTGTGGGTGTGGTGGCGCGGGATGAAGGGGGAAGGTTTGTGGCCGCTGCCAGGTATGCGGTTCGGGCTTCTTCTGCGGCGATGGCGGAGGCTTTGGCTGTTTGGCACGGGTGTTTGCTTGGTAGGACTATGGGATGGGTTAACATTATTGTGGAGTCTGATTCTCTGGAGTCGGTCTCTTGTCTCCGAGATCAGGTCTCGACTGGCAGTTGGGAAGCGTTCCCAATCTTAGCTAAATGTCGTGGGTTGGGTGACTCTTTCCAGGACTGTCGCTGGTCTTGGGTTCCAAGATCAGCCAATATTGCTGCGGACCTTCTGGCGTCGCATCGAAGCTCGGAGCAATGTGATTTTGTATGGGTCAATAGACCTCCATTCTCCCTTGTGCATGTTCTCTGCAATGATGGTCTCCCCTGCCCTCCCTAAAATATTGTTGTAGTTCTAGGAATGACGCCCTTTGCACTTGGTGCGGTGTCGTATGTATTTCCTAGTTCTACTTATCTGTCTATCTGTATGTTTCGGTTGCCTCTGGTAGGCTCCTCTTTTTTCCTTGGCATCTTTGCCCGTTAATCAAATTATCGTTCACCTAAAAAAAAAGTATGCAATGCTTCTTCAAAAGGGTAGGAGAAGAAAAAGAAAAGAGTCAGAAAACAACAGTGGCAACCTGAGAAATCCACAAAAGGATGCTTTTCATCAGGCGTAAAAGCCAAAATCTGAAAAAAAAAAAAAAAAAAAAAAAAAAAAAAAAACCCGCCTCCTCTAATGAAACAACTGTGATAAGACCAATATACGGTCCTTTGCGGTTAACTTCTTTGATCAGATTCAAATATTTGCTGTTTAATGGTAAAGAAAACGAAGAAACAGCTAGTAGAGAGAACAAAACCAGCATAGTGAAGCATTCCGACACCTGTTTTGCAGTCATCGTCGTGGCGTTGAAAAGAAATTGTTGAAAAAATATGAACTTGCTGATCAGAATTACTAGCCATTGATGCCACTTGTATAAGCTTTCATTCCACTGGCCACAAAAGTCTCTGTGCCACTGTGCATAACTTGCTGATCGTAGGTGGAATGCCAGGTGCATATTTAATATTAAAAGTCTTTCCAACCGAAGTGTTATTTGCTAACTGGATTTGAAGACTTAGTGATTTAGAGTCAAATTTGACATCAATGTTAAATTTATTTTTAATTTATTTTAATGGTAGGTCTCTTATTCTACTAACATTTCAACTAATAAAAATTTTATTTTAACATTTGTTTTAATAATTACAACAATTTAAAGCTCTATTTAAATAATAAAATAACATTTGACAATTCGGTTAATGAAGTAAAAAATTTGACATGAAATTTCAGATTGCCACATCAGCCATCAATTGTAATTTAACATTTCTTTTGGAGATGATCTAAGAAAGCATCGAAAATTATACATTCACAATTGTGTGTATTATATAAGTGTCTATGTAAATAAAAATTCAGGATTGGTTGAACATTTGGCGTCTGAGATATTAACATATAGACACGAAGATAATGACATCGATAATCATCTGCGTAACATTTTGACCACTTCAACACTCACTGATATGACAATAATTCGACGAGGGATGGACAATGGCATCAATTGTGCGGCGCAGGTACTTCTAACGGTTAGTTGCAACAGCATCCATCTCAAAAGTTAAGAACAAAATGCAACAATTTCACTAACTTTGTTTATTTGGAGAAGCATCGTATCTTTCAATGTAAAGATATTTAAAAATTTTGTTAACTGGATTGTAATTTTAGATACAATAAACAAGTAATGATCCCAGCCCCTTTACAGACCCTTCAACACCTCACAAGTACAAAATTATGGCACACAAATCATGAAACGGGCGAAAACCCTTATCGCTGCTTAGTTCTAGGCATCGAGAGGGACGGCAGCTTTGCACCTTGAAAAAGATGAATCCGCAGGCACCGACCTCTTTCGTTAGATAATAATTACTGGAGCACATCTTTGTTCCTCCACACTATGATATCCACACACACAAAAAAATGTCTGAAGACCACGCATGGATTTCACCTATTTTGAAGCCCCTCAATTGCCTTCTTCCACTGCCAAGCTCTTTGTTTTGCATCCTCAAACTGCAGTACTTTTTTCGGCTGAAGAAAAATTAGATAGTATCAGAAAACGAAAAGAACAAGAAAATGCAACTGCGTAAAACTTGAGAAGCAATTTCATCAACTCAAGGCTATAACAGCATCGCATTTCATGGCACTCCAGAGTTCAATGTCATATTATCATAAATACATTGTAAAACATTTTCTCAGTAATAGAGCCATGCCGCAAAATCAGCGGGGAAAACTGACTGAAAATGATATGTGACCGAAGAGAAGAGAGAAGTAAGGGCATACCGTACAAATCTTGAACTGTGAGGGACTAGCAACTTGGATGCTGAAGTCATTGGAGTTGTCCGACCAAATTATATTTCCCTTCACTATTAGCTTTGCAGGATCCACATAAATCAATTTTGGCTTGTTGGTGAGGATAAGCTGCACCTTCTTGCTTGTCAGTTTTTGAATTTTCTTCACCATTGAGATCATAAGAACCGACTCTCCAGGCTCCAGGAATTGTTGCCTATTAGCATGGTAAAACACAGATTAAAACATCGACTTGGATTTCATAAAATAAAGAAGCAAGTGCAATTGCTATATAAACTAGAAACAAAACGTTAGCCTTCAAATCAAGTGTCAGTTAAGCATATTTAGATCTGAGATTCTTTCCAAGAAACAGGAATAACATTATACTTATTACACAGAAGTTCACAAAAAACTTCGTAAGCAAAATAATCTAGGGTCTTACAAGTAAAACAAGTGATGCTAAACGTGAAGCACGGGTGTAGAGAATACCATTTGGAATCAAAGGAATCAATTGAAGCAAGCCTAGTTACATGACCAGATCCTTCAGCAGAAGATGTGGCACCACTGTTACCCTCATTTTGTTTTGCTGCACCATCTCCAATGTGTAAGGGATTCCATGAGTTGTCACGGCTATCACCCTTATCTGACTGAACACCAAAAGCAAATAAACACAATGTTTTAATAAACAATCTAAAAATGCTCATGCAAGAATGGAATAATATAAGTAAGAGTTGAATTTCTGCATATAAATATGGGAGGTTTAATAAAACACCCCCAATACTGTTTACTTTTAACGAAAAACCGCTTTTTTACCTTTAACTGTCACTATTCACTATACCTTTAAAAGTGGCTTTTCGTTAAAAGGAAAGTTTTCAAGCCCTTTTCATTAGTTTTCCTTATAAATATTTCCAAAACAAAATTGAAATCCATACCCCTGTCTCCAAAGCAAGTTTTGGAGGAGTTTGTGCTTGTAAATTTTTCCAGTCAACTCCCCTAAAGAATCGATGCATCTTCAGTGCAGCATAACCATCAGGTCCAGCACCTGGTCTTCTGCTGGGATCTAAATCCTGAAACAGTTACATTCCTAAGAACATAAGTGGTATATAACTCCATATAATTTTTAAGAAAAATAATCCGTAAATTTTTTTGAGAATATGGATGTTGTCTTCCCAGTTCACCAAAAAAACATTTTTTGTTCATTTTTCCATAGTGGGTGAGGGCTAATTACTTTGTCTAACCGGTTGTCATCCTAAGGGAAGGCTAGATATCACTAGCACAATTACTAATAGAAGCTGGATTGCAATAAGTATTAAGTTGGTAGCTTACCAATAACCGGTCAATAAGGTCTTTAGCTTCCTCTGAAAAATTATTTGGAAACCTAAGATCTCTTGCTATAATTCTTTGGAAAATAAGCCACTCGCTTGCATCTTTGAAAGGAGAAGTTCCTGAAAGCATTTGGTACAAGGTGCAGCCAAGTGCCCAGAGGTCATTTCTGATTTGATATTTTCAAACGAGCAAAAAAATATATGTTATCCTACGTAGTTCATATATTATTAAGAACAGACAAAATGAACAAGGAAAAAAACAATAACAGACAAACTACTTGCCAAAAGCAGTAAAAAACGTAAAAGCCCTAGTCACTCAACACAAATCCCTCACCCGAAAGTTGCAGGTGAAGAATTCAGGACTTCGGGAGGGACATAAGCAGCTGTGCCCACAAATGTGCAGGCCTTATCATCTACACAAGTCATCCAGAAAACAATTTTATCATATTAATCAAATTTCAAACTTGGAACCATGGAGCTTTCTAATGACTAAAATTATAAGATACCTGATGCTGCATTCGGAAGAACTGTAATTCGGCTATCCTGCATGGGCTTTACACTCCCAAAATCAGCAATCTTGATGTTACCCTCTGATGTAAGAAGCAAGTTCTCCGGCTGCCACTTGAAAATGTATTAGCATTTTCAAATGACCTTAAGTTGCACATAAGTAGTCTTGAGAGATATAAAGAGAATACCTTTATATCTCTGTGAATCAATCCCATACTATGTATGTATTCAAGTGCGTCTACAACTTCTGCTGCATAGAAGCGAGCTTCATCCTCAGAGAGATGACCCTTCTGCACACAGTTCAAGAACAAAATATAATATTTACATAAACCATGATGTGCAATCGAGCAGGAAAATCACAACATCAAAGGAATTCTTCTCATTGAAAAGGTAAAGGCAGAGGTAATTCCAGAATAACATGAAAAACGTATGTTTTTAAGCTTAAAGCTTACCCTAGTTATTTGATCAAAAAGTTCTCCACCTTCGCAGGATTCAAGTGCCATGTCTTCACACAAAATTAGAGAGGCCAGTGTCAAATAGATTCCGGAATGGGAATACAACAACCAATAAATAACAAAGAATACAAAGACACTGAACCAGAAAGAATATGTGAACCAGAAAAAATAAGTGAATCTGAAACAAGTACAGAAGATATGGAGATTTCTAAAAGGTTACAACCAGAATACCTACACAATGAAAAGGAATCTTGAAAGGTAAAGAATAGCCGCACAATTCCTGGGTGATCCAGCTGATCAAGAACAATACGTTCCAACTTCACATAAGCTGTTTTATTTTCTTTGGTGATGAATTTTTTGTCCATGATCTTTAATGCATAGACAGTTCCAGTGTCCTTTTTCTTAGCTCTCACAACCTGAAATTTATTGGTAATAAGAGACAAATAAGAACACAGCAAACTTTAAGCATCACAAACAGTTCAGCAACCATATGTATATTGTATCATAAAATATTATTTCATCGATTAAAAGTTTTGTAACATGTTCATTGTGACAGCAATCACATAGCCAGCAACATCCTTTCTCTCTCTTGAAGAATAGCGCAGCTTTCAAATATAAAAAAAATATAAGTGAACTATCTTTAATTCCTGTCGAAACTGAAGCCTATAGAGAACCCAAAAATCCGATATTTTTTCGACTCTCCTTGTAATCTCAAAACTTCTTCTACCAGCATGATAACATATTAGCTAACTGAAAATCCCATGTCCTTAATCCCAACTAAAAATCCTATGTCCTTAATCTCAAATAAAAATCCCATGTCCTTAATACCAACTAAAAATCCTGTCCTTAATCCCAATTAAAAATCCCATGTCCTTGAATTTACTATAAGCTCGCACCAATCAAATGCAGGTTTGAAACTCTACAAGTCCCGATTAAAAACACAATGCACATAGGCATCCCAATTTACAAAACTGATCGACCCATGTAACAGTTATTTTTCTACTTCCATTACTTTGTAAAATTTTAGCAATTTATCGACTAATTTATGCAAAGTTGCGAAAAATATAGCAAAAGCAGGACTTCCTTCAAACCACAGGGTATGTTCAATTGCAACGATTGATATTTTCCACAACCTATAAGAAATTATTATATTTTGCAATAAATTTATAGCATTTACAAATGAACTGCATCATTCAATCTACAAGAAAAACCCAGATGACAAAACACCAATTTAACAAAATCAAAACAACAAATAAACCAATAAATTAAAAATTAAAAAAGGGGGGGGGGGGGGGGGGGGGGGGGGGGGGGGGGGGGGAGGGGGGGGGAGAGACCTTGGAGTAGGAACCAACGCCATAGATCTTGCCCAATTCAAAGTCTTGAATGGTGAAATGCTCCTGAGGAGCCCTGAAAGCGAAGCTCTTGGATCTCGGAACATTGCTGTTGGCGCCATTAGAAGAATTCCCCTGAATCGTCAACTTAGCATCAAAATCTTTCTCCATTGCCAACATATCTTCTCTCTCCCAAATCCCCTCTACATGTTAAGCACTTTCGCTCTCTAGAAACCCAATTTCTCTCTCTACAGAAAAAGCCTTGGGAGGAGAGCAAAGACCATCACTTGGATGGGAAGAGAGCTCCTTTGTCCCCCTTTCTCTGATAGTCTCCTCTGTAAAAAGAAAAGGTGAAGTGGATGGGATTGGATTCCTGATTGTTTGAAATGTGGGTATGCGTGTATGCAGAGAAGGGGTGAGCAGCTTTAGCTTTGGTTCCAATTTCAAAACCCTAGAAAGTAGAGAGAAATTGAATTATTGTGGAATTGGGCAATGGGAGAGGGAGAGAGAGAGAGAGAGTGGAGTAATATTAGTTATTGGATGGAGGAGAGGAGAGGGAGGCATGGGGATGGAAGAAGGGAGGAGTGAGGGCACATGCCACATGGGATTCAATGATGAATAGATGGATGGATGGATAGCTTCCCAAACCCCACAGCCCTAAAAATGGAAAAATGGAGGGAGTGGCAATGAAATTTGCCCATGCATTTGCCATTGCTGGTGTTACGATTGTATGCTTTTTAAGCCATTTTGTGGATATGGAGGAGAGGAGCATTGCAACGTCCATTGGGCTTCTCTTTAGCCTCATATTATCGTTTTAAATCAAAAATTCAAACTTCAAATTTACATGCAAAAATGTAACACATCTACTTTAACCAATGTAATTATCGTCGCGTTTGTTAGAATTCAAAACTTGAATGTAAATTATGATAACATTAGTTAGAATTCAAAACTTTGCTTGCACTTGCATCAATTTATCATGAGTAATGTTTTCTTGCGAAACTTATCTAACACAAAACTACTTATATTATCAAACAGTGAATCTGAACCACACAATCAGAAAGAAGCTAACCCAATAAGAGTCTAAAATTCTATATCGATAATACCTTACATTGTCAAGTTGTGTAATAAGAGAACAATTTAAAGTTCATCATAGCTCCAAAAGAAAGACAATTTCAGTTGTGTTGGATGAGCAAAGTGATGACATAGAAATGGAAGTGCAAAGGGTGAAAATTAGTGCAACGGCATAAATGGTATTTAGATTCAAGGGAAGGTCCAATTGGTCCTCTTAAGAGGCAGCCAAATGCATAAAAGATAATAATATAACACAAAATTTGCAAAACTTTCCGGTCCGGCAACAACAGAGCAGGGCTGTGTCATTCAACAAGTGTTTGCTTTCCGTGAAACTTTCGATATCGTTTTCTTCCATTTTAATTCGAAACTAGCCATGGCCTGGACCATGTCCATTTTGTTGATTTTCCTCCTCAATACCTCCGTTTCTATCTCCGTAATGAGCCCATGGTAGAAATGACTCCAACGAGACTGCAAGTGCATTTCGATTTGCAACATCGCGTGGAGCACGGCCGACCTCCACCGGATAGCCAATATTTACAACATTACCGGGAGCATGGCCGCCCTCCCTTGGATCACCCAAAAATTGTTGCAAAACTTCTGGCGGGGCAGTTGGCACCGACAGAGAGAAATCTGAAACTAACAAGTGGGCGTACCTGTAGCAAACAGGTGAGCAGTCAGTCATCCTACCAAATTCAGGCTTAACATAAGCAGATATAACTTTGTAAGTTTTACGCAACAGTGATAAATAAAATACAAGGAAAGAAGTAGCTGAATGCAAAACTGTGACTGCACACTTACTCGTTTTTCATAAGATCAGCTGAAGTCGACTTAGCATTTTTCCGGTGCACCTTTTGAAGATTCTTCTTTCTCAAGATAGAAATGGCAAATGGCAAGGGAATATGAAAATTTTGGAAACAACCATAAGGAGTTATCACTTTTATATTCTTCAGAGAACCGTTCTAGCCATGCATACTCCTCTGCCCTCAACGAAAAATAGTCAATGCAGAACATGGCCCCCATTGGATTATCAGAATCTAGTGAAAGTAACAACTTGCAAACTTCTAAAGCAGATCGATGGCAACCACGCCTATCCATATTTCTCATGCGAGTAAAAAGAACAGTGAACAGAGGTTTGTTTGTTTCATGGCTGTATTTTAGTTGGCAATTGCCCTGCAAGGGTGTGAACATTGGATTCCATGCACATTCCAAAGCATATAAGCACTTCGAGATAAGTTCTGCTGATATTTGATGTTCACCTGAAAACTTATAGTACTCTGCCATGGTTATAAGGATTGTATAACAAAATACTTGCAATTCCATTGATATCATGTATAGCTTTGGCAGCTTCAAATGCCCTCTGAGCTTGAAGGTAGGATGAGGAATGTACGTATCTGCACGAAAGATCAAAACCCAGATTATGATGCATGATAAAACCAAACCAGAAGTAAGCGGGATCACATATCATAAATCCTACTCTGACAAACTCTAAGCTGTGAGCATAAATAATGTAAAAATAGGAGAAATTAAAATTTGAAAAAGAAAAGCAAACAAGAATGGTGAAGATTTGACTCAAAAAGACAGTTATCATTGCTTAAAGAGCAGGATACCAGCTATGAAAAAAGCCGGATGATTGATGACGAATTTATGACCATATGGTACCCATGGCATTTTAGTAAAGAGTGTACTATATAATTTCACGCAGTTGTCAACCAGTTTGTCCTGTACAAGGTGCTACATTTGAGTGTTACCAAACCTAAGTGATACAGTTTCAAACTTTCAGTCACATAAGAAATTTATATTTGAAAATTTTCGGCTAACAGAACAAAATCCCCATGAATACAATTTGTAAACACAATTCAACCACATTACAACATTCATACTTTGCATGGACTGCGGTTGTCTATGACACCTGTTAATTATAGTTCTGCCGAAATATGAGTCATTATATATTTGAGAACTACTTTCTTGACAACGGTTAACAATTCTCTACATTGAACTCAAGCCCATCAGTAGCACCAGCTTTCTTCTAAGTGCAGGAAAAATTGATAGCACTAGCAGTTTTTGTACTCATTTCAAAATACAACAACAAGCAAAGAGAATGATCTTACCAAAAGTGGTGATATCCATCAATCACTTCAAGAAATTCCATGGACAAAGAACCATCCCAGCGATGCCAATGCTCTGATGCAGTGACAAGTATAGTTTTTCTAGGAATATGAGCACGTCTTCCACCACACACCAGTCTAGAACTGCCACCACTCCGCTCCTCATGTTTCTCAAAGGACTTTACCACCTTAGAGCCAAAGATTCTCCGCAGCTCATTGTCAGCATTTAAATACTTGGGATCCACTTGCAGCACAGAGGGCGCACACAGCTTAGCCAAAGAAGATGAAGAAGATGAAGAAGCCTCTTTGCTTTTCTTCTTTTTCTTCTTCTTTGATTTTTTATCGTTGGTTGAAGCTACACCGGCCTTCGTTTTCAGCTCAGGCACAACAACCACGGGTTCATCAACAGTTTCTGATTCATCCTCCTGCAACCACCCAAGACCCCCACAAAAAATTAGAAAAAACACCCAGACAACTTTAAGTTCTATACAAAAACTCTTCAACAGCTCAATCGGAGAAAAAAAATCCCCATATCTATCCACTTGTCATGTTCTAACTGATTCTTACTCTCCCATTTCCAATTCAATTCGGTTTTTTTCTAAAGTTTGGAGTTTGAAGTGTTTTTCTCTAAAGTGTAACGCTATCGAGGGCTTACCCTACAAAAAACATCCAAAGTAAAACCCTTTTACAGAATCCAACACTAACCCATCACATCTCGTTGATCACTCAGCACATTGAACGCAAAAATCAAGAAAATTTCACCATTTTAAATTATAATTCGTTTCAGTTTCTTAAATCCACTAAAAAAGCAAAAAATTAAATTAAAAAAGTGAACCTCGTCGTCGTCGACGCCGTCGCCGTTGCCGCGGCCGTCGTTGAGGAGGTCGAAGGGATTGATTTTAGCATTTTCGTTGAGCTGCTGGCTTTCTTCTTCTCCTTCTGATTCGGATTCTACGTGTTGGTCTTCTTCTTCTTGTTCCTTAAAAACTTTCTTCAGCATTCGACCCGACATCGCCGCAGTAATCCGAAGCTCGATTCTCTCAAATTCTCAATCTTTTCTATTCAAATCAGCTTCAGTGATTCACCAACCAACAAATAAAACCCAAATTGCCATAAAACACGAGCTCGAGTCCGAATTCGATTACTGGATTCTGGATATCCCAATAGGAAACAGGATGACTAAACCCACCTCAATTCGGCGCTCATTTGCTCAATTTGCCACGTAAGCAATAGTATTATCATTTATATTTGGATAAACTACATTTTACTCTCTCGCACGGTGCAATTGCAACTTCATATAATTTCTTTAAAACATTTTAACATCATACACAAATTTTTATTTTGTTGTAATTTTATACATTCGTTAGTTATTAGTTAAATCGTTAAATGATGACATGATACATGCACTAGCAACTATGCCATGCATGACCCACATAATTGATCACGTGGTATATAAAAAATAGGGTAAATTACACCATAGCCCCTCAGGTTTGAGGTCTATTACAACCCCATACAACATCTTTAAAACATTTCACTTTCATACCTCAAGTACTATTTTATTTCAATTTCATACAGCCGTTACATTTTACATCCATTGAACCGTTAAGTGCTGACGTGGCCGCCACATATATGCCACGTGGCTGCCAAATGTCTGCCACATGGCAAATAAAATAATTTTTTATTTTTTTTAAATTTAAAAAACCCAAATTTTCTCAACCAAAAAAGGGTAAATTACACCATACCCCCTCAAGTTTGAGGTCTATTACAACTCCATACAACATCTTTAAAACATTTCACTTTCATACATCCAATACCATTTTGTAGTAGATCCATCTAATCTCGAGTAGAATTTTTGGGGGTGGGTGATGGGGGATGGGAGAAATGGGTGGCTCGGTGGGATTTGGGGGGGGGGGTGATGATGGATAGAAGAAGGGGTGAGTCGGGGAAGACGATTTTAGGTTTTTTTTTTTTTTAGAAGATTCAGGTTTTTTTAAATATTAATAAAAAAATTTGTCACGTGGCAGCCACATCAGCACAAATGTGGCAGCCACGTCAACATTTAACAGACCAATGGATGGAAAATCTAACGGAGATGTTATTTTGAAATAAAATGGTACTGGATGTATGAAAGTGAAATATTTTAAAGATGTTGTATGAAGTTGTAATAGACCTCAAACCTGAGGGGGTATGGTGTAATTTACCCAATTTTTTTTTTTGATTGAGAAAATTTAGGTTTTTTAAATAAAAAATTATTTTTATTTGCCACGTGGCAGACATTTGGCAGCCACGTGGCATATATGTGGTGGCCACGTCAGCACTTAACGGTTCAATGGATGGAAAATGTAATGGCTGTATGAAATTGAAATAAAATAGTACTTAAGGTATGAAAGTGAAATGTTTTAAAGATGTTGTATGGAATTGTAATAGACCTCAAACCTGAGGGGTTATGGTGTAATTTACCCTTAAAAATAATTGGTTATCAAAAAGCAACTTAAACAAAAATTTAAGTGTATTTTTAACAAATGATATATCTACACTAAACGGATGGAAGTGAGCTAAGCCTCACAATGGATCAGCCAGAATAATGTGGTTCAAATTCGCTTTTGGTGAGAATCAAATTTAAGACCTTTCACTTACAAGTGAAAAAAAATGTAACTAAATTGTAATACAAAGTGCCTGCAAATGTAATTGTTGAGTTTAGTCCAATTTTGATAGTGCATTTAGTAAAAACTCAAAAATTGTATATCTTCAAATTAAAATCTTTGATCAACTTGCTACATAAGCAAACTTTGGGTGCATGTTTCATTCCGGTTTTACCCCCAATGAGTTGTAGGCACACCTGATGCTCATTAATTATTAACTTATTATATGTATTTAATGTTCTGTCTAAAATGTTTTATGAGTAATATTAAGTAGAACAACTTTTTGAACCACATTTATGTAATATGTCACAAATAGAAAATAAACACATTAATCAATACTTAAGTGATAATTTAATCATTAACACTCGCGTCATACGATTTACAAAATATAAGTTTAAAATAGTCCCTCGTGCATTACCCCTTTTTATTTAGTGTAGTTGGCACACATGCTCGCGTGTCAGTTGCTACCACATATTGTTAAGATGTGTGTTATCCATACACTTTTTTTTATTTTTTTTAAACATCTCTTATTAATTTTTTTCTTTTGATTTTTTTCAAATCATCTAATTCGACTGTTGTAAATTAGAAAAATGTGTGAAAAGTAAAAATGCATATTATACACTTGGACAAATAAGAGTTTACTTTAAAGCAACAAGATTCTCTTTGGATCATTTTAGTAAGAGTTCGTAAATCATGTCCTTTCATTGTGTATTATGTAATTAATTTTTGTCTAATACTATTTATATTTAATTTTAAATAAAAATATTTAAAATAGATTTTGACCTTAAAATATATAATAAACGAATACGATTCACGAATTCCTAAATCTTCATAAAGAAAATCCGGCTTCTACTTCAAACTCTGTTGCGATAAGAAAGTGTGAGGTTACAAATAACAAAACCGTACTGGTGACGCTGCAGTTTGTATGATTATATCTAATCTGCTAGGGAATATGATTCTAATTCTGACTGAACGATATACGATAAATGGTCACGATCACGAAATCTTTAGGATTCTCAAGAAAAGAATCCTGCTAGGATCATTTTCCAAGAAAACTAAGTGCGAGGTTACAAATAACAAAGCTGCACTACTGACGCTGCAGCTTGTATGATTGTATCTAATCCGCTGGGGAATATGCTTACAGGGATTCTAAATCTATCACTTTTTTGTAATTAGTGCTTAATCAATTACAGAGACAGAGATGTTTAACAAAGAGTCAACTAACACAGTAAACGGATATAAAGCGCTGAGTTGAAAAAGAAAACGGAATACGTGAATTTTTTTATTTGTTACGTTATTAATTTTTTAACACATTTATTTTATTATTTTTATAATAACAAGTAATGTGTACTGGTTATACTTAAAAATTTCTCAAGTTGCTCACTATTTTTATTAAAGCACGTGGTGTACCACTTATATTTTAGTCACGGTTAAAAATTTCTAGAGTTGCAGAGGGAATTATAAAGGGGTGTGCTATCCACACACCCATTTTTACTTCTCACACACCCTGTTAATTTCTGTCCGTTAGATCTTCTTCAATTCATCTGATCCGACGGCCAAAATCCAAAAAGGTGTGAGAGAAGTAAAAAAAGGTGTGTGGATATCACAACCCATTATAAATGATTACGACTAATATTAAACTCGTGTCAGAGTGAGACTGATATTTTGTTTGGTTGCCGAGAAAAAGTTAAAACTGAGTTTTCGCTTGGTCCAACTGGTGAGTTTATAATGGTGGTTCAGAGTATCTGGTGTGGAGATGAGAGTGGTGCAGTGACTGTGAGGATGAAGAGGGACAGGGAGGTGCTAAGGAGTCCATTTTTAGCGGTGGCGGCGGTGGTGGCGCTGCTTCCGATATGGGGTGTGGCCGCCGCAGAACAACAGCACCAGCAACAAGGTGGAGGTGGGGAGAAGAAGCTGAGGTTTGGGACAGATGGGCAGTTTAAGATTCTGCAAGTGGCGGATATGCACTATGCCGATGGCAAGACCACGCCCTGTTTGGATGTGCTGCCGTCCCAGTTTCCAACTTGCTCTGACCTCAACACCACCGCCTTTGTCCTCCGAATGATCGAGGCGGAGAATCCGAATCTCATCGTCTTCACCGGTATTTGTCCGCCCCCTCTCTCTCATCATTGTTGTTGATGCTTATAGACAAGGACATTGATGCAAAACATAATCTTCTGTCCACTATTGAGTTGATGATCATTGGTTTTGGTTTAGCATAGTACACGTTTTAGCTGATGAGCATTCTATTTTGTTTAGCAAAGTTTTGATTTAGCCATGGTACTCGGCTTTCTGATTGGTTCTCCAATCTGAACTTTGTGGAACAGGAGATAACATATTCGGGTTTGATGCCACGAATGGTGCTAAATCTTTGAACAAGGCATACGCCCCGGCAATCGCGTCCAACATCCCGTGGGCAGCTGTGTTGGGGAACCATGATCAGGAATCCGACCTCTCGAGGGAAGGGGTAATGAAACACATAGTTGGGTTGAAGAACACTCTGGCTCAAATTAATCCTTTAGACCAAGACGTTATTGATGGTTTTGGGAACTATAACCTAGAGGTCGCCGGAGTTGAGGGCTCTGGTTTTGAAAACAAATCGGTTCTCAATCTTTACTTCCTTGACAGCGGAGATTACTCCACGGTTCCCTCCATCGGTGGCTATGGTTGGATCAAACCCTCCCAACAATATTGGTTTGAACAAACTTCTTCAAAGCTTCAGGTACTAACCTCGCTATTTTGCTCACCGTTTTTTTTTTTTTATGGATCACATTTACCTAAACAAGTCATTTCCATCAACTCTTGCACAAGATCGGTATGTGATGATTAAGATCCACATTGAGCAAGTAACTTTTTTCTAATTAGTTCTGCTGACACCGTTTTTTTCCCCTGCAGAAAGCGTACATAAGCAAGCCACTGCCCCAGAAAGCACCTGCGCCAGGGCTCGCATACTTTCACATACCATTGCCGGAATTTGCTAGTTTTGACTCATCAAACTTTACCGGAGTGAGGCAAGAAGGCATTAGCTCTGCTTCTGTGAACTCGGGCTTCTTCACAACCATGGTTGCAGCAGGAGATGTGAAGGCAGTGTTCACAGGTCACGATCACCTCAATGACTTCTGCGGGGAGCTAACTGGCATAAACCTTTGTTATGCTGGGGGATTTGGATACCATGCTTATGGGAAGGCTGGATGGGATCGGAGAGCAAGGGTGGTGGTAGCAAACTTAGAGAAAACGCAAAAGGGAGGATGGGGAGCAGTCAAGTCAATCAAAACATGGAAGCGCCTTGATGATGAGCACCTCACTGCTATTGATGGTCAGGTTCTTTGGAGCAAGAGCTCTGTAGGTACGTATTCCTTAAAGGAGCACGAAAACTTTCAGTACTGCCCTATTCCTAGCTCTTTCTAGACATTGATAAGTGGTCTTCTAGGAACATATTAAGTGGTCTTTGTTCCTTTTATGCATAAAATAACAACGTAACAAGCTTGTGATTGACTAAATAATCATTTGCATCCATGTAGGCTTTTTACTTAATTTCATTCCATGGATAATTCTTATATGCTCATCAATGTGGAGATGTTTTATTGCCCAAAACTTCTGCCTGTTCACTAAAAGTTGCAGTTTTCTGAACAACTTGTTAAGCTGTTCGATCCCATGCTTATGTGATACTGGATCTAGAGTTGTTTTTTCATCTGTCCAGCTTGTTATAATTAATATAACAGCTTTGTTACAATAATACGACAGTAAAATTCTTTCTTCCGCTTCTCAACTTTCTTCATTGTGTTGGTCGCAAGGCATCGTTGCTTGCTGCTAAAGGAATCCCTTATACACGGAGACTCTAGTTTCCTCATACACTTCTGGACCATCTTAGCCAAACACCTTCTCCCCATTTCTCACTCAAAATCTGAAAAGAGAAGCCGGAAACATCTGATCTTGGTGTATTATAATGATGATTTGTGTTAAATATTGTATCTGTGCTGCTTCAACTGTCATTACGGTATAATATTATTGCAAGGGTCAAAATTCATTTGTATTTCTCACACTATCGCCTTCCTTCATCTCATTTTCTTGTTTCGTCTATATTGAACAGGTATTCGTAGAAAACCTGTTGGCGGTAATTGAGTAACGAGCACAAGCCAGACAGTATGTAGGGAGAGTTCATAGGCAAGAAACTAGGCAGAATAAAGTAGTGGAAATCCCAGCGAGGAAATTGTCATTTGTTTCTTTGTAACGTAAGTACGTAACAGACAATGAATGAAATCTATCTAAAAAGGGAGTATGTACTGTTTATATGCTATGTAAGTGCATTCTGAAATATGGTAAGCAGGACCCAGAAAAATGATGTAACAAGGTTGATTGTCATTATACTATAGACTGGTTATCTACAATTGGTGACAATGGCGTGTGTTGATCGCGCAAGCCATCATCGCTGCAGCAAATTCTCAACGTGGCACATCTTCTGAAATCGTCAAACCATTTGCAGACCAACTATGAGCACTTGTTTGATGTCGGTGAGCAGTAGATCTTCCGGCGAAGAAGGCCGGTCGCTCGGGTTTGGAAAGACTAATTGTTTCAGTTTTCAACATTAGAGCAACTGATGACCGGTTGGCCGATGATTGGCATCTTGTTGAACACATAATAATCCGATATGGATGTATCTCGAAAATTCGTCTGCGCTGCATGAATCTTTCAACAATGGATCCATCAGTTCCAACACTTTCCCTTCATTCCACAACTGCCAAGCCTGCATGCGGTCGAGGATGTAAAAGTAACACATCTAATTAAGTTGATAGATAGGTAATTAATCATGCTCACATGTACTGAAAGAGTAGCTGCAGTATCTGTGAGATGAAAGCCTAAAAAATTCCTTATCCCAGTTACGATCTCAAGCAAGAGTATGCCGACGCTAAAAACATCTGATTTTATGGTGTAAAGCCCGTCCATAGCATATTCGGGAGCTATGTAATCACTAATTGCATGTCCAAAATAGTTGCAATCAAAGATGAAATATCAAAGTCAATATATATACAGGTATATAAATATGTTGTTTGAGATTAAGTATAGAGGTATAATTAAGTCAAAGAAACTAAGTACCGACAAGTATTCTCGTGTTTCCTTCAATTTGATCATCAACTCCAAACATTCTGGCCATCCCAAAGTCTGATATTTTTGGATTCATATTAACATCTAACACCGAATAGAATCTGGAAGGTTGAAGGTTGTTGTTTAGTAATTTAATATGGTTCATATTCTTATTAAGTTAGGCTCATGTTCTCATTAAGTTTATGCTTAGTAACCTCTTCTTGGAAGGTAGAAGTTTGTTCCATGCCTAGTTATTTAAACTCACTACTCATGTATGAAATAATTCAGAAATTAAGAATTACTTTTAAACTTGGTTTAGTGAAGAGTGCTTTTCTTCCTATCCGTAAACTCTTATCTCTTTGGTGGATTCCTTAGAGTGGCGAGATGTTTATCTTTGAGTACTCACTTGTGGTTTCTCTTTGATCTCCAATATCCGGTGTCAAATTGGTTATCAGAGCTCTATTCGATCATGGTTGGGAGGCGTGGGCATCGCGGAGGCCGACAAGCTCGCCAGGACTCACCATATCGTGAGAGAGATCTGCTGAGATGGATGACCTAAGGAGACAAGTGCAGCAGCTCCAACGGCGTCTTGAGCGCTACGAACCTCTGGAACATGATGACCCCCATCATGAAACAGAGAATGATGGATCCGACGATGAGGAGGAGAATCCTTTTGATTGTGACGATGATCGAGTCTTGGATAATGACAAAACCGATAAATTAGTCGATTGGAATTCTCCGCCAATTTGTGATGAGTATGATGAAGAATTAGGGGTGGGTTCAAAAAACCGAAAACCAAACCGAACTGAAACCAAAAAAATCGAACCGAATTGAAAAAATCAAACCGAACCGAATTCTTTTGGTTTGGTTTGGTTTTAGTGGTCTAAAAATCAAACCAAACCAAACCGAACATAATTAATTAAATTAATATTTTTTTAATTTTATTTATTTAATTATTTGTTTTGGGTATTATTTTTTAAACCCAATTTGTAATATTTTTTTCATTTGTCTCTTGATCAATTATGTTCTTTTTTGTTTGTGTTTTTATTGTTTAAATTGAAATTATGAATGATTTGGAGTAATAATTACAGAGTAATCAAATTTGCTTGTACAACTTCTCTCTCTCTGCACTCCAATCCATTTACTTTCATATCTCTGATGGGTAAAAATTGAGGGGGAAATAGTGAGAGTTAAACATCTTATGACACACCTGTACCCGGAAGTAGGGCGTGCTGGCCGTCACGTGAGTGTGACGTAGCCAAGTGCACAATGCGGAAGCAAGGATCGTTAACGAGGTACGAACCAATTAAAATCGAATTCTAGCAACCTAGATATGATAGTGTGCTAGAGATAATACAATACTTATATATAACCAGAGCGTACTAAGTCAAGTGCAGTCAAGCATGAATAAATAAGTTCAATTACACCAACGGTGTCCTACATAATAGCAGGTCTGTCAGAAATGCCGGAAGGTCCTTGCTAGCCAACTCGGGTACTCAAGCTATCTAGAACCTGGAGGGCCGAAAAACAAAATTGAGTGGGTCAGCAAAACAAATCTTTTCGAAATCATTCTTTTCTCAAAAGTATAGCCCTCTCCGTAAAACCTGTATAGTTCCCAGAAAATAATACGTACATATATCACAACCTTTTTCAGCATAAAACATTTTCAATGTATCTCAATATATGTCGTGCAATGCATTTCAATGCCAGTCTGAATCTCATAAATAATGTCATGCTATGCATTTCAATAATCATATCGCTACTAGATATCAACTCAGCCCTCGGCTGTAAATATAGCTCATAACATCTCTATCTCATCATCATATATACTCTGCACATACATCAATATCCTCATCATATCATCATCATCACTGTATCAATAATAGATGCTCTAGTGCTACAATCACGTGAAGACTGTGCAAATGAACACGGGTCACCTATATGTTGTACCCACTCAAAAGTGGTCTATACGACAAGACTGTGCACCTAACTTGGATCCAAGGCGAGCATGCGGTGTGGGAGGTGAACAACATGTGAAAGACTGTGCCCCTATCTCTGGGCGTGAGCACTAACAATATGTGCAGGTTTATGAGCTAACATATCACATCATATCTCATCGTATTTCAACTGTTCTTTCTCAACTATGCATGTACCTACCTGGTACTTACCTGGCGTCCTCGACACCAACATATGCATGAAATGTATATATGAATACTTATTCATCAAAATCAAGTTATATGCATATCGTTAAAAACGTACTTTTCATTTAAGATATGATTCTGGGAAAATCATTATATATATAGGTTATACGGAAAAATAGTTGCCCACTCACTGATAAGTCGCTAGGTCGTAACCCCCACGCCTAGCCTGACTACGCTCGTCCTTGGAATACGTCTCACCTATATGAGAAATTACTAAAAATACGTTATTTAAGTACATATACGTAACTGCGGAAATAACTTCTCATACATAGCTCAATTTTGACATTTGGATATACCAACGTGACCTACTCGTCGTCACGAACATCCTCATATTTTTAAAATAATTTTTCTCGGCCCCACACGCTGGCGAAGCCATGGCCACACACCCTGCACACTGACGACGTCAGTTAACGTCGTCACGCATATTCTGGGAATATTCCGTTAACTTTAACGGCGTCAGTTAACGCCGTTAGAATATTCCGTCAGTTTTGACGGAATATTCCATCGTCTTCTCCGGCGACTGGTTTTGCCGAAATTCTGGGAAATTTTCTAACCTTCATATCTTACTCGTTTTTCAACCTTTTTGACCCATTTTTCTTCCTATGTGCTTCAAATTAAGAGTAGAACATAAATATACCTTCAAAAACCTTGAAAAAGGCCTTAAATCTCATCGGGGACAATTTAGTATCAGAGCCACTCCCCAGCTGGAAGTGTGCTGACGAAGACGTCAGGCCCCTAAGGGGATGAATTGTAAGATCCCGCAAGCAAAGTTTGACTTCATTCGTTCTTAGGTACTACAACATCTTTTTAGTTGCTTTGTGTCGAAACTGTAAGATCCCACATCGCCCATGGGAGAGGATTACATGTGCCTTATATATATGTACATGTCCACCTCCTTATAGTGAGACGCGTTTTGGGTGAAAACCCAAAAACAAATCTGTGAGGGCGTGGCCCAAAGCGAACAATATCTCACTATGTGGATTAGGTCTGGATTGTGATAGAACTATTCATGCATGTTGCGACTAATACATTCAACGCCCGTAGCAAAACGTGGGCACATTTTCTAATAAGAATTAAGAACTATTGGGAGGTAAATCGTAAATATAGAGAGGAGGTGATTTACTCTTTATTTCTAGCCATTAGATGAAATAAATCAAACGAAAACAATATACATGATTAAACAAACAGTGGGGCAGAGAAATAGAGGTAAATCATAGAGCTAAGATGGATCCCGACATCTATCATAATCCTCAAAGTTTTCTTCGCCCTCTTTTTCATGGCAGAATTTGCATAGCGGGCCATGGATTTGTCGGGAAATAGTCTTTATTTAGATAAATTGATGTGTTATATTGTCATGTACATCGTCAACCTAGACCAATGATAGTGTGCACTCTTTCTTTAATATGTGGGTCCAAATTCATAGTATAGAAATGTATTCATTTTCTTTGCATTGACTTGACCTATGATACTATCGGTTGAAGGATTATTAGTTTTTATTATGTTGTGCGTTTGTCTATGCGGAACCAAGATTTAGATTATAACCTCACCAGAATACAAATCATAGTTGAACATAATAAAATAAATAAGAAATAAAGACACCGAAAAATTAACAAGTTTTGGCAAAATCTTGCCTACGTTCCCAGAGAGATTTTGTTCTTCACTATGAGAATAATAACAAGTACAAGATACACTTGAGTTAAATCAACATAAATAAAAACCGAAACCCTTGTAAACCATCTCACAGTATTTCACAAGAGCTCACCCAACCTCCAGATGCCACTCTTTTCTCTCTGATTTTCTCTCCTTTGTGTTCCCCTTCGGATGCTTACCAAATGCACAAATATTGCATCTAGTTACATGCATACACCAGCAACCAATTAAACTGACACCAACAACTAAGGCCAATTGGTCTTGAGTTCACACGCCGAATTCAAAGGCTGTACCTAGCCAATAGCGTGCAATCCTTTTCTCCATTTGCCATTTAATGCATAGAAGATAAAGCATCCACAATTGCATGCAACCCAAAGTCAAGACCTGCTTCCACGGCACAACCGAAAACAAAGACATGGTCTTCAATTGTTGTCAACACGTGACCCATAATTAATCACAACAATCAAGTCTATAAAAATGAATTTGTTTTGGCATAAAAACTCTCTTTCACCTTTCACCGTCCTGTTCGGGATAAAATCTACGAAACGCACACTATTAGTTTGGTATCTAGTTCTAGTTTCAACTGCGGAAGTAATAAACTACAAGGCAAACGAACATAAAAAAGACCTTATGGGAGTCTAGACCGAATGGGTTTGGTCTAGAACAAAATACCCTTATGGGTTTCCCCTATCCTTTAAATCTAATCCTGATGCTCTGATATTTCATAGATAAAAAATACCCTGCAGGAGTCAAGACCGAATGGGTTTGCTCTAGAACATACAAGTTTTCCTTCTAAAAAAAAATTCGATAAGATACAAATTACGAAATCCTGACATGCGAATTTGATACTCGTTCCAGATTCTGATAATATATACTACAAGAAGTACTAGCTTGAATTCACCCTATGCCAAATACATCTAAGTATAACTCAATGGTACGAAATAGTAAATGGACTGAAGTCTATTAGACAGGTTATCAACTATGCTGTTTTTATTGATCAAGCAAATCTGAGAACTTCGACTTCCACATAAGGAAATAAGATTATTACGTACATGCTAATACTTAACAGTATGCTTATTCTAATCCAACATTTTATCTGCTCGAAGTTTGTTTCTGATCCGACACATCTCAGCCATAGCATCGGTGATGTCCGACCTTTCCCCAGGCATGTCTGCAGAGCATGCAACACCAACTCCTAAGATTGAAATCAAGCTCTCTTCAAATTTCATGCGAATCCTTGTGCTAGCCTCAGTTAGACGCTGGTTTGCACTCATCTCCCCTTCCCCTTTTTCTTGAATAAGAACCGGATCCACAATATCTAACACCTGCTCAGGCAGAGCTGCCTTGACATAGTTGTGAAGATTTGAAGATCCTTGAAACATGTCACCGGTTGGCCTTTTCCCCGTAAACATTTCCAGCAGGAGGATGCCGTAACTATACACGTCACCTTGTGGCCACACTTCATGCCCCATACCATATTCTGCGTTTGTGCAAATGTTTTTACTTTTTATATAAAAAATAATAATCTAAATTATAAATGAATACTGACAAAAGTGAAAAGAAAGTGAGTACGTTTTACCTGGAGGAGCATAACCGATTGTTCCTCTAACTCCGATGGAGCTTGACTGATTACCAAAACCATCTTCAAGAGTTCTTGGAAAGAATCTTGCCAACCCAAAGTCACCTACATGTCCAATCATATCATTGTCGAGAAGAACATTGCTGGGTTTGAGGTCACAATGAACTATTGGCACGTGACACTGATGATGGAGATAATCCAATGCCATTGCAACATCTATAGCAATGTTCATCCTCTGAGAAAAAGTTAAGATCCTTGGCCTGTGATTCGTTTCAATACTTGTCTGAGCTGGATGCAACCATTCCTCTAAGCTCCCATTCACCATGAACTCATAAATTAAAGCCTTGAAATCAGAACCACGATAGTCGAATCCGGAGCATGCAGAAAGTACCTTCACAAGGTTACGGTGCCTAATATTTTTCAGAGCCTCACACTCAGCAATGAAACTTTTGGAAGCTCCGTGTCGAGCGAGGTTGAGTACCTTGATAGCAATTGTTGTTTCAACTTGATCAAGTAATCCTTTATAAACTGACCCAAAACTTCCCATACCAATCAAATTGGCAGAAGAGAATCCATCAGTAGCTTTAAGAAGACTTTGGTAAGACACCTTAGGAAATTTTTCAGAATCACTCGAAGGATCCTCCTTTTTTTTACTCCGGAAGCAACAAAGGTACAAAACGGCAAATGAAAAAAAGGCCCCAGAAAGCCCAGAAAGGAGAGAGATTACCACTTTCAAGGTTAGGCTCAACCCCCTTTTGTTGGAATGTCGAAAATCGCATTTTGGCAATTGGAACTGTGGTATGCCTCCGCAGAGTTTCTTATTCCCTTGGACTGATGTGGCAGTTGCATTCCGGAAAACTCCTTCAATTGGTACCATGCCCTCTAAATTGTTATAAGACAGATTCAAGGATTGCAGAAAAGTCAAATTCTCCAAGAATTTCGGAATTGTCCCTGACAAGTTGTTGCGAGCAAGAGATAAGGTTTCAATACCTCTTAGTGAGCTCAATTCTGATGGAATTGTCCCTTGGAAGAAGTTTTCTTGCAAGTCAAGATACTGTATGCTTTTACAACTTCCAAGACTTGGAGGAATTTCACCAGACAACAGGTTTCCAGAAACATCAAAATGCTCTAGATTTATCAATTGTCCGACTTCCATGGGAAGAAAGCCAGTCAAATGATTTCGAGATAAATCCAAATGAACATATGAAGAAGACGAACGAATTAATTCTGATGATATGATACCAGTGAAATTGTTATCACCAAGAGTTAAGTTCATCAAGGGGCACTCAGCTAAAGTTGAAGGGATGGTGCCCTGGAGGTTGTTATCCTCTAGATGCAGATGAGTTAATCGACTTGAATTTCCAAAAGATGATGGAACATTCCCAGAGAGCAAGTTGTATCGCATATATACTGCATATAAGTTGGAAAGCCTTCCTATTGCAGCGGGGATGAGACCTGAAAACTGGTTGCCAGACAGCGATATGACTTCCAAGTTACGCAGATTTTCCATCGCATTCGGGATACTACCAAACATACTATTATAGCCTGCAGTGAAAATTGCAAGTGAAGAAGACAGGTTGGCTAAGCATTGAGGCAACGTACCCCCAAAGTTGTTTGAATCAATTTGCAAGAACTGTAAACCAGTGGCATTAGTCAAATCGCAAAGAAAGCTCAAATCATCATCAGTTCCCCCACTTCCAAGATGGTTCAAATTACTAATAAACCGCCTAAGCTTGTGTAAGTTTTTCAAAGAGGGGACTTCTCCATGCAGTTGGTTTTCGCCTATTTGTAGGGTAATCAGATTTGAGGCATTAGATATTGAAACATGTATAGTTCCACTAAACTGGTTATCCTCAATGGCAAAAAATTGGAGTCTTGGACAGGAATTGCCCAAGTTTGAAGGAAAAGTGCCTTTGAGGTTATTAGATCCCACAGCCAAGGTTTCAAGAGAAGAGACATTGAAAATTGAGGGAGGGATCGTACCAAACAAGTCATTTCCATCCAATGATAGAAAAGAAAAATTGGTCAGTCGACCAAAGATATCTGGAATTATGCCACCTAAATTATTTGTAGTTGCAACAAACGCTTCAAGAGATGATATGTTGCTAAAAGAGTAAGGGATTCTTCCTGTATGGTGGTTGTATTCAATAACGAAATGTTTTAGCTTTGACAAGGTGCCAAGCTCCTTAGGGATACTACCTTCTAACAAATTGTTGCCAATATATATGTAGTTGAGTTCAGAGCAACCTGATAAATTAGCGGGAATTTCCCCACTCAGTGAATTATTCCGCAATACCAAATATTGCAGCCTGCGTAGACGGCCAATTTCTGGAGGGATTTCATGGTTGAAGCTGTTGTTTTTGAGATTAAATACTCTGAGGAAACTCAAATTTCCAACATGTGGCGATATAGAGCCTCCAAGCTTCAAGGACATCAGCTTCAACATTGTGATCCTCTTGTGGCGGTGACCACAGGTAACACCGTGCCATTGGCAAAAGTGGATTGTTTCGTTCCACGAACTCATGACTCCAAAAGGGTCTGTAGTTATCCTAGCCTTGAATTCAAGCAACGCCAGTTTATCTGTCTCGTTTGATCCGGCGAGGGCCAAACTAAGACATGAGTTAAGAACAAAGGCATACATGCACAAATATGAGAAGAAGAGAAGTGGTGAAATGAACTTGTAATTCCCCATGGTATCAGTTTTGTGTAAAACTTTGGTTTGGGTAAGCTGCGGTTGTCTAGCAGCTTGAGCAGAACCCAATTTATAAAAATTCTTGTGGCGTAAATATAGGGAGGCGATTCACCCTTTATTTATAGCCATTAGATTAAATAAATCACACAAAAACAGTATACATGATTAAATAGGGTGTGTGTGAGGCTAAAAAGAGTGCCTAAATATATATAGACTACTAGTTAAGAAAGCATTAATCGAATTCCTAGACTAAAAGAGTTGACTAGTGTACAGCTAAGATGGATCTCACATCTATCATTATCCTAACATTTTTCTTCGCCTTCTTACTCAAGGCAGAATATTGCACATTAGTGGGGCATAGATTGGTAGGGAAATCGTCTTTATTTAGATGGTCTGACATGTTATATGTCACGTATGCACTCTTTCATTGATATGTGATCCAAATTGATAGTTTTTCAACAAACCAGTACTTGTCTATTCAAATGAATTTATTTTGGCATATGGAAGAAATCTACGCCACTAGACTTTGCAATTTGCATGGGTGGGTCAAGTATCAATTGTCATTTTTCAAGTGAACCACAAATGGCCAAGCAGTTTTGGAAAAGAATCTTGTGCAATTTGCATGGGTGGGTCAAGTATCAATTGTATCTTAGTTCCAACTTACAAAAGTTAGAAACTTTGCTATCGTTTGAAACCATCCAGCGCAACATGTGATGAAAAATGGATCTGTCTTCTCTCCATATCTACTCTATCCTAATCTTTACCTATTCTTATAGCTCTTGATCACTGTGGTTAAAGAACTCTCAGCTCACTCTTCGTCTGAGTTCTAACCTACAAGGAAAAGGAACATAAAGTAAGCCTGCTGTATCATGCTTTTCCCCTATCCTTTGAATCTAATCCTGATGCTCTGATATTTCATAGGTAAGACCTTGCAGGAGTCAAGACCAAATGGGTTTTCTCTAGAACATACCAGTTTTCCTTTCTAAAAAGAAATCCATAAGAGACAAAATTATCGAAATCTTACATAAGAACCTGATATGCGTTCCAGATTCTGAAAACATAATACTGCAAGAAGTACGAGCTTGAATTCACCCTATGCCAAATTCGTTTTGCTTTTGGATTCCAATTACTACAATTTTTCCATCTTCCGAGCGTAAGCAAAAACAGAATGATTCGGGATTGAAGAAACCTAACTATCATACGGAGAACCTAAAAGGATCATCGTTTAGAGTTCCAATGGCTGCACTATGCCTTTTACCTCTTTTCCTTTCTTAATTTCGGAGTTTTGTCACCCCAAATAATTGCTTTTAAAAGGAAAAAATTTTATAAACTACTATGAAGTAACCACAGGATGTACATAAATGGTTGAGATTAAAAGGTTAGGTAAAGATTAGGAGAAAGGCCGAATCTGCTGGAAAATAGTATCAAAAGAAGTTTGCAGTTTTTGTGTACGAATTTAAGTTTCCAGTCTGCTACATAGTTCTGCTATTATACGGAAAGTTCTCACAATTTCAATTGAAAATATGTCTGCTTTTTCTTCATGTTTCATTTTTGTTTTTTAAACAAAAGGTAGAATCAAAAGAGAGAATGAGGAAAGAAACATCTTTTAAGGATTCCTAGCTATAATTCATTTTGTTGAGAGACTTCTAGTTATTTAGATAGTTTACGACAAGCCTATAGATAAGAAGCATTGTAATTTTACTTGGGTTGGGTTAGAAACTGAGAAGGAAACAAAGCGAGAATCCAAGGCACGCTCTTCTTAATAGAAATAGTGAAAGCAGGATGCATTAACATAAAAGAAGAAAACTAATACGCAGTAGTAACATTATCATTCAAATTTTTGCATAAATCACTACCAGAATAAAATAATCTACCTTCTAGCTTAACAAGGCTCAATTATATTTCTGAGTTTTGGAAGAAAAAGAAATATACTAGTTACGTTACATTCTAACCGTTTAGTACGTACTGACCTGGAGTTTCACCTCTAGCAATTTGAATTACCCTGAGAAATGACCGAAGCTGAGCATGACATGATTATAGGTCGAAAAGGCACCTCAACACACGACTACACTTTTGGCCTTCAAATTTTCATTTAACATTTATGAGCTGAAAGTCATAGCTGGTTGAACTACAGTTGAATTGAAGTGTACAAATTCTTATCAAGGTCAGTCATCCTTGTTGCGCACCATGGATGCCTTCTGGTACCTCATTTTCTCAATCTCCTTGCCCAGAAAATCTAAAGTCGTGTCAGTAACATGGTTCAGGGTGCAGCCTGCATCGAGCATCATTTTCAAAAACTTATCTGCATCTTTTAGCCGACCTGCTTTGCTATGAACTTCATCAATCCTGCTAGCCTTCCCTAGCGCATTAATCAAGGAGTTGTACATAACCACGTCAAGATAACCACCCTGCTCAATTAGCTTATCCAGGACAGAACTCGCCAGATCCGCTCTACCCATCTTCCCCAAGCCTTGAATTATCACATTGTATGTAGCTATGTCTGTGGGGGCAAACCTTTTCTCCCATTTCATTGAGTACACCCATGCCTCATTGAAGTAGCCCTTCTTGACGAACGAACTCATCATGGAATTATAAGTATAACTCATGGGGTTTTCACCAAGGTCACTGAAAATCTCAAACAATTTGCATGCTATGCTCAGCTTTCCCTTGGCCAAGAATAAGGACAAAAATGTATTAACCGTGTCGATATCAAAAGTGCTTTCCCCTTTCGCTTGAACTCTTTGCCCCCTGGACAACGAAAACAGCTGCGAGGAGTGGTCAGTGGACTTAAGTTGATTAGCCAATTGATCCATATGTGGAGATGATGACCACTGTTCAGTATTGGTGGACAAATTCTTATTATCGTCCTTAACCCTCGCAGCCTCTGAATCTAGGTCTGCATCCATTGTTGATTCAGCAGACTTTATTAAACTCATAATCTCACTCAAGTCGCCTTTACTTGGGAACAATGATGTATAATCCTTTCTACTTCTCTGTGGATTTTTCAGCGAAGCCTCCCTATCAACCTTCCATTTAAGAACACTCGGCACTCAGTTACCATCTCTAATGTGCTTCATGAGCTTGTCCATCCAATCCCACCGACCTTCTTTATACAGCCCAATCACAAGTGTCGACACAGATTCAAAGATTGCAGATTCAAAGATTCAAAGATTCACAAGTGTCCACATTTCAAGCTCGTTTGTTATAAGACAGATTCAAAGATGCAGAAATGGAAAATTCTCCAAGATTTTCGGAATTGTTCCTGACAAGTTGTTCTGAACAAGGGATAAGGTTTCAATACCTCTTAGTGAGCTCAAATCTGATGGAATTGTCCCTTGGAAGTAGTTTTCTTGCAAGTAAAGATACTGTATGGTTTTACAACTTCCAAGACTTGGAGGAATTTCATCAGACAGCAGGTTTCCAGAAACATCAAAATGCTCTAGATTTATCAGTTGTCTGACTTCCATGGGCAGAAAGCCAGTCAAATGGTTTCGATATAAATCCAAATGAACATATGAAGAAGACTGACGAATTAATTCTGGGGATATAATACCAGTGAAATTGTTACCACCAAGAGTTAAGTTCACCAAATTGGTACACTCAGATAAAGTTGAAGGGATGGTGCCCTGAAGATTGTTATCCTCCAGATGCAGATGAGTTAATCGACTTAAATTTCCAAAAGATGATGGAACATTCCCAGAGAGCAAGTTGTTTTCCATATATACTTCATATAATTTGGAAAGCCTTGAGACCTGAAAACTGGTTGCCAGACAGCCATATGGATTCCAAGTTATGCAGATTTTCCATCCCATTCGGGATACTACCAAACATACTATTATAGTCTGCAGTGAAATATACAAGTGAAGAAGACAGGTTGGCTAAGCATTGAGGCAACGTACCCCCAAAGTTGTTTGAATGAATTCGCAAGTATTGTAAACCGGTGGCATTAGTCAAATCGCAAAGAAAGCTCAAATTATCACCAATTCCCCCACTTCCAAGATGGTTCAAAGCAACACTAAACCACCCAAGCTTGTGTAAGTTTTTCAAAGAGGGGACTTCTCCATGCAGTTGGTTTCCACCCATTTCTAGCTAAAACAGATTTGAGGCATTAGATATTGAAACAGGTATAGCTCCACTAAATTCGTTAAGAGTGAGGGCAAAATTTCGGAGTCTTGGACAGGAATTGCCCAAGTTTGAAGGAAAAGTGCCCTGGAGGTTGTAATTATATCCCACGGCAAAGGTTTCAAGAGAAGAGAGATTGAAAATTGAGGGAGGGATCGTACCAGACAAGTCATTTACATCCAATCCAAGAAAATTAAAATTGGTTAGTCGACCAAAGATATCTGGAATACTGCCACTTAAACTATTAAAGGCTGCACTAAACACTTCAAGAGATGATATGTTGCTAAAAGAGTAAGGGATACTTCCTGTATGGTGGTTGTATTCAATAACGAAATGTTTTAGCTTTGACAAGGTGCCAACCTCCTTAGGGATACTACCTTCTAACAAATTGTTGCCAATATATATGTAGTTGAGTTCAGAGCAACCTGATAAATTAGCAGGAATTTCCCCACTCAGTGAATTATTCCGCAATACCAAAAATTGCAGCCTGCGTAGACGGCCAATTTCTGGAGGGATTTCATGGTTGAAGCTGTTGTTTTTTAGATTAAATGCTCTGAGGAAACTCAAATTTCCAACATGTGGCGATATAGAGCCTCCAAGCTTCAAGGACATCAGCTTCAACATTGTGATCCTCTTGTGGCGGTGACCACAGGTAACACCGCGCCATTGGCAAAAGTGGATTGTTTCGTTCCACGAACTCATGACTCCAAAAGTGTCTGTAGTTATCCTAGCCTTGAATTCAAGCAACGCCAGTTTATCTGTCTCGTTTGATCCGGCGAGGGCCAAACTAAGACATGAGTTAAGAACAAAGGCATTCATGCACAAATATGAGAAGAAGAGAAGTGGTGAAATGAACTTGTAATTCCCCATGGTATCAGTTTTGTGTAAAACTTTGGTTTGGGTAAGCTGCGGTTGTCTAGCAGCTTGAGCAGAACCCAATTTATAAAAATTCTTGTGGCGTAAATATAGGGAAGCGATTCACCCTTTATTTATAGCTATTAGATTGAATAAATCAAACGAAAACAATATACATGATTAAACAAGGTGTGTGTGAGGCTAAAAAGAGCGCCTAAATGTATATAGACTACTAGCTAAGCAAGCACTAATCGAATTCCTAGAATAAAAGAGTTGACTACTGTAGAGTTAAGATGGATCTCACATCTATCATTATCCTAACATTTTTCTTCGCCCACTTTCTCAGTGGGGCATAGATTTGCACGGAAATCACCTTTATTTAGATGGTCTGACATGTTATATGTCACGTATGCACTATTTCATTGATATGTGATCCAAGTTGATAGTATTTCAACAAAACAGTACTTGTCTATTCATTCTATTCAAATGAATTTGTTTTGGCTGTCCTGTTTCGGAAGAAATCTACCACACACACACTACTAGTTTTGCATCTAGACTTTGCAATTTGTATGGGTGGCATAAGAACTCTCTTTCAGCTGTGGAAGAAATCTACGCCACTAGACTTTGCAATTTGTATGGGTGGGTCAAGTATCAATTGTCATTTTTCAAGTGAACCACAAATGGCCAAGCAGTTTTGGAAATGAATCTTGTGCATAGTTTTGAATCTTAGTTCCAACTTACAAAAGTTGGAAACTTGGCTATTGTTTGTAATCATCCAGCGCAATGCATGCTGAAAAACGAATCTGGCTTCTCTCCATATCTACTCTATCCTAATCTTTACCTATTCTTATACTCAACGTCGGTAAAATAAAATCCGATAGCTCTTGATCACTGTGGTTAAAGAATTCTCGGCTCGCTCTTTGTCTGAGTTCTAACCTACAAGGAAAAGGAACAAAAAATAAGCCTTCGGTATCATGGTTTTCCCCTATCCTTTGAATCTAATCCTGATGCTCTGATATTTCATAGATAAGACCACGCAGGTGTCAAGACCAAATGGGTTTGCTCTAGAACATACAAGTTTTCCTTTCTAAAAAGAAATAAAAAAGAGACAAAATTATCGAAATCTTACATGAGAATCTGATATGCGTTCCAGATTCTGATAACATATACTGCAAGAAGTACAAGCTTCAATTCACCCTATGCCAAATTGGTTTTGCTTTTGGATTCCAAATACTACAATTTTTCCATGTTCCAAGCGTAAGCAAAAACAGAATGAATTGGGATTGAAGAAACTTAACTATCGTATGGAGAACTTAATAGCATCATCATTTAGAGTTCCAATGGCTGCACTATGCCCGATTTTACCTCTTTGACTTTCTTAATTTCAGAGTTTTTAACCCCAAATAATTGCTTTTAAGAGGAAAAAATTTTATAAACTACTATGAAGTAACCATAGGATGTACATAAATAATTGCTTTTTCTTCATGTTTCATTTTTTTAAAAAATAAAGGGTAGAATCGAAAGAAAGAATGAGGCAAGAAACATCTTTTAAGGATTCTTAGCTATAATTCATTTTATTGAGAGACTTCTAGTTATTTAGATAGTTTACGACAAGGCTATAGATAAGAAGCATTGTAGTTTTACTTGGGTTGGGTTAGAAAACTGAGAAGGAAACGAAGCGAGAATCCAAGGCACGCTCTTCTTAATGGAAATAATGAAAGCAGGATGCATTAACATAAAAGAAGAAAACTAATACACAGTAGTAACATTATCATTCAAATTTTTGCATAAATCACTACCAGAATCAAATAATATACCTTCTAGCTTAACAAAGCTCAATTATATTTCTGAGTTTTGGAAGAAAAAGAAATATTCTAGTTACGTTACATTCTAACCGTTTAGTAGGTACTGACCTGGAGTTTCACCTCTAGCAATTTGAATTACCCTGAGAAATGACCGAAGCTGAGCATGACATGATTATAGGTCGAAAAGGCACCTCAACACACGACTACACTTTTGGCCTTCAATTTTTCATTTATCATTTATGAACCGAAAGTCATAGCAGGTTGAACTACAGTTTAGTTGAAGTGTACAAATTCTTATCAAGGTCAGTCATCCTTATTGGGCACCATGGATGCCTTCTGGTACCTCATTTTCTCAATCTCCTTGCCCAGAAAATCTAAAGTCGTGTCAGTAACATGATTCGGGGTGCAGCCTGCATCGAGCATCATTTTCAAAAACTTATATGCATCTTTTAGCTGACCTGCTTTGCTATGAACTTCGATAAGTGTATTAAAAGTGACAACATCAGGATTTATTCCACTACTCTTCATATTGTTTACTTCATCAATCCTGCTAGCCTTCCCTAGTGCATTAATCAAGGTGTTGTACAGAACTCGCCAGATCCGCTCTACCCATCTTCCCCAAGCCTTGAACGATCACATTGTATGTAGCTATGTCTGTGGGGCAAACCTTTTCTCCCATTTCATTGAGTACAACCCATGCCTCATTGAAGTAGCCCTTCTTGACGAATGAACTCATCATGGAATTATAAGTATAACTCACGGGGTTTTCACCAAGGTCACTGAAAATCTCAAACAATTTGCATGCTATGCTCAGCTTTCCCTTGGCCAAGAATAAGGACAAAAAAGTATGAACCATGTCAATATCAAAAGTGCTTTCCCCTTTTGCTTGAACTCTTAGCCCCCCGGATAATGAAAACAGCTGCGAGGAGTGGTCGCCGGACTTAAGTTGATTAGCCAATTCATCCATATGTGGAGATGATGACCAATGATCCGCATCGGTGGACAAATTCTTATCATCTTCTTTAGCCCTAGCAGCCTCTGAATCTAGGTCTGCATCCATTGTTGATTCAGCAGACTATATTAAACTCATAATCTCGCTCAAGTCACCTTTACTTGGAACAATGGTGTATAATCCTTTCTATTTCTCTGCGGATTTTTCAGTGAAGCCTCCATATCAACCCTCCATTTAAGAACACTCGGCACTACGTTACCATCTCTAATGTGCTTCATGAGCTTGTCCATCCAATCCCACCGACCTTCTTTATACAGCCCAATCACAAGTGTCGACACAGTAATTAAATCAACAGTAAAGCCTCTCCTTTCCATTTCTTCCACCAATCCTAGCGCTTCCTTAAGCAGACTGTCCTTACAAAGTTGCAAAACCACAATGCTATATGTTACACCATCAACAAACTGACCCTTCTTCTTTAAGTCACAAAATAGTGTGTACGCAGCCTCTGCCCTTCCATTCCTGAACAAACCATCCATGAGAATATTATACGTCCACGTCGAGGCTCTCACTCCATTCTGAACCATTTTCTCAAATAACTGGCAGCCATCATTAACCTTCCTAGCCTTGAATAACCCATCTAGTAGAGAATTATAAACAATGGTATCCGGGATATATCCATTGGGCTGCATTTCACTAAAAATCTTAGTGGCATCGTCTATTCGATAACATTTA
Source organism: Crataegus laevigata (assembly GCA_963580275.1). Classification (NCBI taxonomy): domain Eukaryota; kingdom Viridiplantae; phylum Streptophyta; class Magnoliopsida; order Rosales; family Rosaceae; genus Crataegus; species Crataegus laevigata. The sequence goes on from OY756951.1 coordinate 11,130,363, forward strand.
CAACACCCCTGAATAAGAATTTTATAGGTAATTGCGTCCGGCTCGTGGCCGGAGCCCTTCAATTCCTCCCATACAGTAAGTGCATCATTCAACTTCCCCACCAAGCAGAGCACATGAATGAGGCTATTATATGTGGACAAATCCGGCCCACGCAATCCAAGTTAGTCTTTCGTCTCTCTGAACAGACTCAGACTAGTACCCAAGTCACCACAACACCCAAATGCATGAATGCAAATATTATACCCCACAAGTATCTATCTCAAACCCCTCACTCTCTCTAAGCTTATAAAAAACTTGCTTAAACTCAACCCTCATGTCAGATTTTCTACGAGCAACCAGCAACTCATTGCAGGCAATCGAATTCGGCACCTGGGAAGAATCGCCTCCCTCCAGAAGCTTAAGCAAAATGGCCATGGCCAAACCCACCTGGTTTTTCCTAACCAGAGTAGCAAGAACCGAGTTATACATATCGGTGTTCAACCCAGCACCAACATCTTCCATAATATCCAACGCGTAATCGAACTTACCGGACCGGATAAACGAGTCGAGCAGGTCTTTGAAGGTCTGGGAATCGACCACGACGCCGTCCTCCTTCATGGAGTGAAGCAATTGTGGGACCTCGTGGAGGAATCCGGCACGGGAGGCGGTGCGGAGGATGTGGGAGTAGGTGCGCGTCGAGTGTCTGATGTTATAAGTGAGAGAGCACCATTTGAAGAAGTCGAGTTTTTTGGAGGGGTGGAGGGACTGGGCGCGGAGGATTTGGAAGAGGAGGGGCTCGGAGAGCGGGAGGGTGTGGGGGTCCGGGAGGTTGCGGGTGCCGGAGGTTGATAGGATCTTGGTGACGGCGGCCACCAGGAGTATGTCTCCCGGCTGGGAGGCGCCGTGGTGGTGGTGGTCCTTGACCAGGAGGAAAGGCCTTCCATGGCGCATTGCATTACAAAAAGGGATAATTTGATATACATCTAATTTTGTGAGCCATTATTAGAATTAGTCCACTATATTGAAATAGGTCTAATAATTAATACTCCATGTAAGCTTATTTATAATTTACACCATATTTATCCCTTAGACTTATAAATTGTAGTAAATATTCAAAATTTCTTAATTATATGATTATTTGTGGTTTAACTAATCCCTTAATTGTAGGATTATTTAGGACTTGGATCCTCTCCGGATCCCCTCCATGGGAATCCTAGGGATCAAGCCCCGTGGACCGTTCATCAAAAATCGTGCGGTTACAATTAAATGTTTTTTACGAAAAACGAAACTGTTTTATTTTTAAAAATATAAAAATCATTTAATTTTAGTTGCACGATTTTTTATGAACGGTCCACTGGGCTTGATCCCTAGGATCCCCATGGAGGGGATCCGGAGAGGATCCAAGTCCGATTATTTATAACAATAAAATCTCAGCCCCCAGTATCATGCATTTATATTTGCTCTATTATATTTTTGTGCGTATCATAAAGGTAAATTGAAACTTAATATTTGTTCCTTTAATGGAGGTATATTATATCATATTTTTATTCTAATGTTTTGCCATAGAGGTTCAGCATTTTTCTTCCTATACAATAGGTACTTTATTTTTATTTTGTACTTTATTTTTATTTTGTTGGTAGATTATATCTGTTTTGTAGATATAAAGTATTTTTCTTCGTATACAATAGGTAGTTTATTTTTGTTTTGCAGGTAGATTACATATGTTTTGTTGGTATAAAGTATTTTTCTTCCTATACAATAGGTAGTTACTAAATTATATCGGTTTTGTAGGTAAACATCATTAGGTGGTTACTCGATAATATTTTAGTTTAAGTATTTAAATATTCAAAATTAAAAAATGAATAAATGATATAAAAATGAAAGAACTTAAATATTTTTATCTAAAAGGGAAAAATTGGTATAAAAATATGTAATTAGATAACTGGACTTAGTTCAAAAACCACCTATGTTTTTGGACCTAGCTCGAAAAACCCCTTACAAAAAACATACAGTTTAACTGAGAAGAAGATGAAGAAACTAGATTAACTGTTTGAGAGGTTTTACTTGGAGTTGGGCTTGCACTTGGTTGGACACTCATTTTCTTGTTGTTAGCCAGGCCCAGATTGTTGTTTGGGCCTCTCCTCCCATTTCACCTAATATAATCCAAGGGATGTTTATTTACACACCTTTTTCATTTATTTCGTTGTTATTAATTTATTTGTTTTAAAAACGGGGTTAAAAGCAAGAGTCCAAACAAACCTACTCAATAATAAATCTAAATCGGGACATCCTACGTCGATCTTCACGGATGAAACTATCTGCCACAAAGTTCTTTTTTTTTGTAGATATGACGAAGTTTGTACTGCCAAGGTCTTGAAAGCAATTCTCGGCAGGCCAAAACAAAGGGACCTAAAGGATGATTATTGCTAGTAGCTGCAACACAAAATGAACTGTAACTATAAAGTCTGATTCCACCAATACTTTAGGAATCCAAAATTTCCATGCCAATTGTAAGCCCAAGTAAAGACCTCATAATTCAGCAATGAGAATCTCACCTATGCCCAAATTGGCGCAAAACCTAGAAATCCATTTACCATCATAATCTCTTAAAACACCACATGCTCCAATAGAATTATTATTTCCCTTCTTGCAACCATCAACATTAAGCTTAACCCAACCCGAATGAGGAACATCCCAATGGAGAAAAGATTCAATCCTATGTGGTTTATCAATCTTGTGAGTATTAGCCTTTAACCTACTCCAATAGAATTATTATTTCGTTGTTAGTTAACACGTGAATAAGAATGATACTCATTCTTTGTAAGTCAAGCTAATTCCAACGGTGAGGAATGGTACGAAGATGAGTTAGGACCACAAGGGTTCTTATCCATATCTTAATAACAAAACAATTCAATTGAGCTAAACTACAGCAGTGAAATGCTTCAATGGTACATAAAGGGGTGATTGTGTGCTGAGTTGTAACGTCTTAGTAGGTTTGGATCCTCCTACATGCATAAACATCTAAATTTAATTAGTACATACGTGTAGTTAGTTGATGATTGCAAATTGCACGATATGGAGTTTACTTCAATCGCATGTATATGGAATGGATATGTTACATATGGGTACCAAAACTATTATGGTTAGATATTAGATTGATTAGGTAGCACTTGTTATCTCTTCTATCTCTTCTCTATTTTTGACTTTCACGATTCATGACTTTCTCTATTCTAAACAAGTAAACTTTCATTTTTACTTTTAAACCTTATTGGGTGGTTGCGTTAACTTTGTACTCGATAAGAGTTCGGATCATTAGAGTTAACTATGAAAAACACAAAAACAATATATCTTTATTTGGTGTAAGTGTAACTACTTGAGCCGGATGAGAGGAAACTTTCACGTCCGGTTTTGAAAGGGGGAGATCCTATCCTATCCTATCCATTTTTTTCTTTTGCTAGGCCCTTATACTTTTACATAGTGGCCAGTTTGAGTATGCATATGATCATAATTTGATGTAACGAAAGGCTTCTGCGTGCATTGCTTTTCTATACTGTCACACACATATCAGATGGATTCTGGAATATTACCAACCACATATATATGTATATTACCATTTTTATGAGTTAAATAACAAAATAAATGGCCTGTCCATCCACCTAGCCAGCAATAACCATTAGCTTTCTTCAACCAAAAAAGAAACCATTAGCTTTATATATATATATATATGTCAACTAGGACTTATTTTAGGGTTTTAATTTTCTGATATTATTCTTCTCATCAAGGAGGGAAATATATATTGTACAAGATTGATTTACAAGGAAAGAAGCACCAGATAATATCTATCCTAATTACATCCTGATTACAAGGACCCAAACAGGTAACTAAGCTAATTCACAAATGTCAACTCTCCAACACTCCCCCTCAAGTTGGTGCATAAATGTCGTTCATGCCCAACTTGATGACAGAGTTGTAGAACGCTTGACTGGCAACAACTTTAGTTAAGATGTCCGGTAATTGATCCTCTGAGTTTACGAACAGGAATTGAATAATATTCCCATCCAACTTCTCCTTAATGAAGTGTCTATCAACTTCCACATGTTTCATGCGATCATACTGGATTGGGTTGTGTGAGATATCAATTGCTGCTTTATTATCACAAAACAAATTCGAAGCCGACATTGAAGGACACTCGAGTTCTGCGAGTAACCTCTGAAGCCATAATAATTCACATACTCCTTTTGCCATACCCCTGTATTCCACCTCTGCACTTGATAAAGCAACCACTTTCTGTTTCTTACTCCGCCAAGTCACTAAAATTCCCCCTACAAATGTAAAGTATCCCGATGTGGACCGTCGATCAGTATTATTCCCTGCCCAATCTGCATCGATATAACCTTCTATCCGGTAATGACCATTCTTGGAAAACATGATGCCTCTACCTGGGGAGGACTTTAGGTATCGTAGAATGCGTTCAACTGCACCCATATGTGTATCACTCGGAGAATGCAGAAATTGACTAACAACACTTACTACATATGCAATATCAAGTCTGATATGAGATAAATAAATTAATCTCCCAACTAACCTTTGATAACGATCTCGGTTAGTGGGAACTTGATCAAGGTGCACAGCAAGATGGTGATTTTGGACTATAGGGGTGTCAACCGGTTTACAATCAAACGTTCCGGTTTCGGCTAACAAGTCAAGAACATATTTTCTTTGAGATAGAAATATACCCTGTTTAGATCGAGTTACTTCTATACCCAAGAAATATTTCAATTCACCAAGATCTTTCATCTCGAACTCAGTTGCTACGTAATATTTTAGCCTTGAGATTTCCTCTTGATCATCACCCGTAACAATCATATCATCCACATAAATAATAAGTGCTGTCAATTTACCCATTCGACGTTTCAAGAAAAGTGTATGATCAGAATTGCTCTACCTGAACCCATACTTCCTCATAGCCGTCCAGAACCTACCAAACCATGCCTGAGGTGATTGTTTCAATTCATACAATGCCTTATTCAACTTACACACCATTTCAGGTTGTGAAACTGATGCATAACCAGGTAGAATATCCATATACACTTCTTCTTTAAGATTACCATGTAAGAAAGCATTTTTCACATCAAATTGTTGTAATGGCCAATCCAAGTTAGCTGCCAACGAAAGTAACACTCTTACCGTATTAATGTTTGCTACCGGAGCAAATGTTTCTGTATAATCAACACCATACGTCTGAGTGTATCCCTTGGTCACCAATCGTGCTTTGTATCGTTCAATCGACCCATCAGCTTTGTACTTGATGGTGTACACCCATCGACATCCCACTTTCTTTTTTCCTCGGGGTAGCGGAACTAAATCCCATGTTTGATTTTTCTGAATTGCATCCATTTCTTCCTCCATTGCCTTGGTCTATCGATCATCAGATAATGTCTCCTTCAATGAACTTGGTGTGCTATCATTGGATATTTGTTGTACAAAAGCTTTGCCAGGTTTTGATAATTTATGTGATGACACATAGTTGGCAATGGGATATTTAGAGCCTTTTGTTGTTTCCAGTGAATATCGATTGGGCGGCTTTCCTCGGTTGTGCCTGAAAGGTAACTGATAATTCGGAACATTGGATACATCAATAGGGATAGTAGATCTTACCTTAGGAATATTCTCTAGAGTATGGTCATCCGGTGGTACTATATTTTGAGACGAGGGGGAGTAGTATCAGTAAAAGTCTCAAGATCGGCAAGTGGCAGTACCGTTGCCGTGAGCGAGCTTGGCACTGTCGTGCCTGTAGCTGGTTCTGTGGGCAGCGATGCTACTTCTGTTGGCTAGGCTGGCAGCGCAAATATAGGGGCTCGGCTAATAGTGGCAGCGGAAGATCAGTGGTAGCAACCATGGTCCAAACCTGCTCGTCATGTAGTGTCTCCCCCTGAAGATAAGGGTTGGAAGAAGCCAAAGAGTAATACATCTCAGACTTGGAAAAAGTAACATCCATGGTAGTATACATCTGACGTGAAGGAGGGTGGTAACAACGGTAACCTTTCTGATGTAGTCCATACCCCATGAAAACGCAACGGAGAGCACATGGGTCAAGTTTTGTCCGTTGATTTTTTATGTAGAAGAACAAAGGCAATACATCAAAAAACTCGCAGGGGGAGCACCAAAACGGACGGTAGAGGCACGAATGTAGCAAGAACTTGCAAAGGTGTAAGAAAAATTAATACTTTGGATGGCATGCGGTTGCTAAGGTAAGTGGCAGTCTGAAGAGTACCATCCCAAAAGGAGCGGGGAACATTCGCCCTAATCAATAGCGATCGAGCCATTTCTAATAGATGGCGATTTTGGCGCTCAGCCACCCCATTCTGTTGAGGAGTCTGAGGACAAGTGGTCTCGTGAAGGATTCCGTGATTAGTTAAATAATGTGTAAAATCATTATTAACATATTCACCACCATTATCAGAACGCAAAATCCAGATTTTAGTAGAAAACTGTGTCTGAACCATGGTGTGGAATGTCTTAAACGCCAGAAACACATCACTTTTATGCTTAAGAAGGTATAACCATGTCATCCGTGTGCAATCATCTATGAACGTTACAAACCACCTAATACCAGATGAAGTAGTAATCGAAAATGGTCCCCAAACATCTGAATGAACAAGACCAAAAGGAATAACACTTTTATTAGAATTCAACGAATAAGAAACACGGTGACTCTTGGCAAGTACGCAAGTGTCACATTTAAAGTCTGAAACCGAACAACCAACAAATAAATCCGGAAACATATACTGTAAATAACTAAAAGACGGATGACCCAAATGGTGATGCCATAACCATATCTGACGCCGTTTATGATCAACGATTCTTTGGGCGAGATTGACCCGTCCTGTACTGACATAGTCCACAAAATAGAGATCCCCCCTCTTAGTATCACGACCAATTATCTCTTTCGTGAGAATATTCTAAATAAGACAAAACTTCGGATACAATAGTACACAACAATTCAATTGCTCAGTAGCTTGGCTAGGAGACATCAATTTATGCTTTAGTGAAGGTACAAGTAGTGTATGCGGCAAAGAGAGGGTAGGCGTGAGGCGTACAGTGCCAGCGCCAGTTACCGGTGAGGTGACACCGTTAGCATTAGTAATATTTCGTCGAAGTGGAACAATATCACAAACTAAATCAATGGGGTCATAGGTCATATGATCTGTGGCATTGGAGTCAATGATCCAACCGGACTGAGTATCACAATTATTCATATTAAAAGCATAACCACAATTATCTGAGGACTCTGGAGGCATATGGAAAGAACTCGAAATAGGAGGAGGATTCATGGTAGGGTCGTTAGAGTAGTAGTGTTTAGGGTTGTAGTGTTTAGTATAGGGATAGGATCGGTTAGGATGAAATTATTTCCACCGTGGAGTGGTGGTAGGTTCTTCATGTGAGGGCCGAGTTTGCTTGAGGGAACGGGCAGAACAGAAATCCTAAGATCTCTGCTCTAATACCATGTCAACTATGGCTTATTTTGGGATTTTAATTTTCTGATATTATTCTTCTCACCAATGAGGGAAATATATATTGTACAAGATTGATTTACAAGGAAAGAAACACCAAATAATATATATCCTAATTATATCTTGATTACCAAATAATATCTATCATAATTATATCCTTATTACAAGGACCCAAACAAGTAACTAAACTAATTCACAAAGGTCAACTCTCCAACAATATATATATATATATATTGGTTTATATCTTTTTTTCTAAGATGAGACATATTGTTCTTCAAAACAATGCAATAGTAATATTGCATTCTTTACGTGGAAGTATTAGATGCTACTTTGAAGAAATGGTAGCTAGTGTATTCATATCAGCCGCCAGTGCTTTTCGGAAAGATGCTTATTGATGCAGTATTGTTTCGTCCACATTAATCTCCCATAAATTATTCAAAAGAAAAGAAAAAGGTGTGGTGGCAAGAACCAAGAGACCGGTCAACGCTTTGCTTTTTATACGTAAAAAGCTATACTTTCTTTAACGATAACGTTACATCAAAATCGTATAAACGTGGAGAAAATCTTGTCGTGGATAATTTTGTTAATATAGACTTGTCTTCTTCAATTTTAACATGACATAATTCTTGTCTGCCGGTGGCTTGTATTACTTTGTTTTTGTTTGTATGATTCTTGTTTTTGTTTCAAGAAATGTAAGATTTATGTCGCCATTCTTTTTCGTATATTCTTTTTTATTATCTTTATTTTATGGGAGGTAAAATTTATGTTATCATAAATAAGTGTAACTTGTTTTTTCGTTATCACAAAAATTTTCTCATACCGTCGAGATTCCCAAAAAATGAATGAATATTTCTTATGGATTACTGAAAGGCTTTCAAATCAAATGAATTTTTTCGTAAATGATCTTGAGATGATAAAAAAAGAAAATGAACGGTTCTGATTATAATATTTATATTACAAAATAATGCCACAAAGTTAAAAAGTAAGTTCAAGAACAATACTCTTATTTATAAAAGAAATATAAATAAAATGAAATGTGGAATTGAAATTATCTGAGGTCATAGATAGTCATGCATTAATAGGAGAAGAAGCTTGTTAATTGATTCTTTCCTTAACTTTTATGACAAAGTTGTGGAAAAAAGACATCAAAAAGGGATGAAAATATCGTAAAAAATTGCATGTTGATTGCATCAACCTGTGGAAATGATGCCAAGAATTTTAACCAATTCATAGCCACCCCATGTATGTGGGAAGGAAACTGGTTGGTTCACCTATATATATATATATATATAAGCGCAGAACGAGTCTAATAACTTACTGCGTTATGCTTTGAAACAAAATACTTCTATATTATTACGATGAATTGTTGGGAAAAATGGAAGTCTATTTTTGTCATGCTGGTCATTAACCTTGCATTTGCTATAGTAAATATTCTGCTTAAGAAGACTATTGATGGTGGATTAGGCGGTTTGATTATTGTTACTTATCGACAGTCGATTTCTGCTGTTTTCTTGACACCAATTGCTTTCTTTTGGGAGAGGTAAAACCTATATAGACTTACGATTCGTTTATGTATGTATCATATTAATTTGCTAGTCGTCTCAACTCTGTGAAAAATATGATCAGTAAATATGGTATCAGCAACTACTACTAAGCGTATGGTTAGTTTTTTTTTATAGCAGGAATAGTAGAACAGAGCTTACATCTCGAATCTTATGCCACCTTTTCATCAGTGCTCTAATTGGGTTAGTAGTGGTACTTTAAGGTTTCTTTGATTTATTTTTTTATGTTATTTCATTTGATGTTATCTGTTATGTGATTTCTTTTTGGCAAATACTTGTGTCTTTCAGGATAACTTTCACGCATTACTTATTTCTTCTTGGACTTCAGTTCACCTCTGCGACATATTCCTGTGCATTCATCAACATGGTGCCCGTCAACACTTTCCTCTTGGCTCTACCATTTGGGTAAAGTACAAAGAATAAGTTATTAGTCTGATTAGTTATCTGAAATGGGTATTGGAATAATTCGGACTTCTGAATCTCCTCTGTGTTTAAAAATATACATACAAACCGAAAGGTATGTGAGTTTCACATTACAATTCGTAAACCGATACCTGAAACACTTTAAACTAGATTTATTAGGGACTGTACGTAGTGATCCCATACTCATTCATTTCCTCTCATGTTTTGCGTTCCTCCATTCACAAATTCTCGCATTCTAAGTTGGTAAACATGTCGTTATTGGAATTAACTTGGTTTTTGGACTTGAGTTTCCAGACTAGAGAAAGTGAACATAAAGAAAAGGGGTGGGGTCGCTAAAGTCCTCGGTGCCCTAATATGTATTGGTGGAGCTGTGTCATTGATCTTGTACAAAGGAATGCCACTAACCAACCAACATTCAGAATCTACAGTTCAAATGCAAAACCATGCCAATACAACGACTTTTTCATCAGCCAAGAAGAGTGATAGGTGGGCTGTGGGTTCAGTATTTTTGGCTTCAGGCTGCCTCTTGTGGTCTTCATGGTTCCTCATCCAAGCAAAGATCGGCAAGAGCTACCCTTTTCAGTACTCTAGCACCGCGATTTTGTCCTTCTTCGGCGCCATTCAATCCACCATCTTGTGCTTCATCACGCAGAGGCACATCGTCATGTCAATGTGGCTTCTCAAGGGAAAGTTGGAGATATTTAGTGTCGTATATGTTGTGAGTATTTTCTTCTGCATCTACTATAATCTTCACGGTTCAAATCTTTTTTAGCCAGTGTAAGCTTGAGCTTTTTAGGGTTTAATGGTTTTCTAACATGCATGGTTTCTCCTTCAAATAATACGATCTAGAATTCTTCAAGAACCAATTAGGGTTTCATGTGTATTGACGTTGCAGGGAGTAGTAGGATCAGGATTGTGTTACGTAGGGATGTCATGGTGTGTGAAACAAAAGGGTGCACTCTTCACAGCAGCATTTACCCCCGCCACCCAGATATTCGTGGCTATGTTGGAATTCTCTTTCTTGCATGAACAAATTTTCCTCGGAAGGTAATTATTCACTCAATTATATTTGACATATAATTAACTTTGATTATCTTCATATTATTCCGTTGCTAATTAATTTTTGGCATTTAATTTACCAGCGTGGTGGGATCTGTTATTGTCATAACTGGCATGTACATTTTACTGTGCGGTAAAAGCAAGGATCAAAAGGAAATGGTGATCAAGCAGACACAAGCAGCTGATCAAGATCAAGAAAGTGGTCCAATGCCACAAGGCATGCCCCTTGATGTAAATAAATAACCCTTCTGAAATGTTTAGATTTAACTTTCTACCGCACTGATCGGATCAAATGCTGTAAGCACGGCTAACCAGTTGAAATAAGAAGCAGAATTTTGCAACCTCTAATTAAACTCTTTCTTTCTGGCTTTATCATTTTTGCAATCCATTACTTGGGTTGTTATGTGAAATAGATGCATCATATAGACAATTACAAATGGAACTTGTACCACCTTGCCAATTTTGTTTACCTTTTTGATACGCATAAAAATAGAATAGAGCACGCCAAAGATGAATTTGAATCACATTATTAATAACTTATTGTAAGACTTAGCCCACTTGATCTCCCACCCTTAGTGTAGATAATATCATTTGTTCAAAAAAAAAAAATAGAGCAAATGCATGATATTGTATTATCTAATTAATGTGTGAAAAAAAAAATTGTGAAAGCTATGTAATAATTGAAATCAAGATGAACGAATTTGGAGGGATGAACACAATAATCATCACCCTGAAATTCGTGAAAGAATAGAGAGAGAGAGACCATATTAGCAATGGGGTTGAGGGGATTACATTGCTAATAACTAATCCTACAATTAAGGGATTAGTTCAACCACAAATAATTCTATAATTAGGGGATTATGTGTACCCACTGTTCTAAAAATGTCTGCCTAGCGCCGCTTATACCCCAGTTAGGCATTAGGCTGTTGGTCGATTAATCTCGAGGCTACAACTTTTCAAATTAATGTTCATGTTGACATCCAGGTTTGTCTCACTTTCTTGTTTTTTTTTTCCTAACTTTATGGTGTTGCTCGACTTGTTTTGCAGGTTTAGACCTTCAGGCCATCTCCAACCGAGGGCTGGCCAAAGGGCTCGTTTTAGCCCTCTAGCCCTCCAAGACATTAATATTTTAATGAACAACACATGGCCATGTTTGCCTCTATCTCCAACCGAGGGCCAAAGGGCCATAGGGCTAAACATAATTTATTATTTAAATTTAAAAACTACAACTTAAATTCAAATCCAACGGCTAAGTGACGTTAGCTAGCCGTTGGATTTGTAAAATAGAAGTTATAGGAAAAAAATAGAATTTAAAAAAAAATATGAAACAAATTTTGTAAAATAGAAGTTATAGAACAAAAAATAGAATTTAAAAATAGAAAAAAAAAGGTTTAAATTCATAAAATAAAATAAAATTTTGAATACAACGGCTAGTTGCAGTCAGCTAGTCGTTGTATTCAAATTGTTTCATACTATTCATGTCAGTTATAACCGACATGATTGCAATTCAAATTACTATTCGGGTAAATTGCAATTAATCAAAATTATTCTTGTCTAGTCGTTATATTCAAATTACTATTTATGTCGGTTATAACTGACATTATTGCAATAATCAAAATTATTCCTGTCGGTTATATTCGACACATTTTAACAAAATTCTGGCCAACCTGGGGCTAGCTGAAAGAGCCAGCCCCTCTTGGCCCTTTCAGATTCCGTGGGGCCCACGAGCCCTCTGGCCTAGCCCTCGGTTGGAGACGATATTTCGGGCTATTTTCGACCCTTTGGTCATCTTGACCCTTTGGTTGGAGGTGGCCTTAGGTTTGGTTTTAAAGGGGTTAGGTTTCATGTCTCTCCCCTCTTCGTATCCTTCTTGTTTTTGTTTCTATAAGGATAAGGTTTATGTCCCCACTTCTTTTTCATGTATTCTTTTTTGTTGTCTTTGTTTTATGAGGATTAAGGTCTATGTCCCCCCCCCCCCGGGTGACCAGGTGTAACTTGTTTTTTCGTTATCATATAATTTCCCTCGTATTGTTGAGGTTTTCCAAAAAAAAAAAAAGGAATTGTAGTATTATCATAATAAAGCGTCAATTTGTTTGATTCTTATGGATTACGAAACGGCTTTCAAATCAAATAATTTTTTTTGTAAATGATCTTGAGATGATGATAAAGAGAATGAACGGTTATGACACTACTACAAAAGGGTGTTATAGTGTCGGTGGGTGGTGTCGCTTTAATTTAATATAGTGGTGGATTAGGCAGTTGCGACACTAACTGAACATGACGTCAGATTTACTGTCGCTTATAAGCGTCATAAAATGTTTATGTCGCTTTTAAACCGACGTAAACATAAATTTTAATAATTTTTAAATACTAGTGTCGCTTTTAAGCGACATAAAGTATTTTTTAAATACTAGTGTCACTTTTAAGCGACATAAAGTATTTTTTAAATACTGGTGTCGCTTTTAAGCGACATCAATTATATATATATGACACACCCATACCCGAAAGTAGGGCATACTGGCCGTCACGTGAGTGTGACGTAGCCATGTGCGCTGTGCGGAAGCTAAGATTGATAACTAAGTACGAACTAATTAAAACCAAAACCACTAGCAACCTAGGTAAGATAGTGTACTAGAGGCATAATAAGGTACTTATACATAATCAGAGCGTTCTAAGTTCGAATGCAGTCAAGCATGAAATAAGTTTAGATAATACCACCGGTGTCATACATAAATGAATGTGTCAGAACTGCCGATAAGCCCTCGCGTCCACCAAAAAGAACCTCTAGCTACCTAGTACCTGGAGGGGCGAAAAACAAAACTGAGTGGGTCAGCAAAACAATTCATTTCAAAACCAATCTTTACTCAAACATATAGCCCCTCACCGTAAAACCTGTATAATTTCCCAGAATCAAAATATATGCTCATATATACATATAGGTTCTCAAAATCATGCTGAAAAATATATGTATGCCATGCCAAGCATCCAAAACAGAAACTCAATCATAAACTGTTGATGTGATCAAATACCAGGTAATCATCTTGGCCCTCGACCAGCAAAACAATTCCGTTAGAGTTGACGGAATATTCCTCCTCCGGCGAGTCGCTGGCTGCCGGCGACTGTTTTGCCGGAATTTCTAGGAATTTTCAAATTGTCCTATCTTGCTCATTTTTCATCCTTTTTGACCCATTTTTCTTCCTATGTGCTCCAAATTAAGTGTAGAACATGAATATACCTTCAAAAACCTTGAAAAAGGTCTTAGATTTCCTCGGGGACGAACTCCAAAACAGGCCACTCTCGATGTGCGTGATCCCGACGTCCAAACTCCTCCAACGAACCACTCTGAGTCTCCTTAGGACCTCACAAAGCTCGCTGTGATCTCAGATTGTCCTAAAACGCAACGTATGAAAAGTTGATGAATAGTGCCAAATATAAACCTTGAGTTTTGGACGTGAAATCGTCGTAGTTCTTACCTGAAATTAGTATGGTTGAGTTCGTATGATCTTCACAAGTCTGAATATGCAATTTGTTTCGTCGATCTATAAGGTTTTGGTATGGGTTGTGAGTGTGCCGTGTGTATGAAGAGGAGAGAGAGAGAGATGGCGTCGAGAGAGAGATGAAGTCTGAGGGTGAAGTGAGAGAGAGAAGTGTCGGTGGTGAAGTGGACCAAGACCACCAATCACCACAATTATTTTCCTAACTTTTCATTGGCCCCCCAATAACTAGGATAATTCTATAATTGGCCCAAAATTATAAATCTCATGCATAAACGTTCGCCCGAACTCAAGGGCATAATGGTCATTTCACAATCAATATTTTAATATGTCGGGATGGGTTGTTACATATATATATATATATATTAAATTAAATTTTATATCCCTAAAAACTATAATTATATATATATATTAAATTAAATTTTAAAAAATTGGTGATCATTGGATTGGCTTAAATATACATACGATTCAATTTTTTAAGTGTTATACATACAAAATAAATAAATTTAAATCTACTTAATATATATATATATATACACACACACCATTGAACTTGATTGGATACGAAACTAATTTCGACAATTATAAACGAAAAATCACGATTTAACGGTTATTTTAACTACGATTTTGATGATTTTTTTACAGCTACACTCCTTGACCTATATCAATGCAATGAATGAATTCGATCTTCAATTTAAAATATTTACACGAGTGGATACCACAAAATCTTATGTTATACTTAATGAAAGTATAAATAAACTCTAAGTGTTAGTCAATCTATTGTTTTGATGGGATACGAATTCTCCGAAACAAATTTCAATGATCCCAACTGTCAAACTTGTTTGTATATGCTTCGAGATCACATCAGCCAAAAATCACAAAAAACAAACATTCAGAGATCAGTAACGGGACAAATCTTTTCGACGGTTATAAATGAAAAATCACGATTTAACGGTTAGTTTAACTCCGATTTTGATGATTTTTTACAGCTACACTCCTTGACCCTATATGAATACAATGAATGAATTCGATCTTCAATTTAAAATATTTACACAAGTGGATACCACAAAATCTTATGTTATACTTAATGAAAGTATAAATAAACTCTAAGTGTTAGTCAATCTATTGTTTTGATGGGATACGAATTCTCCGAAACTAATTTCAACGATCCCAACTGTCAAACTTGTTTGTATATGCTTCGAGATCACATCAGCCAAAAATCATAAAAAACAAACATTCAGAGATCAAGTAACGGAACAAAGCTTTCCGACGGTTATAAACGAAAAATCACGATTTAACGGTTAGTTTAACTACGATTTTGATGATTTTTTACAGCTACACTCCTTGACCCTATATGAATACAATGAATGAATTTGATCTTCAATTTAAAATATTTACACAAGTGGATACCACAAAATCTTATGTTATACTTAATGAAAGTATAAATAAACTCTAAGTGTTAGTCAATCTATTGTTTTGATGGGATACGAATTCTCCGAAACAAATTTCAATGATCCCAACTGTCAAACTTGTTTGTATATGCTTCGAGATCACATCAGCCAAAAATCACAAAAAACAAACATTCAGAGATCAAGTAACGGGACAAATCTTTTCGACGGTTATAAATGAAAAATCACGATTTAACGGTTAGTTTAACTCCGATTTTGATGATTTTTTACAGCTACACTCCTTGACCCTATATGAATACAATGAATGAATTCGATCTTCAATTTAAAATATTTACACAAGTGGATACCACAAAATCTTATGTTATACTTAATGAAAGTATAAATAAACTCTAAGTGTTAGTCAATCTATTGTTTAGATGGGATACGAATTCTCCGAAACAAATTTCAACGATCTCAACCGTCAAACTTGTTTGTATATGCTTCGAGATCACATCAGCCACAAATCACAAAAAACAAACATTCAGAGATCAAGTAACGGGACAAAGCTTTTCGACGGTTATAAACGAAAAATCACGATTTAACGGTTAGTTTAACTCCGATTTTGATGATTTTTTACAGCTACACTCCTTGAAAATTTAAAATTGACATCACCTAATATTCAGGACATCTCAAGTGCTATTTCATATGAAATCATCAGTGCAATCACTAGTGATATTAATGATTCTTTATTTTCCATTCGTGTTGATGAATCACGAGACAAGTCTTCAAAGGAGCAAATGGCCATTGTATTGCGCTATGTGGATAAGGGTCCTGTGATAGAGCGCTTTGTAGGTATTGAGCATGTTGCAGATACTAAAGCTTCCTCACTCAAGTTAGCCATTGATGATTTCTTTTCTAGACATGGATTGAGCATATCAAAATTGCGTGGGCAAGGCTATGATGGGGCAAGTAATATGAAAGGTGAGTTCAATGGCCTTAAAGCACTAATTTTAAATGAGAATGAGTCTGCCTTTTATGTTCATTGTTTTGCTCATCAACTTCAATTAGCTCTAGTAGCAGTGGCAAAAAAAAATTCAGAAATTGGAGATCTCTTTACTATGGTTTCTTCTATGGTGAATGTTGTGGTGGCATCTTCTAAGCGTCGTGATATTCTTAGAGAGAAACATGCTCATGTAGTTTTGGAAGCACTAGAAAATAACGAGCTTTCAAGTGGACAAGGTTTGAATCAAGAAACTACTCTTAAGCGGGCTAGTGACACGCGATGAAGCTCTCACTATAATTGTTTAATCAGCTTGGCTCACATGTTCTCATCAACGATAGAAGTGCTTGAGATTGTAAGAAAAGATGGAACAAGTTCAGAACAAAAATTTGAAGCAAAGGTTCTATTGACTTTTATTCAATCTTTCAACTTTATTTTTGGTCTACACTTGATGAAAAAGGTTTTGGGAATCACAAACAATTTATCACAGTCATTGCAAAAGAAGGATCAAGATATTGTGAATGCAATGAACTTAGTCAATATATGCAAAGGAAGATTACAAAGGATGAGAGAAAGTGGTTGGGAATCTTTATTTGATGAAGTTTCATCCTTTTGTGACAAGAATCGTATTAAAATTCCTAGCATGGATGATATTTTTACGAGTGGAGAGCGACCAAACCGAAAAGCTCATCCCATCACAAACTTGCACCATTATCGGGTTGATTTATTCACTGATGTCATAGATAAACAACTGACTGAGTTAAATGATCGATTTACTGAGAAGAATACTGAACTACTTCTTTGTGTGGCATGTTTAAGTCCAAGTAATTCTTTCTCTACCTTTGACAAAGAAAAATTGATGCGTCTTGCCTAATTTTATCCAAGTGATTTTTCAGAGCACGATCTTGAGTTACTCAAAGAACAACTTGAGAATTATATTTGGGACATGACCTCTAATAGTGAGTTTGCAGATTTTAAAGGAATTAGTGATCTTGCACAAAAGATGGTTGAAACCAAGAAAGATCAGACTTACCTGTTAGTGTACTTGCTTTTGACACTGGCACTCATCTTACCGGTTGTAACCGCAAGTGTAGAGCGAGTATTTTCTGCTATGAACATTGTTAAGAACACCTTACGCAATCGAATGAGTGATTTGTGGATGAACGATTGTTTGGTTGCTTATATTGAAAAGGATATTTTTAATAGTATAGAGGACGAGGCTATCATGCAACGGTTTCAAAATATGAAAACTCGTCGAGGACAATTATTTTAATTATTGGGAATATGTAATATTATCAATGTTATGTTATTTTGAATTTTGGTTACTTTTCATATATATACTATGATGTTTTGGTTAACAGTTTTGTAACTACTATCGATTTAATTTTTTTTTAAATATTTGTGAGAAGCCCTTCTTAACCCGAAATCCTGGCTCCGCCACTGCCTTCTACTTTAGAATAGATAATAATAATAATTTGGTTGACGGTTTTTTGTCTTTCGGGTCTGCAGAGAGGGCCTGAGTTTATGAAGTAGCTACTTTCCGTGATCCCAAATGCAACCTACTATAAAAGAGGAACATATTGTTGTGATTGGCTCATATAATTATGAGTCGGCAACAATTACATCTCAACCATGTGTAGTGCTAGCTACTTTCGGCTAAAGAAAGGGACAAAGGAAAAGGGGGACATCTACTTTTGGCTAAAGAAAGGGACAAAGAAAAAGGGAGACATCATCATGATGTCTAGCCCTTGATTTGTGGTTTTTTTCAAAAGCAAATGAATATGTGGTTTTCTTTTGTTGTTATAAGTGGAATGGTTTGCCGAGGGAGATGGTATGCAAATGGCAAGCATCCAAAGTGTGAAGAGCATTCGGCTCTCCCATGGGAAAGCATGGGCATGGGTTGAGAGAAAATCAAGAGAGCTAGAGTGAAAAGTATTCTAGTGAAAGAACTCTTGGGGTAGAGTGAGGTTCTTGGAAAAATTCTATGAGTGGGTGTACAAGGAATTCAGGATTGGGTTATGTCGATTTAACCCATGTGTAACTTGTACTGATATTTTTCATAGTGAAGAGCAATATCTCTCTGGGGATGTAGGCAGGTTTTTTTTTTCTGAACCTCGTAAATTCTCTTGGTGTCTATTTCTTGTATTTTATTTTGTTCAACTGTGTGTGATTTTTGTGAGGTTGTAATCTGAATCTCGTTTCCGCACTAACGAACGGGTCAAGCACAACAATTGGTATTAGAGCATCGTTGGAGGCTTGGTTCATTGGAGGTCCAGATTTGTTGTTCACCATGGAATTTTTCAGTTGAGCAGTTTAATAGCAGAGACGGTTTTACTCTTGGTAAAGGAAAGTGATGGAAGCCTGAATAAATAGGAGACGTGTTCAGGGATGCTTGATCAACTGTGAAAGTTGATGTTGAGGAAGAAGACAAAGGCCTCTTTCTTCTTACCTCACTTTCAGATTCGTACGAGAACCTTGTGAAACTTTACTGCATGGAAAGAAATAGTAAGTTTGGAGACTTTACTGCATGGAAAGAAACAGTAAGTTTGGAGCAGGTGCAAGCTTCTTTGGTGTGGAATGATACACAAAAGAAGGAGACCATGGATGATGGTGGGCACGAGACTGCTTAAGCTATTCAAGGTGGGAATCGTGGAAGAAAATTGGAAAGAAGATTTGAGAAAGACAGCAGGTTTAGATTCGGTTCCGAAGGCAAGGGTCCACAGTGCTACAGGTGCAAGGCCGGGTTGTAGTAAGTTTGTGGAGGAAGACTTTGAGTATGCCCTCTAGGTACTCGAAGCAACACTTCTCCTAGTGATGTTTAGTCTCGAGTGTTACAAGGGATTTGCAGCAGGTGGAGCTATGAGATTCATAGGTGATGAGATGGTCCTGAAGGAGGAGAAGTGTGAGGAATTTTGTCTGGCTCGATGGGTTGTTGCTAGAAACGGCCGCGCTGACGAGTTTCTAGGTTGCAGACAATGAAGAGAAAGAAAACCTGCTGGAAGAGACGAGGATGTGTCGAGTTCCTGTCTGAAGCTAAAAGGCGATGTGGATTTAGGATGTGCATGCTGGTACGTAAGGCTAATGGACTTTGGTGATGGGTGCAAGGAATTTTGCACGATATATTCGCCAAGGCGGAGATTGTTGTGATTGGTTCATATAACTATGAGTTGGCAACAATTACATCTCAACCATGTGGAGTGCTAGCTACTTTCGGCTAAAGAAAGGGACAAAGGAAAAGGGAGACATCTACTTTTGGCTAAAGAAAGAGACAAAGAAAAAGGGAGACGTCATCATGATGTCTAGTCCCTTGATTTGTGGTTTTTTCAAAAGCAAATGAATATGTGGTTTTCTTTTGTTGTTATAAGTGGAATGGTTTGCCGAGGGAGATGGTATGCAAATGGGAAGCATCCAAAGTGTGGAGAGCATTCGGCTCTCCCATGGGAAAGCATGGGCATGGGTTAAGAGAAAATCAAGAGAGCGAGAGTGAAAAGTATTCTAGTGAAAGAACTCTTGGGGTAGAGTGAGATTTTTGGGAAAATTCTATGAGTGGTGGTGTACAACGGATTCGGGATTGGATTATGTCGATTTAACCCATGTGTAACTTGTACTAATATTTTTCATAGTGAAGAGTAATATCTCTCCGAGAACGTAGGCAGGTTTTTGCTGAACCTCGTAAATTCTCTTGGTGTCTATTTCTTGTATTTTATTTTGTTCAATTGTGTGATTTTGGTGAGATTGTAATCTGAATCTCGTTTCCGCACTAACGAACGGGACAAGGCACAACACATATGACTTGAAAAATGTGCTTTCTTTTGGAATTCCCCTCCTCCCACTCCTCTTTTTATTATGTCCATCATTAAATTTGAACAATTTATATATGTATTATGTCTTAGCGTCTCTATCACAAGCTGTGCAGCATCCCTCAGCAAATCATGCAGATCTGGGAGCCTCCTTAGAAGAAAATTCCTCTCAACATATATGTTTATTAGGTGATCCAAGTATGGGATTCCTACTTGATCTGCTTGAAAGTACGGATTTTTTAGTATCTGCGCCTTGTCCTTCAAAGGTACCTTTTCCACTATTTTTTTTTTCAGACTGACGGGTGAATCATCAATGCCTGTTTCATAAGATGAGCTGAAGTAGACTTGGCATTTTCCGGTGCACCTTTTGAAGGTTCTTCTTTCTCAAGATAGAAATGGCAAATGGCAAGGGAATATGAAAAATTTGGAAACAACCATAAGGAGTTATCACTTTTATATTCTTCAGAGAACCGTTCTAGCCATGCATACTCCTCTGCCCTCAACGAAAAATAGTTAATGCAGAACATGGCCCCCATTGGATCATCAGAATCTAGTGAAAGTAACAACTTGCAAACTTCTAAAGCGGATCGATGGCAACCACGCCTATCCATATTTCTCATGCGAGTAAAAAGAACAGTGAACAGAGGCTTGTTTGTTTCATGGCTGTATTTTAGTTGGCAATTGCCCTGCAAGGGTGCGAGCATTGGATTCCATGCACATTCCAAAGCATATAAGCATTTCGAGATAAGTTCAGCTGACATTTTCTGTTCACCCGAAAACTTATAGTACTCTGCCATGGTTATAAGGATTGTATAACAAAATACTTGCAATTCCATTGATATCATGTATAGCTTTGGCAGCTTCAAATGCCCTCTGAGCTTGAAGGTAGGATGAGGAATGTGCGTATCTGCACGTAAGATCAAAATCCAGATTATGATGCATGAATCAAAACCAAACCAAAAGGACGCGATATCACAGATCATAAATCCTAGTCTGACAGACTCTAAGCTGTGAGCATAATATAAATAATGTAAAAAAAAGGAGAAATTAAAATTTGAAATAAGAAAAGGAAACAAGAATAGTTAAGATTTGACTCAAAAAGACAGTTATCATTGCTTAAAGAACTTACCGACAGTGGTGACATCCATCAATCACTTCAAGAAATTCCATGGAAAAGGAGCCATCCCAGCGATGCCAACGCTCTGATGCAGTGACAAGTATGGTTTTTCTAGGAATATGAGCAGCACGTCTTCCACCACGCACCAGTCTAGAACTGCCACCACTTCGCACATGTTCTCAAAGGACTTTACCACCTTAGAGCCAAAGATTCTCTGCAGCTCATTGTCAGCATTAAAATACTTGGGATCCACTTGCAGCACAGAGGGCGCACACGGCTTAGCCAAATTCTCACAACCTTTTCCGCGGGCTGCTTTTTCCGGGGCATCCAAAGAAATTGATTCAAGAGTCCCATCCAAGGGCTTTTCGACATTGGAAGCACCCGAAGAAGATGAAGAAGCATCTTTGCTTTTCTTCTTCTTTGATTTTTGATTGTTGGTTGAAGCTACACCGAGTACATACATCAAGTGTTTTTTTACAAGAAGCATCATTTTTAAAATTTATTTTATTTTTATTAAAGATTGATTTTAAAAATATTTTCACCAAAATGTTTTAGTCATTTTAAAAGAAAATTCAAACAAGTCCTAGGCTCGAAAAAAAAAAAAAAAAAAAAAACCATCCAAAGGAAAACCCTTTTACCGTATCCAACACCAACCCATCACAGCTTGATGATCACTCACAGCACATTGAACGCAAAAATCAACAAAATTTCACCATTTAAATTATAATTCGTTTTATTTTCTTAAATCCACCAAAAAGCAAAAAATAAGAATTAAATTAAAAAAAAAGTGAACCTGGTGGTCGTCATTGTCACTGCAGTCGTTGAGGAGGTCAAAGGGATTGATTTTAGCTTTTCCATTGAACTGCTGGCTTTCTTCTTCTCCTTCTGATTCAAATTCTATTACGTGTCGGTCTTCTTCTTCATGTTCCTTCAAAACTTTCTTCACCATTCGACCTGACATCGCCGTAGTAATCCAAAGCTCGATTCTCTCAAAATTCTCAACCTTTTCTATTCAAATCAGCTTCAGTGATTCACCAACCAACAAATAAAACCCAAATTGCCAAAAAAAATCCAAGCTCGAGTCCGAATTCGATTACTAGATTCTGGATATTTCAATAGGAAACAGGATGACTAAACGACATCAATTTGCCACGATAACAATAATATTATCATTTATATTTGGGTAAATTACATTTCACTTCTTCATATTTGAATATAATTACAATCTCATATAACATTTTTAAAATATTTCAATTTTATACACAAATTTTTATTTGTTGTAATTTTATACATCTGTTAAGTGATGGCATGACAAATGTATGACCCACATATTTGATGGCGTGGCATATAAAAAATAATTGGTTATCAAAAAACAATTTAAACAAAAAATTAAGTGTTTTTTGAACAAATGATATTAGAAGACAACCTTGGTGTGGATGCTATAAGTATTTTTTTGAACAAACAATATTATTTACACTAAGAGATGGAAAGTGGGCTTAAGCCTCACAATAGGCCAACCATAATAATGTGGTTCAAATTTACTTTTGGCAAGAATCGAAACTAAAACTTCTCACTATCAAGTAAAGATAAATATTATTAGACAATAATTCTAAATAGCTGCAGATATAATTTTAATATAGAAAAGTTGAATTTAGCCCAATTTTGATAGTGTATTTAGCAAAAACTCAAAAATTGTATGTCTTCAAATTAAACTTTTTGATCAACTTGCTACATAAGCAAATTTTGAGTGAATGTTTCATTCCTGTTTTACCCCCAATGAGTAGTAGGCGCATCTTATGCTCATTAATTATTAACTTATTATTTGTACTTAATGTTCTTTGTAAAACATTTTATTGAGTATAATAGGTAGACCAATTTTTGAAACTACATGTGCAAATTATGTAATATATCACTAATAAAAAATAAACACGTGAATCAACACTTAAGTTTTTATTTAATCAATATCCGCGTTATACGATTTACAAAAATCTAATTTAAAAAATAGTCTCTAGCGCATTTCCCCTTTTATTTAGTGTAGTTGGTACACATGTTGGCTTGTTAGTTGCTTCCACATATTGTTAAGAGGTGCATTATTCATACTTATTTTTTATTTTTCATACGCGTCTTATTAATTTTTATCTTCTGATCTTCCTTGATTCATCTGATGTGTCACAAATTAGAAGAATGTGTGAAAAATAAAAAGACATATTATACACGTGAACAAACAAGAGTTTACTTCAAACTCTGTTGCGATAAGAAAACTAAGTGTAAGGTTACAAAGACATATTATACACGTGGACGCTGCAGCTTGTATGATTGTATCTAGTGAACTTTAACGAAAAGATTCCGGTACTGTTCACTTTAACGAAAAACTATATATTTACATTAAAAAGTCAATTTGGTACTATTCACTTTACTTTTTGTTTTGTATTTATCGTTAAAACTCAAAATTTTCAAATTTTTTTTTTAAGTTTTTATTTGTATTATCTAAACTGCTGGGAATATACTAACAGGGATTCTAATTCTATCAAATTTTTTGTAATTATTGCTTAACTAATTACACAGACTGAGATAATTTAACAAAGAGTCAAATAACACAGTGGACAGATAATATAGGCATAGAGATTGGATGGGAGTAGAATTCTGTTCGCTTGTAGTCTCTTTTTTCTCGGATTACGATTACAGCACGTCAATATTAAACTCGTAGCAGACTGATTGTTTAGTCGCCGAGAAAACGTTAAAACTGAGTTTTCGCTCGGTGCAACTGGTGAGTTTATAATGGTGTTCAGGGTCTCTGGTTTGGGAGATGATAGCGGTGCAGTGACAGTGAGGATGAAGAGGGACAGGGAGGTGCTAAGGAGTCCATTTTTAGTGGCGGCGGTGGTGGCGCTGCTTCCGATATGGGGTATGGCCGCCGCAGAACAACACCACCACAACAAGGTGGAGGTGGGGAGAAGAAGCTGAGGTTTGGGACAGATGGGCAGTTTAAGATTCTGCAAGTGGCGGATATGCACTATGCCGATGGCAAGACCACGCCCTGTTTGGATGTGCTGCCGTCCCAGTTTCCAGCTTGCTCTGACCTCAACACCACCGCCTTTGTCCTACGCATGATCGAGGCGGAGAAGTCGAATCTCATCGTCTTCACCGGTATTTGGATACCATGCTTATGGGAAGGCTGGATGGGATCGGAGAGCAAGGGTTGTGGTAGCAAACTTAGAGAAAACGCAAAAGGGAGGTTGGGGAGCGGTCAAGTCAATCAAAACATGGAAGCACCTTGATGATGAGCACCTCACTGCTATCGATGGTCAGGTTCTCTGGAGCAAGAGCTCTGTGGGTACGTATTCCTAGCTCTTTCTAGACATTGATAAGTGGTCTTCTAGGAACGTAATAAGTGGTCTTTGTTACGTTTATGCATAAAATAACAACGTAACAAGCTTGTGATTGACTAAATAATCATTTGCATCCATGTCGGCTTTTTACATGATTTCATTCCATGGATAATTCTTATATGCTCATCAATGTGGAGATGTTTTATTGCCCAAAATTCTTCTGCCTGTTCACTAAAAGTTACAGTTTTCTGAACAACTACAACAGTAAAATTCTTTCTTCCGCTTCTCGACTTTCCTCATCGTGTTGATCAAAAGCCATCGTTGCTTGGTGCTAAAGGAATCCCTTATACACGGAGACTCTAGTTTCCTCATACATTTCTAGACCATCTTGGCCAAACACCTTCTCCCCATTTCTCACTCGAAATCTGAAAAGACAAACCGGAAACATCTGATCTTGATCTATGATAATGATGATTTGTGTTAAAATTCATTACTATTTCTCACATACTATAGCCTGCGTCATCTCATTTTCTTATTTCTTCTATATTGAACAGGAATTCGTAGAAAGGAACCTGTTGGTGGTAATTGAGTAATGAGCACGAGCCAGAAAGTATGTAGGGAGAGTTTGTTGGGAATAAATCAACAATCAATGATAAATCTGATTATGCTAATAAATAATAAATGCGGATAAATTAATGAACAATGTTCTAACAACAAAAATAAAATTATACAGAAACAGTAAGATCGAGGCTTGCGTACCGCAATGTCCTTGAAACATAATTTCGTCCCTACTCTGTGCTTGTAGTTCTACGGACGACTGTTTCACCAGGATTCAACGATCAAGTTTAAGATTCCAGCACCGGAAAACTTTAACTTCTGGCGAAAATCTTTGTGGTTCTCTCAGTATGAATGTTATGGAATGTAGAAGACGATTTATGGTTTTCTCTATATATATTTTAATGATATGCAGATGCCTATATTTATAGTGTGCACATGTCTGTTCGCAACAGACATGTTTTGGAGAGGTGACTGTTCACTCAAAGGATGTGCTGCTTCATCTGTTTCAGAAACCTTTGCAGACTTCATCTGAAAAAATGAGTTTGTTAAGTTTAAAATTTAAATTCGAATTTAATTAATTAATTAAAAAATAATAATTAATTAAATCCAAAAATAATTAATTAAATATTAGAGCCCGAGCCCCAAGGCCCATCTTTTGATAATTAATTATATATTAATTATTATTAATTATATATATTAATTACTAATTTAATTAGCACACCCCAAAGCCCAACCCCAAGGGTGAGCCCAATTTTCCTTCTCCAAGGCCTAATCTCCATTCACTTTCTATAAGGGACAAAGCCTTATAAAGTGAGGAGAACTTTTGTGAATAGTCAATGTGGGACAAAGAAATTTCAACTCAAACTTAAAATTTCCAACAATACCCCACATTTGAGTTGAAATTTCATTCAAACTCCAACAATGACCCCACATTTGAATGCAAATGTAAATGCAAATGTACGACTAGGCTGCCTAAAACTGAGAGAGAATAGACATGATATGCATCGGGTGAAGTGTCTTTTGGACTTGAACTTACCCTAGTGAAAACATATCGGGTTTACTTGGTGACGCAGTGGATGTGGAAGATCTTGAACTGTTCACCGCAGTAGTAAACCGAGACAATATGCTACACACATATCATGTCTGCCACACGTCAATTCATACGGTTGTGTTCATTTTGGCCCTGAACAGATCCCGGATTTCGTAGGAGCTTTAGAGAATTTAGCCATTTCAATTCTCATAAATGTGGCCCCATTTACTCCTATATAGGTGACATTAATTAAGAATAGTCTGTCATATTCCTCTTGATAACAAGATATTAATGTCATTAAATGTATAAAACATAACCCCTCAAACTCAACAGACAACACACATTTGATCATGAGAATGGGTAAGTTGTGTGTTCAACTTGTGAATCAAACTCAACCAGTTTGCCTATTGAACCTAGACCATGGGATCTCCAATCAGCTAGGTTAGGTTTCCGCCCAGTCCGATTCATTGAATTGGCTTGAGACCCATTCCCCTCGATGTAAAATATTTGCTCTCTTGGTAGGCCTTTTGTCAAAGGATCAGCTATATTTTCCTTTGACTTCACATAATCAATGGATATTATTCCATTGGAGAGCAACTTCTTAAGAGTATTATGCCGACGCCTGATGTGTCGCGACTTTCCATTGTATACATGATTTTTGGCCCTTGATTGCGCGGCCATACTATCATAATGTATACATATAGCAGTTACAGGCTTTGGCCACATTGGAATATCCTCCAAAAAATGTTTAAGCCACTCGGATTCTTCTCCAGCCAAGTCTAAAGCGATAAACTCTGACTCCATGGTGGAACGAGCTATACATTTTTGTTTAGAGGATTTCCAAGATATTGCTGCACCTCCTAAGGTAAAAACATATCCACTTGTCAATTTGGATTCCGTAGTGTCAGAAATCCAATTGGCATCACTAAAGCCTTCTACAACAGGTGGATACTTTGTGTAGTGTAATCTATAGTCAAGTGTATTTTTCAAATACCTTAACACTCTTACTAAAGCATCCCAATGGTCTTGTGCCGGATTACTTGTATATCTACTAAGCCTACTTACCGCATAAGCTAAGTCATGCCTAGTTGAATTCATCAAGTACATTAGACTTCCAATTACTTGAGAATATTCAAGTTGAGATATGGCATTGCCTTTATTTTTCTCCAACTTGCATCCAGCATCAAAAGGAGTTGCAACAGGTTTGCAGTCAAATTGACTAAACCTTCGTAATATTTTTTTCTGCATAATGAGACTGTGTAAGGACATACCCTTCACCATTTCTCTTAATTTGAATTCCTAAAATGACATCGGCTTGACCTAAGTCTTTCATGTCAAAATTTGAATTCAACATTTTCTTTGTTTTGTTGATGACATCTTTATTGCTTCCCATGATGAGCATATCATCCACATATAAACAAACAATAACACAAGTTTTATCACTACTCTTAATGTAGACACATTTATCAGATTCATTTATTTTGAACCCATGTGTCAACAAAGTATGATCAAATTTCTCATGCCATTGTTTTGGTGCTTGTTTAAGTCCATATAATGACTTAACTAGTTTGCACACTTTGCTTTCTTGTCCCTTAAGCACGAACCCTTCAGGTTGTTCCATGTATATTTCTTCATCTAGTTCTCCATTTAAAAATGCTGTTTTTACATCCATTTGATGTATATCAAATGTCGTAGAGATTGTCATCCAAACTATTCAAAATATAGTTTCTGCAACAAAACTCAGAATGATTCCAAGCTTCTATTGCCATGACAGTTTCTTTCGCCATTGGATTCTCATTGGACTGCGGAGCGTCTTCCTTGACAACATGAGCGAGATTCATGGTTGTCAGGAAAAACAACATCTTCTGTTGCCATCTCTTGAAGTCCAGCCCTTTGAACTTCTCAGGCTTTTCAGAGTATTTCGGCACAGTGCCATTCACAGTCATGGATGATTGTTGATCCATTTTCTGTTTCAAGATTGTTGGGAATAAATCAACAATCAATGATAAATCTGATTATGCTAATAAATAATAAATGCGGATAAATTAATGAACAATGTTCTAACAACAAAAATAAAATTATACAGAAACAGTAAGATCGAGGCTTGCGTACCGCAATGTCCTTGAAACATAATTTCGTCCCTACTCTGTGCTTGTAGTTCTACGGACGACTGTTTCACCAGGATTCAACGATCAAGTTTAAGATTCCAGCACCGGAAAACTTTAACTTCTGGCGAAAATCTTTGTGGTTCTCTCAGTATGAATGTTATGGAATGTAGAAGACGATTTATGGTTTTCTCTATATATATTTTAATGATATGCAGATGCCTATATTTATAGTGTGCACATGTCTGTTCGCAACAGACATGTTTTGGAGAGGTGACTGTTCACTCAAAGGATGTGCTGCTTCATCTGTTTCAGAAACCTTTGCAGACTTCATCTGAAAAGATGAGTCTGTTAAGTTTAAAATTTAAATTCGAATTTAATTAATTAATTAAAAATAATAATTAATTAAATTCAAAAATAATTAATTAAATATTAGAGCCCGAGCCTCAAGGCCCATCTTTTGATAATTAATTATATATTAATTATTATTAATTATATATATTAATTACTAATTTAATTAGCACACCCCAAAGCCCAACCCCAAGGGTGAGCCCAATTTTCCTTCTCCAAGGCCTAATCTCCATTCACTTTTTATAAGGAACAAAGCCTTATAAAGTGAGGAGAACTTTTGTGAATAGTCAATGTGGGACAAAGAAATTTCAACTCAAACTTAAAATTTCTAACAGAGTTCATAGTCAAGAAACTAGGCATAAGAAAGTTGGGAAAATCCCGGCGAGGAAATTTTCATTTGTGTCTTTGTAACGTAATAGACAATAAATGAAATCTATCAAAAAAAAGGGAGTAGTGTACTGTTTTATATAATTCGTGACAATGGCGTGTGTTGATCGCGCAAGCCATGGTCGCTGCAGCAAATTCTCAACGCGGGACATCTTCTGAAATCGTCAAACCATTTGCAGACCAACTATGCGCACTTGATTGATTTCGGTGAGCAGTAGATCTTCCGGCAAAGAAGGCCGGTTGCTCGGGTTTGGAAAGACTAATAGTTTCAGTTTTCAACATTAGAGCAACTGATGACATGGTTGGCCGATGATTGGCATCTTGTTGAACACATAGTAACCCGATATGGATGTATCTCGAAAATTCGTCTGCGCTGCCTGAATCTTTCAACAATGGATCCATCAGCTCCAACACTTTCCCTTCATTCCACAACTGCCAAGCCTGCATGCGGTCGAGGATGTAAAAGTCACACATCTAATTAAGCTGATAGATAGGTAATTAATCATGCTTACATGTACTACAAGAGTAGCTGCAGTATCTGTGAGATGAAAGCCTAAAAAGTTCCTTCTCCCAGTTACGATCTCAAGCAAGAGTACGCCAAAGCTAAAAACATCTGATTTTATGGAGTAAAACCCGCCCATAGCATATTCAGGAGCCATGTAACCACTAATTGCACGTCCAAAATAGTTGCAATCAAACATGAGTTATCAAAGTCAATATATATATAGGTATATAAATAAGTTGTTTGAGATTAAGCATAGAGGTATAATTAAGTTGAAGAAACTTACTAAGTACCGACAATTCTTCTCGTGTTTCCTTCAATCTGATCATCAACTCTAAACATTCTGGCCATCCCAAAGTCTGATATTTTTGGATTCATATTAACATCTAATAGGATATTGCTTGGTTTCAAATCGCGATGTATAACTCTAAGCCTTGAATCTTCATGAAGATATAGGATTCCTCGAGCGATTCCTCCTATTATCATGCAACGTCTCGACCAATCCAATTGTTCTCGTTTTTTCGATTCTATACTCACATTAATCGGCAAACAAAGAGTAGTAAGTAGTAATATATGTAAGAAATAACAGACAGTTAACAAACAAACCACACACAAGTATATAGATCAATTCAAGTGATATATGTATTATTGTATTTATATACCATTTAGAAAATAATCAAGACTTTTGTTAGGCACATATTCATAGATAAGTATGGTTTCTGCTCCTTCCAAGCAAAATCCCAGAAGCTTCACTAGATTTCTGTGCTGAAGCTTGGCTATCAATAGAACTTCATTCTTGAGCTCTTGTATACCTTGCACCGAGCTTTTGGACAACCTCTTTACTGCTATTTCTTGACCATTAACACCAATCGTTCCCTGAAAAATATATATCCATGTCACGTATAATATGCAGGAATTATGCTAAGCACACCTCTGTGTGTGTGTGTGTGTACATATATATATATATAGTGTGTGTACATATATATATATATATATATATATATATATATATATATATATGTATATAAAGTTCCATACCTTGAAAACTTCACCAAATCCACCTTGACCTAACTTATTACTATCAGAAAACTTGTTTGTTGCAGTTTCAATAGTTTCCAAGTCAAGTTGCAAGGACTCAACAGCTGCTATATCATTTCTAGCTATTAAGAAATTAAATTAATCAGTGATTATAATGAGTTCATCAGAAGATTACACGTAATTGACATCGGAAAACATAAAAGAACAAGTGATCGACTGAATTTAATTGTTTGCTTCTTCTTTTTACCATTCTTTTCTTCTCCCTGGACTTTATGCTTGTTTCGTGATGATCTCGTCCTGCCTGGGAAGTAGTAGCCAATAACTACAAGCACTGCGCAGACAGTAACAGAAGCAACAATACTGGCGACGATTACAGACAATGGTTTTCTTCTTCCTATACATGAACAAGTTTTTAAATATAAACAGTTGAAAACCGTTTTCCAAGGATCCGTTTAGATTTGATACCAAGGCTTGACTTGAGATTAAAACATTACATCCATATATTCCTGGTCACTAGACCAAGATAAGATTTCTCATAGCCGTTTTGTGTGACGGCAACATGACATGCACTAATATAAATGTGTATATTTATATCATCAACTCTATTACCTTGAGGAGGAGGGGGAGGAGGAGGACGAAGATGATGAACCCGTGGTTTCCCGTAAAAGGGGACAGTTTCGTACCTGACATTACAACTGGGACATAGAAATAGTCCTCCATTGATTCCTCTATTGGCTGAAACTACTTGTGCTACGGCTACCCTGAGACAGGAATTGCAATCTGCAGTGGAGAGGTCCTGCGTGCACTGCGCAAGGCTGTACAGCGTAATATTCGACCCTGTAACATGCGCTTCCTTGATTGCAAACTTGGAAGAAGCCTTGGAAGCCTCGGTGACTAAATCATACAAAATACTCCCCATTACCTGATTAAATCCGGTTGGTTCATCTGATATTGTTGCATTAACTTGCGGTACTGACTGGATGGCAACCCCCCAGTCGTTGAAATCAGGCCAGTATTGCACAATGGAAAAGAATGACTCATCTGAGTACCTTACCATACAGTTCTGGCCGTACCACCTCACAACCCGTTTACTTGTGGGGCAGCTCCGGACTGCACTTAGGATTGCCGCGTTCACGCATTTAGCGCAAACGTCTACCTCAACGTCACCACGACAGAGGAAGTAGCCGTGTGCCATTTCAGTTAGTTTCTTACCAAAGGTGGCGTTGTAGTAGCCTGTTTCGATGGTGGCCTTGGAGTTGAGGGCGGAAAAGAGGTCGTTTAGATTGGACGGGAATTCGGAGCGGTCCCATTTATACATGAGAGTAGTGGCGCTGCAGCTATAGAAACTGCGTGTATGAGGATCATCGCCACTGGTCAAACTGACCAAGCTAAGCATGCATACGGAGATCACAAACATTCGACGGATGAAGATCATCGGCGTATTTATATCGTAATCCGAAAAATGAAAAAGCGCATTGCTGTCAAGTTTTTGACGATCGTACTCCATCGAAATCCTTAGGAATGATCGAATACCATAGACGTCTTATTACTGTATAGATGTAGATTATAGTCTGTATAAATATATAGATGTATATCATCATCATTAATAATCTAACAAGTAAGCCGAGGTGACAACATAGTGATTAATTAGTATAATCATCTCATTTGAGAGCAGCTAGTCAAATTCAACGACCGGCCTTATTGCCTTCACTCAGTCTTGAAAAGTACCTCGCCGGTCATTAAAAACGTAAAGAAATGAATACAGTCAAACATTAATTATAAATTCCATACATGTTACATAAATATATAGAGTGATGTTAAGCCCACTCTATTGTCTTATCACTCTACCCACTTTAAAATATAAATGCCAATGACAAATATCTTCTCTTATAAAATGACATTTAAGGACTTAAACAATAACTACAAACATTTTGCCACATCATCATTAGTTGAAATAGTAGAATAATTTTTTTTTTTAAAAACCCACCCTACTGTACAAGCCCAACCAATCCACACCTGCATGCTTCCTTAACGATGACTCGATGCCAGCTCCTACCTCTTCAAATTCCTTTCTCTCATGATGAATGACAGCCTTAATCTAATTCCGGCGGAATGGAGATTGTGTACAGCAAAGAGGAATATAAGGGTGCAACAGTATGAGTGGGTGGTTGTGAGGCTATGACTGTGCTGCAAAGGGAGGCATGAGGTAGGGCATAGGTGTTGGCGCGGCTGAAATTTTGGGGTCGTGGTGTTGTTGGGGTTTTGGAGGTCTTTATTTTTTATTTTTTTTGCAGCGAGTGGCGAGAGTTCTATCTTTGAAGGTCAATCTGCCTCCCTTCGATTCCTTTTTCTCTCTCAAATATCTTCAGAACACAACCCTCAATCCAACAAAAAGAATAAGGGAGCGAGCAAAGTAATTCTCACTGCACATGTACCAAAGTGCAGCAATGCATTGACATACTCATATTTCTTGTCCATAGTCTGATATTCAATCTTTAATTGGCACTCTGACTTGGTTTTTAACATTTTTATGATGATATATATGTACCAGTACATCTTTTGCTATCTCCGTCCTCCTTTGAGTTTGACCCAGAAAAGAGGTGACTATGGACCTTCCATGTCTGCCTTGATGGATTCTTGTTTGTTGTTTGAATTACTGCTGAATATGTCCCATGGTTGGTTTTTTTCTTGAGATAAATATATTTACATGTATATATACGTATATAGATTTATATATACATATTACAAAATATAAAATTTAAAGAACTTAAAGATATTTAAAAGGTTATAATTGGAATAATGGTGGGTGGGAAAAGAGTGATGTTATTATTTACCTTTTTATAGTGGGTGGGAATATAACGTGGGTGTAAAGATAAGACAATGGGGTGGGCGTAGTACCACTATATATATCAGGCCATCTCCAATCGAAGGATCTAGAATGCTAGAGAGCCGAAAATTGCTCGAAAACCGTTTCCAACTGAGGGCTAGGCCATAGGGCTCGTGGGCCCCACGGAATCTGAAAGGGCCAAAGGGCAATAGGGCTGGGCTAGAATTTTGGTTATTCATGTTGAATATAACCGACAGTAATGATTAGATTATTCCTGTCGGATATAACCGACATGAATGGTAGGCAAAATTTGAATTTAACGGCTAGTTACAATTGGATTCAAATTTTTTTTTTGGGCCAATTTTTTTTTATGAAATTTAAAAATTCCCTTTTTTTCCTATAAATACCTAAGCTATTTCTCACCATTTCTCACATAATTTTCACCATTCCATACTATCTCACTTCATTCTATTTCAATTCTTCACATTATATTTTCTTAATTTTTTTCAATTTTTCAATTCTTGACATTATAATTCATCACATTACCTCTTCACATTATAATTTTTCAATTTTTCATGCTGACGTCACTTAGTCGTTGGATTTGAATTTAAGTTGTAGTTTTTAAATAATAAATTTTGTTTAGCCCTATGGCCCTTTGGCCCTCGGTTGGAGACAATTTTTTGTGACAGGGCTAAAACGAGCCGTATGGCCCTTTGGCCCTCGGTTGGAGATAGAGGCAAATATGGCCCTATATTGTTTATTAAAATATTAATATCTTGAAGAGCCAGAGGGTTAAAATGAGCCCTGCTCTGCATATTTAAATTTTTCTACTGCTTGAGTGGTGCGGAATAATCGCCCATCCTATGTTATTTTATTTCAATGAGAATGGTGCTTGGGGCGAGTGCAACAAAGGAGGTCCAAAAAGGCCTCAGGCATCTGGATCAACCCAGCAAGACTACATGTCCACGGGTTTGTGCAAACATCATAAATGGATCTTTCTTTCTATTTCTTTCTCTCACGCACGCACACACTTTGGGGTCTATAAATGATGCATGTTTAAAGCAATACTTGGATTCCTCCAGCCTGCAACCATTCAGTCATACACAGAGTACCAGTTTTCATTTTCTGGTTGGTAAACCTCGCTCAAAACTTGTTGATGAGACCCTCTCTACATGGCCTTAGTGGGACTTTGGCGATATAGGTCTAGACCGCATCAACCACCCCCACGATTGGCACTGTAGAAATGAACAGTGACTTGGGATGGATTTTGAGTTATTTATAAAAATGCCGCCGCCCCTTTATTCTTCGTTCGATGAGGGTTTCGGGGATGGAAGACCATGCCGATATCGAGATAGAGAGATAGAGGGGGTGACAACGACAGAGAGAGAGGGAGGAATGGAGATCCTCCATTTCATGAGTGGGAGAGGGGGTACAGTCAGAGAAAAGCATAGAGGCCGTCGGGATTTGAGGGGTAGGCTGATTTCCAAGGATTTCTCAAACCCTCCTCCCCAGATCGAACATCCTCGATCTCAAATAAAAAAACCTTCCCCATCCAGAAACCATAGAATCAGCATTCATAGAATAATGATGGATTTTTGTTAGGGTAATTTGATTGTTTCCTCATCTCCTCCATGGACCTCCTTCCTTTTCTCTTTGCAATGGAAGAACATCCATCGTCTTTCTCATATTCTTCTTATGTTGCCGCTTCAACCAGTATGGAAACTTCAGGCGGTGCTACTGTTGCTGCCACTGCCGTTATGACGTTTGAGAGCTTCGCAGGTACGGGATGAGAGGTTGTGCGTCATTTCGATCGAGCCGAGCATCTATGATTCTGCTAGATCGAGGTGATGGAGACAACGCTCCATCTCTCGGCTCTCTCGCTCACTCTCTTCCCACTGAAATTTGAAGGTGATTTTCCAACCCTAAATTGATATATTTCATAACTTGATTTTATCTTAATTTATCTGCAATTGATCTGCATATGTATAGTATAGATAGTTTTATCTAATGTTGTAAAATCCATGTCCTATTCAAAAATTCTGAGATGGTAAAGGTTATGGAAAAATTGGAAGATATATAGAAATTCCAATATGAGTTCTCCAGCCGATTTGAGGTGGGTAATACATACTTTTATGTTAAGTTGATTTGTTTTCTTTTTTTTGGGATGCTTATTTTCATCTGGAAACAAGGCTGAGCATCCAAAAGTTTCAATGTTATACCCATTATTCAATACTAGCTTAGTAAACATCAATTTTCCTCTGACTTTGTATATGAATTCTAATATATTGACACGCCCCGATCCCGATGTCCTGTAGACATCAGGATGATCACGTGCTGGCCGACACCCGAAAGGTGATGTAAGCCATTCAAACACAAGCAAAAAACCAAGAAAAGTTCACACACATGCATAATAAGGCTAAACAAGAGTATAAATAACAATAAAGCAGCAGAAACATAATCACACCAAAATAATATTCAACTGCCAACATTGAAATTAGTAATCTACAATAGGACATGTCCAGAGCATACATCTAAATACAGATTTCAGAATAGAATTTGAGATAAGAGAGTGCTATTACATAAGATATCGAATAGGCAGAAGATAGCACAAGATCACTGGTAGGGAAATGCCTCGTAGCTTAGATCGTAGTCCTCGTTCCTACCTCGAGAAGTTGCTCGTGAGTTCCTAGAAACAAAACCGTGAGGGCGTGGTCGGGGCCCAAAACGGACAATATCGTGCTACGGTGGTAGAGCGGTGATGGGTGACCCACTGGGAAATTCTTGTGTGAGTTCCCAAAAATAAAACTGTGAGGGCGTGGTTGGGGCCTAAAGAGGACAATATCGTGCTACGGCGGAGGTTGGGCTCGGGATGTGGTGGACCCTGGGCCGAGATGTGACAATTTGGTATCAGAGCCAAACCATGGCTGTGGTGTGCCGACGAGGACGTCGGGCCCCTAAGGGGGGTGGATTGTTAGATCCCACATCGCCCAAGAGAGTGATCCTTATATGTATATTCCCATCTTTACCTAGCACGAGGCCTTTTGGGAGCTCACTGGCTTCGGAGTTCATCAGAACTCCGAAGTTAAGTGAGTAGCGCGCGAGAGCACCCCCATGATGGATGACCCACTGGGAAGTTCTCGTGTGAGTTCCCAAAAACAAAATCGTGAGGGCGTGGTCGGGGCCCAAAGCGGACAATATCGTGCTACGGTAGAGGTCAGGCCTGAGATGTGGTGGACCCTGGGCCGGGATGTGACATATATAATCAAGGACACGCAGGCGCACCAATGCCTCTATTTTCTGGCAAAACATCACCACTCACTTCGTTCTGCTCGAAGGCCTTTCACTGCCCAGTGGCTACTACCACTTTTCATCGATTTCTCTTACGAGACTCACCGCTCCCCATCTTGGTAAACCACCATTACACTCATCCTCTCTGTTTTCAATTTGGGACTTAAATTCAAGCTTGCATGTATTTTAGTTTTTTATTCTTCTTTTGTCCAATCATCATTACCCTCTCTGTCTCTCTCTAAACAATTTCCAATTGGTTTTTACAGAAAGAAGGTGGTAGCAGCAGCAGTGGGAAAAAAGGTCTTTTCTTGTCTCTATGATTGTCTTTGCCCTTCGAATCTCTAGGGTTTGGCTTTGGCTCTGTTAGCTGTTGAGGTAATTAATCCATACTTTGATTGTAATTTTTTTTCCCATATTCAGTAAGTTTGATCAAATAGGTTTCTTTGGACTTGCATAAGTTGTGTATAATATTGCTTCAATCATTTATTGGGTTTCTTTTGTATTATTGAGTCTTGGGTTTTGCTGGACATAGTATAAATTTTGACCAAATTGCATAAATTATTGATCTTTTGTTTGGTATTTTTATGGCTGTTGTGCTAATTAGTTCATACCCAAAAAGGAGCATATAATTAACTGTTCTAATCACTAATTCCCCACTCTGAGAACTTGAGACCTTGGACTGATATGCATTTCTGATATTTATTATTTATTTTTGTATAGAATATTTAAAGGTGTTAAACTTTTACATTACTACAAAAGGGGATATCACTGGCGCTGTAAAACCGACAAAAAACACCCCTTACTGTCGGATTTTTGGTAAAAATCCGACATTAAATCGTGCAATGTCGGATAGCGCCACTAAGAAGGAAAGTAATATAAAATAAAAAAGAACAAGCGTCACTTAAAAGCAACATGGAAATCTGATATAATGGCGGTCCAAACCGACATTAAGGAACAAATAAACAATTAAAATATCACACTTACTGTCGGTCCAAACTGACATCACCTAACTTAAATAAATAAAATAGGCAAGCTACTATCAGTCATAACCGACATTACCTACCATCTCGATAAATAAAATAATTAAGCTGCTGTCGTCCATAAGCGACACCAAATATATTAATATAAAAAAATTTCTGTTTTTAATTAATAATAACCAAAATGACCAAACCCATATGAAATTGGTAGCCAAAACCAGGTCTGTTGCTGGCTAGGTTTTCTCATAGTGGGTAAAGAACAAAACCCAACAATAATTCACAGTAAATCACAAAACCCATATGAAATATAGAATCTTTAACAACAATTCACAGAAATTCGAACCTAATTTCATAGAAAATGAAAATCCATTTCTTAAATTTTGAAGGGAACAAAGAATCTAAACCAGAAAACCCCATCGGAAGCAGATTAAAGAATAACCCTCATGGGGAACCCGCTAACTTGCTCAAAATGAGTGTGAAGTCGAAATGCGTTCACCTGAAGTTGTTCGACGAGGACAAGGCCATGCCACATTTCTTCGAGTTCGTCTTGTTGTTGGGCAGTTTTCTGATTGCTTTGTTGCTCCATTGCTCTACTAATTATAGCTCTGCGACAACGAAGACGACAATGTCTACTGACGCGAGGACGCAGAAGGAGAAAGAGAATCTCGCTGACTCTCTGAGCTAAACACTTTCAACAACATTTATGCGGTTGAGCAATATTTCTCTCGGCTTTGTCATAGATCCGAATGCCCTGCACACATCGCACACCATTATAACTACATGTAGAGGTAATGCAGCCATTTTTTCACAGATTGGGGTTCATCACTGTCGGAGAACAAGATTTTACCTTTGCAAGAACCATATCTGCAGTCTTCGGTGATTTTCTTTTTCCTTGCCGTTGCAAAGCTTCCAGGTCATGGACATTTTCACATTCATCCTGTACATAGACCAATATGCATCCGTCTCAGAACCATGGCTGAAGCGCTGGTTTTGGGTTTTTTTTGCAGAGAATAGTGAGTGTGGCTGGTGTTGCTGTGCAAGAGGAGGTTAAGCATTAGAGTTGAAATGGTGGATGAGGAGAGGCTAGGGTTCTCATATGTGAGAGAGAGAGAGAGAGAGAGAGAGCCATTTCTGCTACTAGAGAGAGAAAGTCGTAAATGTTTGTTTTCTCTAGAGACTAGAAAGAGAGAGACTTAGGGTTTTTAAAACCACACGATCAAAAATAGGAGAAATGGGAGATCTTTTAACTCTTATTTGGAATCCTAAGGAGTGGTTAAACGGATGTGCGACATGTGTGCCATCTTCAGCTTCACATGTTTGAATCGGCAAGATAGAGAGTCCTTGGCTCTAGGCTCAAAGACTGACAAAGACTTCGGCATTTTTTAGGGTTAAGAAAAAGGGAATCCAATGTTTGATAGAGACTTAATGCGACACTAGTATTAAAGATATTAAAATTAATGTCGGTTATAAGCGACATTAGTATTAAAAATATTAAAATAGTTTTTTTAATGCAACACTAGTATTAAAAATATTAAAATTAATGTCATTTATAAGCGACATTAGTATTAAAAATATTAAAATTAACGTCGGTTTAATGAAATTTGTGTCGCATTAAAAGCTGATAGCCTCGGTTAAAACCGACACTAAGTTTACCAAGCGGGAAATTTCTCGCCTAATATTTCAACGAATTCATCCATTTCCTACCTAATATTTCAAGATATCCATCCATTTTCCACCTAATGTTTAACCCAAAGAAAAAAAAATAACCAGCTTTTTTTTTTGTGTTATCTCATATAACATTTTAAAATTTTAATAAATAAAATTTAACTTGAATAAAATACGTAATAAAAAACATAAATATAATTTGATTATAAAATATCATCACATGCTAATTGAAACATAGTCTAATTTTATTATATAATATCTCATTACATGCTAATATCCACGTTGTAAGGAAATTTTCATTGTCAAGTATCCAATCTCAAAGTATATACAAACAAGTTTGACGGTTGGATCGTTGAAATTAGTTTCGTAGAATGCGTATCCCATCAAAATGATAGATTCACTAACACTTAGAGTTTATTTATATTTTCATTAAGTATAACATATAGTGTAAATATTTTAAATTGAAGATCGAATTCATTCATTGTATTCATATAGGGTGAAGGAGTGTAGCTGTAAAAAATCATCAAAAAATCGGACTTAAAATAACCCTAAAATTGTGATTTTTCGTTTATAACCATAGAAAAGTTTTGTCCCGTTACTTGATCTCTGAATGCTTATTTTTTGTGATTTTTGGCGTATGTGATCTTGAAGTATATACAAACAAGTTTGATGGTTTGATCGTTGAAATTAGTTTCGTAGGATGCGTATCCCATCAAAATGATAGATTCACTAACACTTAAGAGTTTATTCATACTTTCATTAAGTATAACATACCACTAGTGTAAATATTTTAAATTGAAGATCGAGTTCATTCATTGTATTCATATAAGGTCAAGGAGTGTAGCTGTAAAAAATCATCAAAATCGGAGTTAAAATAACCGTTAAATTGTGATTTTTTGTTTATAACCGTAAAAAAGTTTTGTCCCGTTACTTGATCTCTGAATGTTTTTTTTTTTTTTTGCAATTTTTGGCGTATGCGATCTCGAAGAATATACAAACAAGTTTGACGGTTGGATCGTTGAAATTAATTTCGTAGAATGTGTATTCTATCAAAATGATAGATTCACTAACAGAGTTTATTTATACTTTCATTAAGTATAACATAAGATTTGTGGTATCCACTAGTGTAAATATTTTAAATTGAAGATCGAATTCATTCATTGTATTGATATATGAATAAACTTAAGTGTTAGTGAAAGTATGAATAAACTTTCAAGTGTTAGTGAATCTATTGTTTTGATGGGATACGCATTGTACGAAACTAATTTCAACGATCCAACCGTCAAACTTGTTTGTATATACTCCGAGATCGCATACGCCAAAAATCGCAAAAAAAAATATTCAGAGATCAAGTAACGAAACAAAACATTTCGACGGTTATCAATGAAAAATCATGATTTAACGGTTATTTTAACTCCGATTTTGATGATTTTTTACAGCTATACTCCTTGATCCTATATGAATACAATGAATGAATTCGATCTTCAATTTAAACTATTTATAGTAGTGGATACCACAAATCTTATGTTATACTTAATGAAAGTATAAATAAACTCTAAATGTTAGTGAATCTATGGTTTTGATGAGATACGCATCCTACGAAACTAATTTCAACGATCCAACCATCAAACTTGTTTGTATATAATTCGAGATCGCATACGCCAAAAATCGCAAAAAACAAATATTCAGAGATCAAGTAACGGGACAAAACATTTCGACGGTTATCAACGAAAAATCACGATTTAACGGTTATTTTAACTTTGATTTTGATGATTTTTTACAGCTACACTCCTTGATCCTATATGATTACAATGAATGAATTCGATCTTCAATTTAAAATATTTACACTAGTGGATACCACATAATTTTATGTTATACTTAATGAAAGTATGAATAAATTCTTAAGTGTTAGTGAATCTATTGTTTTGATAGGATACGCATTGTACGAAACTATTTTCAATGATCAAACCGTCAAACTTGTTTGTATATACTTCGAGATCGCATACGCCAAAAATCGCAAAAAAAAAATATGTAGAGATCAAGTAACGGGACAAAACGTTTCGACGGTTATCAACAAAAAATCATGATTTAACGGTTATTTTAACTCTGATTTTGATGATTTTTTACAACTACACTCCTTGATCCTTTATGAATACAATGAATGAATTCGATCTTCAATTTAAAATATTTACAGTAGTGGATACCACAGAATCTTATGTTATACTTAATGAAAGTATGAATAAACTCTTAAGTGTTAGTGAATCTATTGTTTTGATGGGATACGCATTGTACGAAACTATTTTCAATGATCAAACCGTCAAACTTGTTTGTATATACTTCGAGATCGCATACGCCAAAAATCGAAAAAAACAAATATGCAGAGATCAAGTAACGGGATAAAACGTTTCGACGGTTATCAACGAAAAATCACGATTTAACGGTTATTTTAACTCCGATTTTGATGATTTTTTACAACTACACTCCTTGATCCTATATGAATATAATGAATGAATTCGATCTTCAATTTAAAATATTTACAGTAGTGGATACCACAGAATCTTATGTTATACTTAATGAAAGTATGAATAAATTCTTAAGTGTTAGTGAATCTATTGTTTTGATGGGATACGCATTGTACGAAACTATTTTCAAGGATCCAACCGTCAAACTTGTTTGTATATACTTTGAGATCACATACGCCAAAAATCGTAAAAAAACAAATATTCAAAGATTAAGTAACGGGACAAAACGTTTCAATGGTTATCAATGAAAAATTATGATTTAACGGTTATTTTAACTCCGATTTTGATGATTTTTTACAACTACACTCCTTGATCCTATATGAATACAATGAATGAATTCGATCTTCAATTTCAAATATTTACAGTAGTGGATACCACAAAATCTTATGTTATACTTAATGAAAGTATGAATAAACTCCTACGTGTTAGTGAATCTATTGTTTTAGTGGGATACGCATTCTACGAAACTAGTTTCAACGATCCAACTGTCAATTTCTATCTTTCAACCCTCGAACTCTGTCATGATTGCAATCTTTTAATTTTCAACACCTATTATAGTAAAAACAAATTAAAATAACAACAAAAAGTTATCAAAATTATGCTCATCTAATCCATTCTAGTAAATAACAACCAAAAGTTATCAAAATAACAACAAAAACAAATTAAAATAACAACAAATTAAAATAACAATTAGAGTGCAAAACAAATTAATTTAACATAATATATTCTTATATTACTAAATATTATAAGTTTATGTTATATTTATTATTTAAAAAAATAAGGACAAGTTTCTGGGGTGTCGAAATAAGGATAAGTTTGTGTCGGTTCCAACCGACGTAAACCTGATATGTCAGTGCACTTGGATGTGGCGTCAAAATTAGGAAACTTTTGCGTCGATTTACTCTTCCAGTTGTCTGCCTACTTTATGTCGCTTAAAAGCGACACCAGTATTTAAAAATATTAAAATGTATTCTTACGTCGGTTTAAAAGCGACATCAGTATTTAAAAATATTAAAAATTATTTTTATGTTGGTTTAAAAGCGACACTAGTATTTTATGATGCTTATAAGCGACAGTAAAACCGGCGTCATGTTCAATTAGTGTCACAACTGTCTAATCCGCCACTATATTAGATTAAACCGACACCACCCACTAACACTATAAAACCCTTTTGTAGTAGTGTTAGTGTAATTATAAAGTATGGGTCTTTGATTCCTTATAAAT
Source organism: Crataegus laevigata (assembly GCA_963580275.1). Classification (NCBI taxonomy): domain Eukaryota; kingdom Viridiplantae; phylum Streptophyta; class Magnoliopsida; order Rosales; family Rosaceae; genus Crataegus; species Crataegus laevigata. The sequence continues at coordinate 11,173,502 of OY756951.1, forward strand.
TGCTGTTTATATTTGTGAATTCAAGAGGGGAGCATTTACATGTGGAGGCAACAAGGAGATTGGCTTTGAGAAGGTTGGGCTATCTATTTTATCTGTAGTTCTTCATTTCACTAAATTAAATATGAATTATTAATTTTTCAATTTTTAAAATGAAAGATAAAAGAAAATCATATGTACTTAATTATATATGTGTGTGTGTGTAGATAGTTGCAGAGAAGAAATGGAGGGAAGTGCGAGGTGTTTTCATGTTCTCCCCAACACAACAAGTGCTTCATTTGTGCTAAGGAAACACTACTCAACCCTTCTTTGCCATTACAAGCAGGTTCCTTCTCTCTCTGTGTATTTCTTTGGTGCTTACGTACATTAGTTCTAATGAATCTCTTTACATTAGGCTGATGTTGATGGTAGCGGAACCATAGACTATGATGAGTTCATCGCAGCAAGAATGCACTTGAACTGGATGGATAGAGAACATATCTACACTACCTTCCAACACTTCGATAAAGACAGTAGCAGGTATGCAGAGATCATTATAGATGGGCTTTTTATTTATTTATTTATTTTTTATTTTTTGTCTTTTACATAATGCTCTTAAATTCCAATTACATAACACGGAGTAAGGTTATAACTCATCATCATCAACAACTTATTTATAACAATGTTGCCAAAATGCATTCTGATTATCAGGTATATCACGATGGAAGAACTAGAGCAAGTCCCCCACAAATACGACATGCATGGTGAATTTTAATATTTCCAGGTACACCCATATCTATATCCCAAACAACTGTTATTATGTATCAATTTGTTAGAGTCAATTTATATAATTTATTTTTTGCTTCCAGTTACAACCATATCTCTCTCCCTCAGATTCTCTCTCTCTCTCTCTCTCTCTCTCTATAGCTAAAATCTCTGTTGGGTTTCTACCAATATGTCAATTTATATAATTTATTTATTTTTTGATGTGAGATTTGGTGCATTTGATTTGGGTTATGGTTTGAGATGTTATTTGCAAGATTTCATTTTTTAGTTGGATTCAGGGTTTTTGCTTAAGATCTCTTTTTTTTTAATTGTCGCTGTAACTTGCTGTGCATGTGATATTTTCTTCCAGGTCCAATATTATCCAAATTCATTACTGCATTTCAGGAGCTTGCGACTTATAACTTCGCTCCCAACTCCCAAGTGAGTCTTAGATAGCAAATCACCCTACTAACCTTTCTAAATACATTAAATGGTGAAAGTGAGAAATGGTGGTGTGGTACATCCTGTAGAATCTTTTGAATTCAAGTTGTCTTTTTTTGTTTTTTTGTTGTTGTTGTTTTTGTTCCCTTTCTATTAATTTAAATTGGGATTGGCTACTGATTTGTTTTTGCAGATCAGGAGGAAAAGAGAAATCATGTGCATTTCATTGTTTTGGAGCATTTCAAATAAATACAATATACAATCAAACTCTTTTCCCTAATTTAATATTTTTAAGCTTGAATTCCTTTTTCTTATATATAGTTTTGATTTTTTTGGGAGTTAGTAGCTTTGGTTTCGATGCTGTTTTGTTTGTGATAGATCTCAGTATATTGCAAATATTTTGCAAGTTGATGTGCTAAAGATTTTGCATTAACTTATTTTTTCATTTGCCTGTGTTCTAATTCAAAAGGTTTAAAGTTTGGTTACAATAAAAGAAGTAATAAAAATGATTACTGACACAATAACATTGTGAGAGGTTTTTTTATTAATTTCTCTATCAATCACCGTAGCAAATATATCATAGATGAGATTAATATTTAAAACCATGTTTATTAGGGTGTTGGTATTCGCCAGGAGGGGGTTGTTTACCTTAGGGGTTGCAACGAATGTGGAGATTCGTTAGACCAATGATTAATTGATAGAAAATATCACTTAGCCGAGCAAAAATGAATATTAAATCTTAACATTGGGAGAATACGAGAAGTCTTTTTTTTTTTAGTTTTTTTTTATTCTTTATTTTTTTTTATTTGCCAATATTAGGAGTGTGACATCCCACATCGCCTAGGGGAGTGATCCTTAAATGTATATTCTCATCCTTACCTAGCACGAGGCTTTTTGGGAGCTCACTGGCTTCGGGTTCCATTGGAACTCCGAAGTTAAGCGAGAAGGGGGCTAGAGCACTTCTATGATGGGTGACCCACTGGGAAGTTGCTCATAAGTTCCCAGAAACAAAACCGTGAGGGCGTGGTCGGGGCCCAAAGCGGACAATATCGTGCTACGGTGGTGGAGCAGGCCCGGGAGGTGGCTGCACTCGGGTCGGGATGTGACAAGGAGTCTCAAAAACAAGTAGTGTTATATTTGAATGAATTTTTATTTGATCCACTGAAAGTAAAATCATAGTTTTTTGGCAAGTACACGCACGCACTCACAATCCTAAATACTCATAGCACAAACAAATGGTGGACTCAGATAAACACCCACAAATACATATACTACACACAAATACTATAATGGTTTCTTCTCAGAATGCTTATCAAGACCTTTGACTCTGTTGGATCTATTTTTGAAGTTAGAAAAACTCATATGTTCTACATGAGACTAGGACATTGATGGAAGCAGCCTTGGCGAATTTGCAACTTAACGAAATAGTTTGAAGCCTTAAAGGAGTTGTAACTTATAAAGAATTTGGTTCAAATTCTCTCTTCGAGCTCCCCAACATGCAAGGTATCTGTAAAATCAGGGGATATAGCCAATTAATTTAATTTTTTTTATATATCTCAAGCTTCTAATCATTTTCCTGCATCATTGCTTAGTTTTGTTCATTGAAAATTTGAGGGGTGAATTTTGACCTTTTGATCCCATTTGTGATGATTAAGTGCATAATTGTCTTTGATCCATGTGGGAACCAAGGAACTCACTTCCCTTTCATGCTTTGAATTCACTCTTAGTCTGGAGATTATAATCAAAATTTCAATCCATGTAACTTTTTAATCTCAGTTTTCCATAATTTTTCTTATCTAAATATCTCATAATTATTTTCCTTTGGCTACTTCGTTGTGAACTCAGTGTTTGATCATTACTCTATACCTTTTGAATAGTTTGTGTGATCAACTTATACATAGTACCAATATCATTATTTATCTTTATCTGTGAGTACACTTAATATATCAAGTCATCCCACATTTAATATTTATTTGTTTTCCTTGGTTTAGGTTTAAATCAAAACAAAGTAACAAAGGAATGATGCACAGTGATATAGAATACTTACATAACAACTTTCCCACTCCAATTGATTGACAAATATATAACTTTCTATTTACACCCTACCAAACAATATTTTCTCCTACGTTTCATCCAGATTTTATCTAATATACATATATCCTTTTGGATCTTTGTTATACATTTAAAATAGTGAGACAACAAATCAGTGAGGCAAGCGCACAAAAGTTTCATAAGAAGATATATAAAATTGCTGAGAAAGGTAACTATACTTTATCCTTATTTTCTTTATAGTATAACTTCATTGTCATATAAATTTATTTCATGTGTTTCAATATCCCCGTTTTGTCAATTCATCTTCATGGGCTAAAGCTACTGGAGTTGCCATGTTGCACTACTCCAATTCTCAAGGACCTGCATTAGGTACTCTCCCTGATCCTCCTAATGATTACGACACATATTACTCATTGCATCAATCGAGATCCATAAGGTTGTAGTTGATTATGTTTCTTTTCGGTTTACTAACAAACACTCATTCAGTTACTCCCTAAATTTTAATGGCAATGGTGATAACCTTCATATGTACAGAAATTGCTTACCCTATTATCAGTGTCGTCTGTCATTAACCTTCGACAAAAAAAATTCTTTTTTCATAAGCGTTTGTTTTATATTAGAGTTGCAATAATCTTTCCATACAGGTTGTGTCATACCCCCCATGAGCTTGCCAAAGGTACTGACTGGTTGCTGATTTCAGGTTCACGTACAAATATGACTGGCAGGTCAAGTTCCATAAGAAGGTGGAAGCAGAAGAAGAATTGGCGTCACCCTTCAGTTTTTCAACCAAAAGTAGGTAACCTTTATAAATGATTTATACAAGCTTCTCTGTTTTGTATCTCTGAAATTTGAGTTCTTTGACTAAAACTGTGAATAGTGATTGGTAAATATTTCACATTTTTTTTCTATGGGCCATTTGTGTTCTATTTTGGTTGTATTTTGAGTTATGTAATTCAAATTGCAAACAAAAGGCTGAATATAAATCCAGTACAAGCTCTCATGGGAAAGTTGAAATTGAAACTACACTATGGAATGTTAAATATTAGTCTAAATCTGAAGACCAAAAATAAAATAACTATTCAGTAGAGTTAAATTTTTAGCCTCAAATATCCTTAGGCGGACACAAAATTTTGACCCCAACATCCAATTTAATTAATTCAATTTTGATAAGTGAGTTAAGAGTTATTCTATGATTGTATTACTGTGTTTGATAAATGAATGACAAATTGGAAATAGTTTCTTACTTATGTTTTTTTTAGGTGTGTACTAAATTGGATGTTGGTTTGGTTAGTTCCGAACTTTTCACATGACTTTCATTACCCAATAGAGAATATGAAAACCCTAACCTCAATTTTGTAAAATTGATTTTGGTACCTGCAAATGAGAAAAGGGTAAAGTTTCTTAACCCTTTAGTGTTTCATCCTGAAATTAATTTATATGTGAGTCCTGAATCTCTGTACATTTTGGGTAAATTTCAACGACTTTCTCTTTTCGGATGCCTTTTTATTTTCTATTTTTGTCTTTGAGCTTCTGCTTTTTGGGCATTTTGGGTTGTATTTTCTATTTCCCAGTTGACTGGAAATATTGAGGGGGAGAGAAAGAAATTGCTCTTCAATAACTATGCTTCTATATTTCTTAGGGTCTGGTATTTGATTAATTAGAAATGACAGCTTTACTTGATTGATTGTTTTTTAATTTTAATTTTATTTTATCAATTTAAGGTACTATGAATTGGGACCCGACACTCCACCATATGTTGCCAAGTTCTACGACTTTTGTGGGGCTAAGGATCCTGAGGCATCCAGCTGCACTACCAATTTTCATGTTTCGTATGATGACGATTGATCCATGTAATATCTCTCTTTTAAGTTTCATCATTTCATTCAGTCTTGCTCTTGCACTCTAACCAGGTTCTGTATCCTTAGTAATCTCATCTCTTTTATATAAACATGAAGTTGATGCTTAATTGGTTTTTTTTTCTTTTCTTAAGGTCTCTGTTTATTTTCATTACTGTATTAATGTTTTCTGCTCTTGTTTATATAATTCTAAGAGGAGAGAGATTAATGGCATGAGGGTAAAAAAAATAAGGGAAGGATGGAAGGATGAGGAATGCATGGGTTGGCCTATTTTTGCCTGAGTTTTTTTTAATTTTTTAATTTTTAATTTTTAATTTTTTTATAACTGGTTTGAGATTTTGTTTATGTTCAGGGTTCTTTTGCCCTGATTAATATTGTTTTGAATTCATATAGAATTTTGTTTATGTTTGGGGTTGTCATGTTCGAGTATTTAATTTGGTATTTGGTAGTTTATGTTACAGTTGTTGCCGGTTTTTTGAAAGGATAAATCCAAGCAATAATGCCTTTTCTGATATATGTGCAAATGTTAACGCTTTGTAGATTTTCAGTTTTTAAACAATAAGAAAATGTAATTGTTCAGACTCTCGAGTGCTTTGTCATTAATTTAAAGGAAAACTAATGAAAATGGCTTGAAAACTTTGAGTTTTAATGATAAGAACAAAATAAAGGGTAAAGTGAATAGTGCCAGGATTGACTTTTTAGTGTAAAAATGTGGTTTTTCGTTAAAGTGAACAGTACCGGGAGCTTTTCGTTAAAGTTCCCTTAATTTAAATGATTTTCGTTTTTTGCTTTGTGCCTTTTGTGATGAAGAAAGTTTAGTCATTTGTTTATTCATTTATGAATTAATTAGCGAGAGGATGAAACATTTCACTGCTGGTTACTAAAAAACTAACAGAATCTGACATAAGAGCTTTTGGTTTTTTTTTTGAATTTTTTGTGCATATTTTTGAGAATTTTTATTTGGTTAGAGAAAGGGGAAGAATATAAGGGAGAGGAGAATTATATCCTTCGAGTTTCTAAAAGTTTTAATGCGTTTCACGTCCTACATTTTCGTAACGTCTGTACAAGTTGTCACTTAGATCTTTTAGTTTCTGGCTACTTTAGTTTTTCAACGTTGAATTGTAGGATTAAACTTTTTGATTGAGTTCTTATTTAATTCCAGATTGGAATGGGTGCAATCTAAGCACTCCTAAAATTGAAAAGTTCTCCGAATATTGTGAAAATGGCTGTGTCAGATATGGTTTATTGTCCATGCAAGGATGGCATACCACAATGGAGGATGCTGTGAGTACATTAAACTTTTCTCTTCCTATTAGAAGAAGTTTTCAGAACTTAATTTCTTTTATGTCTATTCTCAGAAGTTTCTACTGTTGTATCCTTTTCCGTCTTTATTTAGCATGCTATAGTTTGGATTCAACTGAATATGCATGTTCAATTGACTGCATAGATCTAATTCCATTGACGGATTATTATCTGTCCTTAGTCTGAATGCATCAGTCAACTTTGTTTGTTTCACCACTAAGTACGATTACTGAAAATATATATAATAGAAAATACTCTCGATAAGCACTAGAGAATGATGTGATACATATTTCGAGCCCTATACATATAGTTAGTTCCTGGTGATTTTGTCACCAGAAAACTCAATGGGTGACATCTTGCCTTGCCAGTAGACAGTATGTCCTAATTTATGGTTGGGAGCTTTGTTAGTGGTTTTATCTAATTTTAAAGGATCCTTTGTTTGGATGAACCTTATCCGTGTGGTGCTAGGTCATGGTGTGTACAAGAAACGAAATAGAATTGTTTATTCATTATGTACAAGTGTCATGATTTAAGCTATTGTTCTTTGTTTGTTTTGCCATAAAGTTTGTTTAGTTACACACTTGCCTTAGCCATGAATCTTAATTTTCTGTTAATATTGCATATACTGCATTCCAAGTTTGACTCAAATTCAAATGTCAGTACGTCAGCCATGAAATCTGCATTTCTTTGTGATGGTTCAATTACAAATTTTGATTCCCTGTTGAGTGGATTTGATATTGGCACTTGCCTAAAGGTAATTTCTAACATATTTTTCTTTCAAACCCATCTTTAGAAAGTTTTGCCACACTGTTTGCACAGAAATCAAGTGCTCCCATTGTACTGTAATTGGTTTGTAATGTTGCTTACTCCTTTGTTTGAATTATGAGAAAACTTTGTATGCACTTTAACTGGTAGTTGTTTTAGTTCAGCACAAACTTTATAGCTCTACAATTACTCTACTTGCTTGGAAATTTTGTTCCTTTTTATGCTCTTTGTTGCCCAAACTATGTCGTTTACTTTTTGTTGCAAAATGTTTTCATATTTTGTTTTTCAATTTTTCCAGAGTTAATTTCAAATGCCAACTTTCCTTTTTTCTATTCTTAGGTAATTGATCGTCATGCGGTTTGTAAGTTGGATTTTTCTAACTGGTGGATTATCAAATTCGTAAAATTGGGGAATTTGATTAATCTACAAATTGGTGGAGCATGAGTTATGGCAGTGGGAAGAGAAGGGGTTAATTGGTATTCTTCCCATTCAAGATGCTGCTGAGGCAGCAACAGTGGACTTTGTGTTGTCTCAAGGTGATTTTTGCTTATTTCTCCATTTGTTACGGATGACTGGATGCCTATGATTAAGTGAGTGAAATCTAAGAGGTTTTTTGTTGTTATTGTTGGGAATTTGCCTAATTTTAGGAATGGGAGGTGATTTTGGTGAACGTAGCTCTAAGGTTCAAGTCATGTGTTGTGAGTGTTTTTATTTCAATCAGTTTAATTGCCCTTTTAACCCTTGAATAAGCCGTGCTCAATTGAATGTATATAAAAGCCAAGTTGCTTATCTTATCGACCTCATTCTCTCATGTGTCCCTCTGTTTATTCATGATTGTGTTGAATTTTTCTTCCTACTTATTGTATAGTGTGTTTATATGCCAGCTCACTTGAATGTATATAAAAATAAAACTGCTTATCTTATCAACCTCATTCACTCATTTATCCCTTTGTTTGTTTATAATTGTGTTTTGTTCATCCGATTACGCTTGAAACAGTTGGTTCCCGAGGCAACGGTCGAGCCTAATTTCTAGTATATACTAAACGTGAGTTTCCTTCGGCACTGTAGATCACCAGTGTCTGGACGGAAATGCCCTTGCTTTTTTCTCGACCGAAAGCCTTCATTCCATTTTGTGTAGTAGAAAGTTGCTTTTGCCCATTTTGGGCACGCGTCTTTCATCCTTCGTCTGTTGGGTTCGAGATATTCTTTCTGCTTCGCTTTTGTGGTTGTGGTCGTTTTTTGATCTGTGACATTTTCCTCTTCGTCTCACTCTTTGTTTTTACTCAAATCTTCTGATTCTCTCAAAAAAATTTGCTAAAAATTCACCCAAGAGATCCTGATTTTCATTTTTTGAGGGATTTTCTTTGTGGTGTCTTTTTTGAGGGGCATTTTGTATCTCTGTGAACCTAGGGCTGTGAGTGCTTTGTGGAAACTCATAAAATTGGTTTCTGGCATTGTTTGATCTGCAATTGGGGGCTAAGATTTTATAGTATTTATCTTCTTTTCCGTCTGGGATTCCTCAGTTGTCGCCAGATTTCTTGTGAATTTTCATCCCCCATTGGGCGCCGACTGTGTTCAGATCTCAGGTATGTTTTATAACAGCTGTATTTGAGTTTTTATTTTGTGTTTTTGTTAATTTGGAGGAAACCTTAATGGTTTGGTTTTGCGGCCAGTTGTGTTGTTTTCTTGGTGATTTCATGACTTGATTTATTGATCAGGAGACTGGAAAATAACAAATAGCAGTAGCAATGATGTCCAATGGGGAAAGAAGAAGTGCGAGATTGGTGGAACTTGAATCAAGGGCGGAAAGTAAGGGCACAGTAATATGTTATGCAGAAGAGGATTTGTCTTCTGAAGAAGATGATTCCTGCCAGAAACGGAGAAGAAAAAGGGTTAAGAGTAGACATGTCCAAGATCTTGGTGCAAGTAGAAATAAGCATTCATTGAAAACAGAGGTGTGTCCTTAATAATGCTGTGAAAACTGGAACAGTTATTGAACAAGAGGTGGAAATGTTGACGTGTGTTAACATAATATGTATTTATGTATGCATCAGAGATCCTGATCTTTGTTTTTTGGGAGTTTTTCTAGGAAACAATAAAATTCGTTTCTAATGTGCTTAAATTTGCAATTAGCAGGCAAAAACTTCATGGTATAGGGACTTTTGTTTTTATTAGGATTCTTCAACTTTGATTTAGATCAATTTTGGGTCTGCATGTTGTAATTGAGGTTAAAATTCAAAAGTTTTATAAATCTTTGATTGATTGATCAAGTTTACAGTATAGATGATGTAAGAATTTATCGCCAAGGGTTTGAGAGAAGGGTGGTTTCACAAGAATTGAAGCTCTGGCTCTCGGTTGTTCATAGAATTCATTATCTTGCTATTTTGGAAATTAGCAATGTTTGAAAATTGGTAAAAGTATGAATAAATGTGTCGAAGTTTGAATCATACACACGAAGTGATTTTAACAACTCCAACTTACATTTCTTAATAATTTGAATCGTACAGATGAAAGTGATATAAGCAAGAATTTCAAGGAAGAAAAGGCAGATGCGATCGCCGTTATGCAGCTCAAACCACCACAATTAGAATACGAGGTAGTTTTTGAGTTTGTGGACATTTATATACAGTGGCGAAGCCAAGAATTGTTGGGAGGAGGGGCGAAATATAAAAGGGTAAGAGGTCTCAAAAAATATAGACAATATTAATGTCGATCATAATTTATCAATACAAACAAATTACAATTGTTATTGGCGACGTTTCATGTTGTGAAAACGTGGCATAAAATGTTCATTATCAATAAAAACAAAAATATATCGTAAACAACCATGATATCATTCAATCATTGATCAACTATTTTGTTACGTATTGGTGTTTTCACAATAGTTAAAGTAGAAAATGCTCTTTCCACTTAAGCGGTTGCAACCGGTAACATCAAAATCAATGTAAGAATTTTATGCACTAACTTATAGTTTTCACAACTCTTGAAATTCACCAAAAATATCACTAATTTTTTTTAATGATGAAAAATTATTATGCATCTTTATAATTGCTTATGAGGTGAAATCTAGTTTCGACACATTACAAAGTCCCAAAAGATAGAAGTTTAGTCAGCCACGTGGGTTTAATTTTAACCCAGAATGCTATCTTGTTCTTTATATTCTTATCAATCTCGGCTTCTCTAGAAAGCTCAGCTTCCCTCCATTTTCCCTATAAAAAAATCATTGAAAATTCGTAACTTTCTTTTTGCTAGTCGATTTGACAAAAGGTTTACGCCTACAGATTTAGTGAGTCGAGCCAACCAAGTTTAGGTAAAGGATTTGGACATGTAATCAGGTTTGGAATTTATTTTTTTTATTCGGAATTTTATACAAACTAGACTTTAATCTCATGTTTCAAGTGTTCTTGACTTCAATCGTGTCATTTGGAGGTTCAATCGAGATGAATGAGCCAGCTTGGAGGTATTCAGGTAAGCTATAAGCTTATATATTGTTGTTGTCAAGTTTTGGAGAGGAATTCAGGTAAGCTATGAAAGCCTTTGGAGCTGGGCAGTGGCTTGGCTTGAAGGCTGGAACTTGGAAGGGAAGGGCGAAGGAGCGAAGGGGGAATCTGGGCAGTGGCTTGAAGGTTGGCTTGTCTTCTCGAGCTGGTGCGTGGGGGCTCTAATAAGGTTAATTTGGACGAATGGTCCCATATGTCAGTCTTATTTATTTATGTTTTTCAATGAATACAAACGACACCGTTCTACTTAAGGAGGTTTTTTTTTAGAACTTTAACGAAAAGCTCCCGGTACTGTTCACTTTAACGAAAAACCACATTTTTATACTAAAAAGTCAATACTGGTACTATTCACTTTACCATTTATTTTGTCTTTATCGTTAAAACACAAAGTTTTCAAGCCTTTTTCATTAGTTTTCCTTTTTTTTTTCTACGTCTAACACGACACCGTTTGGTTTGGGGTTTTCAGAAAATTGAACTGCCGCGTGCAGCACCTGAGCAGCAGCAGCAGAAAACAGAGGTTCATTTCCGGCGAGAGGAGGGGCGGATACTCACTCCTGGGCTTCATTTCTAGCGAGGGGAGTGGCGGTCGCCACTCCTTGCCCCTATGTAGCTTCGCCAGTGTTTATATATATGTGTGTGTGTGTGTGGAAATTCAAAGTGATTGGCATATTTTATTTTACTTGAATTATTGTTTCTGAAGGGGGAATGAAGAATTGGAGAAAATGATGAGGGAGAAGATCAAGATCAAGAAGATCAACTACTTGCCAACAAGGCAGGTGACCTTCCCTACAAATCAAACAAAGAAATTAATTTTGAACTTCATTAGAAACCGCTAAAACATAAGTTATATTTGGAACAGGTTATGTACGTTGTAGCCTTTGGGTGCCACTGTCATGACACAGAGAACAATCGTTTAAAATATGAGATTACGAACCTGACATGGCAGAATCTGTTTCAGCAGCATTTAACGAGTGGCATAACTCAAGCCTAACAGCAGGTATACATATGTTTCATTTTCTATTTTGTCAATTGTCTGCATAAACTTCTCCTTATGTTCACATATGCTCAGATGTAAATTTTGAATGTTTCTTCTCACCTAATTTGTCTGATTCAGACGTGCCATTCTTCTTGGTTCATATTGATTCAAATTCACACGCTATTATTAAGCATCTAAAGGATTGGGAAACCTCCCAAAGTGCTGATGATGGTCACAAGGTCTGTTCATTTAACTTTTAATTCGAACTATAGCTAATCATGTGCGTGTCCGGGAAACTGGAATAATTTTTTTAGATATTTCTGGGTTCAACTTTCTTAAAGTTATTTTTGTGCCATTGCAGTTACTCTTTGGTTTTTATGATCCATGCCATCTTCCAAACCATCCCGGTTGGCCTCTTCGCAACCTCCTTGCTCTTATCATTTGATCGAGGGAGGGTGTGGAATGTTAGGGATAGTAAGGGAGAGGGAGGTCTGCATCTCAGAGCCCAGCTGGAGTCCTCAGGTCAAGCCCTATTGTTCCCTGTTTTTCTTCTCAACATCTTACAAAACTATTTCTTTCTTCATATTCTCTTTGTGTTTGGCTGAAATTCTGAGTTGCCGACTCCCACTGTCTTCCTTCTCGACTTATTTGCCAAAATCTTTTCGGTTTCAGCAGCAGCGGCCACCACTCTTCCTAAAGGTAAATTTCTCTTCTCTTTCTTAGATTCAGAATCTTCAAAATCCTCATCTACATCGTTTGATTTCTACAATTTCTGTTTGCTTTTGTCTCTTGCAACATTTTTGTTCTCTTTGTTTTCATCTTGCTTTCTCCGATTTCGAATTTGATGTTTTTTTTTGGAGTAAAAAATCGGGTTACATTGTTTTATCATGATTTTTCGATCGTTGGAGAAAAAATTTCAAGGTCTTCGTCTCTGTTATCATCGGCGATCCCGGAGTTGGGACTGCCTTTTTGACGAATTTTTGTTGCTTTAGCGACAGAGCGGTTTGAGATTGTTGTCCAAGAAGTCAAATTCAACTCAGGTATGTTCTCAAATAGCAGTATATAAGTTTGTGTTTCTGATACCGCATCGTTTTTACTTTACATTTCCTCTTTGTTTTTCGCTTTCATTGCTTTGCGATTCTCTCCCTTTTGACCGCTCCCTCTCTTCTTGCCAAATCTTTGCTCTTTCTTCGCACAATAGTCTTAGAAGAGATCCTGACTTTAATTTTGTTGGGGATTTGGTTTTTGGTCTTCTCCGGTGTCCAACCCTTTGTTTGATTTTATTGGGTGTTTTGTTTCCGGTCTTCTCCGGTTACGAATCCTTTCTTGGTCAGCGTTTTCCTCTGATCTTGCCATCATCGGGATCAAAATTTTAAGGTCAGTTTGTTTTCAATGTTTTATCTTTATTTATTTGATTAATTATTTAAATATTTATTGATTATGTTTTGATTTCTTTTGGCTTTTTTTTTTAATTTTTAATTTTTGTATATTTCTGTTTTTCTTTAATTATTGTCTGGGATTTGGATTTTTGAGCTTTGCGTTCATGCAACTTTAGGCTTCTGGGTTTGTTGCTCTGCAACTGTTGTTTTGGTTATGGTTTCTGTTGTGGTTTTGAATGATTTTGTATTCATTGTCACCAACTTTTGCTGAAAAAAAGGTTCGTTGCTTGCTTCTCCACTTTTTCGTTGTTGATTCGTCTGTGGAGATCCAGATTTTGGTTTGCCTTTATTACTCTTTGGTTTAGCTTTTCTTTTCTATTTTTATTGTATGTTTGTTTTCGGTTATAAAATTAGACTGCTAATTCATGGAAAACATGTTCCGCCAGGATAAAATTTATTGGTATAAAAGCATCCTCAGGCGTTGCTACATTGGCCTAACCAGGCAAAGGCCTCCTAGATTTATGCCAAAACTCACCCACGCTCCACCTGTATCAATAGATTTGCACATTCATCACCAAATATATAATGGACGTGCCATTTTTCTGTATCATGTATAATAATGGTCCTCTTTCTCAATAAAAACCCTTTTTATCTTATGAACTCAGGCATATAGACTGATGCAGACCTTATCTAATGTGACAGTCATTGAGGGTTCAAACTGCACACCTGCACATAATGTACGCCAGTTATTTTTGTCTGCGTGCTAACTAATTCAATGATAGTGTTGCGATGGGAATTCCTAAAATCCGGAAATCTGGAAGAGCTATTTGTAGAATCAGGAAACTTCCAAGTCCCTGCAACTCACATGTTAACATATATATATGTCTAATCAGGTCAAATAGAAAACTTTGTATGCTGTTTTAAGGCTCCATTAATTTTTATAGTAAGGTGCTTGAATATAATGTCGACTATAAAGATAATTTTGGTTTGTGCCACATGACACAAAAAGAAAGAACTGAACCTAATGTTGTTAGTTATTTAGATAATTCATAATATTAGACTGAACCTAATGAGCTATGTCGTATGGGAGAGAGTTTGTTTTGGGCTTCCCTTTGAACGTCCGTATCTTGAAAATGCATGCATACCGTCATCCAGAGGCTTATGCCACTCATCATACATTGGGATAAAGTTTGTTATCAGGCTATATTTATAATTAGAATTCCGATGTACACTTGGTTTCTTAGGTCTGCTGCCATCTCTGTTGCTTAGCTATGATGTGTAGTCTTTGTTGATTAGAATATTCTAGATAGATTTGTGGGCAACTTTGCCCCTGTATTGATCTATTCTTTTTAATGAAATTATCTTTCTTATTAAAAAGAGTAGCATTGTTACAGCTACATAATCCAATAAATTTTGCAACCTCTGCTTCTTGCCCCATTACTCCAGCAATAAGCCTCACGATACCAAATTCTAAGGAGAACACTAAGAACATCTTAATGATCCAGTTAGTAATGAACAAATTTTTAACAAGTAATAGCAGCAATAACTAACATTATTTTATATATATCATCATCACATATACTAAATGTGAGTTTCCTTCGGCACTGTAGATCGCTAGTGTCCGGACGGAAATGCCCTTGCTTTTTTCTCGGCTGAAAGGCTTCATTCTGTTTTTTTTTTTGTGCAGTAGAAAATTGTTTTTGCCCATGTTGGGCACGCGTCTTTCATCCTTCGTCTGTTGGGTTCAAGATATTCTTTCTGCTTCGCCTTTTGTGGTTGTGGTTGTTTTATGATCTGCGACATTTTCCTCTTTGTCTCACCCTTTGTTTTTACTCAAATCTTCTGATTCTCTCAAAACTTTTTCCTAAAAATTCATCCAAGAGATCCTGATTTTTGTTTTTTGAGGGATTTTATTTCTGGTGTCTGTTTTGAGGGGCATTCTGTATCTCTGTGAACCTAAGGCTGTGCGCGCTTTGTGAAAACTCATAAAACTGGTTTCTGGCGTTGTTTGATCTGCATTTGGAGGCTAAGATTTTATAGTATTTATCTTCTTTTCCATCTGGGATTCCTCAGTTGTTGCCGGATTTCTTGCGAATTTTCATCCCCCGTTGGGCGCCAGCTATGTTTAGATCTCGAGTATGTTTTATAACAACTGTATTTGAGTTTTTATTTTGTGTTTTTGTTAATTTGGAGGAAACCTTAATGGTTTGGTTTTGCGGCCAATTGTGTTGTTTGCTTGGTGATTTCTTGGCTAAAATGGCATTTTGTGTTTGCTTTCTCAATTGATAAGTGTGATATCTGACAGCAGCTCGAACAGTGTTGATGGTTTTAAAGTTGGTTTTGTATTTGGTTTCGTCCTTAGTTCCAATGCAGCTGTAAGTGCTTCAGTTGGACATCTCACAAGACATAAAGCCCTGTAAGTTTTCTTTTTTTTCAAAATGCATGTCTTTTTGCTAGTTCTTTCAGTGCTTGGACATCTGTTAATTTTATGTGATTTGGTTTGGATGGATGTTGGGTTTGATTGGATTGCACACTTATTTGAAAATCGATGATCATTTTTCAAGTTAATGAGGAAATTTAGGGTTTGGCTTGATTTTTCCCTTTAATTTTCTCTAAAAGTTGTAGGTTTTATTGCAAATTATGGCTATCTTGAAGCCTTATATGCAGCAGATCCTTGTCTTGGCATGAATCCTATATTTTTTTGTTTTCTTTTATGGATTTGTAGTAGGCGTGTGTGTGTGTGTGTCTTTGAGTTTCTACTTTTTGGGCATTTTTTGGTTTAAAACTAGGATAGGGAGATGATGTTGATGTGGGCTTCAACATAAAAGAGGTGAGGGGAAGGAAATGGAATTTAAATTGTGTTTGGGGGTTTTCTTTTATTGAAAGAGATAGGGAGTGGTTTGCAAAAATGGAGATTAGAGGGAGAGATAAACGGTGGAGAGAGGGTGGAATACAAACGGTTTGGTTCATTTTAGACTTAAACTTTTTTGAAATAGATTTGAGAGACAGTCTTTGTGATAATTTGATATAGATCCAATTTTGTGAGCCATTACTAGAATTAGTCCACTATATTGAAATAGGTCCAATAATTGATATTTCACGTAAGCTTATTTATAATTTGTACCATATTTATCCCTTAGACTTATAAATTGTAGTAAATATTCAAAATTTCTTAATTATATGATTATTTGTGGTTTAACTAATCCCTTAATTGTAGGATTAGTTATAGCAATAAAATCTCAGCCCCCAGTATCATGCATTTATATTTGCTCTATTATATTTTTGTGCGTATCATAAAGATAAACTGAAACTTAGTATTTGTTCCTTTAATGGAGGTATATTATATCATATTTCTATTCTAATGTTTTGTCATGGAGGTTCAGCATTTTTCTTCCTATACAATAGGTACTTTATTTTTATTTTGTTGGTAGATTATATCTGTTTTGTAGATATAAAGCATTGTTCTTCCTATACAATAGGTAGTTTATTTTTGTTTTGCAGGTAGATTACATCTGTTTTGTTAGTATAAAGTATTTTTCTTCCTATACAATAGGTAGTTACTAAATTATATCGGTTTTGTAGGTAAACATCATTAGGTGGTTACTAGATAATATTTTAGTTTGAGTATTTAAATATTCAAAATTAAAAACTGAATAAATGATACAAAAATTAAAGAATTTAAATATTTTTATCTAAAAGGGCAAAATTGGTATAAAATATATGTAATTAGATAACTGGACTTAGTTCAAAAACTACCTATGTTTTTGGCCCTAGATTGAAAAGCCCTTTTTGCAAATTGACATCTATATCGTGTGTACCATGACACATTAAACTTATTCAAAATCAATGTCATATTGGCCATGCTTATTGATATATAGAATAGAGAAGACAATGCAATTCCCATTATAGATTAAAAGTATTATGTACGCATACATGCGCACGCCATCAAACATTGTGCTTCTAAAAGTATCCGATTGTATGATTTGATCCTATGGAAGACAAGGTTGGTATGGTTTGTTTAATATGTTTTGGGAGGCTTTGTATTTTTGGTTTTGATCCCACTGAGGGAACATAAGCACAAAGAGGTAGAGAGAAACATTAACTTTAATTCTGATTTTTTTTCATTTTTTTTATAGGATTGTAATTGCCCAATTTTATAGGTTTTGCATCATTGGAACATCAGGTATGTGTCATTACTTTAATTCTGATTTTTTTTCTTCTTTGGCTGCTTAGAGATTATGCATCACAAGCATGGTTTGTAATAGTACACTAATAATTTGCATCCTTTTGTAAGTTGCGAATTCAATTTTTGGGTTCCTTGAACTCAGAATATAGCTGTAACATTTCTCGACTGATGTTGGGGGTAGGAAAACAGAGAGAAGATAAAAGTGTATAAGAGAAGGACAAGTTGACCTCACTTGGGAATTTTCTTATAAAAAATTGATTAAAGACTTGCATAGTAATTTGTGTTGTGTTTAAGGAATTTTGGGTGTAATCGCCTGTGCGTTTTATTTTATTTTTATATTTTCGTTCAATTTCACTTTTATTCTCAGATCTTTGTTTTAATTTTGGATTTAACTTAATTATTCTTATTCTTATTCAATAAATTTGTGTAAAGTAGGTTTTTTGCTGAAGAAGTGGTTGACCGTTTAATTGTGCCTGTTACTTAGAGATGTTGATTATTCTTTTCAGATTGTTCGTTTTTTTTCTAGATTTTTTGGCTTATAGAATTATATATGTGTGAAGTGGGATGTAATCATAGTTGATATAAGTTTGTTGAGTTTGTTTGTTTTCATGAGTTTTCTTAGTTTTATGCAGGTTACTCAGATAATCAGTTGGTGATTTTTTTTTAATTTTATTTTAGGATTTGTAAAACCTTGTCAATTGAGGTTTTCAAACTGTTTTTTGCTAGCTTCGACTGTGCGTTGTCCTCGAGGTAACTAATTTAAAACTTCTGCATTTATTTGTTAAAGCTTTATTTGTATGTTTATTTTCTATTATTGGAGTTAATTTGGTTTTATTATTGGCACGTTGAAATTTCTTTTTCCATTTGGTCAATGTGATTGCATTATGAGAACTAAATGAATAACAACTATTTGTAATAAATTTTTATCTAGATACTCAAAATATCATCTTATACGTAATTGGATGATATTATCAAATATTTGTTTCTAATATGTATAGAATAAGAAACTGTTATTGTTTTTCTGGTTGGAAAGTATATAGTGGCAATGGTTCGTTGTGATGTGCAAATGAGGTTTTGTTTCTTTTTATGAGTTTCTTCAGTTTTATATGATTTACTAAATTGAATGCGATTGGTGATATTTTTTTATACAGGATTTGGAAAAGCTTAGTAATTCTGATTTTCAAAGTGTTTTTTTGCTAGCTTTGGCCACATTTTATCCTCAAGGTAACTAACTTAAACTTTTGCATGTATTTATTAAAGCTTTAATTTTACTGTTTTGTTTTCCTTTTGTATTATCAAATTTATTTTAGTTTTATTGTTTGCATTCTGTTAAATTAGAATGCAATTTTAAATTTAAAACTCTGTTTCTGTTTGGCCTTAAATATGTTGTCTTTACATCTAAGTTATCTGTGCATTGATTTTTTTTTCCTTTTTAGGAAATTGGTTTTGCAGTTCTTTGTCTTCCAAATAACTGAAATTGGTTATTTTCACAATGTCTAAAAAAACTGTGAACGATCAAACAAGTGATGGTCCAAAACGGAAGCAACACATTGATAACAGTGAATCTAATATAGTTCTTGAATGTGATCACCGATCCAAAAGAATGTGTAGAACACTTGGTTTGAAAACGTTTTACATGCATGTAACATATTTATTTCTCAAAATTTGTTGGCTGAACATGAGTGTTCTTCAAGTAGAGTTTCTGTTGATCATTGTGTTGCTAAAGCTGTTAACAATAATGAAATTGTGGATTCCACCGTGTTTAGAAAATAAATATACACGCGTGATCAAAAAGGAAAAAATATTGTTGATTTGTCAAATAATATTGAAAATGGTTTTCGAAAAATCTCAAATGGAGAAAATGGTGCACTCATTAATAAGGGACGAGCCTTTAAAAAAAATAGAAACGATATGTTTCTAATTTTGTATAATTATTTTTAGTTCTATTGTCTAACGTTAGTCTTTAGTTAATTGCACATTGTCACTAACTTTTTTTTTCTTCCTTTGCTCGATATGATTTTTTGTAGGGGTTACAAAAGATTACATGGACTTGGGTGATAAAAATTATAAATGTGTCCACTGTGGTGCATATTTTTGGTTAAAAAAAGTCTCTCAAATAAAGTTGGAAAAAAAAATGAACCTGTTTTTACTCTTTGTTGTCAACAAGGAAAAATTAATTAGACAACTTTCTTTAAGAATATTTCTTGAAAACAATTTTTTTTAAGACTCCAAAACTTGATTTGTTTGCGATTTAAAATTTTTAAATCTTACGACTTAAACTAGACAAAGAGATTTAAAAAGAGGGGGTCGCAAGAGAAGGAGAAAGAGAATAGAGGAGGAAAGAAAGTACGAGATAATTGAAGAAAAGAGAAAGAAGAGAGAGAATCGGACAAGATAGAGAGGAAGAGGAGTGAGAGAATGAAGAGAGCAGGAGGAGCAACCAAAATGGTAAAAATAAAAAAAGAGAGAAGAAGAAGAAAAGAGAGATAGAGTTGGAGTGAGAGGGGGGAAGGGAGAAAAGAAATGAGTTGGTTTAAGTTTAAAATCTCCAAAAATTCACTTTCTTTGTTTTCAGAGAATAGACTATATTTTTGAGTTAGTTTTGAGTTCAGTTTTTTAAAATAGTCCTACCAAAGAAGTTTTTAAGGTCTAAAACTTGAAAATTATTTTTGAGTTTAAAAAGTTGAATTCAAATAGAGTACCAAACAAGCCATAAGTTTCCACCTCTAAAACCAACACCACCTTTTTAAAATTGCTTGCTTGATCCAAATGGAGGTAAAAAGAGTTTATCATTTCGAGAAAATATTAGAGCCTACAACTCCATATTTTCATTTACTTCAATGGGAGCAAAAGTTGATAACTCAATTAATGACGGATCAAGTCCTAATATTTCAAAATTAGTGGTCCAGTTTGTCATTTGATGGGATCTCTTTTACCTGCAAATATTGAGCCTCCAAAATTTGCTCAATTATATGTTTATGATACATATAATGAAGTACAAAATCGTTTGAGATATTTTAATTCTGAAGGAAACAATTGAAACCTTGATCCAGCAATTGTTCAAGAGTTAATCAAAATGTTTGACGAATGCAATCAATTGGTTAAACTTTTCAGAACAGTCAGAGATAAATTTGAAACCGATGGTCTCATAAATTTAACAATGACTTTATTAGGCAGGCAACCAAATGATAGCAAACAATATGATCGACCAACAAGTGATGAAATAGGTGGTTTGATAGTTGGTGATATAGGTTTGTCTGACTCTAACAGAGACATTATTATAGAATGTAAAAACGAAGGATTAAAGCATGTAACAAAATTGAACCCAAAATTTATAGCTCTTCAGTATCCTATTCTTTTTCCATGTGGTGAAGATGGGTATAAGTCAGATTTAAAACGGAATGAAAATTATAAAGGCCGCAAAACAAAAGGACAAAGAATACCTATGAGAGCTTATATAGCTTATCAAATTCAAGAAAGAGAAATGTGTTTAACTACATTGTTAAAAGGAGATAGATTTTTTCAACAATATTTGGTTGATTCTTATGCAACATTAGAAGAAGATAGATTGGATTACATTAGGCAAAATATAAAAAAAAATTGAGAAGTAAAATTTACAAAGGAATTTATGATGCAATGTTAAGAGGTGATAATGATGCCAATAATTTAGGACAAAAAATTGTGTTGCCTGCTTCATATATAGGAAGTCCTAGACATATGATTAACAATTATCAAGATGCTATGACAATTTGTAGGGAATATGGTTATCCTGATTTATTTATAACATTTACCTGCAATGTAAAATGGCTAGAAATTATTAGAGAATCAAATTGTTAATTTAATTTTCCCATATCCAAAATAGCTATATATTTATTCAATGCATTCAAATAACTACATAATGATGTTTGACTTCGGTTTTTAAATCACTCTTAACTATTGTACTTATTTGTTGATTGTGCATGTAGGATAAACAATGTCAATAGTAGAAAGTTTCAATAGGTAATATGCTTTAACTTAGATTATTTTTACTACTACTCTTCATTTTATTTTGCCGACGTTAAAAATTGTTCTGTTTTATTCCAATCCAATAAACAATTTCTTTTTTGGTCTGGTGCAAATATTATGTTTCTTATTGTTTTAAACAATTTTTCGTATTTGTTTTTGCATCATCCAATAAATTTCTTTGTCAAAACACTATAGGACAAAACATTTCTTACAAAATTATTCAAGCCATACTTAAAAAACACATATACATTTAAAATATTCACAATACTTTTCTACGTTTATACAACTCATTTAAAATAAAAAGTACTGATTTTACCTAATATGTCTCTAACCATTTATGTTATAATTTATAAAACATATATATAGATGTACTATATTTACTGAAAATATATATTTACCAATTTCTTTTTTCTTTTCTTTTTTGGTGCAAATCAGGTAATCAATCTCTTGAAACAACAATTTTTGTCTTCTTTCTTTCTTTTACCTTTCCAGCAGTCTGCCTCTTCATGCCTCGCTCATCTCCTCGATCAACCATCTACTTTGTTTTTTACGAAGGTACATTTGTCTCAACAACCAATGGTATGTTAAAAATTTATAATTTATTGATTATTTTCACTAATTTTTTACAATTAAATAAATTTTTTACTAATCTTTATCTTTCAGGGAATTAGTTGTTACCACTATATATATGCAGTATTAGCTTTTTACCTGGCCTTAACACATGATTAATCACTTAGTCACCCTCAGATGGGTTAAGTTTGACATCCAAAACTATTGTCAAACACGTTACAACAAAAAATTTACCCACTTCGCTCAATTTGATTGAACCAAAGAATAACACAAGAATAAGGAAATTGTTAAATCTATCTATCTAAATTTCTTATTATTCATTAAATAAATCAAACAATTTCCCTGTTCATATCATGTTGTGACAGCCCGTCCCTAAAAATTATGATTTTATGATTTTTATAAGTGAGTTTACAAAAATGCCCTTCGAGGCACATTCGTCGATTGGTGTTGACCGCCTTGTAGTGACACGTAAGGTTCGTTTTCTTGGCATATCCTTGTAGTACTCGTCGCTACGGACGCGTGGGGCACAAATGGAACGTGATTTGGAGTTATAACGAAGAAGTTATTAAGGTTTGAAGTCGAGGGCAAAATTGATATTTTCCCATTTATTTGGCAAGCTCCAGAAAAATCTGGAGGGCCATTTGTATGGCCCAGATTAAAAGAAAGGGAAACGGACTGTGCATATGGAAAGGGATGGATAAACAGGGAGAAAATGGGTGAAATAAGGAGAGGAAAGAGAAAGTAAGTAGCCAATGAGGGAAGAGAGTAAGGAGGAAAAGGAGGGAGGAGAAGAATGAGGGGATCAAGCGGATTCCCCTTGACCTGCGACCCATTCTCGACCCGATTCTAATTCCAGCGAATTTCACCATTTTCTATCGAATTAGGCCGATTCATCACTCCCAACCATCAATTCTACTCCTCCTCTACCATTTTCACTTCAAATTTGAGAGGATTGGGTTGGAAATTGAAGGGTTTTGCACCATGGGTGCCTCGAGACCCATGTTCGAAAATCCACCAATCCCAAAATGATTTCCTTTGATTACCACCACCCATAGCATCTTCTTGAGGCCTAGAACAAAGCCCAAGCAGTGGTTGAGGCGTTGGAATTACTTTGGAGGTCGAATTGGAGCACACCCCATTTCTAGGGTTCATACTGATTTTAGCAAAATTGGAGGTCTTCTAGGCCAAATTGGCTTTCCCCAAAGGTATGAAAGTTGTTCTACTCATTGAGATCTTTAATTCGGCAAATGTTGATAATTTTTCGAGAAAATTAAATTTTCCAGCAGCCAATCGCCACCCACGGCGGCACGTGGCCAGAGGGTCGCCAATGATATTTTTAGGCGTTATTCAATGCCTTGAACTTAGTTTTGAAAATGGATTGACGTAGATTGATTGTTAAGACCTAAATTCGTTACGATTCGATAATAGGTTAATGTATGAATTAACGATCTGACTGTTGGATCGTCACCAAAATTTAGTATGTTATAGTACATAATATTTTAGGAATGTAGAAATTTACGGATCAGGAATCTGTTATACGGATCTTCCCGAATTGGAATTGTAAGTTCGTAAATAAAAAGGTTAACCGCCACTTAGTTTTGGTAATTGGCGGAGATCCAACCGTTGGATCGTAACGAAACTTTGGGGTATTATTCTAGAAGAATAATGTGTATTATTGGATGTGACGGATTGAAGATTCGTGATACGGATCTTCTGGATCAAATTCGTAGGATGTGTTTTATGTAAATTGCATATTCTCTCATTACAGATTCTGAGACGTGATTTGATATTTGTGCTAGGCGGTGATCATTTGGGATCATTTGGGACATCTCGATAGTCGTGCTAGGTGGTTGTAGCGTGGACTTCAGGTGAGTGGGCTTTTGTTTTCATTATACTTATATATGCTTGGTATTTTTCCCAAAAAATGCGTTTTAAATGATTTTATAAATTAGAATGTCATGTCAAATATCGTTTATATTTATTATGATTGTGTGATGATTATTGCTTGGCATTGCGGATGCTCAGGTAAGTCAGGTGAGTATATGTTTGATAATAATTTTTATGATGATAATGATGATGATGAGATTGGTATATAGCTCATAATCCTGCACCCCGGTGTTTGTGCTCCACCATAGTAAGGCCTAGCCTTCACGTGATCGTTCACCTCCCGTACCGTACGCTCACCTTGGATCCAAGGCAGGTGCCAGCCTGTCATACAGACCACTATAGGTGGTTCCGACTCGTAGGTGACTTGCGATACGTCGCACAGCCTTCATGTGATCGTAGCACTGAGCGTATTTTATACACCTAGCTTGTCGTACAGACCACTATAGGTGGTTTCGACTCGTGTGCAGGATATTGGTTGAGGAGTTATAGATCCAGCCGTACATGTCATGTTAGGTGACTTCGGCTGACATATTGATTTTGCCGGCATATTGTGATTATTGGTTTATCTCACCTGATTGATGCATATATTTCTTGGCTGGATATTTTAGCATGGCATATTTCTGACATGGCATATTCGAGTTTTATTGTTTTACAGCCTATTTTGGTATATGATTATATACGCATTATTTTCTGGGAAAGTATACGGGTTTTACAGTGAGGGGTTAGTACTTTTGATATTGAAATGGTTTTGAAAAACTTTGTTTTTACCCACTCACGTTTTCTATTTTGCGCCCCTCCAGGTTTAGCTGTTAAGGTTCGTATCGACGAGGATTCTTGGCGAATCTCAGGATTGGTGGCTTCTTACCCACTCTACTGTATTTACTTATGCTCTAAAGTCACGCGTGAGATGGGTTCGCTCCCGCTCACGAGCACACTCTGGTGTTTAGGCACTTTTAGGTTTAAATTTATTCACATTTTCCACATCATTACACTTTATGGCTTCGTCACCTTCCAGGTGTCGCCCAGCACAGCTCGACTTTGGTGTCCTAGTGGACTTTCTAGGTCGGGGTGTGTCAATGTTCTTTTGTTTGATTAAAAAATGAGGAGACAATGAATCCATGGTTAAAATATTTAGATTCACACTTCTAGATGTCCATCTGAAACCCCTCAAGGAATAATCAAGCAATTAATCACGTGTTTCTAACAAGTCAAAAGAAGAAACTATTTGTCTATAAATTGGTAACAACCAATTCCTCTGAAGAGAAGAGATGGAAATGATGATAATACTTAAAATAATGCAAAATCAAATGATTAAGCAAATTATATCTCTGTCTTACACAAAGACACCAAGTGATCCTTATCTGATCCATCTCTGCATATCATTTATTGCCATTCTTACAATAAAAAAAGCACAAAATTGTTTTTCACATATTTTCACACCATATTGTCACATTTTTATTTGACTATAAAATATAGTATTCATTTTACTTCATTTTATCCACAACTTTCCTAAATCATGCACATTACTACAATGATGAGGCACTTGAAGCATTGAATAAAAGTTTACTTTGATACCAAGTTTATGAAAAAAGAGCAGTTTGTACAGTAGGTAAGTCCATATAAGTATATATTTTCTCTATGTGTCATTGTCATTCTTGGTGGCATGTTTACCATTCTTACAATGAACACAACACGTAATTCACTTGCATATCTTTTTCTAGCATATTTTTTACAATCTTAAATTGTTGGAAATCTCCAATTTCCTTCCTTTTTTATCATATTTATTTTGTTATACATTTTTCCCATGTTAGCAAAGGTTTACATCAAAATTAAAAAAACCTGTTAACTTATTGTTAAACAGCAGATGCAGCGTTATTCAAGCACAAATTATCAATAAATTTGTATTCTACAAAATAGATTTTTGCTTACTTTTCCATTCGTAATCTCAATTTTCAATTATTGTTATAAATTTTTTGTTACTTGGTTAAAATATCATGTGATTTTAACTTTCGTTATAATTTTTCCAATGCCTAAGAAATTTTTTTACATTGTTGTTGTTATCTAGCTCACAAAGATTACAATGTATGTTGCCACTCCTCATGATTTGCATATCTATCATCTAGATAATTTCAACAAAATTATACAACCCGTGTCAACTTTCACGGTGAAGCTTAATTTATATTCATTAGTTCAACATTGATATATAAATCTGAATCATGTATGGATATAATTGCTTAATCTTTTGTTACACCTTAAGCAAACAAAAAGTGACGACAATGGAAACAGTTACATAAACAAACGTAATTGAACCAGTTCATACATACTTTATGTTGCTCATTTGTTTTAGCATTTCTGCTTTTGTTCATCTGATTGAAATGTTCTTCCATAACAGGTTCAAACTTAGTTTTTCCAGCACCTTATAAAAATTGATTCCGTCTTGCACAAATTACAAGGTATGCTCTAACCTATGATTTCATAAATTTCATACGTATTGATACTGGTTGTAAATACATTTCAGCATGTTCAATTTTACACCCGCAACATCGCGTGGGCACCATTGCTAGTATATAGGGGTGGAAAAAATTCCCAAAATTCCCAAACCAAACCAAAAAAATACCGATCCCAAACCAAAAATGTCCCAAACCGATTTTCCCAAAATTTTGGTATTCCCATACCGAAAAAATACCGAAATTTCGGTATGGTAATCGGGATTGTCTTTCCAATATTTCGGTATTCCCATACCGAACCGAAAATATATATTTTAAATTATTATTATAAATACATATATATATATATTTATTTATTTATTTACATAGATAATAATATATATTATTTTTTAATTATAGTTAGGGTTAATTTGAATCGTTGGATTGTTTCAAATTAATCTATGCCTTCCATCTATTCATGCATGTCTAACCAGTTCAAGGATTGAGTGAAAGAGTCCATTCTTCCTTACCTTTTTTTGTTGTGAACTAGACGGTTCTTAGCATATGTGGAGGTTATTCTCTTCTAGTAGAAATCCATTATTAATAAAATGGATGTCACATTAGCGACCCATATTTACTAATGTTGATCAAAGTTTAAGCAAGAAATTTTTTTTTGTCTTTTTATGAGAATTACTTGGGGTATTAGGCAGACAGCATTACTGATGATATTTCAAATGTTGTTTTGTTGGTGTGTTATTGTTAACAGAGAAGGTGTACAAACCAATGCCACAAGGACATCAAGGACAAGGTAATTCTGTTTGCCTCAACCGAGTAGGATTCATCTCCTTTCTAGCGTTGTCCAGCTTCTCCATATTTACCGTTATGAATGACTGTATAAACATCCTATATGGATTAAATCTGTGATGTAATGTACATGTACTGTTGATTTGGCAGATTGGGCCTAACTATATGTCAATTTTTCAATATAAAAGGTTGAATTTTAGCCCAAAAGCATAATATGTCAAATTTTAGTCCAAAAGCCCAAAATCATTTCGGGATTCCCGATTTGTCCCGAAATCCCGAAACTATTTCGGGATTCCCGAAAATTTGGTTTGGGATTGGTATTGAAATTGGGATTCCCGAAAAATTCGGTTTGGGAATCGGGACAAAGGTTTCAGTATGGGATCCCATACCGAACCACCTCTACTAGTATATACTAAAACTCAACCGAAGTTACTGTTCATCATGTAAGAGAGAGCATTATTTATTTACAGTGAAAGGGCGAAAATGCCCTCGATTTCTTCTTTCCTTCCCGTACTGTTTACATTTTACCACAGTATAAAATCTGTTTTGTCCTTCCAGGCCGCTCGTCTTTCATCGTTCATTTCTCTTGCTTCGACCGCATCTTTTTTTGCTGTACCTTTCCTCTTCGTTTTTCGCCTTGGTTAGTCTGCGATTTTCTCCCTCTTCGCTCCCTCTTTTGCTCTCAAATCCTTGCTCTTTCTTTCGCAGTATTGAATCCTTTGTTGTTCGACGTTTTGTTCTCATCTTGCGATCGTCGGGGCATCAGTTTTAAGGTAAGTTTGTTTTTAATGATTTATCCTCATTTTACGATGTCTAGGCTAACAATTTAAGGTCTTTCTTTTTCTTTTTATTGTGGATCTGCAGGTCTTGATAAAGTTTTTTGTGAAATTGGTGACTAATGGTATGCTGCCTCTTCTGTTTCTTGCGTTGATTAATTTCTTTTTCGCCATTTTCCGCCAAACGCACTATGTGCTTCCTATTTGGTGTGGATTTGAAGAAGAGTTATGAAGTTGCTCTGATTTCATGGTAAGTTGGTCTGAACAGATAAGTTTTCTGATTAATGAAAAAGCCATGGTTAACATCTCTCTCTTCTCTCTCTAATCAAACTCTTCTCCAAAGCTTACTCCTTTTCGACTCTCTGATTAATCATTTTTATTGAAACTTTAATTCAACTACAGAATGTTTCTCTCTGATCTGGGAGCTAAGGTTCATTCCCTCTTTCTCTCTATCTATCTATATATATATATATCTATCACTTTTCTTTCTGGCAATTTCTCTGCAGAATTTAATCCTCAAACTATGATATGAAATTATAAGAAAGGGGTTTTTTTTCTTCTGTCAGTTAAATTCAATTTATTTAATTGTTTGGGACTAATGCTTTTTCTTTTGGGGTTATTTTGTTATGGTTGTAGTTGTTTCTGAAGAGAAGAGAAAGCTGCTGGTTTCAATAAAACGGTACTGACTTTCTTACCTTTTTAATAATTTTTATCTTCTGGGATCTGATTTAGATCTTTCTTATTCCCCCAACTTTTGTTTTTGGGGTTTTGTTACAACATGCCCATCTGGGGTATTCTGTACATTTCAAAATTTATGGGGATTTTTCCTTTTTTCTTTTATTTATTTTTCTTGATTCCAACCAGTTGGATCTGATCAATGTGTTGCCTAACAAATTAGTGGGTTGAGAATTGGGAATCTTTAAAGGAAATGCCTCATGAGACTTTTGATTTTAATATTCATTATTTAGTTGTTGAAAGTTTGCAACTTTTTGTTGGGGTCTCAAAAAAATTAGGACTGTTTCCCCTTTGTCATTTTTTTGTACAGTGAGAAGTGAGAACCTTTAGTTAATGGGCTTTGTTTTTGTTTATGATTAATTTGGTTCATTTGTTGCTAGGACAGTTGCAATTTCAAGTAATTTACTTTTTTGTGTATATTATGTTAGTCAGTTATCAATAAAATGTTAGACGACTTGCATATTTGATTTGAATTTTGCATGCTTGTCGTTTTTTAGGATTGTACTCTTACTGTGCAGCATCTTCAAATATACCAGGTGGCTGGACTAATTGTTTGCAAGTTTGTCAAATGTATGAGGAAGGAGGACTTTTACATGAAGTGTTGCATGTAGGTATTATTCAAAATTATTCAACAACATAATCTGGGAGTTCTAATTTTTCCATTTTACTACCTGTACTGGAAAAGTTATTGATAGAAGTTATTGATTATTTACTATAAAGGGATCAAAGGACGGGACAACAAACATAAGATCGTATGGCATCTACAACCATAAACTAAAGAGGTATTATAATCTATTTCTCTCAACTTTGGTCCACAACTGCAAATTGTATAAATACAGTAATAAAACAGGTTTAGTCTGTGATAGTTGGACGAAAAGAATTTAACTTTGTTAAAAAATTTCATATTATAAATTTGGCAAATGTTTAATATGTGACCTACACACACACACACACACATACATACACACATATCATCTATTCCTTTGTTTCTGACCGTTATAAATTATCCCATATGTAACAAATTTACAAATTAACTACTTACACTAATAATATAATGAATCTTTAATAACCGCATCACAATTTTGTTGATAAGATTTGTACTTTTGTTAAACAAAAAATAGTGCTACTAATACCACTCACCAAAATGCAAAATGATCAGCAAACATTTTTGTGCTTCTCTTAAAGCCTCTCGATAAGATTCAAACTTTACTTCCAATTGTATCTTCTCTCTGTTTCTATGCTTTCAAAAAGTTTCAATTTTTTGTATTCCTCCAGCACATCAAATACAGTACTAATATATACATATATATACAGCTATATATATGTATATGCACATTCTTTAGTTTCTTTGTCGATTATATACTCTCTCTGTTAATATAAAAAACGTTTGATTTAGTAACGTAATCTCAACTATTGTAACGTAGTTCAAGATTTCAAAGTTAATTAGTTTAATATTAAATAAATAGTTTGCACAGCTAATTGCATGTGGTTCTCTTTATCTCTATTGTCCTCATTGATACAAAAGAATGTAAAGTTTTTTTCTCCCATTTTCATTATGCCCAATTTCAAATTGAAATATATTTATTTATCTTTCTTTTGAATAGGACTTTGACCTACTAATATTATTTTCCTAAAATTATAACATCTTAATCGATAGAAAAAAATAAATGGTGAATATAAGAACAAAAACTAATCCAAAAGCTTTAAAAATTTTGAACGTTTGATAATTTCTGTACTTTTGTCAATCATTACATTCTTTATAAGTCCAAATTACCAAATTCACATTGTATTTCAATAAATTTTAAACACTGATGCGTTGTAAAACAACACACAAATTAAACCCTCTTTTTGACAATTGTAGTAAAGATGTAAGTAGGGTATCGTTCTAGATCGGGGATTAGGAGGGATTGCTAATGCACTTAACTGACTTAAAAATATTAAATAAAACTCAAAAACTCAAAAACACAAAACAAAACTCTAAAACAGAAAGCTAAACTATAATAACTTAAAACACACCAGAATAGTCAAAACAATCAAATTGACCCAAATTAGACACTAGGGACTGATTTGGACGAAAATAAACTCAAAAGACTAACTAAACACAAATCTAAACAGATTTTGGCTAAATTAATATAACTTAAAGATGGGGGATTGGTTTTGGATGAATTTAAAAACTTAAAAGTAAGAACTTGTAGAAAGTAAACAAAAACATAAAATTAAGGTGAATTGATGGTTGATGGACTAGTTAGAGGGTTCTTCTCCACACATGACACACTTGCATACAAACCAATTTTTCAGTTGTTCTTTCAATAAACCATGAATCTCAACACCCCAGGTTAACTGTGACGGCACTTTTTTAACCTTGAAGTTTTCTTAAAGTTATTGAATTGGACGGAAAAGCGCATACAACAATTCAAAACATTCTTCAAAAGTCCCCTACGTGAACAGAACAATAGAGATACAATCAAAGATCATTAAGCTTTGTGAAAACTATAAGCATTGACGAGGCATTTGTAACTATGAACAACATGATACTCTTGCCAAGAATTCACTTAACGCGATTGTGACTAGCAACCTCCACTACTTGTGAATATAAGTTCATAACGATTAGGTGAAACTCCCTTATATTATAGCATCAAATTCATGCATGCAAACTAAGTATGCATCCTTAATCGACATACAGGAATAAGTTATAAATCAAGCAGTTAAGCAAATTGAATTCACAACTCATGAAATCACAACTGAAGGTAATCAATTCATATTACAAATATGTTCATGGTATTGAATCAACCTCTAGCCAAGGCGAATTTATTTCCTCATAGTCGCAGTTAAACAAAGATAATCAAATTTAAACATTTAAAACAAAGATAGATTACACCTAGAAACGCTCCAATAATCCAACGTCTTGAATGGCTAGGCACGGCTCCAAGGTAATCCTCTCCTTCTTCCTTTGTAAAGCTGCGGCACAAGGGATGGTGATGATGGTTGATGGCTGGTGCGGCAAATGGGTTGAATAGGTTTAGAGAATATGGAAGGGTGATAGGGGATAGATAGGAAGAGAGGTGTATGGAGTGGATGGAGGAAGAGAGAAGACTTGTGGCAGAAATTGTGTTGTGATTGTGTTGTGTCAATTCCTCCTTATCTTGTGATGGACAAACCTATTTATAGACTTTGAAAATGAATCACCACCACAAAATTTCTTGGTGAAGTAAGTGGATGTTATAAGTGAAGTGGGTGGATGTTGTAGGTGAAGTGAGTGGATGTTGTAGGTGAAGTGTGTCCATATCAAATACCCCCACACTTAGGTTTTGCTAGTCCTCTAGCAAAACAAAGAAACAAAACACAATCTAAACCTTTCAACGTTACCTCAGGGATTTCCAATGCAAATGTTAAAATCATTACTTGCACAGATTTTGGCCATCAATATCCTTAAGCATACACTTAACCATAGTCACCATTTACTAGTTCTCTTTTAATCGATTAAAACAACTTTTTGAATGTAGTAACATGCCTTAGAGAATTCCCTCAATTCCTTACTAGATATGCACTCATTTTTCACTCAAATTTTCAAACTACACTCCCTACACTAGGTATATGTAAAAAGATTGATATACACATGAAAACTAAAACTCACATATGTTTTAACAAAGAAAGCACTTTTCTGGAGTTATAAGTGAATATATGAATATGATCTCATGAACGGAATGCTACTACTTAGATGCAAGAACCAGGGACACCATATGTTCATACCAATCTCAAACTCCACATATTGAACACACAACAATCAAGATAGAAGTCAAAGGGTTGTAATGGGGCTAAGGGTATTGGCTAACAAAGAAAGGATATGGAAAAACAAAGGTTCTTAAAGCAATAATAAGCAAAGTAATGAGATTGACACTTAGAATTCACTTTTGAATACAAACTCAACTTTGAACACAAGGGGAGATTCATGCAACACTTAGGGTCAAATTCAAACTTTTGGACCATTTTCTTCAACAATCAACATTTTTGAACTCATTTTCACTTCTTTTCAAACTCTTTTTCTTTCTTTCTTTCTTTTGACACATTTTTCTCTTCTTCATTTTTTTTTTTGAAACACAAAACGTACAATTGAGCTCAAAATCACCAATCCCTTCCCCATATTTGTTTTTCTGCATAGTGTAGATCAAAAGGAATTCATTTTAAGTCATGCTTCACTATCCTTTAAGAACAAGGGTATGAACAGTCCTACACTAGGCTAGGTAAGGTTAATGTGATTAACAAAGAACATAGGCTAAACAAGGCTCAAAAGGGATAAACCTACAAAACATAAGAAACATGGAAGGTAAGGCTTTTTGGATGTGGTGGTTCACTAAACAACTTCATCTTGATATGGTTATGCAATTCAATGTCATGCTTTGAATGAAACAGATATGAGTTCTAGTATTTGGAACTAAGATGATAAAACGCCTTCTAAGTATCAACCAAGCAAAGAATAATGAGATCATGCAACGACTTTAGAAAACAAAAACATCAAGATTAATAACTCTCCAAAGAAGATATAAGCTCAAGTCTCACAGGGATGTAGCATTAGTTTGAGTTCCTTCCTTCAAGCATGTTACAAAAACTAATTTTATCCTTTTGTGATCAAATTTAAATTCATAAACAACTACAACTAAGCATAAACCAAGAGCATATCAAACTTCCATCCATGTTTATAACTTTCTTTAACAGTCATGCAATTAAAAACCAAATCCTCATCATTGTGTTGGAAGGTACCTAAGACACAAACACACAAAAAGCAACTCTAAAATAATTCTTTTTGGGTTTTTCAAAACATTTTTCAAATTTTTATGTCATTTTTGTATAATAACTTCAAACACAATAAAACACACCAAAACAGCTTAAAAACACCTAGAAATAGTGAGAAACAACTTAGCTTCATGTGGTAGATGATCTTTGGTCGCTTGTTGATTTTCCACAACTTTGATCTTGAACTGGATGAGACTTTCCACAACTTTCGAAGAAGTATCTTTCCACAGGTTGATTCTTGAACTGGGTTGGAGAGCTTTTTACTTGCAAGTGATCCTCAGCTTAGTTGAGGATGAATCAGCACGTTGTCTCCACATGCTTCAAGTAATCAGGTCTCCATGCAGGTGTGGCATCTTCTCGAGTTCTTCAGATAAAGGTGAGGAGAAAATATGATATGATATACTTTTGCTTTTAACCTTCATGATATGAAATACTTTTGCTCTTGATGACTTGCTTTCAGAGGTACTCCAAGAGATGAGGAACACTGAGTGACTTGAGAGGCTTCGTTGGGAAATCATTCTCAGAGATGAAGAGAGGTTGACCAAGTCTACCTTTGCTATGGAGGGCGAAGGTAGACACTTATAAGAATTTCTTCACAACCGGAACTATTCTCGTACTCCTGTCGGCAGCCGGTGGATGAATGAACAGTAAAAATTATGCGCTTTCTGACAAAGCTACCCGTAATTTCCATAAAGCTGAAAGTGCATGTGACGAGTGACGACAAATCTGGAAAAGTTGATCGCCTCGTGATTTCTGAGCAGGCCCGGCTTTTGAGAAAGGCGCGCCTCTTCGATTTGTGAGCAGGCGCCTCTCCGATTTCTTCTTTTTATAGAGGCGCGAATTTTGTTACACAGCACACTTGAATTTCCACCCGTAAAAACTCCTTTCTTGCACTTCTTTAATCTTAATCAGTTCAATCTCTTCTTGTTCAACACCTTCAGAAAATGTCTTGCCCCTCTGACCGTCGCCTTAACTTGAATATCGGGGAAGATGATGACTTGTCTTCTCCAAACAACATTTGGCATCCGTCCTTCTTATCCCCCAATGGTCCTCTTATAGTTGGGGACTCAATGATGAAGAATGATACAACTGCTACGGTGGTTGCTAGAAACCTTTTCACTCCAAGAGACAATAGGTTGCTTTCCAAGCGGTCCGACGAGCTCGCTGTTCAGGACTCTCTGGCGCTCAGTGTCCAGTGTGCAGGCTCAGTCTTAAACATGGGCCAACGCCTTCTTGCACGATCTCGTCAGGTTGAGTCTTTGATGGCTGAGGTGGCTAGTTTTCGGCAAGAGGTCAGAGGACTCAAGCACGAGAATAAGGAGTTGTACATGCTCGCAACTAGTTACTCAACAAGTATGAAGAGGAAGCTTGACCAATTGCAGGAGTCCGAAGTTCGGATTCAGAGTGATCACCAACGGTTTGTGGCGTTACTCCAGAGGCATCTGTTGCCTTCGTCATTTGGAGTTGCACCAAGTATTGAGGTTTCGGAAGATCAAACTCTGGCGCTTCGTCTTTCTAGAGCTCCGTCGACTGCTGAGGCACCACCTGACCAATGAATGCTATTAGTTTACACATTATTGTAAAACATTTATGCTTTTATTTTAATTTTTTTTAATTTTTTTTTCAAGCATGTTATCATTTCCAAAAAAATCAATGTAAAAACGTCTACGAAAATCAGTAAAAACTTTTAACCTTTCCAAAAAAAAAACAATAACCTTTCCAAAAAAAAAACAATGTAAAAACGTCTACGAAAATCAAAATCTTATTTATCCTCCCCCACGCTTAAACTAAACATTGCCCTCAATGTTTTAAATTTAAACTCACACAAATCAAACAAACAACACAATTAACTAAACATGGCAAAATAAATGAAGGAAAGAGAAGGGTTTAGGAATGCAAATCTGATTGTGGGCGATTCCTAGGCCTCCCTTCTTTATTCAAATGCATGGGTTTATTCTTGAATGGACGGTGGTACTTGAAATGATTCGACAATGGTCTAAGTTCTAATGGAGGTGCCTGAATCATCAAAATCAGATTGTTAGGAGAAAACAAAATTGAAATTGGAGAAGATGGCTTACTTGCTCGTTCAAACTCAATGACAAACACCACATCTTCAAAAGTGTCAGGGACTTTGAACTTGGCCAGATTGCATGTGATGATTGTGACTTGTCCCTTGTCATCAAATTCAACTTCATTGGGCTTGATTGTCTCATGCACAGCCTCTTTGATGTATTCTTGATATTCTCCAGCCACTTCATTCTCTTGAATCTCTCTTCTTGGTGTGCAAGGTTCTTTGAACGTTTCAACACCATCGGGATCTTGTTTTGGTGCACCAAGAATTGAGATATCACTTTGCACCTTTGGAAGAGCTTTCACAATGTCTTTTTCACTCTCTTCGATATTTGGAATAAAAAACCTGTGAGGAAAATGGACATTTGGTGGAATGGAGTTAGAATGAATTGAATTTAGAACCTCATCACCTGAGTTGGACGGCATAGGGACTTGAGGAGCTTGCGGCAAGAGTTCTTCTAAACTGCCCATGTCGTCCTCCTCATCTTCTTCTTGCAGCAGCAATTCATCTATGTTTGGATGGTTCTGGGACAGCTTCATCCTCCATATCACTTTCCAAAGTGATGGCTTCATCGATTTCAACTTCTCCCTTTGAATTTACCATGTTGGAATTGGAGAGTTCACGTTGCTCTTGAATCTGCGCCATAAATTCCACAATTTGTCCAACTTGCTTCTCTAATTCGTCCACTTTTTTGACTCGGTCTTGCATCTCCTTGTTTTGATTTTCTACTCCCTGTGTCAAAGAGGTGATTAATTGAATAATATTATTATTATTATCCACCGACGAACCTGAAATTGGTTGGGAATATTGTGGTGGAGGCTGCGGTGGTGCATATGGCCATTGATAGAACTCCTTCGATGGCTACAATTGTTCTTTTTGTGAGCCCTGCGTCAAAGAGATTAGTCCTTCAAGAATTTCATTATAACTCATGGGCATACTTGAATTCGATTGGAATTGTTGTGGGGGAGGTTGTGGTGGCTGCATAGATCTTGAATAGAACTCCTCTTCTTGCTGCCAATATCCACCTTGTTGAAATTGTTGAGGTTCATCCCACATATAATCTGAATAATCTCTCCAATCCGAATTGTAAGCGTTGGAAAACATGTTGTTGCTTGGTTGATCATAGCCTTGATAACCCCAAGCATCTCCGTTTGCAGCAAATTGAGGACATTGATGAGTTTGATATCCTTGCTCATAGGGCACATCAAATGTAGGGACACTTGGCATTGTGGTCCTTTCGGCATTATGAGTCAATTGAGAAGTGAGATGCGCCAATTGAGCTTGAATGGTCGCAAGTGCTATGTCTTGCTCCATTTGTACCTAAAATCAAAGAAAGAAAACTAAATCAAATATCAAAAGTAAAAGACACAAACACAAAAACAAACAGAAACAAAAACAAAAACAAAGGGATTAGCAAGCTAATCCCCAGCAACGGCGCCAAAAATTTGATGCGTTGTAAAACAACACACAAATTAAACCCTCTTTTTGACAACTGTAGTAAAGATGTAAGTAGGGTATCGTTCTAGACCGGGGATTAGGAGGGATTGCTAATGCACCTAACTGACTTAAAAATATTAAACAAGACTCAAAAACACAAAACAAAACTCTAAAACAGAAAGCTAAACTATAATAACTTAAAACACACCAGAATAGTCAAAACAATCAAATTGACCCAAATTAGACACTAGAGACTGATTTGGACGAAAATAAACTCAAAAGACTAACTAAACACAAATCTAAACAGATTTTGGCTAAATTAATATAACTTAAAGATAGGGGATTGGTTTTGGATGAATTTAAAAACTTAAAAGTAAGAACTTGTAGAAAGTAAACAAAAACATAAAATTAAGGTGAATTGATGGTTGATGGACTAGTTAGAGGGTTCTTCTCCACACATGACACACTTGCATACAAACCAATTTTTCAGTTGTTCTTTCAATAAACCATGAATCTCAACACCCCAGGTTAACTGTGACGGCACTTTTTTAACCTTGAAGTTTTCTTAAAGTTATTGAATTGGATGAAAAAGCGCATACAACAATTCAAAACATTCTTCAAAAGTCCCCTACATGAACAGAACAATAGAGATACAATCAAAGATCATTAAGCTTTGTGAAAACTATAAGCATTGACGAATCATTTGTAACTATGAACAACATGATACTCTTGCCAAGAATTCACTTAACGCGATTGTGACTAGTAACCTCCACTACTTGTGAATATAAGTTCATAACGATTAGGTGAAACTCTCTTATATTCTAGCATCAAATTCATGCATGCAAACTAAGTATGCATCCTTAATCGACATACAAGAATAAGTTATAAATCAAGCAGTTAAGTAAATTGAATTCACAACTCATGAAATCACAACTGAAGGTAATTAATTCATATTACAAATATGTTCATGGTATTGAATCAACCTCTAGCCAAGGCGAATTTATT
Source organism: Crataegus laevigata (assembly GCA_963580275.1). Lineage (NCBI taxonomy): Eukaryota > Viridiplantae > Streptophyta > Magnoliopsida > Rosales > Rosaceae > Crataegus > Crataegus laevigata. Next base: position 11,211,207 of record OY756951.1, read on the forward strand.
TCCTCATAGTCGCAATTAAACAAAGATAATCAAATTTAAACATTTAAAACAAATATAGATTACACCTAGAAACGCTCCAATAATCCAACGTCTTGAATGGCTAGGCACGGCTCCAAGGTAATCCTCTTCTTCTTCCTTTGTAAAGCTGCGACACAAGGGATGGTGATGATGGTTGATGGCTGGTGCGGCAAATGGGTTGAATAGGTTTAGAGAATATGGAAGGGTGATAGGGGATGGATAGGAAGAGAGGTGGATGGAATGGATGGAGGAAGAGAGAAGACTTGTGGCAAAAATTGTGTTGTGATTGTGTTGTGTCAATTCCTCCTTATCTTGTGATGGACAAACCTATTTATAGACTTTGAAAATGAATCACCACCACAAAATTTCTTGGTGAAGTAAGTGGATGTTATAGGTGAAGTGGGTGGATGTTGTAGGTGAAGTGGGTGGATGTTGTAGGTGAAGTATGTGGATGTTGTAGGTGAAGTGTGTCCATATTTTAGCATATGTTTGAAGCCCTTTCATGCACCAAAACGTCCATCCTTTATGCTCTACATGCATGCAATCCATTCCACCCCAAAACTGCTCCAAATTGCACCAAAATGCACTTATTTGCCAACTTTGTTATTAGGACCTACAAACACACGAAAATAGCTTAAAATACTAAAATAACTAAGAACTAACAATCCAAATGCAAGGAAACAAAATAACTAAGTCGCATAAATATGCTCCTATCAAACGCTACGTTGTACAATGTGTTAAAATTCTAATATCTCTATTTACAACCCTAAAAAATCATCTCAATGGAATTTAACTTTCATTAATTAACTGCACTTTAGCCCTAATCAAAGATATCATGCAAAATTGTGATCTCTTGCTTCAAAGTTCAATGTCAAGCTCAATCAAAGTATTCATATTCCTAAAATCTGTACTTCGTTTCAGCCAGAGGTCTTTAATTATCCAAAAACGTTTTTAGGATGGAGTCCCAGACTATTTTCTATTAATTATTCACATTTTTTCTTGCATTTAATTAAAAAAAAACTACAAATCTAAGAGCTGGATATACAAATTGTGAATTTCATCTACAGATTGTAAATTTTTTAAAACTCACTAGATATTACCCTGTTGCATATAGCAATTAAGGTTTGTCACATCCTCTCTGTACACAATATATTTGCAACATACTATTTAGTCTAACAAAATGACTCAACTTTTTTTCCTATTTACTTTTAAACTTGGTTAGGCTCTCAAATCCATTTTTCGTCATAGTTTAAAATTTTGGCTTTAATCTCATTAGTTTCATTCCAATTGAATAAATTTGTCTTAACATACAATTTTCTATTGGAAAAAGAATTGACCTTTGAGTAGGAGCTATAGTTGTCACATCCCGGCCCGGGCGGGACCACTTTCCGGGCTCGACCCTACCGTAGTACGATATTGTCCACTTTGGGCCCCGACCATGCCCTCACGGTTTTGTTTCTGGGAACTCACGAGCAACTTCCCAGGAGGTCACCTGTCATGGGAGTGCTCTATCCCCCTTCTCACTTAACTTCGGAGTTCCTACGGAACTCAAAGTCAGTAAGCTCCCAAAAGTCCTCGTGCTAGGTAGAGATGAGAATATACATTTAAGGATCACTCTCCTGGGCGATGTGGGATGTCACAATAGTCTTTGTTAATATTGTAGACTAGCAGGTAAAAACTCAACGTTTTCCTCTCTGTGAATGTTGATTCCTGTTTAAACTTAGATTAATTCCTTTTTTATTTTCAAGCTTTGAATGTTGTAAACTATTTCATTTTAAAAATTGTGAATTGATGATTAAATGGGCCCATTTTCTTCAAAAATTTAGATTATCAAATGATGTCTCATGATACCAACTCTCCTTACAAGGCCATTATGAATCCGGCCAAATTTAATATTCTCATTCCCTTTTTCCAACATTTAGAATGGATTTTTTTTTAATCATGAATATTACCATTCTTCATTCTAAGTTTGATTCGTTTAGTATTAAAACTGATGCAAGGATTAATATCTCATTGTACCACGCAGATATTGCCATAGTTGTCACAATTGCAGAGATTCTCAAAAACGACACATAGATTCGTTGTTGAGAAAGGTAAGACATCTATTCTTATTTTCCACCTTTCAAAATGAAACCATCAAATTATTAAGTTTACTTATATTCTACAACTTGAATACAGAAGTTATGACATTAGTTGTTGACATAAAGAATGACAGTAGCAAGAGACCAATTCAAAGAGCCAAAGTATGCCAATGTGATATTCTAATATCAAATAAATAGTCATTTGTCCTCAATATGCAGAGTGAGTTGGAACTCATTCGAAAATGTCCTTAGGTTTCTCTAAAAAACTAAGTAAGATGTTATTGATGAAAGGATGTGGTTTAGAGTGCATGCATCATTTTCCAATCATAGTTGCCTATTCAATTTATTTGATTCATAAACATTAGTGTACGTTTATATTGTTGGACTATCTGTCATGAGAAAATTGTCGTCTGGAAATGCAAATATGTGGCATGAACGGCAAAATTACCACGTTGCAAGTTGATGCACTTTTTTAGTGATTGCTAATTTCAATAAAGAAAATGTTTATTATGCCATTCATCATATATTCATATGTTAGCCCTTAATCATATATTCATGTGTTGGTTTATATGAAATTTTAGGAAAAAATAAAATTGTCCATTCTACATATATATATTTGACTTTCATTCTACCAATAGAGTTATCGTTTCATCTCTGCGTTTACATCTTTTACAATATAAATTTGTTGATATCTAATTTCATTGCACCTTTTATTTTATTTTTTATTTTTCTTTTGACTAGGCTGCTTTATTGGCAATCAAGAATACAAGGAAACTTTGAATATTCCAGTGAACAACTTTTGTTATCTTTTATCAATATAAATCAAACAATACTCCCCAATACTTCTTTTCATGTATTTCACAATCTTTTATTTGTAAGTATTACTATTGATCAAAAGCCATGTAAAAATCTTCTTAATGTTGTCAATATAAATAATATTAATCTTTTATATTTTTTAGACATAACTTTTCATATAATTTTTAATTTAGCAGCAAAGCGCAGGTACCGATTTCTAGTGTATATATATTAGACCCGGCAGTTTCTTACATGACACGGTGGCACGACACAAAAATAACGGGTTTTGGGTCAACACGATAACTAATCGGGTTATTATCGGGTGATACGTTAAGAATCCGAGTATACACGTGGGTATCATGTATTTAAAGTTTAATTACTAAAAAATTATTATAAAATACAATTGCCATATTATATGAGAAAAACGTGTGTGGGTGTGACAGCCCGTCCCGGGAATTTTGTAAAGTTGATGTGAATTGGCATAAATACCCTTGAGCAATAGGTGTGTTTGTGTATTGGTTTAAGAAATTAGGCCAATTATTTAGTGTCCTAAATAATTGGACCCAATTAGGAATTAAGTTTCCTTAGTTTGTGATTGGTGGTTGATTTTGAACCACACACTCTCTCTCTCACTCTTGTACTCTCTCTATCTCTCAAACTCCCTCTCTCTCTCTCTCTCTTCCCTCTACGTACGGACAAGCATAAAAGGGACCCAAACCTTGCAGATCGAAGGATCCAAGGCCACCATTGTATTACTTGGGACCTCACGAGTCGAATGACACCAGTTTTAGGTAAGATCTCCTTCGTTTTTACGTGAAAAATAATACCCCGAGCTCCGTTTTGGTCACTGTTCATGCAATCGTAATGTGTTGTGTTTTTTGAAATTCTAAGCTCACAGGGAGTTTCAAGAGGTTCCTTAGAGGCTCGGAGTGATTCGTTGGGCAAGTTTGGACGTTAGAATAGTAAGATCGAAGCTTGGCCGGTTTTTTCGAAATTTCTCGGCGATATTTCGTTGGTTTTAGACTCCAAAAGAGGTATAAACGTGTTCTTCTCTTCTTATGCTTCATTTTCCGGCACCGGTGACGGTCGCCGAGGGTTTGAGGTTGAAGACGACGGAATATTCTGTCAAGTCTGATGGAATATTCTGACGCCGTCAGTTAGTTTTGACGGAATCAGTTATATTTAATGGAATATTCTAACGGCGTTAGTGGATTCCGTCAGGATTCCCCCACGTGTGGGGGCTCGTTTTGCCGTGCACTCGCCGACGAGTGAGGGCGCGTGAGGCACTGAAAAATTATTTTAAAAATTCCTGGGTGTTCGTGACGTTGTGTAGTTCACGTTGGTATATTCAAATACCAAAATTGGGTTATGTATGAGAAGTTATTTCTAAAGTTTCGATTATGTGCTTAAAATAACGTTATTTCAGTTACTTCTCATATAGGCGAGACCTATCCGGAGGACGAGCGTAACCAGGCTAGACACGGGGGTTACGACCCGGCTACTTATCAGTGAGTGGGCTTTTGTTTTCTGTATATACCTATATATAGACCTGGCATTCGTGTCGTGTTTCATGTGTTCGTGTCGTGTTCGTGTCATACCCGATAGCTTAACGGGTCGTGTCGTGTAACACCCGTTAAAATAAACGGGTAAAATGACCCGACCCGAAATCGACCCGATAATATTAACAGGTAATATGACCCGACCCGTTACCCGTTAAGAAAAATATATTTTAAACCAATAAATAATTAAATTAAAAACATAACACTTTTTTTAGTGAAAAAAAAGTTGCACACCCCAAAATAAGAGTCTAATGAAAAAACATTAGTGCATACTACAAAATACAAATGTTCAAAGATATGCAAAATGAAGAGAGTTATACTTAATGAAAGTATAAATAAACTCTTAAGTGTTAGTCAATCTATCGTTTTGATGGGATATGAATTCTCTGAAACTAATTTCAACGATCACAACCGTCAAATTTGTTTGTATATGTTTCGAGATCACATCAGCAAAAAATCACAAAAAACAAACATTCATAGATCAAGTAACGGGACAAAGCTTTTCGACGGTTATAAACAAAAAATCACGATTTAACGGTTATTTTAACTCCGATTTTGATGATTTTTTATAGATACACTCCTTGACCCTATATGAATACAATGAATGATTTCGATCTTCAATTTAAAATATTTACACAAGTGGATATCACAAAATCTTATGTTATACTTAATGAAAGTATAAATAAAATCTTAAGTGTTAGTCAATCTATCGTTTTGATGGAATACGAATTCTCCGAAACTAATTTCAACGATCACAACCGTCAAACTTGTTCGTATATGTTTCGAGATCACATCATCAAAAAATCACAAAAAACAAACATTCAGAGATCAAGTAACGGGACAAAGCTTTTCGACGGTTATAAACAAAAAATCACGATTTAACGGTTATTTTAAATCCGATTTTGATGATTTTTTACAGATACACTCCTTGACCCTATATGAATACAATGAATGAATTCGATCTTCAATTTAAAATATTTACACAAGTGGATACCACAAAATCTTATGTTATACTTAATGAAAGTATAAATAAACTCTTAAGTGTTAGTCAATCTATCGTTTTGATGGGATACTAATTCTCCGAAACTAATTTCAACGATCACAACCGTCAAACTTGTTCGTATATGTTTCGAGATCACATCAGCAAAAAATCACAAAAAACAAACATTCAGAGATCAAGTAACGGGACAAAGCTTTTCGACGGTTATAAACAAAAAATCACGATTTAACGGTTATTTTAACTCCGATTTTGATGATTTTTTACAGATACACTCCTTGACCCTATATGAATACAATGAATGAATTCGATCTTCAATTTAAAATATTTACACAAGTGGATACCACAAAATCTTATGTTATACTTAATGAAAGTATAAATAAACTCTTAAGTGTTAGTCAATCTATCGTTTTGATGAGATATGAATTCTCCGAAACTAATTTCAACGATCACAACCGTCAAACTTGTTCGTATATGTTTCGAGATCACATCAACAAAAAATCACAAAAAACAAACATTCATAGATCAAGTAACGAGACAAAACTTTTCGACGGTTATAAACAAAAAATCACGATTTAACGGTTATTTTAACTCCGATTTTGATGATTTTTTACAGATACACTCCTTGACTCTATATGAATACAATGAATGAATTTGATCTTCAATTTAAAATATTTACACAAGTGGATACCACAAAATCTTATGTTATACTGAATGAAAGTATAAATAAACTCTTAAGTGTTAGTCAATCTATCGTTTTGATGGGATACGAATTCTCCGAAACTAATTTCAATGATCACAACCGTCAAACTTGTTCGTATATGTTTCGAGATCACATCAGCAAAAAATCACAAAAAATAAACATTCAGAGATCAAGTAACGTGACAAAGCTTTTCGACGGTTGTAAACAAAAAATCACGATTTAACGGTTATTTTAACTCTGATTTTGATGATTTTTTTACAGATACACTCTTTGACCCTATATGAATACAATGAATGAATTCGATCTTCAATTTAAAATATTTACACTAGTGGATGTGGATATCACAAAATTTTACGTTATATAATAAAAGTATTATTTTCGGGTGTAGATGTAATACTTAAACGACTAATGTTTTAATGTTTTGAAGTAATATTTATGTGGCAATGTGTGGTATGTGCAATTTTTTTTTTTAAAATATCTTATTAATTTTTCACTTCTACAATATTATTAATTTTTCACTAAAAAAAACATTATTCATGAGATTTGGAGGGTTTTAAAAATCTAAACGACCATGTAACGATTGTCTAAGGGTAGAGGATGCAATCATGAGCATTTATATAGGGGTGTGCTATCCACACACCCCATTTTACTTCTTACACACCCCTTGTTAATTTCTATTTGTTGATTTTCTTCAATTCATCCAATCCGACGGTCGAAAATTAGAAGGGTGTGTGAAAAGTAAAATAGGGTGTGTGAATATCACACCCCTTTATATATGCTTTCACATTTTTCAGACTTATACATTAATGATTATGAATTTTCTTTATTTTGAACTACCTTAAAAATACTTGAGGGTTTGTATAGTTTTAAAAATTCATGTACGCACCTTTAAAGCGTAGAGGATGCGATTAAGAGTGCTTGCATATTTTTTTCACATTTTTTGCACTTGTAAATTAATTATTTTAAATATTTAAATGTATTTGGTATTTTTTAAATTACTTGATGTTTTTATTTTAATGTGTTTTATAATTTTTTAATCTCACTCCTTGCTCATAATATTTTATAAAATAAATAAATAAAACTTAAATTTTTAAAATTTATTTAGAATAATAATACAATAATAATTAATGAACAATATATATATATATATATATATATATATATATCCACTATATTTATTGTATTTTATAGTAAGTTTTTTTTAGTAATTAAAAAAAATTAAAATCATCAAAATAACTTTTTCCTTTTCGTGTCAAAACAGGTTACCCGCGTGTCACTATCGTGTAAACCTGTTAAGGACCCGTTATTAACGGTTTCTTAACGGGTTACCCGATAATGACCCGATTAGTTATCGTGTCGACCCGAAACCCGTTATTTTCGTGTCAGAAACTGCCAGGTCTACCTATATACTTGCTATTTTCCCAGAAAATGAACTTAAATGGTTATACGTTTTTAAATGCCATGCAAAGTATCTGCCTATTTATTATGCGTTAATTGTTGCATATATATATATATATATATATATATATATATATATATATATATATATATATATATACAAGGAGCTTAAGGGGAGGGATCCCCATTTTTTCAAAAAAAAAATTGGGGACACGTTCCTCACCGTTAGATTGACTTTAATGAAATTGTGTGGTTGAGATTAAAACATAGGTCACACAATCTCAACAACACAATTTCATTAAAGTTAAATCCAACGGTGGGAAGCGTGTCCCCATTTTTTCCCTCCCCTTAAGCAATTATATATATATATATATATATATATATATATATATATATTTGTGATTGGTGTTGCGGACACATAGGTAAGTGCCAGGTAAGTTTATATGTTGGTTACGACGAATAAAGAAAGTTGGGAATGATGAGAATGAAATGATGAGATGTGTTGAGAGCTCATCAACCTACACCTTGATATTAGTGCTCCCGCCCAGAGTTAGGAGCACAGTCTTTCACATGATGTTCACCTCCCGCACCGCATGCTCACCTTGGATCCAAGTTAGGTGCACAGTCATGTCGTATAGACCACTATAAGTGAGTTCGACTCGTAGGTGACCCGCGATTATTCGCATAGTCTTCATGTGATTGTAGCACTAGAGCATATTTATTCTATATTCAATGATGATGTGCAGACCACTAGAGGTAGTATTGATTTGTGTGCAGGATATATGATATGATTGAGTTGATTATGAGCTATATGATATGATGAGATTGAATTTGAGCTATATACAGCCGAAGACTAAGTTGATTATCTAGCATTCATTCACATTCATTGAGTTATGATTGGTATTCAGTTGAGATACTTTGGCATGACATACTTATATTTTTCCTGGCATGGTTTTGAGATATATATTTGTATATGAGTATATACTTTATTTCTAGGAAATTATACGGGTTTTACGGAGAGGGGTTATAACGTTTGAGAATGAAATGGTTTTTGAAAAGATTTGTTTTTGCCCACTCATGCTTTTTGTTTTTCGCCCCTCCAGGTTCTAGATAGCTTTTACTCGTTGGTAGCTACGAGGATTGTACAGACAATCTGACAGAGTTCACTCATGTAGGACCCCCTTCAGGTGTCATTTGAATTTAGTACTTTTTGCTTGACTGCATTTAGACCATTTATGCTCTGGTTGTGTAAACACTCCTAATTCTCGCTCTAGCACTATCTTTTAGGATTGCTGGTTGCTTGGTTTTAATTTGTTCATATCTTTCTTATTAATCTTGCTTCCGCACTGTGCACATGATTACGTCATGCTTACGTGACGGCCAACAAGCCTCACTCTTCGGTCGGGGTGTGTCAGTGAGGCTTTGCTTACCACTGGATTTTGCTGAGTGGTACGACAAACCAATCAAAACTCGCCACATTGCAAGTCTTGAAATTTTTTTTTTCATTTTTGTATTTAAAACTTTCCTATTATTTTTCCTACTAATTAATATACAACATGATATTAATCAACTGGTGCATTTTTTTGCCTCTTCTCCTTTCTCTCCATTTTCCTCCATCTTTCCTTTCTTCATAAGATTACGAGAAAAAAAATAAAGCCATTCAAAATTTCCCCAATTTCTGTCACCGTCTTCGTCCCAGTTGTTGCTTCACAAGCTGTGTTAATTGATTTTCTCTGCCAGATATGCTTGACTTTTCTTACGTGCAAGCCATCTCCATTAAAATTTATATCTACAGGATTTTCACCTCTAAAATAAAAGAGTAAATTGTACAAATGGTCCCTTAACTTTAATCAAATTGGAGCAATGGTCCCTCAACTAAAAATCCATTACCATTGGTCCCTCAATTTATCAAAATGTGTAGCTATAGTCATTTTCATCAATTTTGTCAAAATTTTGTCAAAATAAGTCATGTTGGAATGACCATTTATACAATTAGGGTCTCTCAACTCATCAAAGTGTATAATTATGGTTCTTTTTGTCAACTATGTCAAAAAAATTGTCAAAATGAGTTATATTGGAAGGACCATTGCTACAATTGGGTTAAAGTTAAGGGACCATTTCTCCAATTGAATTAAAGTTGAGGGACCAATGGTAATGAATTTTTAGTTGAGGGACCATAGTTGCACGTTTTGATAAGTTGAGGGACCAATGGTAATAGATTTTTAGTTGAAGGACCATTGCTCCAATTGAGTTAAAGTTAAGGGACCATAGCTACAATTTACTCAAAATAAAAACCCCAATTCCTCTAATTAAAATATAAAAAAATCCATATTAAACTAAATGAAAGTTTAACAGTGCTGTTAGGGTTTCTTCTTACTATTCAATGCCGCAAGCACTCAGCAAAGAATCTCTATAAAATGTACATCAAATTTATTTATTTTTAGTTATATGAGATTGTATACAAGTGATGTGCTGGGCAATAAAATGTTGATCATAACTGGAAAAAGAACAAACAAACAACTTTTGTTAAAAATAAATAAATGTGTTGGATTTTTCTTTTTTTTCATTTCATTATAGTTGGAAAAGATGGCTTAATTGTTTCTTCTGCATATTTTTATGAAGAAAGGAAGGACATAGATGGGGAAGAAGACGATACAGAAAATTTGGAAGAACAATAGAGAGGAAAAGAGGGGAAAAAAACCATTAGATTAATCTCATGGTGTATATTAATAAGTAGGAAAAATATTTATAAAAAATTTGACAAGCTTTACAACTTTCGTAAATGGATCAACTTCGAAATTTGACACTATAATCCATAAACCTTACATTTGTATTTAACAGTCGATTGTCACTTAGGTTTTATTCTTTATATTGAATAATATTTTCAGTGAGGCTTTCTACATTAGCACTCTCTTCTTATGGTGATTGATGAAAATCGAAGAGTTTGATTGTAAGAAAATGTGCAAGGTTCCAAACTTTGAAACATAACTCTCTTAATTTTGCAAATCTTTTGAACACTTGATATTTTGTAATGTTCTAATGTTTTTATTTTATTTTTATTATGCTCTTATTTTACCTGTTAATATTATCTATTAATATTATCGAGTCAATTTATTTTACCTGTTAATATTATCGAGTCAATTTATTTTACCCGTTTATTTTAACGGGTGTTACACGATAAGACCCGTTAAGATATCGGGTATGACACAAAAATAACACGAACACGGAAAACATGTAGAAAATTAGGGAATTTGTCAAAAGATTTGTCCACTATCAGGAAGCAAATGTCTTTCCCGATAAATAAATCAATAATTATCTTAGAAACTTAAACAAAACGTTGATAACGAGTAATGCTACACTTAATAAAATTTTCATATCATATTTGTACTACCTTTCTAATAGAAATAGGGTCCACCAATACATGTGGGTCTCATATCTATTAGAGAGATGGTACAAACGTGATATGAAAATGTGGTAAGAGTAGTATTGTTTTTATAGCAAATGGTTTGTATTTGGCAATACGTAAACTACAAGCAGAAAAAATGCTGGATTAGAGTTGGAAGAGCGACCTCGAGTCCCCGATCTAGGAGAGAGTTTTTTATGTACCCAAAACACAAGCAGTAAACTACGTATCATAGCTAAGTGGAGAGAAGTATGTTTTTTCAAGTGTCCCTCCACTTGTTAATGTTAGAGTATAATCAAGGGTAGAAGTAGTGCCACTTGTCAGCTCAAGATAGGAACAATTAGTTAGGATTATTGGAGAGGCAGCTGTGATGTATGGCTTCTCTATAAATACTAATATGTTGTAATAGCTTAAAAGATACAGAATATAGAAATACATTTACAGAAATATCTCTCTCTAAGCTCTGTCTCTCTCTCTCTAAATTCTTTTGATTTCTTGGTTAATGGCTAATGCTTAACATGGTATCAATCGCCGGAATTGCTTGCGCATCTTCGATTCTCTAGTTGCTTCCGCTACTCGCTCCTCGTCGAACTCTTCGTCTTCTTCCCACAACATTTTTTTCTGCAGTTGATGTTGTGGTTCTTCAAAGATTGGATTGGTTTCTTCTTCTTCGGTTTCTAGGGTTTCTGGTATTGTAATTCGATTTCCTTCAAGATTACAAATTTTCTGCCCGACAGGTGTTTGTGATATTGTCTCTGTTAAATCTCTCAATTGATATACGAAATTATGGTGACTGCTTCGCAACTTCAGATTGTTCAGTCCCCCATAACATCTCTTGTTTCCACCGTTTCTGCATCTGTTCATGTGAAATTGGATGATTCTAACTACTTAAATTGGCAATTTCAAATGCATTTGTTGTTGGAAGGACATGGGATCATGGGATTCGTTGATGGATCTATCCCTTGTCCTGCTCGTCTTGTTCAATGTTCTGGACCTTCTAATGTTGATCAGAACAATGAGTCTGGTGTATCTACTGTGGAAAATGAGGATTATATTGTCTGGAAAATGCATGATAGGGCTTTAATGCAATTGATCACTGCAACCTTATCTCCAGTTGCTGTCTCTTGTGCTATTGGCAGTATTAGTTCTCAAGATTTGTGGACTAGATTGAAGGAACAATTCTCCAATGTTTCTCGAACCAGTATCTTCCAAATGAAGTCCACTCTACAAACAATCAAGAAAGGGTCTGATAGTGTGTCTCAGTACTTGCACAAGATCAAAGAAGCTCGAGATTATCTTTCTGCTGCCGGGGTACACTTTGTGGATGAGGACATTGTGATTCTTGCACTTAATGGCTTACCTCCCGAATATAATACTTTTCGATGTGTGATTCGGGGTCGTGAGAGTGTAATATCTCTTAAAGAGTTCCGATCTCAACTTCTTGCTGAAGAGCTCATTGTTGAAACTCATGGTCAGGGTCCCCTTTTGTCTGCTATGGTTGCAGATCATTCTTCGGCTACCAAACGATCTCCATCTCAGTTTTATAATAATCCTGGTTCATCTAGTTTCTTCTCAGGAGGGAACAGGCAGTTTAATCATAACAAACCAAAGGGCAGAGGCAAGTTTAATCAAGGGGTCAGATTCAACAGACAATCTTATAATGTGTATCCTAATCCAACTTCAGGAGTTCTTGGTTCTTCTCCAAATGGGCATAACGGTGGATTTCTTCCAGTCATTTGTCAGCTGTGCAACACATATGGTCACTCTGCATCTGTTTGTGGATCGCGATTTCAATCCAAACAAGGCTGTAATATCTGTGGAAAGACAAACCACTCCACTTGGTTCTGTTTTTATAATGACAAAGGGCCAAATTACATTGGTGCTTCACAGTTTCATCCCTCACAAGTACCAATGTCTACTTCTCAGTCTTCAAATATGCCTCATATGCATGCTATGCATACTGTGGTTAATCATCACTCCCCAGGCTCATCTTCCCAGAACACTCCTCAGTTTTGGCTTGCAGATTCAGGAGCTTCAAACCATATGACTGCTGATCTTCAAAATCTGTCTCTAGCCTCGCCATACCCTACTACTGAGCTTGTGCAAACTGCCAATGGTGAAGGTTTGACTGTGTCTCATATTAGCAGTAGTGTTATAAAGCCTTCTACCTATCCTATTAAACTGAGTTCTGTTTTATATGTACCAAAGTTGACTCATAATTTGTTATCAGTTCATAAAATCTGCCTTGATAACAATTGTTGGCTCATATTTGATGCCTATTGTTTTTGGATCCAGGACAAAGCCACAGGGAGGATCCTCCACAAAGGCCTTTGCAGTAATGGACTTTATCCCATCCCAACTCTCACTCGATCCCGATCTTCTATTCCCCATACTAGTGCATGTCTCAGACAGCTTGTAAAATCCAGTGTTTGGCACACCCGTTTAGGTCATCCTTCTCATCCTACTACCTTATTGATGCTGAAAAATGCTAATATCACATGTGATACAGATGTTGTGCCCACTGTGTGTCAAAGTTGTTTAGAGGGTAAATTCACCAGGTTGCCTTTTTCACCTAGAACTCATCAATCTTCCATTCCTTTTGAAATTGTACACAGTGACCTTTGGGGTCCTACTCCGTGTAGTTCTATTGATGGTTTCAAGTATTATGTCACTCTCATTGATGAATGTACTCGTTTTTGTTGGATATTCCCTCTAATAAATAAATCAGATTTCTTTGATACTTTTGTGAGTTTCTGTTCTTTTGTACATACTCAATTCTCTACTACTGTCAAAATTTTACAAACTGATGGTGGTGGTGAGTATGTCAATCACAAGTTGCATTCCTTCTTAAAACATCAAGGCATTCTACATCACAAATCTTGTCCCTATACACCTCAACAAAATGGTTTAGCTGAGTGTAAACATAGGCATGTTATTGAAACCACAATCACATTACTCCAACATGCTTCTCTACCCTCTGAATTCTGGTCTTTTGGTTGTCAAACTGCTGTTTATCTTATTAACCGAATGCCTACTCCGATTTTACAAAATAAATCCCCTTTTGAAGCCTTGTATGGTCAACTCCCCATCATTTCACACCTTAAGATCTTTGGCTGTTCATGTTTTCCATTTCTCAGCCCCTATAATGCATCTAAATTACAACCTAAGACCATCAAGTGTGTCTTCCTTGGTTATGCTTCCCAATACAAGGGTTATATTTGTTTTGATGTCTCACGGAACAAGTATTCCAGGCATGTGGTGTTCAATAAGTTAGAGTTTCCATACAAAGTCTTGCTGTCTCAGAGGCATCAGTCTTCACTACCCGAGTCTTCTAGCACTGTTTCCCATTCATCATTAATTCCCACACTAGATAACATTTTGGTTTCTAACCATACACATCATGTTTCTGCAATCCATGAGTCAGTGCCATCATCATCCATTTCTCATGCAGTTTCTCAGCCTCCATTATCATCACAGTCCATTACTGCTAGTCACAATGTTTTATCCACGCTCCCTGTGGCTACTGTACATAGTCCTGTTGATTCTTCAGGCTCCATATTTATTCCTGAGCACTTGCCTGTGGTCCTCCCTATTGCCCCCATTAACTTGCATCCTATGCAAACTCGGACCAAAAGTGGTATTGTCAAAAGAAAGGCATTACTTGCTGCCTTGGAGGAATCCAGTGAAGTGGATCTGTCTGTTATTGAACCCACATTCTATAAAAATGCTCTTAAAGTTCCAGTTTGGTACAAGGCTATGCAGGAGGAAATCAATGCACTTCACTTTCAAGGCACTTGGTCCTTGGTTTCCTTACCATCTCAGAAGAATCTTGTAGGCTGCAAGTGGGTGTTCAAACTAAAAAGGAATGTTGATGGTTCAATTGCTCGCCATAAGGCTCGTTTGGTTGCAAAAGGATTTAGCCAAGAACCTGGTTTAGATTTTGGGGAGACCTTCAGTTCCATACAAAGTCTTGCTGTCTCAGAGGCATCAGTCTTCACTACCCGAGTCTTCTAGCACTGTTTCCCATTCATCATTAATTCCACATTAGATAACATTTTGGTTTCTAACCATACACATCATGTTTCTGCAATCCATGAGTCAGTGCCATCATCATCCATTTCTCCTGCAGTTTCTCAGCCTCCATTATCATCACAGTCCATTACTGCTAGTCACAATGTTTCATCCACGCTCCATGTGGCTACTATACATAGTCCTGTTGATTCTTCAGGCTCCACATTTATTCCTGAGCACTTGCCCGTGGTCCTCCCTATTGCCCCCATTAACTTGCATCCTATGCAAACTCGGAGCAAAAGTGGTATTGTCAAAAGAAAGGCATTACTTGCTGCCTTGGAGGAATCCAGTGAAGTGGATCTGTCTGTTATTGAACCCACATTCTATAAAAATGCTCTTAAAGTTCCAATTTGGTACAAGGCTATGCAGGAGGAAATCAATGCACTTCACTCTCAAGGCACTTGGTCCTTGGTTTCCTTACCATCTCAGAAGAATCTTGTAGGCTGCAAGTGGGTGTTCAAACTAAAAAGGAATGTTGATGGTTCAATTGCTCGCCATAAGGCTCGTTTGGTTGCAAAAGGATTTAGCCAAGAACCTGGTTTAGATTTTGGGGAGACCTTCAGTCCTGTGGTCAAACCAACTACTGTCAGGTTAGTTTTATCCCTTGCTGCTCACTTTGGCTGACCTCTTCGGCAATTAGATGTGAAGAACGTGTTCCTGCACGGTGTTTTGCAAGAGGAGGTCTATATGTCACAACCTCCGGGGTTTGAAGACTCTTCCCATCCCCACCTTGTTTGTAAGCTTCACAAGTCTCTCTATGGCTTGAAACAAGCTCCTCGAGCATGGAATGAACGGTTCACTGCCTTCCTTCCAACAATTGGGTTCAAATCAACATATGCAGATTCTTCTCTGTTCATACACACCATTGGTAGTGATGTTGTGATTCTATTACTTTACGTTGATGATATTATCATTACTGGAAGCTCCATCACTGTTATCCAGCAGGTTATCAGGTCACTTACCTCTGAGTTTGATCTTAAGGACTTTGGGGAGTTACATTTTTTCTTGGCATCCAAATCACTCGCATAGATTCTGGATTATTTCTCTCCCAATCTAAATATATTCAGGACCTGCTGCAGAAGACAGAAATGCTCGAGGCCAAGCCTTGTGATACTCATTGCCTACCCTATAACAGGCTTTTGAAAGATGATGGGCTTCCGTATAACAATCCCACTGCCTATAGAAGTATTGTCGGTGCCTTACAATATCTTACATTTACTCGTCCAGATATCTCATTCTCTGTACACCAAGTCTGTCAGTTTATGCAACATCCTATGGTGTCTCACTTCACTGCTGTAAAGAGAATACTGCGATATTTGAAAGGCACCATGCATCTTGGTCTCACTTACTCCAAGAGTGACTTGACATACGAGCCTTTAGTGACGCGGATTGGGCGGGTGATCCGAATGATCGAAGGTCAACCACTGGATTGGTACTGTTTCTGGGTTCCAATCCCGTTTCCTGGTCTTCAAAGAAACAGCAAACTGTTTCTCGGTCCTCCACAGAGGTTGAGTATCGGGCTATGTCTACCACCTCTGCTGAGATTGATTGGATCTTACAAATCCTTGCGTTTCTGCAGGTTCAAATATCTTCTCCACCTGTCCTTTTTTGTGATAATTTGTCGGCTATAGCGTTGTCATTTAACCCTGTTCAGCATCAAAGGACGAAACATATTGAGGTGGATGTTCATTTCGTCAGGGAGAGGATTGCCAAGAAGCAGCTTGCAGTGCAGTTTGTGTCGTCTCGGGAACAGTTTACCGATATCTTCACTAAGGGTCTTAGTGCACCTCTATTTCAAACCCATTGTAACAATCTCATGCTTGGTTCATCCAAACCTGTGATTGTGGGGGGATGTTAGAGTATAATCAAGGGTAGAAGTAGTGCCACTTGTCAGCTCAAGATAGGAACAATTAGTTAGGATTATTAGAGAGGCAGCTGTGATGTATGGCTTCTCTATAAATACTAATATGTTGTAATAGCTTAAAAGATACAGAATATAGAAATACATTTACAGAAATATCTCTCTCTCTAAGCTCTGTCTCTCTCTCTCTAAATTCTTTTGATTTCTTGGTTAATGGCTAATGCTTAACAGTTAATACTTTAAAAAACACTAATTATATGAATGTACAATGCGTTAGAAGGGGTTCGCCTCTAGCCTCCAAAATCTCAGGGGGTCTCTAGCAAGAGTACTAAAGTAGCTAAAACATCTAATTTTTGTTCAATTCTGAGGTTCTAATTTGTTGAATGTCCTTTTTCATCAGTGGAGTTTCCAGCTGATTTGGCCCTTGCACATTTTGATCTGATGCTAGCTGCACGATAATTTGGATGTTGCGTTAATGTTTAAGATGCCGACATCGTCTTTGATTTATACCAGATGCTACCGAAGTTAACGAGTCATCCAAATGAAAGTAAGACATTCGAGATTCAAAATTCGTAACCTTGATCGTCCATGTGAAGCACATCACATGAGGGAACTCGAGTTTGAAATAGCTCAATGATTTGTGTAAAAAGCTAAAGTTAGAGGAACTTCATAGAGTAGATTAAAGAGGTTTAATGTGGTGCTGGCCAAAGTTGATAAATCACTCTTCATCTGCTCAAAGAGCTTGTTTACTTCGTCAATCCGGCAAACGTTCCCTAGCGCATTAATTAAGGTGTTGTACATAACCATGTCGAGACCACCCTGCTGCATTAGCTTACCCGGGATAGAACTTGCTAAATCTGCTCTTCCCATCTGCCCCAAACCTCGAGTTAGCACAATGTATGTAGCTATGTCTCTAGGCAAAACCTCATTGAAACCCTTACATGGCAAACAAACTCATCATGGAAGTACATATAACTCAACGGATAGAAATAGTAAATTGATTGAAGTCTGTCAGACAGGTTATCAACTATAATGTTTTCATTGATAAGGCAAACCTGAAACTTCTACTTCCACTGTCCACATAAGGAAACAAGATTATTACGTACATGGTAATACTTAACAGTACGCTTATTCTAATCCAGCATGTAATACTTAACAGTACGCTTATTCTAATCCAGCATTTTATCTGCTCGAAGTTTGTTTCTGATCTGACACATCACAGCTGTAGCATCAGTGATCTCCAACCTTTCTCCAGGCAAGTCTGCGGAGCACGCAACACCAGTTTCTAAGATTGAAATCAATATCTCTTCAAATATGATGCAAATTGTTGTGCTAGCCTCAGTACGACACTGGTTTGCACTCATCTCCCCTTCTTTTTCTTAAATAAGAATCGGATCCACAATATCTAACACCTGCTCAGGCAGAGTGTAACATCCCACATCAACTAACGGAGAGGGGGTAATGTACTTTAAATGTACATGCTCACATCCCTATAGCAAGGCGAGTTCTGGGAACTAACTGGCGAGGGGATGATGTGCCTTATATATACATGCCCACCTCCATATAACACGAGGCTTTTTGGAAACTCACTGACTTCGAATTCCATCGGAACTTCGAAGTTAAGCGAGTTCGGGCGAGAACATTCCAAGAATAGGTGACTCACTGGGAAGTTATCGTGTGAGTTCCCAGAAACTAAACCGTGAGGGCATGACAGGAGCCCAAAGCGGACAATACCTTGCTACGACAGAGCCGGTTTGTGATGTGATAGAATGGTATCAGAGCCACTCTGCCGTGTGGTGCGAATGTGCCAACGAGGACGTCGGATCTCTAAGAGGGTGGAGAGGGTGGATTGTAACATCCCACATCAACCAACGAAGAAGGGGTGATATGCCTTATATTTACATGCCCACCTCCATTTAGCACGATACCTTTTGGAAGCTTATAGCTTCGGAGTTCATCGGAACTTCGAAGTTAAGCGAGTTCGAGCAAGAGCGGTCTCAAGATGGGTGGCCCCCTAGAAAGTTCTTGTGTGAGTTCTTAGAAACAAAACCGTGAAGGTGTGCCCTAAAACAGACAATATCGTGCTACGGCGAAACCGGTCTGAGATGTGTGACATGCATGCCTGCATCGAGCATCATTTTCAAAAACTTTTATGCAACTTTTAGCGACCTGCTTTGCTATGAACTTGAAGTGTCTTAAATGTGACAACATCAGGGTTTATTCCACTACTCTTCATCTGCTCAAAAAGCTTGTTTACTTCATCAATCCTGCTAGCCTTTCCCAGTGCATTAATCAAGGTGTTGTACATAACCCCGTCAAGATATCCACCCTGCTTAATTAGCTTATCAAGGACAGAACTTGCCAGATCCGCTCTACCCATCTTCCCCAAGCCTTGAATTATCACATTGTATGTAGCTATGTCTGTGGGGCAAACCTTTTCTCCCATCTCATTGAGTACATCTCATGCCTCATTGAAGCAACCCTTCTTGACGAACGAACTCATTATGGAATTATAAGTATAACTCACGGGGTTTTCACCAAGGTCACTGAAAATCTCAATTTGCATGCTATGCTCAGCTTTCCCCTGACCAAGAATAAGAACAAAAATGTATTAACCATGTCGGTATCAAAAGTGCTTTCCCCTTTCGCTTGAACTCTTTGCCCCCTGGACAATGAAAGCAGCTGCAAGGAGATGATGACTCAGCGAAGCCTCCATATCAACCTTCCATTTAAGAACACTCGGCACTAGGTTACCATCTCCAATGTGCTTCATGAGCTTGTCCGTCGAATCCCACCGACCTTCTTTACAAAGCCCAATCACAAGTGAAGAAATAGTAACTAAATCAACACTAAAGCCTCTCCTTTCCATTTCTTCCGCCAATCCTAGTGCTTCCTCAAGCAAACACTCCTTACAAAGTTGCAAAACCACAATGCTATATGTTACACCATCGACAAACTGACCCTTCTTCTTTAAGTCACAAAATAGTGTGTACGCAGCCTCTGCCCTTCCATTCCTGAACAAACCATCAATGAGAATATTATACGTCCACCTCGAGGCTTTCACCCCATTCTGAACCATTTTCTCAAATAACTGGCAGCCATCATTAACCTTCATGGCCTTGAATATCCCATCTAGTCGAGAATTATAAACAATGGTATCAGGGATATATCCATTGAGCTGCATTTCACTAAAAATCTTAGTGGCATTGTCTATTCGATAACACTTACAACACCCCTGAATAAGAATTCTATAGGTAATTGCGTCTGGCTCATGGCCGGAGCCCTTCAATTCCTCCCATACAGTAAGTGCATCATTCACCTTCCCCACCAAGCAGAACACATGAATGAGGCTATTATATGTAGACAAATCCGGAAAGGCCTTCCATGGCGCATTGCGGCCACCAGGAGTAAGTCTCCCAGCTGGGAAGCGCCGTGGTGGCGGTGGTCTTTGACCAGGAAAGGCCTTCCATGGCGCATTGCATTTCCAAAGACGTACAGATTAACCGAGAAGAAGATGAAGAAACTAGATTAACTGTTTGAGAGGTTTTACTTGGAGTTGGGCTTGCACTTGTCTGGCACTCTTTTTCTTGTTGTTAGCCAGGCCCATATTGTTGTTTGGGTCTCTCCTTACATATCACCCAAAATAATCCAGAATAGGTGTTTATTTATATTTACATACCATTTAATTCATTTCGTTGTTAATAAATACGTGAATATGAATGATACTCATTCTTTGTAAGTAAATTTAATCCCAACGGTGTGGAAGGGTACGATGATGAGTTAGGACCAAAACATGTCAAGGGTTTTAATCCATATCTTAATAACAAAAAAAACAAAAAAAATTCAATGGAGCTAAACTACACCGATTAATGCTTCAATGGTACCTAAAAGAGTGATTGTGGGTTGAGCTCTAAACTCATTTTAGTAGGCTTGGATCCTCCTACCCGCATAAACATCTAAATTTAATTACTACATACGTGTAGTTAGTTGATGATTGCAGATTGCATATGAAGTTCACTTTAATGGCATGTATATGGAATGGATATGTCACAGATGGGTACCAAAACTAGTACGGTTAGATATTAGATTGATTTGGTAGCACTAGTTATTTCTTCAGTCTCTTCTTTATTTCCTACTTTCTCGATTCATAACTTTCTCTATTCTAAACAAGTAAACTTTCAATACTTACTTTTAAACCTTATTGGGTGGTTGCCATACTTTGTACTTGCTAAGAGTTCAAATAATTAGAGTTGAGTATGGAAAACATAAAAACGACATACTTTCACATAGTGTTTATTTAGTGCTAGTATGAGTCGGTTGTTTGAATGGATATTTAATGTTGGGCTTTATGTAGTGAAGGCCCAAGAATGTGAAAAGTAGAAGGCGATTGGGCTCGGACAGTTGGCAACCCTGGAAGAATTGAAAATCATTTTTGCCAAGGAATAGGCAACAAGCCTATATGAAAAGTGACAAGAGACAGAGGATAGCTCACTCTCAGCAAAAGTACTTTTCCATGGCATTGGTAGGTAATTAACAAAAGTTGATGGTGACCCATCATACTCTAGAAGCCATCACCAAAAGGGAAGGCTTGGACAACCGGGCTAGAAAGTCTATAAAAGCAATGAAGGACACAAGGAAGAACTCTCTTTCGACCAATCAATCAAAAGGCACTCAACTTTGCACTCCAACTGCAAGAAACCAGAAAAGCTTTAGTTTGTTCAACCTTTACCCTCTTTAGTCGCAGGTCCACCATAGAAAGCTATCTTTTGTCAAGTTTTAGAAGCTCTGCTACACTTCCCTGTGTTGTAGTTTCAAATCTCTTTAGTAAACCTGGTTTATATTTCATTTTCCAAGACTTCAACCTCTGTAAAATATAAATAGACGTGGCGGTAAGAAGACGAACCTTGCCTTACAAGGTTGTAATCTTGCCCGAGTCTCCCTTGTTTGTACATAAAGTAGATTTGTTGTTTATGTATCTTTCATTGGATCCTATGTCATTTTCAACTGCTTTTGTTCAAGTATCATCTATGATTAATCTTATCAAACTAATTAATCTTGTTTCTTTATTGTTAGTCTAAAATGGTAACCAAAGAAATGACTTGAAGGGCCTTGAACTCCCTTTAATTGGACATATGATATTATGAGTAAAAGTCCTTGTTTACAAGGAAGGAAAAAGAATTGTATACAGACTTAACCCATCTGTGAACAATCCAATCGAACTAAGAATTCAAAGTAACTTATGGCACAAGTAATCAATCCATCTAATAAGCAAAAGGACAATTTGTTACACAAAGAATAACAGTGACACGCTCAGACTCATATTAGCTTTGATTGTGAGCCTCAAGGCCTTATAAATGCCCCACAAAGGCCTCATTCAAACTATTATGAAACATATATTGCAGTTCACCAAGCAACAAACCTTGCCCGACAGGCAAAACCCAATGGAGTTGTGTGATGGACAGATCTAGTCCAAACATAATTTTGGCATGCCTAGTGGGACACAGTTTATAGTATTGTATGCGAAGACGAAGGAATGATTGAACATTAAGGTGGAAGGTAGAATTCGGGCAACCTCTTTGCCCGCCAAAAATAGACATGACAGATCACCCAGAAGACTTTCCTTCACCACATAGCCTTGGGATTATAGAAAGCTTGACCTTTTCTGAGAAGTCGGGTGGAAAGGTTGCTAATGAAGATTTGCAAGCCACCATGATGTAAGTATTGAAGTGTATATGTTTTTTTAACAGGAATACTACAAAGAAAGTTAGAGTTAGAATACTCCACGCCAAAAGATGGCTATGCCAGTGAAGAAGTTGTGGAGACAAGCACAGTTCCTTAGTTTCTCTTACTTAAAGAATTGAAGAACAAAGGAAAAAAGAAGGAAGGGGCTGAAACCAGTCATCAAGAAGACCCTAATGTGGAGTTTCAAGAGATAGGATTGCTTGATTTTCTCCCACCACCACCACCAAATGTTAGGAGGCAAATCAGGCAAGAAGGAATAAAGATTGGTGCATCTAACTCAGTTGGAGAAACAAGCGAGAAAGGCTTTATCCACTGCTGGGAGCAAAACTTCTCCTTACAGGCCACCAACATTGGCTAATAATGGAGGATGATAAGTTAGATGGAGGCAGCCAGACATACAAATGGAAGCTTTCTCGTGCATTAACCATGGCCTGAAGTTGCGCCGGGGGGGGGGGGGGGAGGGACTTCCTATCTCTCACACAATAATATGGACAATCAGTAACTCAAGAATGAGTTTGCGAAGTTAAGAAAGATGGTGGTACAGTATGCTCAACCTCAAGCCCACCCAATGTTTAGAATAACATATCAGAAGCCTTATCCTGAGTATGTTGATGAGAAAAATAATTTGCCTCTCAATTTTAAAATGCCTATATTCCTAACTTTTAGTGAAGAAGACTGTAATGTATATTCTAGAGATCACATTTTCAAATTTTCAAATCACTGTGTGGCGTTCGAGGACAACCCCAACTACAAACTGAGATTATTTGGGAACTCGGTTGTGGGATTGGCTTCCTAATGGTACTCATTTTATGATGAGGTTTAGGAAGGCCAAGATGAGATGCCAGTTCCCCATCAACCATGCTTAACTTATAGCCATTGTCCAAAAGGCTTTGAAACTAGCTCTGAGGAATGGGGTTCAATGTCATCATTTAACATGATCTCAGTAGGTACTGCATATGATAATGTATCGTCGGAAATCATCTCATTTCTACACCAAATATCATCCAAGCTAGCATAATGGACATAAATCTCACGATTCTCGGGAGGTGGATTCGTCTCTTTAAGGAAATCTTCAGGTTTCAAACGATGCATGTTTCTAGAAACTTTAGGTTTCGAAATAATTATAAACTTTAGGTTCATATGTTCCTACAGACAAAAGTATATATATATATATATACATATATACACACACACATACAAGGTTCTAAAAAACGCTAAGCGCTAGTCGGGGGGCGGGCTGGGGCCTAGCGCCTAGGTGGCCTAGACGAATTTATGTAAATCTATTGTATTTCGTGTAAATAAATGTCTGTTTATACTTCAAATATATATAATTTCATCATAGGGCCTAAAAAATAGGCATTTAAACTCGAGGCCCAAAATAATAGGCCAAAACCCACGCGCCTGAGTAAATTAAGAACCGTGAGGTCCACGCCCAAAAACTAGGCATGGGCTGATCAGTCCCCAAAATAAATTTGGACTGCAGGCCGAAGACAGAAAAATGGGTTGCAAAAAGGCTGGGCCTAAAGCATAAGCCAGACAAGGTGCTGATCAGGTGCTGTCGAGAACACCAATACTCTAGCGATGATGGATCCGGTGTGGCACATACACCAATAAAGGCTGTAATTGTGTATGACACGGTGCATGGGAAATGTGGCAAGAGCCTATAAGGTCTTAACTGGTTCTCGGGTCGGGTTATCACCAAAGCCCAAAAGGCTGGTGATGTGGATCAAGGCGATAGGCACAAGCAGGCCTAACAAAAGAGAGTTGTGCGAGATGGACCAAAGGAATCTGAGGCTCGTTAGGGCTGGACGCCACTTCAAACGGTGTTCCATGGTTGGTGTAAACCGTGGTTCATTGGATAACCAAGATTTGACAACGGAGGTTGAACCTTAACATTGGGGATGGTGAGAACCAAAGGGATTCGAGTGAATCCTACGAAAAACTCACGAAATTCTTCTAGAATTTTAAAGATTGTTAGTGAAAACGATGAGTTTTGTCCAAATCACACGACTATCGATCATGTTTTCGTCGAAAAAAATCGACAGGGACGATGGTGCCTAAATCACACAGTTTGGTTATGTGCTTGTTTCCTTGTAATCCGTGGTTGGGCTGGGCTCGCCAAGCCGACGTAGGCTGCTGGCGGCTTGCATAGAGGTGCGGCATGGAGCAAACGATGTTAGGGTTTTACGAATCCCTTTTTTTTCAGATTAATTCAACATATATTTTAATGCATGAGCAGATATATGATGCAATTCATGGCAATATCAATTCATATAATTCGACAATTATGGATATAATGCATACACAATTTATGTAGAATCTAAAATTCGAAAAACGTAAAGTTGGGTCAAGTATCATGGTGAATGTTCATGCTATTAGGGCTGCAAAAATATCGAGATAAAAACCGTTATTTTGAAAGAACTTGATTGCGTGATGATATTGGTGAACTGGTTCGATTCAGAAAACTTCCACGTCAGATTCTTAAACGCAGCGGTATGAGCGTGTTGATAATATTTTATGGCCTATATTTAACTAAAATTGAAAAGGGGCAGCGGCACAGAGAAAATATAGAGAGAGATATGTTTGTATGGTTGTGTAGAGGATGTGTTATTCCCCTTACACAACGTCATTATTTATAGTAATAAGAGATAGAAGAAATCATTCTCTTCCAAGGAATACAAGTCCTAATAAAAAAGAACAACTAGAATCAAATATGTGGATGCAAATTTCTTCATCCTTGATCTTGGACAAAATTACACCTACAAAACAAATCACACCTAAGGTCAAGGCTAAGAATCTCATGCACCCACAATGAATGTGGGAGGGCTTTGGTCGAAGAACCTTCGATGTCAAAGTTAGAATTTTGAGGGAAAAGTGTTTGGAGAATTTAGGGAATTTTACAAAAGTGTTAAACTTAGGTTTTTAGAGAAAATAGAGTAGTATTTATAGTTAATTAGCCCTTTGTGGCAATTTTGGGTGTTATTTTGTAGTTAATTAGCCATTAATATATTAATTAGGTAATAAATCCATTAATTAACTAATTAACATAATTTAAAAGAAATGTTTTAGGGGTTACCTTGCGAAGAAAATGGATGAAATAGGTTTTGAATAAACACCTATTTTGTGCACTTTTGACTTGGTTAAAGGATGATTGCCCACTGTTCACGTGTAGGAATCCTGGTATGCCTCAAGGGTATTTTTGTCATTTTCATCCAAAAGTCCACGCGTCACCTTGTGATTATTTTTGGCTCCACAAATGCCCACACACCTGCTGGGCTACTCGTAGTAAAAGGTTGCAGGTGTAGAGATCTTCTTGCTCTACGAAACTTAGGACTGCTTCGTATTTTGATGTAGATTCCCTTTTTGATATAAAATTAGATCCTTCTAGGAAAGGGAAATAAATTTCTCTCAAAGCCTATTTAAGTCCACCTTAAGTGGGTTGTTAAATCAACTTTGGAGAGTGATTTATTCTACTCTACAAGAGAGAGAAAGCTTAGAGGATATTTGTTCCCCCTCCTCTAGTAATCTTCTACATCTTGCCCATGCAAAGGATCGTCTTTCGTTGCTTGCTTCGTCTTCTCCGTGTCGCACCGATGTAAGAAAATTTTAATTTTCCTTGTCTTCTTCTTGGATAGTGTTGTCTTAGGGCAGCCGTCAAGATGGTGCAGCACTTCGGCTGGCAAGGGCCAAGAGTCATCTTTGCATGGGTCAATGAGGTGATGTGGCATGGGCTATTGCTTGTGTTGCTCGGCTTGATTGAAGCCAAAAATTGGCTCGGGATGGGCCGAGCCAGTGGCGTGGCATAAGCAACAGTTTGGGCTGCCATTTCTGGGCTGCTTGCCAAAAAATGAGGAAACTGCTTGAGTTCGATTTCTCAGCTGCCGTAGATGGAGCAGTCAAGGACAAAGCTACCAAGATCAGAGCTGCTAAAGATGAAGTGTCGGATGAGCGAACTGTTGAGTGCAAAAGTGGTTGCTGCCCCCTAACCATTTGCTTCCTAGTTGATCTTCAAACATTCAATCTTTTGAGCTATATGGCCTTCTCGCATTGGAGAGCTTACCCATATGGGTGTCGGAGAATTAGTTTACCCTCTCGCACTGGAGAGCAATTAGTTTATCCTCTCGCATTAGAGAGCATACCAATATGGGTGTCGGGGAATTAGTTTACCCTCTCGCATTGGAGAGCAATTAGTTTATCCTCTCGCACTGGAGAGTAGACCCAAATGGGTGTCGAGGGATTATTTTACTATATCGCACTGGAGAGCAATTAGTTTATCCTCACACACTGGAGAGCTTACCCATATGGGTGTCGGGGAATTGATTTACTCTCTCACACTGGATTATCCTCTCGCACTAGAGAGCTTACCTATATGGGTGTCAGGGAATTGGTTTACCCTCTCGCACTTTAGAGTAATTAATTTATCCTCTCGCACTAGAGAGCAAACCCAAACGGGTGTCGGGGGTGGTTTAGTTTACCCTCTTGCACTGGAAAGCATACCCAGAAAAGGGTTTTGAGGAGTTGTTGTAGAAAGCAGCTGAGCCAGGCTTATGAATAACTTCTTGAATCTTTATTGAGAATAAAGAAATAAATCAATTGTGCTGGAAAGTAGAAACTGCATAACAAACTGGATAATCCTTGACTGGCGATGCCTTGTTCGTTAAGCTGCTTGAGACTTCAAACTTATTTGGAAAAGCCCTAACAGTGTTCAGGGGGTAATTGAAACTTCATCTACTTGTGCATGTCGTTTCGTTGACCTGTCAAAATATTCGTTGCACCGGCCCTCATTTATCAGCTTCTCAAGGTACTACTTCCATTTCAGGCAGTCGTTGGTAGTGTAGCCTAGTACTTGATGGAATGCACAATACTTTGTATGATCCAGCCTGGTAAGATCGCCTTTCATGGGTGGCAGCAGTTCGAACCAAGGTTCGTTCTTGAGTTTACGAAGATTTTGGTTGATTGGAACTGTGAACTTGGTGAATGTTTCGGCTGCTAAGTCTTCTCTAGTCGGGGAACGTTCCATGTACTTCTTTTTCGACTCATTTTTGTTAGACTGCTTAGCCTCGTCCCGTAGTGCATGCTTTTGCACCATAGCATACGAAGCTGCTAGGGTCAGTTCTTCTCCCATGATCAGTTTTCTGAATAATGGGTGTTTGATGAGAAGCCCATTTCTGAATGCTACCGTTGCTATGTCCTCATTGCAACCAACAATCTTGGCCTTCGTGAACTTGTCTTCCAAGGGTTTTCTATGATGCTAAAGAGATGGTTGAATATCCTCTTGATTGAACAGTTAAATGAATACTCCTTAGTGAAAACAAAGGAAAGTTCGTTGAAACTCCGGATCAACTGCAGCAGTAGAGTGTGAAACCAGTCTTGCCCCTTGCCTTGTAGAGTTGTGGCAAAAATTTTGCACATAAGCGCATCGTTGTTCTTATAGAGGATCATGGTATTGCTTTAGATGTCGATCCAGATCTTCATCTCCCTTGTACAGAGTGAAGTGAGGCATAGTGAACCCACGAGGTAGATCTGTCTACTCAATCTCATTCTTGAATGCTGACATGCTTATGTTGGTCATGTCTCATTGAAGTGCATTGTCAGTAGCCTCATCAGGTTTAAAATTACGCAATCGTTCAGTTAAGAGCCTCTCAACTTCTTCTTGAATTTGCCTCTGCTGGGGCAATGGAACTTTTGGCTACCTTCGATCGTAACCTGTGAGTTTGGGCCACTCTTCCCTATGCTTAACTCGTCTATATCGTGGCTGTGGTGGATGTGGCACGCTTCTGGCAAACGAACGGGCTGCTAGTAGGCTGCCAGTTAAACTTGAGTCGGATTGAGTAACTGCTTCTCTCCGTCTGCCGTGTTGCCAATTCCGATGTGAGGTGAAGAATGCTCCGGAAGTTTGTCCATATTAATAACTGGAATGAGGCCTCAACCATAAATGTATGCTCGTCTGTGGGCTTGACTGGGAATGCACGCTCCTTTGCGCGCTAACACAAGAGTATACGATATCCCAAGGACCCATGCGGGAGCTTAAATTAACGGAACACTTGCATCGTGGCTGGTTGAGGGGCTGCTTGCCAGAACGCTGCTGGAAAGGTTTGTCTGCCCTTGTTCTACTTCAAGACTCCTCGTCTAGGGCATGTTGAATCTCGGTGCGCTGCAAGAGTTGATTCACCAAGGTCGTCAGTTGTGCGAGGACGCTCGTCAACTCTATGACTTGTCGAGACTAGTGTTGTTCTTAGATTGGAAGAGCTTGGAAGGAATACACCTCTTTGAGCAGTTGAAGGGTGGTAGACTTTGGGCGTGAGATTTGAGTTGGGAAATGTCAAATCCACGGAGAAATGTGGTGAAAATGCCCCCAATTCAATCATAGGTCTTGAAATTTGAAGCAAGGATGGTTGAGCTAATCTTGGGCTGATTTGGGCTGCTTGGGAAACCATGGGAGCAGGTTGAGCCGCATGACCAGGTTGGACAGTGAGAGCAGGCTAGGCCACAGGAGCAAGTTAGGCAGCGGGAGTAGGCTATGAGCGTAGGCTTCTCAATGCGTGATGCATGCGAGTGCGAGGCTTGGGCTTGGCTTGGCAACGCGTTGGGCTTGGAATGACATGGCTTTGGTGCCGTAGGCCTTGGATGACACGGCTTGGGCCGTGGTAGTGGTGCTATAGACCTTGCCACGGGTGGTGGCTGTGGTGGCCACCACAGTGGTTGCCATAGTGGAGCCCCGTAGCGGTGGTGCCGCTCCACCTATGATCACATTTAGCCTCGTGGATCACCGCGGTCCCATTTCTTAAATATTAGAATTTTCATTTGTGGAATTTTCTAAATTTCTAGCCATTGTATTTCTCTTTTACGTTTTGGCAAACAATATTTGCAAATAAAAAATTCTAATAATAAGGACGTACAAAAAATATACAAATGGACAAGAAAATAGAAAAACCTTTCATGCGAGAGTCTTCAACGAGTGTGGGACTCTTCTCTCAATGAAAGCACCAATTTGTGGATGCAAATTTCTTCCTCCTTGATCTTGGACAAAATTGCACCTACAAAACAAATCACACCTAAGGTCAAGGCCAAGAACCTCACGCGGTCACGATGAATTTGTTGGGGGTGGCTTTGGCTGAAGAACCACCGATGTCAAAGTTAGAATTTTGAGGGAAAAATGTTTGGAGAATTTAGAGAATTTTACAAGAGCGTAGAACTTAGGTTTTTAGAGAAAAAAGGGTAGTATTTATAGGGCTTGGCCGGCCCCCTATAGAGAGATGGTGACCGGCCCTTTGTGGCAATTTTGGTTATTATTTTGTAGTTAATTAGCCATTAATAGATTAATTAGGTAATAAATCCATTAATTAACTAATTAACATAATTTAAAAGAAATGTTTTGGGGGTTACCTTGTGGAGAAAATAGATGAAATAGATTTTGAATAAATACCTATTTTGAACACTTTTGACTTGGTTGAGGGATGATTGCCCGCTATTCGCGCATAGGAATCCCGGTATGCCTCAAGTGTATTTTTGTCCTTTTTAATCCAAAAATCCACATGTCGCCTTGTGATTATTTTTGGCTTCACAAAATCTAATCTAGAATTTACACAATCACACTTAAATAAGAAGTTTATAACATGTTTATCATTTTTCTAAACAAATATAAAAAATTGACTAGGAAAGCATTAGTGGAATTCCTTGACTAAGAGGGTTGACTAGTGTACAGCTAAGATGGATATCAACATCTATCATAATCCCAGTAGTTTTCTTCGCACTCTTTTCTCATAGCTCCAGTGATAGCCAAGTCTTTCTCCGTTCTTACATGTGCTAACGCAAGCTGTTTATAGAAAAAGAGTTTAGAGCGTTTTGTTTTCATAAACACTCAAGAAAAAAAAAGAATCAATTTTGTAAATAAATCATCTTTTTTTTTAAATAGTTTAGCATATTATGTTGTCACGTTGTCAAACTAAAACAGTGATTGTGTGCACTTAAATGTTTGATCCAGTATGCCAAGCCTACAAAACATTACTTTAATTTGTACATTGCAAAATAGTAGCTTTGATACTTTAAGTTTCTAAATTGTTTTGTATCTAATTCCAACTTTCATTAGTGGAAGAAAAAATTAACCCCAATAATCCTCTTAGTGTTGGAAAATTTCTTGCACGGTTTGCCTTTTTAAGTCAAACCATTAACGAGCTAGTGCTTTTGGAAAATATTTTATGCGCCACTCTTCGCCAATTAATCCGGCTAGCCTTTCCTGTTATATTAATCAAGGTCGCATGTGTTTATAAGAATTTGAGCTATTTTCTATGTTGCTAATTAATTTTGTGGTGCAATCTCAACTTGCTTCAATAACCCTTAACCCAGATTGTTGTTTGGGCATCTCCTCCCATTTCACCCAATATAATCCAAGGGATGTTTATTTACACAACCTTTTCATTTATTTCGTTGTTATTTATTTGTTTGTTTGAAAAATGAGGCTAAAAGCAAGATTCCAAACAAACTTACTCGATAATAAATTTAGATCAAGACATCCCAAGTCAATCCTTACGGATGAAACTAACTGAACAAGGAGGAGGAGTATCAAAATAGAAATTACCTAAATCTAAATCAAAAACTATAAGTCGCTAAACTGTCTGCCACAAAGTTCTTTTCTCTAAAGACATGTCGAAATTCGCATTGCCAAAGTTTTGAAAGCAATTCTCGACATGCCAAAACAAGGGGACCTAAACAATGATTATTGTCAACAGCTGTAACACCAAATGAAGTGTAACTGCAAAGTCTCACATGTGCCCAAGTAAGCCCAAGTAAAGGTAGTTATCTCTCTTGTCTCTTCCTTATTTCTGACTTTCTCGATTCATAACTTTCTCTATTCTAAACAATTAAACTTTCATTCCTACTTTTAAACCTTATTGGGTGGTTGCGTTAACTTTGTACTTTCGGATCATTAGGGAAAAGGAACATAAAGTAAGCCTTTTATATCATGGCTTTCCCCTAACCTTTGAATCTAATCCTAATGCTCTGATATTTCATAGATAAGACCTTTCAGGAGTCAAGACCAAATGGGTTTGCTCTAGAACATACAAGTTTTCCTTTCTAAAAAGAAATCAATAAGAGACAATTATCGAAATCTTACATGAGAATCTGATATGCGTTCCAGATTCTGATAACATATACTGCAAGAAGTACGAGCTTGAATTCACCCTATGCCAAATTTGTTTTGCTTTTGGATTCCAATTACTATAATTTTCCCATGTTCCGAGAGTAAGCAAAAACAGAATGAATCGGAATTGAAGAAACCTAACTATCGTATGGAGAACCTAATAGCATCATCGTTTAGAGTTCCAATGGCAGCACTATGCCCGGTTTTACCTCTTTTTCTTTATTAATTTCAGAGTTTGTCACCCCAAATAATTGCTTTTAAGAGAAAAAAAATTATAAACTACCATGAAGTAACCATAGGATGTACATTAATGGTTGAGATTAAAAGGTTAGGTAAGATTAGGAGAAAAGCCGAATCTGCTGGAAAATAGTATCAAAAGCAGTTTGCAGTTTTCTAAAGTCCCATGGTATCTGTTTCGTGTGAAACTTTAGTTTGGGTAAGCTGTGGTTGTCTAGCATCTTGAGAATAACCCAATTTATAAGCATGCATCTTGAGGTCAATGTAGGTTGGTGATTTCTACACTCTTTATTTATAGTCATCAGACTACATAAATAAAACAAAAATAATAAACATAATTAAATATTAGTGTGTGAGAGGCTAAAAATTATGTGTATTTATCATTTTTCTAAACAAATATAAAAATTTGACTAGGAAAGCATTTGTGGAATTCCTGGACTAAGAGGATTGGCTAGTGTGAAGCTAAGATGGATATCAACATCTAGGGTAAATTACACCATAACCCATCAAGTTTGAGGTCTATTATAACCCCATACAACATCTTTAAAACATTTCACTTTCATACCTTAAGTACTATTTTATTTCAATTTCATACAGTCGTTACATTTTCCATCCATTGAACCGTTAAGTGCTAACGTGGCCGTCACATATATGCCACGTGGTTGCCAAATGTCTGCCACGTGGCAAATAAAAATAATTTTTTATTTAAAAAACCTAAATTTTCTCAACCAAAAAAAAAAAATTGGGTAAATTACACCATACCCTCTCAGGTTTGAGGTCTATTACAACTTCATACAACATCTTTAAAATATTTCACTTTTATACATCCAGTACCATTTTATTTCAAAATAACATCTCCGTTAGATTTTCCATCCATTGGTTTGTTAAATGTTGACGTGGCTGCCACATTTGTGCTGATGTGGCTGCCACGTGACAATTTTTTTTTAAATATTTTTAAAAACCTGAATCTTCTAAAAAAAAAATTAAAAAAAAAAAAAACCTGAAATCGTCTTCCCTGACTCACCCCTTCTTCTATCCATCATCACCCCCCCCCCCCCCAAAATCCCAATTGAGCCACCCCTCTCTCCCATCCCCCATCACCCACCCCCAAAAATTCCACCCGAGGTTAGATGGATCTACTACAAAATGGTACTGAATGTATGAAAGTGAAATGTTTTAAAGATGTTGTATAGAGTTGTAATAGACCTCAAACTTGAGGGGGTATGGTGTAATTTACCCTTTTTTTTGTTGAGAAAATTTGGGTTTTTTTTAAATTAAAAAAAATAAAAATTATTTTATTTGCCACGTAGCAGACATTTTGCAGCCACGTGGCATATATGTGGCGGGCACGTCAGCACTTAACAGTTCAATGGATGGAAAATGTAACGGCTGTATGAAATTGAAATAAAATAGTACTTGAGGTATGAAAGTGAAATGTTTTAAAGATGTTGTATGAGGTTGTAATAGACCTCAAACTTGAGGGGCTATGGTGTAATTTACCCCAACATCTATCATAATCCCAATAGTTTTCTTCGCACTCTTTTCTCAGCAGATTCTTGCATGTGTAATAACTTCGGTGAAAGCCAAGTCTTTCTCTATTTTTACATGTGCTAACGCAAATTTTATATAGAAAAAGAGTTTGGAGCATTTTATTTTCTTAAATACTCAAGAAAAAAAAGATTAGTTTTGTAAGTAAATCATCTTCTTTTTTAGATAGTCTAGCATATTATGTTATCACATTGTCAAACTAAAACAGTGATTGTGCGCACTTAAATGTTTGATCCAATATGCCAATCCTACAAAACATTACTTTAATTTTGTACATTGCAAAATAGTAACTTTGATATTATCTTTCTGAATAGTTTTGTATCTAATTCCAACTTTCATTAGTGGAAGAAAAAGTAAACTTCAATAATTCTCGTAGTGTTTGAAAACTTCCTGCACGGGTTTGCTTTTTAAGTCAACCATTAACGAGCTAGTGCTTTTGGAAAATATTTTCTGTGCCACTCTTCGTCCATTAATCCGGCTACCTTCCCTGTCGCATTAATCAAGGGTGCATGTCCTTATAAGAATTTGGACAATTTCTTATGTGGCTAATTGATTTTATGGTGGAATCTCAACTTGCTCCAAGAACGTGTGAGGTTAAAGAAATTGCAAAATATATAGACTACTGACAACGAAAGCATTAATGTAATTCCTAGACTAAGAGAGTTGACTAGCGTAGACCTAAGATGGATCCCAACGTCTACCATAATCCTAAAACTTTTCTTCGCCATCTTTCTCACGGCAAAATTTGCATACTAGTGGGGCATGGATTTATCGGGAAATCGTCTTTATTTAGATAGTATGACGTGTTATATTGCTATGTACGTGTTCAAACTAGACCAATAATGGTATACACTCTTTCTGATAGTATAGAAAAGTAATCATTTTCTCTGCATTGACTTGACCTATAATACTATTGGTTGAAGGATTATTAGTTTTTATTTATGTTGTGCTTTTGGCTAAGCAGAACCGAGATTCAATTTACAACCTCATCAGAAAACAAACCACAGTTAAACAAAATAAAATAAACAAGAAATAAAGACAGTGATAAATTTACGAGGTTTGGAAAAATCGTGCATGCATTCCTGGAGAGATTGCTCTTCACAAAGAGAATAATAACAAGTGCAAGATACACTTGAGTTAAATCAACATAACCCAAACCCGAAACTTTTGTACACCCTCTCACAATATTTCCCAAGAGGTCATCCTACCCTAAAAGATACCACTCCTCTCTGATTTTCTCTCCTTTGTGGTCGCCTCCGGATGCTTACCAAATGCACAAATATTGCATCACGTTACAGGCATACATCAGCAACCCATTAAACTGACGCCAACAACTATGATCAATCGGTCTTTAGTTCACACGCCAATTCAAACCCTTTGCTGTACCTAGCCTACAGCGTGCAACCCTTTTCTCCATTTGCCATTTAATGCATAGAAGATAAAGCATCCAAAATTGCATGCAACCCAAAGTCAAGACCTGCTACCAACTTTGCTTGTGGCAGTCATCATGTCTTCTCTTGAATGAAGACTTCCACGCCACAACCGAATGCAAATTCATGGTCTTCAACTGTTGTCAGCACATGACCCATAAGTAATCACAACAATTAAGTCTATACAAATGAATTTGTTTTGGCATAAAAACTCTCTTTTAGCTTTCACCGTCCTATTCGGATAAAATCTACGATCCACACACACACTATTAGTTTTGCATGTAGTTCTAGTTTCAACTGTGGAAGTAATAAACTACAAGGCAAAGGAACATAAAGTAAGCCTTCTGAATCATGGCTTTCCCCTATCCTTTGAATCTAATCCTGATACTCGGATATTTCATAGATAAAAAGACCTTGCAGGAGTCAAGACCGAATGGGTTTGCTCTACAACATACAAGTTTTCCTTTTAAAGAAGAAATTGATAAGATACAAATTACGAAATCTTGACATGCAAATCCGATACTCGTTCCAGATTCTGATAAGCAAGAAGTACAAGCTTAAATTCACCTTACGCCAAATGCATCTAAGTATAACTCAACGGTACGAAGTAATAAAGTGGATTGAAGTCAGTCAGACAAGTTATCAACTATACTGTTTTTATGATCACCCAAATCTTAGAACTTTGACTTCCACAAAAGGAAACAAGATTATTACGTACATGCTAATACTTAACAGTATGCCTATTGTCACATCCCGGCCCGGGCGCAACCACCTCCCAGGCCCGCTCCACCACCGTAGCACGATATTGTTCGCTTTGGGCCCCGACCACGCCCTCACGGTTTTGTTTTTGGGAACTCACGAGCAACTTCCCAGGAGGTCACCCATCCTGGGAGTGCTCTAGCCCCCTTCTCGCTTAACTTCGGAGTTCCTACGGAACCCGAAGCCAGTGAGCTCCCAAAAGGCCTCGTGCTAGGTAGGGATGGGATATACATTTAAGGATCACTCCCCTGGGCGATGTGGGATGTCACAATCCACCCCCCTTAGGGGCCCGACGTCCTCGTCAGCACACACGTGGCCAGGGTTAGGCTCTGATACCAATCTGACACGCCCCGACCCTGATATTCCCCGAATACCAAGGTTGGCACGTGCTGGCCGACACCCGAGGGTGACGAAGCCATTAATTGAATACTAGAGAAGTGATTGGGAACGAAAATACATTGGATAATGTTATGATTACAAGAGTTAGACACGAGGGCTAACTAAGAGTCTAGTGTATCGAGCATGTTCTACTGAGTTTATTTACAAAAGATAGAAAATTTACATAGAGGAAACGAAGCGGAAGTTCAGCAACTACTGATAAGAGAAGGCCTCGTAAGAAATCCCATAGTCCTCGTTTCTGTGACCTGAATGGGGGCGCAAAACAAAAGTGAGTGGACCACCTTCCAAAATAAAAATATGATTTATGTTATGAAATGAAGTTTTACATATTTATATAGCATGCCTTGATTTTATTGGAATTTATGAATTGTGAACAGGAAGCATACTTTATAACTGTGATTGAATGTTCTTGTGATATAGAATGATTTTATCAAAACTGTTTTCTGATATAACCCACGTTCTGGTAGACTATCCGATTGATGACGATAGGATGCTAAGAACGTGTTTTAAATGATTTTAGAACACCTCTTCGTAGTACGGGGGATGGATGAACTCTTGCTACGAAGTTGTATTTTAGAAATATGTTTTGTGCAAATTAGTGAACACCATGCCGCCTAGGGCGAGGTTTGTAGTTGGCAAAGGCCTGGAGAAATAATCCCTAGCGAAAGGCTGAGGGACCACGGAGTCTGGCATCGGGCCGGGAGGGAGTTATCTCATGTTGATGGCCATAGAGATTCAGGTGCAGGCATTGGGCCGGAAGTATTACTAATTCGGTGTACTCACTAGCAGCACAACTTGTGTTATGCTTCCTGAGTTTTATTCGAGATTGATATTATATTGTGTCTTCTGACTCTATTGAGACGAGAATTGATATTATGATTTGATTGGTCTTATGAATTTAAATGGCATGCTAAAATTTGAGGCGAACGTATTACCTAATATATGATTATGTATTTTTGGTTTTCAAACTGGTGGGGAATTATTATGTTCTGGAATGTTTTCGTATTATATATGTATATAACTCTGGTCCACTCACCTTTGTTTTGCGCCCCCATTCAGGTCACAGAAACGAGGACTACGAGATTTCTTACGAGGCCTTCCCCTATCAGTAGTTGCTGAACTTCCGCTTCGTTTCCTCTATGTAAATTTTCTATCTTTTGTAAATAAACTCAGTAGAACATGCTCAATACACTAGACTCTTAGTTAGCCCTCGTGTCTAACTCTTGTAATTATAACATTATCCAATGTATTTTCGTTTCCAATCACTTCTCTAGTATTCAATTAATGGCTTCGTCACCCTCGGGTGTCGGCCAGCACGTGCCAACCTTGGTATTCGGGGAATATCGGGGTCGGGGCGTGTCGACTCTGCCTTTCGCTAGGGATTATTTCTCCAGGCCTTTGCCAACTACAAACCTCGCCCTAGGCGGCATGGTGTTCACTAATTTGCACAAAACATATTTCTAAAATACAACTTCGTAGCAAGAGTTCATCCACCCCCCTTAGGGGCCCGATGTCCTCGTCGGCACACACGCGGTCAGGGTTAGGCTCTGATACCAATTGTCACATCCCGGCCCGGGTGCAACCACCTACCGGGCCCCCTCCACCACCGTAGCACGATATTGTCCGTGTTGGGCCCCTAAGGGGGGTGGATTGTGACATCCCACATCGCCCAGGGAGTGATCCTTAAATGTATATTCCCATCCCTACCTAGCACGCGACCTTTTGGGAGCTCACTGGCTTCAAGTTCCGTAGGAACTTCGAAGTTAAGCGAGAAGAGGGCTAGAGCACTCCCATGATGGGTGACCCACTGGGAAGTTGCTCGTGAGTTCCCAGAAACAAAACTGTGAGGGCGTGGTCGGGGCCCAAAGCGGACAATATCGTGCTACGGTGGTGGAGGGGGCCTGGTAGGTGGTTGAACCCGGGCCGGGATGTGACACATATTCTAATCCAATATTTTATTTGCTCGAAGTTTGTTTCTGTTTCGACACATCTCAGCCATAGCATCAACGATGTCCGAACTTTAACGATTGAATTTGTAAGATGGTTTAACAATTTTTTCAGAAACTTACTATTCTTGCTAAGTGCTCAAGTATTATGTCTTCTACTTTTCTACTTTTCTACTTTCCCTTTTTTGTGTTTTTCCTCCATGTAGTGGGCTAATTACTTGAAATTATTATATTGATGACACAGTACGGTCCACAAATGAATGTTTCTTATAGCTGTTCATATATGGCAAGCAAAGTTTGACTTCATTTGTTCTTAGGTATTACGTCTTTTTTGTTGCTTTGTGTCGAAACTATTCATACATGTTGCAACTAATACATTCAACGCCCACAGCAAAGCGCGGACACATTTTCTAATGAGAACTATTGTGAGGTAAATCGTAAATATAGGGAAGTGATTTACTCTCTATTTCTAGCCATTAGATTGAATAAATCAAACGAAAACAACATAATTAAACAAACAGTGGGGCAGAGAAATAGAGGTAAATCGTAGAGCTAAGATGGATCCAAACATCTATCATAATCCTCAAAATTTTCTTCTAATCCTCAAAATTTTCTTCGCCCTCTTTCTCATGGCAGAATTTGCATACCAGTGGGGCATGGATTTGTCGGGACCAGTGATAGTGTGCACTCTTTCTTTAATATGTGGGTCCAAATTCATGGTATAGAAATGTGTTCATTTTCTCAGCATTGACTTGACATATGCTATCGGTTGAAGGATTATTAGTTTTTATCATGTTGTGCCTTTAACCGAGATTCAAATTACAACCTCACTAAAATACAAATCATAGTTGAACATAATAAAATAAACAAGAAATAAAGACACCGAAAATTTTACAAGTTTCGGTAAAATCCTACCTACATCCCCAGAGAGATATTGCTCTTACTATAAGAATAATAAGTACAAGATACAATTGAGTTAAATCAACATAAATCAAAACCTATGTCAAATGCATCTAGAACATGCAAGTTTTCCTTTTAAAAAAGAAATCGATAAGATACAAATTACGAAATCTTGACATGCGAATCTGATACTCGTTCCAGATTCTGATAATATATACTACAAGAAGTACGAGCTTGAATTCACCCTATGCCAAATGCATCTAAGTACAACTCAACGATAAGAAATAGTAAATGAACAGAAGTCTGTCATACAAGTTATCAACTATACTGTTTTTATTGATCAAGCAAATCTGAGAACTTCGACTTCCACATAAGGAAATAAGATTATTACGTACATGCTAATACTTAACAGTATGCTTATTCTAATCCAACATTTTATCTGCTCGAAGTTTGTTTCTGATCCGACACATCTCAGCCATAGCATCGGTGATGTCCGACCTTTCCCCAGGCGTGTCTGCAGAGCATGCAACACCAACTCCTAAGATTGAAATCAAGCTCTCTTCAAATTTCATGCGAATCCTTGTGCTAGCCTCAGTTAGATGCTGGTTTGCACTCATCTCCCCTTCCCCTTTTTCTTGAATAAGAACCGGATCCACAATATCTAACACCTGCTCAGGCAGAGCTGCCTTGACATAGTTGTGAAGATTTGAAGATCCTTGAAACATGTCACCGGTTGGCCTTTTCCCCGTAAACATTTCCAGCAGGAGGATGCCGTAACTATACACGTCACCTTGTGGCCACACTTCATGCCCCATGCCATACTCTACATTTGTGCAAATGTTTTTATTTTAATACGTAAAAGAAAATCTAAATTATAAATGAATACTGACAAAAGTGAAAAGAAAGTGAGTACGTTTTACCTGGAGGAGCATAACCGATTGTTCCTCTAACTCCGATGGAGCTTGACTGATTACCAAAACCATCTTCAAGAGTTCTTGGAAAGAATCTTGCCAACCCAAAGTCACCTACATGTCCAATCATATCATTGTCGAGAAGAACATTGCTGGGTTTGAGGTCACAATTAACTATTGGCACGTGACACTGATGATGGAGATAATCCAATGCCATTGCAACATCTATAGCAATGTTCAACCTCTGAGAAAAAGTTAAGATCATTGGCCTCTGATTCGTTTCAATACTTGTCTGAGCTGGATGCAACCATTCCACTAAGCTCCCATTCACCATGAACTCATAAATTAAGGCCTTGAAATCAGAACCACGATAGTCGAATCCGGAGCATGCAGAAAGTACCTTCACAAGGTTACGGTGCCTAATATTTTTCAGAGCCTCACACTCAGCAATGAAACTTTTGGAAGCTCCGTGTCGAGCGAGGTTGAGTACCTTGATAGCAATTGTTGTTTCAACTTGATCAAGTAATCCTTTATAAACTGACCCAAAACTTCCCATACCAATCAAATTGGCAGAAGAGAATCCATCAGTAGCTTTAAGAAGACTTTGGTAAGACACCTTAGGAAATTTTTCAGAATCACTTGAAGGATCCTCCTTTTTTTTACTCCGGAAGCAACAAAGGTACAAAACGGCAAATAAAAAAACGGCTCCAGAAAGCCCACAAAGGAGAGAGATTACCAGTTTCAAGGTTAGGCTCAACCCCCTTTTGCTGGAATGTCGAAATTCGCATTTTGGTAATTGAAACTCCGGTATGCCCCCACAGAGCTTTGTATTCCCTTGGACTGAGGTGGCATTTGCATTCTGAAAAACTCCTTCGATAGGTACTGCTCCCTCTAAATTGTTATAAGACAGATTCAAGGATTGCAGAAATGTAAAATTCTCCAAGAATTTCGGAATTGTCCCTGAAAGTTGTTGCGAGCAAGAGATAAGGTTTCAATACCTCTTAGTGAGCTCAAAGCTGATGGAATTGTCCCTTGGAAGAAGTTTTCTTGCAAGTCAAGATACTGTATGGTTTTACAACTTCCAAGACTTGGAGGAATTTCACCAGACAACAGGTTTCCAGAAACATCAAAATGCTCTAGATTTATCAATTGTCCGACTTCCATGGGAAGAAAGCCAGTTAAATGATTTCGAGATAAATCCAAATGAACATATGAAGAAGACTGACGAATTAATTCTGGGGATATGATACCAGTGAAATTGTTACCACCAAGAGTTAAGTTCATCAAATAGGGGCACTCAGCTAAAGTTGAAGGGATGGTGCCCTGAAGGTTGTTATCCTCGAGATGCAGATCAGTTAATCGACTTAAATTTCCAAACGATGATGGAACATTCCCAGAGAGCGAGTTGCTTTCCATATATACTTCATATAATTTGGAAAGCCTCCCTATTTCAGGGGGGATGAGACCTGAAAACTGGTTGGCAGACAGCCATATGGCTTCCAGGTTATGCAGATTTTCCATTGCATTCGGGATACTACCAAACATGCTATTAGCGGCTGCAGTGAAACGTACAAGTGAAGACAGGTTGGCTAAGCATTGAGGCAACGTACCCCCAAAGTTGTTTGAATGCATTTCCAAGAATTGTAAACCCGTGGCATTAGTCAAATCGCAAAGAAAGCTCAAATCATCACCAATTTCCCCACTTCCAAGATAGTTGTAAGCAAGAATAAGCCGCAAAAGAGTGTGTAAGTTTTTCAAAGAGGGGACTTCTCCATGCAGTTGGTTTTCGGATATTTGTAGCGAAATCAGATTTGAGGCATTAGATATTGAAACAGGTATAGTTCCACTAAATTGGTTTTGCTCGATGGCAAAAATTTTGAGTCTTGGACAGGAATTGCCCAAGTTTGAAGGAAAAGTGCCTTGGAGGTTATTAGATCCCACAGCCAAGGTTTCAAGAGAAGAGACATTGAAAATTGAGGGAGGGATCGTACCAGACAAGTCATTTCCATCCAAGCCAAGAAAATAAAAATTGGTCCCAAAGATATCTGGAATACTGCCACTTAAACTATTAAGAACTGCACTAAACGCTTGAAGAGATGATATGTTGCTAAAAGAGTAAGGGATACTTCCTGTATGGTGGCCGAATTCAATATTGAATTCTATTAGCTTTGACAAGGTGCCAAGCTCCGTAGGGATACTACCTTCTAACAAATTGCCGCCGATATATATGTAGTTGAGTTCAGAGCAACCTGATAAATTAGCGGGAATTTCCCCACTCAGTGAATTATTCCGCAAATCCAACCGTTGCA
Source organism: Crataegus laevigata (assembly GCA_963580275.1). Classification (NCBI taxonomy): domain Eukaryota; kingdom Viridiplantae; phylum Streptophyta; class Magnoliopsida; order Rosales; family Rosaceae; genus Crataegus; species Crataegus laevigata. The sequence goes on from OY756951.1 coordinate 11,253,416, forward strand.
GCCTGCGCAGACGGCCAATTTCTGGAGGGATTTCATGGTTAAAGCTGTTGTTTGAGAGACTAAACACTCTGAGGAAACTCAAATTTCCAACATGTGGCGATATGGAGCCTCCAAGGTTCAAGGACTTCAGCTTCAACGTAGTGATCCTCTTGTGGCGGTGACCACAGGTAACACCGTGCCATTGGCAAAAGTGGATTGTTTCGTTCCATGAACTCATGACTCCAAAAGGGTCTGTAGTTATCCTAGCCTTGAATTCAAGCAACGCCAGTTTATCTGTCTCGTTTGATCCAGCAAGGGCCAAACTAAGACATGAGTTAAGAACAATCGCATGCATGCACAAATATGAGAAGAAGAGAAGCAGTGAAATGAACTTGTAATTCCCCATGGTATCAGTTTTGTATGAAACTTTGGTTTGGGTAAGCTGCGGTTGTCTAGCAGCTTGAGCAGAACCCAATTTATAAGAATTTTTGTAGCGTAAATATAGGGAGGTAATTCACCCTTTATTTATAGCCATTAGATAAAATAAATCAAACAAAAACAGTATATATGATTAAACAGGGTGTGTGAGGCTAAAAAGAGTGCCTAAATATATATAGACTAATGACTAAGAAAGAATTAATCGAATTCCTAGACTAAGAGAGTTGACTAGTGTAGAGCTAAGATGGATCTCACATCTATCATTATCCTAACATTTTTCTTCGCCCACTTTCTCACGGCAGAATATTGCATATTAGTGGGGCATAGATTCGTAAGCAAAAACAAAATGAATCGGGATTGAAGAAACCTAACTATCGTATGGAGAACCTAATAGCATCATCGTTTAGAGTTCCAATGGCTGCACTATGCCCGGTTTTACCTCTTTTCCTTAATTTCAGAGTTTGTCACCCCAAATAATTGCTTTTAAGAGGAAAAAAAATTTATAAACTACTATGAAGTAACCATAGGATGTACATAAAATGTTGAGATTAAAAGTAGGCCTGGCAATTTCTGACACGACACGAAATTAACAGGTGTTCGGGTCGACACGATAACAAATCGGGTCGTTATCGGGTAACCCGATAGCACCTGTTAAAATAACGGGTAAATTCGGGTATACACGTGGGTAACACGATACACGATAAGCAGAATATTAATTTCATAATTTTATAACCCTAAAAAAATACTAGTATAATTATATATATTAATTTAACAATTTTATACCCCTAAAAACTATAATAAATAAATAAATATATATTAAATTAAGTTAATTAACTATAATAAATAAATCAAAATTTTTTAACTATAATAATTATATATACTATAATAATTATACACCAAAATATTAATCATCTATAATAATTATATATGACACGCCCCGACCCGGAAAGGTCGACGCATGCTGGCCGTCACCGTGAAGTGACGTAACCATAGGGGTAAGTGATGTAAAAAGTGTATAAATTTAAATCGAACATAGAATTAATTAAAATTTGAAATAGTGACAGAGTGCACAAACGTGGGTGTGGCCCACTATAGTTATTCAGAGCTTAATGAGGAAACGACTACCGAAGAGTAGTCAAGCAACTAAAGTACGCTTATTACACATAGTGATAAGTTCATACGTCAGAAGCGGAATGCCGAATGTCAGAAACGTTTCAAGATTCCTCGAATGCCACGCAGAACAGCTATCTAGGTCCTGGAGGGGCGAAAAACAAAGTTGAGTGGGTCAGCAAAACAAACTTATATGAAAACGTTTGGTTTTGAACATACTAACCCATCGCCGTAAAACAATTATAGTTTCCTTTATTAAAAGCACATTATGAGTAAGTATGTACGTATATATATCCACAATACTAAAGCCAAGTATACATGATAATATACAAGTCAATTCATGATGAGATCGATGCTGCAGTTATATAATCATATGACAATGTTATAAAACAGTATCGCTAAATACTCATCCATCTAATGCTGGCACACAAGTTCGAACAGATAACTCTGACACGAACAGGACTGGGTGTAATCAATACGCTCAAGTACTACGATCACGTGAAGACTGGTGCAAAAGCACATCACATACAAGTCGGATTGCCTAATGCAATCTACCCGACAGGACTGGCACCTAACCTGGATCCAGACGAGCAAACGGTGCAATGTGAACATACACGTGAAGGACTGGCCCTGGCCCTGGCCCTGGGGCAAGTACTAACACCAGTGCAGCAAGATGAGTATGTATATAAACATGTACGAATGTCATGGCAATTATATCTCAATCGCATTTCAGCATTTATCACAATTATACCTCAATTATCCAATATTTAGCAACATATACGTAAAGTGAAGCATTTTATGAAGTTTGGAAACCATAAATACGTATAGGTATAAAAACAAACTGCCCACTCACAAATACGTCGTTGGGTCGTGGTCTCCGGGCCTAGCTTGGTCTCGTAATTCCTCTGGATATATTTCTCCTATTTATACATAACTTATACGAATTAATTAACGCTTAAATACGGGAATTTAAATAACACTCCCATAGATTGCTCAAACCTAAGGTTTGAATATACCAAATTGATCTACTCGACATCATGAACATCCCCATATTTTTAAAATAATTTTTGGACTTACCACGCGCCCTCACGCGCCAAACATGGCACGGACCTACGCGCCCCCACGCGCGGTCACGTGCCACGCACGCTGACTGTCCCTGTCACGCCGTTAGGAATATTCTTCGGAATATTCCGTCAAGTCCTAACGGAAACCGTTAGTTTTGACTGACGGTGTCGAAATATTCCTCGGAATATTCCGTTAAATCTTAACGGTGACCGTTAAAGATCACTGACGGCGTTGGAATATTCCGTCAGAGTTGACGGAATATTCCGTCGTCTTCTCCGGTGGACCTCCGGCGACACTCCGGTCGCCGGAAACTGGAAAATTTTTGTTTTCTTTATATCTTCTTCATTTTTTATCCATTTTTCACCAATTTTATATCAAATTGAAGCCCTAAGCATGTAGAATCACGTTACATAGATTTCAAGGCTTAAAAATCACAAGATATTTCTCGAGATCGTTCGATAATTCGGCTTACCTACAAATTCGTCGATCTCAGCCCTCCGACGTCCAAATCCTTCCAAACGAGTTGCTCCGGGGTTCCTGGGAGCATTTTAAGATCCGTGGTGATCTTAGTTTTCTTTAAAACTCAACCAATAAAAACTTGATGAACAGTGCTATAAACGGAGCTTGATAGTTCAACGTAAGAACGTCAGATTTCTTACCTGAAAATGACATAGATGAACTCGTGAGGTTCCAAGGAGTCCAGCTGTGATTTTAGATCTTTGATTCTTCGAAGTTTGAATAATTTCGAGTTTGCTCCGTGGGTATGTTAGAGAGAGAGAGAGCTTTGAGTTTCTGAGAATTTGATGAGAGAGAGAGAGAGAGAGAGTCAGTGCTTAGTGAGAGAGAGAGACTGAGAATGTGATGATGATGTTAGGATTAGAATAACAGAATTTTGTGAATGTGTGAGTTGTAATGGACGGGGGGAATGGGGTTTGGGATAAACAATTCCGAGTGGGATAGGTTTGGTAAGGGTAGTGGAGTAGGGTTGGTGAGAACTAGGTTTTACACAAAATTTCTACTAATTTAAATTTACCCTAATATAGTTAAAACGAGTAAGCGTAATATGACGTTTTCGTAATATTCAACGACAAGGGTAAAATCGTCATTTTACACTCGCGGGGCGAGTTTACATATAGAGTTTGGGACGGGTCGCCACAATATATATATATATATATATATATATATATATTAAATTTTATAAAACTATAATAATTATTAATTAATAATATGCATGAATCGATGAGCAATGCATGATGCATCCAATATTCCAATCCAAGTCCAACCATCGGACAGACAATCCATTCATTTTGATTCCATTTAAACTTTAAAGTGCCGCCCTTTTTGAAGAAAAATGGAGGAAAAATGAAAATGATAAAACAAGTTGAAAATGAAATAAAAATGAGAGAGAATTATGAAAAGATGGGTAGGCTACCGGAGGGAAAAGTGAAAATTATAAGAAAAGTTGAAAAGAAAACAAAAAAGAGAGGGAAAAATGAAAATTAATAAAAGTGGTGAGAATTTTTTTTTTTAAGTTATTAACTTTTTATCACACATATATCATATCCCACTATTTTTATAATGATTAACACGTGTTAATTTAATTATACGTACAAAATAAATGGATTTAAATCTACTTAATAAATATATATATATACACACACACACATCACTAACACATAATACACACTATTGATTCATTGAAACTTGATGGGATACGAATTCTCCAAAACTAATTTCAACGATCGCATCCGTCAAACTTGTATGTATATGCTTCGAGATCACATCAGCAAAAAATCACAAAAAAAAAACATTCAGAGATCAAGTAACGGGACAAAGCTTTTCGATGGTTATAAACGAAAAATCACGATTTAACGGTTATTTTAACTCTGATTTTGATGATTTTTTACAGATACACTCCTTAATCCTATATGAATACAATGAATGAATTCGATCTTTCAATTTAAAATATTTATACAAGTGGATACCACAAAATCTTATGTTATACTTAATGAAAGTATAATCTATCGTTTTAAAGGGATACGAATTCTCCAAAACTAATTTCAACGATCGCAACCGTCAAACTTGTATGTATATGCTTCGAGATCACATCAGCAAAAAATCACAAAAAACAAACATTCAAAGATCAAGTAACGGGACAAAACTTTTCGACAGTTATAAACTAAAAATCACGATTTAACGGTTATTTTAAATCTATGATTTTTTACAGATACACTCCTTGATCCTATATGAATACAATGAATGAATTCGATCTTCAATTTAAAATATTTATACAAGTGGATACCACAAAATCTTATGTTATACTTAATGAAAGTATAAATAAACTCTAAGTGTTAGTGAATCTATCGTTTTAATGGGATACAAATTCTCCAAAAATAATTTAAACGATCGCAACCGTCAAACTTGTATGTATATGCTTCGAGATCACATCAGCAAAAAATCACAAAAAACAAACATTCAAAGATCAAGTAACGGGACAAAGCTTTTCGACAGTTATAAACGAAAAATCACGATTTAACGGTTATTTTAACTCTGATTTTGATGATTTTTTACAGATACACTTCTTGATCCTATATGAATACAATGAATGAATTCGATCTTTCAATTTAAAATATTTATACAAGTGAATACCACAAAATCTTATGTTATACTTAATGAAAGTATAATCTATCGTTTTAATGGGATACGAATTCTCCAAAACTAATTTCAACGATCGCAACCGTCAAACTTGTATGTATATGCTTCAAGATCACATCAGCAAAAAACAAACATTCAGAGATCAAGTAACGGGCCAAATTTTTTCGACGGTTATAAACTAAAAATCACGATTTAACGGTTATTTTAAATCCGATTTTGATGATTTTTTACAGTTACACTCCTTGACCCTATATGAATACAATGAATGAATTCGATCTTCAATTTAAAATATTTACACTAGTGGATATCACAAAATCTTATGTTATATACTTAATAAAAGTATGAATCAACTATAATAATTATATATATTAATTTAACAATTTTAAAATCTTTGTTAAACTTTTTATAATTTGAATGATTTTTAATGTTTGGTTTTTCTATACTTAGTTTATGCTGAAGAGAGTTCTGATGTGGAAAATCTTACTGAAAACATCATCAACATAACTCTTGAAGGCAATAGATCAAGTCAAAGTTCCAATACAATTTCATGATGATCGATGTAAATTGAAGATTTTGTAAATTGAGGTTTAAACTTTTGAGAAAGACTTAGAACCTTGAAAACAAAAACTCTTTCATTTTGCATATGCTTGCACATTTAATATTTGTAATAAATTAGTGGTGTATGTATTATTTTTTTATTAGGTTCTTATTTTCGAGTGTAGATATAGTACTTAAACGACAAATGTTTTAATGTTTTGAAGTAATATATAATAATATATGTGGTATGTGCAAATTTTAAAAAAAATATATATATTTTTCTTAACGGGTCATAACGGGTGTGACACGACACTACCCGTTAAGATAACAGGTGTTACACGAAAACGACACGAACACGACAGACACAACACGTTTGCCAGGCCTAATTAAAAGGTTGGGTTAAGATTAGGAGAAAAGCCAAATCTGCTGGAAAATAGTATCAAAAGAAGTTTGCAGTTTTTGTGTACGCATTTAAGTTTCCAGTCTGCTACATAGTTCTGCTATCATACGGAAAGTTCTCACAATTTCAGTTGAAAATATGTCTGCTTTTTCTTCATGTTTCAATTTTTTTATTTTAATAAAAGGTAGAATTGAAAGAAAGAATGAGGCAAGAAACATCTTTTAAGGATTCGTAGCTATAATTCATTTTATTGAGAGACTTCTAGTTATTTAGACAGTTTACGACAAGCCTATAGATAAGAAGTATTGTAGTATTGCTTGGGTTGGGTTAGAAAACTGAGAAGGAAACGAAGCGAGAATCCAAGGCACGCTCTTCTTAATGGAAATAGTGAAAGCAGGATGCATTAACATAAAAGAAGAAAACTAATACGCAGTAGTAACATTATCATTCAAATTTTTGCATAAATCACTACCAGAATCAAATAATCTACCTTCTAGCTTAACAAAGCTCAATTATATTTCTGAGTTTTGGAAGAAAAACAAATATTTTAGTTACGTTACATTCTAACCGTTTAGTAGGTACTGACCTGGAGTTTAATCTCTAGCAATTTGAATTACCCTGAGAAATGACCGAAGCTGAGCATGACATGATTATAGGTCGAAAAGGCACCTCAACAGACGACTACACTTTTGGCCTTCAAATTTTCATTTAACATTTATGAACCAAAAGTCATAGCAGGTTGAACTACAGTTGAATTGAAGTGTACAAATTCTTATCAAGGTCAGTCATCCTTATTGCGCACCATGGATGCCTTCTGGTACCTCATTTTCTCAATCTCCTTGCCCAGAAAATCTAAAGTCGTGTCAGTAACATGGTTCGGGGTGCAGCCTGCATCGAGCATCATTTTCAAAAACTTATATGCATCTTTTAGCCGACCTGCTTTGCTATGAACTTCAATAAGTGTATTAAAAGTGACAACATCAGGATTTATTCCACTACTCTTCATCTGCTCAAAGAGCTTGTTTACTTCATCAATCTTGCTAGCCTTCCCTAGTGCATTAATCAAGGTGTTGTACATAACCACATCAAGATAACCACCCTGCTTAATTAGCTTATCCAGAACAGAACTTGCCAGATCCGCTCTACCCATCTTCCCCAAGCCTTGAATTATCACATTGTATGTAGCTATGTCTGTGGGGCAAACCTTTTCCCCCATTTCATTGAGTACACCCCATGCCTCATTGAAGTAGCCCTTCTTGACAAACGAACTCATCATGGAATTATAAGTATAACTCACGGGGTTTTCACCAAGGTCACTGAAAATCTCAAACAATTTGCATGCTATGCTCAGCTTTCCCTTGGCCAAGAATAAGGACAAAAATGTATTAACCATGTCGATATCAAAAGTGCTTTCCCCTTTCGCTTGAACTCTTTGCCCCCTGGACAACGAAAACAGCTGTGAGGAGTGGTCGGTGGACTTAAGTTGATTAGCCAATTGATCCATATGTGGAGATGATGACCACTGATCAGTATCGGTGGACAAATTCTTATTATCTTCCTTAACCCTGGCAGACTCTGAATCTAGGTCTGCATCCATTGTTGATTCAGCAGACTTTATTAAACTCATAATCTCGCTCAAGTCGCCTTTACTTGAGAACAATGGTGTATAATCCTTTCTATTTCTCTGCGGATTTTTCAGCAACGCCTCCATATCAACCTTCCATTTAAGAACACTCAGCACTAGGTTACCATCTCTAATGTGCTTCATGAGCTTGTCCGTCCAATCCCACCGACCTTCTTTATACAACCCAATCACAAGTGACGATATAGTAACTAAATCAACAGTAAAGCCTCTCCTTTCCATTTCTTCCACCAATCCTAGCGCTTCCTCAAGCAGACCCTCCTTACAAAGTTGCAAAACCACAATGCTATATGTTACACCATCGACAAACTGACCCTTCTTCTTCAAGTCACAAAATAGTGTGTATGCAGCCTCTGCCCTTCCATTCCTGAACAAACCGTCAATGAGAATATTATAAGTCCACCTCGAGGCTCTCATCCCATTCTGAACCATTTTCTCATATAACTGGCAGCCATTATTAACCTTCCTAGCCTTGAATAACCCATCTAGTAGAGAATTATAAACAATGGTATCCGGGATATATCCATTGAGCTGCATTTCACTAAAAATCTTAGTGGCGTCGTCTATTCGAAAACATTTACAACACCCCTGAATAAGAATTCTATAGGTAATTGCGTCCGGCTCATGGCCGGAGCCCTTCAATTCCTCACATACAGTAAGTGCATCATTCACCTTCCCCACCAAGCAGAGCACATGAATGAGGCTATTATATGTAGACAAATCCGGCCCGACGTAATCCAAGTTAGAGTCTTTCATCTCTCTGAACAGACTCAGACTAGTACCTAAATCACCCCAACATCCAAATGCATGAATGCAAATATTATACCCCCAAGTATCCATCTCAAACCCCTCACTCTCTCTAAGCTTATCAAAAACTTGCTTAAACTCAACCCTCATGTCAGATTTTTTAAGAGCAACCAGTAACTCATTGCAGGCAATCGAATTCGGCACCTGGGAAGAATCCCCTCCCTCCAGAAGCTTAAGCAAAATGGTCATGGCCAAACCCACCTGGTTTTTCCTAACCAGAGCAACAAGGACCGAGTTATACATATCGGTGTTCAACCCAGCACCAACATCTTCCATAATATCCAAAATTTCAAGCGCGTAATCGAACTTACCGGAGCGGATAAAAGCGTCGAGCAGGGCTTTGAAGGTCTGGGAATCGACCACGACGCCGTCCTCCTTCATGGAGTGAAGCAATTGAGGGACCTCGTGGAGGAATCCAGAGCGGGAGGCGGTGCGGAGGATGTGGGAGTAGGTGCGCGCCGAGTGTTTGATGTTATGCGTGAGAGAGCACCATTTGAAGAAGTCGAGTTTTTTGGAGGGGTGGAGGGACTGGGCGCGGAGGATTTGGAGGAGTAGGGGCTCGGAAAGCGGGAGGGTGTGGGGGTCCGGGAGGTTGCGGGTGCCGGAGGTTGAGAGGGTCTTGGTGATGGCGGCCACCAGGAGTATGTCTCCCAGCTGGGAGGCGCCGTGGTGGTGGCGGTCTTTGACCAGGAAAGGCCTCCCATAGCGCATTGCATTTCCAAAAACATACAGATTAACTGAGAAGAAGATGCAGAAACTATATTAACTGTTTGACAGATTACTTGGAGTTGGGCTTGCACTTGGTCGGCACTCCTTTTCTTGTTGCTGGCCCATATTTTGGGGTGCTTGTTGTTTGGGCCTCTCCTCCCATTTCACCCAAAGTAAACCAAGGGATGTTTTTTTATATTTACATACCTTTTAATACATTTCTTTGTTAGTAAATACGTGAATAAGAATTATACTCATTCTTTGTAAGTGAAGTTAATTCCAACGGTGTAAAAGGGTACGACTATGAGTTTGGACCAAAACATGTCAAGGGTTCTGATTCATATCTTAATAACAAAAAAAATTCAGTAGAGTTAAAATACACCAATAAATGTTCCAATAGTGCGTAAAAAAAATGATTGTGAGTTGAGCTGTAAACTCATACGTGTTTGGATCCTCCTACATGGAATGGATATGTTACATATGGGTACCAAAACTATTATGGTTAGATATTAGATTGATCCGGTAGCACTAGTTATTCCTTCTGTCTCTTCCCTATTTCGACTTTCCCGATTCATAACTTTCTCTATTCCAAACAAGTGAACTTTCATTCTTACTTTTAAACCTTATTGGGTGGTTGCAATAACTTTGTACTTGATCAGAGTTTGGATCATTAGGGATAATTATGAAAAACATAAAAAAGGAGATACTGTCACGTAGTGTATATTTAGTCCTAGTATGAGTCTGCATATGATAATAATGTGATGTAATGAAAGGCCTTTACGTGCATAACTTTTTCTATGCTGTCACACACACATTAGATGGATTCTGGAATATTACTAACCAAATATATATATATATATATATATATATATATATATATATATATGGGGGATTGGATCAAGGGACAAACATTTTGACAAATATTTTTACACTTTTTATAAGCTCTTGGATCTATTTACATCTAACGCTCCTAATTAAAAATTAAGATGACTACTAAATGATGTGGCGATGACGTAGAAATAAAAATAAATTTCATATAAATATTTTGATAAAGGAATATTGTAAAGTTAAAATAGATCCAGCTTCTTTTCTGATCCTTTTTTCCGTTTAAGTCTGCAACTCTCCAACAACAAACACAAAAAGGTTTGCAATACGACGTTGACGAAATTCATCATTGTCTTTGACGCAGTGAATAAGTTCATAGCTATATAATAGTATTTTTTTTGCCATGAAAATAAAAACAAGGCTAATAGGAAATCGAAACAAGAATGATCTCATTTCAAAAAATTCTTTTTTTGCATGAAAATATGATTTCTTCCTCATTCAATTATAATTTTCCTCATGAAATTTTAATATCCAACCATCCTTATTCACGTTTGCAGAGTTAACTACTTTTGTTTTCCTTCCAATTTTAATTTTTTGCAACCATTAAAAGCAAACAACAAAATATTCAACATTGTACAGTTAATCACATTGTTGGAATTCATGGGAATCTCCATAGATGTAGTAGACTTCGGATGCGAGTTCACAAGTCAAATATGCTTCCAGGGTTTTTACTATTTGAGCGAAATTCTCAGTTTTTATTCATTTTAAGTTTTAATCTTTATTTGTTTATTTATTATATTAGTTAATAATCCACTTCATCAACTATATTATTAAATGATTAAAAGTCAGCTTACAAGATGCCGAAGCGCGACTAATGGTTGCTATCTCGGTCGTTCAGTATCCAAGTCCACCTCCTGGTTGTCATCGCTCGATCACTAGGAGCTCCTTTTCCCGACAACCGATCGGAGATCTGACTTTCTCAAGTCATCCATATCACTCTTAATTAGGACCATTAGATGTTATAAAATCTAAAGACTCAAAAGAAATATCAAAATATTTATCCCTTAATCTTATCCTTATATATATATATATATATATATATATATATATATATATATAATGTTACCATTTTCCGCTTGTGTTTGGCTATATACGTCGTTTTTTAAAGTTAAATAACAAAATAAATGGCGTGTCAATTTACCTAGCCAGCAGTAACCATTAGCTTTCTTCGACTAGAAAAAAATAATCCATTAGCTTTATATATATAATATTATATAATATTGGTTTATATCTTTTTTCTAAGATGTGACATATTGTTCTTCAAAACAATGCCAATAGTAATATTGCATCCTTTAGAGCAGCTCCAGCGTATGCTGGAGCCCGATGGACAGGCGCACAAACAGGGCCAAATCGCCCCAGCAACTAAGTCCAGACCATGCTGCTGATTGAGCCAAAAGGGGTTGGAGGGAGAGGCCTGGCACGAGTAGCTGGCCCGAGAGCCCGATGGCCAAGTGCAGTTTCTGAAAGTTACTGTTGGGGAGGCCACGTGGCTTCTTCATGTCTGTTAGATTTTAACGGTTACATTTTATGGACCATTGGATTTCCAACGGTAAAAAAAAAATTCAAACCCTCATTAATTTCAGCTGTTGGATTTGAGTTCAATGGTCCACGTTATTCACCTTTATAAATTAAAAAAAAAAGTAAACAAATCTAAAATTTTACCGTAGTGCCACGCAGCACAATCTGGAGGGTTGGAATTCAAATTTTTTTAATCCAACGGAAGAGATTAATTATATGAATAAAAAAATTGATTTTATTTTTCTATAAATACCTTCCCATTATCTTATACCTTACACCACAATTTCATATTTTCTCCACTACTTTCAACCACATTCTTATCTTTCTCTCAAAGTTTCAATCCAATTTTTTCCAACAAAATGACTAATGATGCAGGTACAAATTGGACGCTAATTGGAGATGTTACGTTGTGTACTAGTTAGGTTGAAGTTACTCATGATCCGATTACGGGTAATGAGATGCAATTGCGAGAAATGTGGAGTCTTATTCATGCCAATTATCTTGAGAAAATTGGTGGGAAAAGAACCAAATAATCGATGTCCAGTCGTTGGAGAATACTCAGACAATCGTTTAGTATATGGAGAGACGCATTGGCACAAGCTAGTAGTAATCTTTGAAGTGGGGAAAATAATGATAGAGATTTTGATTTTGATAAAGAATGAAGCAAAAACTATAATGATAGAGATTTTGATTTTGGTGTGCGATTTCTTAAGATGGATGGTGGATTATATGGAGGATTCAGAAATGATTAGGTTATAGATAATGTCACGTGGCATGTCGTCATTCGTTAAAAATCTGATCGAAATCTATCCTCAAATATTGTAAACAGATTGTGACACGTGGCGCGACGTGATTAGTTAAAAATCTTATTGGAAATCTATCCTCAACGATTCTGAAAAGATAACGACACGTGACACGACGACATTAGATAAAAATCTTATTGAAATCCATCACCAATATTGTTTTTTCGGATAATAACACGTGGCGCAACGAGAATGATTAAAAATCTTATCGAAATTACAAATAAAATTATTTTGTATTATTTTATAATAAAAAAATAGTAATATTTTATTGCTTATTGTCATGGCTATTCAATGTAAAGGTGGAAATACAAAAAACAGTTACTATTCATTAAGGGCAGTTACTATTTACCGAGTGGAGTAAATAGTGAATAACCCTAGAGAGTTTTTGCAACAGTAGAGTTACTTTTTTTTTTTTTGGGAAGAACAGTGGAGTTACTCTTACGTGAATGTATTAGATACTACTTTGAAGAAATGGTAGCTAATGTGCCATCACATCAGCCACCAGTGCTTTTAGTAAAGAAGCTCATTGATGCAGTATTGTTTCGTCCACATTAATCTCCCATAAATTATTCAAAAGAAAAGAAAAAGGTAGAGCGGCAAGATTTTTCCAAAAAAAAGGTAGATTTTTCCAAAAAAAAAAGGTCGAGTGGCAAGAACCAAGAAGAAAGGCCAATGCTTTGCTTCTTATATGTAACAAAGCTGTACTTTCTTTAACGATAACGTTACATCAGAAAATTGTATAAACATGAAGAAAATCTTGTCGCAATAATTTTGTTAATATGGACTTGTCTTCTTAAATTTTAATATGAAATGATTCTCTTTTGCTGGTGACTCGTACTGCTTTGTTTTTGTTTGTGTCATTGTTGTTTTTATTTTTAGAAGTGTAAGGTTTATGTCCCATTTATTTTTTGTATATTCTTTTTTGTTGTCTCTATTTTATGAGGGGTAAGATTTATGTCATTCTAACTATATGTTACTTGTTTTTTAAGATTTATGTCATTCTGACTATATGTAACTTGTTTTTCGTTATCATAAAATTTCTCTCGTACTGTCGAGGTTTCTAAAAAATAAACAAAATTGTCATATTTTCATAATAAAGCATCAATCTATTTGATTCTTATGGATTACTAAACGACTTTCAAATCAAACGAATCTTTTCATAAATGATCTTGAAATGATGATAAATAAAATGAACAGTTCTGGTTATAATATTTATATTACAAAATAACATCACAAAGTCAAAAAGTGTTCAAGAAGAAAACTCTTATCTATAAAAGAAATATAAATAAAATGAAATGTGGAATTGATATTTATCTGAGGTCATAGATAGTGATGCATTAATAGGAGAAGGCGCTTGTTAATTGATTCTTTGCTTAACTTTTATGACAAAGTTGTGAAAAAAAGACATCTTAAAGGGATGACAATATCGTAAGAAATTGCATGTTGATTGCATCAACCTGTGGAAATGATGCCAAGAATTTTAACCATTCATATCCACCCCATGTATGTGGGAAGGAACCTGGTTGGTTCACCTATAAATAAATATAAATATAAATATATATATATATATATAAGCACAGAACGATTCTAATAACTTACAGCATTATGCTTGAATCAAAATACTTCTATATAGTTACGATGAATTGCTGGGGAAAATGGAAGTTTATTATTCTCATGCTGGTCATTAACCTTGCATTAGCTGTAGTAAATATTCTGCTTAAGAAGACTCTTGATGGTGGATTAGGCGGTTTGATTATTGTTACTTATCGACAGTCGATTTCTGCTGTTTTCTTGACACCAATTGCTTTCTTTTGGGAAAGGTAAAACTTATATAGACTTCCGATTTGTTTCTATCTGCATCATATTAATTTGCTAGTCGGTCTCAACTCTGAAAAATATGATTAGTAAATGTGGTATTAACGACTACTACTAAGCGTATAGTTAGTTTTTTATGCAGGAAAAGTAGAACAAAGCTTACATCTCGAATCTTATGCCACCTTTTCATCAGTGCTCTAATTGGGTTAGTAGTGGTACTTTAAAGTTTCTCCGATTTATTTTTGTATGTAGTTTCATTTGATGTTATCTTTTATGTGATTTTTTTTTTTCGCAAATACTTGTGTCTTTCAGGATAACTTTCACACATTACTTATTTCTTCTTGGACTTCAGTACACCTCTACGACTTATTCCTGTGCATTCATCAACATGGTGCCTGTCAACACCTTCCTCTTGGCTCTACCATTTGGGTAAAGTACAAAGAATAAGTTTTTAGTCTGATTAGTTATCTGAAATGGGTATTGGAATAATTCGGACTTCTGATCCCCTCTACGTTTAATAATATATACGTAACCGAAAGGTATGTGAGTTTCACATTACAATTTGTAAACTAATACCTGAAACACTTTAAACTAGATTTATTAGGGACTGTACGTAGTGATCCCATACTCATCCATTTTCTCTCATGTTCTGCGTTCCCCCATTCACAACTTCTTGCATTCTAAGTTGGTAAACATGTCGTTATTGGAATTTAACGTCATTTTGGACTTTATTTTCCAGACTAGAGAAAGTGAATATAAAGAGCAAGGGTGGGATTGCTAAAGTTCTTGGTGCCCTAATATGTATTGGTGGAGCTGTGTCATTGATCTTGTACAAAGGAATGCCACTAACCAACCAACATTCAGAATCCACACTTCAAATGCAAAGGCATGCCAATACAATGGCTTTTTCATCAGCCAAGAAGAATGATCGGTGGGCTGTTGGTTCAGTATTTTTGGCATCAGCCTGCCTCTTGTGGTCTTCATGGTTCCTCATCCAAGCAAAGATCGTCAAGAGCTACCCTTTTCAGTACTCTAGCACCGCGATTTTGTCCTTCTTCGGTGCCATTCAATCCGCCATCTTGTGCTTCATCACGCAGAGGCACATTGTAATGTCAATGTGGATTCTCAAGGGAAAGTTGGAGATCATAAGTGTCGTGTATGCTGTGAGTATTTTCTTCTGCGTCTACTATAATCTTTACCGTTCAAATCTTTCTTAGCCAGTGTAAGCTTGAGCTTTTTAGGGTTTAATGGTATTCTAACATGCATGGTTTCTCCTTCTAGCTAACAGCTAGTACATGTGTTGGATTATTTCGATTTCACCAAGTAATCCATTCAAATGCTACGATCTAGAATTCTTCAAGAACTAATTAGGGTTTCATGTGTATTGACGTTGCAGGGAGTAGTAGGATCAGGGTTGTGCTACGTAGGGATGTCATGGTGTGTGAAACAAAAGGGTGCACTCTTCACAGCAGCATTTACCCCCGCCACCCAGATATTCGTGGCTATGTTGGAATTCTCTTTCTTGCATGAACAAATTTACCTCGGAAGGTAATTATTCACTCAATTATATTTGACATATAATTAATTTTGATTATCTTCATATTAATCCGTTGCAAATTAATTTTTGACATTTAATTTACCAGCGTGGTGGGATCTGTTATTGTCATAACTGGCATGTACATTTTACTGTGGGGTAAAAGCAAGGATCAAAAGGAAATGGTGATCAATCAAACACAAGCAGCTGATCAAGATCAAGAAAGTGGTCCAATGCCACAAGGCATGCCCCTTGATGGCCCCAATAAATAACCCTTCTGAAATGTTTAGATTTTACTTTCCACCGCACTGGTCAGATCAGATGCTGTAAGCACGGCTAACCAGTTGAAATAAGAAGCAGAATTTTGCAACCTCTAATTAAACTCTTTCTTCCTGGCTTTATCATTTTGGCAATCCATAAGTTGGGTTGTTATGTGAAGTAGATACATCATATAGACAATTACAGATGAAACTTGTACCAGCTTGCCAATTTCGTTTACCTTTTTGATACGCACAAAAATAAAATGGAGCACGCTAAATACAAATTTAAACCACATTATTGGTAGTCTATTGTGAGGTTTAGCCCACTCTCTCATTTCTTAGTGAAGATAATATCATTTGTTAAAAAAAATAAAAATAGAACAAAGCAAATGCATGATATTGTATTATCAAATTAATGTGTAAAAAAATTGTGAAAGCTATCTAACAATTGAAATCATGATGAACGAATTTGGAGGGATGAACACAAGAATCATCACCCTACAATTAAGGAATTAGTTCAACCAAAAATAATCCTATAATTAGGGTATTATGTGTCCTCACTATTCTAAGAACCTCCACCTAGCCCGCCAAAGCATTCGCCAAGGTCGTGACTCTCACTTAGACAGAAAATAGATAACTTCTATTTTGCATTCTATTTTTTCAATAAATTGCTAGATACTAGTTGAATATTTAGATGAACACACATTATATGCTTATTTCCCCATGTTTTCATTATGTTCCAACACATTATAATCTATGTGTCCGTCCATTTAGTAGTTTATGTATCCCAATAAAATTATATATATTTTTATGTATATGCTGACACTTATTTATATAAGATATATAATAAATTTACTTACTTGTTTGACTAGTGTACCTAAGCTTTGACAAGCCGTCTAGGCGCAAGCCCCAACCCGTTGTTTGACTAGCGTCTTTTAGAACCTTGTATGTACTTACTGCAATTTATAGCATAAGGAGTAAATTTGGCACAAAAATAAATAAATAAATAAGCTGACATGGAGTCTCAGTCATTGGATCTATTTCAACAATAATACAAAATTACGGTCTGATGATATTTCTCTTCACTTGGAAGTGACAGGTTTTAGGTTCGAATCTTGTGGATGACGAATTCGATACCAAATTAGGCTGCCCATTGTATGGCTTAGCCGAAGTCTCTCTCCCTTTAGTGTAAAAATATCGATGTACTAAAAAAAACAATAACACAAAATTGGACTAACCTTAATAATGGCTTTACAAAAGTGGGCTTATATCCAATTATGCCTACATTAAATTATTCATGTGTTTTATCCCAATTTTTGTCAAGGGCAAATACGACTTTTTGCCTTACTAAAACTAATTGCTAGAAACCTAATTCTCCCTTGCCTATCGATCCTTGCATAACGACTTATTTAATTGCTATAAAATTTCATTGTTACCTTTTTAAGTGTCACATTCCAAACCCAATCCGCAAAGTAAGATATTGTCCGCTTTGGTCCTTATCCTTACAGATTTGTTCTTGGGCTTCTACCCAAAACTCGTCTTACTGAGGGAAGTAGGTATGTACATATAAGGCACATCACCTCCTCTCTCCCAGGTGATCCCATCTTACAATCAACCCCCTTAGGGGCTCGACGTCCTCGTCGGCACACTTCCGGGCGGGGAGTGGCTCTGATACCAAATTGTCATATCCTAAACCCAGTCTGCAAAGTAAGATATTGTTCGCCTTGGGTCACGCCCTCACGGATTTGTTCTTGGGGCGATGCGAGATCTTACATTAAATGACTCATATGTTATTCACATGACAAATATGGACAAAAAATTGAAATTTAAAAATCTGGACGTTAAGAAGATAATTAGCTATTTATAAAAATTTGGAGGTATAAATTGGGTAAAATAAAGAGAACTTTAACAAAACAAAAAAACTCCTGGTACTGTTCACTTTAACGAAAAATCACATTTTTACACTAAAAAGTCAATCCTGGTACTATTCGTTTTACTCTTTATTTTGTCTTTATCATTAAAAATCAAAATTTTTAAGCAATTTTCATTAGTTTTCTTTAAAAAAAATAAAAAAAAAAGAAAAAAAAAGTGCAAAGTAAAAATTGATACTAACTTATAAGTTTAACGCTAGTGATATTAAAATTTATATCAAATTTTTTAAACCAAATAACGTGGTGATTAATGATTATTATTAGTATTAATTAACGTGCTTATTTCTATTCGTGAGAAATCATTTGGTTTGTAAATTTAATTTACCTCGCATTATCCAAAACAAAACAAAAGTAAAATAAAATGGCAAAGAGTAAACTGTTGATTTCTCTCATTAACTTTCACTTAGCTTTTGATTTCCCCCCTAAGCTTTTCTATTGGAAAATTAAGGACTCAAACTAATTTTTTTAGCCGATTTGTCCCCTATTGTTAGTTTTTCATATATTCCATCCATATTTCTATTAAGTGAGACAATGTGCACAACAAGTGAGGATAGTTAACTCATTTCACTCTTAAACATGATTTAAAAACTGAAAATTAAAAAAAAAAAACAAAACAAAATTTTCCCTCTATTTTTTCCCGCTAATTCCTATTCCTCAATTTTATTTTTCCCTCTCATTCCTATGCATGAGAACCATCAATTTAAACTTAACAGGGTGATGAAAACCATTAATTTAATTTCTAAACTTAACGTGGAGGAGCAAGAGGAGGCAGAAGAGCTCTAAACTTAACAGGGGTGATGAAAACCATCAATTTAAGTTCTTATTTTTATTTAAATTGGTAAATAAACTATTGTTAACATCATTGAATTACTTCAGGGTTTAGGAGGTAAGCAAGATCAAGGTGAAACTCAATCTCAAGTTCCAACGCAAGCTCATTCTGAATCTCCAATTCAATCTCAATCTCAAGCTCAAGCTCAAAGGATGACAAATTTTTCTGTAAATACATCATTTTCTATTTTATAGGTATAAATGAAAATACAAGAGAAGGGTATATATCTCAAGCACAATGTCAAGCACAACCTCAAGTTGCTACTTCTACATCACACCCTCAACCTTACTCAGCCATCAGAAATGAATATAAATTTAGGTACAAGATTCCAACCAAACGAGGAAGGCCATGAAAAGTGTAGTTGATCTCCACGTGTCATGTGCGCTTCGAGTAGAATGTGTGTGCTCTTGTTTGATAACTGTAGACAGTGAAATTTCAATAAATAAAATGTTGACCAATGGTCAAAATTTTAACACTCATGTATTACATAAATTGTATACATATTGTATGATTCGACGAAAATTCGAAAAGAGTTAAAAAAGCTGTCAAACAGGACACATGTCAACACCTGGCAGAGACGGCTTATTTCATCTGGAATATTATATTCAAAATTAGGCCTTGGAAAATTCTATAAATAGAAGCCAATTTCATTCATTTCAATTCACCAATTCACAAATACATTTCTCTACTCCCAAATTGGAAGAGAATTCTCTGAAGTTCGTTCTTCGTTCTTCGTTCTTCGTTCATCGTTCATCGTTCTTCGAGATCAAGCCCCAACGGCCCTTGAAGAAACGCTCATCCATCCTAAGATCAAGCCCCAACGGCCCCTTGGATTAGCACAATTGTTCTTCAAGATCAAGTCCAGAAGCCCTTGAAGATCCATCCACCATTCATCATTCATCCGTTCATCCGTTTCTTCAAGAACCAAGCCCAAAAGCCCCTTGAAGTTCATCCATCGTTCATCGTTCATCGTTCATCGTTCATCGTCCATCCATCTTCTTCAAGATCAAGCCCCGACGGCCCCTTGAAACAACATTCATCCACCCTCCAAGATCAAGCCCCGACGGCCCCTTGGAATCAATACATTCATCCTTCAAGAATCAAGCTCAAAGCCCTTGAAGCTCATCCATTGTTCATCGTTCATCGTTCTACATTCATCATCAAACATCTGAAGATCATCACTGTTCATCCCAAGAATCAAAGCGCCAAACAGCCCCTTCAGATCAACACAAACAAATCCACATCACTGTTCATCCAAGGATCAAGCCCAAACAGCCCTTTGGATCAACAGCCCATCAACAAATCCATACCTTACGAAGATAGAATCAGAGGAACAAATAGAGATTGTAACCCCAAAATTCATCAAATAACAAATATATTTTGTACACGTGTTCTTGTTCCTTCAGGAAATTTCCGTGTTTACAATAACTAAAACCTTTTTTCTTCTTCTTATGTTTGGTTAAGTGGAATGCCCATATTTTGTAATCGAGATTCTACGGGTTATGTACCTTATGGATGGTAAAGTCTCTTATGTTTTCCAACTTCTTAATGATCATTTTGTGGAATTGTATTGGGATTATTATGACATTATGAAAAGTATGTAATTATCTTGAGCAATTTTTTATGAGTATTATGAACATGTTTCTTATATTAATGCACTGCTTTGGAGACAATAACACCATGAGCATTTGTCAAATTATTAATGAAAAAATCTATTCTAATCCTTGTCTAAGATTACTTTTTGAATAAAACATTGTCTAAGATTAAAAACTAATTCTAATCATTGGCATTTAATTGTATTTTTTAATATTAAATAGGTTGTAATAATTATTCAGTTTTTTTTCTTGTAGGTTATATATTGATTCCCATAAATAATAAAAATGTTATTTATTAAGTTCCCATAATAAGAAAAGTCATATAATTTTCATTGTGCGTGAATTTCTATATATATATATATATATATATATATATATATATATATATATATATATATGTATGTATATGCGTATTATGTACATATGTATGTTTATATACTATAATTACGTACCGATACATTTGTACCAATATATTCGTACCGAAACTTACGAACTGATGTTTCTGTACCTATTAGGGCTGGGCAAACGGGTCCTGGACCCGCGGGTAGGGGCGGGTAATGCGGGTACGGGGCGGGTAAGGGACGGGTCTTAATTTTGTAAAAATAGAAAGGGGCGGGTCGGGGCGGGTAATTTAAGCTTTCAATTCGGGCCGGTTCCTCTAGTATAGGACCTGCGGGTACCCGGACCGGCCCGTTTGTGTTACAATGAACGGACGAGATTTAAGATTACATTTATCCATCCAATCTCAACCGTCGGTTAACCTAGCCAATTATTATTCCATTTTCACTCCCTTGAGTCCCGAGTTCCAGTTCCAGAAGAAGCCTCTCCTCTCTCTCATCTCATCTCTCAGATTCTCTCAGTAAAATAAGGTACCTAAAATTATGTACCCATACATTCGTACCAGTACTTCTATACCTATGAATAAAATAATGTACCGATAGTTATGTATAAATTATTTTTATTTTGTTGTTGAATTTTTTTAATAATAAGAATTTGAATTTTGAACAAATCTTTATCTATTAATATGATTGGAGCACAAAAACAAATTATAATTATGGATGGGTAAAGAATTTCGAATGTAAGTTTATAAATAATAAATGTGCTATAATTAATTACTTAAATATAGTAAACTTTAAAACCATTTAGGTTAAAATTAAAAAACAATCTTGTTAAAGTCCTAAAATCTAAAAGCCCCAATTATTAATTTGTTAGATAAAATAAAAATGGTAGTACATGCTTCAAGAAAAATACTAACTTAGCTACTTATGAAGACAATAACACCATATGTCATTTCTCATGCATAGGAATGAGATGGAAAAATAAAATTGAGAATAGAAATTAGCAGGAAAAATAGAGAAAAAGTTTTGTTTTGTTTTTATTTATTTTTAACTTTTTAATCATTTTTAAGAATGAAATGACTTAACTACCCTCATATGTTGTGCACATGGTCTCACTTAACAGAAATATGGATGAAATATATGAAAAACTAACGGTAGGAGGTAAATTAGCTAAAAAATTAGTTTGCGTCCTTAATTTTCCAATATAAAAGCTCATGAGAGAAAACGAAAACTAAGTGAAAGTTCAAGAGAGAAATCCACATTTTCCTCAACATCAAATTACTGGTTTAGGAGGGTGTATTCAATTGGGATTTTGAGGGATTTTAAATCTTTTAATGAATCTAGGGTTATTCAATCAGGAATTTAAGTGATTCTCTGAAATTCAATGTGTATTCAATCAGGATTTTAAGATAGTTTATTAAAATCCTTAGAAATCCAGATGTATTCAGTTAGGATTTTAAAGAAATTTGTAATATTTCAGGTGTGTCACATCCCCACCTGGGTGGGACCACTTCCCGAACCTGCTCCACCACCATAGCACGATATTGTCTGCTTTGGGCCCCGACCACGCCCTCACGGTTTTGTTTTTAGGAACTCACGAGCAACTCGTTCGAAAGAAAGATGGTACCTTGAGATTATGTATCGATTACAGACAGTTGAATCGGGCGACGATTAAAAACCGTTATCCGTTGTCGCGCATTGATGATCTTTTCGATCAACTTCGAGGTGCCTGTGTGTTCTCGAAAATCGACTTGAGGTCGAGCAATTATCAACTGAAGATCAGGAGCGACGATGTTCCTAAAACTGGCTTTAGGACTCGTTACAGTCATTATGAGTTTCTCGTGATGCCGTTTGGTTTGACTAATGCACCAGCAGCTTTCATGGGATTGATGAACAAGGTATTTTAGCAGTATCTGGATAGGTTCGTCATTATCTTTATCAACGATATTCTGGTGTATTTTAAGTCAAAGGCTGACCATACTCGACATCTTTCTTTAGTATTAAATAAACTGAGAGAGCATCGATTGTATGCCAAGTTCAGTAAGTGCCAGTTTTGGTTAATTGAAGTAGCATTCTTGGGTCATGTTGTTTCAACTCAGGGCATTCAAGTTGACCCTCAAAAGATTGCGGCCGTGGAGAATTGGGAGCAGCCACGAACCGTCACTGAGGTACGGAGTTTCCTTGGTTTGGCAGGTTACTATCGACGGTTCATTCAAGACTTTTCGGTCATGGCGTTACCATTGACGAAGTTGACCAGGAAGGACGTTAAGTTCAAGTGGGATGATGATTGTGAGCGAAGTTTCCAGCAGTTGAAGTATTGTCTCACTCATGCTCTTGTCTTAACGCTTCTTGATGATAAAGGTAATTTCAAGATTTGCAGTGATGCGTCGTTAAATGGCCTGGGTTGTATTTTGATGCACTATGGTAGGGTGATTGCTTATGCTTCGCGTCAGTTAAAACCTCATGAGAAGAATTACCCTACTCATGACTTGGAATTGGCCGCCATTATCTTTGCTTTGAAGATTTGGAGACATTACCTCTATGGTGAGAAATGCATGATTTTTTTTTTCAGATCATAAGAGTTTCCAATACCTGTTCACCCAAAAGAACTTGAATCTTCGTCAGCGTCGGTGGATTGAGCGACTACGACTGCACGATTGAGTATCACCCTGGTCGTGCAAATGTGGTAGCTGACGCTCTTAACAGAAAATCTCAGAGCAGAGTTAATGCCTTTCATGCGAGCCGTGTTCCTCTTCTTGCAGAGTTGAGATCTACTTGGGCGCAGCTAGAAATAGAGAAGCCTGAAGTTGAAAACCGAGAGGAAGCCTACTTGCCAGTTTTCAAGTCAGGCCAATCCTAATTGATAGAATACTTGAGTTTCCAGAAACAAAACCGTGAGGGTGTGGTCGGGGCCCAAAGCGGACAATAAAGTGCTACGATGGTGGAGCGGGCCCGGGAAGTGGTCCCACCCGGGCGGGAATGTGATAATTGGTATCAGAGCCAATCTTTGGGCGGAAGTGTGCCGACGAGGACATCGGGCCCCTAAGGGGGGTGGATTGTGACATCCCACATCACCAAGGGGAGTGATCCTTAAATGTATATTCTCATCCCTACCTCTAGCCCCATTCTCGCTTAACTTCGGAGTTCCTACGGAACCCGAAGCCAGTTGATCTAGCCCTCTTCTTACTTAACTTCGGAGTTCCTACGGAACCTGAAGCCAGTGAGCTCCCAAAAGGCCTCGTGCTAGGTAGATATGAGAATATACATTTAAGGATCACTCCCCTGGGCGATGTGGGATGTCATAATCCACCCCCCCTAGGGGCCCGACGTCCTTGTCGGCATACTTCTGGCCAGGGATTGGCTCTAATACTAATTGTCACATCCCCGCACGGGTGGGACCACTTCCCGGGCCCGCTCTACCACCGTAACATGATATTGTCCGCTTTGGGCCCCGACCACACCCTCACTGTTTTGTTTCTGAGAACTCACGAGCAACTTTCCAGTGGGTCACCCATCATGGGAGTGCTCTAGTCCCATTCTCACTTAACTTCGGAGTTCCTACGGAACCCGAAGCCAGTGAGCTCCCAAAAGGCCTCGTGCTAGGTAGGGATGAGAATATACATTTAAGGATCACTCCCCTGGACGATGTGGGATATCACAGGTGTATTCAATTAGAATTTGATTTTAAAGAATTTAAAAAAATTGAAGAATTAGAGAGAATTTAAGAGATTTTGTACAAATCTTTTCTCTCCCTAAGAGATTTTGAGAGAATTGAATCAAAATTTCACATGAAATCTCTACAAATTAATTCGACTATAAAAATTTATAAATTTATAAATTTATCAAAAATCTCTCAAATTCTTAAAAACATGAGCGAAATAGCAGGCAATAACTAGATAAACCCTAGTGGCTATTACTGTGGCCGAGCGAAAAACCTAACGCTAGATTGAAGAAGGTGATCTGAGCTATCAGCTACCTGCGGTATCTCGATTGAGCAATTGCGAAAATGGGAGGCGATAATAACAAGAGGAAGCGAAGCGAAAGCGACGGAGGAGGAGAAGAACCACCGCCGGAGAGGAAGATGGAGATTCTGCCGTCGATGATAAAGAACAAGGAGAAGAGGTCGGCGGTCCACGCCAAGCTCAAGCAGCAGAAGAAGCTCGAGAAGCGCAAGAAGGCCAAGGCCCGTGACGCTGCTGAGAAGCGCGCTCTCGAGCTCGGCGAGGAGGTAATTATGCCAATTGTGAATTTATAAACTGATGAATTGGTATTTTGTTCATTGATGTTTAATTTTGGTTTGATTAGCTAATTAGTGTTGTTAATTGCGCTCTGTAGCCCCCGGCAAAGAAGATCCCGAAGACGATTGAGAACACCAGGGAAGTCGATGAGACTGTTTGTAAGCCCAACGACGAAGAGGTTCGTTTTTGCACCTTTTGATTGTGCTTAACTGGCTTGCAATGTAGCAAATGTGAAAAGATTTGTTTTTTATGCGTGGACAATTGAATGATGGTTTGGTTAATTTCGGCTTTGTGTTGTGTGTTGGATTGCAGCTGTTTGCTGGAAATGATGCTGATGAATTCAGTTCGATTTTAAAGCGCGAATCGAATCCAAAGATATTAATTACCACTTGCCGTTTCAATTCTTCTGTATGTACATTCCATCTCCCCTGATTTTTTACAGCATTCCAAATTTGATGTGGTTGGGGAATTCTTTGTTTAGGTTATATTTTGTTTACTATTTTTTGTGTTTCGGGTCTGCAGAGGGGGCCTGAGTTTATAAAGGAACTA
Organism: Crataegus laevigata; assembly: GCA_963580275.1. Taxonomy (NCBI): domain Eukaryota; kingdom Viridiplantae; phylum Streptophyta; class Magnoliopsida; order Rosales; family Rosaceae; genus Crataegus; species Crataegus laevigata. Next base: position 11,279,052 of record OY756951.1, read on the forward strand.
CTTTCCGTGATCCCAAATGCAACCTACTATAAAAGAGGAACATATGACTTGAAAAAGGTGCTTTCTTTTGGAAACCCCCCTCCCCCAGTCTTCCCCCTCCTCCTTTCAATATGTTGATTGTTAAATTCGAACAATTTATATGTGTATGTTTTGATTGTTTTCTGACTTTGGTTGCAGATTGTAGAGTACGCAAATAAGAAAGATTTCACTTCTCTAGTTGTTGTTCACACGAATCGCAGGGAACCAGGTTGGTTCTGTCTCTTTCTGAAGGGTTCTATAGTATTGTTGTGTTACTAGTGCTCCCTTAAGCTTTGTTTCTGATGAAAAAAAACTTTTAGATTGTTAGAAAAGTCTCTGAAGTGTTATCCTCCACTTTGTGTCCTTTGTTAATATGTCTAACCGTCGGCTATTGTAATAATTTTGTAGATGCGCTCCTAATAATTGGCTTACCTGCTGGACCTACTGCCCATTTCAAGCTCTCAAAGCTTGTTTTACGCAAGGATATCAAGGTTGGTCACTTATGTTTTTCATATCTCAACACTAACCTTTGATGCTAGCCACTTTGCTTTACACATACTACACTGGAGCTTTCAGCTTCTTCAGATTAAAAAAAGTGGATACATATAAACTCAGAAACTTATATACACTACAACAATAAATCCTACAGTTTATAGTCTCACTATTAGATTGTGATTTATAGTCTCTACGTGTGTGTGCACACTTGTACACATGTATATTTATTTTGTTTCCTTATTGTTTATTTGATATACCTGCAGAATCATGGAAATCCAACCAGTCATGAGCCCGAGCTTGTATTAAACAACTTTACAACACGCCTTGGTCATCGTATTGGAAGGTTGTGTTCTTTATCTTGCGTAAATGTTCCCAATTATATGTGATGTATATGTACTTTTAGATTTGAACACACCTCGTTGTACAGTCTTAATTGAAATGACTGCATCTAGTTTTGTATTCTTCTGCCTGTACAATTTTCTTTAATAGCCTTTTGATATCTTTACAAGTTTGATGTGAATCAACCTTTGGCTTTCTAATGGTTTTCATTATTGACCTGCGTTTTTCAGATTAATACAGTCACTTTTCCCACAAGAACCAAACTTCCGTGGTCGGCGAGTTGTAACTTTTCACAACCAGAGAGATTTTATATTCTTCCGGCATCATCGGTGTGCTTCTTTGACATTTATAAGTTGTTGAGATATGAACCTCTTTTACTTATTTTTTTTCTTGTAAAGCTTCTGTTTACTAATGTTTACATTTCACTCCCATGTTTTCAGGTATATCTTTGAAGAAAAAGAGACTAAACAGATAGAGTCCAAATGTAAAAAGACCAAGGATGTGACTGCTGAGAGCGGACCTAAAGGGAAAGTAATTGCCCGCCTACAGGTTGGTGTCTCTCAGTTCAACTTTTCTTCTTTTGTATTTCTTTTTATACATTCCGAATACGTATCTTGTCGAGAGCATTTATAGTTAATCATAACAGTGTTTCCATCTTAAACCCACAGGAGTGTGGCCCTCGTTTCACCCTTAAACTAATTAGTCTGCAGCATGGGACCTTCGATACTAAAGGCGGGGAATATGAGTGGGTTCACAAGGTACTCGATTTGACATTTACCAATCAATTCATTTCGTGTATTGGCGTCATTTCTTTTTGTTCTTAATAAAATTTTCCCCTCATGTCTCGTACTCACTGTTTGCTGCATTTTTTCTTCCTACCCATTTGTTTTATAGCCGGAAATGGACACCAGCAGAAGAAGATTTTTCTTGTGATTTGCTTTGGAATATTGCTCGAGTTTATCATTGCTGGAAACACATCAGCCCGTTTCAAGATCAATTTTGTGCTGTTCAATTCCAATGACTTGTGGTAAATTCTGTATTGAATTTTGGAAAAGATTCTCGTGCTTGGCGCATGGTTCCTGACAATATATGTTTACTGCCCACCATTGTCCCATTTCTACTTTGCTTGCGTTGCAAACAACCGCTGTCCTACTTCGCTCCTCTATTTACATGAAGGCAAACCAAAACGAAGATGCCTCCGAAACCAGCAACTCGCAACTCCAATCTCTCCGGCGGGGAGTTTGTGGTTAGATCGACACAATCTGCGATTATCAAGGTCCTACTCGAACGCTCAAGCAACGTCCTAATACTTATAGACTTTCCGGTTTTTGCTCCTGCAAGCCGCATATTATCCTCCAACACGGGGTGACTGCGACCGAAAAAGTGGTCAGCGACCATCCCCGGTAGGATATCAACGTTCCTCCGACAATCAAAACCTCTTTACGACACAAACAAGATGCATGCCCGCCGGAAAAAGGTTGACGACGCTAGAGCATCAATACCGGTATACCATGGTAAGATGAGGAAATCCAAGTACACGCTCGCATGCAAAATCCGGAGATTGTTGATATCTCAAAAAACGTAGTTGAAGCCTGACTCGAGTCCATTGTGGAAAGATATCAGAACGAGGAGGAGAAATGCCGGGCCGCCATCTTGATGGAGGTATTTACATGCCGGGCCGCCATCTTGTGGAATTTTTGGATACGACACATATTTAGGAGGAATTTTAAATTTGGACTTTGTGATTCCTAAGTTTTAAGTTTTCATTTTTCATGTAAATAATTATATAGATTTTTTTGTTTTTTTTATAAATATTTTTTTTAACAAACGATATTATTTACACTAAGAGGGACGAGGTTGGACTTAGCCTCACAATGGACTAGCAATAATATGGTTCAAATTTGTCTTTTGGTGAGAATCGAACCTAAAACATCTTACTTACAAGTAAATAGGAATACCACTAGATCGTATTACTAATTTGCGATATTTTTGTTCGTTAAAACAAGACAAATAACATATATCGGTTCAAATATTTTGTGTTTTGTACATATTTTATGTTTATTTTTTTTTCATCCAAAGGCACCGATAGTCTCTAAAGCAAAGGGAGGGGGCCCCGTACAAAGATTCACTCTTGATTTGTGGTACTATATGTTAAAATATCCCACACATCAGGAGAGGTGGAGAAAAAGAAAAGTTGGGGACAGTATTGATGTTATTGAAAATAAATTTTAGGCTCGTCTCTTTAATAATTTAACTTGATATCAAAAATAAGAAGCAGACATGTACTGTCACGTGATGGTGAGTTTCTTGGCCTTGCGTGTTGGGTGAGTGAATCCTCTTGTCTCTAAGTGATTGTTAATGTGTGAATCTCCTACTTTTGATTCACTAATTAAGTTGTACGTGAAATTTGACTGTTATATAATGCACAATGGGACATGTGGCTTGGGGACGTATATAGAACACAAGTGGTATAACGAAACCGTAAAAAATATTAAATAAAAAGTCCCCTCCCAAGAAAAAGAGAGAAAATAAAATTAGATAAAAAAAGAGAAAGCGTGACGGACCGACAAATGGACAGCGTCAAACACAATCGACAGGGTATCTAGACATCTTTTTGCGCGTTTCTAATCTTTTAGGTCCAACTACTACACAATCTTTCAGCTTTCGGTACAAGATTTTTGTGGCAAATTAATGATGATTTCTCTTTTTTTTCGTTGTGTTTATATTTGTTAATATTAAGGAGATTAAATTTAAAAATTAAATGATATGTTATTAATAGGAATGAACGCGTTTATTAATACTTAAGTAATAAACCAATTATAAAGTTCAATGTTCTTTAGTTTTCAAAATTTAGTTTTTAAATGTGTCTCCCTAGCTAGCATTATCCACCTATATTTGATTCATCTTATGTGACAATAGTAATATTGTAGAAAAAAAATAAGCGAAATACAATCTCATGTAAGGATAAATTCATACCCACCAAGGTTCAACGAAAGTTGAAATCAAATTGTGAGATTAGTGGCGGATTTAAGAACCCTTCATTTACGGACGTAAGATGAAATTGATAGACTAAGTGTAGCGTAGATTCACTGACGTGTCAAATGTGAGCAGTGTTAGGGTTTCAAGCCACAACATTCGTTGGGCGATTCCGATTGTTGGTGCAAGTGAAATTTATAATACATCAGTTTTTAAATTTAATTCAGTGTGCGTTTTTAAGATGATATAATAAGTGAAGTGATTTCAACATACTTGTTAAAGTATCAATAGACATAAACAAGCAGTTGTGTACAAAACGAATGTGCATAAATCATTCGCCAAAGTCCGATTGCTATTGAATTTGGATTACACATGGAAATGCGAAAATTCTTGTAACTATTTAAATAAGAACACGTGTACAAAATAAATTATTATATTAATGTAAATTAGGGTTACAATCTCTTATTACAAAGTGTTAATTCTCTGATTCGATCTCCAGGGCAATAGAGTGCATAAAACTTTCTGAGTCTTCTGAGTGTATAGCGTCTGGGTGTGGGGATGAATTTCTCCCCTTTCTTTGTCTTGGAGCCTCGTATTTATAAGCTCTCCAAGTGTTGCTTGAAGCTTGATTTGGCATTGATTGTGAACTTGATTAATTAACGAAATAACTAAAACTTGATTTTGGACTTGGTTCATGATTTGATTTCATCAAGTAATCAAATAATCAGTCACATTTTAAATCAATTAATTTGTTTGATTTAAATTAAAATTAATCAAAGAATTAATAAAGATAATTTCTTAATTAATTTCAACCAAATGTCGACACGTCTCACTCTTGATGACTCATCTAGTTTTGATGAGTCACATGCTATCTTTATGATTTGTGACGTACAGTGCATGCCACATAAGCTCTAACATGTCAAAATTTAATGTGTTGATAGACATTTACTTCATCGAAACTTCAATATCAACATAGTCACACTTACATCCAAAATTCTCAGAAAATGTGCCATGTAATGCTACTTGGAGTAGGAGTAGGACACATTCTTGCAATTGGCAAATGGTAGATTGATTATTCAAAGTGACAAAATTGAGAAAGAGTTAGCATACTGTAATTGTCACATCCCGGCTTGGGCTCGACCACTTCTCGAGCTTGACTCAACCATAGCACGATATTGTCCTCTTTGGGCCCCTATCACACCCTCATGGTTTTTTTGGGAACTCACACGAGAACTTCCCAGTGGGTCACCCATCTTGGGATTGCTCACGCGCAAACTCACTTAACTTTGGAATTCCGATGAACTCCGAAGCCAGTGAGTTCCCAAAAGGTCTCGTGCTAGTTTGAGGTGGGAATGTACATATAAGGCTTACAAGATCCTCACCCCTGGGCGATGTGAGATCTTACAATCCACCCCACTTAGAGGTCCGACGTCCTCGTCGGCACACTTCTGGCCAGGGAGTGGCTCTGATACCAAATTGTCATATCCCGACTCGGGCTCGACCACTTCCCAAGCTCAACTCCGCCATAGCACGATATTGTCCGATTTGGGTCCCTACCACACCCTCACAGTTTTGTTTATGGGAACTCACACAAGAACTTCCCAGCGGGTTACCCATCTTGGGATTGCTCTTGCACGAACTCGTTTAACTTTGGAGTTCTGATGAACTCTGAAGCCAGTGAGTTCCTAAAAGGCCTCGTGCTAATTGGAGGTGGGAATGTGCATATAAGGCTTACAAGATCCTTACCCGACACACCCCGACCCAGAATGTCAACTAAGACTCCGAATCGAGTTGTGTTGGCCGACACCTGGAATGTGACGAAGCCATAAAGTGTAGTGATGTGGAAAATGTGAATAAATTTAAACCTAAGAGTGCCTAAATATTAGAGTGAGCTGGTGAGCAAGAATGAACCCACCTCACATGTGTCGTCAGAGCATAAGTAAGTACAGTAGTGTGGGTAAGAATCATACCCTCAGAGGTAGCCATCCATGCTAAGATTCGCTAAGGATCCTCGTCGATACGAACTTCAATAGCAAAAACCTGGAGGGGCGCAAAACAAAAAACGTGAGTAGGCAAATCTTAGTATATATGAATATAAGAATCGTGCTCAAAGCAGTGGAATAAATCAATGTAAAATGATATGTCAACCGGAGTCACCTAACGTGACCTGTATGGCTGAACTTATATAGCTCATCCATCAAAAGTGATATGTCAGCCGAAGTCACCTAACGTGACTTGTATGGCTGACCCTCATGCATCAATAGTACCATGTCAGCCGGAGTCACCTAATGTGACCTGTACGGCTAACCCTCATCCATCAATAGTACTATGTCAGCCGGAGTCACCTAACGTGACTTGTACGGCTGACTTTCATCCATCAATAATACTATGTCACTCTCATCCATCAATAATATTATATCAGTCGGAGTCACCTAATGTGACCTGCACGGTTGACCTTCATCAAACTATACTCACTGCAATTTCTATCATCAGTAAGTACTCACTTGAAGCTTATCTGGCGTCTGCAGTGTCATGCAACATTATGTATATCTATACTAACACATATACTAAAATGTAATGCAATTGACTTGGCATTTAAAAACATAATTTCGCTTAAAACAGTTTTTGGGAAAACATAAAACATATATACATATATATAGAAAACCAAAAGCCCACTCACCTAGAGTCCATGCTACAACTCCCTAACACACATATCGAGGCGTCACGAACAATCAGCGCCTAGAACAATGATTAAATCACAACTCATAATTCTTATCGATAGAATATGTAACGCACATAAAACACATCCCCAAGAATGTTCTAGAATGATTTGAGACCCATTGATCAAAAGTCAACCGTCGATCAATGATCAACGGTAGGGTCCACAACACTACGTAACTCGATCCGAAAGACCCGCATATCATATTTCTGATCCATAACTTCCAAGGATCCACATTATTCTTCTAGAACCACTTACTAAAGTTCCATTACGATCCAACGGTCAGATCTCCGTCACATGCCAAAACTAAGTGGCGGTTTACATTTTATTTTACGAACTTACAATTCTAATTCGGGAAGATCCGTATGTCGGATTCCCAATCTGTAAGTTCCTAAATTTCTCAAATATTATTAATAATAATCTATTAAATTTTGATAATGATCCAACGGTCGGATCATCGATTCATATATTGACATACTAATGTATCGTAGATAATTTAGGTTCTAACGATCAACCTACGTCGTTCAATTCTCAAAAATGAACTCAAGGCATCTAATATAATCTAAAAATAGCATTGACGTGTTGGAAATGTGCCCTAAAACCAATCATATGATGATACTTTATGGACATTTCACATGTTAAACTAATCTAGTTTAATATCAAGGGCAAACATTATTGTTTGAGCCGTCTCATATAAATGTTATATGCTTAAACGATAAGTCCAAGGAATATGTAATTGGGAGAATGTAATCTAAAGAAGTTAGATTCATGAGACCATTCTCTTTCGTATACATATCCTAAATGTTCCTGATCATAGGATTGCCAATTGGGCATTGATAGTCCGTTAAGATCAGTACGTGCTATGTCTTCTCTTAGGGAGAGTGACTAGTCTCGAGTTATTGGTGTAAGTGACACCAAGACAAGTATGTAGGTGCTCAATAGAGAATGAGTTCACTGAACACGATCAACGAGGAGTTCTCATACTCATGTCACATGAGAACTCATGGTTAGGATAATGCAAAGTAGTCCTTTGACCTGAGGCATCACAGTTGTCTTGTGGTTAGGTACTTGATCTTTGATTATGTCAAATGTCACCCTTTTAGGGTGTCCACGGCATAGTTGGGGTTAAGTCACTTAGCCATGGAGGCAAGTGAATGCGCAACAAGGGATCTCTAACCTTCAAACTGTTTGAGGGAGAATACTTTATGATATGATTTAGAATCTCTGGCCAGAGTATGAATGAGATGTTGGAATGCATTCCAGATCACATTCAAGGTAATCATATAAGTACAAGATTCACATTGGATAGTAGACATGAATAAACTATCAAACCAAACAATGTGGTCAAGAGTATTGTATTAGAGAAAGACCGTATTGCATTTGTAATCCTAAACTGAATAGGTTCTACACCTCTTCTGATTAGCTTGAGTAACCATGATATGCTGCTAGGTGTCACTCATGGTTTGTGGAAGCCCTAAACGTGTGTAAACACTAAAGGGAGAATTGAAAGTAAGTTTCAAATTCACAATCGATTTGAAAGAGTTTGAATCGCCCACTGCCTCGCTAAAAGGAACCTAATGGATTGTACATCGTGTAAGGTAGAGATTGAAGATTCAACGAAAATGAGTAAGAATAATTAAATGGTTTAATTATTTATTTATGGCAATGATTAATTAATATGTTAATTAATCAAACGAATAAGTTCGTTAAAGACCTCGGGATAGTTTTGGACCTTAAGGCCCAATGGGCTTCGAACGTCAAGTCCATTGACTTAAGTTGTATGACAACTTAATGAATAATGATTCACAAAGGCCCAAATAGCCCAATGAATACCCTAAGGCCGGCCATTTAGAGAAAGAGTGGGTTTTGGACTTATTTACAAGTTTGCCACTCAAATGAATTAAGGCATAAGTATGACATTATAGCCAAAATTCATTAAGGGTTTTCTTTTGGGAAAATAGAGAGAACACAAGCTCTCCTTTCTCTCTATAGAGGCCGGCCACCTAGAGGCGAAAATCTAGCAATTTAACTTCCTCTAGATCACTCATTTCTTCTTCAATATGCCTTGGTGTGGAGACTTAGAGGTTCTCAATTTTGGGAACTTGGAGAAACCTTTTCATCCATCCAAATCCATGGATCTAAGATGCAAGGAATGAAGGCCTTCTCTTTGGGTGATTAGCCTTTGCTTATGCAAAGAGGAATCTACAAAGGTATTGAATATTAACTCACTTTGTTTTTGAGTTGTGTATTGATTCACCAATCTACTAGGCTTTGAATTTCATGGGTAAATGTTTTGTTTTTAAGTGCATACAAGCATGATTCCGCCTTTAATTGTTAATTGCATGCTATTGATGTTGCTTAAATGAACATGTTTTTACAAAATAATCCAACATGACGGTCCTCTGGCCATGCACCGCCGTGAGTGGTGGTCGGCCGCCTCCACTCGCAGAAAAATTCAACTATTTCTAAAAATTCTCAAATTTTACCAAAATGAAGATCTCAATGAGTAGAGTAACTTTCATACCTATGACCAAGGCCAATTTGGCTAGGAAAGGCTCCAATTTGACTCAAACCCGCTGGAAACCCTTGAATTTGGGTGTGTTCAATTCATGGTCTAAAATGCCGATATTATTTCACCGATAATATCGGTTTTTTGAGTTACTGATATTTTAATACTTATCCACTGAGTTTTCGTCAAAATATCGCGATATTTATATTTTGGATCTGTGCGAATCGGAGAAGAACGCCGGAGCTTCTACAGCTCCGGCAGACTGTAAAAGAGCACCCTAGACTCCGATCTAGGTATCAAAATGAAATACAAGGTGAGAAAGGGAGGAGGAACGGTCCATCGGTGGTGATGGTGCTCGCCGGAATGTGCGCCACTGTGGTGGAGAGGTCACGGTGGGGTGTGGTGTGTCTGTGCTCCGGGAAGGAGAGTTGCAGAGATGGGGGGAGAAGAAACAAGGAGGAAACACGGGGGAGTGGGGTGTGTGTGTGTGTGTGTCTGCTCTGGGAAAGAGTTGCAGAGGAGATGGTGGGGAGAAACGAAGAAGACAGAAGGAGAGGAATGAGGGAGAAGAATCAAGAGATTGAGAATGTGTCTCAGTGTGTGTGTGTGTGGTTATCCAACGAGAGAAAAAAAACATATATATATATACAATATAATATATTATATATATATAATATATATATATATATATATATATATAATATTATATATATATTGGAGTTGACAGCCGTGGCTCTCGGCACAAGAAAAAAAAAAAGAGCCGTTTGGCTCTTGGCTCAATGAGTTGTGCAAGAAAGGATAAAAGGAATCCAATACTTTTCCACAAATTTTGTTTTGCCCAATAGATATAGTGAAAATTTTGAACCTTATAGAAACTCTATGTGTTACTAAGTCACTCATGTATCTTACCATGCAATATATAAAGTATAAAATATTGTACTAATTCATTATATATAAATGATTATGGTGTGTTTAAACTTCTTTCATTAATTACTACATATTTTCTACACTCACAATGTTTGCCAGCTCGCTATATAATCAACTTAAATAAGTTAAATCAATCATGCAATGCATTTCCTTCTAATTTTTTGTGATAAACTAATAGACAATTGACTAAATAAACATCCTGCAAAGTTTCAATAAAAATTTCCAACTTTTTCTTACAATTTCTGTGGTTTCCATATTATTTTTATCGATATCGATATTATCCCGATATTTCCATTGATATTTCCGTGTTTTTGGACTACCGATATTTCCGATATCATCGATATTTTATACCTTGGTTCAATTCGACCTCAAACAAACTCCGACACCCCCAAACTTATTTGGGCTTTGTTCCTAGGTTCATGGAGAGTCTATTGGTGGTGGTAATTGAATGAAATCGTTTCAAATTTGGTGGATTTCGGCCAATACTCTTCATGGCACCCACGGTTCCTACGATTTCGGTTCTTCACGAAATCAAGGCTAATTTCAATGAAGTTCGGGTGAAAATGGAAGAGAGAAGGACAATGGTCAGTTTGCAGGAGGTGGCAAGGTTGGGATCGCTGGAAAATGTGGCGTACTGGTCGGGTCCGATGGGGTGTATGGGTTAGCCCGTTTCCTCTTTTCTTCCTCTCTCATTTCCTCTCCTTTCTTCTGTTTCTGATTGGTCTCTTCCCTTCTCTCTTTTCCCTCATTTTTCTCATTTCCCTTCTTTCCTTTTCATCTCAGCCACCCATGTGGCTCCTGATCAAATCTCCCACAAATATGGAGCCTTCTAGATTAACAATTAAATTACCATTTTGTCCTTAACTTTAAACGTTAATAACTCTTTCATTATAACTCCGTTTCATGAATGGTTTGCGCCTACGCGTTCGTGAGGTCGAGCTCTATCCAAATATGTCAAGAAACATGATAGAATATACAAGAATCAAACATGTCCTTGATAAATTACGTTTTATTCCTTGGGGCATTTCTGTCAATTCACTTAATTAGAATAAATAAAAACATGAATTTGGGGACGGGTTGTTACAGTAAGAGCATCCTCTTTAATTGTGTCGACAATTGAGCAGACAAACTCATTTAATGAGCTATATGAACAAAAACTAGCTCCATTAGTATAGCTAATTAAGTTTGCAAATTTACCTATTCTCCCAACAAAGGGGATTGTCCGCTCTCTCACTTTCCATCCCCTTCCCATATCCTATTATTTGAACGGTCACGGTTAAATCACGTTAATATTTTATATTAATTTTTTATAGAGATAATAAGATAAAAAATAATAATAATATAAAATGTTGACGTTATTTAATTGTGATTATATAAATAACAAGAGATAAAAGGAGATGAAAACTAGGACAGACAATTTCCCTCTCCCGGCAACATTGCCTATAGTACCATGAAAGGAAAAACGCGGCCCCTAGTAAAATACCATAGCTTGATTTGCCTAATCCATTGAAATATTTTCAATGAAACAACTAAATAACATGTCACATCATCTAGAGAGCCTCAATATTCTTGGGTAAGATAGAAGCAGAACCTTCGGTTGGTCCCACCACAAAAGGTTCCAATTTCCATTCGCTCCTATGATTCTATCCTTAACGCGGACGGCAAAATTCAAGTTTCAAACTTTATTTTTCATCCCCCACATTTTGCTATAAGTAACACAGTTCACAAAAAAATCCAGGCATATTGCTTTTCAATCTACACAACTTCATAAACTTTGGAAATTATTGGAAGATTGGGAACAAACCCATCACTCGTTTCATCATCTTAGTTAAAATCTACTCCAAATTTAGCATCTTTTGTATCAGAAACAGTTACAGTGGCTAGGATTTTAACATGGTATCTCTCTCTTCTTTCTCTTCTTTCTCTCGCTAGATTCATTCTTTCATGGATTTGGTATCTGAGAAAATGGGTACTCGGGAAATCGATTTTTGGATATTGGGTACTGAAGGTTTTGGGACTTTGCAGGGTTTAGGTGGAGGTTCTAATGTGGCAAAGATCAATCGCAGAGAAAGTGAGAGCCTTTCAAGGAGCTACAGCGGCAGCTGTACTTCGTTTCCGTCGATATCAGAGCCAAAGCCAGAGACTTTGGTAGGGCCTTGCTTAGTTTCGTGCACGACTTTTAATATTTTGGCTCCAATCTACAAACGACTCGATCAACAGGTCCTATTCTATCCCATTCGTGTTCGTCGGTGGTTTGATAATTATTTCGTTTTTAAAGCGGTTAGATAACTACTTCATTTGATAATTATTCTGTTTTTAGAGCTGTTAGATAACCACTTCATTTGATAATTATTTTGTTTTTAGAGCCGTTTAACAACCACTTCGTTTGTAAAAGTTCTTATAACAAAATGGTTATCGAATGTTAAGTTTATTTGTTTTTGTGTTCTCAATTTCTTTGTGGTGCGTGTTAAACAGAATCAAAGCCTTCGAGAGAGCGACTACAGGGCGTTTTGGGTGGCCAGGAACCAGAGGATTTTGGATTGGTTGCTCTACGAATCATCTGCCATTATTTGTCTGCAGGTGATATTTGAGTACCCTTTTGCTCTTTTGTGTAATTTCTGTCTGGACTTAATCCTAAAATCGAAAATATGTTTGGACCACAAACGAAATAACCCTTGTTAAATATGAGAACAAAGTGAACTTGTTTGAGATTTTAAGGGTCATGGCCCTTTTCCAACCATATGTGCTGACACTAACCCCTTTTTTGCAAAATTAGGAGTTCTGGGTTGGAAATGAAGAATTTGTGAATATGTACCTGGATAGGCTTGGTGATGCAGGCTATACTACCTTCAAGCTTGCCAGAACTAACAACCGGGGTGACGGTATATTGCATCTTTGATCTATTCCTTAATGTCAATTTTTATACATTCGACTTATCTGGGATCGTTCAAATTCAGTTATAATCTCATTATTGCTTTAGTCCATGGGTAAAATTCGCGGTTTTTTAACTTACATTTATATGTTAATTCCAAGTTCACAACTACAATATAAGTCAGATGCTGAACAACCTGAGCGTTCTGAGAAAAATGTGCATTATTCTGCACAAATGGTTTCATGTTTCATGCATCAGAGTCCTTTGTCCCTCCTTAATGTCAATTTTAATGCATTAGACTTATCTGGGATCATTCAAATTCAGTTAAATCTCATTATTGCTTTAGTCCATGGGTAAAATTCGCGGTTTTTTAACTTACATTTATATGTTAATTCCAAGTTCACAACTACAATATAAGTCAGATGCTGAACAACCTGAACGTTCTGAGAAAAATGTGCATTATTCTGCACAAATGGTTTCATGTTTCATGCATCAGAGTCCTTTGTCCCTCCTTAATGTCAATTTTAATACATTAGACTTATCTGGGATCATTCAAATTCAGTTAAATCTCATTATTGCTTTAGTCCATGGGTAAAATTCGCAGTTTTTTAACTTATATTTATATGTTAATTCCAAGTTCACAACTACAATATAAGTCAGATGCTGAACAACCTGAACGTTCTGAGAAAAATGTGCATTATTCTGCACAAATGGTTTCATGTTTCATGCATCAGAGTCCTTTGTCCCAACACTTTGCGGTTGAAATGGCCTTTTCTTTGTTATCTTTTCCCAGTACAATTTTCCACTATCCCTTCTGTTCCGTCAGCAGTCTAAGATATAGGAGAGTTCTTCCACTGGTTCTTCATATATCAGCTAGCTTTTCTGAACGAGTTGTGTCTTACTTGTAGAATGGCCTTCCAGTTTGATATCAACTTGTTTCTTGATTTGAGAGTGTTGACATGATTGAAATGAGCTTTTTAAGTACTATTCCATGCTCGATGGCTTGACTTATTGTATTTTCTCAATATAGGTTTGCTGACTGCTGTGCGGAGGGATTGCTTTAGTGTTCTAAACTATCGAGAGTTGCATTTTAATGATTTTGGAGATCGTGTTGCTCAGCTGTTACATGTTCAGTTAGCTTCCCCATTTTCACAAAACCAGAGAGGAAACGTTCAGCAAGAAATGCTAATTGTGAATACTCACTTGTTATTTCCTCACGATTCCAGTCTCTCTATAGTGCGATTGCATCAGGTATTCAAAATTTCGTTCTAGTTATGAACTATTGGCATATCAAGGTCTACTTATTTTGAACAAGCTGCAATTGCAATCACTCTAACCATTGTATCTTGCAATTTATAACAGGTTTACAAAATTTTGCAATTTGTGGAGTCATATCAGAATGAAAACAAGCTAAACCCGATGCCCATCGTACTCTGTGGGTGAGTCTTCTGTCTTGTCTTTCTTAGTTACTGTTTGATGACAAAATCTCATTTGTAATACTCTGAAGATAACCTTTAAAATGTACACCGTTTTGAAGGTGTCAGCTATCCTAATTGGTAATTGCTTTTGAAGGCCACCTTCACAATAGAATTTTAATAAATGGTAGGCTAACTCTAGTTGTATTCTTTTGTGTAGAATTATTGGTCTTATATTTGTATTCTTTTATGTTATTTACAATGCAGTGACTGGAACGGAAGTAAGCGTGGCCATGTGTACAAGTTCCTTAGATCGCAGGGGTTTGAATCAACATATGATACTGCTCATCAATATACTGATGCGGATGCTCACAAGGTTGGTGTTTTCTGGATTTTAAGTTCTGAAATCAGTGATTTACATTGCGGCAACAGAGCCCATATATACAATGCTCATCATGTTTAATATTAACCGAATATTTGTATTTTATATCCTACAGTGGGTTAGCCACCGTAATCATAGGGGAAACATCTGTGGTGTTGACTTCATTTGGCTTTGTAATCCCAATAAGTCACGAAAACCACTAAAGACTAGTTGGTGCGAAGCTGTTTTTGGAATATTGCGGGTAAGCAGTTTGTTTATATTCTATCTAATATCTTGCCACAGAAGCCAAGAGTCGTAGTTCGTCAGATATATTGTGCACAAAACCTCTGTTCAAAACTTCCAAAGGGATGCGTTTGATCATTTACATTAGAGTGCATGCACGCCCATGCCCTAGACAGTTTCCACATGCGATCCTAATAACTTCCTTTTTCCTTTTGGGGTTTTCAGCGCCAGCTCCGAAAAGCTTCGATGGCTGAAAATGATGCATTTGCCTTTCTAAAGGGTGATAGTCATGGTGATTTTATTACGACCTCAGCTTTCTGTGAAGGACTACATCAGGTTGGTTCTATTTGCTACTAATCTATATAAAGTTCAAATGGAAAGATCAGGCTTGCTCATATAGGTCTTTTGCAGGTTAACTTAATTGGTCATCCTACGGGATTAGGTTTCCAGGAGACGAAGGATCTCTGGATCCAAGCAGATGCCGATGCAAATGGTGTCCTTGATTACGAAGAATTTAAGGTACCTTTACATCCATAAAATTTCATCGATTTTCAGTTTGAACGTGCATTACTATTGTCCTCAAGTAGTAGTCACCCAAAAGATCTATGACATTTACATCTTGCGTCTAAAACCGTTGACACTGCAGAATAGAATGTGGAGTTCGACAGCGTCAGTGGAAAAGGAAAGCCTCAACGGTAGTTGCGAGGAGTCCAAACGAGGCACGCAGGGCACCCTCGGATTCAATGTGAAGAATGCAGTTCTATACCCCCGTGAGGCGGAGAAGGGAATATGGCCCGATGATTACACTCTCTCTGACCATGCTCGACTTTCGGTTGTACTTTCACCAGAAAGGATGTGGTGTTGCCAGTCGTAAACCACACTTAACGACGCACGCGTGGGTGAACATAAGCGGAGCAGAAAGGAATATGCAGAATCTTTAGGAAATGCGTATAGCCAACAGAGCAAAAGTCCCTTCTGGGGTACTTGTGTAGGTTTGATAGTTTTTTTCTGGTTTATATTCTTCATTGTTTTAACTGTTTCTCACTAACCTTGCCCACATTATTTTTTATCTGAGAAATGCTAAAAGGAGAAGTAGACTCTCAATGAGCTATCCGTCGTCTTATATTTTTTGCATAATGTTTTATAATTATAATTTTGAGACGGAAATTATCATTAAATAGTAATGTGTGCAGCTCTCAGCTGTAATGTGGAATGCTTTTAACCAGAAACAAATGGATCTTGAAGATCCTGCCTGGTGACATATGATTAGTGTTTTACTTGTATGGATTTGTCTTGTTGCTCTGCAAGTCCTATCAGGTGGGCGCACAATCATGTCAAAGAGAAATGCAGGCCGTTGTTTCCTTCTGTGTTTGTTGTTGGTACGGAGAAAAAAAAAATCTAAATTTGGAAGGTAGACAGACACTAAATTAGTAATTCGGTATGACTTCAGCACATCTGTTTTTTTCTCGTGCATTTTTTGGGTTGAACAAAACCAAAACGAGAATTAATGACGGAAATTAAATGGACGTGTAAAAAATAAAAACAAATGTGTGTATATCATTTTTTCTTAAAATTCATGTTTTAAAATTTACAAGCAAATCTTAACTAGCATGGAAATCATCACCTCATAATTCTTTTTTCATTTCCCTACTTTCGAACACCATGGTTAACAAGATTATTGCAAGTAACCGCACTTAAGTGAATTACATAAGGAGTGAGATAAATATTTTATAATAGAATCTTCTCCTGTTACGCTCAAAGAGTTTTCCAAAAACTGTTTATAATTACATAAAGGTTCTCTAAAGTGAGATATTATATATATATATATATATATATATATATATATATATATATAAATAAGGTAAAAATTCATTATTGTCCACTCACTCGTCTTCATAAATATATCTTATAAGTGACAGTGCATAGAGACATATTTTGATTGAAAATAACTATATGAGAATGTTATCGACCTATTCAATCAGACTTTCTCGATCTATCTTATTCATTCTCTTTTTCATCTTACATGATGAATCTTATTCGTTTGCTTTTTAGTTCACACTTTAAAATTAGTACTGAAAAATAATCAATTGCCCTCATTTAATATGCTATGGACCAAAATGGGGTACAAAATTTCTCATATCATCTTCAAGGGAGGTAGTATTTCAGTAGTAAAGTTAGATTTGTTATGTCATGTAAGAAAAACACATCTCCAACGGAGGTAGCAACTAAATTAGCAAATTAAAGAATTAGCAACTCACACTGTATACTTACAGGGTAATTGCTACATTTTCAAGTTAACAAATTGAGTCTCGCAATATATTTTTATTCAAAAATATTAAGGCTCATTTAGAGATGCTTTTAAAATAACTAAAAGAGTTTTTATAGAAAATATTTTTGGGTTTCAAAAGCACTTAAAGTTCTTCTAGGAAGCACTTTAAGTGATTTTTTTTAGGATTTACTTGTATCTTTACTAAAAATTAGTTCTAAAAACTTTTTCACTAAAAACACTTTCAATTATTTTAAAAGCACATTCAAACGAGCTCTTATTTAGTAAAGAGTTTGAAAATAAAATTTGAACCTACAATTATAATAAGGTTAAGAAAGTCTCCAAAAACAAAAGCGCCACCCTTATTATATATAATATTTGTCTTATATATCTAATAGAGATGGAACCATATTATTAACGTGTCCTAATTTTATTAGAAAAATAATACAAATAAATGACCTGCTCTTGGAAGAAAAAAAAAATTGCTCAACTCATTTGGAGATGCCGACATGATCCCTCGCTTCTCAGTCAGTTCCAGGAAGCAGACCCAGCCATACAGCAAGCGGCCCCACACGTTGGACTCCTTAGCGTCCCACCAAACGCCACGACAACAAAAAATTCACATCCCATGTAAAAGCGGAAGCAGAAGTTTAATATCTTCTTCCATTAAGCAAAAAACACCCAGATTCCGATTCTCCTTCATGAAAGATTGATGGCTGCCAATAGAAACCGCTTCACCAGAGCAGGTGACCTGTCGGTGCCAGTGGGATTCCGGTTCCGGCCCACTGGAGAAGAGCTGATCGACTATTACTTGCAGATGAAACTCGAGGGTAAGGATTACCTTGTCAGCGACGTCATCCGTGAAATCAATATCTGCAACCACGAGCCAAGGGACTTGCCTGGTAATTATTTTCCAAACCCAGGTCTTAAATTTTCATTAGCTTTCTTAGTTCAACGAGTCTGACAATCTGTATTCTCTATTGGGTTTTTGGGTTTAATCCAAATGTAAATTAATTACCAAACCCAGTTCTTAAATTTTATTTTTTAAATTTTGCTGAAAATTTTAGTCAAAACTTTGAATTTGCAGTTCAATGAGTCTGACATTCTGTTTATGCAATTGGGGTTAGTCCAAATGTAACTTTATTATCAAACCCAGTTCTTAAAAAATTCAATTTTTTTATTTATTATTTTTATGAGAATTTTACTAAAACTTTTCAATTTGCAGTTCAATGAGTTTGAATCACTGTTTACTGTTTAGGGGATTGGGTTTAATCCTAATGCAACTTATTACCAATCCCAGTTCTTAATTAAAAGTTATCTTTTTTGGGTGACAATTTTACGAAGGCCAGTGATTTCTGCACTCTTCTGTGAGTTCGAAAAATTATAAATTGTTTCATTTTTTAAGGTGTAAACAGCTGAAAAATGCAGTGCGAAAAACGCTACCCGGTTTCTTGAATGAATCTGATAATCTTTATATGCAATTGGGTTTGAACCAAATGTTGTGTTTTATGCAGGGTTTTCACTCATAAATTCGGATGATCAAGAATGGTACTTCTTCAGCACTTACAAAAAAAACAGCAGAAACCAGACCGAAAGGGCGACGAAGGAAGGCTTCTGGAAGATCACTGGTGCCCAAAAACCGGTCAAGACTCAAGACAATAGAACTATAATTGGTAAAAAAAGGATTCTAACTTTTTACCGAGGTACTGTTCGTAATTCCCAAAGGACCAACTGGGGTATGCATGAGTATTACATCCCCCAAACCAATCCTAATGCTAATCAGGTCATCATTCTCGTTCCTTTTTGGGTTTATTGTTTCCGAATAATGTTATCGATATGCTGTATAATTTGCAGCGTTGTTTAACAGTTTTTATTAGGAAAGTTCTAAACTGGAGGCTTTAGGAGTTTTCGTTGTGAAACCGAAGCCTATTTGGTTTGGTTCGATGGGGTTTTGGTTTTGAAATCATTGAATGGATCAAAAGCGAAACCCCTTTGAGCCAAATTGGTTTTAACATAAATGTGCAAAGGTTAATGACTTTTGTTTTATTTTCTTGAACGAATGATATTATCTACACAAGGGGGTGGGGGAATGGGCTAAAGCCTCACAATGGGCTAGCAATAATGTGGTTCAAATTCGCCTTTGGCGAGTAATTGAACCTAAGACCTCTCACTTACAAGTGAAGAGGAATACCACTAGACCGTAGTACTAAGTGGCCTTTGGTTTTGAACCCTTGTTTAATTTTGTGTTGCTGCCACTGCATTACATGATTTGTTTTGCAACTTAATTGTGCAGAGGGATTTCGTTCTCTGTTGTTTAAAGAAGAAATCAGGTGAGAATGTGGATGCTGCAAACTGTGATGAAGGTGAATCTAATACTTACAACAATGAATCTGATTTTGAAAATCAACTGCTACTAGCACTTGGTATGGATATTGAAGAGGTGAGAATGTTGAACACGAATGCTGATTAACTTCTTCGTATATATAAACGGTGCAAAAGAAACTGATTTAAGACCTTGCTTATTTATGGTTCACAATGTAGGAGCATACTCAGCAACAACAAAGCATGGACTATTTTGAGAGGGAAGAGGGTCGTATGCTTGCAAGTACCCCTGGTAATAATGATTACCATGGGTTGCAATCTGCATTCGGAGCTGATGAACCGGATGATAAGTTCGCAGAGTTCTTAAATTCAATTCTTGTTGACGGGGATCAGGATGAAACAACTCATGCTAACATCTTCAACAACTCCACTCATCCTGATACAACTCATGCTAACATCTTCAACGTCTCCACTCATCCTGATACTACTCATGCTAACATCTTCAACGACTCCACTCTGCCAGAGTCAATTATGAAGGTGTATTTTGAGGATGAAGCATTAAGCAGTGACGCAGACACAGAAGTACTCCTTGCACAGGTAACAAAAAAAAAAAAAAACCACGTTCCCCATAGAATAGAAGCTTAAAATCTATATTTTTTTTGTTGTGTTGGTAGTTTTCACAGGCAAACGCTAAAATTTTGCTCAACTTTTTGATGCTGGAGGCTTTGGAAACACATTCATGTTTTTAGACCTTTTATTTTATTTTATTTATTTATTTTTATTTATTTTTTCAGGAAATGAGTTTACAAATGCTTAGTGAGCCACCAGTTGATTCGAGCCACTCCAGAAGACAGGAAGGTGTTATGCTTTACCAGACACAGGCTGCTTCCTCTGTCAATGTAGTACCTAAACCTCGGACTGATCATCTTCAAGTAGTCACTGATGAACATTCTGGTACACATCATCGTCAATTAGTTAATGACGAGCATTCTGGTACACATCAAAGAACAAGCAGGCCGCAACGTGAATCAAGACACAATAATGCCTTAAACGTAAAGAATGCTTCCTCTGTGGATGTAGATGCAGAATTACCTCAGATTAAATGTATTCGATTAGCCCCTGACGAATACTATAACAATGAAAGAACACGCGGAAGAAAATATCCAACAAGTGCCCTCAAAGCACTAAGCAAACAGAAAGAATTAAAACAGCAGCAAAGCAAGGTGAGTGAGAGAACCCAAAACTGCAGCACGGAGAATGTGAATAATGATTCTTTGTAAAGGCTATTTCCACAACTTAATTTGGTTTATTTTTGCAGGCAAAAGAAGCTGCAGAGCTTCGAGCTGCTGTTGATTTTCCTCCGAAGTTGACCTCTATAACAAAGTCTAACAAAGAAGCAGAGGTGGCTCAAGGTAATAATGCAGAAAAGGGTGTGAAGCAGACACAGAACACAACAACCACTTGCAATTGGAAGGGCTGTTCTTTCATTTCATGGGAGACTGCCCCCCCATTAACAAGTCCCCCATTCGTATACCTTTTCAACATGGTTCTAGGCATAATAATGTTCTGCTTTTTTGCTTGGCAAGTAGTTTTATACGGGCAGTGGTGCTAGAGGGGTTCATTCACCAGAAAAATCGTTAGTTTTGTTGTCTGTCACACAATGAGTAATGCCATACTTACTGGTATTGCTGCTCTAAAATGTGGAAGTACCAGCCACGGTTTGCAGTGATGAAGTGTTTATATTTGGTATGGCCTATAGAGTTTGACTTTTTTTCTGTTCCTACGGACCAGATGTGATGATGGATGGCTAGTCCTGGAATCTCAACATAATATATTGTTTTTTGCTTAATCATTTAGGGAGTAGGGATTCAAACTTTTGGGATATCTTCTTAAAATTGTGAAATAGAAGCACTGCTAGACCATGGTGTTGTTCGTGTTGTTAGAAGTTTAAATGTTTTTCGTTTTTCTGTAGTTGCAAAAGAATCATTTGGGGAGCAAGGATTTGAACTAGTGGGATATCTTTTAAAATTGTGGAAGTTGAAATGTTTTTCGTTTTAATATAATTTTAAAAGAGTCACTTAGAATTATGGTCTGATGGTATTCTTCTTCACTTGTAAGTGAGGTGTCTTAGATTTGAATCTCGTAAATTGTGAATTCGATACCAAATTAGGTTATCCATTGTGTGGCTTAGCCAAACTTCTCCTCCCATTAGTGTAAAATATATCGTTGTACTAAAAAAATTTATTTATATATATAATTTCAAAAGAAATTATTAGGGGAGCGGGGACTTGAACTTTTGGGAACTTCTGAAATTGTGAAAGAGAAATATATTAGACCATGATATTGTTCGTATTGTTAGAGGTTGAAAGTCAAGACTTTAAATGTTTTTGTATAATCGCAAAAGGATAAAAAAAATGGGGTGAGAGAGGCTCGAACTCTCGACCTCAGGATAACTCAGATGCTATGAGACCTACGCGCTAGCCAACTGCGCCACCACCCCTACGTTGTTCAAGGTCTGTGTTTAGTTTTTAAAAGTAAATACACAATGGGCCATTTAGCACCTATGTCATAGCCCACAGCTGCACTACCCACCTCAAAAATTTTGCGTGGTGAAAAACGGTTTGAAGGAGAGCTGCATTACCATTCAAATTTGATGCTTAGGGAAAGATTAAAGCGACCTCCCTAGGCATATTTACCGAATAATACTGTGGTTTATATCTTTATGCATAATATTTGGGTATTAAGAACTTACCAATCAGTACTTAAAATACGCACTTGTTACGTGGATCAATAATTTTGTGCACTTGTTTTTTTTTCTTTTGAACAACTGCACTTGTTTTTTGTTATGTGGATAACCAAATGCATGTCTTCTTCCTTCATGGGAGATCTGGTCAATCCCTCGCCGCCTTCAGCTTTTGCCTTTGTTCCCTCTTGGAAGAATATGAGGTTGATCATATTTGCAACGGCACGGATAAGAGAAAACTAAAAAAAAAAGGTGTTTAGTGGAATTGGTGTTTTGGTTATGAATCTATACTATTATTAAGAGAATCCCCCTTGTCAACTTTTTGCCACTTTTTTTCTAATTTTGCCCTCACTTTTGATACACAATACTTACAGAAGGAGGGCAAAATAGTAATTTTTATCTTTTAAGAAAATGACATTCATATCCCTATTTTTCCTATTTTACCCTCACTTTTGATACACAATATTTATATAAGGAGGACAAAACAGTAATTATATAATATTAAGATAAAATATACACTTATTAAGAGAAATTGTCCCACCATCATTTCTTTATACTCTTTTTAAAAATTTAAAAACTAATCACACTCCTTAATAAAAAAACAAAAAACAAAATGAAATTGTTCACACACACAGAGTGTGTGCTCATCGGCTAGTATTAAATGAAGGGGTGTGCTATCCACACACCCATTTTTACTTCTCACACACCCCTATTACTTTATGTCCGTTAGATCTTCTTCAGTTCATCCGATCTGACGGCCGAAATCCAAAAAGGTGTGAGAGAAGTAAAAAGGGGTGTGTGGATATCACACCCCTAAATGAATAGATGTTATAATATTATTGAGCCCTGTAGTAGGTCAGTATATATTGGGTACTGAACGCTGCATACCCAAACCCAAGTATTGTCCTACCTTTATTATGTGGAATTAATCCTAACATCTATGAAGTATACGCTTATGATATTATGGATTAAGTGAAAAATGGGAACACAAAGGTGTGAATGAATGTACCAATATATATGTGAGGTTGGGTAGTCAGTAGTGTACTAGAAGACTACTTGCTGAGGAAGTACTTGAGACTTGTTGAGGAAGTATTGCATATCTCCATCCTCCAGTCACAAAATTCAAGTATATTCCTATAAAGAGGGAGGAAAGAAAGGGATTAAACTTGGATATGGGCACTCAGATCACGTTATGTGCCTCGAATCTCATGTATTTTAATCTCATTTGATCTCTCATTGAGATGTCTTAGTAGAGAGTTAATGACATCAAAAATGAAATGGAAGAGGATTATTTCAAAGCCAAAGTTTGCAGTTTTATACTTTCAGATGTGTTGATCCTAAATTTTTTATCTCAATTTTAACTTTAAATGTACAGTAAACGGTCACTTTAGTCACTGATTATTATTCGAGTGAAATTAAGTCTTTAAACTATTTTTTTTGATAAAATAAATGTTTAAACTCATTAAAAAAACTAAGGTTGAGTATTTTGGCTCGTTTTTACTTTATCGAGAAATGCAAAGGTTTAGGCCCTTTTTGAGTGAACTATTAGTTTTAGTGAAGCTTAAAGGATTAGGAGTGTACACATGAATGCAGTTTTGAAGAATTGAAATTATGAATGACCAACCGGAACTTTATTTTTCTTAGTACTATCTTCAAACTTATTCGTCAAAGTTCTGTTTAATCATTTGAATATTACGCGTTCTCTTTCTCTCTTAGGATATGAGATGATGATCACATGACTTACAATATATACATTCGTTGTTGTATAAACGAAGAAAAATGATTTTCACCCACATATTTTCAGTTCCTACAAACTCCTTTCTAGTTATTGAATTAAACAAATTAAAAGAGAACCAAATATAAAAGTTAGTGAGACTGCATAAGGTGCAAAATGATACGTAGAAATAACTCCATATTAGGAAGTCTAGTATTATTACGGGATATTTTAACACATCATTTTCACCACATGCACAACCCTCTTATTTGTGATTGTTGCTTTAAAAAGTTATAGAAAATCAACGAATCAAAACAATAAGGTGTGCAAATGAAGAAAAAAAAGAGTGAGTAGAAAAAACAATTCTTGGCTACATCCTCAAGAATGAGTAGGTACTCCTACTAAAAAAATTTCTTGTTCGGTTCACAAAACTTCGTGCTTATAGTCGAAACCCTTCATATCATAAATCACTTTGTAAAAATCATTTTTGCATAAAAGAAATTAAAACTAAGGTTATTTAGTCAATCAATTGTAGCAAATAGATAGACTATTTGTAATGCTTTTATCCTTATTTGTCCATCTATTTTTATGTTGTTCCATGACTAAATGCCATTGTTTTAATTGAAATTTTCGTAGAGCTAACCTTTATAAACCAATTTATAATATGAACAGTTATGATCATAAATACGAAGTTGTATGAATCGAAAATGAAGTGTTTTGAGAATGAACTCTTACTTATATTTTGAGTAGCCAAGTATTATTAGTGTAGAAATCATTTCTATTATTGATAAATGCTAAAGAGACTCTCAAAAGTTGAGTTCTCTATAAACTCTCTGTTACCTCATAATTTTTACATAATATTTTATAATATTGAAACAAAAACTAATGTTAAACTCTAAAGTGACAAAGGGACCATGAAAAAGCTCATTTTAAGAAAATTTCCTTAGCATTTCTCATTATTATTTGATTTTGGATTTGTGAGAAATGCTAAAAAAAACTCTTTGAAAGTAAAACTCTCCATAGACTTTCAACCACTCCACAATTTTATAGTAATTTTCGTACCAAAATTATAAAATATAATACAAAATATGAAATGATAGAAAATTCAAAGCCCCACTTTTGAGAGAATTTACCCACCATTAGTCTTGGATTTGTAATTCAACGTAGGAAGAGGACCCGTAACTTTTGACAGATTTTATTACTTGGGGTAGATTCCAGAATGTAAAATATTCTAAAAGATAAGGGCTTGTTTGGTATCTTATTTGAAATTTTTTATCATTTCTCAAAACATTTCTTAAAAACATTTCTTAAAAACAATTTTCTTTAAGATTCAAAAACTTGATTGGTTTGTGATTTAAAATTTTTAAATCTTACGACTTAAACTTGATTGGATTAGAATAGAGACGAAAAAAGTAATAAAAAAAAAGGAGAAAGAAAGAAGAAAAGAGAGAGATATATTTGGAGTGAGAGTGGAGGATTGAGAGAAAAGAAATGAGTGAGTTTAAGTTTAAAAACTCTAAAAACTCACTTTTTATGTTTTTAAGAAATATACTATATTTTTGAGTTAGTCTTGAGTTCAGTTTTTAAAAATAGTTATACCAAACAAGTTTTTAAGACCTAAAACTTGAAAACTGTTTTTGAGTTTAAAAAAAAAAGTATACTACCAAACAGGCCCTAAAGTTCCCAGAAAAGAAGAACTTCCAAGAGGGGGTTGATCAAAAGGACAAAATAAGTTCTTTCTTGCACAATGAAAGAACTTTTTGAACTCAAACCCTTTTTATATGTTGCTTTAGAACTCAAATTCAAAACGGAACAAAAGAATGAATGGGGAGCTTTCTCACGTTTCAAAGGTTAGTGAAGGAGATTACTCCTTATCAAAAGATAAGGTTAAAAATCAATTTAGGTTATATACATTTAATGGTTGTAATAAACCAAAATATAAAACCACAAAGGACAAATACATTGCAATTAAAATATTTAAACAAAACATATTTACTCCAACAAATCATTTCTATTATTGATAAATGATAAGGAGATTCTCAAAAGTAGAATTCTCTATAAACTTTTTGTCATCTCATGTTTTTTTACAGTATTTTATAATATTGAAACAAAAATTAAAGTTAAACTCTAAAGTGACAAAGGGGCCATGAAAAATCTACCTTTAAGAAAATTTCCTTAGCATTTTTATCATTATTATTTGATTTTGGATTTGTGAGAAATGCTAAAGAAACTTACTCAAAGTAGAACTTTCCACATACTTCCAACCACTTTACAATTTTATAGTAATTCTCGTGCCAAATTTACAGAACATGATGCAAAATATGAGATGATAGAAAATTCGAAGCCCACTTTTAAGAGAATTTACCAATACCATTACTCTTGGATTTGTAATTCAAGGAGTACGATTATTTCCCCTCTTTTTTCCCTCCCATTCCCTCCCTTCTTAATTAAACAATCACGGTTAAGTCATATTAATTTTTTTATAGTAAGAAAAAGGCAAAATAAAAAAATTTGAGAAAAAATGATGAAAAAGAATAAAAAGAGAAGATGAAAGAATCCTAGTCCATAATTCAGGAAAAGGACCCGTAACTTTTGACAAATTTTATGACTTGGGCAGATTCCAAAATGTAAAATATTCTAAAAGCTAAACTTCCCCGAAAAGTTTCAAAAAAAAAAAAAAAAAAAAACTTCCCAGAAAAGGAAAACGAACTTCCAAGAGGGGTTTGATCAAAAGGACAAAATATAATAATTAAAGAGAAAAAAAAGCGTGGCACGTCCGCAGGGGCTGCCGCTGATTTTTCAGCACCGTTTCTCCTTAAGCCTCTTTAAGAGCAGAAGCAGATAGATAGACGATTTGTAATGCTTTTATCTTTATTTATCCATCTATTTTTATGTTGTTCCATGACTAAATGTCATTGTTTTAATTGAAATTTTTGTAGAGCTAATCTTTATAAACTAATTTATAATATGAACGGTTATGATCATAAATATGAAGTTGTATGAATCGAAAATGAAGAGTCTTGAGAATGAACTCGTACTTATATTTTGAGTAACCAAATATTATTAGTGTAGAAATCATTTCTATTATTGATAAATGCTAAAGAGACTCTCAAAAGTTCAGTTCTTTATAAACTCTTTGTCACCTCATGTTTTTTTACACAATATTTTATAATATTAAAACAAAAATTAATGTTAAACTCTAAAGTGACAAAGCGACCATGAAAAAGCTCATTTTAAGAAAATTTCCTTAGCATTTCTCATTATTATTTGATTTTGGATTTGTTAGAAATGCCAAAAAAACTCTTTCAAAGTGAAACTCTCCGTAGACTTTCAACCACTTCACAATTTTATAATAATTTTTCGTACCAAAATTATAAAATATAATATAAAATATGAGATAATAGAAAATTCAAAGCCCCACTTTTGAGAGAATTTACCCACCATTACTCTTGGATTTGTAATTCAACGTTGGAAGAGGACCCGTAACTTTTTGGCAGATTTTATTACTTGGGGTAGATTCCAGAATGTAGAATATTCTAAAAGATAAAGTTCCCAGAAAAGAAGAACTTCCAAGAGGGGTTGATCAAAAGGTCAAAATATAATAATTAAAGAAAAAAAAACGTGTGGCACGTCAGCAGACTTGATCAAACGGATCAAATACTACTGGAATATTCTCAAGTGAGTTGTAAATTAATGCTCGAAATTTTTAACTTGTTTTATAAAATTACAATTTTTATTCTTATATAATTATTATTTTTTATAATTATTATATTACATTAAATATTATTAATTTTAATTAATTCAAAATAATTTATATAAAAATTTACCAAATATTTAAACACTGCTTTCATTATTAAAATTACTTTTATAAAAATAAATTTAACAAACACTTAGCAATTTTATTTTATCGCAGTTTATTTTTACAGCAAAAGAAAAATAGTTTTTTGAAAAACAGTTCATTCCCCAGTCAATTCTAGACAAGGTCTAAAATATCCATAATATCTCGATATTTTCATCAAAATTTTCGTGTTTTTAAACTATCAATATTTTCAAAATTTCCTGGCCATGCAGCACGCGGTCCCACGACTGCTTAAAAGCCGGTCCCACGCGTAGGACTCCTTAAAAGCAGAAGCAGAAGCAGAAGCAGAAGCAGAAGCAACGTTTAACATCTCCTTCCATTAAGCAAAAAAGCAACAACTGAAAGCCGAGCACTTCGATCAAACCCAAGTCAGTTTCCGTACTGTTTCTCCTGTGTTTCTAATCCTATACAAACCCACCCACCCAGATTCCGATTCTTCTTCATCAAAGATAGATGGCTGCCAATGGAATCCACGTCACCAGAGTAGGTGGCATCTTGTTGCCAGTGGGATTCCGATTCCGCCCCACAGATGAAGAGCTGGTCCGCTATTACTTGCAGATGAAGCTCGAGGGAATGGATTACGTTTACAGCAACGTCATCCCTGAAATCAATATCTGCGACTACGAGCCAAGGGACTTGCCTGGTAAATATTTTCAAAACCCAGGTCTTATATTTTCATTATTTTTCTTAGTTCAGTGTGTCTGATAATCTGAATTTGCCATTGGGTGTTTGTGTTTAATCCAAATGTAAATTAATTACCCAACCCAGTTCTTAATTTTTTTTATTTTTAAATTTTGCTGAAATTTTAGTAAAAACTTTGAATTTGCAGTTCAATGAGTCTGACACTCCGTTTATGCAATAGGGTTTAGTCCAAACTAGAAAAATTGCCCGTGCTTCGCTACGGGTTTTGGAACTATTATCCACAACAGGCATGAATAATTTGCATAGAAAGGTGCACTACAAAGTATTAGTCAGCTCATGCATAACATACAAATTTTCAAACTTTGAATTGCCTTGTTCGCAAGTCAGTATTCTGTTCTGTTCACAACCATTGAACTTATTATGTGAATCCAAAGTGGAAAAGCCAGGAAGACATTCACAAACCCAAATCAAACTCACCAAATTTGACATCAAAGAATAAATTATATAAACCTAAACCCTGAAAGAAACTCAATAGAGATTAGAAAGAAAAAGAGATTGCACCGGAGGAAGTGGGAAAGCGAACAGAGACGCAGGTGTAGAGGTCAATGGAGAAAGCCACCGCCAAGAAACCCAAGCTTAAAGAAGCCCTCTTTGATGCGACGGAACAAAAGCATGCTAGGCAACACAGAAAACAAATGGAACAAAACCTTAAAATATTAGATACATTAAAATTCCCTATTAGATGCAAATGGAACAAAACTTTAACCAAACAAAAGGAATAAGCAATTATTAAAATATTAGATACATTAGATGAAACAATTTAATAAAACTCCAAGAATTATTTGTTACGACACATGAAATTCCCTATTTAAGATTCTAGATAGAATGGAAAAAACGTAATTGAACTAATGATTAAGAATTGAAGTTACTTTTGTTAACATAATAACATTTATTTGCAGGGGATTGATATCGTTTACATTTTTTTGCATCAATGTATATAGGGCTTGTCACTTTATAATGAGTTACACTACAGTCTCCTTCGATTTTACATGTATATATTTTGGTGAGAGATACAAATAAGGATAACTTGGTACGAAAACACAATATGACATCTTTTAACATAAAAAATTAAAAGCGAAAACAAAAATGGCAAAGATAAAAATCAAAATCCAACTAAATAATCGAAGAAAACAATAGAAATATCCATCAAGAATTTCAAAAAAAATAAATTAAAAAAGGGGAATTATACCAAATCCTTGGACGAAGGCACAAATATAGCCCCGAATCCTAGAAGAAGTAGATGACTCCTTTTACCCCAAAAGCTTATAAGTGAAGAAAGAAGACGACGACCCAGTTATTCGTTGGTAGTGATTTGCAGCTGACCCAGTTAGAAGACGATATGTGCCTCTCAATTGCTTCCCACCAATCCGACTCTTCAACTTCAAATGGGGAAATAACAAATCAATTTGGTTCAATCAAGTGAAATCACATTGTTCTGGAAATGATAAGGTCATTCATGTAAGAGATATTCACATATTCCCTTCATACCCACAATGGACTTGTTTGCACAACGACAAATTATTTAAGCATTTTTAAGCAAATCCAGAATGACACATCTTTCTCTAACAATAAAACGCAATTGCATTGTCTCTCTTTCTAGAAAATATAAAAAGTTACACAGAGAGTACTTAAATTTTTTTTATATAACATGAGACATGGATAATATTATTTATCCAAAAAAATATGTACAATTTTCTTTGTTAAGTTCTTCGATTTAAAAATCTCAATTTCACAAACATGGCAGAATTTTAATGATCTACAATATACAGAAAAACAGTATTATCCAGCATAGAATAGAGCAGAAGAAACTATAAAAAAATATCTAGCATTACATCTTAGGTATATTTATGAAACACAGATTTGATGTGTGTCTAAGTAAATCTTTTAGAGTTGTCAATTGGCTAAAAAATATATTGGAAAATAATCAAAAGAAAACACTTTTAGTTGGTTATAAATATTTACTAAGGTCTGTTCAGCAATAAAGCTCAGTTCATGTGGAATTGGGGGAAAGAAAAGGTTCAAAACTCTAATCATCCAAATAGAACCTATTATGTTAAAATGGTTCTTGAATAAGGTCAGCAGTGGTATTTGCAAAGAAACAACGATGTTAACTCTCATGTATACGTTCACCGATTAGATTCGATTGAATACCATTTTCTCGGGATGTAGAGCTCGGTGATGATTGACTCCTCGTTTTGCATCTTGTCGATTAAGATTATAACCTAGAAACCAAAATCAAACAAACATAGAAACATAGATGAGAAATTACACAAATCGGCAAGGATTTTAAAGATTCGGAATGTAATGAAGAGAGGAAAACATGAGGAAAACATGCTTATATGGCTAACATGATCAAAGAAATTGCCAAAAACAACAAATGGGGAAAATTACAGAACATGGGCATTTCCTAAAACTCATGTTTTCCATTCCAAATTTTTTTGGGCATACAAAATGAAGCTTACAGAATGAAGAGTAAGATTATTACCTTTGCCAGACCCAAAGTGGTTGCAAAAGCTTGAAAAACCACATGCCAATCCTACCAAAGTCGAATCGACAAACGAAAGGAAACCCATTAAACCCACATTCCAATTCAACCAAAATTCAAACTTCACCTCAAATTAGATCAACAGAAAGAGAAATAGGGGAAAACCCAAATGCAATAGGATAGAAAAACAGGGGAGGGGGAGAGAGGGAGAGAGGGAGAGGGAGAGAGAGAGAGAGAGGGAGATTACTGAATGACCATAAATTCAATTAAATATAATTCTAAGAATTTTGTAAAATATCCTGGAACGAATGCTCACAAAAGATGAATAACATACAAATTTAAATAATAAAAAAAATGAAAAATACCTCAACAGAACAGATGGGCAATAGTTATAAACTATTGGCCTGGAAATAGTTGACAAACCACAACCCCATGTCCATGATGTCATCACCTGGAAATAGTTGACAAACCACAACCCCATGTCCATCTTCCTCTCAACTTGTATTTGCAGTTGTTACTGTAACATCTGCAGACAGCATACATAAGCACTTATTCGATAATGCACCAAATCCAATCCAAAAAACAAAGAGGGTGCCATATCCCTGGATTAATAGAGCATCTTTCTTTGTGTTAAAACAAATTGTGATTTGGTAAAGCAGAAAGATTACCAAATATCTCGGGCATAATCGCAATTATGTTCCATTATTCAAGCATTTTATTGTCCTTCTAGTTCTAGCTCTCTACACGGGAAATACAATAAGACAGGAAAAAATAAAAGTTACTGATAACTATTACATAGTGAAAGCAAATAAGAGTTTTGATTTTACTCTCAAAATAGAAGTAAGCGATGCATGCTGTGATTCTCTAACCATATCGTAGTCTCCAATATATACGTAAGGTATGTGAGCTGAACACAGAAAAAAGAGAAAAATGATACATAAACGATGTTTTGAGGGGAATGCCAGAACTGAACATAATATATTGGATTAGGGGAAAAATAGTAGTTAAACTTTATATACCAATAACAAAGAGCCAAAAGGGAATGAAAACTTGTCTTCAAGGTGTACTACAAAATTGTTTGTAATTCTGTCCTAGTAATTATATTCCAAGTCTTCCATGTATAGCAATTATATTCTAACTTTTCCACATAAAGCTTTTCTTTTACTTAAAACTCCTCAACATCCACTGGAACATCCAGAACACCATCATCAGAACTGCTAGAGCTCTAAATGTTTTCTCCTATTTTAATTAACACAACATTCTTTAAGCATAATGTGATATAAAATATGAAACTAATCAAATCAGCTAGAAAAATAAAAAATCAAATCATAATTTTCAAAAAGAAAAAGAAAAAGAAAATCCAAAAAAGATGAGAGTATTTGCAGTAGAATTTTTCATATCTAGAGGCCATTAAGGAATGGAAAGTAGAGAAAAGGGCTCTTCAGGCTCAAGTAAACAACACCAAGAAAAAAAACAAATAAGAAGACAATTCCTCAAATAATCTTACCAAATGAGAAGAGATGACGTTGAATTCGAATTTCTGGCAGCAAAAAGAAAAAAATTTACAGTTCCTCACATCACGATTTTATCACCTGAAGGTCAACTCTTCCAAGTCGGAAAACAGAAAAATTAAAATTCAAGAACAATAAACTAACAGAAACAAATTACAGAAGAGGAAACAATCAAATTCTCCTCTCATACTTTATGAGCATCCAAACAGAACCCAGAATACCAAATTCAAAACCACCAAAATAATAAAACAGCCCCAAAAAAGCCCTTAATACACATACCTATAATTTTTTTTTAAAATCTAGAGTAAGATAAACTGCTTACCTACTGGTGGTGTAGCGTGATAAATTTACCACTCGATCATAGTAGGGGAAAACAATTAAACCGTAAAATTAAAAATAATTAAACCCAGCAAATTTTCTGTAATTAAAAAAACACATAAAACAGTTGGCAACAAAGATTTAGAGTTAATTTATACCATGGAGTGCCAACTGATGGACATAAACAGGATGCAAAGCGAAATTTGAAAACAACAAAATATTCCAAAAAAAAAAAAAGGAACAAAGGTGGATCATATAAGAATCTTCTTTCTTTAATCATATTGTATTGCATTATTTCAAAAACTAAGTATCTAATTTCACCCAAAAAAAATTACCTAGATAAAATATTTCACAAAAATTAACAACTCCAGAAGTTACCTTCCAAGAGATGAGTTGGTAGCTTCTATCTATTCGATTTGAAGTGGGTCTGCAAAAAAAATGTCCTTTAATGACCCAAGAGGAAGACGGAGAAAAACCCATCTCTTGAATACCCTTTCAGCTAAAAGCGGTTTCACTGCGAAAATCACAAAATCAAACACAATTTCAACATAAACTTGAAATTAAGGAAATGACTTAACACTATAACGATTCGAAAGCATTGGAATTTAAATCACATCTCTTACAAATTCAGCTAGATTATGACTATAATTCGTCAGTAGCTCGACCCCCTCTTGCTCATACATGAATATCATCTTTCGGAGGCCATGGCTGCAACAAAATAACAGTACAATTATCATTTCCCACTCCCAACTGTGCGGCAGATGGACTTCTGTGTAGATGCAAGCCCGTGATCTGGGAATGATTCCTCCAGTCATGTTTTTCTGCCAACATATTAATTTTGCTCAATGATAATGCCATAATTGGAATATTTTTTATAGAAATGATGTAATGGGTTAATCTGAAATTCCGAACTTTTGGTGATGATTGAACTTTTACATGACTGCTACTGTACTTTTTCAAATCAACATAATTTTACACGTTCAGTTGAAATCTTATGAAAATGGTGTGTGGATTTATAGCTAACCAAACCACACATTCACAGCGCCACAATATTTAACTACTATGACAGTTTTTTTTTTAAAAATGAGTATAAGACTAACTTTTACAGAGCACCTATGAATCACTTCCAAAATGAGATACACAAAATCCGAAACAGCACCTATCCAAAGTTAAAAAACAAAACTAATTAAATAACAATTAGGCAAGAACAACAAAATGTGACAAACAAAATGAAAACACCAAAATCATATATGGGTTGAGAAGCTCTAATTTATTAGAATTAGGTATTCCATTAATACAACTATGTCACTCTAGTACTAATTTTTTTATTTGGCCAAAAACAGAAAAAAAAAAACTGAAAACACCAACTTAAAAAGAGTAGGCAAATGAAAAACATTCCCACCCACACTTATCAATTTACACGTAACTTTCAATTTTGAATCATTTGGGCTTCCAAAATTTCATCACCCATAAATTCATATATATTTCCATTAATTCTCACTCTCTCTCTCTCTCTCTCTCTCTCTCTCTCTCTCTCTCTCTCTCTCTCTCTCTCTCTCTCTCTCTCCACAACATTACAATAAATCCCATTCAATCAAGACTCACCGCAAAATTGATATCAAGCTCTGTTGCACAGAATACCTTACAATTGACAGCACGTTCACAAAGGTTTTGAAAGGCTTAGATTCAACTTTCAAATATGTAAGACTCTGAGCTTCAAAACCAAAACAAACCCAATTGCACTTTTAGTTCACTAACCCCATTGAATAAAATCCAATTCAATAAAATAACAGAAAATTAAACAACCCAAAAATCAAAACAACCCCACTTGTAGTTTTAGCTCACTAATCCGTTGGATAAATTGATGCAAAAGTCAATCAGAAAACATTCAATTAACAACAAACCAGAAGAGCCGTCCAAAACCCCAACCAATTAACCAAAAAATACCAATTGTACTTTTAGCTTAGTCTTCCGATTGAATAAGATCTATCATCAAATTTCAATCAGAAAATAGAAAATGAAGAACAACCCAGTATTTCCACTCACCTGCTGTGAAACTTGTCCCTGTTGAGCAGCAGTAGGAACGGGTAAACTGGGTGATATATACAACCGATTAAAACACTCAACTTTAGCTGCTTCAGCTATATAACAGAAAATGAAAAAATGTTAGCATAGCAGTATAAATGCAGGTAAAGGAGTCAATATATGGAGCAACCATCTTGCCATCCCCCGACTGTTTGTCTATTAAGCTAAATTGCCATCCAAAACAAATAGCACAGACACTCACTTACCCTCTATTTCTGTAAACGGATCCTATAACCGACATCAAAGCTAAGCATCTAAAACCCTCCTTAGAAGTTAGAAGTAAAAGTTCTCTACTTTATGGAAGAATTAAGCACCTCTATGCCACTAAAACCAAATCATCCTAATAATTCAACCTCGAATTTCATGCCCGAACAAAAGAACGGAAATTAATCACCATGTTCTTTAACTGAAATATAAATATTGGGGTAAGCCCAGTTCTCATTTCTAGCTGAGTTCACTCCATCTAAATGCTCATCCAACAAAAAAAAAAATTGAAATTCCAGCTTCTTTGCTGCCTTCTATATTTTATTAGCATTAAAAAAGTCCTTAACTTGGAGCTTTAGAGCTTAGGAGCTAGGATTTCAAAACGTGAGCTTGTGAGTGCATGAGAGAGAGAGAGAGAGAGAGAGAGAGAGAGAGAGAGAGAGGGCATACCTGGCCATGGGACAGAACGGAGGCTATAGAAAGAGCTATGCTCGGCTTCTCGCCGACTTGCAAAAATGTAAAAGCACACACAGAAAGGAGAATCAAAGACTAAATTCCAAGATAAATTCCAAAAATTCAAAATTATACGCGAGAGAGAGACCTTGCTGATATTCGGAGTTAGACTCAGAGAGACGAAGCTCCGAGTTACAGAAATGGAGGCCAGGTTTGTGCGGTTTTGGTTTTCAGAAGCAGGAGCCGACGCTATTGCAGAGATCGGCTAGAGTTGGTGTTGTTGCTGCTAGGGTTTGAGAAAGGAAAATGAAGGCCAAATGGGTGTGTTTCTGTCTCTCTCCCATCCCTCTCAATCTCTCAATCACCGACACCAACCCTTAATTTGAGGAGAAAAAAATAAACCCTAACCCCCTTTTTTGGCAGCCTCACTCCTCCCTGCCATCCCACGCCTATCTCCCTCTCTGTCTCTGCAGCTCATGCCTTTCGAAAATGGCGGATATGTAAATAATGCAAAATCAAGGGCCCATATCACAACAAAACTGGCAAAACTGTAAATATCTTGAAATCTGTTTAGAGACAATATTACCCTCCCAATTTTATATAATTACCCTCCAACTCAGCCACAGATATGATGGCAGTGGCGTAAATAAAGCAAAATCAAAGGGTAAAAATTTGACTGTAGCTAAGCTACAGTCAAATCCTTCCTCAATTTTAGAATAGATAATGTAACTTTATTATCAAACCCAGTTCTTAAAAAATTCAATCTTTTTACTGAAAATTGAACTTTCCCCCTCCAAACTCTTTTTTCTAGCCTTTAGCCCATCATATAACATTTATCCGAATAAAACCTAATGATTAGGATCCAACTAATCAACTTACCAAATTAAGTTTGTGTGTTCGTTTTTATATATTTTGGATCCCTAATATACCCCATCTAAGCTAGTATGGAAAGTTCTTGTAATTTTGTTTTAATTGATCACATGCATTGAATTTGCCAAGGTCTTGTAGCCATGAAATATGGTTATAGATGGAGGAATTAATTTGATTTTTTTTTAAATTTCGACAATAAATTCAATTTGAATATACCTAATTTAGTGTTTATTTTCAACAATATCTATTGTTTAATTTTATGAAAATAATTTACCTACTATGAAAATTAATTTTATGAAAACAATATCTATTGTTTAAATTTATACCTATAGTATAATTACATGAAAATAGTTTACCTACTATGAAAATTAATTTTTTGAAAATAATATCTATTGTTTAATTTTATCAAAATAATTTACCTACTGTATAATTACATGAAAAAATTTACCTACTATGAAAATTAATTTTTTGAAAACAATATCTATTGATTAATTTTATGAAAATAATTTACCTACTGTATAATTACATGAAAATCAATGTGCCTACTTTTTTTAAACTTGTAACAAAATTAATTTACCTACTTCTTTTTATGGTAATAGTATACATAAATGTAGAATATATATCCATATATATTTGATCTAATTAGGTTTTGGATTGGAGGAGTTCACACAAAATTAAAAATATATTAAACAAATTAAATGTCTAAAAGAAATGTATAAGAGATTTGGTGGCATGATTTTGTAAATAAACACAAATTTATGGACATCTTTTATCCAACATGACATCATATTTAAAATTTGGGTTTTATTTAAAAGTTATAATATATGTGGGTTTTTGTCTAGAGTTTAAGAATTGTAAGGGCTTAAATCTAAAGAATCATTTTTTTTATGAGAATTGTACTTAAACTTTTCAATTTGCAGTTCAATGAGTTTGAATCTCTGTTTACTGTTTAGGAAATTGGGTTTAATCCTAATGCAACTTATTACCAATCCCAGTTCTTAATTAAAAGTTTTCTTTTTTGGGTGACAATTTTACAAAGGCCAGTGATTTCTGCACTCTTCTGTGAGTTCGAAAAATTATCAAATGTTCATTTTTGAGATGTAAACAGCTGAAAATGCAGTGCGAAAAGCGCTACCCCTTTCCTTGAATGAGTCTGATAATCTTTATATGCAATTGGGTTTGAACCAAATGTTGTGTTTTATGCAGGGCGTTCACCCATAGACTCGGATAATAAAGAATGGTACTTCTTCAGCACTCACAAAAA
Source organism: Crataegus laevigata (assembly GCA_963580275.1). Taxonomy (NCBI): domain Eukaryota; kingdom Viridiplantae; phylum Streptophyta; class Magnoliopsida; order Rosales; family Rosaceae; genus Crataegus; species Crataegus laevigata. The sequence goes on from OY756951.1 coordinate 11,316,722, forward strand.
AAGAAAAACAAAAAACAGCAAATACCAGACCGAAAGGGCGACGAAGGAAGGCTTCTGGAAGATCACTGGTACCCAAAAACCGGTCAAGACTGAAGACAAAAGAACTGTCATCGGTGAAAAAAGGATTCTAACTTTTAAGCAAGGTTGTGTTCGTGATTACAAAAATACCGACTGGGTTATGCATGAGTATTACATCCCCCCAACCAATCCTAATGCTAATCAGGTCACCATTCCTGTTCTTTTTTGGGGTTATTGATTCCAAATAATGTTATCGATATGATGTATAATTTGCAGCATTGTTTAACAATTTTTATGAGGTAAATTCTAAACTGGAGGCTTGAGGGGTTTTCGTTGTGAAACCGAAGCCTATTTGGTTTGGTTCGAAGGGGTTTTGGTTTTGAAATCATTGAATGGATCAAAATTGAAACCCCTTCGAGCCAAATTGGTATTTAATGTAAATGTGCAAACTTTAATGACTTTTGGTTTTGAACATTGTTTAATTTTGTGGTGCTGCCACTGCATTACATGATTGGTTTTTGCAACTTAATTGTGCAGAGGGATTTTGTTCTCTGTTGCGTAAGGAAGAAACCAGATGAGAATATGGATGCTGCAAACTGTCATGAACGTGAATCTAGTACTTACAACAATGCATCTGATTTTGAAAACCAACAGCTACTAGCACGTCGTATGGATATTCAAGAGGTGAGAATGTTGAACACGAATGCTGATTAACTTTTTCGTATATACAGACGGTGCATAAGAATCTGACCTAAAACCTTGCTTATTTATGGTTCACAATGCAGGAACATACTCTGCAACAACCAAGTATGGACTATTTTGAGAGGGCACAGTGTAGTATGCTTGGTAGTCCCAGTGGTAATGATTACCAAGCGATGCTATCTGCAATTGGAGCTAATGAACATGATGAAAATTTCGAAGAGTTATGCTTTACCAGAAGACAGGAAGATGTTATGCTTTACCAGAAGCAGGCTGCTTCCTCTGTCAATGTAGTACCTAAACCACAGACTGATCGTCTTCAAGTAGTCACTGATGAACATTCTGGTACACATCATCGTCAATTAGTTAATGACGAGCATTCTGGTACACATCAAAGAACAAGCAGGCCGCAATGTGAATTAAGACACAATAATGCCTTAAACGTAAAGAATGCTTCCTCTGTGGATGTAGATGCAGAATTACCTCAGATTAACGGTATTCAATTTGCCCCTGACGAATACTATAACAATGAAAGAACACACGGAAGAACAAATCCAACAAGTGCCCTCGAAGCACTAAGCAAACAGAAAGAATTAAAACAGCAGCAAAGCAAGGTGAGTGCCCAAAACTGCAGCACGGAGAATGTGAATAATGATTCTTTGTAGAGGCTATTTCCACAACTTAATTTGGTTTATTTTTGCAGGCGAAAGAAGCTGCAGAGTGTTCAGCTGCTGTTGATTTTCCTCCGAAGAAGACCTCTATAACAAAGTCTAACGAAGAAGCAGATGTAATAATGATCTGCATTTTTGCAGGCGTAATAATGTTCTGCATTTTTGCTTGGGAAGAAGTTTTATACGGGCAGTGGTGCTAGAGGGGTTCATTCCACCAGAAAATGGTTAGTTTTTGTTCTGTCACACAATGAGTAATGCCATACTAGTTACTTATTGCTGCTCTAAAATGTGGGAGTACCAGCCACGGTTTGCAGTGATGTAGTGTTTATATTTGGTATAGCCTGTAGAGTTTGACTTTTTTCTGTTTCTACGGACCAGATGTAATGATGGATGGCTTGTCCTGGAATCTCAATATAATGTATTGTTTTTTGCTTAATCATTTAGGGAGCAGGGATTCGAACTTTTTTGGATATCGTCTTAAAATTGTGAAATAGAAGCACTACTAGACCATGGTGTTTTTCGTGTTGTTAGAAGTTGAAATGATTTTCGTTTTTCTATAGTTGCAAAAGAATCATTTGGGGAGCGAGGATTTGAACTAGTGGGATATCTTTTAAAATTGTGGAAGTTGAAATGTTTTTCGTTGTAATATAATTTCAAGAGAGTCACTCAGTATTACTATTTGTTGGTATTCTTTTTCACTTGTAAGTGAGAGGTCTTAGGTTTGAATCTCGTAGATTGCGAATTCGATACAAAATTAGGTTACTCATTGTGTAGCTTAGCCAAACTCCTCATCCCCTTAGTGTAAAATATATCAGTGTATTAAAATATATATATATATATATATATATATATATATACATATATAATTTCAAAAGAAATCATTTGGGGAGCAGGGACTCGAACTTTTGAGATCTTCTGAAATTTTGAAAGAGAAATATATTAGACCATGATGTTGTTCGTATTGATAGAGGTTGAAAGTCAAACTTAGAATGTTTTTGTATAATCGCAAAAGGAAAAAAAAGAAAAAAGAAATGGGGTGAGAGAGGCTCAAAATCTGGACCTCGGGATAACTCAGAATCTGTGAGACCTAAGCCCTAGCCAACTGCACCACCAACCCGATGATGTTCATGGTCTGTGTTTATTTTGAAAAGTAAATATAAAATGGGCCATTTACCACCTATGTCATAGCCCACAGCTGCACTACCCACCTCAAAAATTTTGCTTGTTGAAAAACGGTTTGAAGGAGAGCTCTGCATTACCATTCAAATTTGATGCTTAGGGAAAGATTAAATCATTAAAGCGACCTTCCTAGGCACATTTACCGAATAATACTATGGTTTATATCTTTATGCATAATATTTAGGTATGGAGAACTTACCAATTAGTACTTAAAATACGCACTTGTTACGTGGATCAATAATTTTGTGCATTTGTCTCTTGTTATGTGGATAACCAAACGCCTATCTTCTTCCTTCATGGGAGATCTGGTCAATCCCTCGCCTCCTTCACCTTTTGCCTTTGTTCCCATCTTGTCACCTCCGTCTACTCAAACCCTTTCACCTCCATCGACCCAACCTCGTCACCTCCATCATTCCCACCCGTCTCTACCATCAACTCCGCCCCCAATCTGTCCCCTTATTTCTTGTGGCAGCCGTGGCAGTGGGGGAGGAAGGTGACAGCGAATCATGAAATGGTTTCATGGAAGGTTTTGTATTGATTGACATGGAAGAATATGAGGTTGATCATATTTGCAACGGCACGGATAAGGGAAAATTAAAAAAAAAGGTGTTTAGTGGAATTGGTGTTTGGTTATGAATCTATAGTATACTATTATTAAGAGAACCCTCCTTGTCAACTTTTTGTCACGTTTTTTCAATTTTGCCCTCACTTTTAATACACAATACTTAAATAAGGAGGGCAAAATATTAATTTTGTATCTTTTGAGAAAATGACAAGCATATCCCTTTTTCATATTTTACCCTCACTTTTGATACACAATATTTACATAAGGAGGACAAAACAGTAATTATGTAATATTAAGATAAAATATACACTTATTAAGAGAAATTGTTCCACCATCATTTTTTCTTACTCTTTTTAAAATTTTAAAAACTAATCACACTCCTTAATAAAAAACAAAAAAAACAAAAAAATACAATGAAATTGTTCACACACAGAGAGTGTGTGCTCATCGGCTAGTATTAAATGAACAGATGTTATAATATTATTGAGCCCTATAGTAGGTCAGTATATATTGGGTATTGAACGATGCATACCCAAACCCAAGTATTGTCCTACCTTTACTCTCTGGAATTAATCCTAACATCTATGAAGTATACACTTATGATATTATGGATTAAGTGAAAAATGGGAACACAAAGGTGTGAATGAATGTGCCAATATATATGTGAGGTGGGGTAGTCAGTAGTGTACTAGAAGACTACTTGCTGAGGAAGTATTGGATATCTCCATCCTCCAGTCACAAAATTCAAGTATATTCCTATAAAAGCGAGGAAAGAAAGGGATTAAACTTGGATATGGGCACTCAGATCACGTTATGTGCCTCGAATCTCATGTATTTTAATTTCATTTGATCTCACATTGAGATGTCTTAGTAGAGAGTTAATGCCATCAGAGATGAAAGCCAGCCAACCAACCCTGGCAATGCCAATTGCAATAGAATCCAGAAAGGTGAGGAAATGGAAGAGGATTATTTCAAAGCCAAAGTTTGCAGTTTTATACTTTTAGATGTGTTGATTCTAAAATTTTTATTTCAATTTTAGTTTTAAATGTACAGTAAACAGTCACTGATTATTATCCGAGTGAAATTAAGTCTCTAAACTATTTTTTTGATAAAATAAATGTTTAAACTCATTAAAAAAACCTGCTAACTTCATCCCTGCTATAAAGATTTGAATCTATTTTATTTAATTTTATATTAATTTAAGTCACATGATTTGCATGTAATACACTTTAAAAGGTAAAACCATCATTTTCTCAAGTTTGAGTATTTTGGCTCGTTTTTACTGTATCGAGAAATGCAAAGGTTTAGGCCCTTTCTGAGTGAACTATTAGTTTTAGTGAAGCTTAGACGACTAGGAGTGTACACATGAATGCAGATTTGAAGAATTGAAATTATGAATGACCAACCTGAACTTGATTTTTCTTAGTACTATCTTCAAACTTATTTGTCAAAGTTTTGTTTAATCATTTGAATATTACGCGTTCTCTTTCTCTCTTAGGATATGAGAAGATGATCACGTGACTTACGATGTATACATTAGTTGTTGTATAGACGAAGAAAAATGATTTTCACCCACATATTTTCATATCCTACAAACTCCTTTCTAGTTATTGAATTAAACAAATTAAAAGAGAACCAACTATAAAAATTAGTGCAACAGCAAAAGGTGCAAAATAATGCGTAGAAATCACTCCATATTATAAAGTCTAGTATTATTACGGGATTTTTAAAAGTTATAGATAATCAACGAATCAAAACAATAAGGTGTGCAAATGAAAAAAAATGAGTGAGTGGAAAAAATTGAGAGTACCAAAAATATTAAAGAGGTATATTTATATACATTTTCTTAAGAGTATAAATTCTTTAAATTTGATTAAATGACAAAGAAATTTGACAAGAATTGGTGACTTTTGTTGTTTGAAATTAAAAAAAAACTAATGAGAAAGACTAAAAAACTTTAGATTTTATTAAAAAAAAAATCAGGCAAGAAGTTTATTTAATGGTTGGAACAAAGTACAATATTTATTCTAACATACCCCAATTAATGAATTTTCGGTTTTGGCCCTGACGGCGAGTCTGCTCCGTTCAAGTTCTCTCTTTCCTTTCTGGATCTCTCTGCCTCCATAACCTCAAATCCTTCATTTTTCCTTCCATCTTGTTAATTCCAACTCTTTTCCCTGGTCTCGCCCAAGTCGCACTCGCTCACCAATCGAAGCCGCAAAGCGAGAGAGAGAGAACCTGAGCAGCGGAGATGAAGACCATCTTCTCCTCTGAGACCATGGACATCCCCCGACGGTGGTTGCTTTCAGATTTTTACTCCCTTGAATGAAACAGGTTCCTATCCATTTTAACAGACAACAACCTGGTGGTGGTTGCTTTCATTTTTTTAAATTCATGTATTTTTGCTTTAAGATCAATTAACATCCAGACACAAACCTAAAAGCCTTCTTCTTTTATAAACGTAACTGGCAAAGTGGCAATTGATTTTATTGCGCATCCATCTCGTTTTTCTCCTTCCTGTTCGTTTTCGTTGGGGAATTTCGTCGAACGGGTCAAGGATTTCTGCTTCGCTGTCTCTGAGGTGCGTTTCTGGGGAACGCTTTCTCTGCGATCTTCACCTTCTTCTTTGCATTAGGTTGGGTTTGTTTTCTGTTTTCTGAATTGGGTTCTGCTTGTTCATTGAAAGTTGTTGTCTTTCTTTTGCTAATGCATTAAAGGGTGTTGATTTTTTGATCTGTATGTCTTTTTAACGCTGGTATTTTGCAATGAATTGGATTTTTGCTCTTGGAATTAATAGTTTTTGCAGGAAAGATCAATTAGGTTTGTGTATCTGTGGCAGAGAAAATGAATTCAACAATTGCATGGATTTGGATTCTTGAATTTTGTGGGGAGAATTGAATTGAGTTCATATGCCATTATTTTGTTAAATTCTAGCTCCAATCAAAGTTGATAACTAGTAATTTGAGCTAGTTGAGCTTTGTTAATAGATCCGGGAAGCTTATTAAAATCTAGAAAGCTTCTTAATGATATTTTAAATTGCATGAACCCCAGGTGTTTAAGGATTTGTCATCATATAGCTGTTTTGTCAAATCTTATCTGTCAGTGTGATAATTCTCGGAACCAACCATTTATGGTACATCACCATGCTGCCAGTTTTGAATGTTTAAGCTGTGTTACAAATCTGTATAGACTTGAGCATCTAGGTGAAAGTGAAACGAGATTGTTGACTTGTGCTAGTACTAATAAAACATCATATGCAGGATGTTTTGATTGGCATTATTTTGGGGTACATTCTGAAGAAGACATGACCGGGAACCTCACATTCCCAGGGCACTCCATTTGCTGGACAATGAAATGTAAAAAAAAAAAAGAAGTGAAAAAATCCCAGAAATTGAACGTGTGATTGATTACAAGCAACTTTCGTTTATCGTATTACTAATCTGTATTGACACTAGAGAACGTTTTGAAATGTGCGACCATGACTGATTTTTTATTGTAAAAATGTGATTTTTTTGTTAAATTGAAAAATACTAAGAGCTTTTCTTTAAAGTTTCTTTATTAAAAAAGCTTGGACTAAGTTTATTTTAATAAAACACCATGCTATAATTTTATTTAATGAAAAAAACTTAAATTTTAATAAAAAAATCCTTAAATTTCAATAAAGATGACAAAAGAACTTAAATGTTAATGGAAATGACACAAGTTTAATACCAAAAATTTCTAAAAAAAACCTTACGCTCGAGATATGCATGTCCATCACAAACACTGTTTATAAAACTAAATAGTACTATACTGTTTATGAAACTTAATGGTAGTACACTATTTATGAAATTGAACGATACTAAACTATTTATAAATAGTCCCTAGTTATCGGGTCCTGTTTTATAAATAGTGTATAGTACTTGTTACATTTTCATTAATAATATCTCATTCTTGGTCTAGTTTCATATATAGCAAGGTATTAAATATCGATGATATCGGAAATATCGATAGTCCAAAAACACGGAAATTTCGATAGAAATATCGAGATATTATCGATATCGATAAAAATTGAATAAAAACCATGGAAATTGTAAGAAAAACTTGGAAATTTTTATTAAAACTTTGCAAGATGTTTATTTAGTCAATTATCTATTAGTTTATCACAAAAAATTGAAAAGAAATTCATTGCATGATGGATTTAACTAAGTAAAGTTCATTATATAGTGAGCTGGCAAACATTGTGAGTGTAGAAAATATGTAAATATTTTAGCATATTTTCACAAAAACTTAAGTGATATGGTGGTTAAGGTGTTGAAGGAGTAAAATGGGAGGGGTTCGAATCCCCTTGGTGTTTTTTTAAATATAGAAATTTAAAAAACACGGAAATTTCGATGGAAATATCGATGACATCGGAAATATCGGTAGTCCAAAAACACGGAAATTTCGATGGAAATATCGGGATATTATGGATATTTAATACTTTGATATATAGTACATAGTTAGTGGTCCACTTTTGTATATAGTGCCTAATTATTGGTCATGTTTAATAAATAGTGTTTAGTTCTTGGTCCAGTTTTATAAATAGTAAATAGTAATTGGTACAGTTTCATAAATAGTGTTTCTTTCTTGGTCCAGTTTCATAAATAGTGTTTCTTTCTTAGTTCAGTTTCATAAATAATGTCTCTTTCTTGGTCCGGTTTTTTATATTGAACTCTTTCAATTTTTTATTGTTTATATTTTCTAATCAAACAAAGACCCAGTTAGAATTGTAGGTGATTGAAATTCATATGGTTCACAGCTTAAAGTTTATTTTTCTTAGCATATTCCCAGACAAATCAAACAAAAGATACTGTGAATTATAAATCGAACCCGGTATTCATAAGAATACAATAAAAATTGAGCTCATATTTTACTCAAATAATTGAGAATCCTAGATGATACTGTGAATTATGGATCGAACCCAAAATTAGTAAGAAAAAATAAAAATCGAGCTCATATTTTACACAAATAATTTAGAATCCTAAATGATAAGAAGCTTCAGATTCAAAACTCAATTTTCTCAACATTTTTCCTACATTTTCGTGAGCAAAACAGAACTCTCATGCATGAAAGCGTGTAGGATTAATATGGAACCTAGAGAATATGTAATCCAAAACAAGAAGTAGGCGAAAAATCTAATCTAACAAGCTCGATTAAGTGAAAACTTCATTAAACAATGAAAATTAAAGATGAAAAACTTCGACATTTCTGCAAATCATCTTCCTGCTCGAGAACCAAACAACACTTTGCGATTGAAATTCCAAAAAATTAATAGTCAATCCTTGAGTGAGGAGGAAGGACCGAGATGGAGCTGAAATTGCAGGCCTGTTGATATTTAACTTTATCTGCTTGAATCAAGACGACATTAAGGTCTGTTTGGATGTTCGGAAATTGGAGATTGAAACAAAGTTGAATTTCTAGGAGATTTGAAGAGGGATAGACTTTTGATTGGAAAAAGACTATTGACTGACGGTTTGAAAAAATCTTCTGCTTCCTCATATTGTTCTTCTTTGTAAGTGGAGGATCGCGTGTTTGACAGAGGTGCATTGGCTTGCACGCGATTTTGTTAGGTTTTTTTTCTTTCTTTTCTTTCTCTTGTCCTTGTGTGATGTTAATGAACTCCTCTAGTTCTCTAACACTGGTGGAGCCAAGTTAAGGGCGCCCAGGTAGCTTTAGCTTCTGGTGAAAAATAAAATTTTACATGTAATTTTGATTGATTTTTGAATGTATACGTAATGCCACACTTACTGGTTACTTATTGCTGCTCTAAAATGTGGGAGTACCAGCCACGGTTTGCAGTGATGAAGTGTTTATATTTGGTACAGCCTGTAGAGTTTGACCTTTTTCTGTTTCTATGGACCAGATGTAAGGATGGATGGCTGGCCCTGGAATCTCAAAAATAATATATTGTTTTTTGCTTAATATATTTGTGCATTATTCTACACAAATGGTTTCATGTTTCATGCATCAGAGTCCTTTGTCCCAACACTTTGCGGTTGAATTGGCCTTTTCTTTGTTATATTTTCCCAGTACAATTTTCCACCATCCCTTCTATTTTGTCAGCAGTCTAAGATATAGGAGAGTTCTTCCACTGGTTCTTCATATATCAACTAGCGTTTATGAATGAGTTGTGTCTTACTTGTAGAATGGTCTTCAAGTTTGACATCAACTCATATCTTGTTTTGAGAGTGTTGTCATGATTGAAATGAGGCTTTCTATTCCATGCTCTATGGCTTGACTTATCCACACCCCTTTTTACTTCTCACACACCCTTCTAAGTTTCGGCCGTTGGATCGGGTGAATTGAAGAAGATCAAGGGATAGAAATTAACAAGGGGTGTGTGGATAGCACACCCCCTTGACTTATTGTATTTGCTCTATACAGGTTTGCTGACTGCTGTGCGAAGGGATTGCTTTAGTGTTCTAAACTACCGAGAGTTGCATTTTAATGATTTTGGAGACCGTGTTGCTCAGCTGTTAGTTTCCCCATTTTTACAAAACCAGAGAGGAAACTTTCAACAAGAAATGCTAACTGTGAATACTCACTTGTTATTTCCTCACGATTCCAGTCTCTCTATAGTGCGATTGCATCAGGTATTCAAAGTTTCCTTCCAGTTATCAAGTATTGCCATATCAAGGTCTACTTATTTTGAACAAGCTGCACTTGCAATCACTCTAACCGTTGTATCTTGCAATTTACAACAGGTTTACAAAATTTTGCAATTTGTGGAGTCATATCAGACTGAAAACAAGCTAAACCTGATGCCTGTCGTGCTCTGTGGGTGAGTCTTCTGTCTTGTCTTTCTTAGTTACTGTTTGATGACAAAATCTCATTTGTAATACTCTGAAGAAAACCTTTAAAATGTACATCGTTTTGAAGGTGCCAGCTATCCTAATTGATAATTGCTTTTGAAGGCCGCCTTCACAAACATTGGAATTTTATTAAATGGAAGGCTAACTCTGGTTGTATTCTTTTGTGTAGAATTGTCGGTCTTATATTTGTATTCTTTTATGTTATTCTCAATGCAGTGACTGGAATGGAAGTAAGCGCGGCCATGTGTACAAATTCCTTAGATCGCAGGGGTTTGAATCAACATATGATACTGCTCATCAATATACTGATGCGGATGCTCACATGGTTGGTTTTTTCTGGATTTAAATTTTGAAATCAGTGATTTACATGGCTGCCGCGGGACCCATCTATACAATGCTCATCATCTGTATTAACGGAATATTTGTATTTTATATCCTACAGTGGGTTAGCCACCGCAATCATAGGGGAAACATCTGCGGTGTTGACTTCATTTGGCTTTGTAATCCCAATAAGTGACGAAAACCACTAAAGACTAGTTGGTGCGAAGCTGTTTTTGGAATATTACGGGTAAGCAATTTGTTTTCACATTCTATATTATTGTCGTTGATACTCTTCCATTCACAATTTCTCTCTCGATTTTATACCTTGCCACAGAAGGCAAGAATCGTAGTTTATCAGATATATTGTGCACAAAAAGCACTGTTCAAACTTTCAAAAATATGCTTTGATCATTTACATTAGCATGGAAGCTCTAGACAGTTTCCACATGCGATCCTAATAACTTCCTTTTTCCTTTTGGGGTTTTCAGCGCCAGCTTCGAAAAGCTTCGATGGCTGAAAATGATGCATTTGCCCTTCTAAAGGGTGATAGTCATGGTGATTTTATTACGACCTCAGCTTTCTGTGAAGCACTACATCAGGTTGGTTCTATTTGCTACTAAGCTATATAAAGTTCAAATAGAAAGATCAGGCTTGCTCATATAGGTCTTTTGCAGGTTAATTTAATTGGTCATCCTATGGGACTAGGTTTCCAGGTGACAAGGGATCTCTGGATCCAAGCAGATTCCGGTGCAAATGGTGTTCTTGATTATGAAGAATTTAAGGTACCTTTACATCCATCAAATTTCGTCCATTTTCAGTTTGAACTTGCATCAGCATTGTCCTCAAGTAGTACTCACCCAAAAGAACTATAACATTAACATCTTGTGTCTAAAACCATTGACATTGCAGAATAGAATCTGGAGCTCGACAGCGTCAGAGGAAAAGGAAAGCCTCAACGGTGGTAGACAAGAGTCCAAACGAGGCACGCAGGATGCGCTCGGATTCAACGTGAAGAATGCAGTTCTTTACCTTCACCAGAAAGGATGTGGTGCTGCCAGTCGTAAACCGCACTTAACGACGCACGCTTGGGTGAACATAAGTGGAGCAGAAAGGAATATGCAGAATCTGTAGGAAATTTGTATAGCTAACAGAGGAAAAGTCCCTTCTGGGCTACTTGTGTAGGTTTGATAGTTTTTTTTTTTCTGGTTTATATTCTTCATTGTTTCAACTGTTTCTCACTAGCGTTGCCCAAATTATTTTTTAATTGAGAAACGCTAGGGAGAAGTAGACATTCTATGGACTCTGTTAATTTTTTTCATGTTGTTTTATAATTATAAAATAAAAATTAATATTTAAATATAAAATAACAGAGAGTTCATGAAAAGTTTCACTTAAAAAAAAATTCATGTGTGCAGCTATCAGCTGGAATGTGGAATGCTTTTTACCAGAAAGAAACCAATGGATCTCGAAGATCCTACTCGATGATATATGATAAGGTTTTTGACTTGTGTGGATTTGTCTTGTTGCTTCTGCGAGCCTTATCAGGTGGGCCCACAATCATATCAAAGAGGAATGCAGGCTATTGTTTGCTTCTGTGTTTGTTGTTGGTACAGAGAAAAAAAAAATCTAAATTTGGAAGGTAGACATACTAAATTAGTAATTAGGTATGCTTTCAGCACATCCGCAATTTTTTCTCGTGCATTTTTTCAGGTCGAACAAATGAAAATAAGAATTAATGATGGAAATTAAACAGTGTGTAAAAAATAAAAATGGATATGCGTAAGTCATTTTTTTTATTTTAAATTTAGGTTCTAAAATTTACAAGCAAATCTAAGTTAGCATGGAAATCATCACCTCATGATTCATTTTCCATTTCCTTACTTTTGAACGCTATGATTTGTTACTTGTATTAGGATTCTTACAATTGTGGGATTCCTACCATATTTGGTTTTCTAGTTTAGAATGTAATTATTCTTTTCTTTATTATGATAGGATTGTATATGATTGTATAAGGTTGTATATATACTTTTGTTTGAGATGAAATACAATATCATTGAAAAGCATTCTTTCTTCTTGGCAACAGAGCCGGGTTAGAAAAGAAAAACACCGAACCCTAATTGTTTTTTTTTCTTTTTTCTTTTTTCTTTTTCTGTCGTGTCCCTGATCAATTGCAGCGAGCAACTTAGAGTTGTTGTTGCCCATGTTCCTGGTCGATTGCAGCGAGCAACTATGAAGTTGTTGTTGCTTCTGTTTTGTCAGTATGTCCGAATTGTTCCAAGTCCCATCAACGCTACAGGTTTTCTGCCCAGTTTTTATTAATCAATTACCAAGTTCCAAAATCCCATCAACACTGTAGGTTTTAGGCTATACCGACAGCAAGAGAGATGGCTGACGAAAAGGGGGCCGTTTCTCAGATTGTTCCAATGGCTGCTCCAATTATGGTGCAGTCAGAGAATTCAAGCTTTAATATTGGTATAGTTTTGGATGAAAAGAACTATGATTTATGGGCTTCTCTCATTCAAATCCATATTGCTGGAAGGAAGAAGATGGGATATCTTTGTGGGTCTATCAAGGCACCTAACGAAGATGATCCTAAATATGACGATTGGTTCTCTGAAGATCAAAAAATTAAGAGTTAGCTTTTGTCTTCAATGAAGCCTGAGATTATGAAATGGTACATTCGGTTGTCTACATCGAAGGAAATTTGGGACTCCTTTAAGGCGGCATACTTTGATGAGAATGACGAGGCTAGAATTTATTTGTTGAATCATAAGGCATCACGTCTTTGTCAGAATGGCGGACCTTTGGCTACCTATTTTGGGGAGCTAATTGAGATTTTTCAAGAATTGGATCACTTTAGTAAAGTATCCATAGAGTGAAAACGACATCAAAGTGTTTCAAAACTCCACTGAGAGACAACGAGTCTATGTGTTTCTTGGTGGTTTTGATGATGGGTTTGATCAGGTGCGTGGAGAAGTGCTATGAAAGGTTTCCGCACTTAGCCTTCAGGCTTCTTATGCATATGTTTGTCGAGAAGTCGATCGGAAGAAAGCAATGAAGACAAAGGTTGACAAGAGTGAATCTGCTGCCATGGCAACAAAGGCCCGTGGATCATCTTCTGGGTCGAACCGAGAAGGGTCACAAAACCGGCCAGGATAAACTTGGCCTAGCCAGACAAGCCGAGATCGTCCCAAGGTAAGTGCCCACATTGTGGCATGACAGGACACTCTAGGAGTTGTTGTTTTGAGCTAATTAGATATCCCAAGAATTGGGATAAGACTCGTGATCCTCGGTGCAACAAATCTCGAGCCTTCGTTGCAGAAACCAAGAATGATTCGGACCAGTTAGCAGACAAGGCATCTGCCATGATTGCTGCGGCAAGTAATGATGGTAAGGCACTAAGTACTTCTACTTTTGTTATGAATAATACATGGATAATTTATTCCGGAGCTACTGAACATATGACTTGTGATTCTAGACAGGTTCCATCACTAAAAATATCTAAACAAACCAAGGTTAATGTTGCTAATGGTAATGTCGTCCTTGTTATTGGGGAAATCACTGTTTCCCTTTATAATACCATGAAACTTGACATTGTTCTTGTGGTTCCTTCTCTAAACTATAATTTGTTGTTCGTTGCTCAAATAACCCTTGGCTTACACTGTTTGGTTATTTTTTGGCCCTATTTTGGTGTTTTTAAGGACATCTGGACACGGAAGACGATTGGTTATGGTATTAGAATAGGAAAACTTTATTACTTGGAGTTGACCACCAGCAGTTCTAGCTTGCTGACTCAAGCTATTTCTGTTGATATCTCAAGAGGATACTAATAAAGTGTCGGGCATCTGGATGTGGCACAAGCGCCTTGAGCATGCTTCCTTTAGTCATCTACATAAGTTATTTCCTAGTTTGTTTGTCAAGGTTGATGTTTCTCAGTTTAAGTGTGATGTTTGTGAAATGGCTAAGAGCCATCGAACCTCATTTCTTTCAGTTTCAATAAAAGTACTATTCCTTTTATGATTGTGCATTCTGATGTATGGGGACAGTAAAAAATAGCTACTCTTGGTGGTGCTCACCGGTTCGTTACTTTTATTGACGATTGTACCAGAATGACTTGGGTTATTTTGTTAAAATGGTTGTTGTTCAATACAACAGGAATACCTAGGTTCTTAGAAGTAACAATGGTGATGAATATGTTAATATGAAACTTTGTTCCTTCCTAGAACTGCATGGTATTGTTCATCAGACCACGTGCCCATATACTCCTTAACAGAATGAGGTTGCCGAACACAAAAATAGACACTTGTTAGAAATGGTTCGTGCTTCACTCATTGCGGCACATCTGCCTCTACATTATTGGGGAGAGGCACTTACGTCTGCAGCCTATCTTATTAATCGTCTTCCTTCTCATACTATCAACTTCCATACACCATTTCAGGCTCTCACATCTCAGACTAGCGATCTATTGACTCCCAATCTTCCCTCATGGATCTTGGGGTGTGTTGCTTTTGTTCACCTCCATCCCTCTCAACGACATAATCAACTTGAGCCTCGAGCATTCGTTGTGTTTTTTTTGGGTTATGCTACTACCTAGAAAGGATATAGTTGTTATCATCCTTTGAGTAAAAAAATATTTATTACTCAGGATGTGATTTTCTATGAGAATGAAACGTTTTTTGGATCCTCTATGTCCTCACTTTAGGGGGAGTACCAAAATAGTGAAGTTCTGACCCGAGATAATTGTGAAGTTTTGAGCTTTGATTACTCTCCTGTGGCTAGAAACGAGTTGCATGAAAAGCAACCATTGCAATCATCACACCTAGAGTACAAGGCACTTGGAGAAGGGCAGTAGTCCACTTGTTATGGTGATCAGCCCATGACATCTAGAGACGGGCATCAACCCGTGTGCTTTGGTCATCAGCCCACTGAGGAGCAGCAAACATTGCAGGAAGAAGAGTAGCACATAGGTCCCATGGGGTTTTGGCTTAATGATGAGCTACAACCCACTATTTGCAATAGAGCCGAGCAGCAACTGTAGCAATTGTCACGAGATTTTCCTCCCGATGTTATATCAGGTCCAAGTATGAACTTTTTTTCTCTTAATTCTCATAACCAATCGTCTCCTACATTGGACGCACCTCCACTCCATCGCCTTCCAGAGTGTATTAATCAAGGTATTCCCAAACCCACTTATGAGGCAGATCCTAAGTGTAAACACAAGTATTCCGTGAGTGAGCCAAATTCCAATTCAAGAGTGAGATACCCATTAAACAATTATGTGTCTACCTGTCACCTGTCAGAATCAAATGTCATTTGTATATCAATTATTTATTGTATCTATTCCTAACAGTGTGTAGGAGGCCTTAGCAGATTCCCGCTGGAAAGATGCAATGAATGAGGAATTGAGATCATTGAAGAAGAATGCTACCTGGGAAATAACTGACTTGCTAGCCAGAAAGAAATATGTGGGATGCAAATGGGTTTATATAGTGAAATACAAAACAGATGGAATGGTAGATTGCTTTAAAGCAAGATTGGCGGCAAAGCGGTATACACAGAAATATGGCATCGACTACACTGATACGTTCACACCAGCGGCAAAGATCAATACAGTTCGTGTTCTATTATCCTTAGTAGCAATTCTAGATTGGCCTTTGCAATAGTTTGATGTAAAAAAATGCATTCCTCCATGGAGATCTAACTGAGGAGATTTACATAGACTTTCCACCAGGGTGGAGTGATCCAGACATACAGAAACAAAAGGTGTGTAGGCTCAAGAAATCATTGTATGGGTTGAAGTAGTTTCCAAGAGCCTGGTTTGGTAGATTTACCAAGTCCGTGAGAGCATTCAGGTATAGGCAAAGTAATTGGAATCACACGTTATTCCTGAAACGTCGGAATGGAAAGGTTACAGCTCTCATCGTATATGTCGATGATATGGTGGTTACTGGTAACGATCCTATTGAGCAAGCAGCCTTGAAAACATATTTGTCCACATAATTTGAAATGAAAGATCTTGGTTCTTTGAAATATTTCCTTGGGATTGAAGTGTCGAGATGCAAGTCCGGGACAAGGTCTAAAATATCGATGATATTAGAAATATCGGTAGTCCAAAAACACGGAAATTTCGATGGAAATATCAGGATATTATCGATATTGATAAACATTGAATAAAAACCACGGAAATTGTAAGAAAAACTTGGAAATTTTTATTGAAACTTTGCAGGATGTTAATTTAGTCAATTATTTATTAGTTTATCACAAAACATTGGAAGGAAATGCATTGCATGATGGATTTAACTGATTTAAGTTGATTATATAGCGAGCTGGCAAGCATTATGAGTGTAGAAAATATGTAGTAATGACATGGAGCACCTAGATGCGTGGACAACTCATATTTAATGACATGGAGCACCTAGATCATTGGGTTAAATATATGGAGATAACCTCATTTGATACAATTAAAGTTAAGATTCCACCCAAAAACTAATTGAAAATAGAGGGAGCGTTTCCACTGTTTATGAGCTCATGCGAGATCCTTTGATTATCCAATGTGAAGTTCATTCTCAATATAGGAGACAACCACCAATTTCATTACATCGTTTAAGAGCATTCGCCACTCCACTTGAGATTTTCTCTTTGTTTCCTCGTTTTCTCCATATTAGTTTCATTTTAAATAAAAGAACAGATTCATTGCATCAAAAGTTCATAATGTTACATGTCACGACCCAAAATGTATCGCAACAGCGCCGCGAATCTTAAAAACAAATGAGATTTATATGCTCCAATGTTTTAGAACATGATAATTCCCAAGTAATTTTTAAATTACGCAAGGCTAAAAAAAATAAAATTTGTAACAAATAGATATCAGAGTTTTAAGTGAAAACCAAAACGTTCCAACCATTTCAACAGCAACTTTTTACAACCAAAACCCCAAAAGTTCAATTTACAAAAGTCAAAAGAGTGATAGGTTTACAAACACACAGAAGCAAAGAGGATATACACCAACAGTTTCACTGAAATCAGAAAATTCAATATTTACATTTCAAAAGCTGATTTTCTGATTCGAAGCTTTTTAGTTGACAAGCTACAACCTGCACACCTCAATCCAACTCTTCCATTGTTCCTCGCACAACACCTGAAATTGTAGGGGTGAGCATCACAAATAATCATTTGCACCCCCTCGGGAGGCACCCTAGCTAGGTTTGAAAATAAGTATACCGTTGTACTACATAGAACGGAAATAAATTTGCACGTATCGCAACAGCGCCGCGAATCTTAAAAACAAATGAGATTTATATGCTCCAATGTTTAGAACATGATAATTCCCATGTATTTTTAAAATACGCAAGGCTAAAAATAAAATTTGTAATAAATAGATATCAGAGTTTTAAGTGAAAACCAAAACGTTCCAACCATTTCAACAGCAACTTTTTACAACCAAAACCCCAAAAGTTCAATTTACAAAAGCCAAAGGAGTGATAGGTTTACAAATATACAGAAGCAAAGAGGATATACACCAACAGTTTTCCACTGAAATCAGAAAAATCAATATTTACATTTCAAAAGCTGATTTTCTGATTCGAAGCTTTTTAGGTTGACAAGCTACAACCTGCACACCTCAATCCAACTCTTCCATTGTTCCTCGCACAACACCTGAAATTGTAGGGGTGAGCATCACAAATAATCATTTGCACCCCCTCGGGAGGCACCCTAGCTAGGTTTGAAAATAAGTATACCGTTGTACTACATAGAACGGAAATAAATTTGCACAACAAAAACTTTTGGCTTGAGTTAAAATTTACTTCATGCTCAAACACATAACTATAGTGGGATCCCTAAATTCTTTTTGTACTGACAACCGAACACGCGGCCAACTACCACCTATATAAATTCTCAAGTCATCTTAACACAAGGTAGGGTAGTGAGAGTGTCCACTTACCATCTATACCACATAGACATCAGTACCGTCCCCTTACGGTTAATGGTACTAGTCCGTTGTATAGGACCCTCCGGAGGTTTAGGGGATCGAAGCCCAGGGTAGTCACACAGCTCCCTTCACTCTCAGGTTGTCATTACAATTCAGAATAACATCAATCACATGCTAGAAAAACCAAACTCCTTTTTCCTAACATGCAGTTCTAATCACAACCAAAAACCAATGCACAGTTTGCAGGCATCCATATCTACATATATAATACATACCGAAAACCACTAACCAGGGTGTGAGTCCCCCTACCTGATATTCCAAGCTTCTCGAAGGCCATCTAACAACCAAATGCATAATTGAAATCATAACTTCAAATCAAGTAAAAATTTTACCTCAATCTTCTTCAGCAATACTGTTCGAACAACCTTGAGACCTCCAAAACTCCCAATTTAACCATTTAGCACTTCAAACATGAATTTTCAAAGTTATTAACATAAAATCCCCAACCAAAATATACTTTCGAAATCTGCAAATAAGCTTTAAATTCTCACCTTCAAACGTAATACTCGACGTTGTGATCAAAGAGGCGAAAACGAAATGCAAATCGGATGTCTAGAATTTTCTCTATGCATTTTTTTCTTCTTCGACACCCACAGAAAGTCCCAGACTTTCCCCTCTGCCCTTTAATTGAAATAGGCACCGAAAACACCCAGAAAAACAGATTAGAACACCCACACGTTTTCTCCACAATCTTACTAAAATATTATTATTATTATTTTTTTTTTTTTCTGGAGCTGCCACCCCAACTTGGTCATATTCATAATGTATTTCATGTCTCCCAATTGAAGAAAAGTGCTCCAGAAATTCAGCATATTAAGCCATGGATAGACTTGCCGTTGGAGCCAGATGGAACGTATATTGAAGGTCCAGTTTGTATTCTTGATCGGGAATTAAAGAAGCTTCGGAGTCGAAGTATATCACTTGTCAAAGTAAGATGGCAACATCATGGAGTTGAAGAAGCTACATGGGAGTTAGAATCTGAAATGAAGCAAAAGTATCCTCACTTGTTCGAGTGACACTGAAAATTTCGAGGACGAAATTTATTTTAAGGGAGGTGGATTGTAAAACCCCAGAAATGTGTATTAGTTTTGAAAAAAAAAAAAAAAATTAAAAAATTAATAATATTTTTATAACATTGTGGAGACCACGTGTGGGAGATTTAAGCCTTCTTTCTTGGTGATGCGGTGCCCTATTTCCAATAAGGGGCAGATTGGAAGGACCTCAATCTGGGAATCCTTTTGGGTGTCGAAGAAGGAAAAAAAAAACATAGAGAAATTTCTAGACATCCGATTTGCATTTCGTTTTCGCCTCTTTGATCACAACGTCGGGTATTATGTTTGAAGGTGAGAATTTAAAGCTTATTTGCAGATTTCGAAAGTATATTTTGGTTGGGGATTTTATGTTAATAACTTTGAAAATTCATGTTTGAAGTGCTAAATGGATAAATTGGGAGTTTTGGAGGTCTCAAGGTTGTTCGAACAGTATTGCTGAAGAAGATTGAGGTAAAAATTTTACTTGATTTGAAGTTATGATTTCAATTATGCAATTGGTTGTTAGATGGCTTTCGAATTAGGGCTCCTGAATGGGTTTCAGGGAAAAGTTGATTAAACTGTGATTCATGGGATTAAATAAGGATTTGGTTATTTTGGGATATGCATGCACGGTACAGGTAGAAATTTGAGACATGTTAGTCTGTGGTGCATGTGAATGGTATGTTGATATGTTTTGTTTTCTTCAGAGTAGGTACTCTTGGCTTAAGCAAGATCAAGAGATAAAAAGTGAACAGATTGTGGAACTAGTTAGTACCGGAAGCTTGGAATATCAGGTAGGGGGACTCACACCCTGGTTAGTGGTTTTCGGTATGTATTATATATGTAGATATGGATGCCTGCAAACTGTGCATTGGTTTTTGGTTGTGATTAGAACTGCATGTTAGGAAAAATGAGTTTGGTTTTTCTAGCATGTGATTGATGTTATTCTGAATTGTAATGACAACCTGAGAGTGAAGGGAGCTGTGTGACTACCCTGGGCTTCGATCCCCTAAACCTCCGGAGGGTTCTATACAACGGACTGGTACCATTAACCGTAAGGGGACGGTACTGATGTCTATGTGGTATAGATGGTAAGTGGACACTCTCACTACCCTACCTTGTGATAAGATTACTTGAGAATGTATATAGGTGGTAGTTGGCCGCGTGTTCGGTTGTCAGTACAAAAAGAATTTAGGGATCCCACTATAGTTATGTGTTTGAGCATGAAGTAAATTTTAACTCAAGCCAAAAGCTTTTGTTGTGCAAATTTATTTCCGTTCTATGTAGTACAACGGTATACTTATTTTCAAACCTAGCTAGGGTGCCTCCCGAGGGGGTGCAAATGATTATTTGTGATGCTCACCCCTACAATTTCAGGTGTTGTGCGAGGAACAATGGAAGAGTTGGACTAAGGTGTGCAGGTTGTAGCTTGTCAACTAAAAAGCTTCGAATCAGAAAATCAGCTTTTGAAATGTAAATATTGAATTTTCTGATTTCAGTGAAACTGTTGGTGTATATCCTCTTTGCTTCTGTGTGTTTGTAAACCTATCACTCTTTTGACTTTTGTAAATTGAACTTTTGGGGTTTTGGTTGTAAAAAGTTGCTGTTGAAATGGTTGGAACGTTTTGGTTTTCACTTAAAACTCTGATATCTATTTGTTACAAATTTTTTTTTTTTTAGCCTTGCGTAATTTAAAAATTACTTGGGAATTATCATGTTCTAAAACATTGGAGCATATAAATCTCATTTGTTTTTAAGATTCGCGGCGCTGTTGCGATACATTTTGGGTCGTGACATTACACAACTAAGCAAACATTTCAGATACAAACGAAGCCAACTCCCAGACACATTATGTAGAAGATTAAGGGAAAAAAAATTAAGGCTCTGCTAATAACACCTAAACGCTCTGCTAATAACACCTAAACTTACACAACTAATTATGTAACAAACTGGAATAATTTTCAGAAAACATAATGTAAAAAATCATTTTCTGCCATGGAAACTATAGTTACTACTACTTAAACCATAATTAGTTGTCTTTGTGCTTCAATCCTTAATTCTTCCTTCATTCTTCTAATGAATTCTTCAATTTTCTAGTTCAATTCTTCAGTACTATTACCAAACCTTCCAGTTCCGTCTTCATCTTCCTCAGCAAGTTTTCCATCTTCTTCTTCTGAAACTAACAACATACTTTCTGGTTCATGTTCTTTTTGTTCTTCATATTCTTCAATAACGTCCTTCTCTGCATGTTTTTCTACTTGGTTGATCAAAGGCTTACTTTCATGTTCTTCTTCTGCAGTAACATTTTCTACTGAGTCCATACTTCTCGCTTTCGCATCTTCCTTTGGCGAAACTGGCTCTTCTGCCTCTAACATTGGTGAGCTGAATTCCAAACCATCTTCTCTATTCTTTAAGCTTGTTTCTTCATTGCTAGGATAAGATGACTGCGCCGGAGATCGGGTTAAGCTAGAGTGTTTTGCAAGGAAAACTAAGAGCAGGTTGCATATGAGGAATATGAAGTTCTTGTCAATTGTGTGGGTGAAAAGTTGGTAAGGGAATGTTGAGAAGTAGAAGTTGAAGGAATGGAGGAATGAGAGCATGGATGAGCGGGAAAAGCAGAATGAAAACACAGAAGCTGAAAGAAAAAACCTAGCAACTTTTTTCAGAAGCTGATTATCTATGGAGTAGTAGTAGTAGTTTGTCACGGTTTGTTGGTTTTGAATTTTGATCATCCATTTTTCTCTTTAGCTAGTTTTAATTGCTAAAGAGGTCTTTGGAAAATTGAGAAAGATAATGGGGTGGTGGAGATGAGTTTGAACTTTCAATTGCTGGAGTCGTTTTTTGTAAGGTTAGAATCCCATATCGGCCGTGCAATAGAAGTGAGCAAGCAAACAGGTCTATAAAAGCCACATTCCAAAGCTAATTGAAGCATACCGTTCTCGGCCTTTTAGCTAAGATCAAGTGTAGTATTAGTTCTTCTCAGTTTAATATTGCGATATTATTGATAATGTTGCGATATTATTAATATGTTGCGATATTATCGATAATATTGCGATATATTTACGATAATTAAGTGGATACGTGTAAAAATATCGGTTTCTAAAAAAATGATATTATCGGCGAAATATCACCGATAATATCGAAATTTTAAACCATGGTCCGGGATATTTCTATCACAAAGGAAGTATGTTCTTGACCTATTGAAAGAAACTGGTATGACGGCGTGCAAGCCGGTGTCTACTCCGTTGGCCGAAGGAATTTAGTTGGGTATCGATCACAAGGTTTAAAATATCCATAATATCCCGATATTTCCATCAAAATTTCCGTGTTTTTTAAATTTCTATATTTAAAAAAATACCAAGGGGATTCGAACCCCTCCCATTTTACACCTTCAACACCTTGACCACCATATCACTTATGTTTTTGTAAAAATATGCTAAAATATTTACATATTTTCTACACTCACAATGTTTACCAGCTCGCTATATAATCAACTTAAATCAGTTAAATCCATCATGCAATGCATTTTTCTTCCAATTTTTTGTGATAAACTAATATATAATTGACTAAATAAACATCCTGCAAAGTTTCAATAAAAATTTCCAAGTTTTTCTTACAATTTCCGTGGTTTTTATTTAATTTTTATATATATCAATAATATCCTGATATTTCATCGAAATTTCCGTGTTTTTGGACTACCGATATTTCTGATATCATCGATATTTTAGACCTTGATCAGAAGTTTTCAGAACCAAGTATCAATTGATAAAGGGAGGTATCAAAGGTTAGTAGAAAAATTGATGTACTTGGCTCACACTAGGCCGGATCTTGCTCATGCCTTAAGTGTAATTAGCCAATATATGCACAATCTAGGAGAACAACATATGAGTGCAGTTATGAGAATATTGAGTTACTTGAAAGGAAGCCTTGGTAAAGGAATTTTATTTCAAAAAAATGGGCATTTTAGAATTGAGTGCTATATGGATGCTGACTAGGCAGGATCAACGGATGATAAGTGCTCAACATCCGGGTATTTTACCTTTGTTGGGGGAAATTTAGTAACGTAGAGAAGCAAGAAGTAGAATGTTGTATCAAGGTCAAGCGCAGAAGCTGAATTTAGAGGTATGACACTCGGTATTTGTGAACTCTTGTGGCTTAAGTTTCTGTTACAAGATGTGGAGGTCAAACATGGTCAACTGATTAAGTTATTTTGTGACAATAAAGCAGCTCGTAATATTGCTCATAATCCAGTGTAACATGATAGGACCAAGCGTGTAGAGGTTGACAAGTTCTTTATTAAAGAGAAGCTAGATAACAAAGTAATTAAGGTTCCTCCCATAGGAATGGACAACCAAGTAGCAGATAAGGTTCCTCCCATAGGAACGAACGACCAAGTAGCAGATATTTTCACTAAGGCGATTTCTAGTGACAAGTTCTCCAAGTTTCTAGACACGTTGGGCATGTGTAACATCTATGCACCAACTTGAGGGGGAGTGTTGACTTGTATTAGGATTTCTACAATTGTGGGATTCCTACCATGTTTGGTTTCCTAGTTTAGGATGTAATTATTCTTTCCTTTATTTTGATAGGATTGTATATGATTGTATAAGGTTGTATATATACCTTTGTTTGAAATACAATATCATTGAAAATCATTCTTTCTTCTTGATTAACAAGATTATTGCAAGTAACCACATTTAAAGTGAATTACATTAGGAGTGAGGTAAATATATTATAATAGAATCTCCTCCTATTACGTTTAAAGAATTTTTCAAAAACGGTTCAAACTTTCAAAATGATTCTATAAAGTGAGATATAATATATATATATATATAGTATAAATTCATTATTGTCCACTCACACATTTTCATAAATATATCTTAGAAGTAATAGTACATGGAGACATACTTTGATTGAAAATAACCATATGCGAATGCTACCTACCTTTTCAATCAAACTTTCTCTATCTACCTTATTCACTCTCTTTTCCATCTTACACGATGATCTAATTCGTTTATTTTTTTAATTCATGCTTTAAAATCAGTGCTGAAAAATAATCAATTACCTTCATTTAATCTACTATGGACCAAAATGGGGCACAAAATTTCTCATATCAACTTCAAGGTAGGTAGTATTTCAATAGCAAAGTTAGACATGTTATGTCACATAAGAAAAACACATCTTCATCAGAGGTAGCAACTAAATTAGCAAATTAAAGAATTAGCAACTCACATTGTATACTTACCGGACAATTGCTACTATTTCAAGTTATAAATTGAGTTTCGCAATATATTTTTGTCTAAAAGTATTTGTTTAGTAAAAAGTTTGAAAATAAAATTTGAACCAACAATTATGATAAAGTTAAGACCAGTGACTAAAATGCCGATAATATCGGCGAAATATCGCCGATATTATCAGTTTTTGCAGAGATCGATATTTAAACACATATCCATAAGGTTTTCAGCAAATTATCGACGAAATATCGAAAATATCGAAAATATCGCAATATTTGCGATATTATCGATATTTCGTCGTGAAAATGAAACGGCGGTGGTGAAGGCGACGGCGACGGAGAGTTGGAGAGCCAGGGGTTAAGACTCCGATGGTAGGGGACGAAGATTCATGATGTAGGCGGCGGAGAGGAGACTCCGATGGTAGGGGAGGAGACGACGGAGGAGGGGTAGACGACGGACGAGGGAGGTCTGTGCGTGAGGGAGGGAGGGAGGTGTCCCGGAGAACTGGGTGTGGCGTATGGGAGAGAATTGGAGAAGGGAGGGAGAGAAGAGAGAGACGAAAGGGAGAGTGGCGTGTGGGAGAGAACTAGAGAAGGGAGGGAGAAGGCTGAGCAAATTGAGCAAACTGAGTAATTTCTTGTTGGCTCTCGGCACAAGAAAAAGAAAAGAAAAGAGCCGTTTGGCGCTTGGCTCTAGGCCATGCTGCTCAGAAAACAAAAGAGCATCCAATGTTGTTCCCCTGCGTGTGCGCGTGAGAGACAAGCCAAAAGGGGAATCCCATGTGAATATATATCCTTGTGCGCGAGAAAGTGCAGAGCATAACACGGTGTCCAATTGCTCGGGCTGCCTATATCTGCCGTTCCTGACCCGAGTTCGACCCCCACGCCTGGCAATTTTGTGGGTTATTTTTCGGTTTTGTTTCCTGCGCCTTCCCCCAGCCCCAGGTCTTGCTTTCAAACCCAGGTGTGTCCAATTCCATCTCCTTTCTTTTATTTTCTGTTTGGTTTCTTGTTTTATTGTTTTATGCTTTGTTTATTCTCAACTTTTCTTTTTCGTAAAATAGGGTCTTTCTTTATTTTTCTTTTATTGTTTTCAGTTTATTGTTACTTTTATTTTATTTTTCCACACCTTGAGGATAATATGTGATTTAAGTTTGGGGGTGGGAAATAAAATTGTTAGGTTTTTATTTTTGAATCAAGTTAAAAAAAAAATTTCGTTTTTAAGTTAGTATCCATAGGTTATTTTAAAAGTTAGAACAAATGGACATGAAGATAGTCAAAATTTTGAACCTCATAAGAACTCTATGTGGTACTAAGTCACTCCTGTATCTTACCATGCAATGTATAAAGTATAAAATATTGTACTAATTCATTATATATAAATGATTATGGTGTGTTTAAACTTCTTTCATTAATTACTACATATTTTCTACACTCACAATGTTTGCCAGCTCGCTATATAATCAACTTAAATAAGTTAAATCCATCATGCAATGCATTTCCTTCCAATTTTTTGTGATAAACTAATAGATAATTGACTAAATAAACATCCTGCAAAGTTTCAATAAAAATTTCCAACTTTTTCTTACAATTTCCGTGGTTTCCATTAAATTTTTATCGATATCGATATTATCCCGATATTTCCGTCGATATTTCCGTGTTTTCGGACTACCGATATTTCCGATATCATCGATATTTTATACCTTGGTTAAGACACTTTCTAAAAACAAAAACGCCACTCTTATTATTTATTTGTACCATAATTTTAATAGAGATAGAATCTATATCGTTGGCGGGCTGTACCTCTATTAAAAACATAATACAAATAAATAATCAGTGCAATATTAGTAATTTGAAAGAAAATTTTGATACGATAACAGTATCGAACAACCCTAAGAATTATTCTTCAAAAAGAAAATTTGCTCAACTCGTTTGGAGATGCTGACATGATCGATGATCCCTCGCTTCTCACTTCTCAGTCAGTTCCCAGGAAGCAGACCCAACCATACAGCAAGCGGTCCCAGTATCGAACCACCAAACGCCACGACAACGAAAATTCCATATCCCATGTAGAAGCAGAAGCAGAAGTTTAATATCTTCTTCCATTATGCAAAAAGCACCCTCTGAAAGCCAAAGAAATTGATCGAACCCAAGTCAATTTCCGTACTCTTTCTCCTGTGTTTCTAATCCTATACAAACCCACCCGGATTCCGATTCTCCTTCATGAAAGATAGATGGCTGCCAATAGAAACCGCTTCACCAGAGCAGCAGCAGGTGACCTGCTGGTGCCATTGGGATTCCGGTTCCGCCCCACAGAAGAAGAGCTGATCGGCTATTACTTGCAGATGAAGCTCGAGGGAATGGATTACCTTGTCAGCGACGTCATCCGTGAAATCAATATCTGCAACTACGAGCCAAGGGACTTGCCTGGTAATTATTTGCAAAACCCAGGTCTTAAATTTTCATTATTTTTCTTAGTTCATGTAGTCTGACTTGCAGTTCAATGAGTCTGACACTGTTTATGCAATTGGGTTTAGTCCAAGTGTAACTTTATTATCAAACCCAATTCTTAAAAAATTCTATCTTTTTATTTATTTTTTATGAGAACTTTACTATAACTTTTCAATTTGCAGTTCAATGAGTTTGAATCTCTGTTTACTGTTTAGGAGACCGGGTTTAATCCTAATGTAACTTATTACTAATCCAGTTCTTAGTTAAAAGTTATCTTTTTTGGGTGACAATTTTACGAAGGCCAGTGACTTAGCACTCTGCACTCTTCTGTCAGTTCGAAAAATTATATAATGTTCATGTTTGAAGTTAAAACAGCTGAAAATGTAGTGGGAAAAGCACTACCCCTTTTCTTGAATGAGTCTGATAATCTTGATATGCAATTGGGTTTGAACCAAATGTTGTGTTTTATGCAGGGCTTTCACTCATAAAGTCGGATGATCAAGAATGGTACTTCTTCAGCACTTGCAAAAAAAACAACAGAAACCAGACCGAAAGGGCGACGAAGGAAGGCTTCTGGAAGATCACTGGTACCCAAAAACCGGTCAAGACTCAAGACAAAAGAACTACCATCGGAAAAAAAAGGATTCTAACTTTTAACCGAGGTCATGTTCGTGATTTCCAAAAGACCAACTGGGTTATGCATGAGTATTACATCCCCCAAACCAATCCTAGTGCTAATCAGGTCACCATTCTTGTTCTTTTTTGGGGTTATTGTTTCCGAATAATGTTATCGATATGATGTATAGTTTGCAGCATTGTTTAACAATTTTATGAGGTAAGTTCTAAACTGGAGGTTTGAGGGGTTTTCGTTGTGAAACTGAAGCCTATTTGGTTTGGTTTGAAGGGGTTTTGGTTTTGAAATCATTGAATGGATCAAAATTGAAACCCCTTTGAGCCAAATTGGTATTTAATGTAAATGTGCAAACTTTAATGACTTTTGGTCTTGAACCTAGTTTAATTTTGTTTTGCTGCCACTGCATTACATGATTGGTTTTTGCAACTTAATTGTGCAGAGGGATTTTGTTCTCTGTTGCGTAAAGAAGAAACCAGGCGAGAATGTGGACGCTGCAAACTGTGATGAAGGTGAATCTAGTACTAACAACAAAGCATCTGATTTTGAAGATCAACTGCTACTAGCACTTGGTATGGATGTTGAAGAGGTGAGAATGTTCAACACAAATGCTGATTAACTTCCTCGTATATATAGACAGTGGAAAAGAAACTGAGCTAAAACCTTGCTTATTTATGGTTCACAATGCAGGAACATACTCAGCCACGACCAAGTCTGGACTATTTTGAGAGGGAAGAGGGTCATATGCTTGCAAATGCCCATGGGGATTTCCATGAGTTGCAATCTGCATTTGGAGCTAATGAACAGGATGAAAATTTCACAGAGTTCTTAAAATCAGTTATTGCTGACGGGGATCAGGATGAAACAACTCATGCTAACATCTTCAACAATTCCACTTTACCACGGTCAATTAGGAGGGTGTATTTTGAGGATGGTGCATTAAGCAGTGACACAGACACAGAAGTACTCCTTGCACAGGTAAAAAAAAAAAAAAACACGCTTCCCATAAATAGAAGCTTAAAATCTATATTTTTTTGGTGTGGCGGTAGTTTTCACTGGCAAACGCTAAAAAGACAGTGGAAAAGAAACTGATCTAAAACCTTACTTATTTATGGTTCACAATGCAGGAACATACTCAGCCACATCCAAGTCTGGACTATTTTGAGAGGGAAGAGGGTTATATGCTTGCAAATGCCCATGAGGATTTCCATGAATTGCAATCTGCAATTGGAGCTAATGAACAAGATGAAAATTTTGCATTCGTAAATTCAGTTATTGTTGACGGGGATCAGGATGAAACAACTCATGCTAACATCTTCAACGATTCCACTCTGCCACAGTCAATTAGGAGGGTGTATTTTGAGGATGATGCATTAAGCAGTGACACAGACACAGAAGTACTCCTTGCACAGGTAAAAAAATAAAAAATAAAAAAACGCGTTCCCCATAGAATAGAAGCTTAAAATCTATAATTTTTTTGGCGTGTTGGTAGTTTTCACTGGCAAATGCTAAAACTTTGGAAACACATTTATGTTATTTTTTTTCTTTTCAGGAAATGAGTTTACAAATGCTTACTGAGCCACCAGTTGATTCGAGCCACTCCAGAAGACAGGAAGGTGTAATGCTTTACCAGACACAGGCTGCTTCCTCTGTCAATGTAGTACCTAAACCTCAGACTGATCGTGTTCAAGTAGTCACTGATGAACATTCTGGTACACATCGTCGTCAATTAGTTTATGACGAGCATTCTGGTACACATCAAAGAACAAGCAGGCCGCAACGTGAATCAAGGCACAATAATGCCTTAAACGTAAAGAATACTTCCTCTTTGGATGTAGATGCAGAATCACATGGCGAATACTATAACAATGAAAGAACACACGGAAGAACGTATCCAACAAGTGCCCTCGAAGCACTAAGCAAACAGAAAGAATTAAAACAACAGCAAAGCAAGGTGAGTGAGAGAACCCAAAATTGCAGCACGGAAACGTGAATAATGATTCTTTGTAGAGGCTATTTCCACAACTGAATTTGGTTTAATTTTTGCAGGCGAAAGAAGCTGCAGAGCGTCAAGCTGGTGTTGATTTTCCCCAGAAGAAGACCTCTATAACAAAGTCTAACAAAGAAGCAGAGGTGGCGCAAGGCAATAATACTGAAAAGGGTGTGAAGCAGACGCAGAATGCAACAACCTCAGGCAATTCGAAGGGCTGTTCTTTCATTTCATGGGAGACATGCCCCCCATTAACAAGTCCCCCATCAGTATACCTTTTCAACATAGGCGTAATAGTGCTCTGCATTACTGGTTACTTTTTGCTGCTCTAAAATGTGGGAGTACCAGCCGCGATTTGTAGTGATGAAGCGCTTATATTTGGTATAGCCTATAGGGTGACATTTTTTTCTGTTTCTACGGACCAGATGTAATGATGTATATTTGGTTCTGGAATCTCAATATAATATTTTGTTTTTGGCTTAATCATTTAGGGAGCAGAGATTCGAACTTTTGGAAATGTGAAATAGAAGCACTACTGGACTATGGTGTTGATCGTGTTGTTAGAAGTTGAAATGTTTTTGATTTTTCTATAGTTGCAAAAGAATCATTTGGGGGAGTGAGGATTTGAATCTCTTGGGATATCTTTTAAATCGTGAAAGTTGTAATGATTTTCGTTTTAACGAAATTTCAAGAGAAATCATTTGAAGAGCGGGAACTGAGATATCTTTTAAATTATGAAAGTTGAAATGTTTTTCGTTTTAATATAATTTCAAGAGAAATCATTTTGGGACCGGTATTTGACCATGATGTTGTTCGTACTGTTAGAGATTGAAAGTTAACCTTAGAATGTTTTTTCTATAATTGCAAAAGAATAGAAAAGAAATGGGGTGAGAGAGGCTCGAACTCTCGACCTCAGGATAACTCAGAAGCTATGAGACCTACGCGCTAGCCAACTGCGCCACCACCCCGTTGCTGTTTAAAGTCCGCTTATCGTTTAGAAGTGCATACAAATGGGCTATTTACCACCTATACATTTCATAGCCGACAGCTGCACAACCCACCTCAAAAATTTTGCTTGGTAAAAAAAACAAAAAGAAAACTAATGAAATGTCTAAAAAAAATTTAGTTTTAATGATAAATGACAAATAAAGGTGTTGTGAATAGTATAAAAAAAGGTAAAAATGAGATTTTTCATTTAAAGTGAACAATATCGGGAGTGTTTTGTTAAAACTAAAAAAACAAAATGGTTTGAAGGAGAGCTGCATTACCATTCAAATTTGATGCTTAGAGAAAGATTAAAGTGACCTTGCTAGACACATTTATCGAATAATATTGTGGGTTGTATCTTGATGCATAATACTTGGGTATGGGTAACTTACCAATAAGTACTCAAAATACTCACTTATTACGTTAATCAATAATTTTGTGACACTTAACTCTTGTTACGTGGATAACCAAACGCCTATCTTCTTCCTTCGTAAGAGATCTGGTCAATCCCTCGCCTCCTTCAGCCTTTGCCTTTGTTCCCATCATGTTACCTCCGTTGACCCAACCTCGTCATCTTCTTCATTCCCACCCATCTCTACCGTCGACTCTGCCCCTAATCCGTCCTCTTATTTATCGTGGCAACCATGGCTGTGGGGGAGGAAGGTGACAGCGAATCATGAAATGGTTGCATGGATGGTTTAGTACTGATTGACATGGAATTAGATGAGGCTGGTCATATTTGCAAGGGCACGGATAAGAGAAATCTAAAACAAAGGGTGTTTGGCTATGAATATTAAATGAATAAGCACTCGTTTGGATGTGCTTTTAAAAAAATATTTTTGGGTTCCAAAAGCACTTGAAATTCTTTCTACAAGAAGCACCAGTTTTGTGCTTTTTTCAAGAAGCACTTTAAGTGTTTTTTTTTCCAGAATTTACTTGCATATTTACTAAAGATTGGTTCTAAAAATATTTTCATCAAAAACGCTTTCAATCATTTTAAAAACACACCCAAACGAGCTCCAAATATTGAGTCATGTAATAAGTCAGTAGATATTGGGAACTGAATGATGCATACCCAAGTATTGTCCTATCTTTATTCTGTGGAATTAATCCCAACATTTATAAATTACACACTATTGAAAGTTACTGAAAGTCCCTCGGTTAGTCCTTTGGGTAAACATGTTGTTTAGCTTGTAGTTATCAAGGTGGATATTAGCTTATAGTTATCATGTGTATCATGTCTTTCTTGTCAAGACTTTTTCTGTATGTCAACTCCTTGTTTTATGGAGCTGCATATAGTTAGGTTCCCTAAGCTCCTTTTAGGCGTGATTTAAGAGTGATTAGGAGGGTTGATCACGTCTCCCTTTATATAGCTTGTAACCTTGGGGTGTTTCCCTTCCATGAAATTTACAAACAGTCACTTTAAAAATCAACATGGTATCAGAGCAGGAGAAATAACCTGGCTATGTGATTCAACGTGTTCTTCTCAAATCAATCAAACATGGCTGAAGAAAACCCTAATGGCTCTGAGGCTGAAAGTTCGCCAAGCGCTTCCCTTCAAGTTCAACCTGAGATGGATGTAAATCCAAATCAAAGGTTGAGTTATGTGCTCTTAAATGAGTTCAACTACCTACCATGGTCAAGGGCTGTCTCACTTGCACTCGGAGGACGATCAAAGCTAGGGTTCATAAATGGGAGCATTGAGGTCCCTGATGTCTCTTCTCCCACGTATGAATCTTGGCTCAGCAAAGACCAACTGGTTATGTCTTGGCTTCTTCACTCGATGGAGCGGAAACTAGCGGAAATATTCAGCTACTCCGAGTCATCTTTCTAGCTATGGAAATCCGTACATGAAATGTATGAGAACCAGAATAATGCAGCTCGCGTGTTCTAACTAAAAAGGAATATTGCAAGCATTCAACAAGATGGAAAACCATTTGTTCAACTTCTTGGAAGTTTGAAGTGAAGGAAATTTTTTGTCCTAGCTAAGAACATGTGAGAACATTTGAATATATATGCAAACTAATAACACTTTAAAGTAGGCATGCATTCAAAAACAATTCTAAAACCCATGACTTTCAAAGCCTAGAGAATGGTGAGCCATAATACTCTTTAACAACATTAAAGAGAATGAAGGATTTGAGATTCATTACCCTTGAAGCTCATCCTTGTTTACACAAGGGATTCACCCAAGTAGAGGGCCTTCAAGTCACCTCCTAGCTCCTTAGATCTTCCTTGTGTTTTTCTTCTTTGTTGATGCTCCTTTGCTCCTTGAGGATGTGAGGAAAGGATCTCCAAGAACACCAAAGATTTGGTGTCTCTAAGTCTCCACACCAAGGATGTAGTGTGAAGAGAAGATGGATGACTTAGAGAGTTTTTGATGCTAGTGAAAAACCCCCTAAGTGGCCGGCCTCTATGGAGAAAAGGAGAGAAAATGTTTCTCTTCTTTGCCTCTAGAAAACCCTAGTGAGAGAATGGCTATAAAGTTGCCTTTATACCACCTCACATGTGAGTGGCAAACTTGCAATTAACCCAAGTTTGCTACCACTCACCCTAGGCCGGTTTTGGCTTTTATTTTGGGTTAATTTTCATTTAGTTTTAGTTGTCACACAACTTAAACTCAATGGGCCTTGTGGACCAAAAAACCCTTTTAGGCCTCGAAGCCCAAAACCAACTTAAAAGCCCAATACGAACCTTTCATATAATTAATTAACTAATTAATTAATCTTGACCATTCTCAATTAAACCATTTAATTGCTTATCCATATCTTTTATTTCTTCACATTCATCCTTACTCGGTGTACGATCCATTAGGTTCCATTTAGCGAGGCAGTGGGCGATTGTTACTCTTAACGATCGATTGTGAATTGAAACTACATTTCAATTCTCCCTTTGATGAATATTAGTGTTTGCTAATCCTCAGGGCTTCCACAAACTATGAGTGACACCTAGTAGTATGTCATGGCTACCCAAGCTAAGTAGAAGTGGTTGGAGAACCTATCCAGTTACAACTACAACGCAATATGATCCTTCTCTAATACAATACTCTTGATCATATTGTTTAAGTGATAGTTTGTTTCATGTCTACTATCCAATGTGATACTTCTCTATATGATTCAATTGAATATGATTTGGAACAAATTTCCTAAGTCATATTACTATGCTTTGGCCAAAGACTCTCGAATCATATCTCAGAGTATTCTCCTTCCATCATGGAAGGTTAGAGATCCCTTGTTGTGCATTCATATGCCTACATGACTAGATAGCTTGACCCCAACAATGTCGTGGACACTCTCGATGGAATGCCTTTGACATGATCAAAGATCAATGACCTAACTATTAGACATCTATGATGCCTCAGGTCAAAGGACTACTTTGCATATTGCAACTTACGAGTTCTTACATGACATGTATGTTCGAACTCTCTTTTGATTGTGGTTTAGTGTACTCAATTACCTTTTCAGCACTTATGTATTTGTCTCAGTGTCCAACACTAAATGACTTGAGACTAGTCATACTCACGCTTGAGTTAACACAACACATACTAACCTTAGCGGATCTTTAATGCCCAATTGGCAATCCTATGGCTAGGAACGTTTTAGGAATGAACATAAAAGAAGGGTCTCGTTAATCCAACTCACTTAGATCACTTCTTTCTTAGATTATATACATTCATTGGATTCCCTTATTGCTTAAACACATAATACAATAAATAGTGATTAACAATAAGATTTGCCCTCTATTAAACATATTATAGTTTAACACGATAAGTATTCCAAAAGCTATTACATCAAATGAGTGGCTTTGTGGGCATACTTCCAACATGAAGAGTATGTGGAACGAGTTAGAAGTATACCGTCCAAACACAACTGATGCAACCGTGCTTCTCAGAAGAGCTGAAGAAGATAAAATCTTCTAACTTCTATCCAGCTTGGGATCTGAATATGAGGATCTCCACAGTCATATCCTCATGAATCCTGAACTTCCCACATTGGCAAGTGTTTGTGCAACTATTCAAAGGGAAGAGGTGAGAAAAAAGGTTATGAATGCCAGTACCACGACAACCATCTCAGAAGCTAGGGCATACTTATCTAGTGATAAGAAGTACAAGGGAAAAAAATCCCCATCTCAAGTGCCAACACTGCGATGCCACTGGACATGTGAATGATCGATGTTGGATCTTTCATCCCGAGCGCAAACCTGACTTCATGAAGAATGACAAGGGTTTTCAGAAGAAATCTCAGTTCTCTGGCTACAAAACCAATCATGCTTCATCCTCCTCAACTAAAGACTTTGAGGTTTTTTCAATTTTCACGTCCAACCCCACTACTCTCATAAATGAGTTTGTTGCGTACTTACAACTGAAAAAGAAAGCATCTGATCGGGATGAAGCTTCCAAACTTGGAGATGGGAATCCAACTGCTTTGTTGGGAAAATTTGCAGGCTTTCTAGCTGACTCAAAGAATCTCACTCAGGATGACACTCAAGGTATCTTGACTGCTCTCAAAACTGCTCTAAAAATTAATTAATTGCATGATTTGTGGATTATAGATTCTGGTGCCACAGACCACATGACCAACCAAGTTTCCAAACCTCATGATTTTAAAAAACTTTCCACACTGTCATATGTATCAGTTGCAAATAGTGAAGGAGCCAAAGTGTTTGGGGTAGGGAAAATGAACTTAGTTTCTGACAAAGTAAAGTATAAGGTGTTGTATGTTCATTCATTCCCTTTCCAACTACTCTCTGTTGGAAAGATCACACACACCTTAAACTGCTCGGTTGTTTTTTTCTCCTCACAATGTCATTTTTCAAGATTGTGTCACCAGGGAGAAGATTGGTGATGGCTTTTTCTTAGACGGCCTCTACTACCTCTCAAAGAAGTCCCCCATCCTCAAAGGATTTCAAGTCAAGTCTACCTTAGTTCACGATCAACCCCCATCCGAGCCCATTTTGTCAAGACTGTTTTCGAATTCTTGTAAGGAAGTGATCCAATGTGAAACTTGTCACTTCTCTAAGTCCACTAGGTTACCTTTTGGTTCATCATCTAATAGGTCTAGTCAAGTCTTTGAGCTTGTTCATACCGATGTATGGGGGCCGTTTTTTGAATCTTTTGATGGGTATAAGTACTTTGTAACTTTTATAGACGACTTCTCAAGAGTTACACGGTTATACCTTCTGAAATCAAAGAGTGAAGTTTTTGCAGTATTTCACAATTTCCATAACCTTGTTAAAAAACGTCCAAAATCCAAACCTTGAGGTCTGATAATGGCTCAAAATATATGTCTCACATCATGCAACAATATTTGAGCATGCATGGAATCTTGCATCAAACCAGTTGTGTGGGTACTCCATAACAGAACGACACCGTCGAGAGGAAAAATTGTGACCTCCTTGAAAAAACTAGAGCCCTCATGTTGCATATGAAAGTTCCAAAACGTTTCTGGTCTTAAGGAGTTATGACTGCTGCGTATATCATAAATCGATTACCAAGTCGGGTCTTGGAGTTCAAGTCTCCAATGGAGGTGCTCAAATGGAGGAATGTCAATTTATCTCATCTTAGGGTTTTTGGATGCACATGCTATGTGCACATTCAAACACAGCATAGGGATAAACTAGATCCTAGAGCTCACAAATGCATGTTCCTCGGCTATTCATCTACTCAGAAGAGCTATAAGTGCTATAGTCCTGAGTTTAAAAGGATTATAGTATCAAAGGATGTACGATTTGATGAAACTAATTCCTTTTACAAGTTGTCTAATGATCAATCACAAGGGGAGCTGTTTCCTGAGCTTCTTCCCTTGCCAAGGGCTGAAGAACCATCTCCTGAGACACAACAATCCAGTACATCTCCTTCTACTGATAGTGTCTCATCCAGCGGACACAACACAGATCATCAAACACACCATGAAGAGTCCCACAGTGTGAAACCCGAAGAATTGACAGAAGAAGCTCCACAGGTTCAATACAAACGTAATCCTGTACGTGATAGGCATCCTCATACAAGGCTCCAAGACTATGTCACTTACTCAGCAAGGCATCCCATTAATGGATTCATGTCATACGAAAATATTTCACCATCTCATGCTGCATTTTTTGAACACTATCACAAGTCACTGCGAGCCTCAAAACTTTCAAGAAGAGAGCTGTCAAGAAGTGTGGAAAAAGGCTATGGATGAAGAGCTTTAAGCTCTTACCAACCACAAAACTTAGAGTGTTGTTAGACTCCCCCACGGAAAAAAGGCAGTTGGTAGTAAGTGGATGTACAAGATAAAATTCCACTTAGATGGATCAATTGAAAGGCATAAAGCTAGGTTGGTAGCTCAAGGATTTACTCAAACCTATGCCGTGGGCTACAAGGAAACATTTGCCCTGGTTGCAAAGATGAACACCGTTAGGATTTTGTTGTCCGTTGCTGTCAACAAGGAATGGTCACTATACCAAATGGACGTGAAGAACACATTCTTGCACGGTGATCTTGAAGAGGAGGTTTACATGAAGTTACCACCGGGCCACCCTCAGAGCAGTGAACCTGGTTTGGTTTGTAAGCTGCACAAATCCATTTATGGATTGAAACAATCTCCCAGAGCTTGGTATGCCAAGCTTAGTTTAGTTCTTGTAAGAGTTGGATTCCAAAGAAGTAATGCAGACTCTTCCATGTTCATTTGAACTGGTGTTGCTGGTAAACTTGTGGTTTTGATTTATGTCGATAACTTGGGTATAACTGGAGACAGTGTTGATGAAATTGCAAATCTCAAGTCTTCACTTCAATAGAAGTTTTCTATCAAAGATCTTGGCATGCTCAAATATTTTCTTGGAATAGAAATGGCCTCATCAAAAAACGGGTTATTTCTAAAGCAAAGGAAGTACATTTTGGATCTTCTTCAGGAATCAAACATGCAGGATGCAAAGCCAGTTCAAACACCTCTCGATTGCAAGTTAAAACTTAACTTGGAAAGCACGCCTTTGCCCAACGTTGGTTATTATCAACGGCTTGTTGGTAAGTTAATTTATTTAACTATCACAAGACCGGATATTACATTTGCAGTAAGTCTAGTTAGCCAATTCATGCACTCGCCTACCATAGATCACTTCAATATTGTCAAGAGAATCCTTAGATATCTCAAAGGATCAATTGGAAGAGGCATTCTCACGAGGAAGAATGATAACACACAAGTGATGGGTTACTTTGATGCAGACTGGGCAGGAAATGCAATCGATCGAAAATCCACTATAGGCTACTGTACATTCGTTGGAGGTAACCTTGTAACTTAGAAAAGCAAGAAATAAAGCGTCATCGCCAGATCCAGTGCTGAAGCTGAATACAGGTCTATGGCGTCCACGGCGTGTGAATTAATATAGCTTAAGGGTCTGTTAGGGGATTTAGGTATTCATACATAGCAATCTATGTCGTTGTTCTGTGATAATCAGGCTGCCATGCACATAGCTTCGAATTCGGTCTTCCACGAAAAGACGAAGCACATTGAGGTGGACTGCCACTATGTTCGAGCTCAGGTGCAAAATCAAGTAATCCAAATGATCTACACAAGGAATGCGGACCAACTGATAGATATTTTCACCAAACCTTTACCTACAACTCAGTTCCAACGCCTCCTATCCAAGCTTGGTTCCATCAATCTTCTAGACCCAGCTTGAGGGGGAGTATTGAAAGTTATTGAAAGTCCCTCGGTTAGTCCTTTGGGTAAACAGGTTGTTTAGCTTGTAGTTATCAAGGTGGATATTAGCTTGTAGTTATCATGTGTATCATGTCTTTCTTGGCAAGACTTTTTCTGTATGTCAACTCCTTGTTTTATGGAGCTGCACATAGTTAGGTTCACTAAGCTCCTTTTAGGCGTGATTCAAGGGTGATTAGGAAGGTTAATCACGTCTCTCTCTATATAGCTTGTAACCTTAGGGTGTTTCCCTTCCATGAAATACACAAACAGTCACTTTAAAAATCAACACACACTTATGATATTATGGATTAAGTGAAAAATGGGAACAAAAAGGTGTGAATGAATGGTGGGGTAGTCAGTAGTGTACTAGAAGATACTTGCTGAGGAAGTAGTTGAGACTTGCTGAGGAAGTATTGGATATCTCCATCCTCCAATCACAAAATTCAACAATATTTCTATAAAGAGGGAGGAAAGAAAGGATTAAAATTGGGTAAGGGCACTCAGATCACGTTATGCACCTCGAATCTCATGTATTTTAATCTCATTTGATCTCACATTGAGATGTCTTAATAGAGAGTTAATGACATTAGAAATGAAAACCAACCAACCCCGGCAATGCCAATTGCAATAGACAATGGAAAGGTGAGGAAATGGATGAGGATTATTTCAAAGCCAAAGTTTGTAGTTTTATACTTTTTAGATGTGTTGCTCCAAAAACTTTTGTCTCAGTTTTAGCTTTAAATATATAGTAAACTACAGATTTGGTCACTGATTATTATCCGAGTGAATTGTAAACTATTTTTTCAATTAAATAAATCTTTAAACTCATTAAAAACCTGCTAACTTATAAAGATTTGAATAAATTTTATTTAATTTTATATTATTTAAGTCACGTCGCTTGCATTTAAGTCACGTTACTTGCATGTGATACACTTTAAGAGGTAATACCATCATTTTCTCAAAAAAAAAAAAAAAAGAAGAGTTTTTTGGCTCGCCCTTTTTGAGAGAACTATTAGTTTTACTGAAGGTTCGAGGACTAGGAGTGTACACATGAATGCAGCTTTGAAGAAATGAAATTATGGATGACCAACTTGAACTTTGATTTTTCTTAGTACTATCTTCAAACTTATTTGTCAAAGTTTTGCTTAACCATTTGAATATTACGCGTTTTCTTTCTCTCTTAGGCCATCTCCAACCGATGGCTAGCCAGAGTGCTCATTTTAGCCCTCTGGCACTCCAAGATTCTCCAATATTAATATTTTAATGAACAGTACATGACCATATTTTTCCCGTCTCCAATCGAGGGCTAGATGGCTCGTTTTAGCTCTGTCACAAAAATCCGTCTCCAACCGAAGGCCAAAGGGCCATAGGGCCAAACATAATTTATGTTTTTTTATGTTGTATAATTTGTATGTTGGTTAATGTTATTTAATGTTACTTAATTTAATTTAATGTTGTATAATGGCTTAGGAAGTTATAGGAAAAAATGTAATTTAAAAAAAATATGAAACAAATTTTGTGAAATAGAAGTTATAGGAAAAAAAAATAGAATTTAAAATAAAATGAAACAAATTTTGTGAAATAGAAGTTATAGGAAAAAATGGAATTTAAAAAAAATATGAAATAAATTTTGTAAAATAGAAGTTATAAGAAAAAATAGAAGTTATATGAAAAATTTTGCAAATAAAAAATAATAATAAAACTGTAAAAAAAATTCAAATGCAACGGCTAGTAAGCTAGCCGTTGCATTTGAATTTTTTCTTAAGAATTCTTGTCGGTTATAACTGACAGGAAATCTGACAGATTTAAAAAAAAAAAAGCCAGCTCGGGGCTAGCTGGCTGGCCGGAAATGGCCAGCTCTCTAGCCCTCCACCCCTCTCCGATTCCGTGGGGCCCTCCCAGATTCCACAGCCCTCTGGCCTAGTCCTCGGTTGGAGACGGTTTTTGGGCTATTTTCGGCCCTCTAGCCCTCTGGACCCTTCGGTTGGAGATGGCCTTAGGATATGAGATGATGATCATATGACTTATATTGTATACATTCGTTGTTGTATAGACAGAGGAAAATCATTTTCACACACATATTTTCAGTTCCTATAGACTCCTTTTTAGTCACTGAATTGAACAAACCAAAAGAGAATCAAATATTAAAATTAGTGAGACCGCATAAGGTGCAAAATGATGCATAGAAATCACTCCATATTAGAAAGTCTAGTATTATTACCAGAGATTTTAACACATCATTTTTTCACCAAATGCAAAACCCACTCATTTGTGATCATAACGTTAAATAATTACAGAAAGTCAACGAATAAAACAATAAGGTGTGCAAATGAAAAAAATGAGTGAGTAGAAAAACAATTCTTGGCTATTCAAGAATGAGTAGGAACTCTTAATCAAAATTTTCTTGTTCGGTTCACAAAATTTCGTCCTTATAATCAGAATCCTTCATATCATAAATCACTTCGTAAAAATTATCTTTGCATAAAGGAAATTAAAATAAGATCGTTTAGTCAATCAACTGCAGTAAATATATAGACTGTTTTTAATGCTTTTATCCTTATTTGTCCGTCTATTTTTATGTTGATCCATGATTAGATGACCTTGTTTTAAATGAAATTTTTGTAGAGCTAATATTTATAGAATGATTTATAATATGAACAACCTAAATACAAATTTGTATGAATTAAAAAAAAATGAAGAGTCTCGAAGAGGAGCTCGTACTTATATTTTGTGTAGCAAAATATTATTAGTGTAGAAATCATTTCTGTCATTAAGAAATTCTAAGGAGACTCTCAAAATGGAATTCTCTATGAACTCCTGCCACATCATATTTTTGGCATATTATTTTATAATATTAACACAAAAAATAATGTTAAACTTTAAAGTGACAAAGGACCATGAAAAATCTCACTTTAAAAAAAAATTCCTTAGCATTTATCATTATTATTTGATTTTGGAATTATGAGAAATGCTAAATAAACTTTATCATTAAACTTCACAGCTTTACAATAATTCTTGTGCTAAAATTATAAAACATGGTACAAAATACGAGGAGATAAAAAGTTCAAAGCCCCACTTTTGAGACTCTTAGATTGTAATTCAATGGAGGAAAAAGGATGAGTATCTACTTTAGATTCTCTTTATGAGAATCTTAAAGATTTTCACATTTTAACATTTCATCGTATATTGTGCAATTAATTTTTGTTAATTACTATTTATCTTTAATTTTAAATAATAAAATTTAAATAATCTCTAATCGCATGATGTACAATAAATAATTAAAATATAAAGATTACTAAAATTCCTACAATTTAGATTCGAATGAGATCCTAATCTGAGGAAAAGGATCCGTAACGACTCCGGCAGATTTTATGAGTTGGGGCAGATTCCAAAATGAAAAAGTATTAAAAAAAAGGATCAAATACTAGAAAAGGAGAACTTCCAAGAGGGGCTGATCAAAAGGACAAAATATAACAAATTAAAGAGAAGAAAAATGTGTGGCACGTCACGTCAGTAGACTTGATCAAAAGGATCAAATACTACTGAAGTATTATCCTTAAAAGCAGAAGCAGAAGCAGCAGTTTAACATTTTCTTCCATCAAGCAAAAAAGCAACAACTGTAAACCAAACACTTTGATCAAACCCAAGTTAGTTTTCGCACTCGTTCTCTCGTGTTTCTAATCACTGCCATCCCTCCAAAAGCCCCATATCATGTAGTTGTTGATTCCGATAAAAAAAATCCTATTTATTTCATAACCTTGCTAGCCCTCGCAGTCGGTCAAATGCATCTTGAAGAAGTCTCCACCAGCATTGAAGGGCCCACCCAGATTCTGATTCTTCTTCATCAAATATAAATGGCTGCCAATGGAATCCACTTCACCAGAGTAGGTGACATGTTGTTGCCATTGGGATTCCGATTCTGCCCCACAAAAGAAGAGATGATCTGCTATTACTTGCAGATGAAGCTCTAGGGGTTTTGGTGTCAAACCGAAGCCTATTTGGTTTGGTTCGAAGGGGTTTTGGTTCTGAAATCATTGAATGGATCAAAGTTGAAACCCTTCAAGCCAAATTGGTATTTAATGTGAATGTGCAAACTTTAATGACTTTTGGTTTTGAACATTGTTTAATTTTGTGTTGCTGCCACTGCATTACATGATTGGTTTTTGCAACTTAATTGTGCAGAGGGATTTAGTTATCTGTTGCGTAAAGAAGAAATCAGGTGATAATGTGGATGCTGCAAGCTGTCATGAACGTGAATCTAGTACTTACAACAATGCATCTGATTTTGAAAACCAGCAGCTACTAGCACCTGGTATGGATATTGAAAAGGTGAGAATGTTGAACATGAATGCTGATTAACTTTTTCGTATATATAGACGGTGCGAAAGAAACTGATCTAAAACCTTGCGTATTTATGGTTCACAATGCAGGAACATACTATGGACTATTTTGAGAGGGTACAGTGTCGTATGCTTACAAGTGCCCCTCGTAATAATGATTCTCATAAGTTGCAATCTGCATTTGGAGCTAGTGAACCAGATGAAAAGTTCGCAGAGTTCTTAAATTTAGTTATTGTTGACGGGGATCAGGATGAAACAACTCATGCTAACATCTTCCACAACTCCACTCTGCCACAGTCACTTTTGGAGGATAAGGATGACCACTATCTTTAAGTTATATGACCTCTGGGATATGGTTCAGTACGGGTACGAGCTACCTAACATGGAGGTTGATGCTCTAGAGGAGGACTTCACAGAGAAACAAGTTACAATGTTGAAGCAAAATCGAATGGATGATGCTAGAGCTCTTGGAATCATTTAAGGAGCTGTCTCTGACACCATCTTTCCAAGGATAGCAAATGAAGAAACTGCAAAGGGTGCTTAGGAGGTTTTACAACAACAGAGGATACACCAAAGTAAGAAAGGTAAAGCTTCAATCCCTTAGAAGAGATTTTGAGTATACAAGAATGAGGGAAAATGAATTGCTAAAAGATTATTTCTCTAGGCTATCTAATGTTGTGAACCAAATGAAAACCTATAGTGAAGAACTGTCAAATGAAAGAGTTCTTCAAAAGCTGTTGATCAGTTTGACCAAACTCTATGATTTAATAGTGAGTGTTATTGAAGAAACAAAAGATACAGAAACTCTTAGTGTGCAAGATGTGATGGCATCCTTAAGGGTTTTTGACCAAAGACTCGAAAGTAGACCTGGCATTTCGGACCTGACCTGTTAACCCTACCCGACCCGTTAATATTAGTATTTGGGTGGATGCTTAATGGGTCGGGTCATTAACAGGTGACTTTGGGTCAACTCGTTAGACCCATTAGCACCCGTTAGTTGAGAATGTTAGAGTAATTTCAGTAAAGCCTTAACAACAAAAAAAACATTTAGATGCTGGCTGCACCATGGTCACCAAACCTGTTGAGCAAACACCTTTATTTGCATTATATATTGTGCTCATATGGCTAAGTTGGTAAGCTCAGTCATTCTCTGTGGAGCTCCGACGTCATGTGGAGGTCGCCGGACATTTTGTTGACAGTAGTCGACATCGCTTGGTGAGATTATAAATTAGAATTTGGGGAGCAAAGTCGATTGTAACTTGGTAAATTAATAAACAAATTCAAACCCCAGAAATTGTGGATTTTGGGGAGGATGAGGAAGAGCGCGTGAGTTTTAACAGCAAGTTTTGCTCTTTGTTTTAATGGACTTTTTCACTATGATCTGAGGTTACAAGATTGAATGACTTTCTGCATTAAATATGGCTACTGATCTTGCTCTCTTGGGAATCCTTTTCAATCCGGTGAAGTTCATAATTTCTATAGTTAGTATGTGTAAGTGTATTAGAATGCAAAAAAAATAAATTTGTAAATGAGTGTTAACGGGTGACGAATTAGATTAACGGGTTAAGTTCGGGTGAACCGTTAGCTTAATAGGTTGGGTTCGGGTTAACAGGTCGGATTGAACCCGACCCAAATCCAATAAACCCAACTCGTTTACAAGTTTATTCGAAAGGCATGT
Source organism: Crataegus laevigata (assembly GCA_963580275.1). Classification (NCBI taxonomy): domain Eukaryota; kingdom Viridiplantae; phylum Streptophyta; class Magnoliopsida; order Rosales; family Rosaceae; genus Crataegus; species Crataegus laevigata. The sequence goes on from OY756951.1 coordinate 11,361,015, forward strand.
TGACACTGCCACTGAGAGAGCCTTTCAATCACTCAATATTGGGTCTAGTAGTCAAGCCGGTGCAAACAAACAGAAACTGTAGTGGAAGGGGAAGTCTAAAAAATGAGAAGAAAAAAGGTATTGAAACTTTAGACAGAAACTGTAGTGGAAGGGGAAGTCTAAAAAATGTGTAAGCACTGTGACAAATCCCATTTTGGGGAGTGCTGATTCAAGGGCAAGCCTAAATGCCACAGATGCAATAGATTTAGGCATCTTATGAAGGTTTGCAAATCAAGAAATGTGCAACCTGTGAACTGTGCAAATCAAGTGGAAGAAGAGGCAAATGTGTTATGTGATTTCAGTGCTAAAGTTGAGAAAAACATTGAAGTGTGGTACATTGATAGTAGATGCAGCAACTATGTGACTGCATATAAGTCACTACTCATTGACATTGACACTAGTTTTACAGGAAAAGTAAAAATGGGAGATGGGAACATTGTTAAAGCCACTGGGAGAGGAACTTTAGTTATTGAAACCAAGAAGGGGATAAGATACATAAGGGAGGTAATGCTAGTGCCTGGATTAGATGAAAACCTACTAAGTGTTGGTCAAATGATGGAGCATGGTTATTTCCTACTTTTTGGAGGAACTGTGGTTGATATATTTAATAACATGACTCTCTCAAACCTAGTAACTAGGGTGGAAGTGAAAAAACAGAAGTTTTCCACTCATTTTGAGGTATCTTGAAGAAGTGGCAAGGAATGCAAGTGAGACATGTTCAATGAAGTTATGGCACGAGAGACTTGGTCACTTAAACATGACAAGTCTTCAAAATCTGCAAAAGCATGAAATAGTGCAAGGTATGCCAGAATTGGATCATTGCAATGAAACCAAGGGTGTGTGTTGGAAAACATCGCAGAGATCCATTTGAAGCTGGCAAAGCTTGGAAAACAACTATGCCACTTGAATTGATTCACACTAATATGTGTGGCCCTATGCAAACTGCTACAATCAATGGAAACAGCTACTTTCTAACCTTCATAGATGACTACTCAAGGATGTGTTGGGTGTATTTTATGAGGTTCAAATTAGAAGTGTTCACAATTTTCAAGAAGCTCAAAGCAATAGTTGAGCTACAAAGTGAACACCATATAAAAAGACTAAGAAGTGATAGCGGATGAGAGTATACCTCTCTAGAGTTTAGTGCATTCTATGAAGAAGTGGGGTTGGAGAAGCAACTCACTATGACATACTCACCACAACAGAATGACATTGCAGAAAGGAAGAACAAAACTATACTCGAAATGGCTAAGTCAATGATGCATGAGAAGAACATGCCCTATTCCTTCTGGGGTGAAGCAGTGAATACTGCAGTGTACTTGTTGAATAGGTGCCCTACTAAATCACTAGACAAGAAGACACCATTTGAAGTTTTCTGTGGAAGAAAATCATCTGTGAAGCATCTAAGGGTATTTGGGAATGCTACCAACCTTTTCAATCAGATTTTCTCGATCTACCTTATTCACTCTCTTTTCCATCTTACACGATGGATCTTATTCGTTTACTTTTTTAATTTACACTTTAAAATAAGTACTTAAAAAAATCAATTGCCTTCATTTAATCTGCTATGGACCAAAATGGGGTACAAAATTTCTCATATCATCTTTAAGGGAGGTAGTATTTTAGTAGCAAAGTTAGATTTGCTATGTCACGTAAGAAAAACGTATCTCTAACAGAGGTAGCAACTAAATTAGTAAATTAAAGAATTAGCAATTCACACTATATACTTATAGGGTAATTGCTACTTTTTCAAGTTATAAATTGAGGCTTGCAAAATATTTCTATCCAAAAATATTCGTTTAGTAAAAAGTTTGAAAATGAAATTTGAACCCACAATTATGATAAAGTTAAGACACTTTCCAAAAACAAAAACGCCACTTGTATCATATATTTATATCATATTTCTAATAGAGATGGAACCTACATCGTTGACAGGCCTCATCTCTATTAGAAAGATGATACAAATAATACAATATTAGTAATTAGTACAAAAATTTTCTAGACTTATTCTTTGTTCATTGCCCAAAAACAAAAACGCCACTTGTATCATTTATTTGTACCTTATTTCTGTCGATTCTAACAGTAACCTTTCCACCAACCTTTCTCCGCGACAAATCTCACTCTTCCCAGTATTTTATAGACTTATTCTCTATTTAGTGCCCAATTTTAGTTTGAAAATCATGCTTAATCAAAGGTGAGGTGATGGTTTGGTCAAATTTGGATATTCTGAGGAAGGGCGACGAGGGAGAAGATAGGTTGGAGGGGACGATAGTGGGTTCAAATAGATGAGGGAGGTTGGAGGAGGAAGTGGGGATGTGATCAGAGGAAGGACTTCAAATATGCAAATTTGCCATGGCAATGGTAAGGCCATCTCCAACCGAAGGATCTAGAGTGCCGAAAATAGCTCCAAAACCATCTCCAACCGAGGGCTAGGCCAGAGGGCTTCTGTGCCCCATGAAATCTGAAAAGGTCAAAGGGCCAACCGGCTAGCCCAATCCAGCCAGCCAGCCAGCCTCGGTTTGGGCTGGATTTTTCATTATTCCTGTCGGTTATATCCAACAGCATTGTGCTTATTCCTGTCGGTTATATCCGACAAGAATGGTAGGCCAAAATTTCAAATACAACAGCTAGTTATTGTTGGATTCAAAAAAAAAATGTGGCCAAATTTTTTTTTTTATGAATTAAAAAAATTCTTTTTTTTTCCTATAAATACCTAAGCCATTCCTACACAATTTTTCACATAATTTTCACCTATTTTTAAATTTAAGTTGTTGTAGTTTTTAAATTTAAATAATAAATTATGTTTGGCCCTATGACCCTTTGGCCCTCGGTTGGAGATGACTTTTTGTGACAAGGCTCAAACGAGCCTTATGGCTCTCGGTTGGAGATGGAGACAAATATGACTCTGTACCGTTTATTAAAATATTAATATTTTGAAGGATCATATGGCTAAAATGAGCCTCTGGCTAGCCCTCGGTTAGAGATGGCCTAAAGGTATGGGAAGTGGGTGTTTGGTTTTCAACGTAGCAAAGAGTTCGAGTGAATACTAAATAGACAGGTGTTACAATTTTATTGGGTCACATTATATAGTGAGTAAATTGGGTTGATTAGAGTTCAAAGTATTATCCTTGAGAAGCTGACATGATCCCTCGCTTCTCAGTCAGCTCCCTGGAAGCAGACCCAGCCATGCAGCAAGCGATCCCACACGTAGGACTCCCTAGCGTCCCACCAAACGCCACGACAAAAAAAATTCCACATCACATGTAAAAGCAGCAGCACAAGTTTAATATCTTCTTCCATTAAAAGCAAAAAGCACCCTCTGAAAGCCGGAGACTTTGATCAAACCCAAGTCAATTTCCGTACTCTTTCTCCTGTGCTTCTCATCCTATACAAACCCACCCAGATTCCGATTCTCCTTCATGAAAGATAGATGGCTGCCACTAGAAACCGCTTCACCAGAGCAGGTGACCTGTCTGTGCCAGTGGGATTCCGGTTCCGCCCCACAGAAGAAGAGCTGATCGACTATTACTTGCAAATGAAGCTCGAGGGTCAGGATTACCTTGTCAGCGACGTCATCCGCGAAATCAATATCTTGGACCACGCGCCAAGGGACTTGCCTGGTAATTATTTTCCAAACCCAGGTCTTAAATTTTCATTAGTTCAATGAGTCTGACAATCTGTATTCTCCATTGGGTTGTTGGGTTTAATCCAAATGTAAATTAATTACGAAACCCAGTTCTTAAATTTTGCTCAAAATTTTAGTAAAAATTTTGAATTTGGAGTTCAATGAGTCTGACACACTGTTTATGCAATTGGGTTTAGTCCAAATGTAACTTTATTATCAAACCCAGTTCTTAAAATTCAATCTTTTTATTTATTTTTTTATGAGAATTTTACTAGAACTTTTCGATTTGAAGTTCACTGAGTTTGAATCTCTGTTTACTGTTTAGGAGATTGGGTTTAATCCTAACGTAAGTTATTGCCAATCCCAGTTCTTAATTAAAAGTTATCTTTTTTTGGGTGACAATTTTACGAAGGCCAGTGATTTCTGCACTCTTCTGTGACTTCGAAAAATTATAAAATTTTTCAATTTTGAAGTGTAAACAGCTGAAAATGCAGTGCAAAAAACGCTACCCCTTTTCTTGAATGAGTCTGATAATCTTGATATTCAATTGGGTTTGAACCAAATGTTGTGTTTTATGCAGGGCTTTCACTCATAAAGTCGGATGATCAAGAATGGTACTTCTTCAGCACTTGCAAAAAAAACAGCAAAAACCAGACCGAAAGGGGGGCGAAGGGAGGCTTCTGGAAGAGCACTGGTCCCCAAAAACTGGTCAAGACTCAAGACAAAAGAACTATCATCGGTACAAAAAGGATTCTAACATTTCAACGAGGTCGTGTTCGTAATTCCCAAAAGACCGGCTGGGTTATGCATGAGTATTACATCCCCCAAACTAATCCTAATGCTAATCAGGTCACCATTCTTGTTCTTTTTTGGGGTTATTGTTTCCGAATAATGTTATCCATAGGATGTATAATTTGCAGCATTGTTTAACAATTTTATGAGGTAAGTTCTAAACTAGAGGCTTGAGGGGTTTTTGTTCTGAAACCCAAGCCTATTTGGTTTGATTCGAAGGGGTTTTGGTTTTGAAATCATTGAATGGATCAAAATTGAAACCCCTTCGAGCCAAATTGGTATTGAACCTTGTTTAATTTTGTGTTGCTGCCACTGCATTACATGATTAGTTTTTGCAACTTAATTGTGCAGAGGGATTTTGTTCTCTGTTGCGTAAGGAAGAAACCAGGTGAGAATGTGGATGCTGCAAACTGTGATGAAGGTGAATCTAGTACTTACAACAATGCATCTGATTTTGAAGATCAACTGCAACTAGCACTTGTTATGGATATTGAAGCGGTGAGAATGTTCAACACAAATGCTGATTAACTTCCTCGTATGTATAGACGGTGCAAATGAAACTTATCTAAAACCTTGCTTGTTTATGGTTCACAATGCAGGAACATACTCAGCCACAACCAAGTCTGGACTATTTTGAGAGGGAAAAGGATCATATGCTTGCAAATGCCCATGGTAATAAGGATTTCCATGAGTTGCAATCTGCATTTGGAGCTAATGAACAGGATGAAAATTTCGCAGAGTTCTTAAAATCAGTTATTGTTGACGGGGATCAGGATGAAACAACTCATGCTAACATCTTCAACGACTCCACTGTGCCACAGTCAATTAGGAGGGTGTATTTTGAGGATGATGCATTAAGCAGTGACACAGACGCAGAAGTACTCCTTGCACAGGTTAAAATAAAAAAAAAAAAACCTTCCCCATAGAATAGAGGCTTAAAATCTTTTTTTTTTTTCAGTGTGTTTGGTAGTTTTCACTGGCAAGCTCCAAAACTTTGCTCAACTTTTTGGTACTGGAGGCTTTGGAAACACATTCATATTTTTAGACTTTGTCTTCTTTTTTTTTCTTCAGGAAGTGAGTTTACAAATGCTTAGTGAGTGTGACCCACATATTGATTCGAGCCACTCCAGAAGACAGGAAGGTGTTATGCTTTACCAGACACAGGCTGCTTCCTCTGTCAATGTAGTACCTAAACCTCAGACTGATCGTGTTCAAGTAGTCACTGATGAACATTCTGGTACACATCGTCGTCAATTAGTTAATGACGAGCATTCTGGTACACATCAAAGAACAAGCAGGCCACAATGTGAATCAAGACACAATAATGCCTTAAACGTAAAGAATACTTCCTCTTTGGATGTAGATGCAGAATCACATGGCGAATACTATAACAATGAAAGAACACACGGAAGAACATATCCAACAAGTGCCCTCAAAGCACTAAGCAAACAGAAAGAATTAAAACAGAAGCAAAGCAAGGTGAGTGAGAGAACCCAAAACTACAGCACGGAGAATGTGAATAATGATTCTTTGTAGAGGCTATTTCCACAACTTATTTTGGTTTATTTTTGCAGGCGAAAGAAGCTGCAGAGCATCGAGCTGCTGTTGATTTTCCCCCGAAGAAGACCTCTATAACAAAGTCTAACAAAGAAGCAGAGGTGGCTCAAGGCAATAATGCAGAAAAGGGTCTGAAGCAGATGCAGAACGCAACAACTGCTGGCAAATGGAAGGGCTGTTTCATTTCATGGGAGACATCCCCTCCATTAACAAGTCCCCCATCGGTGTACCTTTTCAACATGGTTGTAGGCGTGATAATGTTCTGCGTTTTTGCTCAGGAAGCAGTTTTATACGGGCAGTGGTGCTAGAGGGGTTCATTCACCAGAAAAATGGTTAGTTTTTGTTGTCTGTCACACAATGAGTAATGCCATACTTACTGGTTACTTATTGCAGCTCTAAAATGTGGGAGTACCAGCCACGGTTTGCAGTGATGAAGTGTTTATCTTTGGTATAGCCTATAGAGTTTGACTTTTCTCTGTTTCTACGGAACAGATGTAATGATGGATGGCTAGTCCTGGAATCTCAATATAATATATTGTCTTTTGCTTAATCATTTAGGGAGCACGGATTCGAATTTTAGGGTATCTTCTTAAAATTGTGAAATAGAAGCATGGCCATGGTGTTGTTCGTGTTAGAAGTTGAAATGTTTTTCGTTTTTCTGTAGTTGCAAAAGAATCATCTGTGGAGCTGTTTTTCGTTTTGATATAATTTCAAAAGAGTCACTCAGTACTACGGTATGGTGGTATTTCTCTTCAATTGTAAGCGAAAGGTCTTAGGTTCGATTCTAATGGATTACAAATTCGATATCAAATTAGGTTGTCTATTGTGTGGCTTAGCCGAACTCTCATTCCTCTTAATGTAAAATATATCGTTGTAGTAAAAAAAAAAAAATATATATATATATATAAAATTTCAAAAGAAATCATTTGGGGGGGCTTTTGGGATCTTCTGAAATTGTGAAAGAGAAATATATTAGACCATGATGTTGTTCGTATTGTTAGAGGTTGAAAGTTAAACTTCGAATGTTTTTGTATAATCGCAAAAGGATAAAAAATATGGAAATGGGGTGAGAGAGGCTCGAACTCTCGACCTCAGGATAACTCAGAATCTATGAGACCTACGCGCTAGCCAACTGCGCCACCACCCCGATGTTGTTTAAGGTCTGTGTTTATATTGTAAAACTAGATACAAAATAGGCCATTTACCACCTACATATCGTAGCCCACAGCTGCACAAGCCACCTCAAAAATTTTGCTTGGTGAAAAACTGTTTGAAGGAGAGCTGCATTACCATTCAAACTTGATGCTTAGAGAAAAATTAAAGCGACCTTCCTAGGCACATTTACCAAATAATACTTTGGTTTATATCTTTATGCATAGTACTTGGAGTATTGAGTAGTCAAAATACTCACTTGTTACGTGGACTTGTCTCTTGTTATGTGGATAACCAAACGCCTATCTTCTTTCTTCGTGGGAAATCTGGTCAATCCCTCGCCTCCTTCATCTTTTGCCCTTGTTCCCATCGACCCGACTTCGTCATCTTCGTCAGTTCCACCCGTCTCTACCATCGACTCCGGATCCGCCCCCAATCCGTCCTCTTATTTCTCATGGTAGCCATGGCAGTGGGGAGGAAGATGACAGCGAATCATGAAATGGCTTCACGGAAGGTTTATTTATTGATTGGCATGGAAGAAATGAGGCTGATCATATTTGCAAAGGCATGGATAAGAGAAGACTAAAAAAAGGGGTGTTTGGTTATGAGTACAAAGTGGAATTCATGTTTGGTTATGAATTTAAAGGAACAAATGTTGTAATATTATTGAGCCCCGAGTGGATAACTTGTTCTTTTTTTCTTTTCTTTTTTTTAAATAAAAAAAGTATTGTCCTACCTTTATTCTGTGGAATTAATCCTAACATCTACGAAGTATACACTTATGATATTATGGATTAAGGAAAAATGGGAACACAAAGGTGCGAATGGATGGTACAATATATATGTGAGGTGGGGTAGTCAGTAGTGAACTAGAAGACTACTTGCTGAGGAAGTAGTTGAGACTTGCTGAGGAAGTATTGGGTATCTCCATCCTCCAATCACAAAATCTAAATATATTTCTATAAAGGGGTGTGCTATCCACACACTCCTTTTTACTTCTCACACACCCCTATTACTTTCTGTCCGTTAGATCTTTTTCAATTCATCCGATCCGACGACCGAAATCCAAAAATGTGTGAGAGAAGTAAAAAGGGGTGTGTGGATATCACACCCCTTCTATAAAAAGGGAGGAAAGAAAGGGATTAAAATTAGGTAAATCTCACGTACTTTAATCTCATTTGATCTCACATTGAGATGTCTTAGTAGAGAGTTAATGACATCAGAGATGAAAACCAACCAACCCTGGCAATGCCAATTGCAATAGAATTCGGAAAGGTGAGGAAATGGAAGAGGATTATTTCAAAGCCAAAGTTTGTAGTTTTATACTTTCAGATGTGTTGCTCCTAAAATTTTTATCTCAGTTTTAGCTTTAAATATACAGTAAACGGTCACTTTGATCACTGATTATTATCCGAATAAAATTAAGTCTCTAAACTATTTTTTCCGATAAAATAAATGTTTAAACTCATTAAAAAAAACCTGCTAACTTCATTCAAATCTATTTTATTGAATTTTATATTAATTTAAGTCATATGACTTGCATGTGATACGCTTTAAGAGGTAAAACCATCATTTTCTCAAGGTTGAGTATTTTGGGTTTAGGCCCTTTCTGAGTGAACAAGTAGTTTTAGTGAAGCTTAGAGGACTAGGAGTGTACACATGAATGCAGTTTTGAAGAATTGAAATTATGGATGACCAACCTGAACTTGATTTTTCTTAGTACTATCTGCAAATTTATTCGTCAAAGTTTTGTTTAATCATTTGAATATTACACGTTCTCTTTCTCTCTTAGGATATGAGATGATGATCACGTGACTTACAATGTATACATTTGTTGTTGTATAGATGAAGGAAAATGATTTTCACACATATTTTTTGTTCCTACAAACTCCTTTCTAGTCATTGAATTAAACAAATTAAAAGAGAATCAAATATAAAAGTTAGTGAGACTGCAGAAGGTGCAAAATGATGCGTAGAAATCACTCCATATTAGAAAGTCTAGTAAGGTGTGCAAATGAAAAAAAAACGAGTTGAGTAGAAAAAACAATTCGTTGCTATTCAAGAATGAGTAAGAACATCCTATGCAAAAAATTTCTTGTTCGGTTCACAAAATTTCGTGCTTATAATCTGAACTCTTCGTATTATAAATCATTTTGTAAAAATCATCTTTGCATAAAAGAAATTAAAACTAAGGTAGCAAATAGATGGACAATATGTAATGTTTTTATCCTATTTTGTCCATCTATTTTTATGTTGTTCCATGACTAAATGACCTTGTTTTAATTGAAATTTTTGTAGAGCTAATATTTACAAAGTGATTCATAATATGAACGATTGTAATAATAAATACAAAGTTGTATGGATAAAAAATGAAGAGTCTTGGCGGAGAGCTGTTACTTATATATTGAGTAGCCAAGTATTATTAGTGTATAAATCATTTATATTATTAAGAAATATTAAAGAAACTCTTAAAAGTGGAATTCTGTATAGACTCTTTGTCACCTCTTTTTTTTACAAAGTATTTTATAATATTGATACAAAAAATTAATATTAAACACTAAAGTGACAAAGTGATTATGAAAAATCTCACTTTAAGAGAATTTTCTTATCATTTCTCATTATAATTTGATTTTGGAGTTGTAAGAAATGCTAAAGTGACTCTCTTAAAGTAAAACTTCTCATGAATTTCTTATTAATTCACAATCTTATAACTTTTATACTAAAATTATAAAATATTATGAAAAAATATGTAGCGACAGAAAGTGTAAAGTTCCACAGAACCTACTTACCATTACCCATGGATTTGCAATTCAATGTAGGAAAAGGACTCGTAACTCACTCCGACAGATTTTATGACTTGGGGGCAGATTCCAAAATGTTAAAGTATTCTAAAAGCTAAACCTCCACGAGGGGTTGTCTCCCAGAAAAGGAAAACTTCCGAGAGGGGTTGATCAAAAGGACAAAATATAATAAATTAAAGAGAGAAAAAACGCGTGGCACGTCAGCAGACTTGTTGAGGTGCGATCAAATACTTCTGGAGTATTCCGAAGTGAGTTATAAGCTACTTGCAGTTGCCCCTTCTTACCAGTTCAAACTTCACACACTCATACGCATAGAGAGAAAAGAAACATATGGGAACACTGGGAAGCAACAGAAAAACAGAAGGGGTTTCGGACGCAGTAGGGGTCAGATTCCACCCCACTCCGGAGGAAATGGTGGATCATTACTTGAAGCTCAAGAAACAGGACAAGGGTTTCAAATCGGATCACATCGCTGAATTCGAAGTCTGCAACTTCGACCCTTGGGATTTGGCTGGTAATTGTTCAATTCGTCTCACTCTTTCTTCACTGTTTATTTCTCATTATTCACTAACAATCCTTTGTTTATGAAAAATTTCATAAAAGAAAACAGTGTTTTGTATTTAGTACTTGGTTTTTGAAGAACTAAATTGGGTTGGCATAAATTTCTTGTTTTGATTTTATGTTGTGTTGAATTTCTCACTAACAATTATGTATAAGTTCCCAAAGGCAAAGGGGAAAAATTACTCTGTTTTTAGTACTGGTTTTTTAAGACTTCAATTGGGTTGGCCTCAATTCTTGGTTCAGTTTTTTTTTGCGTTGTAATTTGCAGCTCGCATTCCATCGCACGATATGGTGTGGTACTTCTTCAGCCCTAAGGAGTACAAGTACATCAATAGCACCCGTTCCAACCGAACCACACCAGGAGGTCAGTGGAAAATCACAGGCAAGGAGCGTCCGGTCAAGGCTCGGCGGTCCAAAGCTGTCATTGGGAAGAAGAGGACCTTGACATTCTACCGACGTGGGCCTCAACGCAAACTGAAAATAACCAACTGGGTCAGGCACGAGTACAGTCTCATTGATAGTGAAGCCATCTCTAATCCTAAGCTGCGTCAGGTCACTCTCTTTTTCAATTGCAGAGTTTGCTATTTTGTTCTTTGTTCACATTTGTGTCGTATTGATGCTTCCGTGTGTAACATACATGAAGTGGTAGTTTTGAAGTGTGACAATTGAATTTGATCTATAATTCCTTCATGATATTGTTATCCAACTTATGCAGGAGGATTTTGTTCTCAATCGCATGAAGAAAGAATTTGATGAAGAGGATACCTCAATTGGTGAAGTTGAACTTGGCAGCTACAGTGTGTCTAATGTTGAAGATCATGCTGCAGCTGTTGTGACTCCAGAGGTGAGAATGAGAATCGTATTGTTTTTGAACATTTATCTTATGGATTATGCGAAATTTATCCAACCTTAATGCATCACTCCTTCATGCACATCAGTCACAGGATTACAGTTCCTCTACATTCCTGTCATCAGGATACATAGAGCCGGGAGATGTTCTGCAAGCCAATGGCACTAGTAATGATTGTAATGCAATACAATCACCATTTGGAGATAATTATTATTCTTATACCAATAATAAGAATGATATTTCAACCTGTGATAAAGGTGATTGGTTCACCATGTCTGATTTCGAAAATGAACCTCCAGATGATATGTGTCAAGAGGTGAGAATAAAATACTTATTTGAATATTTCTAATATGAGCTTTAATAATACAAGTGTATCAAAACTTAACCTTCTTGTTTGTGATTTTTAATCCAATTATGTATTTAGCCACAAAACAACATGAATCCGCTCTAGTTATGCAGTGCACAACAGTCACCAACATATACAAAATTTGGAGATTTTATGCATACTGATGTCTTTATGATGAATGTTGGCAGCCTCGAGTTGGAGATTTTTATTCACATGTTACATACCAGAATAATATTTCAACCAATGATGAAAATGAGGCAGTTAGCTACATTGCGTATGATTTTAAAAATCAATATGCAGATGATATGATTCAAGAGGTGCGAAGAATCATGCTTGACCATTTTTATACCACCTTTTAATATTGAGCACAAGATGTATACCAAAACTCAATGCTTGCTTGTTTGTGATTCTTAATCTAGCAGTCATATCTTCAACCAGAAAAATATGCGAGAAGTGTTCTGGATGCTGATGTTTGTAACAACAGCTACAACAATTGGCAACCACAATTTTGGAATGAAGATTCTTATCTTGCAGATAAGAATAATATTTCAACCAATAATGAGTGTGAACAATTTGGCCACACATTTTGATGTGAGAATTACTTGACACACAAATTAAACCCTATTGATGACAATTGTAGTAATGATGCAAGTAGGGATCGTTCTAGACCGGGGATTAACTAGGGATGCTAATCAATAAATATAAGACTCAAAAATATAAAAACAAAGTTTAAAATGTAAACAAAAGATTTTAAAACAAGAAAGTAAAAGGGGGATTTGGGATTGGTGAAATTGAACAATTAAAACTTAAACTTTGAAAACAAACTTAAAGCAAAATAGATTGTGATGAAATAGAATGATGAGAAACTAGTTAGAGGGTTCCTTATCCACACATGAACATATGCATATAATTTGATTCCCAGTTATGACTTCAACAAACGATAAATGACAATGTTCCAAGTTAATTAGGTTTGCTTAAATTAACTCTTAGATTTCCCTAGATTCATTGAATTGGACGGAATACGCATCACAACCAAATTATTCCTTATCAAAGTCCCTAACTATGGAATACGCATGATAGAGACATTTAACAAAGATCATTAAGTTCAACGGAAATCATAAACATTGACTAGGCATTCATAACTATGGAATACGCATGTTACTCTTGCCAAGGATTTACTTAACACAATCGTGACTAGCGATCTTTACTACTCATGAATATAAGTTCATAACGATTAGGTGAAATTCCCTTATATCCTAGCATCAAGTTTAGGCATGCAAATTAAGTGTCGACCCTTAACCCACATACATAATCAAGTCTTTTATCAAAACAGAAAAGTAAACCACATCTAAAGTTTATGAATTCATAACTGGAGTAAATCAAATCATAACCAACATATGTCCATGGTTTCAAATTTGCCTCTAACTAAAAAGAAATTAGTTCCACATGTTTAACATAATTGAACAACAATTTAAATTAAACATTGAAGAACAAAAGAAAGAAAACACCTAAACTTTCCAACGATCCAAGCGCCTCCAAGGACTTTCTTCTTCTTCTCTTTGTTGCGGCACAAGGCTTTGAATGATGTTGAAGGGTTGGTTTATGGAGGAATGGATGGGGGAAGTTTAGATATGTAGGGAGAGGCAAGGAAAGGCTTGTAGAATGGTTTTTTCTTGGATGCTTTGAATGAGGTTGCTACCATGGGTATTTATAGGGAAGGGATGGACTTATTTAATTCAATTTTCTGGTGAGAACACATCAAAACTCACGGCAAAGAGTGGATTTTTAGTGAGTTAGGTCTTGAATCATCCACACACATTCCTAATGGGTTAGGTATTGAACAACCACTCACATGTCATGGTGACTTAGGCATTGCATCATCATTCAAATGTCATGGTGAGTTAGGCATTGCATCATCACTCAAATGGGCTTGTTTAAGCCAAAAATCTGGTGGGAAACAACAAGGAAAGCCCACGGCATTGAGTTGTTTTGGTGGGTTAGGCATGGTTTTGAGTGGAGTTTTGGTCAATCCTTCTAGAAACTTATCCCTTCTTGCAACTTGTATTTGTTTCACCATATTTTTAGCATGTTCCTAGCTTCTTTTGACTTCAAATTCGTCCATCCATCTTGCATGGATCATAAGCAATCCATCTTGGGCCCAAAAACACTCCAAACTACTCCAAATTGGCCCAAAATGCACCCTTAGCCCATATAACCTACAAACACACGAAATTAGCTTTAAACACTATTATAAATACTAAATAATTACTAAAATGCAAGAAAACAAGCAAGCTAAGTCGCATAAATATGCTCCTATCACATTTTAATTTTGAAAATCAAGCTACGAATAAAAGGATTTGTGAGGTGAGAATGAGAATGCTCTTTGAACATTTTGTTATATGAACTTGTTATGAATATATTCAAACTTAGCTTTTTACTTGTTCATGATTCTCAATCTAGGTATGTTTTATGCGAGAAGAAGATTTGGAATTGGCCTTTTATCTACCTCAGCTAGAGGACTACACATTGGAGCCACCAATGCACATAAAAGCGGGAGATGTTTTGCAGGACAATAACTATATTGCATGAAATGAGTTTCAGTCTCCAGTCTGAAGCTAATGACTTTTATCCCACAAACTTCTTGAATAAAGTTATAGTTAAAACTATGTTTACTAGTCCTATTAAAAAAAATAATATATTCTTATTTTGTCTGACTACAAGCTACGGAAGTGCAGTTAGCCAGTAAGCATTGATGTGGACACTGATGTAGGGTCATTTATCTGTGAAAGAACATTTTGATTTAGCTAAACGAGAAAAGCAAAAGAGGCCTTTTGAATTAGGCAAGGAAGAGGTAGCTGGTGTTGGAGAGTTGACTTTTTGTAATTAGTATAGTTACCTATTTGAGTCCTTGTAATCAGATTGTAATTAGGTTATTTGATGTTTCTTTCCTTGTAAATCACTCATGTACACTATATATTTTCCTCCTTGGTGAGAAGAATGATATCAGAAAATTAAACCTCAAAATAAGCCCTAATTAGCACGGTATCAGAGCAGGGATCCTAGGATTTTTGATATGCCCGTTCCCTCAAGCAAACTCGGCCTTCCCCTGGAGAACCTACCACCACTCCATGGTGAAAACAACCCCATCCTAACTGATTCTACTCCTACACTAAACACTACAACCCTAAACACTATTGCCCTAAACGACCCTACCATGAATCCTACCCTACCTATACTGCAAGTTGTTACACAAATTGTCCATCATGATTCGTCTGCTTCGATTGGCAAACTCAATGGTGCCAATTATGGAGTTTGGTCTCAGATTGTTGAGATGTTTGTTGCTGGCAAAGACAAGTTGGGCTACTTGTTTAGGAGTAATCCCCAACCACCTATCAACGATTCGGCCTTCACCAAATGGCGTACAGAGAACTCTATTGTGAAAGGTTAGCTCATCAACTCTATGGAACCTAATCTGATTGGGTATTTTCTTCGACTACCGATGGCAAAGGAAGTGTGGGATGCGGTTGCTCGCACGTATTATGACGGCTTCGATATCTCTCAAGTCTATGATCTTACCCGCAAGGCCTCTCGTATGAGGCAAGATGGACGACCGGTGGAGACATTTTATAGTGATCTTCAATCTTTGTGGCAATAGATTGATTATCGTCGACCCAATCCGATGAAATGCGGTACTGATATTGAAATTTTTAATAAAATTGTTTAAACAGATCGTATGTATACTTTGCTTACAAGATTGGATGAGATGTTTGATAAAATTCGTAGTGATATTCTACGAACTGAGCCCCTTCCTTCTGTCGAACAAACTTTTGCCTATGTTCACCGAGAGAGAATGCGACAAGCTGTGATGAATACCGGAGGACAGTTGCCAAGTAGGGTAGCCATGGTGGCTCAGCCTGCCACACGAGCCTTAGCTCCACCTCGTCCCCGCGCCCCCGAGAAGTCACCTGCACCGAGCCCAGGACTGCAACCCTAGGCTACTGCCCCAAGCCCAACACAGAGCTCGCTCTTTGCTTCTAGGACGGCCTCACGACCTACCACAGGTCCCCTTCCTCCTTGTCCTAAACCACTCGTCCCGGCTGGTGGTTGTACTTAATGCGGTAGTTAGAAGTATGGCTGTGATAATTGCTTCCAAATGCATGGCTATCCTGACTGGTGAGAACCGTTGAAGCTTCAGAAACAACGGGAACGAGACGAGCAAGCCAAGCTTGGGCAAGCCAATCTTGCCACCTCTATGTCCCAATTATCTTTGATATTTCAAGATGATTCTCCTCCTGTTTCGAGTTTTTCCGACATGTGTCCGGAGTCCTCAGGTAACTGTGGTTATGTTTTTAATATGAATAGTGATGCTACTCCATCCGGATGAATCATTGACTCCGGTGCCACAGACCATATGACTTATGATTATACTGATTTAGCTTGTGATACCGTTCCACTTTGACGTAATATTACTAATGCTAATAGAGTCACCTCACCGGTAACTGGTGCTGGCACCGTGCGCCTCACGCCCACTTTCTCTTTACCTCATACATTACTTGTACCTTCACTAAAGCATAAATTGATGTCTCATGGCCCAGCTACTGAACAATTGAACTGTTGTGTGCTAATGTATCCAAAGTTTTGTCTTATATAGGATATTCTTATGAAGGAGATAATTGGTCATGGTACTAAGAGGGGGGATCTTTATTTTGTGGATGATGTCAGTACAGGACGGGTCAATCTCGCCCAAGGAGCCGTTGATCACAAGCAACGTCAGATATGGTTATGGCATCACCGTTTAGGTCATCCATCTTTCAGTTATTTGCAGCATATGTTTCTGGATTTATTTGTTGGTTGTTCAGTTTCTGACTTTAAATGTGACACTTGCATACTCGCCAAGAGTCACCGTGTTTCTTATCCACTGAATTCTAATAAAAGTGTTATTCCTTTTGGTCTTGTTCATTCGGATGTTTGGGGACCATCTCCCATTACTACTTCATCTGGTATTCGGTAGTTTGTAACGTTTATAGATTATTGCACACATATGACATGGTTATATCTTCTTAAGCATAAAAGTAATGTTTTTTTTCTTCTTCAGCTTTTAAGACCTTCCACACCATGGTTCAGACACAATTTTCAACTCAAATACGGATTTTGCGTTCTGATAATGGTGGTGAATATGTTAATAATGATTTTTCCCATTATTTAACTAATCAGGGAATTCTTCACAAAACTACCTGTCCTCAGACTCCTCAACAGAATGGGGTGGCTGAGCGCAAAAATAGTTATCTCTTAGAAACGGCTTGCTCACTCTTGATTGGGGCGTCTGTTCCCTACTCTTCTTGGGATGTTGCTCTTCAGACTGCCACTTATCTTATCAACCGTCTGCCATCCAAGGTTCTAGATTTTCTTACCCCCTTACAAGTCCTTGCTACATTTGTGCATCTACCGTCGGTTTTGGTACTCCCACCTCAGATTTTGGGATGTGTTGCATTTGTTCATCTTCATAAAAATCAACAAACAAAACTTGAACCGTGTGGTCTCCATTATATTTTTATAAGATACGAACTCTATCAGAAAGGGTACCGTTGCTACCACCCTCATTCCCATTGAATGTATGTTACTATGGATGTCACTTTTTCTGAGTTTGAGATGTATTACCCTTCAGATTCTTCCAATCCTCCTCGACACGACATGACGAGAAGGATTGGACCATGAATGATACTGTTGATCTTCCGCTGCCACTAGCCGAGCCTATAGTGGTTGCGTTGCTAGCCCAGCCAATAGCAGCTGTAGTACTACCCACAGAATCAACGGAAGGCACGACAATGCCATCCTCACCCATGGCAACAGTGCTACCACTTGTCAACTTTGAGACTTCTACTGATACTACTCCCCCTGCATCTCCAAATATGGTACCACCAAAATGGCCATACTTTTGAGAATATTCCTGAGGTAAGCTCTATTATCCCTGTTGATGTATTTGTTGTTCCGAATTATCAATTACCTTTCAGGCACAACCGGGGAAAACCACCCAATCAAAATTCACCGGACACAACGAAAGGCTCTAAATACCCCATTGCCAACTATGTGTCATCACATAAGTTATCAAAACTCGGCAAAGTTTTTGTATAACAAATATCCAATGATAGCACACCAAGTTCATTGAAGGAGGCACTATCTGGTGATCGATGGACCAAGGCAATGGAGGAAGAAATGGTTGCACTTCAGCAAAATCAAACGTGGGATTTAGTTCCACTTCCCCAAGGAAAAAAGATAGTTGGGTGTTGATGGGTGTACACCATCAAGTACAAAGCTGATGGGTCCGTTGAACAATACAAAGCACGATTGGTGGCCAAAGGATACACTCAGACGTATGGTGTTGATTATACAGAGACATTTGCCCTAGTAGCAAAGATTAATACAGTAAGAGTATTACTTTCATTGGCGGCCAACTTAGATTGGCCATTACAACAATTTGATGTGAAAAATGCTTTCTTACATGGTAATCTTAAAGAAGAAGTGTATATGGATATTCCACCTAGTTATGCATCGGCTTTACAACCCGGAGTAGTGTGCAAGTTGAATAAAGCATTGTATGGATTGAAACAATCACCTCGAGCATGGTTTGGTAGGTTCCAGACGGTTATGAGGAAATATGGTTTCAGGCAGAGCAATTCCGATCATACACTTTTCTTGAAACGTCAAATGGGGAAATTGACGGCACTTATTATCCATGTGGACGATATGATTGTTACCGGAGATGACAAAGAGGAAATTTCAAGGCTCAAAGATTACCTAGCAACTGGGTTCAAGATGAAAGATCTTGGTGGTTTGAAATATTTCTTGGGGATAGAAGTAGCTCGATCTAAACAGGGTATATTTCTGTCTCAAAGAAAATATGTTCTAGACTTATTAGCTGAAACCGGAATGCTTGATTGTAAACCGGCTGACACCCCTATAGTCCAAAATCACCATCTTGCCGTACACCCTGATCAAATTCCCACTAACAGAGATCGTTATAAAAGGTTAGTTGGGAGGTTAATTTATTTATCTCACACCATGCCTAATATTGCATACACAGTAAGTGTTGTTAGTCAATTTATGGACTATCCGAGTGAGGCACATATGGGTGCGGTTGAACGCATCCTACGATACCTGAAATCCTCATCGGGTAGAGGCATCATGTTTTCCAAGAATGGTCATTGTCGAATATAGGGTTACACCGATGCAGATTGGGCATGCAACGTTATTGATCGTCGGTCCACATTTGGTTACTTTACATTTGTGGGAGGAAACTTAGTGACTTGGCGGAGTAAGAAACAGAAAGTGGTTGCTTTATCAAGTGCAGAGGCGGAATATAGGGGTATGGCAAAAGGAGTTTGTGAACTATTATGGCTTTGGAGGCTACTTGGTGAGCTCGGCTATCCTTTGAATTCAACCTCGGATTTATTTTATGATAATAAAGCAGCTATCGATATCTCACACAACCTAATTCAACATGATCGCACAAAACACGTGGAAGTTGACAGACACTTCATTAAGGAGAAGTTGGATGGGAATATTATTCAATTCCCGTTCGTAAAGTCAGAGGATCAATTGGCATATATCTTGACTAAAGTTGTTGCAAGTCAAGCGTTCTACAACTCTCTTGTCAAGTTGGGCATGAACGACATTTATGCACCAACTTGAGGGGGAGTGTTAGAGAGTTGACTTTTTGTAATTAGTTTAGTTACCTATTTGAGTCATTGTAATCAGATTGTAATTAGGTTATTTGATGTTTGTTTCCTTGTAAATCACTCATGTACACTATATATTTTCCTCTTTGGTGAGAAGAATGATATCAGAAAATTAAACCCCAAAATAAGCTCTAATTAGCAGCTGGTAGCAATTGAAAACATTCTTTCAATTTCCCAAAAATCTCCTTGAAGTCAGTTCATAGTCTTCCACCAGACCGAATCTCGTTCTCCAAAGTTCGCGAATCAAGTGGTCTGGACTTTTGAAATTTAATTTAATAATAAAAATTATTATAACTTTTAGGGGCCCGGATTTTAAGAGCCGTTGAGAATTTGAATCACTTGATCTGTGGGTTTTGGAGGAAGAGATCTGAAGATGATCTCTTTCCCATAATAAAGTTTCGACCAAGCCGTAGTTCTCGCTGTATTAGCAATGCTTTTGTTTGTTCTGCAACTGCTACAACAAGGCTGCTGGAGTTTTTATCAGTCTACATATTAGCGTTACTTTTGATGTGTTTTTGTGTATAATTGGAATGACTATTAAAACATATGGTTGTAATTGGCCTTAAACCCTTCTACATGAGTATCCTAGTGTATTGTTTATCAGAACCTCTTATTTTGCATATTCTTTTCCATGTACTAGCCCTCATGCATGTGTTCACGTGTGTACATAAGGTATTTTTTGAATCTCAGCATGCTATATGCGACACATTTTAAATGCATTTATATGCGTAAATTGACAAAAGAAAAGTCAGATATTTGAAGTAAATGAATAATATTAGATCATGCAAGAAGAAACCCCTCATACATCAATTAAAATAGTTGAATTCATATAATAAAATCGGTCTCTATAGAATTTATATTAAGAATAGAGAAATAATATTTAATAAATAAGTGATTGAATCACATTATTGCTAACTCATTGTGAGGCTAAGCCCACCCCCTTCTCTTTAGTGTAGGTAATATCGTTTGTTAAAAAAAAATAATCATTTGACAACTAATTTAATCACATTATTATCCATGTGCGAAAGTCTTTTTTTATAACCGGCATTACACATCTCTTAATATGTTTTGAATGTGTTTAAAAATAGAAAAAATAATATTTAATAAA
This sequence comes from Crataegus laevigata, assembly GCA_963580275.1. Classification (NCBI taxonomy): domain Eukaryota; kingdom Viridiplantae; phylum Streptophyta; class Magnoliopsida; order Rosales; family Rosaceae; genus Crataegus; species Crataegus laevigata. The sequence goes on from OY756951.1 coordinate 11,381,582, forward strand.
CAATTAATTGAATCACATTATTACTAGCTCATTGTGAGGATAAGCTCACCTTCTCCCTCTTAGGGCAGATGTTATCGTTTGTAAAAAAAAAAAAAAAAATCATCTGACAACTAATTTAATTACATTATTATCCGTGTGCGAAAGACATTTTTTTTTATAACCAGCATTACATGCCTCTTAAGATGTTTTGAATGTGTTTTAAAATAAAGAAATTAAATCACATTATTGCTAGCCTATTGTGAGGTATTAATTTAAAAAATAAAAAAAAAACACATAAAAATAATTAGAATGACGAAGGCATTTTTTAAATCACAGCATGCTACGCCTGACTTACACGTTTTAAATGTATTTATATGTGTAAATTAACAAAAGAAAAGTCAAATATTTGAAGTAAATGAATAATCTTAGATCATGCTAGAAAAAATCCCATATAAACCAATCAAAACAGTTGAATTCACATTATAAAATCGGTCTCTATATAATTTACATTAAGAATAGAGAAAATGTAGATAATATCATTTGTTAAAAAAAATCATTTGACAACTAATTTAATGTAATTTAATCACATTATTACTCGTGTACAAAAAACCTTTTTTTTAATAACTGGCATTACACTCATCTTAAGATGTTTTGAACATGTTTAAAAATAGAGAAAATAATATTTAATAAACAACTTGTTGAATCACATTAGTACTAGCCCATTGTGAGGCTAAGCCCACCCTTCCCCCTTAGTGTAGATAATATCGTTTGTTAAAAAAAAATTCATTTGACAACTAATTTAATCACATTATTATTTACGTGTGAAAGATTTTTTTTTATAAGTGGCATTGCGTGCCTCTTAAGATGTTTTGAACATGTTTAAAATAGAGACAATAATATTTAATAAACAACTGATTGAATCGCATTATTGCTAGCCCATTGTGAGGCTAAGCTGTGACGACACTTCCCTATTTTCTATATAATTTTATCCCCGAGTGTGTAAAGTGATGATTATGCCCTGGTTGGCTAAGTGATGTGGATGTATATATGTAGTTTTAAATTATTTTTCTCGTTATTGTAATTAAATTGTACTCGACGTCACAAGTGCGTTGGCGTAAGTTAGACCTGAATTGGAGTCGTAACGAGGAAGTTACAGTTATTTAAGTGCGTAAACGGGTAAAATTAAGAACCAATTATTGTGGTTCCCAATTCTTCTAAACCAATCAAATATTTTGTTCTTTTTCTTTTGGACCAATTAAAAATATATCTCTCATCTGCCCAATCAAATCGAGTTCTCTCTCTCTCTCTCTCTCTCTCTCCTTCTCGAACCTTCTTCTTTCTTCTCTGACCCAAGACATTCTCACCTTTGAACACACACCAAATCATTGCAGATTGAACCCGCAAAGACCATCATCGTGTTCATCTTGAGTTCACAAACCCAGTAGTACCACCTGATTGTCAAACAGACGAGTTTTAACTCGTCAACTTGGAAGCTCCAACTAGGTGCACTTTACTCCGACACGATCTCGGTGAGATTACAAGGTTTTAGGATGTGGGGAAACTTCTATTCAACTCTATAGGGACCCTAGACTAAGTTTAGGAAGGAGTTGACGTCGAATCACGCGAGTTCGAGAAGTTTCAGTTTTGGCTGGAACTTTCGAGGCATTTTCAGGCCATTTTTCGGTCTTTTTTGGGTCCCCAAAAGGTACAATGTTGTTCTCCTTGTCTTAAGCTTCAAATCCATATAAATTTCAAGGATTTTTGTTAAGAAATAACAAAGATATAAAGGGTTGAATTTTTTTTCCCATAAACTGACAAACTAGATGCCGGCGACAGCAGACAGCGGCGGACGGCAAAGCTCACCGGAAAAGAAGGCGGATATTCCATCAAAGTTGATGGAATATTCTGACGGTGTTAGGTAACACCGTTACTATTTAACAAAATATTCCATCTATTATGAAAAAATATTCCTAATGTCCGTGAGGGTTCCATCAACACATACCGTGCACGTGCCTACGCGTGGCCATAGGTTGGACAGCGCGTGAGGGCGCATTGTGCTGGTCTATGACTTCGAGTAGAACATTTTCATATATTCAAACCTTCCGTTTGAGCAAACTATGAGAAATTGTTCCTAGATTCTTGTATATGTGTTATTTAATTAACTAAAAATAGTTGTTTCGCATATAGGGGAGACCTACCCCGAGGATGAATGTGGACAAGCGAGGCTAGGGGGCTATGATACTTTGACTTATTAGTGAGCGACCACTTGTCACACACACACACACACACACACACACACACACACACACACACACACACACACACACACACACACACACACACACACACACTTTTTACGGTTTCCAGAAATGTTTTGTATTGAGTTATGCATTTCATGCCATGTCTAAAATGTGTTATATTTTAAATGTTGCATTATTATGAGTTATGTTTATGCTAAATGATGCTACGGAGGCGCATGTAAGTTCAGGTGAGTTATTATGTGATTGCAATGGTTGCATCATATTGGCATGCATATATTTATTTAGAGCTCATCATTGTTGCACCCCGGTGTTAGTGTTCCCGCCTCGGGTCAGGGCCAGTGCTTCACGTGATGTTCACCTCCTGCACTGCACGCTCACCTTAGATCCAAGTTTGGTGCCAGCCTTGTCGTACATGTCAGAATAGGTGACTCCGACTCGTAGGTGACCCACGATTTATCGCCGGCCTTCACGTGATCGTAGCACTAGAGCATACACATTTACACCCAGCTCTGTCGTACAGGTCACATTAGGTGACTCCGACTCATGTGCTAGCATAGATTGATGAGCTATAGGTCCAGTTGTACAAGTCACATTCGGTGACTCCGACTGGCATGCTAGTTTAGACTGACTTCACACTTGACTTACATTTATTACTGCTGAAATGATGTGACGTGGCATGCTCCTGTTTTCACTGCCGTTGTTCATTGATTTTCATACTTACGTAGTATAATTTTTTAGAAACTATACAGGTTTTACATAGAGGGTTAGTATTTTTAGAAAAGATAAATATGTTTTCTAAAGTTTTGTTGTTGCCCATTCACCTTTCTGTTTTTCACCCCTCAAGGTCCTAGATAGTTGTTAGTTGTTCTTCTTTGTGGCACAAGAGGATTACCAGGCGGTTCTGACATTCCACTAATTAATGTAGGGATCTTCTCTATGGTTGTGTATTTTTTACTTAATTAGTTCAATTGCACCTTTTAAATTACCTATGCTCTGAATGTCTGTATTTTGGATTTGACCACTTCCGCACACTTACTTATTATTTTTAGGTTAAATAAGTTTTAGTTTTGGTTTTTATTTGTTCACGTTTTAAAAAAAATTAATTGCTTCTTTGCGCACTTGGCTACGTCACTCTCACGTGACGGCCAGAATTCATCGACTTTGGTCAAGGTGTGTCATAAGCTCATCCCCTCCCTTTTAGTGTAGATAATATCGTTTGTTAAAAAAAAAGTCATTTGACAACTAATTTAATCATATTATTATCTACGTGCGAATGAACTTTTTTATAGCCGGCATTAGACGCCTCTTAAGATGTTTTGAACGTGTTTAAAAATAGAGAAATTGAATAACATTATTGCTAGCCTATTGTGAGGTACTAATTAAATAAAAAAAACCACAAAAATTAATTATTAAAAAAATACTATTAAAATGACGAAAATGCCCTTACCTTATTTGATGCATTATTTTGGAATGCTTTTGATTTTTTTTTTGTCTTGAGGGCATTTTTGTCCAAATATTTTTGTTGAAGCTTGGTGTCACCAAAATCCCTATTCACCTTTTTCTATTGGCTTTAGCACAAGTCCACATCAAATGAATGCAAGGCAAGAACAGTTACCAAGTGAATTTGAAGCTAATCTAATGGAGCAAAATGCGTGCCATGAACAAGACAATACTATCACCACATTAAGAAGTGAGGAGGAGATCGACAACGAATTGAATGGACTAATTGAAGACGAAGAAAAGATCGAAAACTCAAATAAATTGAATGAACTAATTGAAGACGAAGAAAAGATCGAAAACTCAAAGATGGAGGAACCTTTGCTTGGGCCAACAAGCCAAACTACCTTCACCAACCGGTTACTCCCTACCGAAATTCTAGAGTTGAAGCAAATTCATCTCTACTGGAAATTCCCAGGTGCTATGTCTTTGAATCCATTGATCCTAAAGCCCTAGATTCATTTACTCTAAATGCTTCCAAAGATCCGGTTGTAGTTCACTTACCGAATTTTGGAAGAGTTTGGAATCGAACCAAAAATTGAGGATATGTTTGGTCAACTCAATTCCACTCCAATAGCCAAGATATGGTGGAAGAGACAATGTAAAAAAGTGCAGAAGAGAAAGAAGTCTCAAGCTTTTAAATTTAAGAAAATACAAAAACATGCAGTGTCTCATTGTCTTGCATAGAGTGGAAGACGAGGAGCATGAAGAAGATGTATGGAGCAGTTCCTCATTCAATGACCACCATCTTTGACTTAATCTCGGCATAGTCAAGCTGAGAAGTTTAAGTCACTATGATAAACCTTAAAGAGTAATACCGTCAATTTCTCAAGGTTGAGTTTCTTGGCTAGTTTTTGGAAAAATCGAGAAATGTAAAGATTTTGACCCTTTTTGAGTGAACTATTTGTTTTAGTGGAGCTTACGGGACTAAGAGTGTACACATGAATGCAGTTTTAAATTTGAAATCCATGGATGACCAACTTGAACTTAAATTTTTCGTAGTACTCTCTTCAAACATACTCGTCAAAAATGATTTTTACCCACATTTTCACTTTCTACAAACTCCTTATCTAGTCACTGAATTGAACAAATTAAAATAGAATCAAATACCAAAATTAAGTGAGAATGTAGAAGGTGTAAAATGATGGGTAGACATCACTTCATATTAGTTACCAAAGATTTCACCACACGCACAACCCATACTTATTTGTGATCGTTACATTAAAAAGTTACAGAATTTCCATGAATAAAAAAAGCTGTGCAACTAAAAAAAATGAATGTGTAGAAAGAACAATGCTTGGTTACTCAAGAATAAGTAGGAACACCAACTCAAAATTCTTCGTGATCGGAATAGTTCATATTATAAATCACTTTATAAAGATCATCTTTACAAAAAATTGAATTAAAACTAAAGTCGTTTAGTTAATCAACTGTAGCAAATAGATCGACAGTTCGTAATGATTCTTACCATTTGTGTCCATCTATTTTATATTGTTCAATGACTAAACAACGTTGTTTTAATTGAAATTTTTGCAGAGATAGTCTTTATAGAATGATTAATAATATGAAAGGAATGATTAATAATATGAAAGCTTACGATTATACACACAAGTTCTACGAATTGGAAACAAAAACTCTTGAGGGAGAATTCATACTTATCTTTTGGGTAGCCAAGTATTATTTGTGTAGAAATCATTTCTATTACAAAAATGTTACTTCTACCACAATTTTCATATCAAATTTTATACTATTTCTTTAACAGAGATGAGACTCACATATATTGGTGAGTTCATCTCTTAGAGAGATGATACAAATGTAGTATAAAAGATGTGGTAAGTGTAACATTACTCTAACAGATTTTATGACTTTGTGCAGATTCCAAAATTAAAAGTATTCTAAAAGCTAAATTTTCAAGCAACTTAGTACTATGATTTAGTGATTTTCTCATCACTTGTAAGTTAGAAGTTTTATATTTGATTCTTGCAAAAGTCGAACTTGAATCACATTATTGCTAATCCATTGTGAGACTAAACTCACCCCATAATGTCGTTTGTTAAAATAAATAAAAAATTAAGAAAAAAAAAGCTAAACTTTTAATAGCGGTTGTCTCCCAGTAAAAGGGTAGAGCAAAAATGATATTCCAAGAGCGGTTGATCAAAAGGAAAAAAAAATACAAAAACTAAAAATTATAAAAAAAAAAACGCGTGGCAAGTTAGCAGACTTGTTTGGGAAGTGCAGGACTTGATTGGTTGGGATCAAATACCACTGGAGTATTCAGAAGTGAGCTATAAATAAACTACTTGCAATCACACCTTCACCTTCTTCTCAGTTCAAACTTCACACTCACAAAAACAGAGAGAGAGAAAAGAAACATATGGGTAGAGCTGGCATTTTGAACCCGACCTGTTAACCCGACCTGACCTGACCCGTTAAAATTAGTATTTGGGTGGGTGCTTAACGGGTTGGGTTGTTAACGGGTCAACCCGTTAGTCACCCGGATCATTTCAGGTCAATCCACGAAACCCATTAAGACCCATTAAGACCTATTAAGAAGGACTTTTGTGTAATTTTATGGTTGGGAATAGAAAACCTAGCTCTCTGTTCTCTCTCACGTTCGAACCCGAGCTGCCGTTCTCTCCTCCTTCATCTTCTTCCTCAAAGTTGGTTGCCGTTCACTGCCACCCTCTCTCCGGTAAGTTCCGATTTCCTTTCACCTCTTCTTCCATGGCGATTACTTTTCGTTTTTGCAGATTATATTTCTCGTCTAATTTTCTCAGTTTTTGCTTGAGCTTCGTTTTTGAGATCTTCCCACTTCTCCATCCCGCACACACACACACATACATATGTTATTCTTCTATCATGGGTTTGATTCATACATACACACTCGCTATAAATTGGGTTTTGATTAGAACGGCCAAGCCCTTCGACGAATTGGTGTGTTCTGCTCTGGCAGTTGAGCAGGATAACGCAGGTGGGGCATCCTCTGTGTTTTCCTTGTTCGTTTATGCTTGGAAGGTGGAATGAGGTGATTGGCGGCATGATTAGTTAAAGCAAAGGGATTAAGGATAAATGGAGGTGATTAGGCCCCACGTTGATGCAGATCAAGATGAGATTTCCACATATGATGTGAATTAGGAACATGATTAGACAAGGACACATTAACATGTCCTATAATCCTCCAAATCCTAATTATCCAACTGCCTACCTTGAGTTTATAATTTATCTATATGTTTGGATCATATATTTGTTGTTTTATTAGGAATTTAGTAGAATTGTCTATGATAATTTGTCTATGATAGTTTACAGTTCACAAAGCTTGTTTGCCATCAATCTTGATTGCCTGTTCCTCAATGTAGATTTGGACCATCTAGGTAAAGTTAGAAAATATACATATATTGGGGTTGTTATATCAGTTTAAGCTGCTTGATATATGCTAGATAATTCTTACCTATAAATGCATGCAAAAACAACCAAAAGTTATGCAGAGTCTGGGAACAGGTCCTCCGTTGTGGGTAAACGGGAATCCCGATTCTATGAACCCGAGGAAGGGCTGCACAACCATAGTAGGGTGTTATGACCTGAGCTTTTTTCGTAGTGCTAGTAGAAATGCCAGTGCATGAATCCCATCCCATAATGAATGGTTTGGTGATGTGTTGAGTTGTAGGGTTCCAAATACGTGTTCTGTCAGTGAACATTCAGATTCTGGAATATATTCTGACCCGGCTGTGCAGAAAATTTCCTTGGGAACATGAGTCAAATATGTTCCTACTGTCAAACTGCATTTGATATTGTTGGGGGCTAAGTTGCCACAGATATAGGTTGTGAATCCTCACAAAGCTTGTTTGCCATCAATCTTGATTGCCTGTTCCTCAATGTAGATTTGGACCATCTAGGTAAAGTTAGAAAATATACATATATTGGGGTTGTTATATCAGTTTAAGCTGCTTGATATATGCTACCAAAGTGTGTGCATCATTGCTTACTGCTTGCTGCTACTCACTGTTAGTTTTGAAGTTTTGTATGACGGCTGTATAGGTTCAAAGATAAAAATGCACAGCCAAACTGCTTGCTGACATTTTTTGAAATGTCATTTTGGTCATTTCCCATGGCTGTTATTCCGAAAGAAAATTAAGTAAATACTTCTCTGTTTTTTTGGGGTGCTGTAATTAGTTTAAATGGGAGGTGTTCGTGCACAGGTGTTCCTTACTTTTTAACCCATTTTCTCATACTTATTGTTATTTATCGTCGGTTTGGGTGACCCGTTAACTTAACGGGTCGGGTTCAACCCGACCCAAACCTAATAAATCCGACCCGTTTACAGGTCTACGTATGGGAACATTGGGAAGCAACAGAAATACAAGAGGAGGAGGGGCATCAGACCCAGTAGGGTTCAGATTCTACCCCACTCCGGAGGAACTGGTGGAGCATTACTTGAAGCCCAAGAAACAGGACAATGATTTCAAATCTGATCACATCGCTGAATTCGATGTCTGCAACTTCGACCCTTGGGATTTGGCTGGTAATTATTAAATTGTCTCACTCTTTCTTCACTGTTTATTTCTCATTATTCAGTAACAATCCATTGCTATGAAAAATTTCCCAAAAAAAGTAGTGTTTTGTATTTAGTACTTTGGTTTTGAAGAACTGAATTTGGTTGGCATCAATTTCTTGTTTTGAATTTTTTTTTTTTTTTTTTGCGTTATAAATTGCAGCTGGCATTCCATCCGACGACATGGTGTGGTACTTCTTCAGCCGAAAGGATTACAAGTACATCAACAGCACCCAGTCCAACCGAACCACACCAGGAGGCCACTGGAAAATCACAGGCAAGGAGCGTGCGATCAAGGCTCCGCAGTCCAAAGCTGTCATTGGGAAGAAGAGGACCTTGAGATTCTACCGATGTTGTCAGCCTAAACCCGAAAAAACCGCCTGGATCATGCACGAGTTCTATCTCATTGATAGTGAAGATATCTCTAATCCTAAGCTGCATCAGGTTACTCTGTTTTTCAGTTGCAGAAGTTGTTATTTTGTTCTTTGTTTATTATCTTTGGATTATGCAGCATCTTGACCAAAAAAAAAAAAAAAAAAAAAAAGATTATGCAGCATCAAAATTTTGTGTGTCAGATTGCTGTTTCCGTGTTTAACATACATGAATTAATAGTTGTGAAGTGTGACAATGGAATTTGATCTATAATTCATAATATTGTTATCCAACTTATGCAGAAGGATTTTGTTCTCTGTCGCATGAAGAAAAATTCCGATATGGAGGGTACCTCAATCGGTGAAGTTGAACTAGGCAGCTACACTGTGTAACATATCTTTGTGTATTGTTTTTAAGAACCTCTTAAGATTGAATGGAATTTTGCGTTTTCTTTTCTTTTTCCACACACACACACACATATATATATATATATATGAGTTTTGTACCCAACAATGTTAATTATTACATGTTGTCTATGTTACACCCAACCAAGGAGAAAAAGAAAGGATATTTGGGTGCAATCAGGTGTCAATGGTTTCAGCATACTAAGTGCAGCTACAAAATCAAACAAACCGTCATTCCCTTTAAATAATATTTCTTCGTAATTTTAATTAAAGGGTGTTTCTCTTGTGGAGCATTACAAGAGACTGTAATTAAGAGATTACTTAATCTTGATTATAAATTTGCTCCTTCAGTTTTAGTAGTTGTTCTATTTGGGTCTTTAAACCTTTTTATAACCAAATTGGTCCCCTAAATTTTAAAATGTGATAAAATGAGAACAATTCATTACAACCTAATAAATGGTTTAGGTTCATAATGGTTTCCATGGGTTCTTATTCATGTGGTTGTGACCATACAGGAAATTTACTTTTCTTTATGTCCGTGTAAATTATCTCCAAATTAAATTATTGGTCCTTAGGAAATACACATTCAACACCTCTGTAAATTAGTACAAAAAACAGTTTGGGGGCTGTTGGAGTGAGATTTCTCACGAGAAGAAATACCTCCACAGATTTGTTGACCACAATCCACATGTTCGCCGAATCCTTCTTTGAAGTGTCCCAAAATAATCTTCGTTCGTAACTTGCCCGGGCAGGTACCTGCAAAAAACACTCCGACACTCAAGTCAGTCGATTGTTTTCTACTCTCTGAATTCTCCCCGGTCTCCCCTGTTCTCTGGCTTCTTTCCCTATTTATAGGATTGCAGGATCAAGCACCACGACTAGTCCTCCTCTCCCATTTCCTTAGTGGTCATCTGTCATATGTCCGCATGTTTTGGGCATAAGTGCCACGACAGAACTTGTCGCCCTGTCCCACTTCTCCTCCGTAGTGGGTAGTTAACTAGGCACATTCCCTTGCATACATTTATTGTGGGCTTTTTACCTTGCACAACTCTTTCTCCTTAAGTTGTTGTTATTGGCCCATGAACTCGTGGGCTTACCCAGTGTAACACCATCCCCTAGTGACTTAGATTAGCCCATGAGTCAAAACAGATATTATCCTCCCACAATGCCCCCTTTTTCCTTTTTTTACGTTTATAAAATAGGGGAAAACTAAGTTTTTCGATCATGCGGCCTTGAAATTATGCTTTTGAACTTAGCTAAAACTTAAGCTTTTCTTACTAAGACCAGATTTGTGAAAGTTACTTTCCCTACGGGTAAAGTCATTGTTTCGTGCGCCTAGCCCGCGAAAGCCAAACAGGCTCTTTCGCTAAAGTCACCTCGCATCTTCACCTACAATGTGGGTCGACACCAGACTGACGTTTACGAACGAGAAACTACGAATAATTATGAACAAGGGTTTACGTACGAGGATTTATGCACACGAAAGCATTACAAAAGTGGACTGACATGACGAAAGAGGTCTGACATTGACGAAAGCGGACTGAGATTACGAAAGAGGACCGACATTATGAAGAAGGACTGACGAAGGGGACTAAGATTACGAAAGAAGACCGACATTACGAAGGAGGACTGACATTTTATGAAAGAGGACTGAGATTACGGACTGACATTACGAAAGAGGACTGACGTTTTATGAAGGAGGATTGATACTTTACGAAAGAGGACTGACAGTAGCACAAAAGTCTAAAAATGCAACGCGTTCACATGATATTTTGCATGCTTTTGCACGCTTTTTTGTGGTTTTCGATATATATATACACACACACACACACACACACGCATACACATAGGCACAATGTATACTTTGCAGACATCACATCCTTGCCTAACTTGCATACCTGGCTACCTATATATATATATATATATATATATATATATATATATATATATATATACTTTTTTACGGACATTAGACTTCTGCCTGCTTTTGCATGCTTTCCTATATGTATTCACACTGCCTTTATATATATATATTTATATTTATATATGTTTGCACGCACATTTCTCACACACATGCAATCATGATTCATCAAAGTCGCCAGTTCAACGAACATATATATATATATATATATATATATATATATATATATATATATATATATATATATATATATATATATATATATATATAGCTAGGGGTGGTTTTGGTACATTACCGTACCAAAACCTCCGTACCGATTACCATACCAAATATTTGGTACGACAAAATCTATTACCATTACCGTACCAAACTTTTGGTATACCGAATATCGGTATACCAAATAGTTTGGTTGGTATGATATGCCAATGGTAATTACCACTTTGTTTTACGCCACTTAGTTTGCCCAAAATCTAATATTTTTCTAACCTAATTCAAAGCCCAGAAAATATACACAGTTTGACATATATACACAATTTAACCTAATTCAAGATTTTTTACTATTGTATGTCAAAGTGGTAAAAACTTAATAAATCATAAGACAAGATTTCTATAGCATACTGAGACTCAAATGAACCAGAAACGTAAGACAGCAAACCACAAAAATGTAAATATCCATAGCTGTGCTCAACGACTGGCTTGTTGATTTGAACCCACAATCCAAGGTGGTAATACCCAATGCATATGTTGTGCCCTCACTTGGAAGACAAAGTCGTCGGAAACGAGAAACGAAGATGAATCGATGAGAGAGCTGCGACGGCGGAACAAGCCCTAGGTTTCTAATGTGTCGAGTAAGGACCAGAGTGAGAGACTAAGATTGTTTGGTTTGTGGAAATTTTAGAAATATGATAAATGAGTCAAAGTGTCAAACGGCATAATATAATATTACATAATACATAATACATAATTCTATATATATATATATATATATATGAATAAATATATAATATAATATTAATAATATTGGTAACCGGTAGGTATGGTATACCACCGGTACTAGTTTTGAATACCAGTACCATACCGAAACAGTATGGTATGGTACAAATACCGTACCATTACCAGTGGTACAAATTTTTTGGCACAACTTTGGTATGGTACGGTTGGTAATACGGTAGGTATGGTAATGTGGTAAAAAATTCCACCCCTATATATAGCCGACAAACTTACAAATATATATATGCATACACACGCATGTATACATATATGTGCATATCCCTGCATTCTGACATGCGGATCTCTGTGCATACTGTTCATATATTCATGTATATCTCTATGCACGCATATATATATGTGTGTCATTTCCTTGTGTTTCGCATCCCTGCTTTTCTTCACTTCCTTTACTTAGTTTCTTCCTCAAGACCTCATTGCAGAGTGACCTTAGCTTACAGGTAATTTTTCATTTTCCATTTCAAGCTTTCAAGCTTTTCACTTACGAGCACAGATTCTTCTTTTGTCCTCTTTTGTCTTATCTAACCAATTTCGGTTGGTAAGTCTCCACCCATTTATCATGTCGAGACGTGCACCCTAGTCTAAATACGGTGGTACTCCACCACACTTTGAAATTGTCAAGGCTTGTGACCTAGGTCATGTTCCAAATGACGTACACGTTAGCCCACTTCCTACCGGAGTCGACATGTATTAGGGCCTCGGTATCCCAGTTGGGTCTACCATTTTATCTCCGGATCACTTAGGGGTCATTAGTTTCCCGCTCCACCCCATGATTCATCTCATCTTATTCTTCACCAACACTCACCCCATGCAACTGAACCCAAACTCCTACTTGCTTATTTCGACCTTTTTAGCATTGGGTCTGAAGCTAGGTGTATCATTCGGTTTTCGAAGTTTTCTATATCTCTTCGACTTGACGGTCATTAAGGGCGAAACTAATTTCTTTAACATTAAACCCAGATATTGAAAGAAATTCTTGTCACTGGGCCCTTCGAGAGCCAGAGATTGGAAGAACCGCCCTCTTCTGATTTCAGGGAACTAGAAGGCTCCTAAGCTGTCTTAACTATCTATCCCTTCTGCTTTCGGTCATAAACCTGGTATATAAATTTACCTTTATTATTTGTTTTCCATAAATATGTAGACTTTACTTACCATGAACTTCTTTCGTAGATTTATCGAATGGTCCTGAACGGATAATCTCTACTGACCGGAAATGCTGGCTAAAAAAGTTTGTGACGAGAAAGATATGGAGCTCTAGCGAAGTTGCCGACACTCTTACTCAGATCACCTCTCTCCGCAGCTCCATCATTTATTTCCCATATTGTTTGGTAGACAAGTCGTTGCCTCCAGACCCCTTGCTTAAATCCATATTCGCCCTCGACCTTGATTTTTAGTTCAACCTAGAGTCCCCCGTACTTGTGTCCGACTCCCGAACAGAAGGCTCCGAAGAAGAAGGCGGATGAGAAGAAGACGAGGAGTCAGAGCAAGCGGACACAGATTCTGACTCGAACTATTCTCCTACGATGGCCTTGCCACCCGACATTCCACTGCCCCGCTGCGTCGCATCGCCTCCTTGTGACCTTCATGTGCCTAGAATTGCAGGAAGGTTAGATAAACATTCTCAAGGGGATTGTCCCAAAAGACCTAGGCGTGGCTCACCGCTACTGCTGTGGCTAGAGGCTTGACTCATCCTAACGACGCAAGTCGCTTAAAGGCGACGCTTGACGACGAAGTTGACTCCTACGAATCTCATTGTCTTATGAAGGTATTCTTTCATCCTTTCACGTATTTGTCATCTGTGTAAGCTCTGACCCAACTATCGTTTTCAGTTAGCGTTACTTCAAAAGGAAAAATCAAACAGACTGGCTGCCAGGTTGGAAACCCTCAACCTTAACCGACAGCAGGTTAAAGAGTGCCAGGCTAAACTTCATGGATATAAGGAATAGATCGCAACTCTGAAAGGACATGCAAAAGCAGGCAGAATTCTGATGTCCGTAGAGAAGTATACATATATATATATATATAGGTAGCCAGGTATGCAAGTTAGGTAAGGATGTGATGTCTGCAAAGTATACATTGTGTCTATGTGTATGCGTGTGTGTGTGCGTGTGTGTGTGTGTGTGTGTGTATATAGAAAAGCATAGAAAAGCATGCAAAAACATGAAAAATATCATGTGAACGCGTTGCATTTTTAGACTTGTGCACTGTTGTCAGTCTTCTTTCGTAAAATATCAGTCTTCCTTCGTAAAATGTCAGCCCTCCTTCGTAATGTCAGTTCGTAATCTCAGTCCTCTTTCGTAAAATGTCAGTCCTCTTTCGGCAGTCATCCTTCGTAATGTCGGTCTTCTTTCGTAATCTTAGTCCCCTTCGTCAGTCTTTCTTCATAATGTCGGTCCTCTTTCGTAATCTCAGTCTGCTTTCGTCAATGTCAGACCTCTTTCGTCATGTCAGTCCACCTTCGCAATGCTTTCGTGTGCATAAATCCTCGTACGTAAACCCTTGTTCATAATTATTCGTAGTTTCTCGTTCGTAAACGTCAGTCTGGTGTCGACCCACATTGTATGTGAAGATGCGAGGTCACTTTAGCGAAGGTGCTTGTTTGGCTTTCGCGGGTTAGGCGCACGAAACAATGACTTTACCCGTAGGGAAAGTAACTTTCACAAATCTGGTCTTAGTAAGAAAAGCTTAAGTTTTAGCTAAGTTCAAAAGCATAATATCAAGGCCGCATGATCGAAAAATGGGGCATTGTGGGAGGATAATATCCGTTTTGACTCATGGGCCAATCTAAGTCACCCAGGGATGGTGTTACACTGTGTAAGCCCACAACCTCATGGGCCAATAACAACCACTTAAGGAGAAAGAGTTGTACAAGGTAAAAAGCCCACAAGAAATGTATGCAAGGGAACGTGCCTAGTTAACTACCCACTATGGAGGAGAAGTGGGAGAAGGCGATAGGTCCTGTCGTGGCACTTATTCCCAAAACATACGGACGTATGACGGATGACCACTAAGGAAGTGGGAGAGGATGACTAGTCTTGGTGCTTGATCTTCAAGTAGGCAATCCGATAAATAGGGAAATAAGCCAGAGAACAGGGGAGACCAGGGAGAATTCAGAGAGTAGAAAACAATCGACTGACTTGAGCGTCAGAGTGTCTTTTGCAGGTACCCACTCGGGCAACTTACGAAGGAAGATTATTTTGGGACACCTCAAAGAAGGATTCGACGAACGTGTGGATTGCAGTCAACAAATCTATGGAGGTATTTCTTCTCGTGAGAAATCTCGCTCCAACAGTTGGCACCGTCTGTGGGAACCGAAACAAAATCACGTTACAAACATGACTGGATTTGCACAAGAAGTTTCGAATCGCTCCGAGGATACGGGGGCTCGACCAGTACATTCAAGGTCCCAGTCCCAAAGTAGTGAACCCAGTCTCGCCATGGAGCAATTTAGAAGGCTAATGAGGGAATTACGTGAAACGAAAAAGACAACAGAGGAGGCGTTGAAGAAGGCTGAAGCGAAAAACGCAGTAGAAGGTGCAACCGGCACCAAGAGACAGCGTGCAAAATATGAAGATAAGGAGGGCAGTTCTAGTAGTGCGCCATCCAGTAACCGTGTAGAAGTGATGAAGAATCATGACAAAGGGAGTCATAGGAGAAAAGAATCGAAAAAGGTAACTGATGTTGATTTGCAAGAACAAATTGAGAAGATTGTGAAGGGATACAAGCCACAAACCCCAGCGGAAGTTGCCTTGGAAGCGGCTAGAGGGATTCGCAGATCACCGTTCATAAAGGATATCCTGAAGGCTAAAAAACCCGCCAAGTTCACCCAACCAAAGTTTAAGTTATTTGAAGGCGTAACTGATCCCGTCGAACACATTTACCACTTTCAACAGAAGATGGCGCTTGAAGGAGATGACGAGGCCCTCTTGTGCAAGTTGTTCCCTTCAAGCCTTTCGGGATCATCGTTAACTTGGTTCAGACAACTGAAATCGAAGTCTATCGGAAGTTTCATGGAGGTTTGCGAAGCATTTATATCCCAATATGTCTGCAATCGGAGGCCAAGAAAAGATGTTACGATCTTGTTCAGCACCAAACAGAATGTTGGCGAGAGCCTCAAAAGCTACATGACTAGGTTCACTGAAGAGATGTCCACCCTAGAAGAATGTGATTCCCATACTGCGTCTTTGGCATTCCGAGAAGGGATGTTACCTAAAACGAAGATGTGTAGGTGATTAATCAGAACACCACCGCTGGACATGAGGGAGGTGATGGCCCGAGCTGATGGAATCATCTGATTAGAGGAAGAGGAACTTATCCAATCAAAGCAGGTCACCGCGACTATTGTTGCGTCTCCATCGGGCACTGTTGTGCCTACCTTGAAAACCATGGCTCAATCGAGGCAGGAAGGAAGATTCACGCGTGATCCGAGTGATAGGTTTAATGAAAGATCTAGACTTGATCGCCCAAACACCAAGCTAACAGTGAGCATGGGTAAGATTTTCCACGAGAACAAGGGGAAAGGAATATTTCGTGCGCCAGCATCAATTCGAACGCCGCCAGAGAGGCAAGATAGGAACAAGATGTGTGCTCATCACAACGACTTTGGTCATGCCACCAATGATTATCGAAGCCTCAGGAACCAAGTAGAAGCTATGCTGAAGAAGGGGATGTTGTCATAGTACCGCGTGGAATCAAGAGACGAACGTAAGAACGATGGAGGGCTGAAAATAGCAGGGAACATCAGAGTGGATGAAAGGTTATTGGATATCAATGCCATACATGGTGGACCCCAACCCCCTGAGGGTCACGAGGCACGTTCTCGGTCGCAGAGACGGGAAGTCGAGAAGTCTAGACGCTTACATAACATAACATCAGCCCCTGAAGCATCCAAAACATTAGAGAACCTCAGAGTCATCTCCTTTAGCCAAAGAGACCTCGAAGGAATTCAATTCCCTCACAATGACGCGCTGGTTGTAATGCTGCGCGTTGCCAATTCAAGAGTGAAAAGGATCATGATAACTGAGGGAAGTAGCACAGACGTTCTATTTTAGAGCACATTTAGGAGAATAAAATTAGACGAGAAGGAGATATGGCCAAATCCAACTCCCGTCTATGCATTTGAAGGAACTAAAGCCCAGCCTATTGGAGACGTGACCTTTCCTGTCACAGCAGCAGGTAAGA
Source organism: Crataegus laevigata (assembly GCA_963580275.1). NCBI lineage: Eukaryota > Viridiplantae > Streptophyta > Magnoliopsida > Rosales > Rosaceae > Crataegus > Crataegus laevigata. Next base: position 11,398,751 of record OY756951.1, read on the forward strand.
CTCTTTTCGTCACTTTTGCTATCATCGATGCACCTAGCACGTATAATGACATTATGGGAAGGGATTGGGTCCATCGAATGGATGAGGAAGCATCTACCAGATGTCAAGTAATGAAGTGTTTATCGGCGGATTGTTAAACGACAATCGACATCAAAAGGGATCAGCTGGAGGCCAGAAGGTGCTATAGCATGGCGACAAACATCGAGGTAACTGGGGAAGTGCAACAGAGCACGGACCTGCGTGAAAATAAACCATTATAGCAATTAACGGAGGACCCACCACAACAGGATCAGAAAAACGATGATCAAGAACCCTCGACTTTAGAACCACTGAAGAAAGAGGTTTTGGATCCAACCGATCCTGAGAAACGAATATGGGTGAGCTCCCTCCTATCTGATGCAGGAGTTGAAGAGTTGTTGAAATTTTTTAGGAGCAACGCTGATGTTTTTGCATGGTCCCATAGGGACATGCCAGGAATTGACCCGGAAGTGGCATGCCACCAGCTGAATGTTGATCCGAGTTATCCTCCACACCGACAAAAGCAGATGAAATTTGCACCTGAACGAAATCAGATTATTAGTGCAGAGGTCAATAGGCTCCTCGAAGTTGGATTCATTCGCGATGTCTGGTGCCCAACTTAGGTTTCGAATGTCGTGGTGGTGGGCAAGAGAGAAAAGGAAAATGGCGCGTGTTTATGGATTATACCAACCTGAATAGAGCATGCCGGAAAGATTGTTTTCCAATTCCAAAAATTGACCAGACGGTGGACGCCACGGCCGGGTACACACTATTATCTTTCTTAGATGCCTATTCTGGTTATAACCAAATTCCTATGGCCGTTAAAGATCTAGAGAAAACTTCGTTTATTACTGAGTGTGGGTTATATTGTTACACCGTTATGCCTTTCGGACTGAAGAATGCCGGCTCAACTTATTAGAGGTTAGTGAACAAAATGTTTAAAAATCAAATCAGAAGTACAATGGAGGTTTACATTGACGATATGGTCGTCAAAATTCGAGAAAAGTGCCAGCACATCGATCATTTACGCAACACTTTCGACGTGTTGAGAAGATATTTCATGCGGCTAAACCCGGCAAAGTGCGCATTCGGTGTATCATATGAGCAGTTATTAGGGCATATAGTGCACAAGCGAGGTATTGAGCCAAACCCAGCAAAAGTCGAAGCCTTGTGTAGCATGCCGGATCCAGTAACACCCAGAGACATTCAAGTGTTAACCGGGCCGATCGCTGCCCTTAGTCGATTCATCTCACGATCATCCGATCGATGCAAACCTTTTTTTCAAGCCATACGAAATAGGAAAGGAGATGTGTGGGGGCATGAGCAAAGGGAAGCTTTCGAACAACTGAAGAAGTATCTCACAAGCCCGTTGTTGCTGACCATTCCCAAACAAGGGGAGCCGTTGTACATGTACCTGGCCGTAAGCAAAAGGGCAGTAAGTGCTGCATTATTTAGAGAGGAAGGCTCGGTCCAACCCATATTTTACATAAGCAAAAGTTTAATTGATGCAGAGAAGAGGTATTCGTTCACTGAGAAGATGGTGTTGGCCCTAATAACCGCGAAAAAGAAGCTCTACCAGTACTTTGAGGTGCACACCATTGTTGTGTTAACTAATCAACCGATCAGGGATATCTTATCTAAACCAGATTTATCAGGGAGAATAACGAGGTGGGCCATCGAACTTAGTTCATTTGACATAAAGTATCAGCCATGAAGCACAGCCAAATGCCAGGTACTTGCTGACTTTCTTGTAGAGTGTTATCCTCGTGAAAGTTTGCAGGGTGAATGCGAGGAAATTGCGAAAGTCGACCCTAGTGAGACCACATGGGAGCTTTACGTGGATGGGTCATCCAATCAGGCAGGAAATGGAGTATGGATCATTTTAATTTCTCCTGAGGGTATAGACTTAGAGTGTTCAGTTCGGTTGGATTTTCCCGCAACAAACAACGTGGCGGAATACGAAGCCTTGGTACTAGGCCTTGAACTTGCGAAACAATTGAAGATAAGCCGTCTTACCGTGCATAGTGATTCACAACTCATTGTCGACTAGGCAACTGAAGAGTATGCGACTAAAAATAGGAGGATGAAGGCATATCAGCAGTTGGTTAAGGGGTTAGCAAATGGATTCAAGTATTTCGAGCTGAAGCAAATGCCTAGGGAGATGAACGAAAGAGCGGATCAGCTAGCGTACACGGCGTCAGCCATACAAGAGAACCTGAGGGTAACTGAAGTAGAATATTTGCACTCCCCGAGTATCGGAGCGATGCAAACAGATGTGATGCAAATCGACGGGCAAAGGTCGAGAATTGACAACCCGTTGCCAGAGCAAGCTCAAGATGAAGATAATGACTATTAGATGACGTCAATCGTAAACTACCTGATAAAGGAGATCCAGCCGGATGATCTTGTGGAAGCGAGAAAGCTCCGAATGAAAGCAGTGAGATATGCAATCCTTAGCGACACGCTCTATAGGAGGTCATTCTCAGGACCTTACCTCAGGTGTTTAAATCTGAGGCAGTCTAAGTGGGTTTTGAGGGAATTGCATGAAGGAATATGTGGGAATCACTCAGGAGGAAGAGGTTTAGCGTATCGAGCATTAACTCAAGGTTACTTCTGGCCGTACATGGCTCGAGACGCGGAGCAGTATGCAAGGAAGTGCAACAAATGCTAGAAGTGTGCCCCCGTTGTTAGACAACCTGCAGAGGAACTTAATCCAATCATAGGACCCTGGCCATTTGCAAAATGGGGTATAGACATTATAGGCCCGTTGCCGAGGGCGCCCGGGAGTAACAGGTTCGTCCTTCTTGCCACAGACTACTTTACTAAGTGGGTAGAAGCAGAAGTGTATGTTTCTGTTACCCAAGATGACGTTGTAAGATTTGTATGGCGGAACATTATATGCCGGTTTGGCATACCAAAGGCGATTGTGACGGATAATGGAACGCAGTTTGACAATCGAAGATTTAGAAGCTACTGCGCCGAGAAGAGGATCACATTACAATTCTCTTCCAGAAGTTACCCCCAGGGCAATGGTCAAGCGGAGAAGACGAATCAAACGATTTTTTATTGTTTAAAGAAAAAGTTGGAACAACACAAAGGAAAGTGGCATGAGGAACTCCCTAATGTACTATGGGCTTATCGTACTACAAAACGGAAGCCAACATGAGAAAGTCCATTCTCTCTTGCTTATGGTATAGAAGTGGTTATCCCCACAGAGGTTGGCCTACCTACGGTCAGAACATTAGTTGTGGAAAACAGCGAGAACGATCAGCAGCTAGCCTATAACCTCGACTTAGTTGAGGAACAAAGAGAAATCGTCGCACTACGACTTGCAAACTACCAGAACCAAGTTACTGCTTACTTCAATAAGTGGGTAAAGTCGAAAAGGTTTAGGGTAGGAGAATGGGTATTGAGAAAGGTCATGGAGAACACAAAAGATCTAAATGCAGAGAAGCTTGGACGAGTATGGGAAAAGCCATGCGAGGTGACCGAAGCCTTCGGAAATGCAGCTTATAAACTCAGGCATGTTGAAACAAGTCAGTTTGTGCCGCATCCATGGAACACAATTCATTTGAGAAAGTACCACATTTAGCTCTTGTTTATATTTTCCGTATTTAAAATTTCTATTTCCAGCAATGTTGAAAGATAAATTCCTTCTTATCTTCCTTACATATTAAAAGGTGTATCCTTGGATGTCTGTTGACATCCCCTTATTGTATCATAAATAAAGTTGCACTTCATTCGAATCTTAGACTAAAGATTAAAGTGAAAGAGTATAAACCAAGGAACGAGGATCGAATCAAGATTGGAAATCTAAGATCGAGTGGGAAAGGACAACCCCAGATCGGAAATCTAAGATCGAGTGGGAAAAGATAACCCCAGATCGGATGGGCAGAGACCCAATCAAGATCGGAAATCTAAGATTGAGTGGGAAAATACAACCCCAGATCGGATGGGCAGAGACCCAATCAAGATCGGAAACTTAAGATCAAGTGGGAAAAAACAACCTAGATCGGATGGGCAGAGACCCAATCAAGAACGGAAGTCTAAGATCGAGTGGAGAAGGTAACCCAAGATCGAATCGACGACAATCCAGCCAAGATAAAAAATTCAAGACCGAATAGGTGAAAATTGATAAAGAGTCGGTAGTGAAATGGTTAGTTTATGTTGACAATCCCATAATAAGTATGATTTTGTAGGCTCAAGGATGAACGGTTTTGAGATTGATGACGAGATGGCGAATCTAGTAAGTCTGATTTTCTTCCTCGAACACATCGTGTGTTTGCAAAGGAAAATAAGGCGTTACGTGTGCAAAGGTAAAAGCTCAGGGACATTGTTTTCCTGCTGTAAAACAGAGAATCTTTTATTTAAAAGAGGAAAACCTCTTAGATGTTGGATACATAGTACGATAAAAGATAAGAATAAAGAAATAAACCTGCTAGTAGAATGGAAAACAAGGACGACAACACTACGAGATATCCTAGTAGTGGTTGGACCTAAGGGTCCAACTTATTATAAGCAAAATGACATCTAGTTTAACGGGGTGGAGAGACTATCCCAGTTTACAAAAGGGAAGGCCGTTTTCACCATGGAGCGAAAATATTGAATGCCCTGTTTAAAACCATCATGAACGCCATCTGAATGAGTAGCGGACACGGCGCGGTCAGCAGCCATCAAATCCCCCCTCAGGCAATCCACTTGATGTTCAGCGCGTTGCAAGTACCCTTTCAGAGTTTCACGCTCGTCCAAAAGCAGGGAGTAGTCAAAGCACTGAGGATAGTATGGGTGGCGATGGGGAAGTGCGTGAGAAAGACCTACTTCATCCCTGGCATAAGGGTCGGGAGAATGAACGATACAGTCAGGAGCCCGAGTTGCGTAACTCCCTCTTGGAGAAATCATACCATCAATAACAGAATTATGAGCTCTGGTGGTATAATTTAGCCTCGGAGAGGTGCTTCCACCGACAACGGAGTCTAAAGCCCATTCACCTGATCTTGTTTGAGACTGGTGTGTAGATTCACGAAAAGTGTTGGGGACTTTAAAAGAATGAGAAGCCCTCTTTGGTGAACGAGAAGATGAGTCAGAACGTAATTCGATGACGTTCCTAAAACCCTCGAAACCCCTTCGGGAGCTTCCTCTTTTGGGGACATCAGCATAAAGCCGAAGGTTAAGCTTCACTCTTCGGTTGTTGGCCATGAGATCCAAGTACTACCTATTGGCTCGCAAACATCTTTTTATATAGAGACAATTCGAGGTTGATAGAAACAAGAATTCAAAATCTAAGGTGATCGTATCTTGTTGAGATAGGTTAATCTTTGGTTTGAAAACTCAAAGTTAAGAATGAAGGATCATGATCACATTCAATTGAAACTGGAAATCGTAAAGAACGGCCAGGAAGGGTCGGGCAATGTAAGGGCGAAGGCCTTACTTGCGAACGACAAATACAATAGAGATAATAAGTAAAATACAAAAAATGCAAATATAGTTGGGTGTAGCCCATGAGAACGGATAACGCGAAAGCTACTTGGCCCCAAAACAAGAACCAGATTGAAAACCTCCAAAGCCTAAACCCGAGATGGGTCTGGAAAAAGTAGCAAACCTGCTGCCTGGGATAGGATAAGAGGAGCCAGGTTGGTCTTAGGGTCTTTGATATTTAGGATCCATCCCCTCGTACCAGTCATATCCACCAGGCTCAATCCCCATGTGATGGTCATACGCGTCGAGGTCAGCTACAAATCGATGTTCCAGACATTGCTGACTTTGCACCCAACCAAATCTGAAGCTGGAAGCCATCTCTTTGCGTATTTGCTGCATGTTCATCTCACGCTCAGTAGCCCTCGCTCGCTTGACCTCGACCATCTCTTCCTTCGTGCGGTGTGTTTTGGACGTCGCAGCATCACGAGCTCCTTTCAGACTTGCGATCTCTTCCTTATCCATGAAGTTTAGCTTGGCACTCTTTAACCTGCTGTCGGTTAAGGTTGAGGGTTTCCAACCTGGTAGCCAGTCTGTTTGATTTTTTCTTTTGAAGTAGAGCTAACTAAAAACAACAGTTGGGTTAGAGCTTACACAAATGACAAATACATGAGAGGATGAAAAAAATACCTTCATAAGACAATGAGATTCGTAGGAGTAAACTTCGTTGTCAAGCGTCGCCTCGAAGCGACTGGCGTCGTTAGGATGAGTCAAGCCTTTAGCCACAGCAGTAGCGGCACTCGCATTGTCCCACAGATCCTCGCCAAGGGTGACGAGACTCCCATCTCTTTTTGTGAACTCAGGCCTCCAAGCTTGAGATGAATTACTAGAACCATCGCTAGCCGAGCCGAAGGTGAGAGGAACCGATTGCCATGGCATGGGCCTAGGAGTCATGCCGAAGATAGTCGGTGAGCCACGCCTAGGTCTTTTGGGACAATTCCCTTGAGGACGTTTATCTAACTTGCCTGCAATTCTGATCACAGAAAGGTCACGATGAGGCGATGCGACGCAGCATGGCAGTGGAATGTCAGGTGGCGAGGCCATCGTAGGAGAATAGTTCGAGTCGGAATCTGTGTCCACTTGCTTTGACTCCTCGTCTTCTTTTCCTCCGCCTTCTTCTTCGGAGCCTTTTATTCGGGAGTCAGACACAAGTACAAGGGACTCTACGTTGAACTGAAGATCAAGGTCTAGGGCGAAGATGGATTTAAGCAAGGGGTTTGAGGGCAACGACCTGTCTACCTAACAATATGGGAAATAAATGATGGAGCTGCGGAGAGAAGTGATCTGAGTAAGGGTGTCGGCAACTTCGCTAGAGCTCCATATCTTTCTCGTCATAAACTTCTTTAGCCAACATTTTCGGTCGGTAGAGATTATCCGTTCAAGACCATCCGATAAATCTGTGAAAGAAGTTCATGGTAAGTAAAGTTCACATATTTATGGAAAACAAATAATAAAGGTAAATTTATATACCAGGTTTATGACCGAAAGCAGAAGGGATAGATAGTTGGGACAGCTCGGGAGCCTTTTAGTTCCCTGAAATCAGAAGAGGGCGGTATTATCCTCCCACAGAGGCAAAGTCAAAAACCATTGCCTGAAAATTAGCCCAACGACATCTTTGTTGCACGCAAACCGTCGCACAAAGCCCGTGAGAGCAAGGTTTGTGCGACGATGAGATAACCTGCGTCGCGCAAAAGGCCTTCTAGATATCTGTACATAAAATGTAGATGTTAATTGTAATTATGATTTTCCAGACAGTGAATTGGCCAAAGCTCAAATCTTTTTCTTTCGATCGATGAAATTTTCCCCCAACCAAATGGACATGTTATTCTCTGTTATCAAATAAGAATATGGGCTTGTTTGGATTGATTAGAAGTATGATTTCCATGCAGTGAATTACCATAAGCTCAAATCTTTTTCTCTTCGATCGATAATATTTTCTCGGTAACCAAACAGTAACTAAAATGTGAGAAACAAGACTGAAAGGGGTATTAGCATTACCAGAGGCCAAAAGCACCGGTGGTGAACAGACCAAAAAAAGCAAAAACAATCCGAAATCAAATCCCGGTAACCCCAATTTCACAAACTGATACCTCAACTCCTAAATCAAACTCCAAATCCAATTGTAGCACAAACACCCACCCACCTATATGTTACATGCATGATATTTACATCTCCAATATACAAATCCCAGATCAAATAAATCAAATAAATAAAAAAATCCTAAAGCTTCATAGATAGATAGACTGCTCATATTTACAGGGGAATCACGCTGAAATATATGCTCCTGATTCCTAACCCTAAAATTCGATTTAACACTAAATCCCCCAATTGCTAATTTAATTTTTCAAATTGAATCTAATTACAATACCAAAATCTTCAAATTAAGGCACTAAAGCCTGATTCTGACCTTAGAAAGAAGAGACCTGCTGGCTGGGTGCAGTCTGGAGGGATGGAAAGAAGATGAGGAGGAAGGCTACGGAAGAGGATGAGGAAGAAAAATGAGGAGGAGGCTGGCTGGGTGCAGTCGGGAGGAAGGCTACGCGAGACGGAGTGAGGGAGAGGGTGAGATGAGCGAGAGGGATGAGGAGGAAGGACTCTTTTCCATTTTGTCCAAGTAATTTGGGTAAGTGTAGCATTTCTTGTAGATTTTTGTTTTGAATTTAGGAATTGGATTCTCGCCGGATCCCCTCCCTGGGAGATCTTAAGGATCAATGCACGTGGACTGTTGATAAAAAATCGTGCGGCCACAATTTTTTTCTTTTTTATATTTTTCACGCAAAATGAGGTTGCTTTACTTTTAAAAACATAAAAAACATTTAATTGTGGCTGCATGATTTTTAATCAACGGTCTACATGTGTTGATCTTTAAAGAATCTAGCAATGATCCAAATCCCTGAATTTGTAGTTCAATTTAGGAAAATGACGCGTAACTTACTCTGACAGATTTTACGATTTTGGGCAGATTCCAAAATGAAAGTTGGATAAAAATTAAAATTAAAAATTAAAAAAAAAAGCCTTCCAAGAGCGGTTGATCAAAAGGACAATATATATATATATGTAAAAAAAATTTAAAAAAAAAAAAAAAAAGCGCGCGGCACTTCAGCAGACTTGTTTAGGAAGTCCAGGACTTGATTGGTTGGGATCAAATACTACTGGAGTATTCAGAAGTGAGTTATATACTACTTGCAATCGAACCTTCTTCTCAGTTCAAACTTCACACCCACTAAAACACAGAGAGAGAAAAAAGCATATGGGAACATTGGGAAGCAACAGAGAAACAGGAGGAGGACGGGTTTCAGACCCAGTAGGGTACAGATTCTACCCCACTCCGGAGGAACTGGTGGATCATTACTTGAAGCTCAAGAAACAGGACAATGATTTCAAATCTGATTACATCGCTGAATTTGATGTCTGCAACTTGGACCCTTGGGATTTGGCTGGTAATTATTCAATTTGTCTCACTCTTTCTTCACTGTTTATTTCTCATTATTCATTGACAATCCACACTGTTATGAAAAATTTCCCAAAAAAAATGTAGTGTTTTGCATTTAGTACTTTGTTTTTGAAGAACTGAATTTGGTTGGCATCAATTTCTTGTTTTGATTTTATTTCATGTTGGATTTCTCATTAGCAATTACGTATAAGTTCCCAAAGGGAAAAAGAATTGCTCTGAATTCGTACTTGGTTTGTCAAGACTTGAATTGGGTTGGCCTCAATTCTCGGTTCGGTTTTGTTTTTGCATTATAATTTGCAGCTCGCATTCCATCCGACGATATGCTGTGGTACTTCTTCAGCCGAAAAAATTACAAGTACATCAACAGCGCCCGGTCCAACCGAACCACACCAGGAGGCCACTGGAAAATCACAGGCAAGGAGCGTGAGATTCAGGCTCGGCGGTCCAAAGCTCTCATTGGGAAGAAGAGGACCTTGACATTCTACCGACGTTGTCAGCCAAAACCCAAAAAAACCGACTGGGTCATGCACGAGTTCTATCTCATTGATAGAGAAGCCAGCTCTAATCCTAAGCTGCATCAGGTTACTCTCTTTTTCAATTGCAGAGGTGGTTATTTTGTTCTTTGTTTATTATCTTTGGATTATGCAGCATCTTGACCCAAAAAAAAGAAAAAAAAAAATAAAAAAAAAATATATATATATATATATATATATATATATATATATATATTATGCAGCATCAATATTTTGTGTCTCGGATTGCTGTTTCCAAGTTTAACATACATGAACTAATAGTTTTGAAGTGTGACAAAGGAATTTGATCTATAATTCATAATATTGTTATCCAACTTATGTAGAAGGATTTTGTTCTCTGTCGGATGAAGAAAAATTCCGATATGGAGGATACCTCAATCGGTGAAGTTGAATTTGGCAGCTACAATGTGTCTGATGTTGAAGATCATGCTGCAGCTGTCGTGACTCCAGAGGTGAGAATGAGAACCGTCTCGTCTTTGAACATTTATCTTATGGATCACGATTTATTGAAACTGAATGCATCTCTCTTTCGTGCTCTTCAGTCACAGGATTACAGATCCTCCACATTCCTATCATCAGGATACATAGAGTTGGGAGATGTTCAGCAAGGCAATGCCACTAATGCTGATTGCAATGCAATGCAATCACCATTTAGAGATGATAATTATTATTATCCCGATAAGAATGATATTTCAACCTGTGATGAAGGTGAACCTTATAGCTTCACCATGTCTGATTTCGAAACTGAAGTTCCAAATCATATGTCTCAAGAGGTGAGAATAAACATTCTTATTTGAATATTTCTAATATGAACTTTAATGATACAAAAAGTTTATCAAAACTTAACTTTCTTCTTTGTGATTTTTAATGTCTTCAGCAATGTCTTCAGCCACAAAAAGACATGAAGAAGATATTCAAACTTTAACTTCTTACTTGTTCATGATTCTTAATCTAGGTATGTCCTCCACACGAAGAAAATCTGGAATTGTTGTTTTATCCACCTCAGCTAGAGGACTACACACTGGAGCCACTAATGAAGAGTGGGAGATGTTTTGCTAAACAATAACTATATTGCATTCAATTAATGAATTTCAGTCCCCTATTTAAGCTACACCAAGTTCTTAAATAAAATTATAGTTAACTATCATTATTAGTCCTATGAAGAAATCACATAAACTCAGTTTGTTTGTTTGACCTATCTGTAGTTCTCGCCTTATTGGCAACGCTTTTGTTTGTTCTGCAGCTGCTGCATGGCCGTTAAAGTCTATCAGTCTACATATAATCGATACTTAAGATGTGTTTTTGTGTATAATTGGAATACTTATCAAAATATATGGTTGTTGTTTAAGGTCTTAAACCTGTTTATAAGTATATCCTTGTGTATTGTTTATCAGGACCTCTTAAGATTGAATGGAATTTTGCATATATTTTTTTTCTCTTTGCACATATATAGAGTTTTGTACCCAACAATGTTAATTATTACATGTTATCTATGTTACACGAGAAAAAGAAAGGATATTGGCTGCGATCAGGTGTCCATGGTTTCAGCATACTAAGTACAGCTACAAAGTCAAGCAAGCCATCATTCCCTTTAAATAATGTTTCTTCGTAATTTTAATTAAAGGGTGTTTCTCTTGTGGAGCATTACAAAGATACTGTAATTAAGAGATTACTTAATCTTGATTATAAATTTGCTCCTTGAGTTTTAGGAGTTGTTCTATTTGGGTCTTTAAACCTTTTTATAACCAAATTGATCCCCTAACTTTTAAAATGTGGTAAAATAAGAACAATTCATTACAACCAAATAAATGGTTTAGGTTCACAATGGTTTCCATGGGTTCTTATTCGTGTGGTGGTGACCGTATTGGAAATTTACTTTTATTTATATCCGTGTAAATAATCTCCAAATTAAATTATTGGTCCTTAGAAAACACACATTTAGCACCTCTGTAATTATATAATATGTTGGTTGATAAATAAAATCTCGCTGTTATTTTTGTCCAAAATAATAAATGTTGTGTGCAATTCAATTCAGGCAGTTTCTCGTTGTAATGAAAACCAAGTGATAGATTGTCTTGTTTAGATAGGACCTTATTCTTCAGACCATTACACCCATCGTATAAACTCTCACATACCTCTTAGTGTTGTTGCTTAGAATAGTAATATGACTTGTAATTAAAATCATGTAAAATTAAGCGTAGCCAAGTTAGTTAAAACAATGTACTTCTCTTGTCACCCAAGTTAAAATTAATCACACTATAATTTAAATTAAATTACAATATTGCTCCAATAAATTTAAAAAAAAAAAAAAACTGATAAGAAATAGTTGGAAGACCAAAACGGGGAAACTTCATAAGTGAAGGGAGCAAAAGGTGAACTTACACCATAAGCTCAAAGACTTGGGAAAAACATTAGTCAACTTTCAAAAGTCTTGAGGGTTAAGTGGGGTCTTTGATGAATGTATATAAGTACAACTTCACTCAAAGGCTTGTTATTGTTGCTTTTATTATTATGTTCGTATCAAAAGAAAAATATTCTCGTGAATGTAGTTTATTTCGAACATTTAAATGTTGAATGGTGTATTTTGTATTTTTTTTTTGTTTTTTGTTTTTTTTTTTTTTGCAATCCTTTTTAACTGTAAGTAGCACTAATTGGTATAGTAAGATTGAAAATGAAAAATTTAAACAATTATGAAAGTCAAATCTAACAACTAAAATATCCATAACATTGAATACTACGTAGCATTAATGTCATGCCCTTACCTTGGAACTGTGGTAAATGTTTTATACTATTTTTGTTATTAGATTGCTGGTTTTGGGTACTTTGTAAAAAAATTCAGGTTGACAGGTCGATGGCCCCCTCCAACCACATGGAGCCATGTCCGGACTCACCTTTCACGCGGGACCAATGAGGACCCACCCAATCACGTAGCATTTTTGGCGTACGTGGAGCCATGTTGGGACTCACCCATCGCGCAGGGCCAAACAGGGCCCCACCTAATCATCTGGCAGTATGGGCCCGCCCCTTGGCTCTGATACCATGTAGAATTTTTCAGGTTGACGGGCCGAAGGCCCACTCCAACAACACCGATATTGTTCCCACTTAACCACCTGCACAATCCTCAGGTGTGAAGTTTTATCACAAAAGGCCTCGGTGTTAGTTAGAGTGAGGTAATTCTATTTAAAATACTCTTTCTCCTTCCCTCTGTCCGATGTGGGATAATTGGTTTCAACAGCCCATTCTTGAGGATTGTGCAGGTGGTTAAGTGGGACAGTATCGGTGTTGTTGGGGTCGGCTCTCGGCCTGTCAACCTGAAGCATTATGCATGGTATCAGAGCCAATGGGCGGGCCCGTACTGCCGCCAATTGGGTGGGTCCCCGTTTGGCCCTGCGCGATGAGTGAGTCTTGACATGGCTCTATGTAAGCCAAAGATGCCACGTGATTGGGTGGGTTCATATTGGCTCCACGTGATGGGTGTGTCCCAGGTCCTGATTGGCCCCGCGTGATAGGTGAGTCTCGACATGGCTCCACGTGGTTGCCAATGTGGATCTCCACGTGTGGCCCATAAAATGGGGTCTCACGTGCAGGGTAATGTTGGAGCTCATTGTTGTCCCACATCACCCAGAAGGCTAAAGATAAAGTAGTTTAAATAGAAATACCTCTCTCTAATTAACATCGAGGCCTTTTGTGATAAAACCCCACACCTGAGGATTGTGCATGTGGTTAAGTGGGGACAGTATCGGTGTTGTTGGAGTGGGCCCTCGGCCCATTGACCTGAAAAATTCTACATGGTATCAGAGTCAGGGGCAGGCTCGTAGTGCCACGTGATTGGATGGGTCGTCGTTTGGCTCGTGCGATGGGTGAGTCTCGACATGGCTCCACGTAGGCCAAAAATGCCACGTGATTGGGTGGATCCCCATTGGCCCCGCGTGATAGGTGAGTCCCGACATGGCTCCACGTGGTTGCTAATGTGGATCTCCACGTGTGTCCCATAAAATAGGGTCTCACGTGCGGGGGAGTGTTGGAACTCATTGTTGTCCCACATCGACCAGAAGGCCAAATAGAAAGTAGTTTAAATAGAAATACCCCTTTCTAACTAACACCGAGGCCTTTTGTGATAAAACCCCACACCTGAAGATTGTGCAAGTGGTTAAGTGGGAACAATATCACTGTTGTTGGAGTGGGCCCTCGGCCCGTCGACCTGAAAAATTCTACATACTTCAATGTCATGGCTGCTAATGTAGTAGACCAAATGAAACAATGAATCAATGAGTGTGGCAAAGGAGATTTAATTTTGGGAAGAGAGGAATGATTAGGCTACGAGTTATATTGTGACATGAAGAACTTAATTTGAAATATTTTAGGTTGTCGTCCTTAGTGTCTCGTAAATTATTCAAACTATAATTTGACTAACTAGTAGTCTAAAAATTTTACAGTAGTCAAACCAATATAAAGTATAGACCATTCTCAAATTGTTGTATTAAAAAAAAATATTGGTGTAATGAAATTTATCTCTATTTTGTTTAACGGTTCAAACTCGTATTCTGAAAAATCATTTTGAATTGTAGCATTGTAGCAATTGGTGTATGCATTACATTCCCCAATCCAATCCTTATGCTAATGAGGTCACCATTCTCGTTCTTTTTTGGGGTTATTGTTTCCGAATAATGTTATCGATATGATGTATAATTTACAGCATTGTTTAACAATTTTATGAGGTAAGTTCTAAACTGGAGGCTTAAGGGGTTTTCGTTGTCAAACTGAAGCCTATTTGGTTTTGTTTGAAGGGGTTTTGGTTCTGAAATCATTGAATGGATCAAAATTGTAACCCTTCGAGCCAAATTGGTAAATGAATTGAAAATGAATTGTATAAGACCTAAACTCACTTATTCAATAAGCAGATTAAGTAAATACTCAAGTAATCTTGGAAGAGATCGTTGGAATGCTTTAATAAGGGTATTAAGATACTTCAAGCATACCATAAACTATGGTTTGCATTACACTCAATATCCCCCCAGTATTAGAAGGATATAGTGATGCAAATTGGATTTCAGGGTCAAAGTCAACGTTGACTGGGTCAACGGGTCAGTCAACCCGGGTCGGGTCAAGGTCAGTCAACCCGGGTCTGGGTCAACGGGTCACTAGGTTGGGTTGGATCCGGGTTGGGTTTAGGGTTTGGGTTTTAACCCAATAGGGTTTTGGGTTTAAGGGTCACGGGCCAAAGGCTCTATCCTTCATAGCCCAAATTAAAGAAACTCAAAGGGTTTTCTGGGTTTTACAAATAAACGGGCCAAAGGCCCTTGTCTACCCTACGGCCCAAGGCCTTATTATTGAACCCAACTAAAAATAAAAATGCTACGGGCCATTAAACTGGGTTTGAGGGAAATGGGCCTAATGCCCAACTAAAATGGCCCAAAGGCCCTAATTACTAATTAACAGAAAATTAAAACGAATTGGGCTGGGTTAGCAAACGGGCCTAAGGCCCGAGGGGTTTTGGTTTCGGGTTCTGGCCCAAAGGGCCTGGGTTTACACCTGAGCAAGCAGAGACGAACGCTGGAGCTTCTACAGCTCCGGCCGACTATAAACGGAGGCCTAGGGCTCCGATCTAACTACGAAAATGAAGTACGAGGAAAGGAGAGAAGATTGGTACCTTCAGATCGACGAAGAATGGCCGGAGTTACTCGGAAATCGCCTCGAGACTCTCAGATTTCGTCGGAGCAAATGCGTGTGTGCACCCCCTAAAACTCAGAGAAATTCACCAATTAACTTCTAATTTCTAACCCAAACGCGAATTGAGTGAAAAAGGAAGTCGATCGGGGCTTACCTTGTCGAAAATTTCAAGAATTTCACCGGGGAAAATTCTGGGTTCCCTCCACCCTTTCGTTGCACGTCTCGAGAGAATGAGAGGGAGAGAGAGACGAGTGCAAATGATGGTGTGCGTGCGTTCATAATGGCGAGATCAAGCGAGAGAGATAGGGAGAGTGAGAGGGTTTCGGGAAAGTGCAGAGAGAATGAAGGAGTTCGAGAAAGATTGAGGGTGCAGAGGGTGAGAGAGACAGAAATGAGAAGGAGAAGAGAGATACGGGAAAAGGGAAAACAAAAACTAGGTGGGCCCATTGGGCTCACCATTTAAGAACAAAACAATTTAAAAAAAATAAAAAGAAGGGGGATAAGGTTTAAGGACCAAAATGAAAGTTTGCAAAAACTTTAGGGATTAAAATGCATAATTGAAAAAGGTTTGGGGGTCAATTTCTAAAATTTAATTATAATTGAGGGGCGGGTGTGACAATTCTCCCCTCCTTACAAAAAAATTTTGACCCCAAAATTTAAAATCACTTAGTAAGCTAAAATACTTAAAGATAGAAATAAAAATTAGTCTATGATGAGAAATTAAATCAGAGGGGGTGCATCAAAGAAAATATGTCCACCGTCGCGAGTGGGTCACAAAATTCTCTATCATGCCTCCAATCTCTTACTTTCTTCCCCATCAGTGAAAAAGTAGAAACATACTTATAAAGATATAAAATTGAAAACATATACTAACGAAGGGTCAAAAGTAAATACGCAAAATACGGTAGTGTTAAAATATATACGTACTAACGTATAGGTTGAAAACTCATGCTAAACTTAAAACTGAAAACGGAAATACTTTCCCCCCAAAACATTTGTAACATCAAAAATAAATAAGTAGGAGTTAAAATACTTGTATTGAAAATCCAAAACCGAAAACGAAAATGGGTCTTGTCCAAGCGTACGTAACGACACGTACTTCGAGGACAGAGGTGTCTTTGGGTCAAGTCCTAGCGATAGCGAAATCTATAACGGCTGTTCTAAACGAGTCTACCTACTCACTTGCTTAACAATCCAACGAACAAGTTATCGATACAACAGTCGGCCGCCTGTGGTATCAATCACTCATTCGTTGTCTTGATAAGTAAGCAATAATTTCCTGATGGTGCACAATTTCACACGTTGTGAATTCGTTCCTCTAAATACCAGTCTAAAATACTACTCTGCCAACTACAGTTGCCTGTAGCAACTCCCATATCGTAACGTAAATAGTGTCATACTCGACTGAACAAAACAGAAACCGTCGTCGTAAAACTCTATCCGAAACCAAACACTCTATCCTCATCAGTTTCTTCAAATGTGACCAACTACTCCAGTGTTTTGTCGACAATGAATCCATTTGAAAATAGTAGCTTGGGATTCAAGAGAAGTGGTCACCATGTTAGTCATATACCCAAAAGCTCAATCCACCTTTCCATTTTTGCTTAGATGCAGATTTATAGTCAAACAAGATTAAAGTTGGTGGAAAGAAGAAGACCTGTAAGTGATCACCCTGAAAACACCATAAAAGCACACGCCTTTCGAGAGAAGTGAAAAGATCTTCAAATTCTCTCCTCAGCCACGTTGTGGTGTCATTCTAGAGTGTACCAAACAGATTTGCTAGGAGTATTTAGGTATCAACGTACTTACCATTAACAAGATCCTGAAGTGAAGTAGTGGGAAGATATGTTGAGAGGGATACACATCATTGGAAAAGAAACGATGCGATGCCTATGAATTATAGTAAGATGGTGACACAATCCGCCGACCATCTGTACTATAATCTTCATCCAACTTTTACCAGAGATGGCTGAAATCTCACAGCCACGTGGAACTCTTCTTGGTAAGTCGGATAAACTTGTGAAAAGGTTACGCTCTTAACGTTCCTGACCAAAACGATATGAACTAGGCGTACACTTCCGCCGAATCGATCGATCGTGAATTTGAGGGTCAAAACAAGTCCCTCAAATCTAGCGTACAAGATATCTGGATTTGAATAACCACTCTGATGCTCGAGTTCACGAACGTGCCTAATTTAACCGTTAAGGATTAATAACAAATCAAGACCTGATGTCACACATCTAATAACATCATCGGTCATCAACTTCGTCCGACAACTCGTCAAATGATCTGACGTTTTGAATCTCCTGAAAAACTTATATGATTTCAGTAGATTTAGCTTTTCAGCTTTTCCATCCTGAAACGGTCTCGCTGTATTGGTCCGCCTAGATTCAAATGCTCAATATGAGATATGCATGAGTCTCCTATTGAGAAGTTCCACAACTGCACTTGCACAATCGGGGTAGTACACGATGGTGCAATCATAGACATTTATGTATTTAGGTAGACAAGGATGCGACATTTCTCACTGTAGAGAAAACGTCACCACATTTTCAGTCAGGAAGGTCGTTACCATCTCTAGCTCCAGGATAAGATGATTCACATCGTGCAATTCTAATCGTTAGGAGGCACACGCGTGACTCAATCTTACTGCATCAGCGTGTAGTCAAACATTTAATTAATACACCACCGCAAAATTTGGAAAGTATAAGAACTATGATCAGATGAGACAACACTTCGTCGTCAAAAATTTCTTCTCACTGTCAGTGTCGTACCAAAACTGACTAGCTTCTTAGACCAAAAAGGAAAAATAGGTCTAAGCTCAAGAGTAGTTAAGAACTGTTTATGAGGTTTGACGAGGCTAAGGACATTTCAAAATTCACAAACTTTGTGAGAGCTATCACAAAGTCCAAAGATTAAACATAGGGCCTCTGAATTCACAGAATGACGAAGAAGAAAGATACAAAGCAGTCTGTGTATGCATGCAGTGACACGATTGGCTACCTTAAAGTGATACTCTTGAGTAAACCAAACTCAATGAGTCCAGAGAAATTCAGAGTAAAGCTCGATCTTTATACAACAATAAATATGCTGAAGTCTCAAACCGTTATTCTGAAAATTACAAGGCTGAACAGGTAGGTGGACAAGAGCACCGATCGGTTGGGCTATAAGCAAGAGGCTAAGTTCACCTTTACCGAAAAGTATGCGGACAAGAAACTAGGGTTTACCACCGAGTATCAAACCCAGGTGAAGTTCAAGGAGTCTGTTTATCCAAACAAGTCTGGATCTTCATCATCCGAATTCAACTACAACAACAGCAAGAATCACAACTCTGTTTGGGAATTGGTGAGAATATTGGCTGTTACCGAGGAGTTTCCCAAGAAAACAATTAATGTGAAAGAAGTCAACGCCCGAAGACTTTGGTGTGAGGATGACGGTCAAAGGTTAAGGAACTTGACTTCATCGTTAGAGAATGCAAGAAAGTTATCAATAGAACAGTCACTGATGACTTGTTCCAAAGATTCACACAAGTTTCCTTTAGTGGTAATGAGTCCGAGAACATTGATTTGCTCCCACCAACTACCACTTACTAGCCGTCACCTCAATTAGTACTTACTCGCTTTTTCTAACCCGTACTTCAAAAATTTCAAGTAATTAGCACTAAGGCAAGGCTCTATTCACCAATCCAGGGGAACGCATGTCACAGAGTGATATCACCGTTTCAGATTCCTAGTTGGTCTGAACCAACTCATACCGCCAAGATGTCCGTTTCCCAAGATTTTCAATGTAGAGCCGACTCTGCCCGCAATTCCTAGGGAACGCATGTTGCAGAGTGGCATCGTCATTACCGATCTACAGCTGGTCTTCACCAGACTTCCTCAAGCTGAGATTTCTAAAGCACATCGCTTTCAAGTAATACCGACTCTACCTGCCATTCCCTTGGAAGGCACGTCGCAAAGTATCGTCATATGATGAAATTCGTCCACCCACCAAACACGTCATCGATGAGGCATAATCCCAACATGAGTTCTGGTATTTCATCCAGAATGTGACAATTCAAACAGAGAAAGATTTGCACAATTGTGCCAAATGGCACCAATTTCGAAAGTCGTGACATCCAAATGACGTCATAACTGACACACTACTACGGTGAAGGAAAATCCTAAGTATGCTCTGAACAAACTACGCTCTGATACCAATCTGACACGCCCCGACCCCGATGTCCTGTACACATCGGGGTGGTCATGTGCTGGCCGACACCTGAGGGGTGACGAAAGCCATTTAATTAAATCAAAACCCAAAATTTATGTTCACAAGCATGCATAATATATTTCAAACAATAGTAATTAAACATAAAGCAGCAGAAACATAATTACCCTAAAATAATATTCAACTGCCAACACTAAAATTATTAGGATACAACAGACCCTGTCCAGAGCATACGTCTATTAGAGATTACAAAGGAAAGAATACAAAAATGAATAAACATAAGGAGTAGGTCCTACACCGAGAGGACTCGAAGATGCCGAAATGGAAGTGCCTTGATGCCGTAATTGTACGCCTCGAATCTAAGCCCTGAAGGGGGCGCAAAACAAAGGTGAGTGGACCAATTTGATATACATATAGGAAAATAGCTATCAAGATACTAACCCCCAAGTTAGAAAACAAAAACATGATATATAGGTAAGTTTTCCTAAGCCTACCATACAGTGCAGTATCTCAATCACAACTCATACATATAACAATAATCATTTCTCATCGTACAATGTCTCAATTCATAACTCATATATTATAACCACTAGTGAATGTCCAATATAACGCTTCAGGCCCCATGCCAGCTCCCCGTCCCTGTACTCAATAGTCAGATGAAACACACTCCAGGCCCTATGCCAACACCATAACCGTCGCCCGGGATGGACCGGAGCTTTATCCCTACATCCCGTAGCGGAATTGTGGACCACTAGGTAATATCAGATCAATGCCGGATATATTTATATAGACGTTACATCATATCACAATATTCAAAACTCAAACATCATATCACAATATTCAATACTCATGCTCTTCAGTCATGTAATTCTTTAAATAAAATAAGTATTTTAGAAGGGGTCTACTCACAGTACATAGTCATCCAACGCTGCGCTGCTAGCGAATATAGTAAAGCCACAATATATGCACCTAGCACATAAAGGGTTCAATATAGTCAAAATCTATTCAAACAAATTTATTTGGGAAAACGGACTTCAAAAACGGGTCCAGGACGTCGAAATTAGCCTAAGAGGGGTCCCGGACGGAACCCGAAAAAGTCAACCGAAAAGTCAACGTTTAATTGGTCAAAGTCAAAGTCAATAGTCAACGGTCATGGTCAAAGTCAACGTTGACCGTTGACCGGGTCAGTCAACCCGGGTCGGGTCAAGGTTAGTCAACCCGGGTCTGGGTCCACGGGTCACTAGGTTGGGTTGGATCTGGGTTGAGTTTAGGGTTTGGGTTTTAACCCAATAGGGTTTTGGGTTTAAGGGTCACGGGCCAAAGGCCCTATTCTTCATAGCCCAAATTAAAGAAACCCAAAGGGTTTTCTGGGTTTTACAAATAAACGGGCCAAAGGCCCTTGTCTACCCTACGGCCCAAGGCCTTATTATTGAACCCAACTAAAAATAAAAATGCTACGGGCCATTAAACTGTGTTTGAGAGAAATGGGCCTAATGCCCAACTAAAATGGCCCAAAGGCCCTAATTACTAATTAACAAAAAATTAAAACGAATTGGGCTGGGTTAGCAAATGGGCCTAATGCCCAACTAAAATGGCCCAAAGGCCCTAATTACTAATTAACAGAAAATTAAAACGAATTGGGCTGGGTTAGCAAATGGGCCTAAGGCCTGAGGGGTTTTGGTTTCGAGTTCTGGCCCAAAGGGCATGGGTTTACACCGGAGCAAGCAGAGACGAACGCCGGAGCTTCTACAGCTCCAGCCGACTACCAACAGAGGCCTAGGGCTTCTATCTAACTACGAAAATGAAGTACGAGGAGAGGAGAGAAGATTGGTACCTTCAGATCGACGAAGAATGGCCGGAGTTACTCGGAAATCGCCTCGAGACTCTCGGATTTCGTCAGAGCAAATGGGTGTGTGCACCCCGTAGTGATTTCAACCTAAAACTCAGAGAAATTCACCAATTAACTTCTAATTTCTAACCCAAATGCGAATTGAGTGAAAAAAGAAGTCGATCGGGGCTTACCTCGTTGGAAATTTCAAAAATTTCACCGGGGAAAATTCTGGGTTCCCTCCGCCCTTTCGTTGCAGCGTCGCGAGAGAATGAGAGAGAGAGAGAGAGAGAGAGAGAGAGATGAGTGCAAATGATGGTGTGCGTGCGTTCGTGATGGCGAGATCGAGCGAGAGAGATAGGGAGAGTGAGAAAGTGCAGAGAGAAGGAGGGAGTTCGAGAGAGATTGAGGGTGCAGAGGGTGAGAGAGACAGAAATGAGAGGGAGAAGAGAGATACGGGAAAAGGGAAAACAAAAACCGGGTGGGCCCATTGGGCTCACCATTTAAGAACAAAACAATTTAAAAAAAATAAAAGGAAGGAGGATAAGGTTTAGGGACCAAAATGAAAGTTTGCAAAAACTTTAGGGATTAAAATGCATAATTGAAAAAGGTTTGGGGGTCATTTTCTAAAATTTAATTATAATTGAGGGGCGGGTGTGACAATATGTATTTACACTTGGTGTGAAGCAGCTATGTCATGGAAATCGTCTAAGCAAACATGTATAGCACGTTCAACAATGGAATCAGAGTTTATAGCCTCAGATTCAGTTGTTGATGAAGCTGAATGGCTTAAAATTTTTCTAGAAGATATTTCATTATGGCCCAAGCCTGTGACTGTGGTATGTATACATTGTGATAGCATGGTTGCACAAGGTTGTGCCAAAAACGCTAAGTATAATGGGAAGTCGAGATATATACGGCGATGACATAGAACCATTAGACAGCTACTCAAGAATGGAACGATTTTCGTTGACTATATTAAATATAAGGAGAATATTGATGATCCTTTGACAAAAGGCCTATCCAAGGATCAAGTGGCATTTACATCGAAGGGAATAGGTTTAAAGCCAACTCGATAAGTTACAACTTGACAGAAACCTAACCTAGCAAACTGAAGATCTCATGGTCTAGGTTTAATAGGCAAACTGGTTGAGGAAAAACTCAAAATATGAAACACACAATCCTTACTCATTCCTATGATGGAAAACATTGTGTTACCTGTAAGACGTAGAGAGTGAATTGCTATTCTTAATAATGCTAATATCTTACGGTTAAGATGAATAGAACAGGCTATTCTTAATTAGCATTACGTATATGAGATTGATGTGGGGTCACATCTTTGAGAATTACTATGGCTACAATTCTCTAAAGGTCTCATGAAATCAGGACATGTTCAGGACTAGAACCAAAATGAACACAACTGTATGAATTGAAGTGTGTCAAGATGTGATATGTGTGATACTTATTGTTTCGATTTACTACAAAGAATGATCATTTCAAGATATTAAATTCACTGCTTCATTAGGTTAATCCGATAAGTATTCACTAGAGAAGGTTCAAGTCCAAAAGACACCTATCTCGATACGTATCATATCTAAGTTCACTGGAAAGATGTTACTGATTTTTTTAATATCTTATTTTCTATTCAAATGTGGGTATTGCTCAAGTTTGAATAGAAAATGTGGGGTATTGTTGGAACTTGTGAAATGCTAAGAGACATGTAGTCCCACATCGCCCATTCTGCCTATTTATATAATCTTTATAAGTGTTTTCCCCTCTTTATGGTTTGAAAGAAATTTGGCCAAAGCCATGGACCTTGGGCCTTAGACTTGGAGGGTTTGGGTGCATATATTAAATGTCAAAGGTGGTTTACAAGTACCCTTTTTTTACGTTTTTGATTTTTGAATTCAGTTTTCTTCTGAAAGGATAAGACTGATCCTTTGAACAGTTACATTCATTTTACAAGGATAACTGTTCAATTACGCCATTATATATATGGCAGTTAATCAGAAACAAAATCATCAATCACTCGCTTCCATTTTTCTATCATTCATAGAGAAACCATACAATCAGTTCACTAAGAATCCAAGTTCTAATGCAAGAACTTGAGTTAGATAGTTGTATCCTGCAGGATAAACGTCCGTTGAACTACTACACTTTGAATTTTTGTCTTAAGAGATTGCTCTGCAAACCTCTAGCTTCCTAAAACAAGTCAGTGATTTGTAACTTTGTATGCAATTTCATTAATCTGTAGAACTTGATAATATATATTTATATATACTACCTATTGTGAAACTTTCATTCAAAATAATATATGCAATTGTTGTATATTTGTATACCTGTTAATTTGATTGGTCATAGCAATTACCAATCCTAGTTCTTAATTAAAAGTTATCTTTTTTGGGTGACAATTTTACCAAGGCCAGTGATTTCTACACTCTTTTGTGAGTTCGAAAAATTATCAAATGTTCATTTTTGAGGTGTAAACAGCTGGAAATGCAGTGTAAAAAACGCTACCCCTTTTCTTGAATGGGTCTGATAATCTTTATATGCAGTTGGGTTTGAACCAAATGTTGTGTTTTATGCAGGGCTTTCACTCATTAAGTCGGATGATCAAGAATGGTGCTTCTGAAGAACTGACAAAAAAAAAAAAAAAAACACAGAAAAAACCAGACCGAAAGGGCGACGAAGGAAGGCTTCTGGAAGATAACTGATGCCCAAAAACCGGTCAAGACCCAAGCCAAAAGAACTATCATCGGTAAAAAAAAGGATTCTAACTTTTTACCGAGGTCATGTTCGTAATTCCCAAATGACCAACTGGGTTATGCATGAGTATCACATCCCCATACCAATCCTAATGATAATCCAGGTCACCATTCTTGTTCCTTTTTTGGGGTTATTGTTTCCGAATACTGGTATCGATATGATGTATAATTTGCAGCATTGTTTAACAATTTTTATGAGGTAAGTTCTAAACTGGAGGCTTGAGGGGTTTTGGTTCTGAAATCATTGAATGGATCAAAGTTGAAACGCCTTCTAGCATTGATATTTAATGTACATGTGCAAACTTTAATGACTTTTGGTTTTGAACATTGTTTAATTTTGTGTTGCCTGCATTACATGATTGGTTTTTGCAACTTAATTATGCAGAGGGATTTTGTTGTCTGTTGCGTAAAGAAATCAGGTGAGAATGTGGATGCTGCAAACTGTGATGAAGGTGAATCCAGTACTTACAACAATGCATCTGATTTTGAAAACCAACAGCTACTAGCACCTGGTATGGATATTGAAGAGCTTATTTCGGGCCGGGCCGAGGCCCAGTGTGACCGTCCGGGGCCCAAAAAAATTGGAGGCACCAAAAATATTAAAGTGGTATATTCATATACATTTTCTTAAGAGTTTAATTCTTTAAATTTGATTAAATGACAAAACAATTTAGCTAGAATTGATGATTTTTGTTGTTTGAAATGAAGGAAAACTCATGATAAGAGTTCAAAAACTTTAGTTTTTAATAAAAAAAAACCAAGTAATAAGTTTATTTAAGGAGAAATTAGTTTCTCATCTCTCATTTTGCTACTCTATTGATTAAAACCTTACTCCTTTTCATTTTTTTTATTAAGGTTCTTGGGTATTACTAGCATCATTAATTATTTCATTAATAAAATATTTTTTATTTCTAAATATATTCATTTACTGTTAAAAGTGTTACAATTAGTATATTTATATTTATGACTAAATTTTTTATCATATATTTTTATTTTTAGTTTGTACCCATTTTTTAATTTGCAACCCTTTTTTAATTTGTACCAAATTTTTTTTCAGTTTTAATTTATATATTAATTTCTTTTTGTGCCCATATTTTTTAAAGTTTTATTTGTATTTGTACCCTTTTTTAATTTTTCTAAAAGTACCCATTCATGTAATTAAAATGAACTCATTCTTAAATATACCAATTTGTTATATGTAAAATGTACTTTTTTATATAAAATTTATTCAAGTTTTGTTTTCTAATTCATTTTTAAACTTATATGGGGACATTCTTTTTTCTTTGATTTGAGAATGTATCCATGTCAAGTTTAATTGAAGAAATTTACTAATATTATTAAGCTTCATATCTTCTTCTTTTTTTTTCTTTTTTTGTGATTTTGAAGAATTTACCCATGTCTTGGTATAATAATTTTTTGGTAATTTTGATGAATGTACCCATGTTTATATATGTGTATATATATAGAACACACACACAATAGTATATTTATATTTTAATATTTTTAATCTCACAAATTATGATTTTTTATTTAAAATTTCATTAATATAAGCAACTCTAAATTTTAATTTTTAATTTAAAAAATAATAATAACATACATAAAAATAAATTATCACATTAATTTCAGAAATTTCGATCAAAAATTGAAAACCAACAAGGTTTCAGTTAAAGAATAATCATAACTAGGGACCACATCCAAAGTCTCTCTTTATTTAAGAGTGCTACTAGACCCACTCCAGTGTCTTATTTTCTCACCCACATGATAATCCCAGCCACCATTATTCCCGAAATAACCATAATATATTTTTTAAATAACTCTAATATATCTTTAAATAATATTATAAATAAATAAATAAATAAATAGAAAAAAAATGAAAGAAAATGCAAAACCTAAGACCTAGACATTCATCATCTCCTTCACACTTATCGCCGCTCTGCAGAGACCCAGACCCTCAAACCACTCTTCTTCCTCTTTTTTTTGTCAAAACCACATATCTCACACCCAATTCTCTTTTTTCTCCATTGAAGTTTCTCGCCTTCGTCTAGCACACGCCCATTCCTTCCTCGACCCTTTCCGTCGATTCTAACCCAAATCTTTCCTAACATTTTTCCACCAAAGATACTACACCATTATTTATTTATTATTTTAAATTATTTTTTGTTTTTACAAAATTTTAATACTGAATTAAATAGGGGTTTAAGAGTTCTTTTAAAAGGATAAATATGTTATTAATATTTTGATTAAATGGTGGGTGCGAAAATAAGACACGGGAGTGGGAATATCACTACTCTTATTTAATCAGTCCAATCAACATAGACCAACTAATGAATTTTCGATTTTGGCCCTGACGGCAAGTCTACTCCATTTAAGTTCTCTCTTTCCTTTCTGGATCTCTCTGCCTCGATAACCTCAAATCCTTCATTTCCTTCCATCTTGTTAATTCCAACTCTTTTCCCTGGTCTCGCCCAAATCGCACTCACTCACCAATCGAAGCCGCAAAGCGACAGAGAACCTGAGCAGCGGCGATGAAGGCCATTTTCTCCTCTGAGACCATGGACATCCCTGACGGTGTCAAGATTCGAGCTCGAAGTTCCTCGTGGGAAGCTTATCCACAGCTTTTACTCCAAATTATAGAGTTATCGAACAGTAATAGCCAAACTTTACCATTTCACATTTTTACTCCCTTGAATGAAACAGGTTCCTATCCATTTTAACAGACAACAACCTGGTGGTGGTTGCTTTCATTTTTTTAAATTCAACTTGGAGGACTTGGGGAAAATTAATATCTGATCAGATTGTATAGCAGCTTAAAGCCTCATTAAATAAAAAAAATGCAGAGCGAGGGAATACAACAACATAATCAATCAAGCTAATGTATATTTTATTCAAATTGTTGCATATTGCAATAAAGGCTACTTAACAACAGATATTCAACTTGTGAAAAAGGTGTAAGAATCAGACCTAATTATCAACGATGACACAATCAAGACCTGTAGATTAAGGATCATCTCCAATGCTCTTTGTGACCCACATCATGCAAACTCTGATCTGGAGTTTGGGGCTTCAGTAAACGAATCGGCATCATGTCCATCAATATAGAGAAAATATAATTTAAAAGCAAATTAAATTCAACATTAAATAAGGTAATTCATTAAAGAATAGTTGATCCATATTTCAAAAAATAAACAAGAGCATATAATGGTAATATAAATGTATACAGTCATGCAAATGTTTCAAAACATCTTTATAAACGATGTTATTTGTATAACCGTAAGGTATGTCAGTATCGTGAGCAATAACAATCTTGAGACCTTTTTCTAAGGTGACCCTAGACAATGCAACGTATAGTTGTCCATGAGAAAAAACAACTTGTGATAGAAACAGGCTGACAATTTTCAAGGATTGTCATTGAATTTGTTGATTGTCATTGCATAACAATTTTTTAGAGGGAATTTTCGTCTTCGCAGAGTGAAGGGATACTTATGTTGCGATGATTCAGTAATGATCCTGGGGATATATACTATTTTGCCAATGTTGCTTCCCGTCATGATTTTTGCTTGAACAACTCTATCGTTTAATTGCTTTACAACCAATCGCGTTCCATTACACTACCCCTCACTTTGATTTAAATTTCTGATCAACATCACTGGGGCACCAACTTTTAAAGCCAACTTATGGTGCGGCAAACCAGGTAAATCAAGCTGGTTCAGAAATTCTATTAGATAAAGCACATCAAAAAATTTAGAATTTTCTGTTGTAGAAGATATCGAATCAAAATTGAGATAAGCACGACTTTCGCTGGGCACCATACCCAACTAAAACCATGGATTTGATGGGATCTTCATCAAAATTGATAAGGAATTGTTTTAGAATTTAGACCCAGGAGCTTTCTTCATCAGATGAACATATAGATCTGGCAACAGTACCGTTTCCAATATCTAATATCCACTTTGCAAAATTAGCGAGTTTTTCTTTTTCCACTTCGTTCAGACCTGTTTTCGAAAGCCTTATGTTTTACTTCAGGAAAAACACAGTTAAATAGGACCAAAGGTATGAACTTGTCAATGAAGCTTGAAAAATGTTAGCAACACTTCTGCTTGGAACAACAGGAAGAATTTGTCTAAAATCACCTCCGAAAAGAATTGGTTTGCCTTCAAATGGCAAATGGTCAAAGCTTGGTTTTGACTCTTTAAGAACATCACGAAGGGATCTATCAAGAGTTTCAAAACATCGTTTATGATTCATAGGGGCTTCATCCCAAATAATAAGAGCACCTTCAACAATTAGTTTTACAAGATGAGTCCCTTTTTTAATCTCACAAACCGAAAAATCTATGATGTTGACAGGAATTTTAAATCTAGAGTGAGCCATTCTTCCACCAGGAAGTAAGAGGGAGGAAATTCCAGATGAAGCCATCACTAAAACAATTTGATTTTGGGATCTAATTCTAGCTATGATAGTGGTCCACAAAAAAGTCTCGCCTCTGCCACCATGACCATGCATAAAAAAAGCCAGATTTGTTGTTGTCAATGGTCTCTATGATGCTGTCATAAACTAATTTTTGCTCCTTGTTTAATTGGCCGATTAGGAGTTAGTGCTCTTGTTTTAGTGTGTTAGCATCATAACTTAACTCTTCTCTCAAACTCCTATTCTTCAGTCTATCCATCATTAGATTGTTTGGTTGTAGCAAGTGATGCTTTGATAAAGAACTATTCGAAGTTGTAAACAATTTTTCTAACTCATACAAAAGAGAATTTCTAAGTTCATCCTGGTATTTAGAAACATCTTGCAAGCCAAAAGGGTTAAGCATGTTTCTGGAAATGTCATCACACATGGTCTTCCAATACGCTTTAAACAAAGCTGATGGATCAATAACATTGCAAAAGAGCACCAACGTGACAAACAATTGCATCAGTTGAAAAGATGACGCAGTGATAACTGCTTCTAACATAGCACTATTCCATTCTCTATCATCTCCCAATAAACCAAGGGATGCACAAACAGCTTGGAATGTGGGTTCAAGAACGTCTTTGACGGTCTTTAAATGATCAAAACTAAAGCTATCTTTTTGGTAGTTAAGCAACAACCTCAAATAGTATAACTCACCAACAGTAGGGTGAACATACGCAACCCTACCTAAAGATCTACCTTGTTTTTTCCGGCTCCATTGTTTCTCATCATTTTTCCAAACATATTTGGTGGGAAAATCAACGTAAGATAACTTACGTGCATCAAAGTCTTGGACATTTGTTTCAAACCATTGCGTTAACATTGTTCTTTCGAGGTTAGGATTGTTGATAACATAGTTGAGATCATCGATCTCTCTAAAAACAACATTTTGGTCAGATGGAAGGTGCACATTCAATCTTTCAACGAATGGTTCCCTAAAATGAATATGAAACTGTAACAATCTCTAAATAGCTTCGTAAGGACATAAATATTTACAATTTAGATAAGCCACAATCTCATCAAACTCTTCATCTTTAAAAACAGCTCTAGCTCGATCAACGCCTTTGGTTATGTACTTAAAAAGATACTTGATGACTGTTGATTGAGAACATGATTCAACATTTATATGCGCTTGATAATTCAATAATAGCTCACGATTGTAAGGGACAACAAATGCATTATCAAGCTTGATTCCGTTTTTTAGAACAAATAAATTTTCTATATCCTGACACTTATTTGCAACGAAACCATCACCAGAAAAAGTGGTTTCGCTTGTGAAAGCTTTTGAAATTTTTTTTTTGAACATTTGTTTTCTTTCATGCATGGTGAAAATCGATTTGCAAGACCACATGGCCCATGGATCATGTACTGCGAAAATGCATCATACCCAACTTGGTCAGAATCTTTATCAGGAATCTCAACCAAAATGACAAAATCAACATCATAGGGAGAGTGACATTTGTAATGCTTTAGATATGCAATGAGAAGATAGAGGATTAACTAACCAGATTCGACATCGCCAAAAGGTTTTCCTTGATTTGATGAATTTAATCATATGATTAAGCTTTGCTTTAAAAATTTTGGAGACTATATCAGGCATGCCTTCAGGTTTACAACTAGGTTTATCATGCAAATCTTCAATAATTTCAAGCCATTTAGCATTGCAGGTGAAAGTGATAAATAAATCAAGATTTCCAAAGTGACGGGCATATGGCCATCGCATCCTGATAATTATTTATCATATATCTAACGTTGCCAGTAAACGAAGTTGTCAAAATGACTCTCTTGCCAACAACAGAACTGCTTGTATTTCCTGCTTTTAGCACTTCATGAATTCCTTTAAGATTTTTTGTTCTTAAAGAATCTTGATTTGCCTTAATGAAATCTAACCTATCTTCTTGAAATGTGGCATATGCATCAACTAAATATTGTTGAAATAATCTGCTGCCTTTCAACAGGGTATTATTGTGTCTTAGACTATCCAGAATTTGATAACCCAAAAATGCTCTCATTGAAACTCCCCCAGTCTTTGGTTTTTTCCCTTTATAATCTGGATTCCAAGGAAGGCCTTTCTTATACCCATCTTCACCGTAGGGAAAAATAAGAGGATATTGTAGCGCCATACACTTAAGATGTAACTTTGTGATTCTTTGTAGGCCATTCGTCCTATGCTCCACAATGATAGCAGTTTGAAGGAGAGCTTCATTACCGTTCAAATTTGATGCTTAGAGAAAGATTAAAGCAACCTTCCTAGGCCCATTTACGGAATAATACTGTGGTTTATATCTTTATGCATAATACTTGGATATTCAGAACTTACCAATCAGTACTCAAAATACTCATTTGTTACGTGGATCAATAATTTTGTGTCACTTGTCTCTTGTCATGTGGATAAACAAATGCCTATCTTCTTCCTTCATAGGAGATCTGGTCAATCCCTCGCCTCTTTCAGCTTTTGTCTTTGTTCCCATCGACCCCACCTCGTCATCTTCGTCATTCCCACCCGTCTCTATCATCTTTTTTCTCATGGCAGCCATGGCAGTGGGGGAGGAAGGAGACAGCGAATCATGAAATGGTTTCATGGAAGCTTTTGTATTGATTGACATGGAACGGCACGGATAAGAGAAAACTAAAATAAGGAGTGTTTGGTTATGAGTACAAAGTGGAATTTGTGTTTGGTTATGAATTTAAATGAACAGATGTTGTAATATTATTGAGCCTCCGAAAGGAGTGGATAATAATGGCTTGCCATTAGTTGTCTTTAAAAAAAAAGTATTGTCCGACCTTTATTCTGTGGAATTAATCCTAACATCTATGAACTATACATTTATGATATTATGGATTAAGTGAAAAATGGGAACACAAAGGTGTGAATGAATGGTACAGCTACAATATATATGTGAGGTGGGGTGGTCAGTAAGTAGTGAACTAGAAGACTACTTGCTGACGAAGTACTTGAGACTTGCTGAGAAAGTATTGGATATCTCCATCCTCCAATCACAAAATTCAAATATATTTCTATAAAGAGGGAGGAAAGAAATGGATTAAACTTGGATAAGGGCACTCTGGATCACATTATGTGCCTCGAATCTCATGTATTTAATCTCATTTGATCTCACATTGAGATGTCTTAGTAGAGAGTTAATGACATCAGAGATGAAAACCAACCAACCCTGGCAATGCCAATTGCAATAGAATCCGGAAATTTTTTGTAGTTTTATACTTTTAGATGTGTTGCTCCTAAACTTTTTGTCTCACTTTTAGCTTTAAATACACAATAAATTGCCGATTTGATCACTGATTATTATCCGAGTGAAATTAAGTCTCTTAAGTTTTTTTTCGATAAAATAAATTTAAAAACCTACTAACTTCATCCCTATTATAAATATTTGAATCTATTTTATTTAATTTTATGTCCATTTAAGTCACGTTACTTGCATGCGATATATTTAAGAGGTAATATCGTCATTTTCTCAAGGTTTAAGTTTTTTTGCTCGTTTTTACGTTATCAAGAAATGTAAAGGTTTAGTCCCTTTTTGAGTGAACTATTAGTATTAGTGAAGGTTTAGTCCCTTTTTGAGTGAACTATTAGTATTAGTGAAGCTTCGAGGACTATAGGAGTGTACACATAAATGTAGTTTTGAAGAATCAAAATAATGGATGACCAACTTGAACTTGATTTTTCTTAGTACTATCTTCAAACTTATTCGTCAAAGTTTTGTTTAACCATTTGAAAATTACGCGTTCTCTTTCTCTTTTAGGATATGAGATGATGATCACGTGACTTAAAATGTGTACATTCGTTGTTGTATAGACAAAGGAAAATGATTATAACACATTTTGAGTTCCTACAAACTCCTCCTTTTTGGTCACTGAATTGAACAACTAAAAGAGAATCAAATATAGAAATTAGTGAGACCATAGAAGGTGCAAAAGGATGCGTAGAAATCACTCCATATTAGAAAGTCTAGAATTATTACAGGAGATTTCAACACATCATTTTTCACTACATGCACAACCCACTTATTTGTGATCGTAAGGTTTAAAAAGTTACAGAAAATCAACGAATAAAAACAATAAGGTATGCAAATGAAAAAAAAAATGAGTGAGTAGCAAAAACAATTCTTGGCTATGTACTCAAGAATGAGTAGGTACTCCTACTCAAAACAATTCTTGTTCGGTTCACAAAACTTCGTGCTTGTAATCGGAACCCGTCATATCATAAATTACTTTGTAAAAATCATTTTTGCATAAAAGAAATTAAAACTAAGGTTATTTAGTCAATCAACTGTAACAAATAGATAGACGATTTGTAAAACTTTTATCCTCATTTGTCCATCTATTTTTATGTGGTTCCATGACTAAATGACCTTGTTTTAATTGAAATTTTTGAAGAGCTAATCTTTATAAACTGATTTATAATATGAACAGTTATGATTATAAATACGAAGTTGTATGAATCGAAAATGAAAAGTCTTGAGAATGAACTCTTACTTATATTTTGAGTAGCCAAGAATTATTAGTGTAGAAATCATTTCTATTATTGATAAATGCTAAGGAGACTCTTAAAAGTATAATTCTCTACAAACTCTATATCATCTCTTTTTTTTTAACCATATTTTATAATATTGAAACAAAAAATAATGTTAAACTCTAAAGTGACAAAGGGATCATGAAAAATCTCACTTTAAGAAAATTTCCTTAATATTTCTCATTATTATTTGATATTGAATTTGTGAGAAATGCTAAAGAAGCTCTCTTAAAGTTGAACTTTTCACAGACTTCTAACCACTTTTTAATTTTATAGTAATTTTCGTACCAAATTTATAAAACATGATGCAAAATATGAGATGATAGAAAAATCAAAGCCGAGAGAATTTACCTATACCATTACTGTTGGATTTGTAATTCAATATAGGAAAAGGACCCGTAACTTTTGACAGATTTTATGATTTAGGCAGATTCCAAAATGTTAAATATTCTAAAAGCTAAACTTCCTAGAGAAGGATTTGACCATAAAAAAATTGACAGATTTTATGACTTAGGCAGATTCCAAAATGTTAAATATTCTAAAAGCTAAACTTCCTGGAGAAGGATTTGACCATTAAAAAAATACCTTCCCAGAAAAGGATAACGAACTTCTTAAAGGGGTTGATCAAAAGGACAAAATATAATAATTAAAGAGAAAAAAACGCGTGGCACATCAGCAGACTTGATCAAAAGGAGTAAATACTGCTGGAGTTTTCTCAAGTGAGTTGTGAATTAATGCTCATATAATGAAAATTTTAACATGTTTCGTAAAATTACGATTTTTAATAATTATTATATCATATTAAATATTATATTTTTTTAATCAATTCAAAATAATTTATATAAAATTTATCAAATATTCAAACACTGTTTTCTTTATTATAAGAATTTAAAAATAATAACAATAATTTTATTTTACAACTACTTATGAAAAAGAATAAAAACAATTTTTAAAAAAAATACAACAATACCAAATTAGTCCCAAGTCAGCTCGGATAGCAGAGCCAGCAGCAAGCGGTCCCACACGTAGGACTCCTTAAAAGCAGAAGCAGAAGCAGAAGTTTGACATCTTCTTCCATTAAGCAGAAAAGCAACAAGCGCCGAACACTTTGATCAAACCCAAGTCAGTTTCCGTACTCTTTCTCCTGTGTTTCTAATCCTATACAAACCCACTCACCCAGATTCCGATTCTCCTTCATCAAAGATAGATGGCTGCCAATGGAAGCCGCTTCACCAGAGCATCAGCAGGTGACAGGTTGGTGCCAGTGGGATTCCGATTCCGCCCCACAGAAGAAGAGCTGGTCCACTATTACTTGCAGATGAAGCTCGAGGGAATGGATTACATTGTCAGCGACGTCATCAGTGAAATCAGTATCTGCAACCACGAGCCAAGGGACTTGCCTGGTAATTATTTGTAAACCCCAGGTCTTAAATTTTGATTATTTTTCTTAGTTCAACGAGTCTGATAATCTGTATTTGCCATTGGCTATTTGGGTTTAATCCAAATGTAAATCAATTACCAAACCCAGTTCTTAAATTTTATGTTTTTTAAATTTTGCTGAAAATTTTAGTAAAAATTTTGAATTTGCAGTTCAATGAATCCGACACTCCGTTTATGCAATCGGTTTTAGTCCAAATGTAACTTTATTATCAAACCCAATTCTTAAAACATTCAATCTTTTTATTTATTTTGTTATGAGAATTTACTATAACTTTTCAATTTGCAGTTCAATGAGTTTGAATCTCTGTTTACTGTTTAGGAAATTAGGTTTAATCCTAATGCAACTTATTACCAATCCCAGTTCTTAATTAAAAGTTATCTTTTTTGGGTGACAATTTTACGAAGGCCAGTGATTTCTGCACTCCTCTGTGAGTTCGAAAAATTATAAAATGTTAATTTTTGAGGTGTAAACAGCTGGAAATGCAGTGCGAAAAACGCTACCCCTTTTCTTGAATGGGTCTGATAATCTTTATATGCAATTGGTTTTGAACCAAATGTTGTGTTTTATGCAGGGCTTTCACTCATAAAGTCGGATGATCAAGAATGGCACTTCTTCAGCACTTACAATAAAAAAAGCAAAAACCAGACCGAAAGGGCGACGAAGGAAGGCTTCTGGAAGATAACTGGTACCCAAAAACCGGTCAAGACTCAAGCCAAAAGAACTATCATCGGTAAAAAAAGGATTCTAACTTTTTACCGAGGTCATGGTCGTAATTCCCAAAGGACCAACTGGGTTATGCATGAGTATTACATCCCCCAAACCAATCCTAATGATAATCAGGTCACCATTCTTGTTCTTTTTTCGGGGTTATTGTTTCCGAATAATGTTATCGATATGATGTATAATTTGCAGCATTGTTTAACAACTTTTATGAGGTAAGTTCTAAACTGGAGGCTTGAGGGGTTTTCGTTGTGAAACTGAAGCCTATTTGGTTTGGTTCGAAGGGGTTTTGGTTTTGAAATCATTGAATGGATCAAAATTGAAACCCCTTCGAGCCAAATTGGTATTTAATGTAAATGTGCAAACTTTAATGACTTTTGGTTTTGAACATTGTTTAATTTTGTGTTGCTGCCACTGCATTACATGATTGGTTTTTGCAACTTAATTGTGCAGAGGGATTTAGTTGTCTGTTGCGTAAGGAAGAAATCAGGTGAGAATGTGGATGCTGCAAACTGTCATGAACGTGAATCTAGTACTTACAACAATGCATCTGATTTTGAAAACCAACAGCTACTAGCACGTCGTATGGATATTGAAGAGGTGAGAATGCTGAACACGAATGCTGATTAACTTTTTCGTATATATAGACGGTGCAAAAGAAACTGATCTAAAACCTTGCTTATTTATGGTTCACAATGCAGGAACATACTCAGCAACAACAAAGTATGGACTATTTTGAGAGGGCAAAGTATCGTATGCTCGCAAGTGCCCTTGGTAATGATTACCATGAGTTGCAATCTGCATTTGGAGCTAACGAGCTGGATGAAAAGGTAAGAGAGTTTCTTAAATTCAGTTATTGTTGACGGGGATCTGGATGAAACAACTCATGCTAACATCTTCAACGACTCCACTCTGCCACAGTCAATTAGGAGGGTGTCTTTTGAGGATGAAGCATTAAGCAGTGACACAGACACAGAAGTACTCCTTGCACAGTTAACAAAAACAAAACATGTTCCCCAATAGAAGCTTAAAATCTATATATATTTTTTGGGTGTGTTGGTAGTTTTCACTGGCAAACGCTAAAAATTTGTTCAACTTTTTGGTACTGGAGGCTTTGGAAACACATTCATGTTTTCAGACTTATTTTTTTTGTTTTTTTTCAGGAAATGAGTTCACAAATGCTTAGTGAGCCACCCGTTGATTCAAGCCACCCCAGAAGACAGGAAGGTGTTATGCTTTGCCAGAAACAGGATGCTTCCTCTGTCAGTGT
The DNA here is from genome assembly GCA_963580275.1 of Crataegus laevigata. Taxonomy (NCBI): domain Eukaryota; kingdom Viridiplantae; phylum Streptophyta; class Magnoliopsida; order Rosales; family Rosaceae; genus Crataegus; species Crataegus laevigata. The sequence goes on from OY756951.1 coordinate 11,435,111, forward strand.
AGTACCTAATCAATTAGTCACTGATGAACATTCTGGTACACATCGTCAATTAGTTATTGATGAGCATTCTGGTACACATCAAAGAACAAGCAGGCCGCAATGTGAATCAAGACACATTAATGCCTTAAACGTAAAGAATGCTTCCTCTGGGGATGTAGATGCAGAATTACCTCAGATTAACTGTAGTCAATTAGCCCCTGAGGAATACTGTAACAATGAAAGAACACGCAGAAGAACATATCCAACAAGTGCCCTCGAAGCACTAAGCAAACAGAAAGAATTAAAACAGCAGCAAAGCAAGGTGAGTGAGAGAACCCAAAACTGCAGCACGGGGAATGTGAATAATGATTCTTTGTAGAGGCTATTTCCACAACTTAATTTGGTTTATTTTTGCAGGTGAAAGAAGCTGCAGAGCGTCGAGCTGCTGTTGATTTTCCCCCGAAGAAGACCTCTATAACAGGGTCTAACAAAGAAGCAGAGGTGGCTCAAGGCAATAATGAGAAAAAGGGTATGAAGCAGACGCAGAATGCAACAACCGCCGGCAATTGGAAGAGCTGTTCTTTCATTTCATGGGAGACATTGTTAAAGAAGATATCTCAATTGATTAAGTAAATATTGTAAATGGTAATTAGTTATTTACTTGTTATGTATTTGACTTCCTTGTTTGTAGGCTTTAGTTTAGATCAGGAATGTTTCTGATCCCCCATATATTTTGTAATCCTTGTTTCGATCAATACAAGTGAAAGAATTCTACCACACTGTGTTTCTTTAGATGGTACCAGAGTGATCGTTTTGGGAAGACCACAACACAAGAAATACAAACCCTAGCAACCATAGCCATGGGCGACAAACCAGACAAATCAACCTCTTTAGGCATGACTTTTTATCAGAAGTGGGAAAACCCTAATCACCCACTTTACCTCCACCACTCGGATCAGCCTGGCGCCATACTTGTGCCGCAGCCGCTCATGGAAGACAACTACAGTACATGGGTGCAATCCATGACCATGGCCTTGATGGTCAAAAACAAATTAGGGCTTGTTGATGGAACGATCAAGAAGCCAACTGATGAACAGGTTGAAGAATTACAGCAATGGAATTGGTGAAATAATCTGGTGAAAACATGGTTGCTTGATTCCATGTCAAAAGAAATTTCAGGAAGTGTTATACACTGCAAGGATGCACAGTAGATGTGGCTCGACCTGCAAGAGAGGTTTTCTCATGTGAACACAGTCCAACTGTTCCACATAGAAAACGAAATCCATAATTATGTGCAAAGCAACATGACAGTAAGCTCTTATTTCACTAAGCTTAAGAGCCTTTGGGACGAACGTGATGCCTTGTGTTCGATCCCGGCATGCCGTTGTGAGACAAGGAAGGAGATAATATCGTACGTCGAGACTAAAAAAACAATGAAGTTTCTTATGAGTTAAAATGACTCATATGCTACGGTTCATGGTAACACTCTTTTGCTGGAACCATTGCCAAGTATTAATAAGGTTTATGCACTTGTTCTTCGCCATAAGAAACAAGTTGAAGTTTCAAATGGAAAGAGCAACATCGCGCAACCAGAAATTGCAGTGTTTGCTGTAAAGGGTACTAATCGAGAAGCAGAAGCAGAAGATGGTGGTCAGCGATGTGGAAAATGCAACAAGACGAACCATAGTACCAAGAATTGCCATGTTCATCTCAAGTGCACCTTCTGTGGATGGAAGGGTCACACATTTGAATTTTGCCGCAAAATGAGGGCAGCGGCTGAAACTGAACAAAGTTGTCCTTCTAAGGGCAACCAAGTCACAACACATGACAAGAAGGATGCAATGCCTAACTTCCTTTTTTCTCAGAAGGACTGCAAGCAACTTCTTCAACTCTTAAACAAGCACAAATCCTTATTCGCCAATCAAGTGGTAATTTTTCGAATCATGAAGAACTTTCAAGTAAAGCATTTTTTTTTTGTACGTAATGAAAAGCAAACCATTTGGATTTTGGATAGTGGCACCACATACCACATTGTGTGTAGTCCTGAATTTCTCACATCCTCAAAACGTGTTGAAAACCATAATGTTGAATTACCAAATGGTTCCCTTGCTACTATGACTCACATCGGCCAAGTGGTTTTCTCTCCCAACCTTGTCCTTTATAATGTTCTATGCATGCCATTGTTTAGGTTAAACTTAATATCCATTAGCAAATTAGCCTATGATTCCCTATACATCTCTATTTTTCTAAAATAATTATGTGTCATACAGGACCTATGCTCGGGGAAGATGATTGGGACGGGAATTGAACAGGAGGGACTCTACTATCTCGACCCACCAAGGAAAGGAACCTGCAATATCGTAACCATCATGAGTTCTAGCTTTTGGCACCAACGCCTTGGGCACCCATCACATAAAGTCCATGTTATTTCCTTTTTGGTACAATAAACCTTGTGATTCAAATAAATGTTTCATTTGCCCACTGGCTAAACAAACAAGATCGTCTATTCCATTGAGTTCTATATCTACTAAGTCATGTTTTGAATTAATACATGTTGACATTTTGGGTGGTTATCAAGTTGCTTCCATTTCAGGTGCCAAATATTTTCTCACCGTTGTAGATGATCACACTAAGTGCACATGGGTTTATTTGATGAAACACAAGATCTGACACACAAGATCTCCTTGTTCAATTTATTCACATGGTTGAAAATCAATTCAACACTAAAGTCAAAGTGGTTCAAAGTGACAATGGTCCCGAGTTCAAAATTGACACATTCTATAAGCTCAAAGGTTTTCTTCACCAAACTAGTTGCGTCAACATACCACAACAAAATGATGTTGCTGAACGCAAACATCGGCACTTGTTAAATGTCGCTCAAGCCCTACTTTTCCAAGCCAACCTTCCTAAACGTTTTTTGGGGGACGCTATTCTTACTTCGGCCTATCTCATAAATTGTACAACCACACCTCTTCTTCAAGGCCAAACACCATACCAAAGATTGTTTCACAAGGAACCTAATTACATGCATCTAAGTGTTTGTTGGTCCTTACATTTTGCATCCACTCATGCATAAAAACCTTCCATGTTTGATCCTCATGCACGTTGTTGTCTTTTCCTTGGGTATCCTTATGGTCAAAAGGGTTATCGTTTATTTGATATCACGCTTCAAAATGTTTTTGTGTCAAGAGATGTAACATTTTTTGAAGATCAATTTCCATACCAAACCTCTCATCTTTCCGCTGCTCCCAATTCTTCGCCCACTACTACCCCTTCACCACTCCCTTTTGATTTGTCCCCTACTCTCCCACATTCACCTCTTACATAATCCTCCTCACATTCTCCTGATGTCAATGCTTCAATCTCAACCACCCCACCACCTTTATCCATTGATACCAACCCTTTCGACACCACCTCACCTATATTATCTTCCCCACCGCTATCACATATGTCTTCCACCCCAGCTCACCCTGCTGTTGCTGCCCCCACCGTCACCGGGTCATGGCACACGCCACACCAAACTTTCCAGTTTTCTGCATGACTTCCATGTAGAGATCTCTCTACGGTCAAGATCTGCTTCTTCATCTTCCACGAATATGATCAAGTCATCAGGTACTTCTCACCCTCTCTCTCAAAATTTATCTTACACTCGCCTTTCTCCCACACATAAAACCTTTGTCACCAATGTCACAACCATCCACGAGCCTACCACTTTTTTGTAGGCTATCCAAATCCAAAATGGCATGTTGCCATGAAACACGAAATAGATGCTCTTCAAGCCAACCATGCTTGGTCCCTTGTTCTGCTTCCACCTCACAAAAGACTGATCGGTCACAAATGGGTGTACAAGGTCAAACTTAAACCTGATGGGACCATCAAGCGCTACAAAGCCTGGTTGGTTGCGAATGGATATGGCCAAATAGAATGAGTTAATTATCGAGAAACTTTTGCTCCCGTTGCTAAATTGACCAAGTTTAATGGGATTAGTAGGGACTCGCCTCGATTGAGTCCCTCGCTAATAGGTCAAGTTTAATGGGATTAGCAGGGACTCGCCTCGATTGAGTCCCTCGCTAATAGGTCTTAGTGAGACCCCCCGATTCGGAGAGGATTGCTAAGTCACCCTCTAATCCCGTCATCTCTCTTCTCCTTTGCACATTCGCACATCAACTATAGCAACTGCAGCTTGCTCCTCGTCCCTTCGCACCTTCACCCTTTCTCTTCTCCTTCCTTGTCGCACCACCTCGTAGCTATCCAACATATAAACAATCGACGACGGGCTTGTATCCCTAGCGATGGTCGGATCAGGTGAGCTTCATTTGCCTTGCATTTCAAAGGGTACTTTTTTAATTTTCCAAATTCAATTTCTTTTTGTTCATTCTTTTTTGTTTTGTTTATGCATTTCAATGGGATTTTTGAGTTTCTTTAGGGTTTTTGGTGATTAACTATAATCCAACACTCATAATTATCAAATTTAGTAGAACGACACTAGGTCACTGACTGCAGCTTGTTTTTCGAATATACTTATTAAGAATTTGACATTCGGGAATCCGTTCGCAACTTATGGATGTTTTCAATTTTTGTGGTTCTTCGAGTGGAATGTGTGAGAAATTCACCCTTATATGGAGATCTTAGTAGTGGATTAGGGATGTATCATGTCCAGGATGACTGGTATTGTATTGGCAGTGACGGGGTATCTAGTTGGATGGGATGTGTTGAACAATTATGCTATGAGCTAAGATTTAAGAAGAAGCCTCTTTACTTGTTTTGATCATATTTGATCTTTTTCGAGCTTTGTATTCAAATATTTAACTGTTTCTTCAGCTCCAGACCTAGAAGAAAAACCATTTCTTCAGCCCTTGAGGGTGCCACTTGTTTTCTAGTGAATCTTTAACATATTGAAAGCTTCTCTTTGGAAAATTTTGTGAGTAATCGTTTTCTGAAGCTTTCATCAATGGATTTATTGCGTTGGAAGGTTCTGCTTGTTGCACATCACCATAGATGTTCTATTATTTTGATCCAAAAGTTTTTCTTTGTTATTCAGATATTCTTAAGCTGTGTATATCTTGGACATTTTAATCATTATAATTTTATACATATTGGAGTTCACCTATCAAAAGGAATATCAAACAAATTGATATTAACAAATCCCTGTGGAGCTAGGAGATCACCAATTTCGTGTTGAACTTTAAGATTTTGTTATAAACCAGGATACTTGTACATTTGATCATAGTGACTTCTAGCTATCATGGAGAATTTAGACCTGACAACTAAAACTTGTGCAAGTAATTCAAGCATGTTTTTGCTCCCGTCAGTATTAGTTATTGACTCATTGGACTCCATACAAAGTTTCTGTGATGTTTTCTTCCACAATTTTATGGTTCGCAATCCTGCAGATGTTTCTACTCAGTTTAATTGTTTTAATTGTCTCATTGTCCATTCCATTACACGAAAGAGAGAAATTATGTGTTTATCAGAAAAATCTGGCTAAACCAGCAATACATCACTGAACTTCATTAGAGCATGGCAAATTTCACTTTATGGTTTACAGGCCGTACTTCTCTTTAGCATTGTAGATACAGTCTTTCCCGTTTAAGTTTATTCTGATTTATGTGCTAGCTTAAAGTGTAGAATTGAATGATGTTGTGCATGGCTATTTGCAGCACAATGGGCACTTAGGTTTTCTCCGTAGCAGGGGCTTTGTTAGCGATTCCAATGGGGATAAAAAGGAAATCTTTAACACCGCTTGTGTTCTTGGGCACAACAGATACCATGCTTGATATTATAATGGTAATCACTCAGTGTGAAAAAGAACATGCAGAACGCCAAGCGAAGCTATTAGAAGCTCAGACTTCTGCAACTGATGCTTCATTTGCTGAGACTGGGGTGGAATCATAGTCTTGACTCCTAAGCATATGGATCATATGCTCGTGTTTGGGTGCTGTCAGTTTTCTCTTTAAATTTCTTTACTGTAAAAGCTTCATAGTTGAACCTGTTGAATGACCCCCTTGCTTGAATTCTGCCTTTCCTTTTTCATTATCCTGCTTTTTAGTCCGACACTGCACCAAACTCTTCACTAAGCTAGTCCAACTTAGTCTAGTTTAAGGGCTGGTTTGGTATTGCTGTGCTTTGAAAAAAAGTTGCTTTTGTTGTGCTATGAGAATAAGCAGCTGTGAAATAAAGCAGCAGAGTGTTTGGTAAACTTTTTTGTAAAAGTGCTTTTGAAAAAGAAAAAAAAAGTATTATAGTGTTTTGGTAAGCTTTTATGTAAAACAGATGTGAAAAAAAAGTTGGTTTTTCAAAGCTGGGTTTGGCAGCTTCCTATTTTTGGCTTTTTTCACCAAAAATTGTGAAAAAAGCTGAAGCTGAATGTTTACCAAACACAAAAAAGCTGCCAGCTTTTTTTGATACTAGCTTTTTTTAAAATCACCTCAGTACCAAACCAGGGCTAAGTCAATCCAGCTTAGTCCCTGAAACTAATCCAGTCCGAGACAGTCCGATGCAACAAACGCACCCTAAGAGTGTACACATGAATGCAGTTTTGAAGAATTGAAATTATGGATGACCAATCTGAACTTGATTTTTCTTAGTACTATCTTCAAACTTATTCGTCAAAGTCTTGTTTAATCATTTGAATATTACGCGTTCTCTTTCTCTCTTAGGATATGAGATGATGATCACATGACTTATAATGTATACATTCGTTGTTGTATAGACGAAGGAAAATGATTTTCACACACATATTTTTAGTTCCTACAAACTCATTTTCTAGTCATTGAATTGAACAAATTAAAAGATAATCAAATATAAAAATTAGTGAGACTACAGAAGGTACAAAATGATGAGTAGAAATCACTCCATATTAGAAAGTCTACTAAGTCTAGTATTATTCCGGGAGATTTCAACACCGAAAAGGATCCGGCGAGGATATTTTTTTAGGGATCCCGTGATCGTGACCGTTCATTGTATATCGTGCGGCCAGAAATCATTTCAAAATTTAAAATTTAAAATCAAATATAAATAGTACCTAACGAAAATTGACCGCATGATGACGATGAACGGTCACGATCACGGGATCCCTAGGAAAAGGATCCGGCAAAGATCTTTTTCCATTTCAACACATCATTTTTCACAACATGCACAACCCACTTACTTGTGATCGTTGCGTTAAAAAGGTTATAGAAAATCAACGAATAAAAACAATAAGGTGTGCAAATGAAAAAAATGAGTTGAGTAGAAAAAACAATTCGTGGCTCTTCAAGAATGAGTAAGAACAACCTACGCAAAAAAATTTCTTGTTCGGTTCACAAAATTTTGTACTTATAATCTGAACCCTTCACATTATAAATCACTTTGTAAAAATCATCTTTGCATAAAAGAAATTAAAATTAAGGTAGCAAATAGATAGACAATATGTAATGCTTTTATCCTATTTTGTCCATTTATTTTTATGTTGTTCCATGACTAAATGACCTTGTTTTAATTGAAATTTTTGTAGAGCTATTATTTACAAAGTGATTCATAATATGAACGGTTATAATAATAAATACAAAGTTGTATGAATAAAAAATGAAGAGTCTTGACGAGGAGCTCTTACTTATATATTGAGTAGTCAAGTATTATTAGTGTGGAAATCATTTATATTATTGAGAAATGCTAAGGAAACTCTTAAAAGTGAAATTCTCTATAAACTCTTTGTCACCTCATGTATTTTACACAGTATTTTATAATATTGATACAAAAAATTAATGTTAAACTCTAAAATGACAAAGGGATTATGAAAAATCTCACTTTAAGAGAATTTCCTTAACATTTCTCATTATAATTTGACTTTGAAGTTGTGAAAAATGCTAAGAAGACTATTTTAAAATGAGACTCTTTATGAACTTCCTGCCAATTTACAATCTTACAACTTTTATGCTAAAAATATAAAATATTATACAAAAACAAATATATAGTGACAGAAAGTTTAAAATTCCAAAGAATGTACTTACCAGTACTCTTGGATTTGTAATTCAGAATTGGATCCCCTCCTGAGCATTAGGTGGAGATCCTTCTGAGCAAGAAGTGTAGACCGTTGGATGAAAATTTAACGGTTACAAACAGAATGGTCCCTTTAAAGTTATAATAATTATAACCGTTAGATTTTCATCAAACGGTCAACACTTCTTGCTCAGGAGGATCCCCACCTAATGCTCAGGAGGGGATCCAATTCTTTGTAATTCAATGTAGGAAAAGGGTAGAGGATCCTCTCCTGAGCTCAGGATGGGGATCCTTCTGACCAGTCTATCTAGACCGTTCAAATTTAATCCAATGGTTCCAAACAGGGGGACCCTCTAAAAGTTATAATAATTGTAACTGTTGAATTAAATTTGAACAATCTAGATCACGTGGTCAGGAAGATCCCTATTTTGAGCTCAGGAGAGGATCCTCTTCCTAAGGAAAAGGACTCGTAGTTGACAGATTTTATGACTTGGGGCAGATTCCAAAAATGTAAAAGTCTATTCTAAAAGCTTAACTTCCAAGAAGGGTTGTCTCGCAGAAAAGGAATACTTCCGAGGGGAGTTGATCAAAAGGAAAAAACATAATAAATTAAAGAGAATAAAAACGCGTGGCACGTCAGCAGACTTGTTGAGGTGTAATCAATGACCAAAATATCGATATTATCAGCGAAATTTCACCGATAATATCGTTTTTGTGAGAGGGTGATATTTTCACGAGTATTCACTTAATTATCGTCAATATATCGCGATATTATCGGAGGAATTCATCGTTGTCGTCTGGAACCCTATTCCCTCATTGACGACCACCTCTTCGATCGCCTCCTAGACTCTCTCCTCCTCCTCGTCTTCAACAAGATTGGTGACTTGAAGACCCTCGGCCGCCGTTGCATCATTCTCTGTGGCGGTGAACGACTCCCGACGATGTGGCAGTCATTGGATCCCATTCATTTGACGGCGGGACCCACTCGAACCCTTTTCGTTTGCCGTGAAACGACCTGTTGTGGTCGGAACACCTTTAGACACCCACGGCCTTGCCGGAGATGGGTGTGCCTAATCCCGAGCCGATTTCGTCCCAAAAACCTTGGAAAAACACGAGATAGAACTTAAAAATTCACATCTAAGCTTCAATCTAGAACAGAAAGAGGTAAACCTGAAGCTTACCTAACCGAAGAAGATTAAGAAGCTTACCGGAGAGTTCCTGCATTCGCCGAGTTGCAGAGATGAGAAGGAGAAGGAGAAAGACGAGGTTTGATGACGATGATGATGATGATGGTAATGATGTTTGCACGATGGTGCTGCCATGTGTGTGTCTCGGCGACAGAGAGGGAAGAGATAGAGGGTTTTGAGAGAGAGAGAGAGAGAGAGAGAGAGAGAGAGAGAGAGAGAGAGAGAGAGAGATAGATAGAGAGAGATAGAGTGCAGAGAAAGAAGAAGAAGAAGAAGAAGAATGAGAAAGGAAAGAGGGTCACGGGGTAAGGGACGGAAAGAGAGAACAGTGATGAGTGATATGGTGCTGCCATGTGGCAGTTTGGGAATGTTTAGGAATCTAGATAAAGGGTCCAGATTTAATCAAAATGGGGGGCCAAAATGAAATCTCAATAAAACTTTAGGGGACTTACAAAATTATACATATAATTGGGAGTTGGGGTGTTACACGCCGCACCCACTACCTGCAACCCAGAAGAAAAAAAAACAAAAAAACAAAAAACAAAAAACTCTAATAGTTGAGGTAGTTTTGTGTAATTTACCCTAATATTTATTATTTAAGATAAATTTCTATATTTAAAAAAACACCAAGGGATTCAAACCCCTCCCATTTTACTCTTTCAACACCCTGACCACCATATCACTTATTTGTTTTATGAAAATATGCTAAAATATTTATATATATGGTTTTGTTTTGAATTCTTTTTGCAAGAAACAAATCTACACATAGAGATGATGAAGATAGTGAAAATTTTGAACCTCATAGGAACTCTATGTGGTACTAAGTCACCCATGTATCTTACCATGCAATGTATAAAGTGTAAAATATTGTACTAATTCATTATGTATAAATGATTATGGTGTGTTTAAATTTCTTTCATTAATTACTACATATTTTCTACACTCACAATGTTTGTCAACTCGCTATATAATCAACTTAAATTAGTTAAATCCATCATGCAATGCATTTCCTTCCAATTTTTTTGTGATAAACTAATAGATAATTGACTAAATAAACATCTGCAAAGTTTCAATAAAAATTTTCAAGTTTTTCTTACAATTTCCGTAGTTTTTATTCAATTTTTATCGATATCGATAATATCCCAATATTTCCATCGAAATTTTCGTGTTTTTAGACTACCGATATTTCCGATTCTGGAGTATTCTGAAGCGAGTTATAAGCTACTTGCAGTTGCACCTTCTTCTCAGTCCAAACTTCACACACTCAAACACAGAGAGAAAAGAAACATATGGGAATACTGGGAAGCAACAGAAAAACAGAAGGAGTTTTGGACGCAGTAGGGGTCAGATTCCACCCCATTCCGGAGGAAATGGTGGATCATTACTTGAAGCTCAAGAAACAGGACAAGGGTTTCAAATCGGATCACATCGCTGAATTCGACGTCTGCAACTTCAACCCTTGGGATTTGGCTGGTAATTTTTCAATTCGTCTCACTCTTTCTTCACTGTTTATTTCTCATTATTCACTAACAATCCTTTGTTATGAAAAATTTCATAAAAGAAAACAGTGTTTTGTATTGAGTACTTGGTTTTTGAAGAACTGAGGTTGGCATAAATTTCTTGTTTTGATTTTATGTTGTGTTGAATTTCTCACTAACAATTATGTATAAGTTCCCAAAGGGGAAAAATTACTCTGTTTTTAGTACTGGTTTTTCAAGACTTCAATTGGGTTGGCCTCAATTCTTGGTTCAGTTGTTTTTTTTGCGTTGTAATTTGCAGCTCGCATTCCATCGGACGATATGGTGTGGTACTTCTTCAGCCCTAAGGAGTACAAGTACATCAATAGCACCCGTTCCAACCGAACCACACCAGGAGGTCAGTGGAAAATCACAGGCAAGGAGCGTCCGGTCAAGGCTCGGCGGTCCAAAGCTGTCATTGGGAAGAAGAGGACCTTGACATTCTACCGACGTTGTGGGCCTCAACGCAAACTGAAAAAAACCAACTGGGTCAGGCACGAGTACAGTCTCATTGATAGTGAAGCCATCTCTAATCCTAAGCTGCGTCAGGTCACTCACTTTTTCAATTGCAGAGTTTGCTATTTTGTTCTTTGTTCACTATTTTGTTCTTTGTTCACATTTGAAGTAGTAGTTTTGAAGTGTGAAAATTGAATTTGTTCTATAATTCATGATATTGTTATCCAACTTATGCATAAGGATTTTGTTCTCAATCGCATGAAGAAAGAATTTGATGAAGATCATGTCTAATGTTGAAGATCATGCTGCAGCTGTTTTATCCAATGCATCACTCCTTCATGCACATCAGTCACAGGATTACAGTTCCTCTACATTCCTGTCATCAGGATACATAGAGCCGGGAGATGTTCTGCAAGCCAATGGCACTAGTTATGATTATAATACAATACAATCACCATTTGGAGATAATTATTATTCTTATACCGATAAGAATGATATTTCAACCTGTGATAAAGGTGATTGGTTCACCATGTCTGATTTCGAAAATGAACCTTCAAATGATATGTGTCAAGAGGTGAGAATAAAATACTTATTTGAATATTTCTAATATGAGCTTTAATAATACAAGTGTATCAAAACTTAACCTTCTTGTTTGTGATTTTTAATCCAATTATGTATTTAGCCACAAAAAGACATGAATGCGCTCTAGTTGTGCAGTGCACAACAGCCACCAACATACACAAAATTTGGAGATTTTATGCATACTAATGTCTTTATGATGAATGTTGGCAGCCTCGAGTTGGAGATTTTTATTCACATGTTAGATACAAGAATAATATTTCAAGCAATGATGAAAATGAGGCGGTTAGCTACACTGCGTATGATTTTAAAAATCAATATGCAGATGATATGATTCAAGAGGTGCGAAGAATCATGCTTGACCATTTTTATACCACCTGTTAATATTGAGCACAAGATGTATACCAAAAACTCAATGCTTGCTTGTTTGTGATTCTTAATCTAAAAGTCATATCTTCAACCAGAAAAATATGCAAGAAGTGTTTTGGATGCTAATGTTTGTAACAATGGCTACAACAATTGGCAACCACAATTTTGGAATGAAGATTCTTATCTGACAGATAAGAATAATATTTCAACCAATAATGAGTGTGAATAATTTAGTAACACACATTTTAATTTTGAAAATCAAGCTACGAATAAAAGGATTTCTGAGGTGAGAATGAGAATGCTCTTCGAACATTTTGTCATATGAACTTGTTATGAATATATTCAAACTTAGCTTTTTACTTGTTCATGATTCTTAATCTAGGTATGTTTTCCACGAGAAGAAGATTTGGAATTGGCTTTTTATCTACCTCAGCTAGAGGACTACACACTGAAGCCACCAATGTACAAAAAAGCGAGAGATGTTTTGCAGGACAATAACTATACAACAACAACAACAAAGCCTTTTCCCACTAAGTGGGGTCGGCTATATGAATCGTAGAACGCCATTGCGCTCGGTCCTATGTCATGTCGTCCGTTAAATCCAAATACTCTAAGTCTTTTCTTAGAGTCTCTTCCAAAGTCTTCATAGGTCTCCCTCTACCCCTTCGGCCCTGAACCTCTGTCCTGTAGTCACATCTTCTAACTAGGGCGTTAGTAGGCCTTCGTTGCACATGTCCAAACCACCGTAACCGATTTTCTCTCATCTTTCCTTCAATTTCGGCTACTCCTACTTTACCTCGAATCTCCTCATTACTAATCTTATCCCTTCTTGTGTGCCTACACATCTAACGAAGCATTCTCATCTTTGCTACACCCATTTTATGTATGTGTTGGTGCTTCACCGCCCAACATTCCGTACCATAGAACAACGTCGGCCTTATTGCCGTCCTATAAAAATTTCCCTTGAGCTTTAGTGGCATACGGTGATCACACAACACACCAGATGCACTCTTCCACTTCATCCATCCAGCTTGTATTCTATAGTTAAGGTATCCATCTAAATCTCCGTTCTTTTGCAGGATAGATCCTAGGTAACGAAAGCAGTCGCTCTTTGGTATTTCCTGGTCTCCGATCCTCACCCCTGACTCAATTGGACCTCCAATTGCATTGAACTTGCACTCCATATATTCTGTCTTTGACCGACTTAGGCGAAGACCCTTCCAACACTTCTCTCCAAAGGTTAAGCTTCGCATTTACCTCTTCCTGAGTTTCATCTATCAACACTGTATCATCTGTGAAAAGCATACACCAAGGAATATCATCTTGAATATGTCCCGTTAACTCATCCATTACTAATGAAAAAAGGTAAGGACTTAAAGATGAGCCTTAATGTAACCCTATAGTTATGGGGAAGCTTTCGGTTTGTCCTTCATGAGTTCTTATGGCCGTCTCTGCTCCATCATACATATCTTTTATAGCTTGGATATATGCTACTCGTACTTCTTTCTTCTCTAAAATGTCTCTTGGAACCCTATCATATGATTTTTCCAAATCTATAAAGACCATGTGTAAATTCTTTTGCATATCTCTATATTTTTCCATCAATCTTTGTAAGAGATAGATTGCCTCCATGGTTGAGCGCCCTGGCATGAACCCAAATTGATTGTCCGAGATCCATGTTTCTTGCCTTAGTCTACGCTCAATGACTCTCTCCCAGAGCTTCATTGTATGACTTATTAGCTTAATACCCCTATAGTTCATGCAATTTTGTATGTCGCCCTTATTCTTGTAGATAGGCACCAAAGTGCTCTTTCGCCACTCATTTGGCACCTTCTTCATTTTCAAAATCCTATTGAAAAGGTCTGTGAGCCATGCAATACCAGTCTCTCCCAAGACTTTCCACACTTCGATCGGTATATCATCTAGGCCCACTGCCTTTCTATGCTTCATCTTCTTTAAGGCTACAACCACTTCTTCCTTCCTAATTTGACGGTAAAATGAGTAGTTGCTACACTCTTCTAAGTTACCCAACTCCCCCAAAGAAGTACTCCTTTCATGTCTTTCATTAAAAAGATTATGAAAATAACCTCTCCATCTATCTTTGATCGCCTTCTCCGTAGCAAGAACATTTCCATCCTCATCCTTGATGCACCTCACTTGGTTCAGGTCCCTTGTCTTCTTTTCCCTTGCTTTAGCTAGTTTATAGATATCCAACTCTCCTTCTTTGGTATCTAGTCGCTTATACATCTCGTCAAAAGCTGCTAACTTAGCTTCTCTCACAGCTTTTTTCGCCTCCTGCTTCGCTATTCTATACCTTTCACCATTTGCATCAGTCCTATCCTTGTATAAGGCTTTACAACATTCCTTCTTAGCCTTAACCTTTTATTGTACCTCCTCATTCCACCACCAAGATTCTTTTTTATGTGGAACAAAGCCCTTGGACTCTCCTAGTACCCCTTTTGCTACCTTGCGAATACAACTAGCCATGGAATCCTACATTTGGCTATCTTCTCCCTCTCTATCCCACACACATTGGGTGAAATGAGTTTCAGTTCCCAATCTGAAACTAATGACTTCTTATCCCACAAACTTCTTGAATAAAGTTATAGGTAAAACTATGTTTACTAGTCCTATGAAGAAATCATATATTCTTATTTTGTCTGACTACAAGCTACGGAAGGGAGATGGATTCTCTCTTCTCCCACTTTCCATACACTTCCATCATCTCTTATTTGTGCAGTCACAGTTAAGCCACGTCAACATTTTATATTACTATTATTTTTTGTCTTATTATCTCTATAAAAAATTAATATAAAATGTTGACGTGGCTTAACCGTGGCCGCACAAACAAGAGGAGAATAGAAGTGTATGGAAAGTGGGAGATGAGAGAATCCATCTCCCTATGGAAGTGCAGTAAGCCAGTAAGCATTGATGTGGACACTGATGTAGGGTCATTTATTTGTGAAAGAGCATTTTGATTTAGCTAAATGAGAAAAGCAAAATAGGCAGGTAGCTGGCAACAACTGAAAACTTTCTTTCAATTTCCCGAAAATCTCCCTGAAGTCAGTTCATAGTCTTCCACAAGACTGGATCTCTTTCTCCAAAGCCTGCGAATCAAGTGGTCCGAATTTTTAAAATTTGATTTAATGATAAAATTATTATAACTTTTAAGGACCCGAATATTAAGAGTCGTTGGATCAAATTTCAAGAATCAGAATTACTTAATCTACAAGTTTTAGAGGAAGAGATCCGGGTATGAGGATGATCTCTTTTCCAGAATAATGTTTCAACCAAGCCATAGTTCTCACTGTATTGGCAATGCTTTTGTTTGTTCTGCAGCTGCTACTGCAAGACTACTGGAGTTTTTATCAGTCTACATATTAGCGTTACTTTTGATGTGTTTTTGTGTATAATTGGAATGACTATTAAAACATATGGTTGTAATTGGTCTTAAACCTTTCTACATGTGTGTCCTTGTGTATTGTTTATCAGAACATCTTATTTTGCATATTCTTTTCCATGTTGTTGACCCTAAAAACTACTTAGCCTACGTGGCGCGTAGGCCGAGTAACTAATGAGCTAATTACATCCTTCAAATGTGTGCGGGGCGTGCCAACTCGTCAGCCGAGCTTTGCCGGGGAGTAAAATATGCTAATGTGTTGTGTTGATGCGCGCGGCTGACCTTTACGTCCTACGATTGCGGCCGAGGAAGGAACACGTCTCGACCTCTGGATTCTCAAGTCTGAAGACAAGGCTACTAATTATTTGAAGTTCAAAAATCGTCATCGTCGGCTTCGGTCACAATGATGGTATTCGTTAGGTTAAACTTCGTCGAACCGACACCAAAGTATAGGGGCACAGATACTCAAAGCAGATATAAGTCTTGATGGTGAATGTGGTTTAGCCGTCTGAATGCCGAACTCTAAATCCCACTTGTGAGCATGCAATCATAAATCAACTCGACGTTCAATGTGCCGAGCCTAATAACCAGTAACACCTCACTTCACCGAGAAGGCTAATGAGATGACCTCTACTAACAAGGATTCGAAAACCCTTGTCAATTGAGACTTGGATAGTTAATTAGTCGGCCTCGACGCAGTGCTGTTTATCCAAACTGAAGGTGCTCCGAGGTCGGTTGATTCTACGGCGATAGTGTTGTTTATCCAAACTAAAGATATCACCGGTTGCCTTCACAGTGTTATTTATCCAAACTGAAGATGTGTCAGCAAAAAAGAAAATAAAAATCTCAAGGTTGTTGAGAGGTTTCGCGTAGAGCGAGAATTTGCACAGGAAAGATTTGTGTGTTAAGTTAGAGGTGATCTCCACCCTGCTAATGCTCTTGTATTTATAGTGGTTGTATATCTGCTCACAGCCTGATGGTATTTGTAGAATTCAACTGCAACTCAAACAATTTAAAACCCTATCGACACTTATCACATCACCATCACAATCCTATCCCATCTAGGCTTTTGTTCAAAATTTCATCTCACGCATGCATCTCACCAGACCATCTTGACCAATTCTGAGCTATGTGCATAACAACATTTATCCACCATCATTATCACCCACTCTTAAATGGATAATAACACCCCAAAAAATCCAATCCTACCAACAACTTCCAAACGACCTTGGGCAAACAAACAATATTAAATAAAATGACAATGATTATGGCATGCCACGTGCTACTAATCATTACCAAATGCTGACCTATATCCCTTAGTTCCCAAAACTTCCCCAATGGAACCAATCCGTATGCCCACTTTCCAAGAACCCCAAACCAAATTGAATTGTATTGCTCACTTTCAAGTTGGAGATATAATTTGCATCTCACCTTGTACAAGAAAATATTAAGATAATTCACTATTAAAAGATAATATCATGATTAAAACCACAATATATCCTTCAATAATAATCATCTTAACTACTCTGCCATCCAGCGGTTGAGAGCTATGTTTATCAACAACCTTGATTGCACAAGCCGATAGTGTAAAATTGGGTCCAAACATATGTACTAGCCCTCATCCACGTGTTCATGTGTGTGCAGAAGGTATTTTTTGAATCACAACATGCTATGTGCAACTTACACGTTTTAAATGCATTTATATGCGTAAATTGACAAAAGGAAAGTCAGATATTTGAAGTAAATAAATAATATTAGATCATACAAGAAGAAACACCTCATAAATCAATTAAAGTAGTTGAATTCATATAATAAAATCGGTCTCTATAGAATTTACGTTAAGAATAGAGAAAATAATATTTAATAAACAACCGATTGAATTACATTATTGCTAACTCATTGTGAGGCTAAGCTGTAACAACCCGTCCCTAAAAATTATGATTTTTATAATTTTAATAAGTGAGTTTATGAAAATGCCCTTCGAGGCACATACGTCGATTGATGTTGACCACCTTGTAGTGACGTGTAAAGTTCATATTCTTGGAATATCCTTATAATACTTGTCTCTATGGACACGTGGGCGCAGATGGAACATGATTTGGAGTTATAACGAAGAAGTTATTAAGGTTTGAAGTCGATGGCAAAATTGATACTTTCCAATTTACTTGGCAAGCTCCAGAAAAATCTGGAGGGCCACATGTATGGCCCAGATTAAAGGAATCTGAAATGGATGGTGCATATGGGAAGAAAATGAGGAACAGGGAGAGAATAGGAGGAATAAGGAGAGGAGAGAGAAATGGGTTGCCCAATCAGAAACTAGGGCAAGGAGGGGAAAGGAGGGAGCCTAACCATTGACCCGTTCAACACGGGCGACCCGACTGGGTAACTCGATTGCCCCGCATGATTTCGACGATTTTCCGTCGATTTTTCTAGCAAATTGTAGTCGTCCACCACCATGAACCAACTCGTGGACCTTCCATCTCCATTTATCCAAAAAATCCGAACCTATTGAGCATGATATCACGATGAACCCGCAAAGAGGGCTCCCGGATATCCGATGACAGCCACCACCATCATTCAACTTCTCTTGAGGTCAGTAACAAAGCCCAAATAGGTTTGGGGGACAGCGGAGCTATGACTTCGAAGAATTAAAACACCCAAATTTTAGGGTTTCCGATAGATTTGGAGCATTTCTAGGCCAAATTGGCCTTGCTCACATGTATGAAAGTTGTTCTACTCATTGAGATATTCAATTCTAAAAGTTTTGAGAATTTTTGGAGAAAGTTGAATTTCCCAGCGAGTTGGGACGGCTGACCGCCACCCACGGCGGCGCATGGCTAGGGGGCCGCCAATGTTATTTTTAGGAGTTATTAAATGCCTTGAGTTCATTTTTGAGAATCCATTGACGTAGATTCATCTTTAGGATCTAAATTCAGTACGATACGTTAATAGGTCAATGTATGAACCGATAATCCAACCGTTGGATCGTCACCAAACTTTAATAAGTAGTTGTTCATAATATCTGAGGACTGTAGGAATTTATGGATCTTCCCGAATTGGAATTGTAAGTTTGTAAATAAAATGTTAACCGCCACTTGGTTTTGGCAATTGGCGGAGATCCAACCGTTGGTTCGTAATGAAACTTTGGGGTATTGTTCTAGAAGCATAATATGAATCTTTGGAAGTAGTGGATAGAAGATTCGTGATACGAATCTTCCGGATCAAATTACATAGGGATACGTTATATGTAAATTACTTGTTCTCTCATGAAGGATTCTGAGATGTGATTTGATATTTGTTCTAGGCGACGATCATTAAGGACATCTTGATATTCGTGCTAGGGAGTTGTAGCGCGGACTCCAGGTGAGTGGATATTTTCTTTCTTATCATATATATATATATATATATATATATATGTGTGTGTGTGTGTGTGTGTGTGTGTGTGTGATTGATAATTTCATAAATGCTTGTAAATGGAATTAAGAAATTTATACCATGTTATATACATTCATACGTTGTGAAATACTATGAGAGGGTTGAGTTTAGATTATATCACGATATATTCATACACTATTACCTACAAATAATTATTGTGAACTACGATTAGCTTGATCCCTGTTTAGGGTACGTAGGCAGTCTAACAAGACGTTAGATGCAGCCATGCAATAAGTAAGATTAAATAATCGAGACAAAAGTTTTGTTTGGAAAATGAGTAATGTGAAGGAATCTAGTGGAAAATGTAAAATTTTAACTTTATGTTTTGGTGATTTAGTGTGGGTTATAAATCATTGTGTGAGGAAATGAGAAATTGTGGTTTTACGTTTTATAAATGTTATGCCATAATTAGTGTATATTTTAGTATGTGATTTAGTACAACTTTGCACAGTGTTGCACAACAATACGGATGCCAAGGTAAGTTCAAGTGAGTATATAGTGTTGGTATGATCGAATAGTAATTAGTGATGAATGGATTTAAATAGAATTCATTGTCCTGCACCCCGGCGTTAGTACTCCGCACGAGGCTAGGGCCAGCCTTCACGTGATCGTTCACATCCCGCACCTTACGCTCACCTTCGATTTCAAGGTAGGTGCAACCTTGTAGTACATACCACTGTAGGTGGTTCCGACTTGTAGGTGACTTGCGATACTTCGCATAACCTTCATATGATTGTAGCACTTGAGCGTACTCATTTACACCCAACCTGTCGTACAGACCAGTTTAGGTGGTTCTAACTCATGTGCAGGACTTGATTGATGAGATATGTGCTAACATCGATTGATGAGATATGTGCTAGCCTTGATATGATGAGATATCTGCTAGCATTGATTGATGAGATATGTGCTAGCCTTGATATGATAAGATATAAGCTAGCATTGATTGATGAGATATGATGAGATATGTGTTAGCATTGATTGATGAGATATGATGAGATATATGTCAGCATTGATTGATGAGATATGTGCTAGCCTTGATATGATGAGATATATGCTAGCATTAATTGTTGAGATATGGATAAGTCTTACAGGTCACTATAGGTGACTCCGACTTATGTGCTAGCACTTGATTGTTGAGATATTGATTGATGAGATATGGATAAGTCGTACAAGTCACTATAGATGACTCCGACTTATGTTCATTTTATATTGATTTATCTCATCTTGTGATTGATGAGATATGGATAAGTCGTACAGGTCACTATAGGTGACTCCGACTTATGTTCATTTTATATTGATTTATTTCATCTTGTTTGTGTAGTTGTGGCTGAGATACTTTGACATGGTATACTTTGGTCTTACCATTCTTCAACATGATATATATATATATATATATATATATATATATATATATGTATTGTTATTTTTGGGGAACTATATGGATTAAGGTGAAGGGTTATTGTAATTCTGAAGGAATGATGTTTTTAAAGCTTTGTTTTGTCTACTCACATGTTCTGTTTTGTGCCCCTCCAAGTTTTAGTTACTGTACGTTCATCTCGACGAGGATTCTTGGCAAACCTCAGGATTGGTGGCTACTTTTGAGGGTATGATTCTTACCCGCTCTACTGCACCTTACTTATACTCTAACGTCACGTGTGAAATGGGTTCGCTCCCGTACACCAACACACTCTGGTATTTAGGCATTTTTAGGTTTAAATTTATTCACATTTCCACATTCTACACTTTATGGCTTCGTCACCCTCCGGGTAGGGGTGGGTTCAAAAAACCGAAAACCAAACCGAACCGAAACCGAAAAAACCAAACCAAACCAAATTGAAAAAACCAAATCGAACTGAATTCTTTTGGTTCGGTTCGGTTTTAGCAGTCTAAAAACCGAACCACACCGAATTAATTAAATTAATATTTTTTTTTTATTTCATTGGTTTAATTATTTGTTTTGGGTATTACTTTTTAAACTCAATTTGTAATATTTTTAAACCCAATTTTATTTTTTTAATTATTTGTTTTGGGTGTTATTTTTTAAACCCAATTTGTAAGCCCAATGTGTTGCCAAATACTTACTACCCTTTTCTCATTTTTCTCACACTCCAATTTTACTTTTAATTTTTTATGGTTTGTTTGTTTCATCACTAAACCAGTTACTTTCCATTTGTTTCTTGATCAATTATGTTCTTCTTTGTTTGTGTTTTTATTGTTTGAATTGAAATTATGAGTGATTTGGAGTAATAATCACAGAGTAATCATATCTGCTTGCACAACTTCTCTCTCTGCAATCCAGTCCATTTAATTTCATATCTCTGTTGGGTAAAAATTGAGGGGGAGAGAGGGAGAGAGAGTTAAACATTTAATTTCATTTTTTTTTGTTGCTTGACTTTGTAAAAGACTAAAACTTTCACTGCATTCTCTTAGAAAACTAAACATGCCATTGGATTTTATGGTTGTTTGTGATTTGGGTTTTACTGCTTTGTGTTGCCCCTTATTAATAATCATGTAATGTTTGAGTGATCTATTCTGCTCAAAAGTTTTAGGACTTTCCTTGATATTCTCTCAGGAACCAAACAAGGATTAACTCTGTGTATACTTTGTTTGTTTGCTTGATGTGCAAAAAATAATACCCAAAACAAATAATTAAATAAATAATACTGAGAAAAAGAGAATTTAAAATATCATTATTTTTAAACCCAATTTTTTAGAAACCAAACAAAGATTAACCCTGTGTATACTTCGTAAAAAAAAAGCCAACCATGATGTGAAAAAAAAAAAAAAAAAAAAAACCCGAAACCGAATTGAAAAAAAAATTAACCGAAGGTTCGGTTCGGTTTCGGTTTTGGCAAAAAATTGAACCGATTTGAACTGAACCCACCCCTACCTCTAGGTGTCAGCCAGCACAGCTCGACTTCAGAGTCTTAGTGGACATTCTGGGTCGGGGTGTGTCATAAGCCCACCTCTTCTCTTTAGTGTAGATAATATCGTTTGTTAAACAAATAATCATTTAACAACTAATTTAATCACATTATTATCCGTGGGCGAAGTCTTTTTTTATAACCGACATTACACATCTCTTAAGATGTTTTGAATGTGTTTAAAAATAGAGAAAATAATATTTAATAAGCAACTGATTGAATCACATTATTGCTAGCCCATTGTGAGGATAAATCCACCCTCTCCCCCTTAAGGTAGATACTATCGTTTGTAAAAAAACAAAAAAAATAATCATCTGACAACTAATTTAATCACGTTATTATTCACGTGTGAAAGACATTTTTTATAACCAGCATTAGACGCCTCTTAAGATGTTTTGAACGTGTTTTAAAATAAAGAAATTGAATCACATTATTGCTAGCCTATTGTGAGATACTAATTTTTTTTTTAAAAAGAACACAAAAAAACTAATTAAAATGACGAAGGCATTTTTTTAATCATGGCATGCTACTCGTGACTTACACGTTTTAAATGTATTTATATGCGTAAACTAACAAAAGAAAAGTCAAATATTTGAAATAAATGAATAATCTTATATCATGTTAGAGGAAACCCCATATAAACCAATTAAAGCAGTTGAATTCACATAATAAAACCGATAGTAATATCTTCCCATTTCCACTGCGGAACGGGAAGTGGTTGCATCAACCCAAATGACTTCTTCCTCTCGGCTTTGACTTGCTGACATATGATGCATCTACTTACATATTCAGCGATTTCTCTCTTCATACCTGGCCAATAGTAGAACGGTCGAATGGTATGATACATTTTCGTGCCTCCGGGATGCATCGCATAAGCTGAAATGTGCGCTTCGTCTAGGATATCCTTCTTTAACTCTGCATTATTCGGCACGTACATCATGTTTCCCTGCATAAGCATACCGTCTGATTCTCTGATTCGAAGGTCTTTCTTTTTACCATCATTCCTCAGCCAAATAAGTTCCTGAATCTCATCATCATTCATCTGGATTTCAAGTATTCTGTCGATTAGGATTGGCCTAACTTGGAAACTAGCAAGTAAGGCTTCATCTCGATTGTCAACTGTCGAATTCTCTACTTCCAATTGCACTCTAGTCGATCTCAACTAGGCAAGAAGAGGAACTCGGCTCACATGAACAGCGTTAATTCTGCCCTGGGACTTCCTGCTAAGAGCGTCAGCTACCACATTTGCACGACCAGGATGATATTCAATCGTGCAATCGTAGTCGCTCAGTAACTCAATCCATCGACGCTGGCGAAGATTCAAATCCTTCTGGGTAAAAAGGTACTGGAGACTCTGATGGTTTGAGAATATCCTGCATTTCTCACCATAGAGATAATGTCTCCAAATCTTTAAAGCAAAGATAATGGCAGCCAATTCCAAGTCATGTGTAGGGTAATTCTTCTCATGAGGTTTTAACTGGCGTGAAGCGTAAGCAATCACCCTACCATGCTGCATCAAAACGTAACCCAAGCCATTCAACAATGCGTCACTATAAATCTCGAAATTACCATCATCGTCAGGAAGTGTCAAGACAAGAGCATGAGTGAGACAATACTTCAACTGCTGGAAACTCCGCTCACAATCATCATCCCACTCGAACTTAATGTCCTTCCTGGTCAACTTCGTCAATGGTAGCGCCATGATCGAAAAGTCTTTAACGAACTGCCGATAGTAACCTGCCAAACCAAGGAAGCTCCGAACCTCGGTGACGGTTCGTGGCTGTTCCTAATTCTCTACAGCCGCAATCTTCTGAGGATCAACCTGAATACCCTGAGCTGAAACGATATAACCCAAAAATGCTACTTCGTCCAACCAAAACTGGCACTTACTGAACTTGGCATACAATCGATGCTCTCTCAATTTCTTCAACACCAACGAAAGATGTCGAGCATGGTCAGCCCTTGACTTAGAATACACCAAGATATCGTCGATGAAGACAATAACGAACCTATCCAAATACTGCTAGAACACATTGTTCATCAATCCCATGAAAGCAGCTGATGCATTAGTCAAACCAAATGGCATAACCAGAAACTCATAGTGTCCATAACGAGTCCTAAAGGCAGTTTTAGGAACATCGTCACTCCTGATTTTCAACTAATAGTAGCCTGACCTCAAGTCGATTTTTGAGAACACACAGGCACCTCGAAGTTGATCGAAAAGATCATCGATACGCGGCAACGGATAACGGTTTTTAATCGTCGCGCGATTCAACTGCCTATAATCGATACATAATCTCAAGGTACCATCATTCTTCCGAACAAATAAGACTAGGGCTACCCAAGGCGAAGTACTGGGATGAATGAACCCCTTTTTAAGTATCCCTGGCAACCTTTCTTCAACAACTTATTAGCTCTCACCGTCGAAATAACGCTATGTCTAACTCCGCTACGCTCACTAACAAAGGTTTTCTCCGGTAATCCAGGACGATGAAAGGTCACTGATTTCCCGTAACAATTAATCTTGGCACGATTGTAGTGCAACCAATCAGTGCCCAGAATGACGTCAAAGTCAACTATATCTAGCGGAGTGAGGTTAGCAGGCATAACCACGTTCTCCACTATCATGGGACATTCTGGATATACGTAATCCACATAACATTTCTCCCCTCTAGGCATAGCAAACTCCAACTCATACCCAAGGGGTGAAGATTGAGGTTGAGTCAGTTGAGCAAATGTATGAGAAATCACAGAGTGTGTGGCACCACAATCAATCAATACTCTAGCATAATGACCAAGAATATTCAAAGTACCCATAATCAGATCCAGGTTATTCTGAGCATCCGGTAGCGATAGGTTATGGATACGGCCCTGTGCCTGCTGACGGCCTCCTCGTCATCGATTTGCGTGCATCCCTCGCCTCTGAGGGTTTCGTCCCTGGCTAGGCTGCCCGGCCTGTCTCGACGATCCGACACCACTGGCGGCAGCATCCACCTGCTGGGGCTGTCCCCCCGAATACCACTACGAACTACCAGCTGCAAACTGCTGTTGTGGCATGTATCCACCTAAATATGGCTACGGATGAGGCATATACCCTCCGGAATACTACTGTTGGGGAGGCATATATCCTCCGGAATACTGTCCATATCCGATCTGGTGGTAGGCATCCATGGGGTACTGAGGCTGGTACTGGTCCGATGAATACAGAATAGGATCCCTCGAGTAGTGGAAAGCTCATCCATGTCCTGTCTGTGCATAGCCGCTGGGCCCTGAATACTGCTGCACTGGTGCTGGTGGCATAGCAGGCTGCTGAGGCCTTTGCTGGTTCTGAGGGCAGTTTTTGGCCTGGTGCTCATCCTGACCACACGTGTAACATCCGCTCGTACCACAACGACACTCGCCATAGTGCCGGTTGTTGCACCTACGGCACAACGGAGCGCTGTTTCTGCCAGAGTTCCCCTGCCTCTGAAATTTGCCACTGCCGAAGAATCTACCACCGCCCCTCTGCCCGGTAGCGCTAAAACCTCCACTCGATGAACTCGAACTAGCCCCACTTCGTTTGAAGTTCTGAGTCTGCCGGGGTCCTTGCGAGTACGGCCTTTGCCCTTATTGTTCTTACCCTAGTTGGTATCCTTCTCGTCATCACTGTCACTCAGCAAGTTCTCCGAGTCCTCAATCTACAATAATACCTCGTAAAACTCGTGGTAAGTGGAACAGGGAATCGTTGTAGCAATCGTACGCCACTTCTTCTTAGTACCCAGTTTAAATCGGCGTAACATTTCCACCTGGTTAGCAGCGACGTCCGGGTGATAGCGGGATAGATCAGTGAAGGTGCGGTAGTAATCATTCGCAGACATCTTCTTCTGCTTAAGTCTAGTGAACTCTTGTTTTTTCACATCAATGTAAGCTGGAGGAATTAACCTTCTGTAAAACAGTTCCTTGAATACCACATAACCATTTGCCTTCTCATCTGGCATCCTCTTAGCCAATTCTGTCCACCATGTAGCCAGTTCATTGGCCAAAAACCATATAGTCGTCTCAACCCACTTATTTGGCAACAAACTCCCCTGATTCGTCAAGATGTTAAAAGTATTCTCTATATGCATAAACCACTTCTCTGAACCCTCGGGCCCCTTATTTCCGACCAATGGGGTTATCTTTAGATTGTGTACCGACTCAATAAGGGTCCGCGAAGGCGGGCGGATCACTGACTGCAGGGCGTGAGCAATAGCTTCCCCTATCTCTGCTACACTAGGGAAACTAGGTTCCCCAACATGACGAGGCTCTCGAAGAGGCGACATAGTTATGACAGAAGACATCTTAAGTATCCCTGGCAACCTTTCTTCAACAACTTCTTGCTCTCACCGCCGAAATAACGCCATGTCTAACTCCGCTACGCTCACCAACAAAGGTTATCTCTGGTAATCCAAGACGATGAAAGGTCACTGATTTCCCGTAACAATCAATCTTGGCACAATTATAGTGCATTCAATCAGTGCCCAGAATGACGTCAAAGTCAACTATATCTAGCGGAGTGAGGTTAGCAGGCATAACCACGTTCTCCACTATCACGGGACATTCTGGATATATGTAATCCACATAACATTTCTCCCCTCTAGGCATAGCAAACTCCAACTCATACCCAAGGGGTGAAGATTGAGGTTGAGTCAGTTGAGCAAATGTATGAGAAACCACAGAGTGTGTGGCACCACAATCAATCAATACTCTAGCATAATGACCAAGAATATTCAACGTACCCATAATCAGATACGGGTTATTCTGAGCGTTCTGTAGCGATAGGTTATGGATACGGCCCCGTGTCTGCTAACGTCATCCTCGTCCTCGATTTGCGTGCATCTCTCGCCTCTGAGGGTTTCGTCCCTGGCTAGACTGCCCGGCCTGTCTCGACGATCCGACACCACTGGCTGCAGCATCCACCTGCTGGGGCTCTCCCCTCGAATACCATTGCAAATTACCGGCTGCAAACTGCTGCTGTGGCATGTATCCACCTGAATATGGCTGCGAATGAGGCATATACCCTCCGGAATACTGCTGCTGGGGAGGCATATATCCTCCAGAATACTGTCCATATCCGCTCTGGTGGTAGGGATCCATGGGGTACTGAGGCTGGTACTGGTCCGATGAATACGGAATAGGATCCCCCGAGTAGTGGAAAGCTCCTCCACGTCCTGTCTGTGTATAGCCGTTAGGCCCTGAATACTGCTACACTGGTGCTGGTGGCATAGCAGGCTGATGAGGCCTCTGCTGGTTCTGAGGGCAGTTCTTAGCCTAGTGCCCATCCTGACCACACGTGTAACATCCGCTCGTACCACGACGACACTCGCTATAGTGCCGGTTGTTGCACCTACGGCACAATGGAGCGTTGTTTCTTCCAGAGTTCCCCTGCCTCTGAAATCCGCCACTGCCGAATAATCTACCACCGCCCCTTTGCCCGGTAGCGCTAAAACCGCCACTCGATGAACTCGAACTGGCTCCACTTCGTTTGAAGTTCTGAGTCTGTAGGGGTCCCTGCGAGTACGGGCCTTTGCCCTTATTGTTCTTACCCTGGTTGGTATCCCTCTCGTCATCACTGTCACTCGGCAAGTTCTCCGAGTCCTCAATCTGCAGTAATACCTCGTAAAACTCGTGGTAAGTGGAACAGGGAATCGTTGTAGCAATTGTACGCCACTTCTTCTTAGTACCCAGTTTAAATCGGCGTAACAATGTAAGCTTCCTTGAATACCCCCCAATCATTTGCCTCATCATCTGGCATCCTCTTAGCCAATTATGTCCACCATGTAACCGGTTCCTTGGCCAAAAACCATATAGTCGTCTCAACCCACTTATTTGGCAACAAACTCCCCTGATTCGTCAAGATGTTAAAAGTCTTCTCTATATGCATAAACCACTTCTCTTAACCCTCGGGCCCCTCATTCCCGACCAATGGGGTTATCTTTAGATTGTGTACCGACTCAAGAGGGGTCCGTGAAGGCGGGCGAATCACTAAATGCAGGGCGTTAGCAATAGCTTCCCATATCTCTGCTACACTAGGGAAACTAGGTTCCCCAACATGACGAGGCTCTCGACGAGCGGCATAGTTCTGACAGAAGACATCAAGTCATTAGAAATTTCACAAAATATGCAAGACTGCAACCTAAGGCTCTGATACCAAACTGACACACCCGTACCCGAAAGTAGGGTGTGTTGGCCGTCACGTGAGTGTGACGTAGCCAAGTGCTCTGTGCGGAAGCGGAATCATTAACGAAGTACGAACCAATTAAAATTGAACTACTAGCAACCTAGATATGATATTGTGCTAGAGTGTTAATACAATACTTATACATAACCAGAGCGTACTAAGTCAGTGCAGTCAAGCATGAAATAAAAGAGTTCAATTACACCATTGGTGCCCTACATATATCAAATCTGTCAGAAATGCCGGAAGTTCCTCGATTTGCCAAACTCAGGAATTCAAGCTATCTAGAACCTGGAGGGGCGAAAAAAAAAAAGAGAGTGGGTCAGCAAAAACAATATTTTCAAAATCATTCTTTTCTCAAAAGTCTAGCCCCTCTCTGTAAAACCTGTATAGTTTCCCAGAAAATAATACGTACATATATATCACAACTATCTCAGCATAAAACGTTTTCAATGTATCTCAAATATATGCCGCGTAATGTATTTCAATGCCATCTGAATCTCATAAATAATGCCATGCTATGAATTTCATTAATCATATCGCTACTAGATGTCATCTTAGCCCACGGCTGTAAATATAGCTCTTAACATCTCTATCTCATCATCATATATACTCTGTACATACATCAATATCTCATCATATCAACATTATCATCACTGTATCAAGAATAAATGCTCTAGTGCTACAATCACGTGAAGACTGTGCGAATGAACACTGGTCACCTACATGTTGTACCCACTCAAAAGTGCCCCCACGCGCCTGGCACACTGACGGCATCAGTTAACGCCGTCAGGCATATTCCTGGAAAATATGTTATCTTTAAATGCGTCAGTTAACGCCGTTAGAATATTCTGTCAATTTTGACAAAATATTCCATCTTCGTCTCCTTCTCCGGCGACTCGCCGGCCGCCGGCGACTGGTTTCGCCGGAATTTCTAGGTAATTTTCAAACTTCCATATCTTGCTCATTTTTTATCCTTTTTGACCCATTTTTCTTCCTATGTGCTATAAATTAAGTGTAGAACATAAATATACCTTCAAAAACCTTGAAAAAGGCCCTTAATTTCCTCGGGGACAAACTCCAAAACCGGCCAACTCCGATGTACGTGATCCCGACGTCCAAACACTTCCAACGAACCACTCCGAGCCTCCTTGGGACCTCACAAAGCTCACTGTGAGCTTGGATTGTCCTAAAAATCGACCATTATAAAGTTGATGAATAGTGCTCAAAATCGGAGATGGTGATTCCGATGTGAAAATGAAGTGAAACTCACCTGAAAATGGTACCACCGTGATCGTGAAGTCACTAGGAGTCGAATGGTGGTGATTGTTTGCTCGATCTACTAAGTTTTGAGGGGTTTATGGTGTCTCCGTACATAAGGCGAGAGAGAGAGAGAGAGAGAGAGAGAGAGAGAGAGAGAGAGAGTTAGAGAGAGAAAGAGTGTCTGAGAGAGTGAGTGTCAATAATGCAAAAGAGAGAGAGTGATGGGAGAGTGAGGGTGAGGGTGTAAGGGTTGATGTGTGGTCCTAAATTCTCATGTCACAAATATCTCAATACTACAATTATTGAGGGCCACCATCATAGGTCCTCACACAACACACATGCACACGTCCATAACCCCACAGGGGTAAATCTGTCATTTTACAATTAATAATTAAATATATCGGGACGGGTCGTCACACCTCTTAAGATGTTTTGAACATGTTTAAAAATGGAGAAAATAATATTTAATAAACAACTTATTGAATCACATTATTGCTAGCTTGTTGTGAGGCTAAGCCCACCCCTCCCCTTTAGTGTAAATAATATCGTTTGTTAAAAAAAATCATTTGACAACTAATTTAATCACATTATTATCTACATGCGAAAGACTTTTTTTTTTTATAACCGGCATTACATGCCTCTTAAGATGTTTTGAACGTGTTTAAAATAGAGAAAATAATATTTAATAACAATTGATTGAATCGCATTATTGTTAGCCCATTGTGAGGCTAAGCTGTGACGACCCGTCCCTATTTTCTATATAATTTTCTCCCCAAGTGTGTAAAATGATGATTATGCCCTGGTTTACTAAGTGACGTGGATGTACATATGCAATTTTAAATTATTTTTCTCGTTATCGTAATTAAATTGTACTCGATGTCACAAGTGTGTTGTCGCAAGTTAGACCTGAATTGGAGTCGTAACGAGGGAAGTTACGGTTATTTAAATGCGTATATAAGTAAAATTAAGAACCAATTATTGTGGTTCCTAATTCTTCTAAACCAATCAGATATTTTGTTCTCTTTCTTTTAGACCAATTAAAAATATCTCTCTCATTTGCCCAATCAGACCGATCTCTCTCTCTCTCTCTCTTTCCTTCTCGAACCTTCTTCTTTCTTCTCTCACCCAAGACATTCTCACCTTTGAACACACACCAAATCATCGCAGATCTAACCTACAAAGACCATCATCGTGTTCATCTTGAGCTCACGAACCCAATCGTACCACCTGATTGTCGAACGGACAAGTTTGAACTCGACAACTCGAAAGCTTCGACTAGATGTACTTTACTCTGACGCGATCTCGACGAGATTACAAGGTTTTAGGACATGGGGAAACTTCTATTCAACTCTATTGGGACCCTAGACTAAGTTTGGGAAGGAGTTAACGTCGGATCACGCGAGTTTGAGAAGTTTCAGTTTTGGCCGGAACTTTTGAGGCATTTTAAGGCCATTTTTTGGTCATTTTTTTGGTCCCCAAGAGGTACAATGTTGTTCTCCTTGTCTTAAGCTTCAAATCCGTATAAATTTCAAGGATTTTGGTTAAGAAATGACAAAGATATAAATGGTTGAAACTTTTCCCAAAATCCGGCGAACCAGATGGCGGCACCGGCGATAGTGAAGCTCACCGGAGAAGAAGGCGAATATTCCGTCGAAGTTGACAGAATATTCTGGCAACATCAGGTAATGCCGTTACTATTTAACAAAATATTTCGTCTATTCTGACGAAATATTCCTAACGTTCATTACGGTTCCGTCGACATATGCCGTGCACGTGCCTGCGCGTGGCTAGAGGTTAGACAACGCGTGAGGACGCGTCTGACCTCCAGCCGGCGAGTGGTTTTCATGTGCAAGTTCGTGACTTCAAGTAGAACATTTTCGTATATTCAAACCCTTCATTTGAGCAAACTATGAGAAATTGTTCCTATATTCTTGTACATGTGCTATTTAATTAACTAAAAATAGTTGTTTCGAGTATAGGGGAGGCCTACCCCTAGGACAAACGTGGACAAACGAAGCTAGGGGCTACGATACTTCGACTTATTAGTGAGTGGACACTTGTTACACACACACACTTTTTACAGTTTCCATAAATGTTTTGAATTGAGTTATGCATTTCATGCCATGTCTAAAATGTGTTATATTTTAAATGTTGCATTATTATGAGTTATGTTTATGCTAAATGATGCTACGGAGGCGCAAGTAAGTTCAAGTGAGTTATTATGTAATTGCAATGGTTGCATCATATTGGCATGCATATGTTTATTTAGAGCTCATCATTGCTGCACCCCGATGTTAGTGCTCCCGCCCCGGGCCAGGGCCAGTCCTTCACGTGATGTTCACCACACGCTCACCTTGGATCCAAGTTTGGTGCCAGCCCTGTTGTACAGGTCAAAATAGGTGACTCCGACTGGTAGGTGACCCGCGATTTATCGTCAGCCGTCACGTGATCATAGCATTAGAACATACACATTTACACCCAGCCCTGTCGCACAGGTCACACTAGGTGACTCCGATTCGTGTGCTAGCATAAATTGATGAGCTATAGGTCTAATTGTACATGTCACATTAGGTGACTCCGACTAGCATGCTAGTTTAGACTGATTTCACACCTGACTTACATTTATTATTGCTGAAATGTTGTGACGTGGCATGTTCATGTTTTCACTACCCTTGTGCATTGATTTTCATACTTACGTAGTATTATTTTCTAGAAACAATACGGGTTTTACAGAGAGGGGTTAGTATTTTCAAGAAAAGATAAATGTGTTTTCTAAAGCTTTGTTTTTGCCCACTCACCCTTCTGTTTTTCGCCTCTCCAGGTCCGAGATAGTTGTTCTTCTTTGTGGCACAAGAGGATTACCAGGCGATTCTGACATTCCACAATTAATGTAGGGATCTTCTCTCTGGTTGTGTATTTTTTTACTTAGTCAGTTCAACTTCACCTTTAAATTATCTATGCTCTGAATGTCAGTATTTTGGATTTGACCACTTCCGCACACTTACTTATTATTTTTAGGTTAAATAAGTTTTAGTTTTGGTTTTTATTTGTTCTCATTTTTTTTTAATTTAATTACTTCTTCTGCGCACTTGGCTACGCCACTCTAACGTGATGGCCAGCACGCCTTGACTCTGATCACGGTGTGTCATAAGCTTATCCCCTCCCCCTTAGTGTAGATAATATCATTTGTTATAAATAAATAAAAACAATCATTTGACAACTAATTTAATCACATTATTATCCATGTACGAATGACCTTTTTTATAACCGGCATTACACACCCCTTAAGATGTTTTGAACGTGTTTAAAAATAGAGAAATTGAATAACATTATTGCTAACCTATTGTGAGGTACTAATTATAAAAAAAAACCACAAAAAAATTAATTATTAAAAAAATACTATTAAAATGACGAAAATGCCGCTGCTTTATTTGATGCATTATTTTGGAATGCTTTTGAAGTTTTTTGTATTGAGGGCATTTTTGTCCAAATATTTTTGCTGAAGCTTGGTGACACCAAAATCACTATTCATCTTTTCTATTGGCTTTATATATAGATTTTGAACCAAACTATGTCAATTGTTTACATGTTATTTATATTACACCATACTCAGGAGAAAAGGAAAGGATATTCGACTGCAATCAGGCGTATATAGTCTCTGCAATCCACGTGATTGAACTTGAGAAAGTAGCACAAGCCCACATGAAATGAATGCAAGGCAAGAACAGTTACCAAGTGAATTTGAAGCTAATCTAATGGAGCAAAATGAGTGCCATGAACAAGACAATGCTATCACCACATTAAGAAGTGAGGAGGAGATTGACAACGAATTGAATGGACTAATTGAAGACGAAGAAAAGATCGCAAAACTCAAATGAATTGAATGAACTAATTGAAGACGAAGAAAAGATCGAAAACTCAAAGATGGAGGAACCTTTGCTTGGGCCAACTAGCCAAACTACCTTCACCAACCGGTTACTCCCTACCGAAATTCTAGTGTTGAAGCAAATTCATCTCTACTGGAAATTCCCAGGTGCTATGTCTTTGAATCCATTGATCCTAAAGCCCTAGATTCATTTACTCTAAATGCTTCCAAAGATCCGCTTGTAGTTCACTTACCGAATTTTGGAAGAGTTTGGAATCGAACCAAAAATTGAGGATATGTTTGGTCTACTCAATTCCACTCCAATAGCCAAGATATGGTGGAAGAGACAACTTAAAAAAATGAAGAAGAGAAAGAAGTCTCAAGCTTTGAAATTTAAGAAAATACAAAAATATGCAATGTCTCATTGTCTTCCATAGAGTGGAAGACGAATAGCACGAAGAAGATGTATGGAGTGGTTCCTCATTCAATGATCCACCATCTTCGACTTAATCTCGGCATAGTCAAGCTGAGAAGTTTAAGTCACGTGACTTAACATGTGATATACCTTAAAGAGTAATACTGTCAATTTCTCAAGGTTGAGTTTCTTGGCTAGTTTTTGGAAAAATCGAGAAATGTAAGGGCCTGTTTGGTATCTTATTTGAAATTTTTTATCATTTCTCAAAACATTTCTTAAAAACAATTTTCTTTAAGACTCAAAAACTTGATTGGTTTGTGATTTAAATTTTTTAAATCTTACGACTTAAATTTGATTGGATTGGAGTAGAGACGAAAAAATTAAAAAAAAAGGAGAAAGAAAGAAGAAAATAGAGAGATATATTTGGAATGAGAGGGGAGGATGGAGAGAAAAGAAATGAGTGAGTTTAAGTTTAAAAACTCTAAAAACTCACTTTTTATGTTTTTAAATAATAGACTATATTTTTTAGTTAGTCTTAAGTTCAGTTTTTAAAAATAGTCATACCAAACAAGTTTTTAAGACCTAAAATTTGAAAACTGTTTTTGAGTTTAAAAAGCCGGATTTAAGTACACTACCAAACAGGCCCTAAAGATTTTGGCTCTTTTTGAGTGAACTATTTGTTTTAGTGGAGCTTACGGGACTAGGAGTGTACACATGAATGCAGTTTTAAATTTGAAATCCATGGATGACCAACTTGAACTTAAATTTTTCGTAGTACTCTCTTCAAACAGACTCGTCGGAAACAATTTTTACACACATTTTCACTTTCTACAAACTCTTTATCTAGTCACTGAATTGAACAAATTAAAACAGAATCAAATACCAAAATTAAGTGAGAATGCAGAAGGTGTAAAATGATGGGTAGACATCACTTCATATTAGTTACTGAAGATTTCAACACATTATTTTTCACCACACGCACAACCCATACTTATTTGTGATCGTTACATTAAAAAGTTACAGAATTTCCATGAATAAAAAAAGGTGTGAAACTAAAAAAAATGAATGTGTGGAAAGAAGAATGCTTGGTTACTCAAGAATAAGTAGGAACACCTACTCAAAATTCTTCGTGATCGGAATAGTTCATATTATAAATCACTTTATAAAGATCAGCTTTGCAAAAAATTGAATTAAAACTAAATTCGTTTAGTTAATCAACTGTAGCAAATTAATTGACAATTTGCAATGATTCTTACCATTTGTGTCCATCTGTTTTTATATTGTTCAATAACTAAACAACGTTGTTTTAATTTAAATTTTTGCAGAGATAGTCTTTATAGAATGATTAGTAATATGAAAGCATATGATTATACACACAAGTTCCACGAATTGGAAACAAAAACTCTTGAGGGAGAATTCCTACTTATCTTTTGGGTAGCCAAGTATTATTTGTGTCGAAATCATTTCTATTACAAAAATGTTACTTCTACCACAATTTTCATATCACATTTTGTACCCTTTTTCTAACAGAGATGAGACTCACATATATTGATGAGTTCATCTCTTAGATAGATGATACAAATGTAGTATAAAAGATGTGGTAAGTGTAAAATTACTCTAACAGATTTTATGACTTTGTGCAGATTCCAAAATTAAAAGTATTCTAAAAGCTAAATTTTCAAGCCACTTAGTACTACGATTTAGTGATTTTCTCATCACTTATAAGTTGGAGGTTTTATATTCGATTCTCGCAAAAGTGAAACTTAAATCACATTATTGCTAGTCCATTGTGAGGCTAAACTCACCCCTTAACGTCATTTGTTAAAATAAATAAAAAATTAAGAAAAAAAAAAGCTGAACTTTCAATAGCGGTTGTCTCCCAGTAAAAGGGTAGAGCAAAAAAATACCCTTCCAAGAGCGGTTGATCAAAAGGAAAAAAATATATAAAAACTAAAAATTATCAAAAAAACGCGTGGCAAGTCAGCAGACTTGTTTGGGAAGTGCAGGACTTGATTGGTTGGGATCAAATACTACTGGAGTATTCAGAAGTGAGTTATAAACTAGTTGCAATCACACCTTCACCTTCTTCTCAGTTCAAACTTCACACTCACAAAAACAGAGAGAGAGAAAAGAAACATATGGGAACATTGGGAAGCAACAGACATACAAGAGGAGGAGGGGCATCAGACCCAGTAGGGTTCAGATTCTGCCCAACTCCGGAGGAACTGGTGGAGCATTACTTGAAGCTCAAGAAACAGGACAATGATTTCAAATCTGATCACATCGCTGAATTCGATGTCTGCAACTTGGACCCTTGGGATTTGGCTGGTAATTATTCAATTTGTCTCACTCTTTCTTCACTGTTTATTTCTCATTATTCAGTAACAATCCATTAATCCATTGTAATGAAAATTTTCCTAAAAAATGTAGAGCCTGTTTGGTATTTAACTTGAGAACAAAACTCAAAATTTTAATTTTTTCTAAAAACACATGTTTTTTATTTAGTACTTTGTTTTTGAAGAACTGAATTTGGTTGGCATCTATTTCTTGTTTTGAATTTTTTTTTTTTTTTTTTTTTTTTTTTTTGCGTTATAATTTGCAGCTCGCATTCCATCCGACGATATGGTGTGGTACTTCTTCAGTCGAAAGGATTACAAGTACATCAACAGCACCCGGTCCAACCGAACCACACCAGGAGGCCACTGGAAAATCACAGGCAAGGAGCGTGCGATCAAGGCTCGGCGGTCCAATGCTGTCATTGGGAAGAAGAGGACTCTGACATTCTACCGACGTTGTCAGCCTAAACCCGAAAAAACCGACTGGGTCATGCACGAGTTCTATCTCATTGATAGTGAAGCCATCTCTAATCCTAAGCTGCATCAGGTTACTCTGTTTTTTCAGTTGCAGTAGTTGTTATTTTGTTCTTTGTTTATTATCTTTGAATTATGCAGCATCTTGACCACAAAAAAAAAAAAAAAAAAGATTATGCAGCATCAAAATTTTGTGTGTCGGATTGCTGTTTCCATGTTTAACATACATGAATTAATAGTTGTGAAGTGTGACAATGGAATTTGATCTATAATTCATAATATTGTTATACAACTTATGCAGAAGGATTTTGTTCTCTGTCGCATGAAGAAAAATTCCGATATGGAGGATACCTCAATCGGAGAAGTTGAACTTGGCAGCTACACTGTGCCTAATGTTGAAGATCATGCTGCAGCTGCTGTGACTCCAGAGGTGAGAATGAGAACCGTCTCGTCTTTGAACATTTTTCTTATGGATGTCGATTTATTGAAACTTGACGCATCTCTCTTTCATGCTCTTCAGTCACAGGACTACAGTTCCTCTACGTTCCTATCATCAGGATACATAGAGTTGGGAGATATTCTGCAAGGCAATGACAATATTGATGATTGCAATGCAATGCAATCACCATTTGGATATAATAATTATTCTTATCCCGATAAGAATGATATTTCAACCTGTGATGAAGGTGAACCTCCGGGCTTCACCATGTTTGATTTTGAAAATGAAGTTCCATATCATATGTCTCAAGAGGTGAGAATTAAACATTCTTATTTGAATATTTCTAATATGAACTTTAATAACACAAAAAGTTTATCAAAATTCAAACTTAACTTCTTACTTGTTCATGATTCTTAATCTAGGTATGTCCTCCACGAGAAGAAAATCTGGAATTATTCTTTTATCCACCTCAGGCAGAGGACTACACACTGGAGCCACTAATGAACATGACAGTGGGAGATTTTTTGCATGACAATGAGTTTCGGTCCCCAATATGAAGCTACACCAAGTTCTTAAATAAAATTATAGTTAAGTATGATTATTAGTCCTATGAAGAAACAACGTAAACTCATTTTGAATGACTGAAAGTTACCCTAGTGCAGTAAGCATTGATAGGAACACTGAAGTAGTGCCATGTATGTGTAAAAGACTATTCTGCATTAGCTAAAGGAGAATAGCAAAGAGGCCTTTTGAATTAGGCATGAAAGAGGTAGCTGGCTGCAATTGAAACATTCTTCCAATTTCCTGAAAATAATCTCCTCAAGCAATTAATCAAGTCCTCCACAGAATATTGATTCGACCAAGTGGTGTAGTTCTCGCCTTATTGGCAACGCTATTGTTTGTTCTGCAGACGTTGCATAGCAGTTGGAGTCTCTATCAGTCGACATGTTATCGATGCTTAAGATGTGTTTTTGTGTATTTTTTGAATAATTATCAAAATATATGGTTGTAACTTAAGTCTTAAACCTTTTTATAAGTATATCCTTGTGTATTGTTTTTAAGAACCTCTTAAGATTGAATGGAGTTTTGCATTTTCTTTTCTTTTTCCATATATATATATATATATATATATGAGTTTTGTACCCAACAATGTTAATTATTACATGTTTTCTATGTTACACCCAACCAAGGAGAAAAGGAAAGGATATTTGACTGCAATCAGGTGTCCATGGTTTCAGCATACTATTACTTAATCTTGATTATAAATTTGCTCCTTCAGTTTTAATAGTTGTTCTAATTGGGTCTTTAAACCTTTTTATAACCAAATTGGTCACCTAACTTTTAAAATGTGGTAACATTAGTACAATTCATTGCAACCTAATAAATGGTTTAGGTTCATAATAGTTTCCATGGGTTCTTATTCATGTGGTTGTGACCATACAGGAAATTTACTTTTCTTTATGTCCATGTAAATTATCTCCAAATTAAATTATTGGTCCTGAGGAAATACACATTCAACACCTCTGTACATTAGTACAAGAAACAGTTGGGGAGCAAAGTAAAAAACCATTGCCTGAAAATTAGCCAAAACGACATCTTTGTTGCGCGCAAAGCCCGTGAGAGCAAGGTTTGCGCGACGATGAGATAACTTGTGTCGCGCAAAAGGCTTCTAGATATCCGTACATAAAATGTAGATGTCCAAACATAAAAAAAAAAACTACAACAAGGAGTCTTCTAGGTTTGATTCATCAAGCTACTAGATATCAGATAGGGGAAGTGGTTGGGAGGTTGAAGGTGGAGCAAGATCAGGTGCTAGCATTAGGATTTGAAGGCCGGACATCTGTAAGGCCCGTAAAATCATACTCATCTTATCATCCTGGGTCGATAACTGGGCTGCAATCTCGGCTTCTCAAGCTTCCTTGCAAAGTATTACTTTGCAAGACAAATATCCTTGTGGTAAAGCACACCCTCTTTGTTCTAAATATGAGCTGCCATGTGATAAAACGTAAGAAATGAGCCATTTCTCACTTGACTCCAATAGGCTGCAGAGAAGATATAGGAAACAAAGGCAATATACAGATTAAGGGAACAAGGGCAACACATAAGTTCATTACATTAATAGTTCTCAAAGCAAATTGAAAGCTTAAGTACATGGAAGATAAGGTTGGCTTGTAGCTACCATTTGAAATAAAAGCAGTAATTCAATGATTAAATGATTGACATCATGATAATATCATCAAGTTCATAGCAAGCCAGCTAAGGTAGAGAGAAAGTTCGAAAAGGATAAGAGGTCGTCATAGTTGGCAATTGGTACATGATTTATATAGTGGAAATCTGCCTTAATCCAATTATTAATCCTAAAAGTGTATCTTACAACATAGGCGCATTGCAAATACGAGACAAAACCCCTCCTCTAATAACTCTCAAGCAAGCATATAGCTAAAGAAAGATAAACAGATTATGCATGCAGCAAATAGCTATTTTAATTATGTTTCTAATTTTAAAATTCTCATACCAGGAATTTGAAATGCTATTTGAAGATTTTGGAGGGTTTGATGGCTGTACATGAAAATGCTTGCCTGTGGTATTCCAACTGCTGTTCACCTGATGTGGATTCCTCTTTCTGAGTTGGATATCTGTCAACAATTTCTCTTGCCCATAAGGCTGTCTCATCAATTGTTTAATGCGTTGTGGAAGACTAGAGCAGTATCATATACAAGAGATTGGGTTCTTCAGAAGTTCAAAAATATAAATGACGACATAATGATGACAATAGTATGTGCTGGATTATAAAAGGAAAGAATCTCCATACCCTGAGTCTGTGATCCCCACCAATTATTTTAATGCTAAGAATATGCTCATCATCGTCAAGAAGTTCCAATCTCTCAGTACTTGCTGTGGCAGGAAGCCCAGACTTAAACATCAACTTCTCTGAGACTTCCAATCTCAAGATTTCCCTGCACCACACACCTGCTGACAAATGGCTTATACTTTTGCGGTTAATCAAATCGTCTTACCAACAACCAAACC
This sequence comes from Crataegus laevigata, assembly GCA_963580275.1. NCBI lineage: Eukaryota > Viridiplantae > Streptophyta > Magnoliopsida > Rosales > Rosaceae > Crataegus > Crataegus laevigata. The sequence goes on from OY756951.1 coordinate 11,474,955, forward strand.
AGAGATGCAGCATTGCCCTAAATATTTATTGGCAAATTATCATTGCAGTTATCCTGCCCATTCTCAATGAGGATCTCTCTCAAATACACCTTAATCTTCCAGTTTCCTGGAAACAAGGTATTAGAAAACAATCGAACATTAAACAAGAAAAGCAGTAATTACATTTCTGAGCCAACGAACAAGAACATAAAAAAAAACCCCAAAAAAGCAATCAAAAATTCCTTTTTTTCTCTGTTTCTCCTCAATTTTCTTAACTACACACACAGAGAAGTCATGATAGAATAACTACAATGACCTAATCGACTGACACCCCCACATTAACGTAGGCAAAATCATTAAGCAACCCAACCAAAAACACCACGGATTAAAACCAGATGCTCTCCAAAAATGCAATCAAACATGTCCTTAAGGAAAAAGAACAATACTTTACAGACCAAAAAGAGCAAAAACAATCCAAAATCGAATCCCAGTAACCCCAGTTTCACAAACTGATACCTCAACTCCTATATCAAACTCCAAATCCAATTGTAGCATAAACACCCACCTACCTATATGTTACATGCATGATATTTACATCTCCAACAGTGGCTGTTATCATTGGCAAGCTGCCTCCTGGAATTCCACACAATCCTGTGAGATATGTAGAAGCCGTGCATATCACAAACGATGCAGCAAGAGCAGTGGCAGTTTCTAGAACAGGCAGCTTTCTGTCGTAATTGGATTCCGTTTGCATTGAAACATCTGCCAATTAGAAATATCTGCAAAGATTATTTAAAGCTGGCATGCCTTTAGAGAATTACTGGGAACGAAAAATTATCATTGGCCAAAGAAGTTTGACTAGATTAAGCTATTTTCCAATTATCTGGACCCAATGATAGCATGGGCACCATTAGAAATGCCAGGAGAGTTCCAACGATAGTCGCAACTGTTACATACATGAAGTTACAAATAATCAATATGAAACTTCAATGCCACTAGCTCATACAAAAAAAAAGGGTCAAAACCAATGTTTTAAAAGGCTCGCCTTAGGGCGCTCCTAGGCGGCCTCTGAGGCTGGGCATGATGGTTGTTGCCTCTAGTTTGAGGGAGTGGGCGGAAGGCGTCGCCGGAGCTGCCTAGGCGGCGGAGGCGCGCCTCAGGGTGCCCAGGAGTCTTTGTTTGGCTGCTTTAAACCCAAAATTTGGGTAAGGTTTTAACTGCCTCATACCTTTTCCTTGCACTATCGTCTCTCTACCTTTTTTTTTTCTAATTTTTATCTTTTTTTCTGATTTTTATTTTTTTTAATATAATGGATGTGTGTGTTGTCTGCGTGCATTGTTATATGTGTGCTCATTGTGCTTTTCATCCTCAATTATATATATATATATATATATATATATATATATATATATAATATAATATAATTTATGTATATATATTTATAATATATGTGTGTGCTCAGGGTGATTATTGATTAATATCTTCTTCTTTTTTTTAATATAATATATGTGTACGCTTAATGTATATATTAAAAAATTTAGGTCACCTAGGCCGGGCTATCACTCGGACGCCTCGCCCACGCGTCACGCTTTTAATACATTGGTCAAAATTCAAAATAAAGCTTATCAAACATATTGATCCCGATTAGAATCACAAGCAAGAAAATATTACCTCATCCAAGCACGAAAGCTAAGAGCAAAGTTCCCGTGGACCGCATCACACTGCACAAGTCAGCTCTATATAATAGCAATGGAATAGATAATGGTAGAAGGGACTCCAAGACAATGGAATATGCAGGCGCTTCAAAAGGAATTATGCCAAAATTACTTGCTGCAAGCCCAACCAAAGTGCTTACAAGGGCAGCACTCACCATTCCACCAATCTTCGTCTTCCCGGACCTTGAAATTCAATCCACAAATACACATTCACTCAATGTAAGCTCAAATCAAGTCATTCATTATAAGCAAAAATCTCATTTCCTACCATCAACACAGAATAAAAATTCTCTTCTCGAATCTCGGGTGTCCAATAAGAACATGGGCATGTTTGGTTTAATTGCAATTATGATTTCCAGACAGTGAATTGGCCAAAGCTCAAATCTTTTTCTTTCGATCAATGAAATTTTCCCCCAACCAAACGGACATAAGTAATTAGCAAGAGTGAGAAACAAGACTGAAAGGGGTATTAGTATTACCAGAGGCCAAAAGCACCGGTGGCGAACAGACCCAAAAAAGCAAAAACAATTCGAAATCGAATCCCGGTAACCCCAGTTTCACAAACTGATACCTTAACTCCTATATCAAACTCCTAATCCAATTGTAGCATAAACACCCACCTACCTATATGTTACATGCATGATATTTACATCTCCAATATACAAATCCCAGATCAAATAAATAAAAAATCCTAAAGCTTCATAGATAGATAGACTGCTCGTATTTACGGAGGAATCACGCTGAAATATATGCTCCTAATTCCTAACCCTAAAATTCGATTTAACACTAAAACCCCCAATTGCTAATTTAATTTTCCAAATTGAATCTAATTACAACACCAAAATCTTCAAATTAAGGCATTAAAGCCTGATTCTGACCTTAGAAAGAAGAAAATTAAAGAATTAAGAAAAGATATATACCTGCTGCCTGCTGGCTGGGTGCAGTCGGGAGGGATGGAAAGAAGATGAGGAGGAAGGCTACGGGAGAGGATGAGGAAGAGGCTGGCTAGGTGCAGTCGGGAGGACGGCTACGCGAGACGGAGTGAGGGAGAGTGCGAGATGAGCGAGAGGAATGAGGAGGAAGGACTCTTTTCCATTTTGTCCAAGTAATTTGGGAAAATTCAAAATAAGCACCTTTTTTTTGTACAATTGGGCCGCCACAATTTTAACGAAATTATGACGTCGTGCCGTCGTTGGGCAATTCTTTCCGCAACAATTCCATTGTCGCCTCTCACTAGTTATATTTTTTCAAACAAAAATTATTATAAATTTTACTGAAAATGTGATTTTACTCATTTCAAATTTAATTTTTTTTAAATATAATTCATAATAATATATTTTTCTAACAAAAACTCGATCCAAATTACAATAATAAATTTAAAACTACTTAATAAATGTACATATCATTCAATTTCTTAAGTGTTATACGTAGAAATAAAAAAATTTAAAGCTGCTTAATATATATATATACACACACCATTGAACTTGATATGATACGCATTCTACAAAATTAGTTTCAACGATCCAAACGTCAAACTTATTTGTATATACTTTGAGATCGTATACTCCAAAAATAGCAACAAAAAAACAGTCATTGATCAAGTATCGGGACAAAACTTTTCGACGGTTATAAATGAAAAATCACGATTTAACAGTAGTTTTAACTCCGATTTTGATTATTTTTTATAACTACACTTCTTGATCTTATATGAATACAATGAATGAATTCAATCTTCATTTTAAAATATTTACACTAGTGGTACCACAAAATCTTATGTTATACTCAATGAAAGTATAAATAAACTCCAAGTGTTAGTGAATTTATTGTTTTGATGGGATACGCATTCTAAGAAACTAATTTCAACGATCCAACCATTAAACGTGTTTGTATATACTTCGAGATCGCATACGCCAAAAATCGCAAAAAACAAACATTTAGAGATCAAGTAACGGGACAAAACTTTTCGACGGCTATAAACAAAAAATACGATTTAACGGTAGTTTTAACTTCGATTTTGATGATTTTTTACAACTACACTCATTGACCCTATATGAATACAATGAACGAATTTGGTCTTCAATTTAAAATATTTACACTAGTGGATACCACAAAATCTTATGTTATACTTAATGAAAGTATAAAAACCCTTTGCGCAACGCGGTTAATACATCGTGCAAACAACCTTTGCGGGATGCATTGGTTGCTATGTCGCGCAAACAACCTTTACGTGACGCATTGGTTTGTACGTCGCGCAAAAACAAAACACATACTACTTTTCACTTGAGCAGACTACATGGCTACTTGAGCAACATAACATATACTACTTTCCGCTTTAGCGGAAGAAAAATCACCGCTTGAGCAGCAGACCCCAATCTAATTCCTGCTTGAGCAACTTAATAGTTTTTTTTATAAATTTTTTGACAATTCTTAAAACAAAAGCAAAGAAAACACAAAAATTAAAGTGCCCACCTCCAAACTTAAATGAAACATTGTCCTCAACGTTTGCAAAAACTATACACGCAATGCATTCATCAAAGCAAAGAAATGGAAAGACAACATAAAGAAAAAAAATTGAAAAACAAAATAAAAATTGCAAACATAGGATTTAGAACTCCCTTTAATGAAGTATCGAAGTTGACAAGTCACCTATTCAATGATGCAATCATCAAACTTGTCTGTATATACTTCGAGATCGCATACTCCAAATTGCTTTAGTGTTGTGGACAAAATCGTTGACTTTGTGCGACGAAAACTGTCGTCGCGCAAAACACACCCTAGTCACGCAAAACAGTTTTGCACAACGAAGACCTTTTTCGCGGAACATTGGGAAAAAAGCAGTTGAAGTCTTGGTTTGGTGCCAAAAACTTGCGTGGCAAATAAACCACGTCGCGCAAATAGTCTTTGCTCGACGGTGAAACAACACGTTGTGTAAAGGCTGTTTACACGACGCAGTTTGTGCATCACGCAAGCTTTGATGCCAAACCAAGACTTTGACTGTTTTTTTTCCTAACATTGTGCGACGAAGGTGAAGATTCGTCATGCAAAACTGTTTTGTGCAACATCAATCTTCATCACGCAAAGTCCCGTTGCACAAAATGTCCTTGCGTGACGCTTAGTTGTCAACGTTGCGCAAAATATATGCGCAACGTAATTTGCTCCGTCGCGCAAGTATGTTTTTGTACTAGTGATACTTGTATAATTTGGTGGTTGATAAATAAAATCTTGCTATCATTTCTTGTCTAAAATAATAAATGTTGTGTGCAATTCAATTCAGGCGGTTTCTAGTTGTAATGAAAACCAAGTGGTAGACTGTTTTGTTTAGATATGACCTTATTCTTTAGACCATTACGCCCATCGTATAAACTCTCGTATACCTTTTAGTGTTGTTGCTTAGAGTAGTAATATGACTTGTAAGCAAAATCGTGTAAAATTAAGAGTAACCAAGTTAGCTAAAATAGTGTACTCCTCTCGTCTCCCAAGTTAAAATTTATCACATGTAATTTAAATTAGATTACAATATTGCTCGAATATAAAAAAACTAATAAGAAACAATTGGAAGACCAAAATGAAAGAACCCCATAAGTAAAGGGAGCAAAAGGTGAACTTACACCGTAAGCTCAAAGACTTGGGAAAAACAGTAATCAACTTTCAAAAGTCCGGTGCTATTATGAGGGTTAAGTGAGGTCTTTGATGAGTGGATATAAGTACAACTTCACTCAAAGACTTGTTAATGTTTCTTTTATTATTATGTTGTATCAAAAGAAAAATATTCTTGAAGGTAGTTTATTAGAACATTTAAATGTTGAATAGTGTATTTTGTATTGGTTTTTTGTTTTACTTTTTTTTTGCAATCCTTTTTAACGGTAAGTAGCATTGACCGGTATAGTAAGATTGAAAATAAAAGTTTTAAACAATTATGAAAATTAAATCTAACAACTAAAATACCTTAACACTAAATACTACGTAGCATTAATGCCATGCCGTTACTTTTGAACTGTGGTAAATGTTTTATCCTATTTTTGTTATTAGATTATTGGTTTCAGGTACTGCAGGTACCGTTTGGTGCGCCACATTGACTGGAACGAGTTGTCCCGTGGAACGAATTTTACTCATTTTTTTGTTCCACCTTACCCCCTAGAACGACTTGTTCCAGCCTATGGGACACAAATTTATAATTTTTTGGACAACAATACCCCTCATTTTTTCGTTAATTTCACTGTCTACCCTTCCCCTCTCTCTCCCGTAGCCTCCTTCTCTTCGAACTCAATCGCAGCAAACTCATACGAACCCAAATCCAGCAAACTCATCAGTACCATCCCCCTCTCTCTCTCCCGTAGCCTCTTTCTTCTACAACCTCCTCCTCCACCACAAACCCAAGAACCCAAATATGGCTAACCCAAACCCGGTTCAGTCGCATTATGGCTAACCCAAACCTGGTTCAGTAGCATAGCAAAGAGGAGACCACGACCGCCGATTCAGTCCCTTCGCACTCCACCTTCTTCTCTGGCGCCGTCACCTCCGCACTCCACCTTCTTCTCCAACGCTCCGACGAAGCCTCTGTAAATTGAAAAAAACTAATAAAAATTTGGGATTTTTCTGCTTTCAGTTCGAAGAGAAAGAAGAGAAATATGGGTTTGAATTGAAGAGAAAGAAAATGAATTGAAGAGAAAGAAAGTGAATTGAAGAGAAAGAAAATGAATTGAAGAGAAATAAAATGAAATGAAGAGAAATATGGGATGAATCTGGGCATGTGAAGAACATAGAAGAGAAAGCAGAGAAACGGGAGAGAGTGTGTCAAATAAAAAGGGTAAGTTAGTCATTTAATCCCGTTTCGTTCTGTTCCATCTTGCCAGTACCAAACATGACACGAAATCTTTGTTCTGTCCCATTCCGTCCCGTCTGCGTACCAAACGGGGCCTCAGTGTCATGGCTGCTAATGCAGTAGACCAAATGAAACAATGAATCAATGAGTGTGGCAGGTGAAGAACTTAATTTGAAATATTTTAGGTTGTCACGTGAAGAACTTAATTTGAAATATTTTAGGTTGTGGTCCTTAGTGTCTCGTAAATTAGTATCCTCATTTCTTAGAGGATCTCTAAGGAGAGATGTAAAAAGCCTTAAAATAGGTACTTTACATTTTCGATGGGTCGAAAGCTGTTTAATAGATGAGATGTAAAATACAAACCTTGTTGAAGAATGCAAATTTGTATATTCTTTTCTCTTACATTTTAGGTGGATCCAGCCAATTAAAGAGAGAAAATAAAATAGCAAGGTTTCAAAAAATGCTAGTCGGGCTGCCAGCAGGTGCCTAGCGTCTAGGTGGTTTTTAGTTTTAATTAGATTAAATATATATTTTTTTATATTCATGAAAATATGTGTAAATTTTTTTATGACTTTTCTATTAGTTTTGTAAGGTTTTTAAGTCCAAATCTTAGATTTTTAAGTCCATAAAGAAAGGTGGGCTTAGTATTAAAACAAAATGACCTGACTTGAAACAAAAGCCCACCTTTTATTTTATCTTAATTTATTTCGTTTAGAAACCCTCATTTTCTCAATTAAAGATAACAGTTTATATTTTATATATTTTTGAAAATATATTATCTACACTATTGAGGTGAGGAAGTAGGTTAAGCCAACAGTTTATATTGAACAAAAGCAAAAATTTATTGAGAGAAGTTAAAACAAAACCCTAACTATCGTCGTCTCAATTTCTTTTCTCTACAACTATGGAAAACTAGTAGTTATTACTTCTAAGTTGTTCTCTCTCTCCTCTCCCTCCCCCATCCCCACCTCTTTTTTTTCACTATCTTACATCGTCTCCAAAAGCATGGGGGCTTCCCAAAGTGAAGCACCCAAAGGACAACGAACCACAAAGTCTTGCGACATAGAGTTGCCCAACGGCCGCCTAGCCTACCTAAGAGGCCACCTAATAGCATCGCCGATTTCCTAAACGATTTTGGGTTCGTTGCATCAGTGCTCCCCTATCGTGGCGGCCGCCTTTTTAGAACATTGAAAAATAGTATCTCAAATTTACATTTTTTTCATTGAAGTAAAATCACATTTACATTTTGAAAATGTAAAACAAGATGTAGATGTGGCTTTACATTTCAAATAGAAGTGTTGCATTGAAGATGTTCTTATAAGCACATGTAACTCATTCTTTCTTCGACGTGAGATTCATACTGTCAACATTGAATATAGTCTAAGAGTAAATTCCACTTAAACATACCACGTAAGTGTTGAAATCTTCTAAATTGTACACGTCTACAAATTCAACATCTGTTATACCTTGGTCAAGATTCTTTCTTGTTTGTCTGCCTTCACAAACAAGGAACAATTGTGACCAAGGCTTTCGAACTTTTATCATATTCCAGAATATTCTTGAGTTCTCTCAATTTTATGTTTCCCTCTGAAAAAATATTGGAGAAAATTAGTAAAGCTAAACCTACGGGAGGTGGTAGATAAGAATCATGAGATTCTCATATGAGGATCTCTTTGTGAGGATATCTCACATTCTATCCGTTTATTGTGTATTGTGCACTGTTCTAAAAATCCCCGCCTAGGCGCTAGGCCCCAGCCCGCCACCCCGATTAATGCTAAAGGCGCCTAGACCTGCTGAGGCACCGCCTAGAACGCCTAAGCACCCGCCTAGACCGCCTAGACCCGCCTAAACACTTGCCTAGGTCGCAACTCACTTAGATAGAAAATAGATAACTTTCATTTTTCATTTTGTTTTTTTTTTCCAATAAATTGTAAAAGACTTGTTGCATACTTAAATGAACACACATTATATCCTTATTTCACATGTTTTCATTATGTTTCAATACTTCATAATATATATGCATTCTATTTTGTAGTTTATGATGAAATTATATATATTTCAAGTATAAGCAGACACTTATTTACACGAAATATGATTGATTTACTTAAATCCGCCTATTCCGCCTAGGCGCCCGCCTAGGCCCCACCTAGCCGCCTAGGTGCTAGGCCCCAGCCCGCTGCCCAACTAGCGCCTAGCGACTTTTAGAACCTTGGTATTGTGCGGTTAGATTTTGCTAGGTATTATTTATGTTTAATTTTAAATGAAAAAAATTCAAAATGATTTTTTACTACACAATGTACGATAAACAGATAAGATGTGATGATCTGGATAAGATTCAAATCCAAGATTCCCACTACACAACACAATAAAATAAACAAAAAAATTAACGCCTAAAAGGATGTTGATGGGATCCACTGTTTGTGACTAAGGGGGGTGTCATCAAACTAAGATTTTAAAAGATTTTAAAGGATTTTAAGATTGATAGATTTTATAGGATTTAAGAGGATTAAAGACTCTTACAAAATTCATATGGATTTTAAAGAATTTGAATGGATTGTGGTGGAAGGATTTGAAATTCTAGGGGGTGAGGTTGGATTCTTTTGAGTCTTGGTTATACATACTTTTTGCTCTCAAATCCCACAAAATCCACAACTGTTAGAAATCCTCCAAAATCTTAATTTTTTAAATACACTTAGATTTGGATGGATTTTAAAATCCTTTAAAATCTTTTAGAGGTAAAACTTTTATCGGAAGCTCAAGACTTAATTAAATTTGCACCTTGAGTTTTAGTAGTTGTTCTATTTGGGTCTTTAAGCCTTTTTCGACCAAATTGGTCCCATAACTTAAACAAAAATGTGGTAAAATGAGGACAAATCGGAGAGATTTTTCAGTATGTCGAAAACATGGCCTAGTACACCAAAGTATCATAATATGGTTGGTTGAAAAATTATTTTTTTTAAGTTTCAATTGTATTGAACACCTTTCCATTGTATTGAACACCTTTCCATTGGTTCCTATTCATGTGATGGTGACCATATAGGAAATTTGCTATTTTTGTATGTATGTGTAAATTATCTCTAGATTAACATTTAAATTAGTGAGTGGGTTTTTGGTTTTCTATATATATATATAAATGCTTTACATTATCCCATAAACTGTTTTAAATGGATTTATGTTTTAAAATGCCATGTCAATCTCAATTGCATCACATTTTAGTATATGCATTAGTATAGATATGCATAATGTTGCATGGCGTTGCAGACGTTCAGGTAAGCTTCAGGTGAGTACATGTTGATGATGGAGATTGCAATGTGTATGGTTATATTTATATACATTTAGTGCTTATTATCCTGCACCTCGGTGTTAGTGCTCCGCCCGAGGCCAGGGCCTAGCCTTCACGTGATCGTTCACCTCCCACACCACACGCTTACCTTGGATCCAAGGCAAGTGCCAGCCTGTCGTACTAACTACATTAGGTGGTTCCGACTCATAGGTGACTTGCGATGCTTCGCACAGCCTTCATATGATCGTAGGACTTGAGCGTACTTATTTACACCCAGCCTATCATACAGACCACATTAAGTGGTTCTGACTCGTAGGTCACTTGCGATACTTCGCATAGCCTTCACGTGATTGTAGCACTTAAGCGTACTTATTTACACCCAACCTGTCATACAAACCACTTTAGGTGGTTTCAACTCATGTGCAGGAATTGGTAGATGAGCTATAGATTTAGCCGTACAGGTCACGTTAGATGACTCCGGCTGACACATCACTTTTACATTGATCCACATCACCTGGCTTACATATTTGTTTCTGAGATACTTGACATGGTATATACTTGGTTTCCATTGTTATCGAACATGATTTCTATATATGTATGTATTATTATTTTCTGAGAAATTATACGGGTTTTACGGTGAGGGGTTACTATATTTGAAAAGAGAAATGTGTTTTCAAAGCTTTGTTTTGCCCACTCACGTTTTCTGTTTTTGCGCCCCTTTAGGTTCTAGCTAGACGTTGGTATTGGTGGCTCACGACTATAAACGCTCGTAATGACAAGCTTTACAACTTTTGTGAAGGGCTTAACATTAAAATTCACCACTATAATCACATAAATCATAAATCAAAATTTAACCGTCAATTGTTGTTTACATTCACTCTTCAATTTTCTCACCAAATTTTATTTTTTTAGATTTTATTTTTTGAAAACATGATCTATTAGAGAATGCAGTTAAATGAACGGTTCGGATCGTTGATATTATGTTCAGATTTTTACTGTTAATGAAAATATTACTTAGTGTTTACAAAGTCTCTACAAACTATATAACATCGATTCATATTTCAATTAACCGTAAATATCGAAATGTAAGATCATGTTTTCAAAAAAGAAAATTTTAAAAATGAAATTCAATATGAAGAATAAAGCATAAAATACAATCGACGGTTAAATATAAATTTAAGGTTTATGGATTATAGTGTCGGATTTTGAAGTTGAACCCTTCACGAATATTGTAAAGTTTGTCATTACGAGTGATTGTATATATAATTTTTTAACATTTCTTACACTTCTACAATAATTATTATTAATTTTACACTCAAATAAAAAAAATACTACTCATGACGGTTTGGAGAGTTTTAAAAATCTAAACGATAATGTAAGTGTAACCATTGTCTACTCGTGGAGGAATGATGAATCACGAGTGTTTATATATTCTTTCACATTTGTCACACATATAGGCATGTCTTCTTGCCTAGGGGTGTAGTCAAACTAAGATTTTAAAGGATTTTAAAAGTGATAGATTTTATAGGATTTAAGAGGATTAAAGACTCCTACAAAATTCATATGGATTGTAAAGAATTTGAATGGATTGTGGTGGATTGTGGTGGAAGGATTTGAAATCCTAGGGGGTGAGGTTGGATTCTTTTGAGTCTTGGTTATACATAGTTTTTGCTTTCAAATCCCACAAAATCCACAACTTTTAGAAATCCTCCAAAATCTTAATTTTTTTAATACACTTAGATTTGGACAGATTTTAAAATCCTTTAAAATTTTATAATTGACTACACCTAGATTTTAAAGGATTCTAAAATCCTTTAATTGACTACACCTAGATTTGAATGGATTCTAAAATCCTTTAAAATCTTTTAATTGACTACACTAGGATTTTAAAGTCTTTTAAAATCCTCTCAAATCCAAGTTTGACCACACCCATACTATACTTGTTGATTCTAATTTTGGACAACAAAATGTTAAGTAAAATTTATCCTATTAATGATAATAAGAAACTCTCATAATAAATATAAATAAATGAATAAAACTTAACTTTTAAAACTTATATAGAATAGTAATACAAAAAATATATTTAATATAGACTATATCAATATATACAATATAGCTATTGTACTTTAAAATAATTTTTTTAATAATTAAACTTTAAAATTATAATTTATTTTTCTTAACAGGTCGAAACGGGTTACTCACGTGTTACCCGCGTGTATACCTGTTAAGAACCTGTTATTAACGGGCCACCCAATAATGATCCGATTAGTTATCGTGTTGATCTAAAATCTATTATTTTCATGTAGTGTAAGAAATTACCGGGTCTAGATGGAAGACCAAAACGGGGAAACCTCATAAGTGAAGGGAGCAAAAGGTGAACTTACAACATAAGCTAAAAGACCTTGGGGAAAACACTAGTCAACTTTCAAAAGTCCAGTGCTTTGAGGGTTATGTGGGGTCTTTTATGAGTGTATATAAGTACAACTTCACTCAAGGGCAAGGTATTAAATATCCATAATATCTCGATATTTCCATCGAAATTTCCGTGTTTTTGGACTACCGATATTTCCGATGTCATCGATATTTCCATCGAAATTTCCGTATTTTTTAAATTTCTATATTTAAAAAAACACCAAAGGGATTCGAACTCCTCCCATTTTACTCCTTCAACACCATAACCACCATATCACTTATGTTTTTGTGAAAATATGCTAAAATAGTTACATATTTTCTACACTTACAATATTTGCCAGCTCGCTATATAATCAACCTAGATAAGTTAAATCCATCATGCAAGGCATTTCCTTCCAATTTTTTGTGATAAACTAATAGATAATTGACTAAATAAACATCATGCAAAGTTTCAATAAAAATTTCCAAGTTTTTCTTACAATTTCCGTGATTTTTATTCAATTTTTATCGATATCGATAATATCCCGATATTTCCATCGAAATTTCCGTGTTTTTGGACTGCCGATATTTCCGATATCATCGATATTTAATACCTTGCTCAAGGGCTTGTTATTGTTGCTTTTATTATTGAGAGATTATATTCACACATCCCAAATTACTTCTCCCACACTTTTTTAATTTTTAAATATTTTTCTATCAAGTGTTAGTGGTGTGTAGAAAATATTAAAAAATTAAAAAGATGTGAGAGAAGTAATTTGGGGTGTGTGAATATAATCTCTCTTATTATTATGTTCGTATCAAAAGAAAAATATTCTTGTGGACGTAGTTTATTTTGAACATTTAAATGTTGAATGGTGTATTTTGTATTGTTTTGCAATTCTTTTTAACAGTAAGTAGTATGGACTGGTATAGTAAGATTGAAAATAAAAAATTTAAACAATTATGAAAATCAAATCTAACAACTAAAATACTCATAACACTGAATACTACGCAACATTAATGCCATGGCCGTTACTTTGGAACTGTGGTAAATGTTTTATACTATTTTTGTTATTTGATTACTGGTTTTGGGTACTTCAATGTCATGGCTTTGGGTACTTCAATGTCATGGCTGCCAATGTAGTAGACCAAATGAAACAATGCATCAATGAGTGTGGCAAAGGAGAATTCGAATCTGAGATAAAATTTTGGGAAGAGAGGAATGATTAGACTAAGAGTTAGGTTGTCACATGAAGAACTTAATTTGAAATAATTTAGGTTGTGGTCTTTAGTGTCTCGTAAATTAGTATCCTCATTTCTCAGAGGATCTCTAAGGAGAGATGTAAAAAGCCTTAAAATAGGTACTTTACATTTTCGATTGGTTGGAAGCTGTTTAATAGACGAGCTGTAAAATACAGACCTTGTTGAAGAATGCAAATTTGTATATTCTTTTCTCTTACATTTTAGGTGGATCCAGCCAATTAAAGAGAGAAAATAAAATAGCAATGTTCTAAAAAGCGCTAGTTGGGTGGGTGGCCAGCAAGTGGCTAGCATCTAGGCAATTTTATTTTATTTTAATTAGATTAAATATATATTTTTTCATATTCATGAATATATGTGTAAAATTATTTTATGACTTTTCTATTAGTTTTGAAAGGTTTTTAAGTCCAAATCTTAGATTTTTAAGTCCAAAAAGAAAGGTGGGCTTAGTTTTAAAACGAAATGACCTTACTTGAAACAAAAGCCCACCTTTTATTTTATCTTAATTTATTTTGTTTAGAAGCCCTCCTTTTCTCAATTAAAGATAACAGTTTTTTTTTTAAATATATTATCTACACTATAGAGGTGGGAGAGTGGGCTAAGCCAACAATTTATATTGAACAAAAACAAAAGTTTATTGAGAGAAGTTAAAACAAAACACTAAATATCGTCGTCTCAATTTCTTTTTCTCTACAACTATGGAAAACTCGTCGTAACTTCTACATCGTTCTCTCTCTTCCCTCCCTCTCCTCCCCTCCTACCCCTCTCTTTTCACTATCTTACATCATCGCCAGAAAGTATGGGGGCCTCACAAAGTGACGCACCCAAGGGACAACGAACCACAAAGTCTCGCGACATAGAGCTGCCCAACGACCACCTAGCCTGCCCAATAGGCCACCTAATAGCATCGTCGATTTCCTAAACGATTTTGTGTTCATCGCATCGGTGTTCCCTTGTCAAGTGCATAGGCGGCCACCAAGGCTACTTTTTAGAACATTGAAAATAGTATCTCAAATTTAAATTTTTTCCATTGAAGTAAAACTCACATTTACATTTTGAAAATGTAAAACAAGATGTAGATGTGGCTTTACATTTCAAATAGAAGTGTTTGCATTGAAGATGCTCTTATAAGCACACATAACTCATTCTTACTTTGACGTGAGATTCATACTGCCAACATTGATATAGTCCGATAAGAATTCCACTTAAACATACCACGTAAGTGTTGAAATCTTCTAAATTGTACACGTTTGCAAATTCAACATGTGTTATACCTTGGTCAACTTTCTTGTCACTCCACATGGACACTCTCAATAGACGCAATGACGTAATGCTCTGCCTTGACAAACAAGGAACAATTGTGAGCAAGGCTTTCGAACTTCTATTAGATTCCAGAATGTTCTTGAGTTCTCTCGATTTTATGTTTCCTCCGAAAAAATATTGGAGAAAATTAGAAAAGCTGAACCTCCGGGAGGTGGTAGATAAGAATCATGAGATTCCCATATGAGAATCTCTTTGTGAGGATCCTTACATTCTATTTGTTTATTGTATATTGTGCGATTAGATTTACTTAGGTATTATTTATGTTTAATTTTAAATAAAATAATTTTAAAATAATTTTTGGCCGCACAATATACGATGAACGGATAAGATGTGATGATTCAGATATGATTCAAATCCAAGATTCTCACTACACGACAGAATAAAATAAATAAATAAAAAATTAACGCCTAAAAGGACGTTGATGGGATCCACTGTTTGTGACTAAGGTAAAACTTGTATCGGAAGCTAAAGACTTAATTAAATTTGCACCTTGAGTTTTAGTAGTTGTTCTCTTTGGGTCTTTAAATCCTTTTTTTTTTCAACCAAATTGGTCCCCTAACTTTAAAAAAAAAGTGGTAAAATGAGGACAAATCGGAGAGAGTTTTCAGTATGACGGAAACACGGTTTGGTAGAATAAGTATTATAATACGATTGGTTGAAAAATTAATTTTTAAATTTCAATTGTATTAAACACCTTTCCATTGGTTTGTATTCATGTGATGGTGGCCATATAGGAAATTTGCTTTTTTAGTATGTATGTGTAAATTATCTCTAGATTAACATTTAAATTATTAATCCTTAAGAAATTTACACATGTGTCACTTCTACAAATGTATAATTTGTTGGTTGATAAATAAAATCTCAATGTCGTTTCTTGCTAAAAATAAAATGTTGTGTGCAATTCAATCTAGATGGTTTCTCGTTGTCATGAAAACCAAATGGAAGATTGTTATGTTTAGATAAGATCTTTTTCTTCAAACCACTATGCCCAACGTATAAACTCTCATGTATCTCTTAGTGTTGCTGCTTAGAGTAGTAATATGATGTTGTAATTAAAATTGTCTAAAATTAAACGTAGGCAAATTAACTAGAACAGTGTACTCTCTTCACATCACTTTAAAATTTATCACATTGTAGTTTAAATTAGATTACAATATTACTCGAATAAAAAAATGATAAGAAATAGTTGGAAGTCCAAAATGAAAGAAACCCCATTAGTGTGGGGAGCAAAAGATGAACTTGCACCACAAGCTAAAATACTTGGGAAAACACTGGTCAACTTTCAAAAGTCGAGTGATTTGAGTGATAAGTGGGCCTTTGATGAGCGTATATAAATGCAACTTCACTCATTCTGCTTCCGCAGACAATCCAAAACACTGATCCATAATCACAGTTCAAAGTTGAGAGAGAGAGAGAGAGAGAGAGAGAGAGAGAGAGAGAGAGAGATGAGCAGCAGCATCGCACCTGAAGAAGGAGATGCAGTGCGTGTGAATGTGAGCCTACTACCTGGGTTCGGATTCTCCCCCACTGATGAGTTGCTGGTCAGCTACTACCTGAAGAACAAGATAAAGGGGACGGACTCCCATTTCCGCCACGTCTTCCCTGAAATCGATGTCTGCAAGTACGAGCCCTGCGATATTCCTGGTAAACCCATTATTCTATCTCACTTTTTCTTCACTGGCCATACATCTTGTTTCCAATGGATTCTGCCGTTGTTTACCATCTTGTTTCAGTTTTTCTGTTTTTCTTCATTCAGAATTGAATTTGGTTGGTTTCAATTTGTTGTTTTCTGTGGTGATTCCAGTGCTCTATTTCTAGTGTATGATGTTGTATGCATAAATTTATGGTCTTATCAGTTTTTGTGTTTTTGTACCTCAAGAATTGGAGTCCGATGTTCCGGGTTCAAACCCTCCTCCATTCCCTTAGTATAGCTTAAAGTAGTAATATCACTTGTACCTCAAGAATTGAAGTGGGTTGGTTTCTATTAAGTTTAGTATCTGTTTTTATTGATCTTCTTAATTCTGCTGTACTGGCAGCAGGATTTATATACATTTTCTACATACATGCATGCAATAAACAAATGCAATATAAGTGGTGTCCTTGCTGCCCACGATGCAGCAACTTGAGCACATAATGCAGAAACCATGTGGTAGTCTAGCTGAGAAAGAATATTGCATCCAGCACAATATTCTTTCTGTCCTTCTTTCCAGGCTGTACGACAAGTGGGAAGCTTTAACAGGTTTGCTCAACACTCCCCCTCAAGTTGGAATGGATGTTGATTATTCCTACTTGTAAAGCAAAGTCGTAAATTGATGTAAGCTCAGTGGCTTTGTGAAGATGTCGGCTGGTTGTTTCATGGTTGAAATGTGAGATGTCTTGATCATTCCACTTTGAACCCTTTCTCGTACAAGGTGGCAGTCAATTTCTATGTGTTTGGTTCTTTCGTGAAAGACCGGATTCGAAGCAATGTGAAGTGCCGCTTGATTATTGCAATGTAACTTGACTGGATGTTTATGTTTGATACCCAAGTCTTGTAAAACATATTTCAGCCAAGTGACTTCACAACAAGTTGCTGCCATTGAACGGTACTCCGCTTCTGCACTAGAACGTGACACGATGTTTTGTTTCTTGCTTTTCCAGGAGATCAAGGATTTTCCAAGAAATACACAGTATCTGGTGGTAGAGCGTCGTGTGTCACGACATCTGGCCCAATCCGCATCACAAAAAGCATTCAATTGAATTGGACTTCTTGCAGAAAGAAAAATACCTTGCCCTGGTGTATGCTTAATGTATCGTAAGACTCGGTAGGTTGCCTCCAAGTGTGGAGTTCGAGGCTTCTCCATAAATTGACTAAGAATGTGGACAGCATAGACCAAATCAGGGCGCGTGATTGTCAGGTAGATTAGTCTCCCAACAAGTCGTCCATAAGAAGAAGGATCAATAATGCATTGTCCTTCGTCTTTTCTGAGTGATAAGTTTTGCTCCATAGGAGAGGTGGCTGGTTTTGCGCCAAGCTGACCTGCATCCTCAAGTATTTCAAGGGCATATTTTCGCTGTGAGAGAGTGATCCCCTTGCTAGAGCAAGCAATTTCAATGCCCAAAAAATATTTTAATTAGCCAAGGTCTTTCAACTTGAATTGCTTCATAAGAAAAGACTTGGTATCTTCAATTGCTTGTATGTTATTTCCTGCCAAGATAATATCATCAACATAGACAAGGAGGGCAGTGAATTTACCATCATGGTTTCGGACGAACAATGAATAATCTGCCTTGGATTGTTGATAACCAGCCTTTCTAAGAACACAAGAAAGTTTGATAAACCATTGACGAGAGGCTTGCTTAAGCCCATACAAAGATTTATGAAGTTTACAGACTCGTGTCTCCCCCTTTCGTCCGAAACCAGGAGGCAAGGTCATGTAGACATCTTCTTCAAGATCACCACGCGTTGTTAACATCAAGCTGGTGGAGGTGCCATTGTTGGATGGATGCAACGGCAAGGAGTAGGCGGACTGTAGTCATTTTGGCAACTGGAGCAAAAGTCTCGTGATAGGCTAAGCCTTCAATTTGGCTATATCATTTGGCAACCAAGCGTGCTTTATATCGCTCAATAGATCCATCGTCTCGAAATTTGATTTTGTAGACCCACTTACATCCGACCGGCTTCTTTCCAAGGGGTAACAGTTGAAGAGACCATGTCCTATTCGCAGCAAGGGCTGCTAGTTCTTCTTCCATGGCTAAACGCCAGTGAGGGTCGCGTATGGCCTGTGAGAAGGAGTTGGGTTCTATGGCAGCTGAAATGGAAGTGGTGAAAGCACGATGTCGAGCAGATAAACGATCATATGTGAGCACATCAGATAAAGGGTAATGAGTACCTGTTACTTTGGTCAACGCCGAGTAAGATGAAGGAACGGACCGAGAAGGAAGGTTGATGTCAATGTGATATTGTTGAAGGTAACCAGGTGCATGAGTTGGTATTTTAAGACGAGGTGGTGATGTGGAAATAAAAGGAGAGGGAACTGAGATAGGACTCACCGGCGAAGAAGAGGATGGGTCGACTGAATCCTGCTCTAGTGGAATGGACGAATGAATGATAGGATCATCACAATCAGTATCTTGAGTTTGTGGAAACACAAGTGGTGAAACTGCAGCGGAAGAGGAAAAAGGGAACACATTTTCATGGAAAATAACATAACGGGAAATAAAGATTTTACCCGTGTGAAGGTCGTAAACTCGATATCCCTTTGTGCCATATGGATACCCAAGAAAAAGACAACGTGTGGCTCTTGCATCAAATTTGGTAGGATGATGGTGGTTTGTGGAAGAGAAACATAAGCAACCAAACACTCATAAATGTGCATAGGCTGGCTGCTTGTGATGAAGTATTTCATAGGGTGATTTGCCATGAAGGAGAGGAGTGGGAGTCCTATTTATGAGATAAGTGGCAGTGAGGATTGCATCACCCCAAAATTTCTTAGGAAGATGAGATTGAAAGAGTAAGGCTATAGCAACATTGAGTAAGTGGCGGTGTTTGCGCTCTGCTACCCCGTTTTGTTGGGGAGTAGAGACACAACTTGTTTGATGTAGAATACCCTTATCTGAAGAAAAAAAATTGGTTCATAAAAAATTATGGACCGTTATCACTACGAAGAACCTTAACTCGTGTGGAAAATTGTGTTTCAACAAGGTTGATGAATGTGATGAGATAAGATCGTGCATCTGATTTGTGATTCATTAAATAAACCCATGTGCACCGTGAGAAATCATCCACAATAGTTAAAAAATATTGTGCCCCTGTGATAGTAGGAACATGGTAACCTCCCCAAATGTCAACATGAATTAACTCAAAAGAAGCTTTTGTGTGAATAGAACTCAAAGGAAAAGGAGCACGTGTTTGTTTGGCTAATGGACAGATCAAACAATCATCAATGCTACAAAAATTCAAATTTTTAATGCAAGGAGAGAGAGCCTGTAAGGCCTTGTTGGAAAGATGGCCAAGACGTTGATGCCAAAGCTGAGAAGAAGAATGAGCAACAACTGACACTGAATTGCACCTGGTTTTCGTCACAATATCAAGGTAGTAAAGTCCTTCTCGTTCAGTTCTCGTCCCAATCATCTTCCCCGATCGTTGGCCCTGAAGTAGACATATTTTATCAGTGAAGGTGACAAAGCAAAAAGAGGTATTAGTAATTTTGCTGACAGAAATTAAATTCAGTTTAAATGATGGAACACAAAACACGTTGTGAAGGACGAGATCATTTGAAAGACGAACTGTGCCAATATGTGTGACATCGGCAAGTGCATGATTGGGTAGGTGCACTTGTCGATTGTATACCGGAACACTTGTGGTCATTAAGCTTGGTGAGCAGGCCATGTGGTCTGTGGCGCCGGTATCGAAAATCCAGTTCCTTCCTTTATTGAGAGCAGAAGCACAAAAAACTCTACCTGATAAATCATTCATAGTAGAGGTGGTACCGACATGATTAGATGTGGAGTTGGATTGGCTCTTATCAAGGAGTGCAAGCAGGTTGTGATATTGCTCGAAAGTGATGCTATAGGATGAAGGAGATGTTGCTGGAGGCATTGGCTTGACATCAACATAATTAGCTTTGGAGTTGGAACCCCTGCGATCTTGATAATCTCCCCTATCGCTGTTGTCCTTTGCCTTTTTCAATTTGCGACATTGATCAATGGTGTGACCTCTCCAATTACAGTAGTCGCACTTGAGATGTGCACGACAGGTATCTGAAGTGTGTCCAGTTGCATCACAACGACCACATTTTAGATGGGAATTTCTAGGAGAAAAATTCCTACCAGAGTTTCGCATGTTGTCCCGCATGGCGAAAGCTGCGGTATCGGTGACTGAAGACCTTCCAGGAGTATGCATTGAAACTGCTATCTGCTTCTCATCTTGAATAATAAGTGAGAACGCTTTGTTGACAGCAGGGAGGGGGTCCATAAGTAAAAGTTGCCCACGAACTGCAGCGTAGGATTCATTGAGACCCATTAGGAACTTCATGGTTTTCTGACTCTGCTGAAACTGCATTAATTCTTTCGCAGCTCCACATGTACAGGTTGGGAGAATGCACAGGGCATCACGTTCATCCCAAAAACTTTTCAGTTTGGTATAATATGCACCAATGTTCAAATTTCTTTGAACACTTCCATGTATCTCTTGTTCGATATGGAAGAGATGTACACTGTTTGTGTGAGAGAAACGTTCCTTCAACTCATTCCAAATATCAGCTACAACATTGTTGTAGATGACACTTGCTCCGATGTCTTTCGAGACGGAGTTGAGCAGCCAGGATTTCACGAGGTTGTTACAACGAGTCCACTGTTGGGATTCAATTGTGGATGCAGACTCAGGCATTTTAATGGATCCATTGATGAATCCTTCCTTGTTTTTGGCATTGAGGGCCATGGCTATGGCTCGGCTCCAAGTGGAGTAATTTTCGTCATTCAACGGTTGTGTGACGAGAATCACTCCAGGTTGATCGGAGTGATGAAGATAAAGAGGATCGCTGGGATCTTCGTATTTGGTGTGTTTGCTGGAAGAGTCGGTTGCCATGTCGGCGAGGAGCGGAATGCTATAACTTCTTGGTGTGTTTGAACGTGTAGCAGGTAGTGCAGCGACGATGGCTGTGTAACAGCTTTGTGGCGGCAAGGCAGCAAGTGTGCAGCTTGCAATGCAATGGTTGTACAGTAGCAGGTGTACCTGTGCATAGATCAGAGAAGAGGATTACTTGCGCTCTGATACCATATTAAGTTTAGTATCTGTTTTTATTGATCTTCTTAATTCTGCTGTAATGGCAGCAGGATTTATATACATTTTCTACATACATGCATGCAATAAACAAATGCAATATAAGTGGTGTCCTTGCTGCCCACGATGCAACAACTTGAGCACATAATGCAGAAACCATGTGGTAGTCTAGCTGAGAAAGAATATTGCATCCAGCGCAATATTCTTTCTGTCCTTCTTTCCAGGCTGTACGACAAGTGGGAAGCTTTAACAGGTTTGCTCAACAGTTTCAATTTCAATATATTGTTTTGTGTTGTATCAAAAAACAAAAAATTTGTTTTGTGTTGCATTTCGATTTAATTTCCCTTTAAATAGCCGACCCATATCTCTTTCCTATCGTATAATATTGTTGCACCCAAAAATTTATGATCTTGTTTCAGTGTTTGTGTATTTTGTTCTTCAAGAGTTAGAGTGGGTTGGTTTCAAATTTTGAGCATTTTGTTTTGTTGTTGGATTTCAGCGTTCGTCCCAGAAGTTCATGGGAAGGAGTGGTTCTTCTTTAGCCAGCCCGACTACAAGTACATCAACAGCACTCGCTGCAACCGGGCCACGGATCAAGGCTTTTACAAGATCACAGGGAAGGAGCGTGTGATCAGGGCAGAAGAATCCAAAGCTGTGATTGGGAAGAAAAGGATTCTGACATTCTATGAAGGTCGTCTGCCGAAATCAAAGAAGACCAATTGGGTTGTCCATGAGTATAATCTCACAGAAACTAAGGTGAGTTCTAAACCCACCAAGCTGATGAACTTTGTCCTCTGGCGCCTGAAGAACATGGGTGATCCAATCCACGGCGAATTAGCTGATACTGGTGCTACCTCGGAAGATAATCAAGCTGCTGTAAGTGATGTGATTCCAGAGCCAGTGGAACAGCTGGGATACTCCTTTGATAACCTTCAGATTAAAACTCTTATCTCTAGTAAATATGGCTTTAATTAATTTCCCTTCATCAGCTGCTGCGTTTCTGTGCAGCATTTCTGCTTTTCCTGTATACCTTTCACGTTGTATTGTTGTTAATGTTGTTTACTTAAAACCTATTAATCTCAGTGGAATTTTGTGTGTTATATTATCTTCTCATTTTTTAGCCAATATGTTAAGTGAGTCGACTTGATTCTCCTAAAACGGATACGTATGCAAGCTACAAAATCAACCAAACTATCATTCCCCTTGAATGACATTTCTTCGTAATTTTAATCAAAGAGTCTCTCTTGTGGCACATTACAAAATTACACTTAATTGTGAACGGGTCCAAACTTAAATAATAAAACCCTATTCTTTTTAAGTAACTACGAAATTGTGATCGAAGAAATTTGTTCTCAAATTATAAGTTTTTGTCAAAACTTTCAAAATAATTCTTTTTCCAGACTTACAAGTACAATGTTTGATAAGTATAGGATCTCTAAATTTGATCTAACGATTTTCAAACCCTCAATTAAACCCAATAAAATCAACTTTATAAACAATTATACGTGGATACTAAATTGAGTGCCACCCAAGAAAAATCAATAGTCGTCATCTGGGGAAGAAAAGAATAGTACAAGCTTGAATTTTGGCTTTTCAATCTCCAATTACAAAGTTAAAAGACATGATAGGAAGTGGTGGGATCCACACTCAAAGCCATTTCCGCACACGTCTGTAAATTCGACATCTGTTATACCGTGGTCAATATTCTTGTCTGTTGTCACTTCTTATAAAAAAAAAAAAATTGTTGTGACAGGAACACAGATGTAAGTGATAAAAATTTTTAATTTTTAAGTTATTAATTTTTTAACACACATATCTCACCATTTATATAGAGACACGAAGTGTACCGCCTCATGTGACAGTCACACTAAAAAATCTCTCCTCCTCATGGACGTGGACATACATTATAGACGTAGTGACGTAATGTTCTGCCTTCACAAACAAGGAACAATTATTTTTTGTGAGCAAGGCTTTCCAACTCCCATGTATCAGATTTGAAATCCCTGTCCTGTTTATTGGGCTTCAAGTAATGGTCTACCATTTCATTCGGAGTGGGGTAGAATCTGAACCCTACTGGGTCTGAAACCCCTCCTCTTGTTTTTCTGTTGCTTCCCAATTTTCCCATAAGTTTCTCTCTCTCTCTCTCTCTCTCTCTCTCTCTCTCTCTCTCTAAACACTTCGAATCCCTCTCATTTTACTCATTCAACACATTGACCACCATATCACTTATGTTTTTGTGAAAATATGCTAAAATATTTATATATATAGTTTTGTTTTGAATTCTTTTTGCAAGAAACAAATTTGCACGTGACAATGAATCTTTGACAATTTCTTTTCAAGTATCTACTTTTGAACTACTCACCATGTTCACTCACCTAACTAATTAGTTGTAGTTATATTTCTATATATATGGACAACGTCAACCAATCTCAGATCTATATGGGTGACATGTTAACAATTACATGAAAAACTATTTTGGAGATTTATCATCTGATGACTAGTCTTCACAATACACTTACTCTACACATAGAGATGATGAAGATAGTGAAAATTTTGAACCTCATAGGAACTCTATGTGGTACTAAGTCACTCATGTATCTTACAATGCAATGTATAAAGTGTAAAATATTGTACTAATTCATTATATATAAATGATTATGGTGTGTTTAAATTTCTTTCATTAATTACTACATATTTTCTACACTCACAATTTTTGCCAGCTCGCTATATAATCAACTTAAATCAGTTAAATCCATCATGCAATGCATCTCTTTCCAATTTTTTGTGATAAATTAATAGATAATTGACTAAATAAACATCTTACAAAGTTTCAATAAAAATTTCCAAGTTTTTCTTAAAATTTCCGTAGTTTTTATTCAATTTTTATCGATATCGATAATATTCCGATATTTCCATCGAAATTTTCAAGTTTTTGGACTACCGATATCATCGATATTTTAGACTTTATTTATAACTCACTTCAGAATACTCCAGTAGTATTTGATCCCAACCAATCAAGTCCTGGGCTTCCTAAACAACTCAGCTGACGTGCCACCCGTTTTGTTTCTTTAATATAATATTAGAAAATTTCATTTTAATCCTTGGCAAATATGCAAATATTACTTTTTTATTAAAACTATGAGTAAGATCAAAATCTAATTTTAGTCCCTTGATACATTAATAACCTCATTTATTAATTATATTTTGATTTTTTAATTATTTATCTTTTTCTTTCTAATTTTTAATGTATTAATTTTATTTCATTATAATTTTTATTTTCATTTCATTCTTTGTAATATATTTTTGTTGTGAACATTTAGATAAACTAATTTTTTTATACAATATATTTCGATATACTGTAACTTCTTCATTTAGGTATATTAAATTCATTATAATACATTTCGATACATACATTTAGGAACTAACATTTCGGTGCATACATTTTGGTGCACACATTTTGGTATACACATTTCGGCGCATACATTTAGGTACATACATTTCGGTGCATACATTTCGGTACACACATTTAGGTGCATTAATTTAATATTAATACATTTCAGTGCATATATTTAGATACATACATTTGAGTACATATATTTAGATACATACATTTTGGTGCATAGATTTAGGTACATACATTTCGATGCATATATTTAGGTACACACATTTCAATACACACATTTAGGTACATTAATTTAATATTAATATATTTCGGTGCATATATTTAGGTACATACATTTCGGTACTAACATTTAAATATATTAGTTCAATATAATATATTTCGGTACACATAGTTCGGTACTAACATTTAGGTACATTAATTGAGTCTTTCAAGTTTGAAGAATGTTAAATAAAATTAATAAATTTAAAAACTCTTTTTTGGTCAAAATATAAATTAAAATTTGTGTATTAATAAATTTAAATATTTAATGGGAGATATTAAATAAAATGCACATTAATTATTTTGAATTAAGGACACATTAGGGACTAAAAATCAATATTCAATCTAACACCAGATTTTTTAAAATTTTAATCTTCTTGAAGGATTAAAGTTCAAAAACCCCTATTATATATTTTGTCCTTTTGATCGGACAAGGATTCTTTCCGATCCTCTTTGTAGGGATCTAGAGATCAATCAATCGTGTTTGTTCATCTTATATCGTGCTATTAATTTTTTTAGATACTATTTATATTTAATTTAAAATTTAAAATAATTTTCAACTACATGATATATGATAAACGGATACTATTGATTGACTCTCTGGATCTCTACAAAGAGAATCCGAAAATGATCCTATCCCCTTTTGATCAACACATCTTGACAGTTTTACTTTTTCCTTTCCTTTTCTGGGACTGGGAGACAACCCCTCTTGGAAGTTTAGCTTTTAGAAATACCTTTACGTTTTGGAATCCATAACTTTCTCCTCTCCTAATATCTCTCTCTTTTCATCCCTCCTACTTGAACAATTAAGCAACGTTAGCATCCTATATTAATTTTTTATAGAGACAATAAGGAAGAAAACAAAGTGTGAAAGGAGGAGAGAGAAGGGGATGAAAATATGAGGGAAAGAACCCTACTCTGGTTCTTATCATGTTGTGGTTGCCATCGAGGAAATTTACTATTTTTGTATATCTATGTAAATTATCTCTAGATTAAAATTTAAATTATTAATCCTTTAAAATTTATAGATTTGGCACTTTTGTAAATATGTAATTTATTGGTTGATAAATAAAATCTCGCTGTCGTTTCTTGTAAAAATTAATAAATGGTGTGTGCAATTCAATTCAAATGGTTTTTGATTGTAATAAAAACTAAGTGGAATATTGTCTTGTTTAGATAGGACTTTATTCTTCAGCCCACTAGCCCAGTGTATAAATTCTCCTGCATCTCTTAGATTTACTCCAACTGTTGGAGTAAAACTCAAATTTTAGGTTCTAAATTTACCCTAACTTGCTCCAGCCTTTGGAGCAAATATGAGTTAAAACTCAAAACTCATTTCTGGATCAAATTTAGCCCATGATTTTTTTCAAGGTTAGTGGGGCAGACCCACCATATATGTATATAATTTTTAATTTTATATTTATAAATTCATTAAATCCAATAGTTAAGATCTAATTTGATGAAATCCAACAGTAAAAAAAATCTAACGATCCAAATTTAAATCCAACCGCTAAAGTAATTAAAAAGAAATTCTTTTATGTGTTTCATATTTTTTTGGGTAAATGACAAAAAAACTACATCAATTATTGGTGTCACGACACTTTCATACCTCATCTTTTAAAATTGACAATGTCATACCTCATCTACGAATTTGTGCCAATATTAAACCTTTCGTTAACTTGGTGTCAATTTCTCAGTTAAATGCTGACGTGGCTTGATCCGGGACCCACTTTTTATTAAAAAATTAATAAAAATTATTAAAAACTAAAAAAAATAATTTAATATTTTTAAAATATTAAAATAATAAAGAAAAGTAAAAACACAAAAAAATCCCAAGATCCCCCATTCCTGAACCCCCCGCCCAGATCTCTCCCACACCTGCAACCCAAATCCACCATCCCTCAACCTGCAAAAGAAGAAAAAGAAAAAAGAAAAAAAAAGCCCAGTTTGTCTGTCCATCCCCCCCCCCCCCCGGCGCGCGTACCCCATCCCACTTGCAGAAGAAGAAGAAGAAGAAGGAAAAAAAAGAAAAAGGAAACCCAAAACCCAGTTCGTCCGTCCCCTCTAACCCACCCAACCTGCAGAAGAAGAAGAAGAAGAAAGAGAGAAAAGAAAAGAAAGATAAAAAAAACAGGTAGGGAAAGAAGATGGGTTTTCAAATTTGGGCCGGGGGGGGGGGGTGTGACGGGATCTGGATGAAGGGGGTTCAGGTATGGGGTTTCGGCGGAATGGGGTTGATGGGTTTTCAAATTTTATTTTATTTTATTGTTGAAGATTAAGCAGGTAGAGGAAGAAGACAAAGGGGGAGAAGAGAGAGAGGGGGAAGGGAGGAAAGGGGTTTTTTTTTTGTTTTTTGTTTTTATATATTTTTTAACTTTTTATATTATTTTAATATTAAATAAAAAAATTTAGTTTTTAATAATATTTTATTAATTTTTTTAATAAAAAGTGGGTCTCAGATCAAGCCACGTCAGCATTTAACTGAGAAATTGACACCAAGTTAACGGAAGGTATAATATTGCCACAAATTCGTAGATGAGGTATGACATTGTCAATTTTAAAAGATGAGGTATGAAAGTGTCGTGACACCAATAGTTGAGGTAGTTTTTTGTAATTTACCCTATTTTTTTCATAGTGTTTCACGAGTTTCATGGTGTCGGTTACCGATTTCTCAATATTTGTTGGAATATAAATATTTTGGGTAAAAATGTTCATAAAATTAAATTAGAATAGTCTACATAATTTTTTATTTTAAAAAGTTGCTTTAAGAAAAAAATTAGTATAAATTTATTCTTTAATAATCAAGGACTAACGTTTTAATCTAGAAGGGTTGGAGCAAAAAAACTGTTTTTAGGTTAAAAACTAAAATTTCTGAGCTAAAATTTTTATGTTTTAACCCAAATGTTGGAGATGGTGTTAGTGTGTGTTGCCTAGAGTAGTAATATGATTTGTAATTAAGGTACCGTTTGGTACGCAGACGGGACGGAACAGAGGTTCCGTGTATGTTTGGTATGCGCGTGACGGAACATGATGGTTGTTCCATTTTGCATTTGGTACTTGAATAAAATAAATTATGATTTGTAAGAAATAGTTCATATGGGTTTTCACTTTTCTCCCCCTCTAGTGTAGGGAGCAAAAGATGAACTTGCACCGTAAGCTCAAGGACTTGGAAAAACACTAGTCAACTTTCAAAAGTGGGTCTTTAAGCGTATATAAACACAACTTCACTCATTCTGCTTCCCTACACAAATCACAATCGAAAACACTGATCGATAATCACAGTTCAAAGTTGAGAGAGAGAGAGAGATGAGCAGCAGCAGCAGCATCATAACTGAAGCAGGAGATGCAGTGGATGTGAATGTGATCCTACAACCTTGGGTCAGATTCAACCACACTGATGAGTTGCTGGTCAGCTACTACTTGAGGAACAAGATACAGGGCACCGACTCCCTCTTCCGCCACACCATCCCTGAAATCGATGTCTGCAAGTACGAGCCCTGCGATATTCCTGGTAAACCCATTATTCTGTCTCACTTTTTCTTCACTAGCCATACATCTTGTTTCCAATGGATTCTGCCGTTGTTTTTGTAAATCTATACCATCTTGTTTCAGTTTTTCTTCAGTCAGAAGGAATTGAGTTGGTTTAGAATTTTTGTTTCATGGTCTTATCAGTTTTTGTGTTTTTGCACCTCAAGAATTGGAGTCGGACGCTCTGGGTTCAAATCCTCCTCCCTCTCCTTAGTATAGCTTAGAGTAGTAATATCGCTTGTACTACAAGAATTGAAGTGGGTTGGTTTCAATTTCAATATATTGTTTTGTGTTGTATCAAAAAACAAAAATTTTGTTTTGTGTTGCATTTCGATTTAATTTCCCTTTAAATAGCCGACCCGTATCTCTTTCCTATTGTATAATATTGTTGCACCCAAAAATTTATGACCTTGTTTCAGTGTTTGTGTTTTTTGTTCTTCAATAGTTGGAGTGGGTTGGTTTCAAATTTTGAACATTTTGTTTTGTTGTTGGATTTCAGCATTCTTCCCAGAAGTTCATGGGAAGGAGTGGTTCTTCTTTAGCCGGCTCGAATACAAGTACAACGGCACTCGCTGCAACCGGGCCACGTGTCAAGGCTTTTACAAGATCACAGGAAGGGAGCGTGAGATCAGGGCGGAAGAATCCAAAGCTGTGATTGGGAAGAAGAGGGTTCTGACCTTTTACGAAGGTCGTGTGTCGAAAGCAAAGAAGACTGATTGGGTAGTCCATGAGTATTCTCTCACAGAAACTGAGGCGAGTTCTAAACCCACCAAGCAGATGGAATTTGTCCTCTGGCGCCTGAAGAACAAGTCAGCTAGTTATAAGAAGCCGAAGGGTGATCCAATCCGCGGCGAATTAGCTGATTCAGGTGCTAACTCGGAAGATGATCAAGCTGCTGTGAGTGATGTGATTGCAGAGCCAGTGGAACATCTGGGATACTTCTTTGATAACCTTCAGATTGAAACTCTGATCTCTAGTAATTATTGCTTTAATTAATTTCCCTGCATCTAGTAATTATTGCTTTAATTAATTTCCCTGCATTCTCCTTTCATGTTGTATTGCTGTTAATGTTGTTTGTTTAAAACCTTTCAATTTCAGTGGAATTTTGTGTTATATTCTCTTATCATTTTTTGGTCCACACAAGAAGAAAAAATTGTTTCCACTCTTTCCTTTAGTTAGGGAGCAATAGAAGAGGAAAATTCACTAGAGTACTGACTTAGCGCATTTTGATGTGTCGGGGCTCTTTTCTTCCCTTCCCGAAGGCCGAAACTCATCCTCACTTGGGACGTCTTATCTAAAGCCAATCAAGTATTGCCATATGTTTTAAGGTGATTGATGAACTTGAGTTACCGTCATTTAGTTTTAGGTAATTTTCTCTCCTCCAGACATCCCATCAAGGTTAAGTTTCTTTTGACTTCCAATCAAGTTAGAACTTGGAACCAAAATAATGCTAAAAAAACTGCATGATTTTATCTATGTCACACCCGACTAAGGAGAAAAAAGACCGGAAAGATATTCGGCTGCAATCAGGCATTCATAATTTAAGCAATTCACATGATAGAATCTAAAAAGTAGAACAAGTCCACATCAAATGAATGCAAATTTTACAACAACTTTTTCTTTCTGTAAACGAGGGGAGAATATTCCAATCAAACTTAAAATCTCTATCACTATTGGAAAGGGGTGCACTAATTTAGGGCATTAGGATATAATTGGACTAGGTAGTTGCTATTGAATAATTATTTTGAATTATTGTGTTCAGTTGTTTGAGTTTAAGTTTGGTGTCAGCTATGATGGTTTCTAGTATTTTAATCTAGGGAAGAATTGTTTTAGCTGGTGGCATAATCAGAAAAATAAGGTGTATAAACAAAACTGAGATGACAACATTTTGTTGCAAGGCTTATTAGGAACTTTTGTAATCCCTTCAAATGTTTCAATGAACGAAAAGAGGGAAGTTTTTCCCATAACAAAAGAGAAGCATATTCTCTGCAATTTTGCAATTAGAGTTGAGTGATTCCTCCTACGTTGATGAGTGACATTCACGATTAGTAACGTTGAGTAATTTTGATGTCCCTGGTCAAGTGATTTCAGACTATATGTTTGATCTCATCATTTTTGCTTATTTGTTAAGTGTTGGGCTCAAAAATGGAAGAGGCATCGAGACTAAAAAGTAATTCTGAATCAACCCCGTTATCAAATACAAATATAATGGGCGTGGAGACAACTTCGACGACATATAAAATATGATGGATACGAATCAAGTCAAAGCACAAAGCTCAATGAACTCGCCATCTCTCTTTCTTTTTCTTTTTCTTTTTGTTCAAACGACGAACTCGCCATCTCAAATTATTGGACTTACGCCACTACAAATTAATAGGCCAAATTTTCGTTAACTACCCAATTAATTAAAAAGGCACAAAGTCGCTCCAAAATTAAAATGGCACAAAGCCGCACTCAAATGGCAAAAAGTCTCACCAAAATCCACTTTGATTGGTTTGATCCCACAAAAAATATATAGACAGTCTAGTACCAGATTCTAGACACAACAACAACCAAATTTACCCCCAAACACTTCAAACACCATATCTAAAGAGCCATCCAAATTTCATTGAACTACGAGTCGGCTTGATTCTCCTAGAAAAGGATACGTAGGCAAGCTACAAAATCAACCAAACCATCAATCCCCTTAAATGACATTTCTTCGTAATTTTAATCAAAGAGTGTTTGTCTTGTGGCACATTACAAAATTACACTTAATCGTGAACGGGTCCAACTCCAAACTTAAATAATAAAACCCTGTTCTTTTCGAGTAACCACGAAATTGTGATGGAATAAATTTGTTTCCAAATTACAAGTTTCCGTCAACACTCTCAAACTAATTTTTCTTCCAGACCTACAGGTACAATGTTTGACAAGTATAGGATCTTTAAATTTGATCTAATGAGTTTCAAACCCTCAGTTAAAACCAATAAAATCAACTTTATAATCAAATATAGGTGGATACTAAATTGATGTGCTACTCAAGAAAAATCGATAGTCGTCATCTGGGGAAGAAAAGAATAGTGCAAGCTTGAATTTTGGCTTTTCAATCTCCAATTACAAAGTAAAAGACACGACAGGAAGTGGTGGGATCCACACTCAAAGCCATTTCCGCACACGTCTGTAAATTCGACATCTGTTATACCTTTGTCAGTTGTCACTCCTCGTGGACATGGACATGCACAGTAAACGTAGTGACGTGATGCTCTGCCTTCACAAATAAGGAACAATTATTTTTTTGTGAGCAAGGCTTTCCAACTCCCATGTATCAGATTTGAAATCTTTGTCCTGTTTCTTGAGCTTCAAGTAATGGTCCACCATTTCATCCGGAGTGTGGTAGAAACTGAACCCTACTGGGGCTGAAACCCCTCCTCCTCTTGTGTTTCTGTTGCTTCCCAATGTTCCCTTATGTTTGTGTGTGTGAACTGAGAAGAAGATGCAACTGCAAGTAGTTTACTCACTTCAGAATACTCCAGTAGTATTTGATCCCAACCAATTAAGTCCTGGGTTCCTAAACAAGTCAGCTGAGGTGCCACGCCTTTTGTTTCTTTAATTTTACATATGTTGCCCTTTTGATCAAACCCCTCTTGGCAGTTTTCCTTTTTCCTTTCCTTTTCAGGGACCGGGAGTGGAAGACAACCCCTCTTGGAAGTTTAGCTTTTGGAAGTACTTTTACGTTTGGAATCCGGGATTCTCTTCCATTCTTAATCTCTCTTCTCTTTCATCCCCTCCTACTTGAAAAGTTAAGCTACATCAACATCTTACATTAATGTTTTTTTTATACAGACAACAAGGTAGAAAACAAAGTGTGAAAGGCGAAGAGGGAAGGGGATGAGAATTGGAGGGAGAGAATCCTACTCCGGTTCATATCATGCGGTGGTCGCAATAGAGGAAATTTACTATTTTTGTATATCTAAGTAAATTATCTCTAGATTAACATTTAAATTATTGATCCTTAAAAATTTACACATTTGGCACTTTTGTAAATGTATAACTTGTTGGTTGATAAATAAAATCACCTGCCATTTCTTGTAAAAATTAATAAATGGTGTGTGCAATTCAATTCAAATGGTTTCTAATTGTAATAAAAACTAAGTGGAAGATTGTCTTGTTTAGATAGGATTTTATTCTTCAACCCACTAACCCAAGGGATAAATTCTCCTACATCTCTTAGTGTTGTTGCGCAGAGTAATAATATGATTTGTAATTAAAATTGTGTAAAATTAACCGTAGCTAAATTAGCAAGAACAATATATTCTCATCTCATCACCTAAGTTAAAATTTATCACACTGTAATTTAAATTAAATTATAATATTACTCAAATAAAATAAATTATAAGAAATAGTTGGAAGACCAAAATGAAGGAAACCCCGTAAGTGTAAGGAGCAAAAGATGAACTTGCACAACGAGCTCAAGGACTTGGAAAAACACTAGTCAACTTTCAAAAGTGGGTCTTTGATGAGCGTATATAAATACAACTTCACTCATTCTGCTTCCCCACAGAGTCCAAAACACTGATCGATAATCACAATTCAAAGTTGAGAGAGAGAGAGAGAGAGAGAGAGAGAGAGAGAGAGAGAGAGAGAGAGGGAGAGAGATGAGCAGCAGCAGCATCGCACCTGAAGAAGGAGATGCAGTGCGTGTGAATGTGAGCCTACTACCTGGGTTCGGATTTTCCCCCACTGATGAGTTGCTGGTCAGCTACTACCTGAAGAACAAGATAAAGGGGACGGACTCCCATTTCCGCCACGTCTTCCCTGAAATCGATGTCTGCAAGTACGAGCCCTGCGATATTCCTGGTAAACCCATTATTCTATCTCACTTTTTCTTCACTGGCCATACATCTTGTTTCCAATGGATTCTGCCGTTGTTTACCATCTTGTTTCAGTTTTTCTGTTTTTCTTCATTCAGAATTGAATTTGGTTGGTTTCAATTTGTTGTTTTCTGTGGTGATTCCAGTGCTCTATTTCTATTGTATGATGTTGTATGGATAAATTTATGGTCTTATCAGTTTTTGTACCTCAAGAATTGGAGTCCGATGTTCCGGGTTCAAACCCTCCTCCATCCCCTTAGTATAGCTTAAAGTAGTAATATCACTTGTACCTCAAGAATTGAAGTGGGTTGGTTTCAATTTCAATATATTGTTTTGTGTTGTATCAAAAAACAAAAAATTTGTTTTGTGTTGCATTTCGATTTAATTTCCCTTTAAATAGCCGACCCATATCTCTTTCCTATCGTATAATATTGTTGCACCCAAAAATTTATGATCTTGTTTCAATGTTTGTGTATTTTGTTCTTCAAGAGTTAGAGTGGGTTGGTTTCAAATTTTGAGCATTTTGTTTTGTTGTTGGATTTCAGCGTTCTTCCCAGAAGTTCATGGGAAGGAGTGGTTCTTCTTTAGCCAGCCCGACTACAAGTACATCAACAGCACTCGCTGCAACCGGGCCACGGATCAAGGCTTTTACAAGATCACAGGGAAGGAGCGTGTGATCAGGGCGGAAGAATCCAAAGCTGTGATTGGGAAGAAAAGGATTCTGACATTCTATGAAGGTCGTCTGCCGAAATCAAAGAAGACCAATTGGGTTGTCCATGAGTATAATCTCACAGAAACTAAGGTGAGTTCTAAACCCACCAAGCTGATGAACTTTGTCCTCTGGCGCCTGAAGAACATGGGTGATCCAATCCACGGCGAATTAGCTGATACTGGTGCTACCTCGGAAGATAATCAAGCTGCTGTAATTGATGTGATTCCAGAGCCAGTGGAACAGCTGGGATACTCCTTTGATAACCTTCAGATTAAAACTCTGAGCTTTAGTAAATATGGCTTTAATTAATTTCCCTGCATCAGCTGCTGCGTTCCTGTAAACCTTTCATGTTGTATTGTTGTTAATGTTGTTTACTTAAAACCTATTAATCTCAGTGGAATTTCATTTTTTAGCCAATATGTTAAGTGATTGATTGTGTTTTTTTTTTATACTTTTTTTAAAATAAAAAAAAATTTATTTTTATAAAACTTCGACGGTACGAGGAGATTATTGATAACGAAAAAAAAGTTATACTTAGTTAGGAAAACAGAAACCTAACCCCTCAAAAGGATCTTTCGTTCTTCCATCAAATATTCTGCTTTTTTTCCTGGATACTTAGGTTCAATTACCCATGGATTCGTTATTTGCTTATGGAAAAATCAAAGCCCTTTATCAGATTTGAACCGATGACTTACACACCTTACTATAGCATTACTCTACCACTAAGTTAAAAAGGCTCACTAATTATTGAGAAATGATTTCACTTCATTGAAAAATAATTGGTTGTTATAAATAGGCAAAAGTTAGAGAAATAACTTTTACTAGAGACAAGAGGGAGGCTGTTGCAAAATATTGCAAAGAAATGGAAGATTACTTATTATTCCAACTTTTCTTTTCTCTTTTTGTGTACGTATGTTTGATCACTCATAGTGCTCTATATATAGACCAACTTCATTGAAAGCTTACAAAAACTTCACTATTAGGCATATGATAGGGATACAATTAGACTTCAATATTAGGCATATGATAGGGATAATATTAGGCATATGATAGAGATATTATTTTCATGTGGACAAAAAATCCCACTATTTACAACACTCCCCTTGGATGCCCACATATCAACATCAGTTGCCTCGTTAAAACCTTGCTTGGAAAAACTCAGTGGGAAAAACCCACAGCGAAGGAAAAAGAGTACAACTTTACCCAGAGTGTTGATATAGTGTTAAGTATACTTATGTTGCCTCGTTAAAACCTTGATAGGAAAAGCCTAGTGGGAAAAATCATAATCGAAGGAAAAAGAGTACAACATGCATATATCATGGATGCTCCCCTTGATTCCGTGTTCTTCAAATTTAGTTGATTGGTAAGCTGACGTAATATGATTCCCTGCACTAATTTCTGAAACGTGCTTTTGCTAGAGAATTGGTGAACAAGTCTGCCAGATTTTCATTGGAACGGATTTGTCTTACTTCAATAACTTTAGCCTTTTGAAGCTCATGTGCATTGAAAAACTTTGGAGATATGTGTTTAGTCTTATCGCCTTTGATGAATCATTCCTTTCTTTAGGCAACACAGGCTGCATTATCTTCATGAATGACAGTTGGAGTGTCTGTCTTCGATGGTAGACCACATGAATTCCAGATATGATGAATCGTTGATCTTAACCAAGAATATTCACGACTTGATTCATGTAAAGCAAGTATTTTCAGTATTTCCGAGTGATTGGAAGATGTAGCAACTATTGTTTGCTTTGTTGAGTGCCATGAAATTGTTGTATCTCCATTAGTGAACACATATATAGTTTGTGAGCGAGCTTTATATGGATCAGAAAAGAGACCCATGTCAGTTGTCCCAATCCATCTTTGACTCATTTCCAATGACGAATTGTTGGAGCAGAACTATATCTTGCTAGCAAGTTGACTGAAAAAACTATATCTGATCTATTACATTGTGCTAAATACAATAAAGCACCTATTGCACTCAAATATGGTACTTCTAGACCAAGGACAATTTCATCATGTTCTTTTGGACGGAATAGATCTTTCTTAATGTCCAAAGAACGAACGAACGACCATTGGCGTGCTAAGTGGATAAGCTTTGTCCATGACAAATCGCTTCAAGATTTTTTCAATATAAGCTGATTGGTGGACCAAAATTCCATTAGCACAATGCTCGATCTGCAAGCCGAGACAGTATTTTGTTTTTTCAATGTCTTTCATTTCAAATTGCTTTTCAAATATTCAGCAGTTTTATTGAGCTCTTCAAGAGTTCCAACTAGGTTCATATCATCGACATATACTGCAACTACAGCAAATCCAGAATTGGATTTCTTAATGAACACACAAGGGAAGATGACATTATTGGCATATCCTTCTTTGATCAAGTACTCACACAACCCATACAATGATCGCCTTAATTTGATTGAGAGCATACCTCATGGTTTATTAGTTGTTTCAAGCAACTTAAGTCCTTTTGGGACCTTCATGTATATCTCAGTATCTAATTCACCATATAGATATGCAGTGATGACATCCATAAGTCGCATGTCAAGTTTTTCTGAAACCACTAAACTTATTAAGTAACGGAACGTAATTGCGTCCATTACAGAAGAGTATGTTTCCTCATAATCAATTCTAGGTCTTTGTGAAAAACCTTGTGCAACAAGTCGTGCTATGTATCTTGCAATTTTGTTTTTCTCATTGCGTTTTCTTGTGAATACCCATTTGTAACCCACAGGATTTACATCAAACAGGGTTTGGACTACTGGTCCAAAAATACTTCACCTTTCCAAGGAATTTAATTTTGCCTGGATTGCATCTTTCCACTAAGCCAATCTTGTCTCTATTTGCATTCATAACAAAGCGGGGCTCAATGTCATCGCTTAATATGATTTCATTGGCTACTGCGAATGTGAACATGTCATCAATGA
Source organism: Crataegus laevigata (assembly GCA_963580275.1). Lineage (NCBI taxonomy): Eukaryota > Viridiplantae > Streptophyta > Magnoliopsida > Rosales > Rosaceae > Crataegus > Crataegus laevigata. The sequence goes on from OY756951.1 coordinate 11,512,174, forward strand.
TTATTTCATTTCGACCCCACAGTTCATTAGTACATGCATAATTTATGGAGATTTCTTTGTTTTCATGCACTTCTGCCTCTTTAGGGACACGTGTCTCATTAAGTACATTTTCTTTTTCAGAATCATGAATTGGGGATTTGTTATTTATTTTCTCTTCTTGAATGATTTCAATTGGATTCAGATGTGCCATCGTCTTTCTCTTTCGAGGGGCTAAATCTTTTGAACATGAGGGTCTACCACGCTTCAGGCATGCGCTAGATGAATAATTTGCTACCACTTTACTTTGACCAACAGGGACATCAATTCTTGCAGGTACATTTGCAGTTGGTATATGTGACTTTGTCACTTTCGAAGCAACATTAAATGCACCTGGCATTTAATTAGCAACACTTTGAAGATGAACGATTCTTTTCACTTCATTTTCAAAATTGAGTGCTTTATGGATCAAAATCAGATAAGGTGGGAACAACATATGTCAGCTCTTGCCGTTGTTCTAGAACGGTCTTTTCTCCTCCTAATGACAAGAAAATTATCTCATCAAAGTGACAATTAGCAAAATAAGCTGTAAACATATCACCTGTTAAGTGTTCCAAATATCTAATGATAGATGGTGAATCAAAACCCACATAAATTCTCAGTTTGAGCTGAGGTCCAATTTTAGTGCGTTGTGGTGGTGCAATAGGCACATAAACAGCACAACCAAAAGCTCGTAAATGTGAAATGTTTGGTTGATGCCTAAACACGAGTTATATTGATGAGTATTGGTGGTTAGCTATGGGTCTCAGTCGAACCAATGATGCAGCATGTAATATGGCATGTCCCCATGCAAATATTGGCAATTTTGTTTTCATGAGCAAAGTGCGAGCTATTAATTGAAGCTGCTTGATAAATGCTTCTGCTAGACCATTTTGAGTATGAACATAAGGAACAGGGTGTTCAACATCAATGCTCAATATCATGCAGTAATCATCAAAGGTTTGAGACGTAAACTCGCCAGCATTACCAAGTCGGATTGACTTAATGAGGTAATCTGGGAACTGTGCTCGTAACTTAATTATCTGAGCAAGAAGTCTCGCAAAAGCTACATTTCGAGTAAACAAGAGACAAACATGCGACCATCGGGTAGATGCATCAACCAAAACCATAAAATATTGAAATGGTCCACAAGATGGTTGAATAGGCCCACAAATATCTCCTTGAATTCTTTGCAAAAATGATGGGGATTCAGCATTAACCTTTAGTTGTGATGGTCTAATTACCAACTTCCCTTAAGAACAAGCCTTGCAAGGGTTATCATTTGAGATAGCAATGTCTCTGCTCAATAATGGATGTCCATTAGAGTTGGTAATGATCCTACGCATCATGGTGATCCTGGATGACCCAGATGGTCATACCAAAGCATGTAAACCTTTGAGTCAATAAACTTCTGGTTCATGACAATATGTGATTCAATTGTCTTTATGTATGTATAATACAATCCACTCGATAAACCACACAACTTCTCCAATATACGCTTTTGAGTATCATTGGAGGTAATGCATATATACTCCACATTTTCTGCACTTTTCGTTTCAATGTGGTATCCATTTAAACATATGTCTTTGAAACTCAACAAATTTTGAGTAGATCGAGTAGCATACAACGCATTTTGTATGGACAATATTGTTCCATTTGGTAACATAATTTGGGCTTTCCCTGAGCCTTTAATTACATCTGATTGGCCTGATATTGTTGTTACCTTTACTTTTGTAAACATTAAGCTTGAGAAATACTTTCGATCTCGAAATATTATATGTGTGGTTGTTTTGTCTGCAAGACAAAAATCTTCACAATTGCTTTTGTTTTGAGAATGACCATAGTTTTTATCCATTCTCTGAGTAAGGGAATCACAAAAACAATTTATTTATAATAAAAGGAAATTGACATGCCACTTTTATTGAATTTGAAATGCAAGCTTTAGACTACAAGTTTAGAATAATAAAAGTACATTAAACATAAATGATTCACTCGGACCTATACACTTCATTTCCTCTTTCCACAATGAAGTCTGAGACATCTAGGTGAGTTGTTTTCAACTATCCTTATAAATCGACCACTGGATTAGGTATATCCATCGGTCTAGCCTGGTCGAAGAAATTGATCTCGATACCCTTCTCCTTGAAAGAGGCTTGTTATAGATCTACCAGATGTTTTAGGGTACGACAGGTACGCGCCCAGTGCCCATTGCCACCACACTTATGGCAGGCTCCTTTAGAGTTTCTAAGAGCATTATTCATATGAGCTTTGCCTTTGTGGCGATTTACATTTTTTAAGCTTGGACCTGAATTTTACCTTGGAATCTAGTTGTGAAATTGGACACCATGATTCATGTCTTTCCTGTTCCACCGACTTTGCTTATGGTCATGATTATTGCCACAAGATGATGTGGCGTTTACTTTGAGGGAAACAACATTCACTTTTGGGAATGGTGCAGATCTAGTAGGTCGGGACTGGTGATTTTTTATCAGATGCTCATTGTTTTGTTCAACTACCAAGAGCACAGATATTAGCTGGTTGTATTCAGTGAAGCCTCGCTCTCTCTATATTGCTGCTGCAGGAGCACATTAAATGCATGAAAAGTACTGAAAGTCTTTTCCAGCATATCTTCCTCAATAATGGTTTCCCCACAGAGCTTCATCTGGGAGCTAATTCTGAACATCGCAGAATTGTACTCAACCCCTAACTTGAAATCCTAGATCCTTAGGTGAGTCCACTCATAAGGAGCCCTTGGAAGAATCACCTTTTTTGGTGATTGTATATGTTTCTCAATGCCTTCCAAAGAGCAAACGAATCTTCAATCGTTAGGTACTCGCTCTTTAATCCTTCATCAAGGTGGCGACAGATGAAGATCATAGCCTTCACCCGATATTAAGAGGATGCACTGTTTTCCTCTCTAATGTTTTCTCCAAGATTCTCTGCCTCTATATGGATCTTTGTATCCACTACCCAGGTAAGGTTGTTCTTCCCAGTAATGTCTAGGGCAGAAAAATCAAGTTTTGCCAAGTTCGCCATTTTATTTTCTAAAAGAAAGATGAGATATGTAAGAACTTGCAATGATATGTATTCTGGAGGAATATATTGTTAGAACTTCTGGTTCTTACAAAATTTTCATTTTTGATCTTTAGGCCAAAATGATAAGCACTCGAAACTGAAGGCTCGAGATTTACATGATGAATGAGGAGGGCGATCGTACCTCACCATTCTCATTGAAATAAAATAACATAGGATGGGCGATTATTCCACACCACTTAAGCAGTATAAAATTTTAAATATACAGAGTGTAACAGCCTGTCCTTAACAATTATGATTTTTATAATTTTAATAAGTAAGTTTACGAAAATGCCATTCGAAGTAAAGTGTTGACTTTTGTTGACTAACGTGTCGTATCATGTAAGGTTCATTTTCTTGGCATATCCTTGTAGTACTCATTGCTACGGACGAGTGGGCGTAGACAGAGTACAATTTGGAGTTATAACAAAAGAGATATTGACGTTTAAAGTTAGTAACAAATGTTAAATTGATTATTTTCTAGAAAACCCCATATTTTGAAACAAATTCTGGAGGGCCACATGTATGACACAGATTAAAAGAAGCTGAAATGAATGGTGCGGATGGGAAGGAAAGGAAGAACAGGGAGAGAAGTGGGGGAATAATGAAATGAGAGAGAAAGAGGATGGACGAATGAGAGAGATGAGAAAGGAGGAAAAATGAGAGAAAGAGGTGCCGGGGATCCCTGACCCGCGAGGATCCGACCTGACTCGGTCAGTTTTCCTTGCTATTTTTGACAGATTTTAGCCATTTTTCTGGCAAATTCCATTAAACCACAACTTGGGAAACTCTCTATATGCCTCCCTCTTCCTATTATACCACAAAAATACAGGGATTTTGACTTAGAATTGGGAGAAACCGCACCATGGGGTGTGGCGGGTGCGTGGTTGAATCGGCCAAAATTGAAACAAGCTACAGCCATCTCCACCACCATTAGACTTTTCTTGAGGCCCAGAACAAAGGCTAATCAACCTTCGAGGCGTCAGGGCTTGTATGGAATCGAATTGAACCACCCAATTCTAAGGTTCCGACGGGTTTTGATGAAATTGGAGCCTTTTTAGACCAAATTGACCTTGGTCACATGTATGAAAGTTGCTCTACTCATTAAGATCTTCAATTTTGTAGATTTTGAGAAATTTTGGAGAAAGTTAAATTTTCCAGCGAGTAGAAGCGGCCGACCGCCACCCACGACGACGCTTGCAGCGGCACGTGGCCCGAGGGCCGTCAATGCTATTTTTAGGCTATATTAAATTCCTTGAGTTCAGTTTTGAGAATGGATTGACATAGATTGATCGTTAGAACCTAGATTCGCTACAATACGTTAATAGGTCATTGTATGAATCGATGATCCAACCGTTGGATCATCACCAGACTTGAATAGGTTGTTATTCATAATATTTGAGGTATGTAGGAATTTACGGATCATGAATCCATCTTATGGATCTTCCCGAATTGGAATTCTAAGTTCGTGAATAAAATGCTAACCGCCATTTGGTTTTGACTATTGGCGGAGATCCGACCGTTGGATCGTTCCGAAACTTTAAAAAGTTATTCTAGAAGCATAATCTGTATCCTTGGAAGTTACGGATCAAAAATCTGATATGTGAATCTTTCGTATTGAATTACCTAGACATATGTTCTATGTAATTTATGTATTTTATAGACAAGAATTCTAAGATGTGATTTGATAATTGTTCTAGGCGCCGATCATTCGTGACGCCTCAATGTTTATGCTGGGAAGTTGTAGCGTGGACTCCAAGTGTATACACACACACACACACACACACACACACACACACATACATATATGCGATTGATAATTCTACTAATGCTTTTAAATTGAACTAAGAAATTCATACCATGTTATATATATAATTATTTGTTATAAAGTACTATGAGATGGTTGAGTTTAGATTATATCATGATATATCTATATGCATATTACCTATAATAATTACTGTGAACTACGATTGGCTTGATCCCTGCTTAGGGTAAGTAGGCAGTCTAATGAGACGTTAGATGCAGCCATGCAATAAGTGAGATTAAATAATCGAGGCAAAAGCTTTGTTTGGAAAATTGAGCAATGTGAAGGAATCTGGTGAAAAATGTGAGATTTAATCTTATGATTTAGTGATTTAATGTTGGTTATAAATTATTGTGTGAGGAAACGGGAGGATCTTGCAACTGTGTACCGTTTCTTTGCACTCCAACTAATAGTAGAAGGACCAAGAAATATTAAAAAAACCACCAGTAGATCTTCTATCCCAAGAGCAGCCTACCTAATCGGCATCTAAAAAGGCTTTGAGAATCAGGGAAGATGTAGTTTTGGGAAACCATAATCCATAACCAAGTGTCCCTTTAAGATACCCAAGTATCCGTTTCACTGCTTGAAAGTGAGGTTTTCTAGGAGAGTGCATGAATTGGCACACCAAGTTAATTGTAAAAGACAAACCAGGACGAGTCCATGTAAGGTATTGGATGGCTCCAACAATGGATCTATGTTCCTCTGGATTTGAACATAAACAAGGACCAAAACCAGAATAGGTTTGTGCAACACAAAAAGACTATGATCAGAATGTGAAGCTTTAAATCCCATGGAGAAAAGTGCAGATTAAAGTTTCTCATACCAAGCACGAGGTGCTTGCTTTAAGCCATATAAGGATTTCTTTAAGTGATAGACATGAGTGAGATTATCTTGATTAATAAACCCTGGTGGCTGAGCCATATATACATTCTCTTTCAAATAACCATGCAGAAATGCATTACTTACATCCAACTGATGTAGAAACCAGTTTGATTGTACTGCAAAAGTGAGGATGATTCTTATAGTCATAGGTTTGGCAATTAGGCTAAAGTTATCACTATAATCAATGCCATCTTTTTTATTGTAACCTTTAGCAACCAGCCGAACCTTGTATCAATCCACAGAGCCATTTGGTTTCCTCTTACTCCTGAAAACCCATTTACATCCAACCAAATTATGAGTAGAGGTAGAAGGAACAAGCTGCCAAGTTCTTGTATTTTGTAAAGCATTGAATTCATCTTACATGGCAGCCCTCTACTGAGGATGTTTTGAAGCTTGGATATATGTAGTGGGAATAAAATCATTGTCTAAATGAGATGGCACATGATGTTTGGTTGTAGTAAATGCCTTAGGTTTGGATATCCCTGACTTGTATCGCGTTTGCATTGGGTGAACAACGGAAACAAGAGGTACAAGATGTGGTTCAAAGTTTAGAGAATGAGAGACTTCAATAGAAGAAAATTGAGGTGAAGAAGGTTAAGTAGGTGCAGTAAAAGATGCAGGAGAAGAAAATTGCTTATGTTGAGTAGGTGAGGAAGGTATGGGTGAGTGGTTAGGTTTAGAAGAATAAAGATTGGGAAATGTGAGGGAAAATGGTGAGTAAATTTATGTGGTATATGGAGTGGAGAAATTAAGAAGATGTGGATCATGAAAGGGGAAAGTTGGTTCATCAAAATGGACATGCCTTAATAGATAAACTCGATTAATGAAATGATCTAGACATCTATAACCCTTGTGAACTAAACTGTAGCCAATGAAAACACACATCTTACTCTTGGGCTCTAACTTGGATTTGGTGTATGGTTTCAGCCAGGGAAAACATTGACATCCAAAGACCCGGAGGAAATTGTAATCTAGAACTCTTCTGAAAAATTGTTCCTAAAGAGATGACTTGTTGACTAAAGGTAGTTGATTAATAAGATAAACTGCAGTAAGAAAAGCCTTAACCCAGAATTGATGAGGAACATGTGATGCAATGAAAAGAGTTTTAGCAGTCTCAACAATATATCTGTGCTTTCGTTCAGCATAACCATTTTGCTGAGGAGTATATGGACAACTTAATTTCTGCTGAATGCCATGTAAAAACAGATGATGCTTGAATTCAGAACTGATAAACTCACCCCCTGAGTCTGATCTTAAAGTTTCAATCTTATGTCCAGAAAGATTCTTAACAAGGGCTTGAAATCGCACAAAAATGTGAAACACATCGGATTTATGTTTGAAAGGATACAGCCAAGTGTATTTGGTAAAATCATCTACAAATATGACATAAAAGCGATAGTTACTAATATAACACAATGGAGCTACCCCGAAACATCTGCATGAACTAATTTTAAAGACCTAGAAGTAATACAGAGAGATTCGTGAAATGGTAACTTGGCAAATTTTCCTAAAACACAATTTGAGCAGAAAAATTGATGACCAATATTAGAAATAGGCAGTGTAGAATTTGATAGCAGTGGCCGAAAAGTCTTAAACGTTGGATGTCTCAAACGTTGGTGCCAAACATGAGAAGAAGTCCTTATTAAAAAAATAGCATGAACCTTCGTTGAAGTAGAAGAAGAAACATAAAATGGATAAAGACCACAGTTGACATAAGCTTTAAAAAGGATCATTCCCGTAGTAAGATCATTGACATTGAATTCAAAAGGATTTAGGGTTAATGAACACCAATTATCACGCAAAAACATATTGGCAGAAAGAAGATCATGCTTCAATTGTGGAACATGTAACACATTCTTTAATTGAAAATTTGCATGAGGTGTTTTAAGTAAAGTATAACCAGTATGAAGAATTGCTAAACGTTGGCCATCTCCAATATAGACTTTATCTGGACCAGTATAAGACTGCAGATTCTGAAGATTTTGAATGTTATTGGGCATATAAGAACTTACTCTGGAATCAAGTAGCCATGGTAGAAGAAAAGAAGTGTTCGAAGATGCATACATCGCAAGTTTAGCTGGCGGAACACACTCTTGAAAATTTGGATTCATGCGGTTGGAACAATTAATAGCAAGATGTCCAGTGTCCTTACAGATTTGACATAGAATTACTATAGAGTTGAAGGACCGAAAACCACGATTTCCACCACAGTTGTTTGAGTTATTATTGTACCGATTGTATCATTACGGTTGTTGTAGTTCCTCTAAGAGTTTTTCATCTGAAAAGTACCTCTATTATTGATGTTTTAAGAATTCTGAAAACCATTAGACTGATCATTGTATGCTTGAGGCTGTTAAGGTGTAGGAAGTAAAAGAGGAGCATTTGAAGCTGGTGGAATAGAGGTGAAGGCCTTATTCGGTTCAAATGAACCTTGAGTTTGTTTTCAGCGAGCAAGAGCCATTTATTTGCTAAGAAGAAATCCATGTAAATCATCAATTGTAGTATCAGTAAGACGAAATTGAATCGAATCCACAAATGAATCATATTCATTAGGCAATCCATTACGAATGAAGTGAAGGAAATCTGAATCATCAACCGGTGCACTGGCAGCAGCGAGAGCATCTGTAATTTCTTTGATACATTGCAGATATTCAAAGATTGTGGAAGTTCCTTTTGACATCGATTGCAAATTCGATCTCAAATGATGAATGTGAGAACGAAAGACTCCACCAAATCGTTTTTCAAGATTTTGCCAAAGCTCATGCGCTGATTGAACACCAACAGTAAAGGGAATCAAATCCTCAGAGAGAGAGTGAAATTGATCCAAATGATGATGTTCTGATCATTTTTGTACCAAATCTCAAAGGCTGGATTCAGAACCAAGGACAAATTTCTAGAAATATCAACAAGAAATTGAAGCGGTGGCGATTCAGATCCATTAACAATGCCAGTGAGTTTGTAGCGGTAAAAAATCAGATTGAACAGAGAACGCCAAACAAGGTAATTATGAAGCTTGAGATTAGTTTGAACCATACTCCTGATGTTTTGGATCGTGATGGAGTTGATTGAAGCTTGAAATAAGGAGTTAGGGTTTGTGTTCATCGGAGAAGAATTGAGAGTAGTAGGCAACGGAGAAGAAGGATTCTCGATCACCTGAGGAGAAGCCGCGTGGATGACCACTAAAGAGAAAGAATTAGAAGAATTTATTGCCCATCGATGAACAAGATTGAAGGTTTGCAGACGAAGGCGATGCTGTTTGGTAGATAGGAAAATAAGCAAGAAAATATCCAAAGAAGATCGAAGTCAGTGAACTTAGGCGAGATATACCATATTGAGAAATGATTTCATTTCATTGAAAAATAATTGGTTACACTGAGGTATATATATGTATTCTCATATTTAGATTTACACAGGTCAAGAAAATAATTACAGTGTTAACTTTTCTAACAACTAACTAACTTTTACTAAAGCTAGCTTTTACTAGATTCTTTTACAACAGTAACTTGCTCTTCACTAATGAGTATTGCATCTTCATAATTGTAACCTTTCCATGGCATATAAGCTACTAATACGTTTTTTTATACCGAAAAGCGAGTTCTCCACCAACCGTAGCAACACCATTTGTTAAAATTTGTCCCTTTTTAATACATTTACCTCGCCAAACCTAAGGTTTTTGGAGCATACAAGTATATTTTTTGTTGGAATGTTGATATATAAATGGAATGTTTAGAGTAGCCCCATTTCCTGATAAAATGATCTTGTCAGTATCAACATTACCCTTCTAGAAAAGCAAACAATAAAGATACAAGGAAAAGAGGGAAGATACAAAACCTAACCCTTCTAAAATCAAACCTAAAAGTCTAAACATGCAAAACAGATTAACCAACATCACAAGGTTAAGAAAAAAAAAGTGAGTCAAACATGTATGCCCATATGCAAATTAATTTGAGAAGCAATAGACAGGAAAGCCAGTATAGTCTGAAAAATAAGCAACACGAGCCGTCAATGGAAGGGAATTATGTCATACTAAAGTTGGAGAAGACAAGCCTATGTTAGCAAAATTGTCTGCAACAACATTTTCTTTGTGATATATTTGAGAGGTGTAGAAATTCATCTTCTAAATGCGGTCCAAATAAATAGACTATTGTGTACAAAGAGGCCAATGAGGATCAAAATCAATCGATTGGAGAGCAGAATAACACTAGAAGAGTCATTTTCTAACCAAAGGTAAGGCAATGCCAACCCTGCTAATATGCAAACTCTACACCAATAATAATTGCTGATAATTCTGTAAAGAAAGAGTTGCGATGACTAATCCTTTGGCAAAAGCGACAAAGAATTTGACCATGGCAATCTTTGAAAACTCATCCATAAGCTACAGGACTGGGATTTTCTTTGGACAAACCATCTGTATTAAGTTTATTCCGAGGAAACCAAGGAGAAAACCAATGCACATGAAGAATAGTTGGCATTGTGCGAGGGATAGGCTAGATCCACCAAGAAGAAATTATATGAGTGTCAAAACCTTAAGAATAACTAGGAATAAACTTCCCATCGTGAACGATCCCAAATTGATAGATATGCAAAGACGACGAAAATAGATTGGGTGACCCTAAAAAATAAACTTATTTCGAGCTTTCCAAATAGTCAAAGTAGTAGAAAACACATAAAAATCCAAAGATTGTGCAACTTTTTGGGAAAAGGGCTTATGTACGTAAGCATCCCAAAAAGCAACTAGAGAATCTGAAAAAGACAAAAAGGTACCAAATTGACATACTAACCACCTCCAAAGTTGCCTAGATATTTGACAACCGAAGAAAAGATAAACAGTTGATTCCTTAGAATTATGACATAAACAACAAATGGACGCCAAAGAAATACCATGTCATTGACGTGTACCTTTAGTAGGAAGTTTGTCATGAAGAAGCTACCAAGCCAAAATAAACAGTCGAGGTGGGATAAAATGTTGCCAAATAACCTTAGCCCAAACACAATCACTAAGTTTTCGTCGAATAAGATGATGCCACAAGAAACGGAAAATTTCCCAATAAATTTAGGCTCCCAAATCAATTTGCCATCCTCTACATTTAAAGGCTAAGGTAAATGTAAAATTTGCTACACTACAGAAGGGAATAAATCTACAAAATAATTTGGCACAGACCAACTTTGAGCTTCAATAACATTTGAAACCCTAGAAAGAACTGTTGGTGCAATGATCGAAGATAATGAAGGGCCAATAATTGAGCTATCCAACCATTTGTCGAACCAAAAGGAAACTGACTTCCCATCACAAAAACCCTACAACTATTATTATTCAGAATAGGCAAAGCATGCTTCAACCCGTCCCACACAGAAGACCATAAATAGATACCTAGTTTTTTATAAGGTGTAAGAAGAAATTGTTGACGAGCGAATGAACTCCACAGAGAAGAGGATTGTAAAGCATCCCAGCCAAAACTAATCAAGGCCGTCAAGTTCATGTCAAATCCCGAAGACCAAGGCCACCTTCATGCTTAGGTCCACACATACTACTCCAATCAACGTTTACTAGCTTTCGTGAAGCCAAGTCCCCTGACCAAATAAAATTTCTTGTACAAGCAGAGATATGCTTTAAAAGGCAAATGGGCCATTGATAAACTGGGAAGTTATAGAGAAACAAGTTTTGATAAACAAGTTGCACCAATTGGAGTCGTCTAGCCATTGAAAGAAGTTGAACTTTCCAACTTGAAAGACGAGCTTTAGTCTTATCCACCAAAGCTTTAAATGAATTCTCCTTGGCTTACCACGAAAAATGGACACCCCAAGATAAATGAAAGGAACAACACCCATACTAAAGCCAAGATGTCTCGAGACATGCACTCTACGGTGGGCAGAGGTGGAGCAGAGATAAAAAGTACTCTTAGTTGCATTAACAAGTTGTCCTGATGCATAACCATACTTAACCAAAAACTTTCGAAGAGAACGAAGAGATCGAACATTCCCATGACAAAAAATAAAAAGATCATCAGCATATAACACATGAGTTGGAGGGCAACAACCCTGTGGAGCTGAAATAGTAATGATCTGTTCAGTAGAGTAAAGTAAAGATAAACCTCTACTCAGAGGTTCCTCAGCTGAACAAAAAAGTAGTGAGAAAGAGAGTCTCTCTAACCTACACCTTGAGAACAAGATAGAATCTGAGATGTAGCACAAGTCTACAACAAATGAATGCAAATTTATATTGGAAAGAGATGCACTAATTTAGGGCATCCAGATATAATTTGAATAGGTATTTGCTACTGAATAATTATTTTGAATTATTGTGTTTAGTTGTTTGTTAATTGAGTTTAAGTTTGGTGTCTTTGGAAGAATGGTTTTAACTAGTGGCATAGGTGAGATGATAACATTTTGTTGCAAAGCTTAATAGGAACATTTGTAATCCCTTCAAATGTTTCAATGAACGAAAAGAGGCAAAAATTTCCCATAACAAAAGAGAAGCATATTCTCTGCAAGTTTGCAATTAGAATTTAGCGATTCCTCCTACGTTGAGTGACATCCGTGATTAGCAATGTGGAATTATTTCGATGCCCCTAGTCGAATGATTCCAAACGATCTGTTTGACCTCATCATTTTCGCCTATTTGTTAAGTGCTGGGCTCAAACTAAATCAAGAGCATGGAGACAAAATGGCCAACCAAATTTACCCCAAACTCTTTAAGCACCATATTCAGATGGCCATTCAAATTTCATTGAACTGCAAGTCGACTTGATTGTCCTAAAAAATGATACGTAGGCAAGCTACAAAATCAAACATGACATTTTGTCGTAATTTTAATCAAAGAGTGTTTCTCTTGTGGCACATTACAAAAGATTGTAATTTAAACATTACTTAATCATGAATGGGTCCAAACTTAAATAATAAAACCCTATTTTTTTCGAGTAACGGTGAATTTGTGTTGGAAGAAATTTGTTCTCAAATTACAAGTTTTCGTCAACACTCTCTATAGACATGGAAATTTCGGTAAAAAATAAATGTTCATTAATGCATTAAATTTCAATATGTGAGGACTTATGTGGCATGCAAGGACGAACAATATTTGATGAAAAATGATATTTGATTTTAATTTAAATTAACAAATTAATTAATTAATTAATTTAAATAAAATGAAAATGCTAAATTGGGAAGATTGATTTGTCTGATTTTTAATTTAATTTTTATTTGATTACATCAAATATTAATTGAATGAGTAAAATCACAAATCACGAACAAAAACACGAATGAGGCTCCGGTTCTTTCGCAGGCCAAGCTTGAAAAGTCTATAAATAGGAGGCTTTAGGAAAAGAAAGGGTTCATAAATCATTTTCACACCCAAACGTTAAAGCTTTAAAACTCTAAAGCATCAAATTTCCAAATACTCAGAAGAATTCAAAAAGCCCTCTACGTTCTTCGCCAAAACCTGTGAAGAATCATCAAGCAATACACGTGCCAGTTCTTTCCTCGCCACAAGCCAAATCCTTGAGGCAATCGTTCATTCAAGATCAAGTCATTGCGACCCTTATATCAACAACCCATGCATACACACTTTACATGTTCAAAGATCGAATTAGATGATTCAATTAAAAAGATTGTAACCTTACAAATTCATTCATACAAATATTCTTTGGACATGTGTTCTTATTTCATTTGTCACAGGATTTCGTGTTTACAACCTCAAACTAATTATTTTTCAGCACTTACAGGTACAACGTTCAACACATCTATGATCCTTGAATTTGATCCAACAATTTTTGAACCCTCAATTTAAGCCAATAAATCAATTCAAAAATTAAATATACGTGGATACTAAATTGACGTGCTACTCAAGAAAAATGAATGGGGGAAGAAAAGAATAGTGCAAGCTTGAATGTTGGCTTTTCAATCTCCAATTACAAGAGGGGTGAGATTCCTCATAAGAAAAGAAACGAAAATTACAAATTACAAAGTGAAAAAGATGAAGTGGTGGGATCCACACTCAAAGCCATTAACGCAACGTTTATAAATTTCGGGTTTTTTTTTTCGGATTTTTTTTTTTATGAAGAATTTAGGAATTACTTTATCGTGTTTATTTATTATATATTGGTCAATTAATTTTCATTATATATTATTTATGTTCGATTTTAAATAAAATAAATATTTATTACAAGATAACAAGTAAACGAATACAAGTAATTCTCAAAGTTCGTACAAAGAGGATCTGATAGGATACTATTTCAAATTGGACATCTGTTATACCTGGATCAACATTATTGTGACTCCACATGGACATGCACACTCAAACGTAGTGACATCATGCTCTGCCTTGAGCAAGGCTTTCCAACTTCCATGTATCAGATTCCAGAATGTTCTGGAGTTCTCTCGATTTTATCATTCCCACCACACGCTAGAATAAAAGTAGCTAAAAATTAACGCGTTAAAGCTAGAACTTGTACTCGAAGCTCGAGACTAAATTATAAATTTGCCCCTTGAGTTTTAGTAGTTATTATATTTAGGTCTTTAAACTTTTTTTTGCACTAAATGGGTCACGTAACTTTTAAAAATGTGGTAAAATGAGGATAATCCATAAAATAAAACCTCTAACTAATTGTATTATAACATCTAATGTCTTGAACTTTGTTCTCAACACTTTGGAAAAATTCCTCGACAATTCATTACAACTTTATAAATGGTTTAGGGCATGTTTGGTATCTTATTTGAAAATTTTTATCATTTCTCAAAACATTTCTTAAAAACATTTCTTGAAAATAATTTTCTTTAAGACTCAAAAACTTGATTGGTTTGCGATTTAAAATTTTTAAATCTTACGACTTAAACTTGATTGGATTAGAGTAGAAACGAAAAAAAGTAAAAAAAAAAAAAAGAGGAGAAAGAAAGAAGAAAATAGAGATATATTTGGAGTGAATGGGGAGGAGGGAAAGAAAAGAAATGAGTGAGTTTAAGTTTAAAAACTCTAAAAACTCATTTTTTTATGTTTGTAAGAAATAGAGTATATTTTTGAGTTAGTCTTGAGTTCAATTTTTAAAAATAGTCATACCAAACTAGTTTTTAAGACATAAAACTTGAAAACTGTTTTTGAGTTTAAAAAGTTGGATTCAAGTACACTACCAAACAGACCCTTAGGTTCTCAATGGTTTTCTTTGGTTCTTATTCATGTGGTGCTGGCCATATAATTGGCACCACTGTAAATTATCTCCAGTTTAAATTATTAGTTCCTAGAAAATTTATACATTTGGCACCACTGTAATTATATAATTTGTTGGTTAATTAATAAAATATTTCTATCGATTCTTGTAAAAATAATAAAGGTTACGTGCAATTCAATTTAGATGGTTTCCGGTTGTAATGAAAACCGAGTGGTAGATTGTCTTGTTTAGGTAGAGATCTTATTCTTCAACCCATTACACTCAGCGTAGAAGCTCTCATATATCCCTGTTAGTGTTATAGCTTAAAATAGTAATATGACTTGTAATTAAATTCGTGTAAAATTAACCGTAGCCCAAGTAGCTAGGGGTGTATACTCTTTTCTCATCACCCAAGTTAAATTTATCCAACGGTAATTCGAATTAGATAAAAATACTATTGTGATAAGAAATAGTTGGAAGACCAAAATGAAAGAAACCCAAAAGTGTAGGGAGCAAAAGATGAACTTACTCCTAAGGCTCAAAGACTTGGAAAAAATACTGGTCAATACAAAAGTCCAGTGCTTTGAAGTGGGTCTTTGATGAGTGTATAAATACAACTTCACTGGAATGCTGCTTCCCCACGCAATCCAAAACACTGATCAAGAGTCACAGTTCAAAGTTGAGAGAGAGAGAGAGAGAGAGAGAGAGAGAGAGAGAGAGAGAGTGATGAGCAGTGGCCGTAGCAGCAGCAGCACGACAACTGAAGAAGGAGATGCAGTTCATGTGAATGCGATCCTACTACCTGGGTTCAGATTCTGCCCCACTGATGGGTTGCTGGTTAGCTACTACTTGAAGAACAAGATACAGGGCACCGACTCCCATTTCCGCTCCGTCATCCCTGAGATCGATGTCTGCAAGTACGAGCCCTGGGATATTCCTTGTAAACCCTCTAATCTGTTTCCCTTTTACTTCACTAGCCATTCCTTATTTCTGGTGGATTCTGATGTTGTTTATTTAAATTTATTATATTGTTTGGATTTTCGGTTTTTTTCTTTCATTTCAAAATTTAATTGGGTTGGTTTCGATTTTCATTTTTTTGTAGTAATTCTAGTGCTCTGTTTCTATCTATTGATGATCTTGTTGTCTGCATAAATTCCAGTGACCGACCCTCTTCACACCTCTTGGTCTTGGGTTCGAGGGTTGGTGTCTTGGTTTTGGGTCCGAAGGTTGGTGTGCTTCTGCTGCTGTGCTGTTGCCTTTGAATGTGATTAACATAAATTCCAGTGCACACTGCCCTCCCTTGGTATAACTGAGAGTAGTAATATCGCTTGTACCTCAAGAATTCTTGAGGTGTGTTGGTTTCAATTTTAATATATTGCTTTGGGTTTTATCAAAAAAAATTAAATTTGCTGTTGTGTTGATCTCGATTTAATTTCCCTTTAAAGAGCCAACCCATATCTCTTTCCTATTGTATAATATTGTTGCACACAAAAATTTATGATCGTGTTTCAGTGTTTGTGTTTTTTCGTTGTTCAAGAGTTGGATGGGTTGGTTTCAAATTTTGAACATTATGTTTTGTTGTTGGATTTTAGCGTTCTTCCCAGAAGTTCATGGGAAGGAATGGTTCTTCTTCAGCCGGCCCAAATACAAGGACATCATCAAGACTCGCCGCGACCGGACCAACAAGACTCGCCGCGACCGGACCACGTATCAAGGCTTTTACAAGAGCACAGGACGTGAGCGGGAGATCTGGGCTGAAGAATCCCAAGCTGTGATTGGAAAGAAGAGGTTTCTGACCTTCCACGAAGGTCGTGCACGTGGGCCGAAAGCAAAGAAGACCGATTGGGTAATCCATGAGTTTACAGAAACTGAGGTGGGTTCCTTTGTCCTCTGCCGCCTGATGAACAAGTCAGCTAGTTATAAGAAGCTGAAGGTTGATCCAACCCTCGGCGAATTAGCTGATTCAGGTGCTAACCCGGAAGATGATCAAGCTGCTGCAAGTGATGTGATTGCAGGGCCAGTGGAACATCTGGTATACAGAGAGCTAGGACATGTTAATAGCTCTGAGTCTCCAGATGGTTCTTGTCTTATAGACTGTAATAACATTTTGAGCTTTGATGATGGTGATGATGAAACTGGTGACGGGAAATTCCCGGATATGGATGATCCAGCTGCATCTGCTAGGTTTCTAGAGGTAAGATAATCATATACTCTACATTTTTTTTTTGTATGGACTCGCAAAGCCTGCTGAGATTTAACACCTGCTTGTTTGTGATTCTTAATCCCCCAGTTGTGTGCTGAGATGGGAGAAATTCTGAATTCATCCCCTAAACCACCGCACCAGACACCACAAGATTACCTTTCCTCTACATTCCTGTCATCAGGAAACATACAGCTGGGAGCTGTTCTGCAAGCCAATGGCACTAGTGATGATTGTAATACAATACAATCACCATTTGGAGATAGTAATTATTCTTATACTGATAAGAATGACATTTCAACCTGTGATGAAGGTGAACCTCATAACTTCACCGTGTCTGATTTCGAAAATAAAGTTGCAGATGATTTGTCTCAAGAGGTGAGAATAAACATGCTTATTTGAATATTTCGAATATTAACTTTAATAATACAAAAGTTTATTAAAACTTAACCTTCTTATTTGTCATTTTTAATCCAGTTATGTGTTCAGCCACAAAAGGACATGGATCTACTTCAGTTACATGTCACACAACAGTCACCAACATACCCAAAACTCGAAGATTTTATGGATGCCAATATTTCTTGTGATGAATGCGTAGAGTGGCAGCCTCAAATTGGAGATGAATATTCACATGTTAATTGCAAGAATAATATTTCAACCAATGATAAAAATGAGCCGGTTAGCTGCAATGTATTTGATTTGGAAAATCAATATACAGATAACATGATTCTGGAGGTGAGAATAATCATGCTTGAACATTTTTTTTTTTACATCAACTTCTTAACATTGAGCACAATATGTCTATTAAAAACTCAACACTTGCTTGTTTGTGATTCTTAATCTTGCAGCCATGTGGTCAACCAGAAAAATATCTAGGAAAGGTTCTGCATGCCAATATTTGTGACAACGGCTACAACAATTGGCAACCTACATGTTGGGACAAACAATATAGCAGCATTGATTCTAATTTTGGTAATCAAGCTACGAATAAAAGAAAAAGGTAGCTGGCAGCAATTGAAAAATTCTTTCAATTTCCCAAAAATATCTGCCTGATGCCGTTAATCAAGTCCTCCACGTAATAACATTTCAACCAAGCCGTAGTTCTCGCCTTAATGACAATGCTTCTATTTGTCCTGCAGTTGTTGTTGCATGGTTGATGGAGTCTTTATCAGTCTATATGTTATCGATATTTAAAATGTGATTTTGTGTATAATTGGAATGATTACCAAAATATATGGTTGTAGTTTAAGATCTTAATCCTTTCTATATGTAAGTATATCCTTGTGTATTGTTTATCAGAGCCTCTTAATGTTGAATGGAATTTTGCCTATTCTTTTCTCTTTCTATATGTATATATGAGTTCTGTACCAACAATGTTAATTGTTTACATGTTATCTATGTTACACCCAACTAGGGAGAAAAAGAAAGGATATTAGGCGTCCATCATTTCTGCATTCCAAGTGCGGCTGCAAAATCAAACAAACCATCGTTCCCTTTAAATGATGTCTTCGTAATTTTAATCAAAAGGTGTTTTTTCTTGTCGAGCATTACAAGAGACTGTAATTAAGAGATTACTTAACCACTTAGTATTACGGTCTAATGATATTCCTCTTTACTTGTAAGTAAGAGATCTTAAGTTCAATCATCGCCAAAGACAAATGTGAATCACATTATTATGACTAGCCCATTGTGAGACTTAGCTCACTTCTCTACACTTTTAGTGTAGATAATATCGTTTGTTCAACAAAAAAACAAAAAAATAGTAAGAGATTACTTAATCTTGATCGTAAATTTGCTCTTTGTGTTTTAGTAGTTGTTCAATTTGGGTCTTTAAACCTTTTTTTTTATAAACCAAATTGGTCCCCCTAAGTTTGAAAAATGTGGTAAAATCAGGACAATTCATTATTGTTATAAAATGTGAATGGCCCAGCTGGCCACTAAAACTTGACTTTCTTGGTGTGAAAAACAAGCTGTCCACTAAAAACATTTATTGCTTTTTGCCCATGCTTGCTCTTGTTTTCCCTATAAATACAAGGCTTATGAAAGACACAAAATACACAGAAGGAAGAGATAAAAGGGCAGAAGAAGAGAGGAGAGAATAGAGAGAGTTATTTTTGTACTCCTATTATTCTAAATTATAATGAAAGCACCACTACTGCCCCGAGGATGTACTCCAGTCACACTGACTGTAGAGCAACCTCGTAAATTTTGTGTCTTGTTTATTTATTCCACTGCACACACCGTCGATTTTACAACAATTACAACCTAATAAATGGTTTAGGTTCTCAATGGTTTCCATTGGTTCTTATTCGGCCGTTTAGGAAATTTACTATTTTTTTATGTTTGTGTAAATTATCTCCAGAGCAAATTATTGGTCCTTAGAAAATTACACGTTTGGCATCTCTATAATTGTGTAATTTGTTGGTTGATAAATAAAATCTAGTTATCGTTTCTTGTCAAAAATAATAAAAGGTGTGTGTAATTCAATTCAAACGGTTTTTTATTGTAATGAAAAACAACTGGTAAATTGTCCTGTTTAGATAGGACATTATTCTTCAACCCATTACGCCAAGCGTATAAGCTCTCCTATACTCAAGGTTCTAAAAAATGCTAGGCGCTAGTCGGGCGACGGGTTGGGGCCTAGGCAAACTAGACGGATTTAAGTAAATTTATTATATTTCGTGTAAATAAGTGTCTGTTTATACTTTAAATATATATAATTTCAATATAAAGTACAAAATAGAATGACTGTTGTAAACAGGGGGTATGTTTGCCCATATGTATATAGTAAAGTTTCACATGCTAAATAGTAAATTTTGTAAGTTTTTAATGAAGTGGCTCTATAAATAGAGCACTTCGATTGTTCAAAGTAGAAGAATATCATAAAGAGAAAAGGAAGAAATATAATAATCTCAATATCCCTCATTTTCTAATACCTGCAATACGTTTGTGGTGGTAGTACAAAACTAAACAGTATGATATTTTACACCCACTTCGCCCTCGCTCTTAGCAAAGGTTATTTCTCTAACTTTTGCCTATTTATAACATGTTATCAGCACAACTCTCTAACCTTAAATAGTTCCCATCTCCCTTCACCGAAAGAAAGAAGAAGAAAAATGCTTCCTTCAAGGTTTTCCATATTCTTCTTCTTCCTCTGCTTCATCTGCATGATGCACCCTCGCGATGAACTGCTAGCATCATGCCTACTTCTCGTTCTAAATTTAACAGTTACTTATATCTTTGATTTCTTGTTTTTTTTAGTTCTTAATTACTAACCCAGTATTTAATTATGTTAATTTTACTGTAATCAAAGATGGTGCGATATAATCGCCCATCTTGAACTGCATATTTAAATTTTTCTGCAATTTTAGGTGGTGCAGTTTGATCGTCCACCTTGCTCTGCATATTTAATTTTTCTGCAATTTAATTTTACCGTAATTTTAGGTGTTGCGGTATAATCGTCCACCATGCTCTGCATATTTAAATTTTTTGATGTTTAAGTGGTACGGAATAATCACCCATCCTATGCTTGTTTTGATGAGAATGGTGCAGTACAATCGCCTTTCTCATTAATGATGAAAATCTCGAGCCTGAATTTTCGAGTGCTTATCATTTTTGACCTAAAGATCAAAATGAGGAGTGTTGTAAACAGTGGATATGTTTGCCCACATGTATATAGTAAAGTTTCACATGCTAAATGGTAAATTTTGTAAGTTTTCAATGATATAAATAGAGCACTTTGATTGTTCAAAGTAGAAGAATATCAGAAAGAGAAAAGGAAGAAATATAATACTTGCAGTATCCCTCATTTTCTAATACCTGCAATACTTTTGTGGTGGTAGTACAAAACTAAACAGTGTGATATTTTGCACCCACTTCGCCATCGCTCTTAGCAAAGGTAATTTCTCTAACTTTTGCCTATTTATAACAATGACATATATATTATGAAGTATTGGAACATAATGAAAATATTGGGAACAAGGATATAATGTATGTTCATTTAAGTATGCAACAAGTCTCTTACAATTTATTGAAAAAAATAAAATGCAAAAAAAGTTATCTATTTTCTGTTTAAATGAGTCGCAGCCTAGGCGGGTTTGGGCAAGCTAGGCAGGTGCCTAGGCAGTCTAGACGGACACCTTAACAGGTCTAGGCACCCTTTTTTAATTTTCAAATGCCTAGGCAGCGCTAGGCGTAGGCGGTGATTTTTAGAACAGTGCCTATAACTAGTGTTGTTGCTTAGAGTAGTAATATGACTTGTAATTTTTTTTTCTAACATACGATATTATCTACACTAATGGGAAGGGGTGTGTTTAGCCTCACAATGGGCTAGCAATAATGTGGTTCAAATTTGCCTTTGGCAATAATTGAACCTCAGACCTCTTACTTAAAAATAACGAGGAATACCAATAGACTGTAGTACTAAGTGACTATGACTTGTAATTAAAATTATGTAAAATTAATCACATCCAAGTTAGTTAAAACAGTGTACTCTCCTCTCATCACCCAAGTTAAAATTTGTCACACTGTAATTTTAACTGTAATTTAAATTATATTACAATATTATTCGTACAAAAAAAAAACTAATAAGAAATAGTTGGAGGACCAAAATGAAAGAAACCCCATAAGTGTAGGGAGCAAAAGGTGAACTTACACCATAAGCTCAAAGACATGGAAAAACACTAGTCAACTTTCAAAAGTCTAGTGCTTTGAGGGATAAGTGGGGTCTTTAATGAGTGTATGATTTTATTATTAAGGAAAATTAATGAAAATGGCTTGAAAATTTTAGAGCTTTAACGATAATGACAAAATAAAAGGTAAAGTGAATAGTAACATAATTGACTTTTTAGTGTACAAATGTGGTTTTTCGTTAAAGTGAACAGTACCTGAAGTTTTTCGTTAAAGTTCCCTTATTATTATGACTTGAGAATGTTGTATCGAAAGAAAAATATTCTTGTGAATGTGATTTATTTCCAACATTTGAATGTTGAATGAAGTTCGTTAAAAAAAATGTTGAATGAAGTTCGTTCAAAAAAAATGTTGAATGAAATATTTTATGTTGTTTTTTTGTTTTACTTTTTTTTTTTTGCAATATTTTTTAATGGTAAGTAGCACTGACTAGTATAGTAAGATTGAAAATAAAAGTTTTAAATAAATATTAAAATCAAATCTAACAACTAAACTACCCGTAGCATTAATATTATGGTGTTATTTTTGAATTGTGGTAAATATTTTATCCTATTTTTTTCATTAGATTATTGGTTTCGGGTTCTTCAATGTCATGGCTGCTAATGTAGTAGACCAAATGAGACAATGAATCAATGAATGTGACAAAAGAGAATTCGAATTTAGGAATGATTAGACTAAATAATTTAAGTTGAAATATTTTAAGTTGTAGTCGTTAGTAATGTCTCGTAAATTATTCAAGTTACAAATTTCTTACTAAATGGCAGTGTAAAATTTTTATGGTTGTCAAACCAATATAAAGTCTAGACCATTCTCAAATTGTTGTTGACACCTCTAACCTAGAATGTCCACTAGGACTCCGAAGTCGAGCTGTGCTGGCCGACACCTGAAAGATGACGAAGCCATAAAGTATAGTGATGTGGAAATGTGAATAAATTCAAACCTAAAAGTGCCTAAACACATAGTGTGCTCGTGAACGGGAGCGAACCCATCTCACACATAACTTCAGAGCATAAGTAAAGTACAGTAGAGTGGGTAAGAATTATACCCTCAGAAGTAGCCACCAATCTTGAGATTTGCCAAGAATCATCGTCTATACGAACCTCAACAGTTAAAACCTGGAGGGGCGCAAAACAAAAAACGTGAGTGGGTAAAAACAAAGCTTTTCCAAAATCATTTTAATATCAAAATCACTAACCCTTCTCTGTAAAACCCGTATACTTTCCCAAAAAATAATACGTATGTAATCATATACCAAAACAAGCTGTAAAACGATAAAAATCGAATATGCCATGTTAGAAATATGTCATGCCAAAATATCCAACCAAGAAATATATGCATCAATCAGGTAAGATAAACCAATAATCACAATATGTCAGCAATATCAATATGTCAGTCGGAGTCACCTAACGTGACTTGTACTGCTGAATCTATGGCTCCTCAACCAATATCTTGCACACGAGTCGAAACCACTTACAGTGGTCTGTACGACAGGCTGGGTGTATATAAATACGCTCAGTGCTACGATTACGTGAAGGCTGTGCGACATATCGCAAGTCACCTACGAGTCGGAACCATATATAGTAGTCTGTACGATAGGCTGGCACCTGCCTTAGATCCAAGGTGAGCGTATGGTGCGGGAGGTGAACGATCACGTGAAGGCTAGGCCATACTCTGGCAGAGCACAAACACCGAGGTGCAAAATTATGAGCTATATACCGATCTCATCATCAATCATCATAACTATCACTACCAAATATATACTCACCTGACTTACCTGAGCATCCGTAGTGCCAAGCAATAATCATCACAAAACCATACTAAATATAAATGATACTTGATATGGCATTCTAATTCATAAAATCATTTAAAACACATTTTCTGGGAAAAATACCAATATATATATATATATATATATATATATATATATATATAACAAAAGCCCACTCACCTGGAGTCCACGCTACAACCCCTTAGCACGACTATCGAGATGCCCCAAATGATTCTGCATGATCATCGCCTAGCACAATCATCAAAACACGTCTCAAAATCCTTACTGAGAGAATATGCAATTCACATATAAAGCATCTCTACGTAATTTGATCCGGAAGATCCGTATCATGAATCTTTGATCCGTCACTTCCAATAATACACATTATGCTTCTAGAACAATACCCCAAAGTTTTGTTACGATCCAACGGTTGGATCTCCGCTAATTGCCAAAACCAAGTGACGGTTAACATTTTATTTACAAATTTACAATTCTAATTTGGGAAGATCCGTACTATGGATTCCCGATCCGTAAATTCTTACATTCCTCAAAAATTATGAATAACGACCTATTAAATTTTGGTGACAATCCAACGGTTGGATCGTCAATTCATACATTGACCTATTACCGTATCGTAGTGAATTTGGGTCCTAACGATCAATCTACGTCAATCCATCCTCAAAACCAAATTCAAGGCATTTAATAACACCTAAAAATAACTTTGGCGGCCCACAGGCCACGCTCCACCGCACGCGCTGCCACGGGTGGCGGTCGGCCGCCCCGACTCGCCCAAAAATTCAACTTTCTCCAAAAATTCTCAAAATTTGTAGAATTGAAGATCTCAATGCGTAGAACAACTTTCATACCTGTGAGTAAGGCCAATTTGGCCTAGAACTGCTCCAATTTCATCAAACCCGTACGGAACCCTTAATTTGGGTGTTCTCCAATTCGACTTCAACTCAACCCCGACGTTCCAACCAAGGATTGGGCTTTGCTGCTGAGCTCAAAGGAAGACTAGTGGTGGTGGGAATTAAAGAAAAAGAATTAGAAGAATTTACTGCCATCAATGAAGGATTCTCGATCACCTGAGGAGAAGCCGCGTGGATGACCACTGAAGAGAAAGAATTAGAAGAATTTACTGCCATCGATGAACAAGATTGAAGGTTTGCAGACGAAGGCGATGCTGTTTGGTAGGTAGGAAAATAAGCAAGAAAATATCCAAAGAAGATCGAAGTCAGTGAACTTAGGCGAGATATACCATATTGAGAAATGATTTCATTTCATTGAAAAATAATTGGTTACACTGAGGTATATATATGTATTCTCATATTTAGATTTACACAGGTCAAGAAAATAATTACAGTGTTAACTTTTCTAACAACTAACTAACTTTTACTAAAGCTAGCTTTTACTAGATTCTTTTACAACAGTAAGTTGCTCTTCACTAATGAGTATTGCATCTTCATAATTGTAACCTTCCCATGACATATAAGCTACTAATACGTTTTTTTATACCAAAAAACGAGTTCTCCACCAACCGTAGCAACACCATTTGTTAAAATTTGTCACTTTTTAATACATTTACCTCGCCAAACCTAAGGTTTTTGGAGCATACAAGTATATTTTTTGTTGGAATGTTGATATATAAATGGAATGTTTAGAGTAGCCCCATTTCCTGATAAAATGATCTTGTCAGTATCAACATTACCCTTCTAGAAAAGCAAACAATAAAGATACAAGGAAAAGAAGGAAGATACAAAACCTAACCTTCTAAAATCAAACCTAAAAGTCTAAACATGTAAAACAGATTAACCAACATAACAAGGTTAAGAAAAAAAAAAGTGAGTCAAACCTGTATGCCCATATGCAAATTAATTTGAGAAGCAATAGACAGGAAAGCCAGTATAGTCTAAAAAATAAGCAACACGAGCCGTCAATGGAAGGGAATCATGTCATACTAAAGTTGGAGAAGACAAGCCTATGTTAGCAAAATTGTCCGCAACAACATTTTCTTTGTGATATATTTGAAAGGTGTAGAAATTCATCTTCTAAATGCGGTCCAAATAAATAGACCATTGTGTACGAAGAGGCCAATGAGGATCAAAATCAATCGATTGGAGATCAGAATAACACTAGAAGAGCCATTTTCTAACCAAAGGCAATGCCAACCCTGCTAATATGCAAACTCTACACCAATAATAATTGCTGATAATTCTGTAAAGAAAGCGTTGCGATGACTAATACTTTGGCAAAAGCGACAAAGAATTTGACCATGGCAATCTTTGAAAACTCATCCATAAGCTACATGACTGGGATTTTCTTTGGACAAACCATCTGTATTAAGTTTAATCCGAGGAAACCAAGGAGAAAACCAATGCACATGAAGAATAGTTGGCATTGTGCGAGGGATAGGCTAGATCCACCAAGAAGAAATTATATGAGTGTCAAAACCTTAAGAATAACTCGGAATAAACTTCCCATCGTGAACGATCCCATAATTGATAGATATGCAAAGACGACGAAAATAGATTGGGTGACCCTAAAAAATAAACTTATTTCGAGCTTTCCAAATAGTCAAAGTAGTAGAAAACCCATAAAAATCCAAAGATTGTGCAACTTTTTGGGAAAAGGGCTTATGTACGTAAGCATCCCAAAAAGCAACTAGAGAATCTGAAAAAGACAAAAAGGTACCAAATTGACATACTAACCACCTCCAAAGTTGCCTAGATATTTGACAACCGAAGAAAAGATGAACAGTTGATTCCTTAGCATTTTGACATACACAACAAATGGACGCCAAAGAAATACCATGTCATTGACGTGTACCTTTAGTAGGAAGTTTGTCATGAAGAAGCTGCCAAGCCAAAATAAACAGTCGAGGTGGGATAAAATGTTGCCAAATAACCTTAGCCTAAGCAGAATCACTAAATTTTCGTCGAATAAGATGATGCCACAAGAAACGGAAAATTTCCCAATAAATTTAGGCTCCCAAATCAATTTGCCATCACATTTAAAGGCTAGGGTAAATGTAAAATTTGCTACACTACAGAAGGGAATAAATCTACAAAATAATTTGGCACAGACCAACTTTGAGCTTCAATAACATTTGAAACCCTAGAAAGAATTGTTGGTGCAATGATCGAAGATAATGAAGGGCCAATAATCGAGCTATCCAACCATTTGTTGAACCAAATGGAAACTGACTTCCCATCACAAAAACCCTACAACTATTATTATTCAGAATAGGCAAAGCATGCTTAAACCCGTCCCACACAGAAGACCATAAATAGATACCTAGTTTTTTATAAGGTGTAAGAAGAAATTGTTGACGAGCGAATGAACTCCACAGAGAAGAGGATTGTAAAGCATCCCAGCCAAAACTAATCAAGGCCGTCAAGTTCATGTCAAATCCCGAAGACCAAGGCCACCTTCATGCTTAGGTCCACACATAATACTCCAATCAACAGTTACTAGCTTTCGTGAAGCCAAGATCCCTGACCAAATAAAATTTCTTGTACAAGCAGAGATATGCTTTAAAAGGCAAATGGTTTGATAAACTGGGAAGTTATAGAGAAACAAGTTTTGATAAACAAATTGCACCAATTGGAGTCGTCTAGCCATTGAAAGAAGTTTAACTTTCCAACTTGAAAGACGAGCTTTAGTCTTATCCACCAAAGCTTTAAAATGAATTCTCCTTGGCTTACCACGAAAAATGGACACCCCAAGATAAATGAAAGGAACAACACCCATACTAAAGCCAAGATGTCTCGAGACATGCGCTCTACGGTGGGCAGAGGTGGAGCAGAGATAAAAAGTACTCTTAGTTGCATTAACAAGTTGTCCTGATGCATAACCATACTTAACCAAAAACTTTCGAAGAGAACGAAGAGATCGAACATTCCCATGACAAAAAATAAAAAGATCATCAGCATATAACACATGAGTTGGAGGGCAACAACCCTGTGGAGCTGAAATAGTAATGATCTGTTCAGTAGAGTAAAGTAAAGATAAACCTCTACTCAGAGGTTCCTCAGCTGAACAAAAAAGTAGTGAGAAAGAGAGTCTCTCTAACGTACACCTTGAGAACAAGATAGAATCTGAGATGTAGCACAAGTCTACAACAAATGAATGCAAATTTATATTGGAAAGAGATGCACTAATTTAGGGCATCCAGATATAATTTGAATAGGTATTTGCTACTGAATAATTATTTTGAATTATTGTGTTTAGTTGTTTGTTAATTGAGTTTAAGTTTGGTGTCTTTGGAAGAAAGGTTTTAACTAGTGGCATAGGTGAGATGATAACATTTTGTTGCAAAGCTTAATAGGAACTTTTGTAATCCCTTCAAATGTTTCAATGAACGAAAAGAGGCAAATTTTTCCCATAACAAAAGAGAAGCATATTCTCTGCAAGTTTGCAATTAGAGTTTAGCGATTCCTCTTACGTTGAGTGACATCCGTGATTAGCAATGTAGAATTATTTCGATGCCCCAAGTCGAATGATTCCAAACTATCTGTTTGACCTCATCATTTTCGCCTATTTGTTAAGTGCTGGGCTCAAACTAAATCAAGAGCATGGAGACAAAATGGCCAACCAAATTTACCCCAAACTCAATAAGCACCATATTCAGATGGCCATTCAAATTTCATTGAACTGCAAGTCGACTTGATTGTCCTAAAAAATGATACGTAGGCAAGCTACAAAATCAAACATGACATTTTGTCGTAATTTTAATCAAAGAGTGTTTCTCTTGTGGCACATTACAAAAGATTGTAATTTAAACATTACTTAATAACGAATGGGTCCAAACTTAAATAATAAAACCCTATTTTTTTCGAGTAACGGTGAATTTGTGTTGGAAGAAATTTGTTCTCAAATTACAAGTTTTCGTCAACACTCTCTATAGACATGGAAATTTCGGTAAAAAATAAATGTTCATTAATGCATTAAATTTCAATATGTGAGGACTTATGTGGCATGCAAGGACGGACAATATTTGATGAAAAATGATATTTGATTTTAATTTAAATTAACAAATTAATTAATTAATTAATTTAAATCAAATGAAAATGCTAAATTGGGAAGATTGATTTGTCTGATTTTTAATTTAATTTTTATTTGATTAAATCAAATATTAATTGAATGAGTAAAATCACAAATCACGAACAAAAACACGAATGAGGCTCCGGTTCTTTTATAGGCCAAGCTTGAAAAGTCTATAAATAGGAGGCTTTAGGAAAAGAAAGGGTTCATAAATCATTTTCACACCCAAACGTTAAAGCTTTAAAACTCTAAAGCATCAAATTTCCAAATACTCAGAAGAATTCAAAAAGCCCTCTACGTTCTTCGCCAAAACCTGTGAAGAATCATCAAGCAATACACGTGCCAGTTCTTTCCTCGCCACATGCCAAATCCTTGAGGCAATCGTTCATTCAAGATCAAGTCATCGCGACCCTTATATCAACAACCCATGCATACACACTTTACATGTTCAGAGATCGAATTAGATGATTCAATTAAAAAGATTGTAACCTTACAAATTCATTCATACAAATATTCTTTGGACATGTGTTCTTATTTCATTTGTCACAGGATTTCGTGTTTACAAACTCAAACTAATTATTTTTCAGCACTTAGAGGTACAACGTTCAACACATCTATGATCCTTGAATTTGATCCAACAATTTTTGAACCCTCAATTTAAGCCAATAAATCAATTCAAAAATTAAATATACGTGGATACTAAATTGACGTGCTACTCAAGAAAAATGAATGGGGGAAGAAAAGAATAGTGCAAGCTTGAATGTTGGCTTTTCAATCTCCAATTACAAGAAGGGTGAGATTCCTCATAAGAAAAGAAACGAAAATTACAAATTAAAAAGTGAAAAAGATGAAGTGGTGGGATCCACACTCAAAGCCATTAACGCAACGTTTATAAATTTCGGGTTTTTTTTTCGGATTTTTTTTTTTGAAAAATTTAAGAATTACTTTATCGTGTATATTTATTATACATTTGACGATTAATTTTCATTATATATTATTTGTGTTCGATTTTAAACAAAATAAATATTTATTACAAGATAACAAGTAAACGAATACAAGTAATTCTCAAAGTTCGTACAAAGAGGATCTGATAGGATACCATTTCAAATTGGACATCTGTTATACCTGGATCAACATTATTGTGACTCCACATGGACATGCACACTTAAACGCAGTGACATCATGCTCTGCCTTGAGCAAGGATTTCCAACTTCCATGTATCAGATTCCAGAATGTTCTTGAGTTCTCTCGATTTCCAACTTCCATGTATTAGATTCCAGAATGTTCTTGAGTTCTCTCGATTTTATCATTCCCACCACACGCTAGAATAAAATTAGCTAAAAATTAACGCGTTAAAGCTAGAAACTTAATTATAAATTTGCACCTTGAGTTTTAGTAGTTATTATATTTAGGTCTTTAAACTTTTTTTTGCACTAAATGGGTCACGTAACTTTTAAAAATGTGGTAAAATGAGGATAATCCATAAAATAAAACCTCTAACTAATTGTATTATAACATCTAATGTCTTGAACTTTGTTCTCAACACTTTGGAAAAATTCCTCGACAATTCATTACAACTTTATAAATGGTTTAGGTTCTCAATGGTTTTCTTTGGTTCTTATTCATGTGGTGCTGGCCATATATTGGCACCACTGTAATTATATAATTGGCACCACTGTAAATTATCTCCAGTTTAAATTATTAGTTCCTAGAAAATTTATACATTTGGCACCAATGTAATTATATAATTTGTTGGTTAATTAATAAAATATTTCTATCCATTCTTGTAAAAATAATAAAGGTACGTGCAATTCAATTTAGATGGTTTCCGGTTGTAATGAAAACCGAGTGGTAGATTGTCTTGTTTAGGTAGAGATCTTATTCTTCAACCCATTACACTCAGCGTAGAAGCTCTCATATATCCCTGTTAGTATTATAGCTTAAAATAGTAATATGACTTGTAATTAAATTCGTGTAAAATTAACGTAGCCCAAGTAGCTAGGGGTGTATACTCTTTTCTCATCACCCAAGTTAAATTTATCCAACGGTAATTCGAATTAGATAAAAATACTATTGTGATAAGAAATAGTTGGAAGACCAAAATGAAAGAAACCCAAAAGTGTAGGGAGCAAAAGATGAACTCCTAAGGCTCAAAGACTTGGAAAAAATACTGGTCAATACAAAAGTCCAGTGCTTTGAAGTGGGTCTTTGATGAGTGCGTATAAATACAAATTCACTGGAATGCTGCTTCCCCACACAATCCAAAACACTGATCAAGAGTCACAGTTCAAAGTTGAGAGAGAGAGAGAGAGAGAGAGAGAGAGAGAGAGAGTGATGAGCAGTGGCAGTAGCAGCGGCAGCATGACAACTGAAGAAGGAGATGCAGTTCATGTGAATGCGATCCTACTACCTGGGTTCAGATTCTGCCCCACCGAGGGGTTGCTGGTTAGCTACTACTTGAAGAACAAGATACAGGGCACCGACGCCCATTTCCGCTCCGTCATCCCTGAGATCGATGTCTGCAAGTACGAGCCCTGGGATATTCCTTGTAAACCCTCTAATCTGTTTCACTTTTACTTCACTAGCCATTCCTTATTTCTGGTGGATTCTGATGTTGTTTATTTAAATTTATTATATTGTTTGGATTTTCGGTTTTTTTTTTCATTTCAAAATTGAATTGGGTTGGTTTCGATTTTCATTTTTTTGTTGTAATTCTAGTGCTCTGTTTCTATCTATGAAGCATGGATACGGATACGGATACGGCGATACGACACGACACGATACGGCGATACGGACAATCTCTAAAAATTAAGATACGATACGTTGTGGATACGCCAAATAAAAATGTTTATAGCAACAAAAATATACATTTTAAAACATAATTCATCATTCAAATTCAAGTACATTTGAGTTGTTAGAGAAGAAAAGTTATAAATCTAATCCTCTTTACACAGTAGAAGAAGTGTGAGAGTCGTATTCATGGTTTTAATTAGAGGGAAGCTCTTTGTATTCAGTAACTTTCAATTATAGATGTCTATTATTAATTTTCTCCTCCTCATTACCTTTTTTGAAAGTGTAAATGTTTCTTAAAAGTCGGATACGTGTATCCTAAATGTAGGATACGCATATCTATCATGTCAAATTTGTGTCCATCAACCAAAATACGTGTCGGACGAGTATCCGAGAGTATCGGGCAAGTATCGTATCCGATCAAGTATCGGATACGGGATACGGGACCAAACAGAAGTATCCGTGCATCATAGGTTTCTATCTATTGATGATCTTGTTGTATGCATAAATTCCAGTGACCGACCCTCTTCCCACCCTGATGGTGAAGTGCTCCTGCATCACACCTCTTGGTCTTGGGTTCGAGGGTTGGTGTCTTGGTTTTGGGTCCGAAGGTTGGTGTGCTTCTGCTGCTGTGCTGTTGCCTTTGAATGTGATTAACATAAATTCCAGTGCCCACTGCCCTCCCTTGGTATAACTGAGAGTAGTAATATCGCTTGTACCTCAAGAATTCTTGAGGTGTGTTGGTTTCAATTTTAATATATTGCTTTGGGTTTTTTAAATTTGCTTTGTGTTGATCTCGATTTAATTTCCCTTTAAAGAGCCAACCCATATCTCTTTCCTATTGTATAATATTGTAGCACACAAAAATTTATGATCGTGTTTCGGTGTTTGTGTTTTTTCGTTGTTCAAGAGTTGGATGGGTTGGTTTCAAATTTTGAACATTATGTTTTGTTGTTGGATTTTAGCATTCTTCCCAGAAGTTCATGGGAAGGAATGGTTCTTCTTCAGCCGGCCCAAATTCAAGAACATCATCAAGACTCGCCGCGACCGGACCACGTATCAAGGCTTTTACAAGAGCACAGGACGTGAGCGGGAGATCTGGGCTGAAGAATCCCAAGCTGTGATTGGAAAGAAGAGGTTTCTGACCTTCCACGAAGGTCGTGCACGTGGGCCGAAAGCAAAGAAGACCGATTGGGTAATCCATGAGTTTACAGAAACTGAGGTGGGTTCCTTTGTCCTCTGCCGCCTGATGAACAAGTCAGCTAGTTATAAGAAGCTGAAGGTTGATCCAACCCGCGGCGAATTAGCTGATTCAGGTGCTAACCCGGAAGATGATCAAGCTGCTGCAAGTGATGTGATTGCAGGGCCAGTGGAACATCTGGGATACAGAGAGCTAGGACATGTTAATAGCTCTGAGTCTCCAGATGGTTCTTGTCTTATAGACTGTAATAACATTTTGAGCTTTGATGATGGTGATGATGAAACTGGTGACGGGAAATTCCCGGATATGGATGATCCAGCTGCATCTGCTAGGTTTCTAGAGGTAAGATAATCATATACTCTACATTTTTTTTTGTATGGACTCGCAAAGCCTGCTGAAATTTAACACCTGCTTGTTTGTGATTCTTAATCCACCAGTTGCGTGCTGAGATGGGAGAAATTCTGAATTCATCCCCTAAACCACCGCACCAGACACCACAAGATTACCTTTCCTCTACATTCCTGTCATCAGGAAACATACAGCTGGGAGCTGTTCTGCAAGCCAATGGCACTAGTGATGATTGTAATACAATACAATCACCATTTGGAGATAATAATTATTCTTATAGTGATAAGAATGATATTTCAACCTGTGATGAAGGTGAACCTCATAACTTCACCGTGTCTGATTTCGAAAATAAAGTTGCAGATGATATGTCTCAAGAGGTGAGAATAAACATGCTTATTTGAATATTTTGAATATTAACTTTAATAATACAAAAGTTTATTAAAACTTAACCTTCTTATTTGTGATTTTTAATCCAGTTATGTGTTCAGCCACAAAAGGACATGGATCTACTTCAGTTACATGTCGCACAACAGTCACCAACATACACAAAACTCGAAGATTTTATGGATGCCAATATTTCTTATGATGAATGCGTAGAGTGGCAGCCTCAAATTGGAGATGAATATTCTCATGTTAATTGCAAGAATAATATTTCAACCAATGATAAAAATGAGCCGGTTAGCTGCAATGCATTTGATATGGAAAATCAATATACAGATAACATGACTCTGGAGGTGAGAATAATCATGCTTGAACATTTTTTTTTTTTACATCAACTTCTTAACATTGAGCACAATATGTATATTAAAAACTCAGCACTTGCTTGTTTGTGATTCTTAATCTTGCAGCCATGTGGTCAACCAGAAAAATATCTAGGAAAGGTTCTGCATGCCAATATTTGTGACAACGGCTACAACAATTGGCAACCTACATGTTGGGACAAACAATATAGCAGCATTGATTCTAATTTTGATAATCAAGCTACGAATAAAAGAAAGAGGTAGCTGGCAGCAATTGAAAACATTCTTTCAATTTCCCAAAAATATCTGCCTGATGCCGTTAATCAAGTCCTCCACGTAATAACATTTCAACCAAGCCGTAGTTCTCGCCTTAATGGCAATGCTTCTATTTGTCCTGCAGTTGTTGTTGCATGGTTGCTGGAGTCTTTATCAGTCTATATGTTATCGATATTTAAGATGTGATTTTGTGTATAATTGGGATGATTACCAAAATATATGGTTGTAGTTTAAGATCTTAATCCTTTCTATATATAAGTATATCCTTGTGTATTGTTTATCAGAGCCTCTTAATGTTGAATGGAATTTAGCCTATTCTTTTCTCTTTCTATATGTATATATGAGTTCTGTACCAACAATGTTAATTGTTTACATGTTATCTATGTTACACCCAACTAGGGAGAAAAAGAAAGGATATTAGGCGTCCATCATTTCTGCATTCCATATGCGGCTGCAAAATCAAACAAACCATCGTTCCCTTTAAATGATGTCTTCGTAATTTTAATCAAAAGGTGCTTTTTCTTGTCGAGCATTACAAGAGATTGTAATTAAGAGATTACTTAACCACTTAGTATTACAGTCTAATGATATTCTTCTTTACTTGTAAGTAAGAGATCTTAAGTTCAATCATCGCCAAAGACAAATGTGAATCACATTATTATGACTAGCCCATTGTGAGACTTAGCTCACTTCCCTACCCTTTTAGTGTAAATATCGTTTGTTTAACAAAAATAACAAAAAAATAGTAAGAGATTACTTAATCTTGATCGTAAATTTGCTCTTTGTGTTTTAGTAGTTGTTCAATTTGGGTCTTTAAACCTTTTTTTTTAAAACCAAATTGGTCCGCCTAAGTTTGAAAAATGTGGTAAAATGAGGACCATTCATTATTGTTATAAAATGTGAATGGTCCAGCTGGCCACTAAAACTTGACTTTCTTGGTGTGAAAAACAAGCAGTCCACTAAAAACATTTATTGCTTTTTACCTTTGCTTGCTCTTGTTTTCCCTATAAATACAAGGCTTATGAAGACACAAAATACACAGAAGCCACACGGCAGAAACAGAAGGAAGAGATAAAAGGGAGGAAGAAGAGATGAGAGAATAGGTAGAGTTATTTTTGTACTCCTATTATTCTAAATTATAATGAAAGCACCACTGCTGCCTCGTGTATGTACTCCAGTCACACTGACTGTAGAGGAACCTCGTAAATTTTATATCTTGTTTATTTATTCCACTGTACACACCGTCGATTTCACAACAATTACAACCTAATAAATGGTTTAGGTTCTCAATGGTTTCCATTGGTTCTTATTCGGCCGTTTAGGAAATTTACTATTTTTTTATGTTTGTGTAAATTATCTCCAGAGCAAATTATTGGTCCTTAGAAAATTACACGTTTGGCATCTCTATAATTGTGTAATTTGTTGGTTGATAAATAAAATCTAGTTATCGTTTCTTGTCAAAAATAATAAAAGGTGTGTGTAATTCAATTCAAACGGTTTTTTATTGTAATGAAAAACAATTGGTAAATTGTCTTGTTTAGATAGGACATTATTCTTCAACCCATTACGCCAAGCGTATAAGCTCTCCTATACTCAAGGTTCTAAAAAATGCTAGGCGTTAGTCGGGCGACGGGTTGGGGCATAGGCAAACTAGACAGATTTAAGTAACTTTATTATATTTCGTGTAAATAAGTGTCTGCTTATACTTTAAATATATATAATTTCATTATAAAGTACAAAATAGAATGACTGTTGTAAACAGTGGGTATGTTTGCCCATATGTATATAGTAAAGTTTCGAATGCTAAATAGTAAATTTTGTAAGTTTTTAATGAAGTGGCTCTATAAATAGAGCACTTCGATTGTTCAAAGTAGAAAAATATCATAAAGAGAAAAGGAAGAAATATAATACTCTTAGTATCCCTCATTTTCTAATACCTGCAGTACGTTTGTGGTGGTAGTACAAAACTAAACAGTGTGATATTTTGCACCCACTTCGCCCTCGCTCTTAGCAAAGGTTATTTCTCTAACTTTTGCCTATTTATAACAATGACATATATATTATGAAGTATTGGAACATAATGAAAATATTGGGAACAAGGATATAATGTATGTTCATTTAAGTATGCAACAAGTCTCTTACAATTTATTGAAAAAAATAAAATGCAAAAAAAGTTATCTATTTTCTGTTTAAATGAGTCGCAACCTAGGCGGGTTTGGGCAAGCTAGGCAGGTGCCTAGGCAGTCTAGACGGACACCTTAACAGGTCTAGGCACCCTTTTTTAATTTTCAAATGCCTAGGCAGCGCTAGGCGCAGGCGGTGATTTTTAGAACAGTGCCTATAACTAGTGTTGTTGCTTAGAGTGGTAATATGACTTGTAATTTTTTTTCTAACATACGATATTATCTACACTAATGAGAAGGGGTGTGTTTAGCCTCACAATGACCTAGCAATAATGTGGTTCAAATTTTCCTTTGCCAAGAATTGAACCTAAGACCTCTCACTTACACTACTACAAAAGGGGATATCACTGGCGCTATTAAATCGACAAAAAACACCCTTTACTGTCGGATTTTTGGTAAAAAAAATGACATTAAATCGTGCAATGTCGGATAGTGGAAGCGACGCCAATACTACCGTCACCAAAAGGGTATTGACGTCGCTTGTACCCCTTAATCCGCCACTAAGAAGGAAAGTAATGTAAAATAAAAAAGAACAAGCGTCGCTTAAAAGCGACATTAAGGAACAAATAAACAATTAAAATATCACACTTACTGTCGGTCCAAACCAACATCACCTAACTTAAATAAATAAAATAGGCAAGCTACTGTCAGTCCGACATTACCTACCATCTC
This sequence comes from Crataegus laevigata, assembly GCA_963580275.1. Lineage (NCBI taxonomy): Eukaryota > Viridiplantae > Streptophyta > Magnoliopsida > Rosales > Rosaceae > Crataegus > Crataegus laevigata. The sequence goes on from OY756951.1 coordinate 11,548,994, forward strand.
ATAAATAAAATAATTAAGCTGATGTCGTCCATAAGCGACACCAAATATATTAATAAAAAAAATTCCGTTTCTAATTAATAATAACCAAAATGACCAAACCCATATGAAATGGGTAACCAAAACCAGGTCTATTGCTGGCTAAGTTTTCTCATAGTGGGTAAAGAGCAAAACTCATCAATAATTCACAATAAATCGCAAAACCCATATGAAATATAGAATCTTTAACAACAATTCACAGAATTTCGAACCTAATTTCATAGAAAATGAAAACCCATTTCTTAAATTTCGAAAGGAACAAAGAATCTAAACAAGAAAATCCCATCAGAAGCAGATTAAAGAAGAACCCTCATAGGGAACCCGCTGACTTGCTCAAAATGAGTGTGAAGTCGAAATGGGTTCACCTGAAGTTGTTCGACGGGGACAGGGCCATGTCGCATTTCTTCAAGTTCGTCTTGTTGTTGGGTAGTTTTCTGATTGCTTTGCTGCTCCATTGCTCTGCTGATTATAGCTCCTCGACGACGAAGACGATAATGTCTACTGACGTGAAGACGCAGAATGAGAAAGAGAATCTCGCTGACTCTCTGAGCTAAACACTTTCAACAACATTTATGCAGCTGAGCAATATTTCTCTCGGCTTTGTCATGGATCCGAGTGCCCTGCACACATCGCACACCATTATAACTACATGCAGAGGTAATGCAGCCACTTTTTCACAGATTGGGGTTTATCACTGTCGGATAACAAGATTTTACCTTTGCATGAACCAGATCTGCAGTCTTCGGTGATTTTCTTTTTCCTTGTTGTTGCAAAGCTTCCAGGTCATGGACATTTTCACATTCATCCTGTACACAGAACAATATGCATCTGTCTCAGAACCATGACTGAGGCGCTGATTTTGGGTTTTTTTGCAGAGAAGAGTGAGTGTGGCTGGTGTTGCTGTGCAAGAAGAGGTTAAGCATTGGAGTTGAAATGGTGGATGATGTGAGGCTGGGGTTCTCATATGTGAGAGAGGGAGAGCCATTTTTGCTACTAGAGAGAGAGTCGTAAATGTTTGTTTTCTCTAGAGACTAGAGAGAGACTTAGGGTTTATAAAACCACACGATCAGAAATGGGAGAAATGGGAAGATAGAGAGTCTGGCTCTAGGCTCAAAGACTGATAGACTTCGACGTTTTTGAGAGTTAAGAAAAATGGAATCCAGTGTTTGATAGAGATTTATTGCGACAGTAGTATTCAAAATATTAAAATTGATGTCGCTTATAAGCGACATTAGTATTAAAAATATTAAAATTAATGTCGCTTATAAACGACATTAGTATTAAAAATATTAAAATGTATTCTTACGTCGTTTTAAAAGCGATGCCAGTATTTAAAAATATTAAAAGTTATTCTTACGTCGGTTTAAAAGCGACACCAGTATTTAAAAACATTAAAAATTATTCTTACGTCGGTTTAAAAGCGACACCAGTATTTAAAAACATTAAAAATTATTCTTACGTCGGTTTAAAAGCGACACCAGTATTTTATGACGCTTATAAGCGACAGTAAAACCGACGTCATGTTCAATTAGTGTCGCAACTGTCTAATCCGCCACTATATTAGATTAAATCGACACCACCTACTGACACTATAAAACCCTTTTGTAGTAGTGTTAAAAATAACGAGAAATACCAATAGACTATAGTACTAAGTGACTATGACTTGTAATTAAAATTATGTAAAATTAATCACATCCAAGTTAGTTAAAACAGTGTACTCTCCTCTCGTCAACCAAGTTAAAATTTCTCACACTATAATTTTAACTGTAATTTAAATTATATTACAATATTATTCGTACAAATAAAAACTAATAAGAAATAGTTGGAAGACCAAAATGAAAGAAACCCCATAAGTGTAGGGAGCAAAAGGTGAACTTACACCATAAGCTCAAAGACATGGAAAAACACTAGTCAACTTTCAAAAGTCTAGTGCTTTGACGGATAAGTGGGGTCTTTAATGAGTGTATGATTTTATTATTAAGGAAAATTAATGAAAATGGCTTGAAAATTTTGGAGGTTTAACGATAATGACAAAATAAAAGGTAAAGTGAATAGTAACATGATTGACTTTTTAGTGTAAAAATGTGGTTTTTCGTTAAACTGAACAGTACCTGAAACTTTTCGTTAAAGTTCCCTTATTATTATGACTTGAGAATGTTGTATCGAAAGAAAAATATTCTTGTGAATGTCATTTATTTCCAACATTTGAATGTTGAATGAAGTTCGTTAAAAAAAAAATGTTGAATGAAATATTTTATGTTGTTTTATGTTTTTTTATTTTATTTTTGCAATAAAAGTTTTAAATAAATATTAAAATCAAATCTAACAACTAAACTACCCGTATCATTAATATTATGGTGTTATTTTTAATGGTGTTATTTTTTAATTGTGGTAAATATTTTATCCTGTTGCATTCCTATTTAGAATAGGAATGTGATTGTGTAAATCCTAGTAGATTAAGAATGTATCTTATATTCCTATTAGGAGTAGATTACTTATTAAGTATTGTAATCCTTATGGGAAAGGGTTTGCCCTTTCTACTACTATAAATAGAGGCACAATGGGGTGAATAAAACACACCTCATAATTACACATCTCTCTCTTATTCTCTCTATTGCCGCTGCACCCCTCTCTCTATGGCCATCATAATTGTTCAGTAAATTATGCCTACAACATGTTATCAGCACGCTCTTGACGCTACGCTAACAAGAGAGTTTATTCTTCAATCAGGGGAGTATTACGTTTTAATTATTCCTTTTGTGATTAATTTATTATTTTGAATTAATCTACATGCTATTGATTCAATTTAATTTTTCTTTGTTAAATGTGATACAACGCATTGGAGACGCAATTTCGGCTTTCTGAGAAGGATCTTCTACAAATTCAAAGGCTTTTGTAAGTTTTCTGCCAATCAGGTACGTTTAAAATAAAGTAAGATATTTGAAACGACCTTGAAGCATGAAAACATTCCCCATGATGCATGAACCCCCTACATTTATATTTACCTTCCGATATATATATTGTATATGTTCATATATTTGTCAATATATATATTTGTTTCATACATTACGCAATTATGCTATGTGGAATTTGTGAGTCAAAGAATTGAAAATAAATTAAAAGCAAATTTCGGCTTTTCTAAAAAACCTAGGTATGAAAATTGGGTATTTTTCTTGGTCTCACCATGGGATGGCATCACACGGATGCCTTTGGAATACTTGCGCATCCCCTGTAGGGTTTGCTGCTCCACAACCCGCAAGCCTAGCTTGTTGGGCCCTACTGTGTCACGGCCTGCATCCTTCACGCCAGCCAACAAGGCTGGGCCTTGTTCTTGCGGCCCACATGCAACCAGCCCACATGGCTGGGTCTTGCTCCCGCACGCATCAGCCAGCCCTTTTGTGGCTGGGCCCCCGTGACCAAAAGTCATGGCCAGCTTGCGCTGGACCTCTTCCATACCCCATTGCGGCCCAAAACACAACCCAGCTGCGGCTGGGGGATTTTTTCCTCACCCGTGGCCTGCAGCCATCACTTGAGGTCTTTTGGGCCTTGCCGTTTCTACTTAAGGCACCCCGTGCCTTCCCTTACCCACGGCACCCATGCCCAAATTATTTTGAGGCATTTTTCAACCCATATGCTATTATTTTAGCATTCTAAAATAATTTAACCCGTATGTCAATATTATTTTGCTTCTACAATCGACCCTGTATGGCCCGATCTATTGGATTAATTAAAAGTGACCAGCAGTCCATTAATCTGATAATGAATCCAAAATTATTGACCTGAAGATCACTTTTGGACATTAACGATTCAATAATTTATTTCTCTTCTTTGAACCGTTGACTCACTTTTGTAGTCCCGAAGCACTCACACCTGAGTTCCCGAAGAACCTCAAATCCACTACACTTAGTTGTATATTGCATTATGTGTTCTTGCAGGAACCTCTTTTTATGAACTAAATGTTCATAAACTAAATCGAGCTTATAGTTTCGAATTTAGTGCCTTTGAAACCCGACGTTTTCATAAAACAATACACCTATGAAAACCCGATGTTTTTCATGAAACCATGCCTTAGAACTCGAATGTTCTAACTTTGACGCTTATGGATGATTCCTTCCCATAGCACCAATCACAATCTTGTTCACTCCAATTCAGTAAATTGTCGAACCTTCACAAGTTTGATTTTCCTGATCTTGACGTTTCTAAATAGAAACCACTTTATGTGAGGTACAAGACATGAATCTCCACTTGACTATCAAGAAGCTGGGAAACCATTGAAGCCAACAATGGCATGGAAGAGCTGAATAAGCCTCCGCCATGATCTTTATTCGAAGACTTATGCCCGAAGCATTACAAATGGAAATACCTCCCGAACGAGGATTCCATGGCTCTTTGGCTCACTTCTACGGATTGTTTAATCATAAAAGATATTGCTCGAAGCATACCATGATTACGTCCATGAATGAGTACAATTATGAAGTTTATAAATTCGATTGAATTTTGACTAGAGAATACTTTTCTCGTCCTTCCTTATTTCTAACTTGCTTCTGAAGCAACAAGTGTAGAAAGCAGAAGTTTACCAAATTCTCGGATCCGATTACTACCACAATCATATGGTAGAATCAGGGCATGCCAAGCTGTGGCATCATGCCCGAAGCATGATCCTTGGCACCTAAGACCTAAAACTTCAAGAATAAGGGATAGTATTCCCAAACCTTAACCCTGCAGAATCTACTTCTGTCTCGATGGAATAGATAATTGGTTATGCACCTGTTCGTGCCCCTACCAATGTTGTTAAGGAGTACCATTCTCGTAGTCAATATGTGAGATTAATTTTGCTCCATCAAACACCGTTGGAAGAGCATAATTTTGACATGGATGGCCTTATTGGCCGAATCCTTTTCGTAAACCATTTACTTTGTGAACATTTTTCCATGTTCTTGGATTTAAGTTTGGTGTATGTTTTACTTATGGATAATCTTATTGATATTGTCCTCGAATATGAGTTAATTGAATCATGTTTCTTAGTACATGTGACCGATTCAATTAAACACGTGATTAGGTAGGAATGTGGGGAAGTTAGTTGTTTGGACGAATGCGTACTATGCACACTAACTTTACACCTAAATCACATCTCTAACAGCGACTTCAGGTCTATCCAACCTGATTAAGAGCATTGGCACGCTCCTCGTTGTATGAATGCTATTGCATCACCATTTAAGGGACCTTAAATTCTCTCTGACGTTGAGTTTTTAAGGATATTCGAGATGACAATGATCATAAATGAAACCACTGAAGAAAATAGAGTGAAATATCTTTGCACCACCTCCAAAAATGAGCATGAAGCTTTGATTTGGGGCCAATGGGTTGTCTCCCAACTGGGAACATGCCACATGTGGCCGGCCTAGAGCTAGGTGATTGAACAATTTCCTTGCTTTGACATGACCTTTTGGGACACTTAGGTCGAACAATGATGCTACGACGCATCTCCTTACCTGAAGTAAGGATCATGTGCCTACAAGCACACTTTGCCAAGCCTACTAATTAAGGAAATTGATTTTCTATATCATTCCTCGCAAAGATACGAAATCACCTCCTGTTCACAGTGGATTCAAGGGAATATATGTGGACTAATCCAATCAAAATGCGGACCATATAAAGACTTATGGTTTTGATTGATGAATCGACAAACTGGTCATATGTTTGTCCACACACATTACTGCTAAACCTCTTGGCCGATTATGGGTTCACCACATTACTTATCCCTTAAGGTCCTGGAGACTGGATAATGCCGGAGAGTTTATATCGACGGTTTTCGATAAAGTATTGCATGTTGTTTTGGGTTTCTAATTGAACATTGAGTTCCCATGTTCACCCCAAATAGTCTCGCCTAGTGATCATAAAGCGCAAATTTAAATGATAGCCCGAATTTTGGTAAAAGTACCAAGTTTTCAGTTTTTCTGCCTAGGGCTATGCAATCCTTGTACGCAGTTATGTTGGACCGCCTTGAGGCCTATTGCCACCCAACCTATATGACGTTACAGTTGGTTACTGGGTATGAACCTGACGATTTTTCATATTTATGCATTTGGGTGAGCATTCCATGTGCCAAGTTGCGCCACCGCAACGTACCACCATGGGTCCTCAAAGAATGATGTGTATCTTTTGTCGATCATGATTCTCCTTCACACTAATTATCTTCGAGCCCTTGCATGCGATCTCTTTACTGCTTATTTCCAGGTTGTCACTTCAATGAGACAATCTTCCCGCCGTTAGGGGGAGATAAGAACGTCAACGATCCTGTAGAACGGCGTGAAGTTGCGTGGACGTTGCCCACTATGTCTCATCTCAATCCCCATACCGCACAAGTGTGATAAGCAAGTACGATGAATTCTAGATTTCAGAATGTTGCTCCAGACGCATTCCTCTGATCTAGCTAAAAGTGACGAGATCATATACCAGCTGCAAATATGCCTGCAAGGATAGACGTACTTAACGGACATCGAGTCAACATCCCTGGAGGGTGTGCCGCCCCTGTTAGACGATCCGGTACAACGACAGATAGCCAATCAATCTGTCTTGGCCTGGAGCACGATAGATTATTCGGTTCGTAAGATTCACTTCCCTAGAAGAAGAAGACACGGCACAACTATGAATCTAAACTCGATCGCTGTATTAAATTATTTCCATTTCATGAGATTAATCCGGATTACTCCCGAGACATGAAGTTCTTGGTCCAGTATACTAGTTTGGATGAGAAAAATGGAATTGAAATGAGATTATCATCGATGATGTTTTCACTTATATGGTGGCTACCGACATAAATGAAAAGCGATGATATCGAACCGTGTTCCGTTGATTAGGTCAAATTCCTTACAAAAGTGTGTATTGGACCTGTCGTTCCTACACTGCCCAAGGTAACCTTATTGCGTTACAAGTGGGAAAGGAAGCGTTATGAGATGAATGAAATAATGCAATGTGATGCACGCCTTACGGCGCAAGATTTTTCTCAAACGTCCTGTGATTGATAACAGCATTATGAAATGTGGTTAGTGTTTTCACCATGGGGATATAAATACGGAGATTGACATGTAAGTTCCCGAAGAATTACATGGACTGGTTCAAAAAAAGTTCCAAAACCACAGAACACCCTCTTAACTTGTTTTGAGGCGTTCACTTAAATTCGACGGATGTGGTATACCCGTTTAAGTGATTGTTTGATCAGTCAGGGATATGAATTATGCCTTTGCGTGTTAAACTATGAAGTCTTATTCCAAATTGCTAGAGTTACAGTTTATGTCATTAACACCAATCTCACTAAGACTCTGGAAGAGCTTGAGAAAACTGCCTCGCACCTGAAGATGAAATTTGAGATGAAGGATCTTAGGAAAACTCGTTTATGTCTTGACCTGAAGTTCAAAGTGTTGTTCTGACGGTACTTTGGTCTACCAGTCGAACTACACTTCGAATATGTTACCTTTGAGTATACCTTTGATCGTCCATACGTTATATGCGAATGAGACCCTTAAAGAGGTTATGGAATCTGAAATTCCATATCTAAGTTCAACTTTGCGCTTCGTTGTACTTAGCTCATTATATTTAGACAGGACATTTCCTTCGCTGTTAATCTTGGTAAAGATGCAGCATTGCGCCTACACGCAACCATTGAATTGGTACTAAAGACATACCCTGAAGGTACTACGAGGGCAAATCCCAACGGATCTTAGCGGATTCGACCCCCCTGATCCTCGAAATGATGTTTGCCTTGTTATTATGCTGATGCTGGTTACTTATCAAACCCGCACAAGGCAAAATCCCCAAATGGTTATGTTTTTACCGTTAGGGATATCACAATATCTTGGAGGTCCATGATATGACCTTAGTTGCGAAATCTTCGAATCATTCCAAGACTCACCTCACTTCACTACGCCACAAGTGAGACATGGTTAAGAGTTCTTGTTGAGCATATTCGAAGTACTTGATCTGTTTTCATCCATCGTTGAGTCCCGACAGCGATCCATGAAGACTATGTCGTATGTATCAACTCGACCAAGCCATGATACATCAACAAAGTCAACGCCAAGACATATTGCGTCTACATCTACATCAGTAAAGCATCAGGAGATTGAAGTCATGCAAACCGATCCCAGACAACCTTGCCAACCTCTACACGACGTCACTGCCGAAGTCAACCTTCCAAAAGCTTGTCCGAGGAATTGGTATGCCTAACTATCATATGCAATGCTTGTAGTTCTCATTTGGAAGTTATGTCAAACTCAGGGGGAGTATCCAGAAGTATACTCACTTGATCTTAATGTACTTGTTTTCCCTACGATTAAGAGCATTTTTCCCATTGGGTTTTTGCTACCTAACTAGGTTTTAACGAGGCACCCATCTTGGGCTGATCATACCCTTGTGAGCTCTTCTACTTGCGTCCAAAAGACGTAAAGTTTTGACTTAATCCAACTTCTCACATTTCTCCTTAGACTATGGGTTTTTCCCCCCACCTTGGGTTTTACCATAGCGAGGTTTTGTGAGTTTTACTTTTTATGCATTCTTCCGTTGATTTGAGACTCGCATTCGCTCATTGTGCCGACAACTTCATCAACTGTACTTGCTTCATCACTGAAGACCTGATGCGCCATTTACTTGAGTATTTACACACTCAAGGGGGAGTGTTGCAATCCTATTTAGAATAGGAATGTGATTGTGTAAATCCTAGTAGATTAGGAATGTATCTTATATTCCTATTAGGAGTAGATTACTTATTAAGTATTGTAATCCTTATGGGAAATGGTTTGCCCTTTCTACTACTATAAATAGAGGCACAATGGGGTGAATAAAACACACCTCACAATTACACATCTCTCTTTTCTTCTCTCTATTGCCGCCGCACCTCTCTCTTTATGGCCATCATAATTATTCAGTAAATTATGCCTACAACATATCCTATTTTTTTCATTAGATTATTGGTTTCGGGTACTTCAATGTCATGACTGCTAATGTAGTAGACCAAATGAGACAATGAATCAATGAATGTGACAAAAGAGAATTCAAATTTAGGAATGATTAGACTAAGAGTTAGATTGTCACATGAATAATTTAATTTGAAATATTTTAAGTTGTAGTCATTAGTAATGTCTCGTAAATTATTCAAGTTACAAATTTCTTACTAAATGGCAGTGTAAAATTTTTATGGTAGTCAAACCAATATAAAGTCTAGACCATTTTCAAATTGTTGTTGACACCTCTGACCCAGAATGTCCACTAGGACTCCGAAGTCGAGCTGTGCTGGCCGACACTTAGAAGGTGACGAAGCCATAAAGTATAGTGATGTGGAAATGTGAATAAATTTAAACCTAAAAGTGCCTAAACACATAGTGTGCTCGTGAACGGGAGCGAACTCATCTCACACGTAACTTCAGAGCATAAGTAAAGTACAGTAGAGTGGGTAAGAATTATACCCTCAGAAGTAGCCACCAATCCTGAGATTTGCCAAGAATCCTCGTCGATACGAACCTCAACAGCTAAAACTTGGAGGGGCGCAAAACAGAAAACGTGAGTGGGCAAAAACAAAGCTTTTCCAAAATCATTTCAATATCAAAAGTACTAACCCTTCTCTGTAAACCCCGTATACTTTCCCAAAAAATAATACGTATGTAATCATATACCAAAACAAGCTGTAAAACGATAAAAATCGAATATGCCATGCCAAAATATCCAACCAAGAAATATATGCATCAATCAGGTAAGATAAACCAATAATCACAATATGCCGGCAATATCAATATGTCAGTCGGAGTCACCTAACGTGACCTGTACTGCTGAATCTATAGCTCCTCAACCAATATCTTGCACACGAGTCAAAACCACCTATAGTGGTCTGTACGACAGGCTGGGTGTATATAAATACGCTCAGTGCTACGATTACGTGAAGGCTGTGCGACGTATCGCAAGTCACCTACGAGTCAGAACCATATATATTAGTCTGTACGACAGGCTGGCACCTACCTTAGATCCAAGGTGAGCGTATGGTGCGGGAGGTGAACAATCACGTGAAGGCTAGGCCCTACTCTGGCGGAGCACAAACACCGGGGTGCAAGATTATGAGCTATATACCGATCTCATCATCAATCATCATAACTATCACTACCAAATATATACTCACCTGACTTACCTGAGCATCCGCAGTGCCAAGCAATAATCATCACAAAACCATACTAAATATAAATGATATTTGACATGGCATTCTAATTCATAAAATCATTTAAAACACATTTTCTGGGAAAAATACCAATCATATATATATATATACTTAAAACAAAAGCCCACTCACCTGGAGTCCACGCTACAACCCCTTAGCACGACTATCGAAATGCCCCAAATGATCCCGCATGATCATCGCCTAGCACAATCATCAAAACACTCTCAGAATCCTTACTGAGAGAATGTGTAATTCACATATAACGCATCTCTATGTAATTTGATCCGGAAGATCCGTATCATGAATCTTTGATCCGTCACTTCCAATAATACACATTATGCTTCTAGAACAATACCCCAAAGTTTTGTTATGATCCAACGGTTGGATCTCCACCAATTGCCAAAACCAAGTGGTGGTTAACATTTTATTTACAAATTTACAATTCTAGTTTGGGAAGATCCGTACTACGGATTCCCGATCCGTACTACAGATTCCCGATCCGTAAATTCTTACATTCCTCAAAAATTATGAATAACGACCTATTAAAATTTGGTGACAATCCAACGGTCGGATCGTCGATTCATACATTGACCTATTACCGTATCGTAGTGAATTTGGGTCCTAACTATCAATTTACGCCAATCCATCCTCAAAATCAAATTCAAGGCATTTAATAACGCCTAAAAATAACTTTGGCGGCCCACAGGCCACTCTCCACCGCACGCGCTGCCACGGGTGGAGGTCGGCCGCCCCAACTCGCCAGAAAATTCAACTTTCTCCAAAAATTCTCAAAATTTTTAGAATTGAAGATCTCAATGCGTAGACCAACTTTCATACCTGTGAGTAAGGCCAATTTGGCCTATAAGTGCTCCAATTTCATCAAACCCGTACGAAACCATTAATTTGGGTGTTCTCCAATTTGACTTCAACTCAACCCCGACGTTCCAACCAAGGATTGGGCTTTGCTGCTGAGCTCAAAGGAAGACTAGTGGTGGTGGGAATTGAAGAAAATGGTGGATTTCGACCTCGCGGCACCCACCTTCAGTTTCACCCATTTTGAAAGCCAAATCTTCCCAAATTTGATGTGGAATAGGTAGAGGGAAGGTCAATATAGTGATTGGGAGTGATGGTTTGGCTCAATTCGTCCGAAAAACGGGTGGATTTCACCTGAGAACTCCTCCAGCTAACACGGGTCGGGGAAATCCTCCGTTTCCCCCTCTGTCTTTTCCCTTCCTTTCTCTCTTTTCCCATTGGGCAGATTCATTCTCTCTCATCTTCACATTAGCCACTCTCCCTCCTTTTCTCTCCTTTACCATTCCATCACAGCCGCCCGTTTCTTTTCCCATTAAATCTAGGCCACACATGCAGCCTACCTAATTTGGCTACAAAAATCTAGAGTATTCCAGAAATAATTAATTTACTAAAACATCCTCAACTTCAAACGTTAATAACTCCTACGTTATAACTCTAAATCACGTTCCGTTTGCACTCACGCGTCCGTAGTGATGAGAACTACAAGGGTATGCTAAGAAAACGAACCTTACATGTCACTACAAGGCAGTCAACACCAATCGACGTATGTGCCTTGAAGGGCATTTTCGTAAACTCACTTATTAAAAATCATAATTTTTAGAGACGGACTGTTACAGTTGTATAAAAAAATATTGGTCTAATGAAATTCATCTCTATTTTGTTGGACGATTAAATTCAAACTCGCATTCTGAAAAGTCATTATGAATTGTAGCATTGTAAGTGATTTTTACTCTCAATCATAAAGGAAGTTGAAGTTCTGTGTAAGAGCTAATTAGTAGCATGATTAGTAGCCTATTCTTTAGAGAATCTCCAACGTGAGATACAAAATGCCATGAAATAGGTACTTTACATTTTTGATTGGTCATACGCTATTTAATAGTCGGAATGTAAAATATAGACCTTGGTAGGAATATCAAATTTGCGTATGCTAGTCTAAGAGAGAGAACAACATTTCAAAATTACATCTCTTCTATTGAAATAAAACTCACATTTACATTTCGAGAATGTAAATGTGGCTTTACATTTCAAATATAAGTGTCAACATTGAAGATGCTCTTATAAGCACATATAAACTATTTTTTCTTGGATGTGATATTTGTATAACAATCAGAAAAAGTTCCACTTTAGCATACCAGTTGTTGAAATCATCTAAATTATACACTTGTGCAACTCTTAACTCACCTAAATATAAAATCGAATCTGTTATACCTTTAACTACATTCTTTTGACTCCACATAGACGTGCAATGATGATAATGCAGTGACGTAATGCTTTGCCTTCACAACCAAGGAACAATTAGGAAAACGAATTTTTAAAATTAAATTTTGTAAACTAAATGATATAGTTATTAATGATTAGATTATTATTTATATGTTGATTAACGTGTTTATTTTTTATTATTGACACATTATTTAATTTGTAAATTTAATTTAAAATTTTAGTTTCTCTAACATTACTTTTATTTTTAGCGAGCAAGGCTTCTCAACTTCCATGTATCAAAGAGTCTAGAATATTCGGGATTCTCTCGACATATGTTTCTCACAAAAAACAAAATATAGGAATTGCTAGCCGTGCTTGCTAGACACGTTGCACTTCTATTCCATCCAATATCATAAAAAAAAAAAAACAAAAAAGTGGTTATGAAAAACGGAAGAGTTTGACACTTTGACTCCACTGTCTCATCATGCTTTCTTTCTCATTTTACCCTTTAAACTTGAATACCCATTCGTCATGTTCATATCCTCATTCAGTAACCCAAAATTGGAGCTCATACATTTCTCCTCTTTTCTTGCATCCAAAGTACCATGAACTCTCGTATTTTTTTTTTTCAAAGTCTTTTAACTTTAAAAGGTTTAAGCACATTATCTTCGTTCACTTTTAATAATAACATCCTCCAACGCCTAAAATTTCTTTTCGAAACTTCTTAAAATTTTATGTGTGTAAACTCTAGACATTTGTGCTCCAGAAGGTGATGGAGACTTCAAAACAGGTTTTTCATATCTTGCAAAGCCACCATGTATTTTCTAACAAACTGTTTCAAAGTAGTTTTCTGTGATGCTAGTTCTAAACGCCTCTTTTAATCAAGATGATTTTGCTTGGAAAACCTTCTGAATTGAATTGCACTAACTAGAAGGGGTCCCAGTATTAAGGACTTGGATCCTCTCCGGATCCCCTCCATGGGGATCCTAGGAATTAAGCCACATGGGTCGTTCATAAAAAATCGTGCGGTTACAATTAAATGTTTTTACGCAAAACGAAACTGCTTTATTTTTAAAAATATAAAAATCATTTAATTTTAGCCACACGATTTTTGATGAACGGTCATTGTGGCTTGATTCCTAGAATTTCCATAGAAGAGATCTGGAGAAGATCCAAGTCCCAGTATTAATTGATCTAGCATTTTGAGTTTTTCATCACCACTTTTATTTTATTTTGTTTTTTGTTTTTTTAATAATGTGGGTCCCAGGTTGCTTTGAGGACGGAATAGAATGTCGAGTCTGGTCCCACCGTTAATACAATAACAAAAAATAAATACCATTAAAAGTATGTTTTTTTGTTGCAAGTTGAAGAAGAAAGAGATAATACCTAGGGCTGGAAAAAAAATCCCAAAAATTCCAAACCAAACTAAAAAAATCCTGATCTCAAACTAAAATTCCCGAAATTTTCGGGATGTCATCCCGAACCAAACCGAAATTTTCGGTATGGGATTCGGTATTGCATCTCCATTTTTCGCTATTCCCATACCGAACCGAAATTTATATATATATATATATATATTATTTTTTAATTATAAGAAAATTATATCAACCGTTGATTATTTTGGATTTAATCTATGCCATTAATTTGTTTTTAGGTCAGACATTCACACATTTCGTTCATTCTTTCCTCCATCCAGAGAAACGCGCAGGCCCTCCTCATCGTCTCTCTCTCTCGTCTCATCTCTCTCGTTTGATCCCTCCCTCACCGAGCCCTCATCATCATCATCTATCTCGTCTCTCATCTGATCTCTCACCACACCCCTCCCTCACCGAGCCCTCATCATCTCTCTCGTCTCTCATCTGATCTCTCATCCCCCTTCCTCATCGAACCCCTCCCTCACCGAGCTCCAATTTAGGTAATTAATTTTGTGTTTTGAAACCTAATTTCTGTCTTCGTTTTGAAATTTAATTTAGGGTTTGAATCTTGAAATTTAATTTAGGGTTTGAATCTTGAATCTTGAATTCATATATAATATTTCGATTTCTGTTACTATAGTGATTTTGAATCTTGAATCTTGAATCCAGATACTCCCATCTCCTCTGTTGCTCTCTTCTCTAGGATTCTGAGTGCCTTCCATTTAAAATTTTTTGTTATAAGATGCATATGTATAGCTTGCAGATATATTATAACAACGGGAGCAGTTACTGCTCTTTTTGCTAGTTTGTTGGGTTCGCTTCTTGCTCCGATGTGCTAGTTGTACCTAAATTTTTTTATGTAGATGAGTTATGAACCTCTTTTAGGGGAGGTTTACTAATGCAGACTGCACTTTTAGGGATGTTTTTTTGCTTTTGGTTTGTAACTTAATTATTGAAACTTTGGTTTGTAACTAATTTTTTTGCTTTTGAGTTTGTTACTTTATTTATTTTAAAACCTTGGCTTGTAAGTTGTAACTAATATTTTTGCTTTTGGATTTGGATTTGGTACTTAATTTATTTTATTCATGCATACTACAAATTAAATAGGCAATGGCAGATGCTATTGCTTTAAAATAGATTTGTACATAGATTTGAATTGAATTAGATTTTGCTTTAAAATAGATTTGTACAAACTAAATAGGCAGATGCTACAGCAGCTGCCCAAATTGTTTTTGGTTGAATCAGGAGACATTCAAATCTGGGCTGGGCGGACAAATTTTGGGCATGGCCCAATATTGGTTTTTGTCCAAAAAGTCCAAAAGCCCAAAACCATTTCGGGATTCCCGAATTGTCCCGAAATCCCGAAACTATTTCGGGATTCCCGAAAATTGGGATTCCCGAAAATTTGGTTTGGAATCGGTATTGAAATTGGGATTCCCAAAAATTTTGGTTTGGGAATCGGGACAAGAGTTTCGGCATGAGATCCCATACCGAACCACCCCTAATAATACCATCAAAAGTATTTTTTGGGCGAGTCGTGCTAGCTAGCATTTCTCTTGGAGAACATTAATAAAGTTCAACTTAAGAGAGGGGGCAGATAAGAATCATAAGATTCCCAATACAGGACAAAATAAGAATAACTGAAAATCAACGCGTTTAAGTTAGAACTTGTATTGAAAGCTCAAGACTTAATTGAAAGAGATAATTACGACCGGCGTGTAAACCCTCCTATACCTTTTAATGTTGTTGCGTATAGTAATATGACTTGTAATAAAATCGTGTAAAATTAACTGTAACTAAATTAGCTAGAGTAGTAACTCTCCTCTCGTCACCCAAATTAAAACTTATCACACTTTAGTTGAAATTAAATTACAATATTACTGTGATAAGGAATGGTTGGAAGACCAAAATGAAAGAAACCCCATAAGTGTAGGGAGCAAAAGGTGAACTTGCACCATAAGCTCAAAGACTTGGAAAAAGCACTAGTCCACTTTCCAAGGTCCAGTGCCTTGAGTGATCAGTGGGTCTTTGACGAGTGTATATGAATTCAACTTCACCGAAATTCTGCTTCCCCACACAATCCAAAACACTGATCGAGAGAGAGAGAGAGAGAGAGAGAGAGAGATGATTAGTAGCACCAGCAGCGTCCCACCTGAAGAAAGAGATGCAGTGCATGTGAATGTGAGCCTGAGCCGACTACCTGGTTTCAGATTCGCCCCCACTGATGAGTTGCTGGTCGACTACTACCTGAAGAAGAAGATAGAGGGCACGGACTCCCATTTCCGCTACATCATCCCTGAAATCGATGTCTGAAAGTACGAGCCCTGCGATCTTCCTGGTAAACCCATTATTCTATCTCAATTTCAATATATCGTTTTGTGTTGTATAAAAAACAGTAATATTTTGTTTTGGGCATTTCGATTTACTTTCCCTTTTGAAGAGCCAGCCCATATCTCTTTCCTAGTGTATAATATTGTGGCACCCAGAAATTTATGATCTTGTTTCAGTGCTTGTGATTTTTGTTCTTCAAGAGTTGGATGGGTTGGTTTCAGATTTTGAACATTTTGTTTTGTTGTTGGATTTCAGCATTCTTCTCAGAAGGTCATGGGAAGGACGGGTTCTTCTTCACCCGCCCCAAATACAAGGACACCAACAGCACTCGCCGTGACCGGCTCACGCATCAAGGCTATTACAAGGTCACAGGAGATGAGCGGGATATCAGGGCTAAAGAATCCAAAGCTGTGATTGGGAAGAAGATTATTCTGACCTTTCACGAAGGTCGTGCACCAAAAGCTAAGAAGTCCGATTGGGTAATCCATGAGTATTATTATTGTACACAACCTGAGGTGGGTTCTAAACCCACCAAACAGATGGACTTGGTCCTCTGCCGCCTGAAGAACAAGTCAGCTAGTTATAAGAAGCCGAAGGTTGATCCAACCCGCGGCGAATTAGCTGATTCAGGTGCTAACCCGGAAGATGATCAAGCTGCTGCTGCAAGTAATGTGATTGCAGAGCCAGTGGAACATCTGGGATGCAATGAGCTGGGACATGTTAATAGTTCTGAGTCTTCAGATGGTTCTTATCCTATAAACTGGAAAGACATTTTGAACTTTGTTTATGGTGATGATGAAACTGGTTGCCGGAAAGTGTCGGATTTTGATGATCCAGCTGCATCTGATTTGTTTCAAGAGGTGAGATAATCATATGCTTTTTCTACACTTTTTGTATGAACTTGCAAAGCCTGCTAAATTTAACATCTGCTTGTTTGTGTTTCTTAATCCACCAGTTGTGTTCTGCGTTGGGAGAGATTCCGAATTCAACCTCTCAGCTGCAGCAGCCGCCGCAGACACCACAACCACATCAGCCACCGCATCCACATCAGCCTTCGCAGCCACATCAACCACAGGATTACTACTCCTCTACACATCAGCCACCATTACACACTACGCTGGATTACTACCCCTCCACACATCAGCCACCTGAGTATATTATTTCTACCAATGATCCCAACGAACCAGTTAGCAAACCTAATGGTGTTCAAGATCTAGCTACAGATGAAATGATTCCAGAGGTAAGAACCAGTTTCTGAATGTTGTATCCTTCATTTTAAATGAACTTTCCAATATGGAGCACAAAAATTACATCAAAACTTAACATTTTCTCGTTATGATTCTTAATCCAGGATTGTTTTCATCCAGATGAATTTATGGGTCTGCCATTTGATCCGTCACAAGATTGTTTTCATCCAGATGAATTTATGGGTCTGCCGTTTGATCCGTCACAAGATTACTTGCTGCCGTCACCAATGAACATGGAACTGGGAGATGGTGTGCATCCCAATAACTTGTATTGGATGCACTGATGAGTTGCGATCTCTAGATGATATGGAGATTTAAACTCTTTTCCCATTAGGTTCTTGATTTATCATTGTTGACCAGGATTAGTAATTAGTATCCGGGTAAGAAACACCATACCCTACTTTAGTGACTCTAATCTACCAAGAGTCACAAGCACGAGTCTAAGATAGCAACAGTAACATAGGTTTAGTTGGTATTAGTTACTCTAGAATAGCTAGTGAACAAGAAGATTTAATTATCAAAAAATAGCAAGATCTTAATTATCGAAAACAGCAATGTGGGACTTGTAAACCCCAAGAACTCTAGCAAGAGTTCACCCTTATCTGCATTTCAGGAACTGTAGGCATTAGAAACTTCTTTTCCTAGTTGTGTTCGATTATGTCCAGGACAACCGATGTAGGTTATCTAAGCCTATTCTTGTCCTTTTTGGCTGTTTTGAAGCATTCCCTAGTTTTAGAAACTTCAAAGCTTATTAGGTGAACCTGTTAGTTCAAATTAACAGCTGCAAAACCAGTAGTTGAGATTTCAACTGGAAAGTTCTCTCCTACAAGGTGTCCAGATGAAGCAAAGATGTCTCTTCCCAGAAGCAGTTGTTTGGAGACCACGACTCTCCTGTCAACAGAACTGCAAATTATCCTCAGCAAAATTGTCTTTTAATATTGTACCGTCTTCATCAAAAGTCATGTACCTCAACGAGATCGTCTTCAATCATCATTCATTCGTGTCTATCCACTGGGAGTTGCTCAGAGAAGAATCCGACTGCAAAGCTGTATCACAAGACAAGGTAAGCAATCAAAGCTAAAATTGTTAATAAAGCTCATGTATTGACACTTTGGGAAGGCTTTTTTCTGTTTTCAATCAACTTAATTTGATTTCCGTTAACTCTGTTTCCAGGTCAGGGAAGCTGCAGAGTTGCATTGCTCTTCATCTGCCCCGAAAGAAAACAAAAACCGAGTCTTTGAAGCATACAGTTATGAAGCAGGCGTCTATAGGGTTCTTTCATTGAAGCATCTCCTTAAAACCACTTATCAAGTCTCCCCGATGGGGAATGGTATTGTTACTTGGATACCAAGTTCTAGTTCTAGCCTCGTACTCAGGCTTTCGTTCCACAGTCGTTTATTCTGGAAATGGCGTTATACAGGATGTGCCGCAACATGGCTGCTGGAGTCCCAAATATATTACAATAACCAGACACCAAATGGTGATGACTGGTTATTGGTATTGAAATTTGAGGTTCCATCTCTAATGGAGTATCAATTACAATCATTATCAAAATCTGATGATTATGATTGGTATAATCCGTTGATAACCTTCAGAATTAAACACCCATCTTATGTAAATATTGGTTTAATTATTTTCCCTGTATCAGCTGCTGCGTTCCTGTGCAGCATTTCTGCTTTTCCTGTACTCCTCCTTTTATGTTGTATTCTTGTTAATGTTGTTTATTTAGAACCTTTCAATTTCAGTGGAATTTTGTGGTTATATTCTCTTCTCATTTTTTAGCTCACAAGAAGAAAAAAATTGTTTTTGACTTCTAATCGAGTTAAAACTTGAAACCAAAATAATGCTAAAAAACTTTGTGATTTTGTAACATAACTGTGTATGTTATGCCACACCCAAATTAGGAGAAAATGATCAAAAGAATATCTAGCTGCAATCAGGCGTCTATCACTACTGAATAATTATTTTGAGTTAATGTGTTTAGTTGTTTGTTAATTGAGTTTCAGTTTGGTATCAGCTAGGATGGTTTCTAGTAGTGTAGTCTTGGGAAGAACAGTTTTAGCTAGTGGCATATATAGGTGAGATGACAACATTTTGTTGCAAAGCTTATTAGGAACTTTTGTAATCCCTTCAATTGTTTCAATGAGGGAAGTTTTTCCCATAGCAAAAGAGAAGCATATTCTCTGCAATTTCTCCAACTTTGTTGGCTGACACTTACGATTAGCAACGTGGGAGTTATTTTGTTGCCCTTGATCAAGTGATTTCAGGCTATTTGTTTGATCTCCTCATTTTCACCTATTTTCATTTGGTTCTAAGACTTTGAGCCTTCATCATATTTACTTGTCTCTTGCTTTGCACCAAAGTATTTTAAGGTAAATTATATTCTCTTAATTGGAAGAAAAAAAAACATGTCTTTGATTCACATCTTAGAGTCTAGCTAGGATGTCTCTTGCTTTGCTTCATATACACGGTGTATAGTAAAGCAAAGGGAAGAGGAGCATGTAAGTAAGGAATTTAAAAGATTGGGTTTTGGGCTAGATAGTTTTTTTTTTTAAATTTTATTTTATTTATATTGATCTTCACACTTATTTTGTAAATAACTTCCGCACGTTCATTTTCTCTCTTTGCATAGTCGCATTAATTTATAATTTTTTTTAATAATTCAAAATAAAATTAATGTTATGGATTCTACTGTTTTTCTGGGAGGTTTTTATATACCACATTGTGAAGATATCTCTACTAAAAAAATCTCCCATTGTTTGGCGATAAAATTTCTTTAGATAAAAAAGGAAAGAAAATAATCATGCAGAAAAGAATAAATAAAAAAAATAAACATACACTTCAAATTACTTTCCGCACACCATTTTATTTTTTTAATATTTTTTTGACACACCACTAACACTTAATAGAAAAATATTAAAATATTAAAATATTAAAAAGGTGTGGAAGAAGTAATTTAAGGTGTGTAAATAAAAATATATATTATTTTAACATGTGTGTTTGCCGTCCAAATTCAAGAAAAGATGATATGATTTAAAGGCGCTAGCCATTGCCTCCGTTTGCTTGAAATCTATCAGCTCAAGACTGGGGGGGTCTTTGGGAAATCAAAGAGCACAGTGGCGCTGATTTAATTGGGTGAATTTGTTTTTAAGGTAATTCTAACTTTCTACCGAAAGGATCGTAATTTCTAAATTTTCATACGTCAAATTTTTTCATCCAAGTCTCATACATAAAGTTACGTTTTTCTCTCAGATTCATATTCTGTTAGGTTGACCGTTAGTACGTTAAAGTGTGGCGTGGCTCCCACGTAAACGATTACTGAGCATGTGTCACTATGGCTCCACGTTGATAATTAAAAAAAAAATTGGATGAATTAAAATTTCATGATGGTAAAATGAAAATTATCCTTGTTTTTAATTACAGACTTCACTTGCTCTGCTTCTTCTGGTTTCCAAATTTCCAACAGCATTTGAAGGAGGAGGAGGAGGGATGAGAAACATTAGCACCATCACAACAACCACCGCATAATTGGTGACGAAATTTTTTGTTGCGATCAGATTCCACATCAAATGCTCCTCACTCGAACGATCATAAAAGGCAACATTAGTGACGGATTTAGGATTCAAATCTTGAGGGATCCCTCGAGAAAATTTAGAAAAAAAAATTGATTGAGCAACACGAGGTGAGCTGCTAAAGGCAACGGTCTGAGTGATGACAACACGGCAACAGGTGGTGGGGTTAGGGTTGGGACTCGAAGTGTGCAAGTTTATAATGCATGACTGTAGATTTGGATTCTCTCCTGAGCAGAGGGTCTGAATCCTGCTGATCAAGGAACACGGACCGTTGGATCAAAATTCAGCAGCTACAATTATTATAACTTTTAGAGAGTCTCCCTATTTATAGCCGTTGAATTTTGATCCAACGATCCGTGAAACTTGATCAGCAGGATTCAGACCCTCGTGAGAGAATCCAAATCCCATGACTGCGTCGTTCTTTTAGGTATAGGTTTAGGTTGGTACTTGGGTTAAGGTTGGAATTTTCTCTATTAGGTTTAGGTTATTTAAAGAAAGAGGAAAAAGGTCCACTTAGTGAGATTAATCCTGTTAAATTTGAAAGAGTAAATGATTGCACGTGGTTTAAAGAACCCTAACATCCAAAAATGCAAGTTTCATTTACATTAGTAAAAGCAAGAAACAACGATGCATAAGGGAAAATAGAAAGGAAAACTAACAAAAATGACTTAAAAACTTCATTTTAACAAAAAGTCACTTTTAAATGTATAGTGAATAGTGACAGTTAAAGATAAAAAAACAATTTTTCATTAAAAGTAAACAGTACCGAAAGTGTTTTATTAAACCTCTCAAAATAAAAAGGGTTTCATAATATTTATTCCTTGGAATGACGTTGTTACACTCTTCCTACCAATATTTCAACTGAGTTAAAGCTGTTCTGAAAAATAACTTTTTAACAAACCGTCTGTATCCAATAAAACCTACCTCCATCATAACTTGTCCAGACAATCAGAGAGTCCCCGAATATCCTCACAGGAATTTCTCATGAACTCCGAAGGTCCAGATACAACCCGAGTCTCTTAGTGGATTTAGGCAACACAAAATGCTCCATGTTCGAATGAGCTTAAAGTAATTAAAAGAAATTAACGCGTTAAAGGACGATGGGATCCACTGATAGTAAAGCAAAGGGAAGAGGAGCATGTAAGTAAGGAATTTAAAGATTGGGTTTTGGGCTAGATAGTTTTTTTTTTAAATTTTATTTTATTTATATTGATCTTCACACTTATTTTGTAAATAACTTCCGCACGTTCATTTTCTCTCTTTGCATAGTCGCATTAATTTATAATTTTTTTTAATAATTCAAAATAAAATTAATGTTATGGATTCTACTGTTTTTTCTGGGAGGTTTTTATATACCACATTGTGAAGATATCTCTACTAAAAAAATTTCCCATTGTTTGGCGATAAAGTTTCTTTCAATAAAAAAGGAAAGAAAATAATCATGCAGAAAAGAATAAATAAAAAAAATATATTTATATATTTCAAATTACTTTCCGCACACCATTTTATTTTTTTAATATTTTTTTGACACACCACTAACACTTAATAGAAAAATATTAAAAAATTAAAAAAGTGTAGAAGAAGTAATTTGAGGTGTGTAAATAAAAATATATATTATTTTAACATGTGTGTTTGCCGTCCAAATTCAAGAAAATATCATATGATTTAAAGGCGCTAGCCATTGCCTCCGTTTGCTTGACATCTATCAGCTCAAGACTGGGGTGGTCTTTGGGAAATCAAAGAGCACAGTGGCGCTGATTTAATTGGGTGAATTTGTTTTTAAGGTAATTCTAACTTTTTACCGAAAGGATCGTGATTTCTAAATTTTCATACATCAAATTTTTTCATCCAAGTCTCATACATAAAGTTACGTTTTTCTCTCAGATTTATATTCTGTTAGGTTGACCGTTAGTACGTTAAAGTGTGGCGTGGCTCCCACGTAAACAATTACTGAGCATCCATGTGTCAGTATGCCTCCACGTCAATAATTTAAAAAAAAAATTGGATGAATTAAAATTTCATGATGGTAAAATGAAAATTATCCTTGTTTTTAAATACAGACTTCACTTGCTCTGCTTCTTCTGCTTTATTTTCTAAGGCGAAAAACATCTGATAATCTGGTTTCAAATTTCCAACAGCATTTGAAGGAGAAGGAGGAGGGATGAGAAACATTAGCACCATCACAACAACCACCGCATAATTGGTGACGAAATTTGTTGTTGCGATCAGATTCCACATCAAATGCTCCTCACTCGAATGATCATAAAAGGCAACATTTGTGACGGATTCAGGATTCAAATCTTGAGGGATCCCCCAAGAAAATTTAGAAAAAAAAATTGATTGAGCAACACGAGGTGAGCTGCTAAAGGCAACGGTCTGAGTGATGACGACACGGCAACAGGTGGTGGGGTTTGGCGTTAGGGTTGGGACTCGAAGTGTGCAAGTTTATAATGCATGACTCCGGATTTGGATTCTCTCCTGAGCAAAGGGTCTGAATCCTGCTGACCAAGGAACACGGACCGTTGGATCAAAATTCAGCGGCTACAATTATTATAACTTTTAGAAGGTCTTTCTATTTGTAGCTGTTGAATTTTGATCTAACGATCCATGTTCCTTGATTAGTAGGATTCAGACCCTCGTGAGAGAATCCAAATCCCATGACTGCGTCGTTCTTTTAGGTATAGGTTTAGGTTGGTACTTGGGTTAGGGTTGGAATTTTCTCTATTAGGTTTAGGTTATTTAAAGAAAGAGGAAAAAGGTCCACTTAGTGAGATTAATCCTGTTAAATTTGAAAGTGTAAATGATTACACGTGGTTTAAAGAACCCTAACATCCGAAAATGCAAGTTTCATTTAACATTAGTAAAAGCAAGAAACAACGATGCATAAGGGAAAATAGAAAGGAAACTAACGAAAATGGCTTGAAATTTTTTTTTTAACGAAAAGCCACTTTTAAAGGTATAGTAAATAGTGACAGTTAAAGGTAAAAAAACGATTTTTCGTTAAAAGTAAACAGTACCGAGAGTTTTTTATTAAACCTCCCAAAATATAAAGGGTTTCATAATATTTCTTCCTTGGAATGCCGTTGTTACACTCTTCCTACCAATATTTCAACTGAGTTAAAGCTGTTCTGAAAAATAACTTTTTAACAAACCGTCTGTATCCAATAAAACCTACCACCATCATAACTTGTCCAGACAATCAGAGAGTCCCTGAATGTCCTCACAGGCATTTCTCATGAACTCCGAAGGTCCAGAGACAACCGGAGTCTCTGTGTGGATTTAGGCAACACAAAATGCTCCATGTTCGAATGAGCTTAAAGTAATTAAAAGAAATTAACGCGTTAAAGGACGATGGGATCCACTGATAGTGATATGTCATATGTCGCAGCCTTGTTTGTAACTCGGGTAAAGCTTGTTTTGGAAGTTCAAGAATTATATTATATATATTTGCACCTTGAATTTTACTAGTTGTTATGTTTGGGTCTTTAGACCTTTTTCGGTACTAAATTGGCCCCTAAACTTCTAAAAGTGCATGGTAGAATGAGGACAACAAATCCCTTACAAAAAATTTGATAGAATTTACTCGTGTGTGATTCAGTTCATACGGTTTTGTAACAAATCTGTGTCGCCCATGTAAACAAGAAAACTTTTCGGACGAGCGTAACACAAATGTAAATAACAAAAAGAACACTCATTGAAATACGTTGTAGGTCTTGAAATTTTGATGAAACAAATGTTCACCCACGAATTAAATTTTGACTTGCTAGGGTTTATGTGGTGCACTTTATGGGTCTCGCTAAATTGCACACATGTATATTTACATGTAACTCGTCAAAACTAGATGAGTCATGAAGAGTAACACATGTGGACATCTGAGACCTCTGTTAAACAAATCAAATCAAGTAAAAAAATGAGCAGTCTAACCCTGATCAATCAAATCCCTCAATTATGGTTTAATTCCTTAAACTACTGATTCTGATTTAAATAATGAATAAATTAAATCAATTAGTCTAAATTAAATCAAATCAAATACAAAAAGGGAACAAATTAACTCTAGTATGATCAAGTTAAATCAATTAGGGTTTAATTTTCAAAATTAAAGATTCATTTAAGGGATAATTTGATACAAATTCAATTTTGTGAGCCATTACTAGAATTAGTCCACTACATTGAAATAGGTCCAATAATTGATATTCCACGTAAGCTTATTTATAATTTGTACCATATTTATCACTTAGACTTATAAATTGTAGTAAATATTCAAAATTTCTTAATTATATGATTATTAGTGGTTTAACTAGTCCATTAACTGTAGGATTAGTTATAGCAATAAAATCTCAGCCCCCAGTATCATGCATTTATATTTGCTCTATTATATTTTTGTGCGTATCATAAAGATAAACTGAAACTTAGTATTTGTTCCTTTAATGGAGGTATATTATATCATATTTCTATTCTAATATTCTGCCATGGAGGTTCAGCATTTTTCTTCCTATACAATAGGTAATTTATTTTTATTTTGTACTTT
This sequence comes from Crataegus laevigata, assembly GCA_963580275.1. Taxonomy (NCBI): domain Eukaryota; kingdom Viridiplantae; phylum Streptophyta; class Magnoliopsida; order Rosales; family Rosaceae; genus Crataegus; species Crataegus laevigata. Next base: position 11,574,556 of record OY756951.1, read on the forward strand.
ATTTTTATTTTGTTGGTAGATTATATCAGTTTTGTAGATACATTTTTCTTCGTATACAATAGGTAATTTATTTTTGTTTTGCAGGTAGATTACATCTGTTTTGTTGGTATAAAGTATTTTTCTTCCTATACAATAGGTAGTTACTAAATTATATTGGTTTTGTAGGTAAACATCATTAGGTGGTTACCAGATAATATTTTAGTTTGAGTATTTAAATAATCAAAATTAAAAACTGAATAAATGATACAAAAATTAAAGAATTTAAATATTTTTATCTAAAAGGGAAAAATTGATATAAAAATATGTAATTAGATAACTGGACTTGGTTCAAAAACTACCTGTGTTTTTGGACCTAGATCGAAAAGCCCCTTGATTTAATTTAAGAGCTAAATTAAATAATTAGCTCAAATTGGAACAAATGACAAAATAAATCCCGCAAGTTACGTGATTTAGATTGGCAATTTTAAACTAAAACTCAATCGCTAGCTATAAATACTAGCCTTACTTTCAAGAAAAAAGGACTTTAGAGAAATGAAGCAAGTTCAAATCTTTGGAGAAAACCGGAAAGCTCTATAGTCAAAGCAAACACCAAAAACCTGAACACTTGTGTTCTTCATCAAGCTCATGAAGAATCAACTAGCATTACAAATACATGTGCCTGTTCATCCACACTAAAGCCTACGAAGCTCACCACATGAAACCACTTGTGGTCCTGTTTCGTTCAAGATCAAGTGCTTGCCACTCTTGGATCTAATCTCAACACTAGAGGTTGAATAAGAGGAATATTCTTGTAAAGAACAGAGATTGTACCCTAAACATTTATTTAATAAAAATATTATTTTATACACAAGTTCTTTTGCCATTTGTTATTGAAAATTTTTGTGTTCACGCACATATATAAAAAAAATTAAGATCATATTATTTAGTTTACTCAAGGTTTTGGGTAGTAATATTGTTCATAATACATTCGTTTGGGATAGTAATATCCTTTGTAGTCATAACTGTGTAGATTTGAAACTAGCCAAGTTAGTTATAGTAATGAACTCTCTCCTCATCACCTGCAATTTAAAATCTGTCATATTGTAACTTAGATCAAGATGAAAATAGGAAAGTGTTAGTCAAACACTAATTTTTACTTTTCACATACCTTTGTTAATTTTTTGCTATTGATTTTTTACAACTCATTTGAACCGACGACCGAAAATTAAAAATCGTACGTGAGAAATAAAAATGAGTGTTGATAGCACTACTCTTGAAAATTTATCCGACAAGAAAATGTTGAAAGACCAAAATGAAAGAAACCCTTAAAGTGTAGGCAGCAAAAGGTGAACTTGCACCATAAGCTCGAAGACTTGGAATAAACATTATTAACTTTCAATAGACGATTGCCTTGTGTGATGAGAAGTGGGGTGAGATTCCTCGAAAGAACAGAAACAAACTAATACAAATTACAAAGTTAAAGACATGATAGGAATCTGGGTGGGATCCACACCCGATGCCATTTCCACACCATCAAGAAAATAAACTTGGTTTGGCAGCTTCATCTGATGACTTGGAAGTCTTTGCAAGCCAAAAGAGCACAGTGGCACTGAATAGGGTGACTTTGTTTTTAAATGCAAACTTCACTTGCTCTGCTTATTCTGCTTCTCTGAAGGCAAAAAACATCTGATAACCTGGTTTCCAAAACATTTGAAGGAGGAGGAGGGATGAGAAACATCAGCAGCAGCAGCAGCAGCACCAACACCACCACAACCACCGCACAATCGGTGCCGGACATGGTGGCTGCGATCAGATTCCATCCCACCGAAGATGAAAAGGTCGACTTCTTGAGCAAGAAGATGAAAAGTCACAACTCTCAAGCCTGCCTCTTCCTCCCTGTCATCGACGTCCGCAAGTTCGAGCCTTGGGAATTGCCTGGTAACCCATTATTCTATCTCACTTTTACTCGTTCGGTGCCAAGGATTGTATAGTGTTGGATATCTCATATAATTCAAGGCATTCGTGAAGCAAGAGATGAACGGTTTTTCTTTTTAGGGGATTAGATGGATTAGACATGAAGAAAACTTATCCGTTCGAATCCTACCCATTTTGTGGGGATTCGAAGCATAAGTTTTGTTACGAGTAATCCATCTTCTACCTTCAAATTGGACAAAATTTCTTCATTTCTTCCATCAACATAGCTTAAATATTGTGAGTTGTTCAATTCGATCGAATCCTAGGCACCGAACGAGACATGAGTTTAATGAATCATCCAATATAATTTTATCTTTATTCACCAAACAAGGCCTTGAAGTGAATTGGTTACAAATTTTCGATATCTTACTTTGTGTTGCAGTGCACATGTTCCCTGATTCTCCATATCATGCTAAGGCGTGGTATTCCTTCAGCTGGTGTGATTACAAATCCATCAATAGTCGTCGCTTCAAAAGGGAAACAAAGAAAGGCTCTTGGAAGATGAACAGCAAGCAACGGGATGTGGGCTCGAAATATTTCACTTGCAAAAAGAGGACATTAACCTTCCAAAAAAAGACCTTCCAGGAAGGTAGTAAGTCTAAATCCGTCCCGACCGGCTGGAAAATGCACGAGTACATTTGCATTAAACCTAAACGGGGTTCTAGTCCCCATCAGGAGAGGGATCAGCAAAGGGGCTTTGTTCTCTGCGTCCTGAAGTATAAGCCAGTTTATTCCAAATCTAATAACAAGAAGCTTAAGGGTACTTCAATTCGTGGTGTTTTAGCTGATAGTACTGGTAATCGTGGCTACATTGCCTCTAGTTCCGGAGATGATGAAGCTGCGACTGCTGCTGCAATGAATCAAGATGATGGTGAACCTGGTGGCGGCAGCAGCTCATCTGATTTTATTAAGAAATCTCTATGCGACATGATTGAAGAGGTTTGGTTTCATGTCCCCCCTTGTATGTATTTATCTGCATTGTTTTTTCTTTTAATAATCACAGAGGATGATGTGTTGGTCCTCTCACATTCGTAACTGAGAGTGGCACTTTGTGACTTTGACGGACATGAGCTAATCTTGCCTAGTCCTCTGTTTTTATTAACAAGAAGAAAAAAAGCTCTTCGAACATTTTTTTTCCCCTTGTTAAATATGGAGCACAAGAAATATATCAAAACTAACACTCAGCTTGTTTGTGATTCTCAATCTTGCAGTGGCAGTCATGTGCTCCGTTAGGAGAATGTCTGAATTCACTCCTTCCTCTTCCTGAGCAACCTCAGCTTGGAGATTCTCTTGATATCTTTAGTCATGAATTGGTTGATCCTGGTTCTGGTGGCTGCATCACCTATAATTCTGATAACCAAGCTGCTGCAACGAATCATATTATTCCCGACACAGAAGAAACTCTTGCAAACAAACAGCTAGAAGGAAGTGCTGTTCTTGGCGGTGGCAATCATGATGACGGTGAACCTGGTAGCGGTATTTCAACTGATTTTAATGACCATGCAGTAGATGATATGCAGGAGGTAAAGATGAGACGCTTTTTAAATACTTTTGATGTGAACTTGGTAAAACGAATTACTAGAAGTATATCAAAATTTAACACTTTGCTTTGTCTTGTGAATCTTAATATGGCAGTCTTATGCTCAGCTAGACAAACTTTTGGATTTGCCCTTATCTCCTCCTGAGCTGTCTCAACCACACCAGCTGGAAAATGTTCCGGGCGTCCATAGTGGCGAATTCAGTAACTGGCCATCTCCAATTGGGGTTAATACTTCTTATGTTACTAATAAGAATAATATTGCAACCAATTACAAAAACGAACCAGTTATCAACATCGCTTTTAATTCTTATAATCGAGCTACAGATGAAAGTATTTCCAAGGTGAGAATGAATTTTTTTTATTATATGAACTTCTTAATATGGTGCACTAGAAGTACATCAGAACTTAACACTTGCTTGTCATGATTCTTCATCCAGGTTTATTCTCAGGCAGAAGAAAATCAGGGATCATCCTTTCAACCGTTAGATCAGCTACAGGATTACCCATTGCCGTCACTAATATTGTTCTCAGAACTGGGAGAGCTGCTGCATGCCAATAACTATATTGGATGCAGCGAGTCACAATCTCTGGATATGGAGGTTGCGACTCTTTTCCCTCAAAGTTCTTGAATAACAGAGGCATCGTACACTCTTTCCAATGGTCCCAACCTACAAGAGTCATTGAGATGGGTGTATGATGGGAATAGTGGAGTAACCCAGTGATACTAACGCTGAGCTACTCCGCTGACGTTCAAAAGATTATTCTGCATTAGCTATTGGAATAACACTCCAATATCGTTAATGAACAACGACTTTCTTATCTGTAGGAGAATATCTAGAGGGCCTTGTAAGAATGTGTCTCCAACTCACATTGTTACACCGTTATATTCTCCTACAAATAATTAAAAATCATTCGCAGTTATCGACATTTCTGCAACCAGATTTTCTGGAAACTTATTCGTAGGTATGGACATTTATGTCCAGGAAACGCAACACAAGTTATGTAGTCTTTGACACACAGTATTGGTTTTCGGCAATTATGTCCCAAATCATTTTGTGTGTCACAGAATCCCCAAGTCTTGTATACTTCAACCTTGTTAGGTGAACTTTTGTTGGTACAAAGGAACACCAGGAAATGCAAATGGTTGAAATGCTATCCGGAATTCTACCCTTCTCGGAATGCGACGAGTCCAGATAAAGTAATAATGTCTTTTCTCAGAAGCATTGTTCGAAGACGGTACTTCTCTATCAACACCACTACAGATATTCCTCTGACAAGTAGCTCTCTATCCTACAAGTCAAACAGCACAACCACAATATCCACCAACATCCATCCCTGTCTACCCACATGGAGATACTCCAAAAAGAATCCGAATGCAGAGCAGTGTCACGAAACAAGGTGAGGAAATCAAGCTGAAAACATGAAGTGAATACTTTCTGGCTTTGTCCCCGTGATTAAATGAATGCCCGTATGTTTATCCCTTCACTCCGAGAAGCTATTTGATATGTTCACTGAAGTAGTTAATTTGATTTTGTGTTTGCAGGACAGTGAAGCTGCAGCTAGCGCATTGTATTGCCTTCTGCTCATACCGTTCGAAGCAGGCATGGAATGTGCAACAAATTGAAGGGTTCTTTCAATTTCCCGGAAGCATCAAGTAGTCCACGGTAACACTATTTCAGTTACAACCAAGTTCTATGGTTTTCGATCAAAAGCGGATTTGCTTTGTTCCGCATTCACTATACAGGAGCTGCTGCTACATGGCTGCTGGAGACTCGACTAATATATTAACAAAACCAGACACTAATGTGATGCTATGGTTATGTAAATAGAATCTTTGAGTTCCATCCTTGATGGAGTAGTAGTTACATTTATTTTTCAAAAGAAAAATTGTATGATTAATATTGAAGGTCTTAAACTTATCAATGACCTACTTTTTAAGTGTGAAACACCAAAACTTGTATCGTTGTTAATGATGCTTTTATTATTATGTCCTTGAGATAGTTGTATCAAAAGAAAATTATTCTTGTGAAAGTGGTTTGTTTTCAACATTTGGATGTTGAAAGGAGTATTTTGTATTGTTTTTTCGTTTTATTTTTGCGCGTTCTTCGTTAAATGTAAGTAGCATTAAGTGGTATAGAAAGGTTGAAAAGAAACGATAAACGGTTGTGGAAATCAATTAAAACACCTGTAACACTAAATGTTATGTAGCATTAAAGTCATGGCGTTATTTTGAACCGTGGTAAATGTTTTATCCTATTTCAATATTATGGCTACTAATGTAGTAGACCAAATGAAGCAATGAATCAATGAATGAGGCAAAGGAGAATTCGAATCTAAAATTAATTTTAGGAAGAGAAGAATGATTAAACTAAGAGCTAGTTGTCACATAAAGAACTTAATTGTGGGATCTATAGGCTTTTGTCTTTAGCCTCTCTTAAATCGTTTTAAGCTATAAACGCCGTTCTTGAGTTTTAGGTGGTCCAAAGCTCTAATGAACCCTTCTCGACACATTGTTTTTACATGAAAAATAAGAAGTGCACATTTTGTTTCTGCTCATTTGTATTTGTTGGCTTACACATAATAGTTTAACGAAACATCACAAAAAATGCATTGACCTGGTGTGTTGCATTTTAAATTTTACTTAAACTTTGAGAACGGGTCGAACCAAATCGATATGAAGCCTAGACCGCTCTCAAATTATTGTAAACACAAAAAATAGTCTAATAATATTCATATTGTTATAAATAGACAAAAGTTAGATAAATAACCTTTGCTAAGATCGAGGGCGAAATATCACTGTTTAGTTTTGTACTACCACCACAAAAGTATTGCAGGTCGAGGGCGTATTTCGGATATGATGAATCATTGATCTTAACCAAGAACATTCACGACTTGCTTCCTGCAAAGCAAGTATTTCCGAGTGATTTGAAGATTTAGCAACTAGTGTTTGCTTTGTTGAGCGCCATGAGATTGTTGTATCTCCATTAATGAACGCATATCCAGTTTGTGAGCGGGCTTTATGCGAATCAGAGAGAAAACCAGCATCTGTATATCCAGTAAGGATCTGGTCATTTGTAGGGGTGGTTCAGTATGGGATCCCATACCGAAACCCTTATCCCGATTCCCAAACCAAAATTTTCGGGAATCCCAATTTCAGTATCGATCTCAAACCAAATTTTCGAGATTTCGGGACAAATTGAGAATCCCAAAATGATTTTGGGCTTTTGGACTAAATTTGACATATTAAGCTTTTGGGCTAAAATTCAACATTTTTATATTGAAAATTTGGGCTTTTGGGCACGCTGCCAATCTGTTGTTGGACTAAAATCTGCAATCTGTGCAGTCTGCAATGTGAGTGAATCTGTGCACAATAGCTATGTGATCTGCCTATTTAATTTCTACTAATAGCATATGTGATCATCTGCCTATTCAATTTTTACTACACATGCATGCAATAAAAATAAATTAAGTAACAAATCCAAAAGCAAAAAAAAAAAAAATAGTTACAAGCCAAAGTTTTAAAATAAATAAAATAACAAACCCAAAAGCAAAAAAATTAGTTACAAGCCAAAGTTTCAAAATAATTAAGTTACAAACCAAAAGCAAAAAAGCAAAGCTTAAAGTTATTGTTGGCCTCTTCGGCCCCTTCGACCCTTTGATCTTGTTGATGCTTGTGGTTGCTCCCTTCTTGTTGGTACTTGTACTCTTCCCCTTGATGTAGATGGTTGAGCCCTTCCCCTTGATATTGATGGTTGAGCCCTTCCCCTTAAAATGGGTGGTCGTGGAGGTAGTGATTGATATAAACATCAGCCTAACATCACTACCAAATAGTGAAACAGATATTCAAAAAACTTGCAATAAAAAGAAAACAACAGTTACCTCAATCCTCTAATTAACAACCTGGTAGGTAAACCACGATGCAATCAAGGCTGACAAAAAAAAAACAACTAATTAGATACTAGCATCAAACCACGGTGCAATCAAGACACTATCTTTTAACGAAAATTAGGAGATGAGCAGCTCCCCCCTGACGGGTTGAGCAAAGTTGCACTCAATATAGAAAGGCAACAAGTTAAAAGAAATTTCATATACCATTTCTCATCTCATGCACATCCTTCTTATTTTGTAGCCATTAGGATGAACAATTAAAATAAAATCAACGATCACGATAATAGGTGCAGAAAACTATGTTTGGTATGTGAGTAGGATAAGTCATCAGTTAGCTCCCACAGTGGAGAAAATAAAAGGTGCAATGAGTCATATCTTGAAGAACTATAGAAGACAATTACCCAATGCATGGCCATGCAAACTCCCATTGCTTTTGCCGTAATACGCCCAGGAAGAATTTCTGAAAGAAGGAGACCAGGCACCGGACTAGCTTCAAGAGCAAACATCAACACAAACCTGCAAAAACCATTTCATAATCTAGATTATCATAACAACCACACACCCAAATCTTCTATGCATATTTGCTTTATAATCTCAAAGTCATTTAAATATGGCATGTGGAAGTATAGATATGCATGCACAATGCATTGAAGTAAAAAGTCTATGCAAAATGGCGCATCGCATTATATGTTATATTCACTCAAATGTGTCAAATTTTTACAGTATCATTAGGTAAGAATTGGGTTTAAATATAGAAAAAGAAAGAAACCAGAATGGCTAACTAAAATGAATTCACTTATACCCTTTTAATTATCCCAGTGCAAGACCCATTTACAATTTTTTCATTTCACTTTCTATCAACTACTCAGTGTTCGCTATGAATGAAGGTAGGAACGCAATTTCATACTACAGTGAGAAAAATTGAATATAAGTGAACTCTGCAAGATTGTTGTGAAAAGAAGCGAACTCTACAAACAAAATTAATTCCAAACCCTAAATTAAATTTCAAAAGGAAGACAAAAATTAGATTTCAAAATACTAAATTAATTACCTAATTTGGGATCGATAGTTCTATGACTTGACTTTTGTGATCTGTCTGTGCGAGAGATCGAGAGAGAAAGCGATGGTGTGGCCGTGGCTGTGTGGTGAAGGAAGGCTGGAATGGAGAGTCAGAGACGATCGGTAGTATGGAGATGAGGGCTCAGGGTCTCCAGCCAATTCCAATCCCAATTCTAATCCCAATTTGAATCTAAAAATTGAAACCCTAATTTTATAAAATGCAAACAAATTCAAGAGATTGACTTACCATGAGAGAAAACGATGCCACGGTGGTTGTGGTGGAGGTGAGACCGTGAGAGAGATTGTAGAGGAGGAGGAGTGGTGGACGCATAGCGGGCCGACGACTGATAGAGAGACCACTAACCGGAGATACACAACCAAATTTCTTCGAGTGAGAAAAGTGAGTTTTCTTACCGCATGGAGGCCTAGAGATGAGGCTCAGGCGCTGGAGATGAGATGAGGGCACTCGGTGAGGGAATGGAAATGGCGGAAGTGAAAGTGAACTATGAAAATGAAAAGTGAAATGGGAGATCAGAGTCAGACCTAAAAACAAATCAACGATACAAATTAAATCTAAAACAATGAACGGTTGAAATAATTTTCTTATAATTAAAAAATAATATATATATATATATAATATTTATTTTCGGTTCGGTATGGGAATACCGAAAAAATGGAGATGCAAAACCGAACCCCATACCGAAAATTTCGGGAATTTTGGTTTGGGATCGGGATTTTTGGGATTTTTTTTCAGCCCTAGTCATTTGTGCATTTCTCTGAGTAGAAGAGACCCATGTCTGTTGTCCCACGAAGGTATCGTAGAATATCTTTGACTCCTTTCCAATGACGAATTGTTGGAGCAGAGCTATACCTGGCTAACAAGTTTACTGAAAAAAGCTATATCTGGTCTAGTACATTGTGCCAAATACAATAAAGCACCTATTGCACTCAGATATGGTACTTCTGGACCAAAGACCATTTCATCATCTTCTTTTGGACGGAATGGATCTTTCTTAATGTTTAAAGAACGAACGACCATTGGCGTGCTGAGTGGATAAGCCTTGTCCATGCCAAATCGCTTCAGGATTTTTTCAATGTAAGCTGATTGGTGGACCAAAATTCCATTAGCACACTACTTGATCTGCAGGCTGAGACAATATTTTGTTTTCCCAAGGTCTTTCATTTCAAATTCGTTTTTCAGATATTCAACAGTTTTATTGAGCTCTTCAGGAGTTCCAACTAGATTCATATCATCGACATACACTGCCACTATAGCAAATCCAAAATTGGATTTCTTAATGAACACACAAGGGCAAATAACATTGTTGATATACCCTTCTTTGATCAAGTATTCACTGAAGATTATACCACATTTGTTCAGATTGTTTCAGCCCATACAATGATCGCCTTAATTTGATCGAGAGCATATCTCGTGGTTTGTTAGTTGTTTCAGGCAACTTAAGTCATTCTGGGACCTTCATGTATATGTCAGTATCTAATTCTCCATATAGTTATGCAGTGATGACATCCAAAAGTCGCATGTCAAGCTTTTCTGAAACCACTAAACTTATTAAGTAACGGAACGTAATTGCGTCCATTACAAGAGAATATGTCTCGTCATAATCAATTTTAGGTCTTTGTGAAAAGCCTTGTGCAACGAGTCGTGCTTTGTATCTTGCAATCTCATTTTTCTCATTGCATTTTCTTGTGAATACCCATTTGTAACCCACGGGTTTTACATCAAGCGGAGTTTGGACTACTGGTCCAAAAACACATTGCCTTTCCAAGGAATTTAATTCTGCCTGGATTGCATCTTTCCACTTAGGCCAATCTTGTCTCTGTTTGCATTCATCAATAAAGCGGGGCTCAATATCATCACTTAATATGATTTTAGTGGCTACTACGAATGCGAACATATCATCGATGATTATTTCATTTTGATCCCACAGTTCATTTGTAAATGCATAATTTAAGGAGATTTCTTTGCTTTCATGTACTGCTGTCTCTTTAGGGACATGTGTCTCATCAAAGACATTTTCTTTTTCTGAAAGTACAAAATCATGAATTGTGGATTTGTCATTCATATTCTCTTCCTGAATGATTTCATTTGGATTCAGTTGTGCCCTTGTCTTTCTCTTTCGAGAAGCTCAATCTTTTGAACATGGGGGTCTACCACGCTTCGGGCGTGCAACAGATGAATCATTCGCTGCCACTTTATTTTGTCCAACAGGAACATCAATTCTTACCAGTGCATTTGCAGCTGGTATATGTGATTTTGTCACTTTCATAGCATAATTAAATGCAGCTGGCATTTTATTGGCAATACTTTGAAGATGAACGATTATGTTCACTTCATTTTCACATTAAGTGCTACGTGGATCAAAATGAGACAAGGTGGGTACAACCAATGTCAGCTTTTTTGGTTCTTCTGGAACGGTTTTTTCTCCTCCCAACAATGGGAAGATTGTCTCATCAAAGTGACAATCAGCAAAACGAGCTATAAACATATCACCTGTCAGGGGTTCCAAATATCTAATGATAAATGGTGAATCAAAACCCACATAAATTTCCAGTCCATGCTGAGGTCCCATTTTAGTGCGTTGCGGCAGTGCAATATGCACATAAACATCACAACAAAAAACTCGTAAATGTGAAATATTTGTCTGATGCCCAAACGCGAGTTGTACTGAGGAGTATTGGTGGTTGCTATAGGTCTCAATTGAACCAGTGATGCAGCATGTAAGATGGCATGTCCCCAAGCCAAAACTGGCAATTTTGTTTTCATGAGCAGAGTGCGAGCTATTAACTGAAGCCGCTTGATCAATGCTTCTGCTAAACCATTTTGGTATAGACATGAGGAACAGGGTGTTCAACATCAATGCCCAATATCATGCAATAATCATCAAAGGTTTGACTTAATGGGGTAATCCAGGAACTGTGCTCGCAACTTAATTATCTGAGCAAGAAGTCTCGCAAAAGCTACATTCCGAGTAGACAAGAGACAAACATGTAACCATCTGGTAGATGCATCAACCAAAACCATAAAATATCGAAATGGTCCACAAGATGTAATTATGAACATTGCATAATTGTAGGAGCACGTTAGAGGCATGAAATGTGCTGAAGGCCTTTTCCAGCATAGCTTCCTCAGTAATGATATCTCTACAAAGCTTCATCTGAGAGGTACTTCCTAACATTGCAGAATTGTATTGTGACATCCCGTTCCAAGTTTAAAAATAGTTCGACGTGAAATGACAATTCTACCCTCGAATCCGCGGGAACGGGTATGGTTTCGGGTTTAGTTATGGGCTTGGGTGCCCTAACCAATTAGGCCCAATTGGTTATGGGCTTCAGATTTTATAACACACACACACACACCCGTACCCACACATGCACACGTACACTCTCTCTCTCTCTCTCGAACCATCTCACTCTCTCTTTCGATCTCTTTGTACGGACACTCACGTACATCACGATCAAGACTCGGATCGAAGCTCAGGTAAGTAGATTCGTGACCCTTGAAACTTCCTGAGTCCATACATGGTAGTTTTAGGCTGGGAAATCCCCAGAATCACCTCGAACCCGTGGCTTAAACTCGAAGCACTGTTCATCACCTCTGTTATGGTTGTGTTTTAGGTGAAACAAAAATCATAGGGACACTCTAGGGACTTCCACGAAGCTCGGAGTACCTCGTTAGTGAACGTTGGACGTCGGGATCACTGAGTTCTGGACTTGGCCGAGTTTGAAGAATTTTCCCATCGAGATTTTGGACGTTTTTCGAAGGATTTAAAGGTACAAATGTATTCTACGTTGAATTTGGAGCATTTTGGTATAAATTTCACGAATTTTGGATGAAAAATGAAGGAGATACGAAGGTTTGAAGTTCGCCGGAAAAACCAGTCCGACACCGGCGCCGGCGACGGTCGCCGGAGCTGGAGGTTGGGGGTGACGGAATATTCCGTCAAAGTTGACGGAATATTCTGACACCGTTAACTGACGCCGTTAAAGTTAACGGAATATTCCTGACGGCGTCAGTTGACGCCGTCAGTGTGCACTGCGCGTGGGGGCGTGTGTGCCGTGCACTGTGCAGGCGCGTGGGGGCGCGTGCAGTGTCAAAAAATTTATCTAAAAATATCACGACGCTCGTGACGTCGTGTAGGTCGCGTTGGTATATTCAAATACCAAAATTGACCTTCGTATGAAAAGTTAATTATGTAGTTTGGTTATGTGCTGTTAATGACCGTTTTGCAGTTGTTTCACATATAGGTGAGACGTACCCAGAGGACGAGCGCATTCATTCTAGGCTCGGGGGATACGACCCGTCGACATACCAGTGAGTGGGCTTTTGTTTTCAGTATATATATATATATAATTGGCGTTTTTCCCAGAAACGCAATTTGCATGATTTATGAACGGAAATGGTTTTATAATTATATTGCCATGTCGTATACCAATTATATTTGATAAATATGATTATGATTGCATTTGCTATGCTTCGACGCCGAGGACGGCCAGGTAAGTCAGGTAAGTATGATAATAGTGATTGTGATAATGATAGATAGTGAATTAGCTCATCACCTGCACCTCGGGTGTTAGTGCTCCACCAGAGTAGGGCCTAGCCTTCACGTGATCGTTCACCTCACGCACCGTATGCTCACCTTGGATCCAAGGCAGGTGCCTAGCCTGTCGTACAGACCACTATAGGTGGTTCCGACTCGTAGGTGACTCGCGATTCGTCGCACAGCCTTCACGTGATCGTAGCACTGAGCGTAATATTATACACCTAGCCTGTCGTACAGACCACTATAGGTGGTTCCGACTTGTGTGCAGGATAGTGATTGATAGCGATTGAGTATGACGGATGAGCTATAGGTTCAGCCGTACAGGTCACTAGAGGTGACTCCGGCTGACATTACATTAGGGATACCTCTGATTTACATTACCTGACTGATGATGATGATTTTCTGAGTTGGTATATCGACATGGCCTATCATTGTGTTTTGATAATGGATTTGATTCTGAGACAAGGTTTTTCGTATATAAGTTATATACGTATTATTTTCTGGGAAAATTATATTGATTTACGGAGAGGGGTTATTTATGGATTTTATAAAATGGTTTTGAAAAATATTTGTTTTTGCCCACTCACATTTTCTGTTTTGCGCCCCTCCAGGTTCTAGGTAGCGACGACGTGGACGGCTATCGAGGCATCAAGGCAGTTCTGACAGACCACCACTGATGTAGGATTTCTTTAGTAGTTGTGCTATTTATTTTAATCGACTGCACCTAGGATTGGCTCTGAGACCTTTAACTATTTCACTTCCACTCCTTATCACTTTTTATCTTATGTATATTGTCAACTTGACTTCACTGCTGCATTTCATGCATAATTGCCTTCCGCTGACGTTTTGGCTACGTCACTCGCACGTGACGGCCAGCACGCTTCGACCCCTGGGTCGGGGTGTGTCATGTATTCAGCCACTGATTTAAAATTCTGGATCCTTAGGTGACTCCACTTATAGCGAGCCCTTGGAAGAATCACCGTTGTCTGGTGATTGTATCTATTTCTCAATGACTTCTAGAGAGCTAATGAATCTTCAACCGCTAAGTACTCTCTCTTTAGTCCCTCATCAAGGTGGCAACGAATAAAGATCATGGCCTTCGCCCGATCTTGAGAAGATGAGTTGTTTTCTTCCCTAATGGTATCTCCAAGATTCCCTACTTCTAGATGGATCTTGGTATCCAGTACCCATGTAAAGTAATTCTTCCCAGTAATGTCCAGGGCAGCAAAATCAAGTTTTGCCAAGTTTGCCATTTTCTTTTATTTCTGAAAGAAAAAATGAGATGTGTAAGAACTTGCAATAATATGTATTATTGGATGAATATAGTGTTAAAACTTCTGGTTCTTGCAAATTTTTTCATTTTGATCTTTAGGTAAAAAATAATAAGCACTCGAAACTTCAGGCTCAAGATTTGCATGATTAATGAGAAGGGCGATTGTACCACACCATTCTCATCGAAACAAGTATATGATGGGCAATTATTCCGCACCACCTAAAATTACAGTAAAATTAAATTGCAAAAAAAATTAAATATGCAGAGCAGGGTGGACGATTATACCATGCCACCTAAAATTTGCAGTAAAATTAAATTGCAGAAAATTTAAATATGCAAAGTAGGGTGGACGATTATACCGCACCACCTAAATTTGCAGTAAAATTAATATAATAAAATATTGGGTTAGTAATAAGGAACAAAACCAAACAAGAAATCAAAGATATAAGTAACTGTTAAATTTAGAACGAGAAGTAGACATGGTGCTAGCAGTTTATTGCGAGGGTGCATCATGCAGAGGAAGCAGTGGAAGAAGAAGAATATGAAAAACCTTGGATGAAGCATTTTTTTTCTTTCGGTGAAGGGAGATGTAAATTATTTAAGGTTAGAGAGTCGTGCTGATAACGTGTTATAAATAGACAAAAATTAGAGAAATAACCTTTGCTAAGATAGAGGGCGAAATATCACACTGTTTAGTTTTGTACTACCACCACAAAAGTATTGCAGGTATTAGAAAATGAGGAACACTGAGATTATTATAGGGAGATTATATTCACACACCCCAAATTACTTCTCCCACACCCTTTTAATTTTTTAATATTTTTCTATCAAGTGTTAGTATTGTGTAAAAAATATTAAAAAATTAAAAGGGTGTGGGAGAAGTAATTTGGGGTGTGTGAATATAATCTCTCATTATTATATTTCTTCCTTTTCTATTTCTGATATCTTCAAACTTTGAACAATCGAAGTGCTCTATTTATAGAGCCACTTCATTGAATACTTACAAAATTCACTATTTAGCATGTGAAGCTTTACTATACACATGTAGGCAAACATACCCATTATTTACAAGACATATTTATTTTTGTTGGACGAACCCACCTCTTGAGAAATTCATTATAAAACCATTAATGTGTTATAAGTGATTCATATCCCAAATTATAATAAAGTTGAGATTCTATTATAAAGTAGTCTGTGAAGTAATTTAATTCTTTATAAGAATATACTTTTTATTTTTTTCAATATAAAATTCATACTCTTTTAAAAATAATTAATCCATATGACAATAAATATAAATGCCACGTGTAATAGTATTACGGCTAAGCTGGATGTAAACTCGACACCCGTTAGAACAATATTCATGTCACCCCACAAGACATGCATAGTAGACGGACTGACGTAAGGCTTTTTAATTTTGGGTCAAATATTGACGTAATCCTCTGCCTTCACAAACAATTATTTTCTCACGTATTAGTTTCTAGAAAGTTCTTGAATTCTCTCGAATGTTTATGTTTCCCTTCAAAAATACCTAAAGCTGAACTTAGAAGGGGGGCAGAAAACGAATCATAAGATTCCCACTACACGACAAAATAATTTAATATTTTCACCTTCGAAGGGGGGGCAGAAGAATGTGATTGTCATTGTATTGGAAGCTCAAGACTTAGTTATATATTTGCACCTTCAATTTTAGTAGTTGTTCTGGTTGGGTCTTTAAACGTTTTTTTGTGCCAAATTGGCCCCTAACCTTCTCAAAATGCGTGGTAAAATGAGTACAACGCTAACTCATACAAAATTTGATAGAATTTACTGGTGGAATTAACAAAACAATAACTCATATTGCAATAGCGGTGGTTCGGTATGGGATCCCAAATTGAAAATAGAATTTCGAATCCCAAGCCGAATATTTTTCAGGACGGAAATTTGAAGACTAATTCCGGACCAAAAATTCGGTATTCTTAAATTTCAGGATTTCCGAAATGTTTTAGGTATTTTGGTGTTCCTAATTCAATTTTAATTGAATCTAAAACCTGATTAAGAAGAAGATGACACCATATTACCCAAGTCTGTTCAATGATATACTCAAAGGTAACCCCGATTCCTGTACCAAATGGTTTGAGATTGGTTTGGAATTTCCGAACCATTGAATATTTAATCCCGATTACGGTGTCAAAAGGTTCGGGATTTGTTCGGTATGGATCCTAAAAATTTCAGTATTATTGGTTTGGGAATTTTTCAGTATGGGATTTGAAATTTTTTTTTCCATTCGGTTTGGGATTTCCGGAAAAAATTTACAGCTGTATATTGCAATATGTATATAAAAATTTGAAATCATCCTTTTTTTTTTGTGCGAAATGGGATGGTTGTGTGTAATCATATTATTTAGTTTAGTTAGAATTTAAATAACAATATCATTTGTAATCGCATTCGTTTAGTCAAGGTTTAAAATAGTAATATTGTTTGTAATCATAACTGCGAGTAGTTAAGTTACATAGAGTGTTTTTAGGAGTGAGTCCAGTTATTTAATATATGTTTTTATTTTTCTTTTATAATCATTTTATATTTTCTAAAAATATTAAAAATCAATTAAAATCATCTAATATTATGCATTTTCCAACTCCAAAAAATCTAATTAATATCTTATAACAAAAAAACTAATATATCAACATAAATCTATCTGCACATTCTACCCTAACTCAAATAACAAATATATGAATGTATATTATACCTATAAGTGAGATATGAAATCTAACTAAAAGGTAGAAAAAAAACATAATATACCTACAAGCAGAACACATTAATTTGTGACATGTTGATTTTGATTTAAAAAAAAAAAGAATATGTCATATAGGTAGATAAATACAATTAACCTGTGATATAGGTTGATTATCAAAATTGAAAATAAAATTTAAAAATGCGGTTTAAAGCAGAAAGAAGAACAAGAAATAACAATAAATAAATAAATAAATAAAAAGAAATAATCAAAGAGATAAATAGGAAGAAGGTTGATTTTTATAATAAATCTTATTATTGAAGAAATAATTATTGATAATAAAATAACTAAATTTAAGAAATTGGACTTATTTTAATAAAGTGTACTATTCCTATTATTGGCTAAAAAATTGGACTTATATCAAGTTTTCTCTAAATTAAATTAGATTGAAATGTTATCCGGTAAGAAAAAAGTTGAAAGACCAAAATGAAACAAGCCCCAAAAGTGTAGGGAGCAAAAGATGAACTTACATCATAAGTTCAAAGACTTGGAAAAAAAAAAACAACTTTCAAAAGACCAGTGCTCTGAGTGAAAAGTGGGTCCTTGATGGGCGGATATAAATACAACTTCACTGAAATGCTGCTTCCCCACACAATCCAAAACACTGATAAAAAATCACAATTCAGAGTTGAGAGAGAGAGAGAGAGAGAGAGAGAGAGAGAGAGAGAGAGAGATAGAGAGAGATTAGCAGTGGCAGTAGCAGCAGCAGCATGACAACTGAAGAAGGAGATGCAGAGCATGTGAATGTGATCCTACCTGGGTTCAGATTCTACCCCACTGATGAATTGCTGGTCAGCTACTACTTGAGGAACAAGATACAGGGCACCGACTCCCATTTCCGCCACCTCATCCCTGAAATCGATGTCTGCAAGTACGAGCCCTGCGATCTTCCTGGTAGCCCCACCAATCTGTCTCACTTTTTCTTCACTACCCATTTCTTATTTCTAATGGATTCTGCTGTTGTTTATTTAAATTTACAATCTTGTTCGATATTTCTGTTTTTTTCATCCAGAATTGACTTGGGTTGGTTTCGATTTTTTGTTTTCTGTTGTATGCATAAATTTATGATCTTTTCAGTTTTTGTACCACAAGAATTGGAGTGCATGGGGCCAAACCCCTCCCCCTCCCCTTATTATAACTAGAGGATTAAGTATTACTATCGTTTGTACCTCAAGAATTGAAGTGGGTTAGTTTCAACTTTTGAACATTTTGT
This sequence comes from Crataegus laevigata, assembly GCA_963580275.1. Lineage (NCBI taxonomy): Eukaryota > Viridiplantae > Streptophyta > Magnoliopsida > Rosales > Rosaceae > Crataegus > Crataegus laevigata. The sequence continues at coordinate 11,592,814 of OY756951.1, forward strand.
TTTGTTATTGGATTTCAGCATTCTTCCCAGAAGTTCATGAGAAGGAGTGGTTCTTCTTTACACGGCTCGATTACAAGTACAACAACGGCACTCGCTGCAACCGGGCCACGGATCAAGGCTTTTACAAGGTCACAGGAAAGGAGCGCAAGATCAGGGCTGAAGAATCAAAAGCTGTGGTTGGGAAGAAGAGGACTCTAACATTCTACGAAGGTCGTGTGCTGAAATCAAAGAAGACCGATTGGGTGGTCCATGAGTATTATCTCACAGAAACTGAGGTGGGTTCTAAACTCGCCAAGCAGACGGACTTTGTCCTCTGCCGCCTGAAGAACAAGTCAGCTAGTTATAAGAAGCCGAAGGGTGAACCAATCTGCGGCCAATTAGCTGATGCGGTATTGAATTCTGAAGATGATCAAGCTGTTGTAAGTGATGTAATAGCAGAGCCAGTGGAACATCTGGGAAACGAAGAGCTAGGAGATGTTAATAGCAATGAGTCTCCAGATGGTTTTTGTCTTGTGGACTGCAATGACATTTGGACCTTAGCTGATGGTGGTGTTGAAACTGGTGGCTGGAAATTCTTGGATTTCGATGATCCAACTAAGTTTCTAGAGGTGAGATAATCATATGCTTTTTTTCTGCATTCTTTTGATTGAACTTGCAAAACCTGCCAAAATTTACACCTGCTTGTTTGTCATCCTTAATCCACCAGTTGTGTGCTGAGATGCGAGACATTCTGAATTCACCTTCTCAGCCGCCCCAGCCACTGCAGATACCACAGCCACCGCAGCCACATCAACCACAGGATTACTGCCCCTCCACATTACAGCCACCACAGCCACATCAGCCGCCGCAACCACATCAGCCTCTGCAGCCCCATCAATAAACAATGAACTGGGAGATGTTGTGCATGCCAATAACTATATTGGATGCAATGATGAGTTACAGTCTCTAGATAATATGGAGATTGCAACTGTTTTCCCATAGTCCTTTGTTTATCATTGTTGACTAGGATTAGTAATTTAGTATCCTAGGAAGAAACAACATACCCTACTTTTAGTGACTCTAATCTACCAGAGTCGCAAGCACGAGTCCAAGATAGCAACAGTCAAGTAAGAAACATAGCAAAATAGGTTTATAGTCTGTATTAGCTATTCAAGAAACACACCAGTTTAGCTACTGAACAGCAAGATCTTAGTTATCAGAGAACAACAAAATCTGAATTATTGGAAACAGCAATAGGGAATCTGTAAGCCCCAAGAGTTGTAGCAAGAGTAAAGCATCACCATAATCTACCTTTCAGGAACTGTAGGCGTTAGAAACTTCTTCTGCTAGTTTGGACGATCATGTCCAGGACAACCGACGTAGGTTCGCTAAGCCTGTTCTTCTTTTTGGCCTTTTTTGAGCAATCCCTAGTTTTAGAAACTTCAAAGCTTGTTAGGTGAACATGTTAGTTCAAAGAACAGCAGCAGAAGCCAGTGTTTGAGATGTCATCAGGAAATCGACAAGTCCTGATGAAGCAAAGATATCTTTTCGCAGAAGAAGCAGTTGTTTGTAGGTCGCGTCTCTTGTCAACCAAACTACAAATATTCCTCAGCAAAATTGTCTTTAAATAGTGTACCCTCTTTATAAAAAGTCATAGGAACAAGTTTCCAAAAAAAAAAAAGTCATAGGAACCTCAACAAAATTGTCTTCAAATTATGTAGTCTCTTCAACAAAAGTCATACGTACCTCAGCAAGATTGTCTTCAACCGTCATCCATTCGAGTCTATCCACTGGGAGTTGCTCCGAGAAGAATCCGACTGCAAAGCTGTATCACAAGACAAGGTGAGCAATCAAAGCTGAAATAGTTAATAAAAACTCTTGTATTGAAGCTTTGGGAAGGCTATTTTCTGGTTTCACTCAACTTGATTTGATTTGCAGGTCAAGGAAGATGCAGAGTACTGCATTGCTCTTTGAAGCAGGCAACTATAGGGTTCTTTGCTTGAAGCATCTCCTCAAAACCATCAATCAAGTCCCTGATGGGGAATGATTTGACACTTCGATACCAAGTTCTAGTTCTAGCCTCATACTTAGGCTTTCGTTCCACAGTCGTTTATTCTGGAAATGGCGTTATACAGGATCTGCTGCGACATGGCTGCTGGATCTCAAATATATTACAATAACCACAGTAATGGTGATGTACTGGTAGTTGGTATTGAAACTTGAGGTTCCATCCCTAATGGAGTGGTAATTACGATCATTATCAAAATCGGATTATTATGATTGGTTTAATCCTTTGATTACATTCAGAATTAAACATCCATCTTTTGGAAGAAGATCTGCTCCGGACCTTAGTGTCTGGAGCCTTCTCATTAAACAATTTGGACCGTTGATTGATGTGCAAGTCAAATTAGTGCCGTTAGTTGTATGTGATGGGACAGGAAAATGAATTAATAAAAACTGTTGGACTCAATTTGTACGGCCCATATTGTTTAATGAAGAGTCTCCGAATACTAAGGTTCAGAGCAGGTCCTTTTCCTTGCAAATATTGCTTTAATTAATTTCCGTGTCAGCTGCTGTGTTTCTGTGCAGCATTCCTACTTTTCCTGTACTCCTTTCATGTTGTATTGTTGTTAATTTTTTTTATTTATTTAGAATCTTTCAATATGTAGAATTTTGTGTTATATATTCTCTTCTTATTTTTTTTTTAATAAACGATATTATCTAACAACAGAGATGAAGGGTGAGCTAAGCCTCACAATACAATAATGTGGTTTAAATTTGTTTTCGGCGAGAATCAAATTTAAAACCTCTCACTTACAAGTGAAGAAGAATATTATTAGATCGTAGTACTAAGTGACTATTCTCTTCTCAATTTTGAACCCACACAAGAAGAAAAAATTGTTTCTCATCTTTCCTTTAGTTAGGGAGCAATAGAAGAGGAAAATTCACAAGGGTACTGATTTAGGGTATTTGAATACGTCGAGGCTCTTTTCCACCCTCCCCAAAGGTCAAAACTCATCATTACTTGGGACATTTTATCTTAAGCCAATCAAGCATTGTGTTTTAAAGTGATTGATTAGTTTGAGTTACCGCCATTCAGTTTTAAGTAAGTTTCTCCTTAAAGTGATTGATTGGTTTAAGTCATCACCCATCCAGTTTTAGGTAAGTTTCTCCTTAAAGTGATTGATTGGTTTAAGTCATCGCCCATCCAGTTTTAGGTAAGTTTCTCTCCTTTGGACGTCTCATCAAGGTTAAGTTCCTTCAGACTTCCAATCTTAACTTGGAACCAAAATAATGCTCAAAACTGCACTATTTTGTAACATAATTGTGTTATCTATGTCACACCCAACTAACGAGAAAAAAAGACCGAAAGGATATTAGTCTGCAATCAGGCGTCCATAGTTTCAGCAATCAAAGTAGCACAAGTCCACATCAAATGAGTGCAAATTTATAGCTGTTTTTCTTTTGGGTAGTGTTATCCACATGCCCATTCTTACTTTCTACACGCCCATTCTTACTTAACACATGCCCCCCTCAATTTCTAGTTGTCGGATTGGATGAATTGAAAAAAATCAATAGCAAAAAATTAATAAGAGTGTGGGAGATAAAAATGAGTGTGTGAATAATACTATCATTTCTTTTTGTAAACGAGGAAATGATATTCAAATCGATTTTAAGACCTCTGTCACTATTGGAAAGAGATAAACTAATTTAAGGCATTCGGATATAATTGGAATAGCTAGTTGCTACTGAATAATTATTTTGAGTTAATGTGTTTAATTGTTTGTTAATTGAGTTTAAGTTTGGTGTCAGCTATGATGCTTTCTAGTAGTGTAGTCTTGGGAAGAATAGTTTTAGCCAGTGGCATAGGTGAGATGACAACATTTTGTCGCAAACCTTGTTAGGAACTTTGTAAACGCTTCAATTGTTTCAATGAATGAAAAGAGGGAAGTTTTTCCCATATCAAAAGATAAGCATATTCTCTGCAATTTTGCAATTAGAGTTCAGTGATTCCTCGTATGTTGAGTGACATTCACGATTAGCACCGTGAAGTTATTTTGTAGCCCCATGTTGAGTGATTCCAAACTATTCAAGAACCGGTCGAACCAAACCGTTATGAAGTCCAAACCATTCTCAAATTGTTGTCAAAGAAAAGTTGAGGTTCATGCTCCAAATTATATAGAAAATTGAGGTTCTAGCATAAAGTAATTAGCAACATGTGAAGTAGTTTAATTCCTTATAAGAACATACAAAGCTCTTTTTTCCAGTATAAGATTAATACACTCAACCATAATCCTAGTCAAGGATGATCATTCCATGTGACAATAAATCACCTATGAATACCAAGTGTACAACTATTACAGCTAAGCTAGATATAAACTCGACATCTGCATTCTTGTCACTACACATGTTTTAAAAGGTGAAGCGAAGCTAATGATAGCCTTGCCTAGGTGATAGCCTCATAATACTTATGTATATATATATATATAATATAATACCTTGTAAAATAATCAAACAAGCATGCCAAACAATTAAATATTTAACTATCATTATTATATCTCTAATTCACATTGCCTACGATGGCCTCCCAAATGCCTAGGCTAGTCTATAGTCTACTCGTGTTGGGCAAAGGCATTTTCTTGATAGTCCCAACCAAAAAATTGCTAGACTAGTCTTTTATTTTTATTTTTTGAGTTCATCGATAGTTTTACGCTAAGGAGAGAGGAAGTTCAGTTAAGCAATACAATGAGCAACTTAATTTGGTATCAAATTCGCCATTCATGAAATTCGAACCTAAGACCTCTCATTTTTAAGTGAAGATGAATATCATCAGACCGTAATACTGAATGACAATTGTTAGACTAGTCTTAATACTAGTTTTTTAAAACGTTGCTCCACGTGGACTTGCACAGTAGACGTAGTGGTGTGCCTTCACAAGCAATTATTTTCCCACGTATTAGAGTCTGGAATGATCTTGAAATCTTCCGAATGTATAATGAGTTGGAATTTTCTCTGGATCTCAAAGTCTGGAACCTCATAATTTCACAATTTGGACGGCTTAAGAAAGAGGTTTAGGCCCTTTAAATTTTTGAGTTTTTATAAAATAGGTCAGTAAAATGAGTTTAATAAAAACGTTAAGATTAAAGTTGAATGGTCAGGATCTGTCAATTTGCGAACAACAAACACCAAGATTTGGAATAAATCTCAATTCTCTTAAAATTTACTGAAGTTCATCATACGAGAAAACAGTGGGGCAGTGTGGGCGGGAGAGAAGAATCAAAAGATTCCCACTCCAGGACTAAAAAGAGAAAATAAAAAGTAACGCGTTAAAAGACGATGATGGGATCCCCTAATAATGATAGACGCAGCCATGTTTGTGATTTGGGTAAAACTTGTATTGGAAGCTCAAGACTTCATCATGTATTTGCACCTTGAATTTTAGTAGCTGTTTTTTTTTTTTTTTTTGTTTTTTTGGTTGAATGAATTTTTGTGGCTGTTATGTTTGGGTCTTTAAACCTCTTTTGAATTTAAAAAGTAAATTAATTGCTATTTCCGATCGAGAGAAATTTCTTAGGATCTGTTTTTTTTTGGTACCAAATTGGCCTCTAAACTTCTAAAAATGCATGGTCAAACGAGGAGAACACTAATCCTTTTACAAATTTGATAGAGTTTACACGTGTGTGCTATTCAATTTAGACAGTTTTTAGTTGTAACAAATCCAGGATCACCTATGTAAACAAAAAAGCTTTTCGGATGACCACAAAACAAATGTAATTAACAAAACGAACACTCACATTGAAATACTAGACATCCAAACTTATGTGAAGTAAATGTTCACCTACAAAGTAAATATTTAATTCAGACCTTTTTTCATTGCAAAAAATCCACCGTCACCTATGTAAACAAGAAAGCTTTTCGGGCAATGTGAATAATAATTTGGACAACATTATTGCTAACCTATTGTAAGGCTTAGCCCATTCTCCCGCCCATTTTAATGTAGATAATATCGTTTGTTAAAAATAAAAAACAAAAAACAAAAACAAAAACGAATACTCATATTGAAATACTTGACATCAAAATTTATGTGAAGTAAATGTTCACCTACAAATTAAATTTTGACTCGGTGGGGCTATGTGGCTCACCAAAAAGCAACCGGCTCTTTCCAGGTTCATAGGTCTCGCCAAATTGCACATATTGCATGTGACTCATCAAAACCGGACGAGTCATCAAAAGTGACAAATGTCAACATCTCAAACCTCCATCAAACAAATCAAATCAAGTAAATAAAGGAGCAAGTTAACCTAATTGATCAGATCCCCTCATACTATTATTCTAAATTAAATCAAATCAAATATAGAAGGGGACAAATTAACTCTAATTTAATTAAATTTTATCAATTATGGTTAAATTTCCTAAATTAAAATTTTTCTGATTTAATTAAGAGCTAAATTAAGTAATTAGCTCAAATTAGATAAATTATAAAATTAATCCCACAAATTACGAGATTCAGATTAGAATTTTAAACTATGACTCAATAGCTTGCCTATAAATATTAGGCTTATTTTCCAGCAAGAGGACTTCAAAGAAACAAAGCAAGTCCAAACCTTTGGAGAAAACCAAAAAGCTCTCTGCCAAAGCAAACACCAAATACTCAAATACTTGTGTTTTTCATCAAACTCATATAGAAGGAATTGGATCCTCTCCTGAGCAGGAGATCATGATCATCTTGACCCAATAACACGGGCCGTTAGATTTTGATCCAACGGCTATAAATAGGGGGTCCCCTTTAAAGTTATAATAATTGTAGCCGTTAGATCAAAATCCAACGGCTTGTGTTAGTAGGATCATGATCTCCTGCTCAAGAGAGGATCCAATTTTCATACAGAATCAACAAACACAACAAACACACGTGCCGATTCATTCACACTAAAGCCGAAGACACCCACCACGTGAAACCACTCGTGATCTCGTTTCATTCAAGATCACATCTCGACGACCTTGAAGAAATCTCGTCCCAATTCAAGATCAAAGTGTTTGCCACCCTTAGATCAAAACTCAACACTTGAGATCAAATTAGAGGAATATTCTTGTAAAGAATAAAATACAGCATTTGATAATAATATCATTTGTAATCACATTAGTTTTGTCAAGGTTTAAAATATTAATATAGTTTGTGATCATAATTGTGAATAACCAAGTTAACTAGAATAATGAATACTGAACTCATCGACCACAATTTAAAATTTGTAATACTGTTATTGATTAAATTAAAATATTATCAGATAAGATAAAGTTGAAAGCACAGAATGCTAGAAACCCCCAAAAGTGTGGGGAGCAAAACATGAGCTTACACCGTAAGCTCAAAGACTTGGGAAAAAAAAATAAAAAAAAATAAAAAAACATGAGCTTACAGATGGCTGCTGAGAATTGGGTGAAATTCTTCGAATGAAGAAAAACAAACAAATGCAAATTACAAAGTAAAAATCAAGACAGAAAGAGGGTGGGATCCACACTCAATGTCATTTTTACATAAATAATGTTAAAAATATTAAATTTATAGATAATAATATTATACATTAAATGATATAAAAATTGAGTTATTGTTTAAATGTCGGTAAAAATGTTCATTTTTTAATGATAAAATATAATTTAATTTGTAAATTTAATTTATAAATTTAGTTTTTCAAACAATTTTCTTTCCACACAACAAAATAAAATTATAATTTGTATCATTCTTAACACGACACTGGTTTGGCAGCATTATCATCATCTCAAGACCTGGGAGTCTATGGAATTCAAAGAGCACAGTTGCACTGACTTAACTGGGTGACTTTGTTTTTAAATACAACCTTCACTTATACAAACTTCACCTGTTCTGCTTCTTCTGCATTTTTCTCTGAAGGCAAAAAACATCTGATAATCCGGTTTCCAAAAAGCATTTGAAGGAGAAGGAGGAGGGATGAGAAACATCAGCAGCAGCAGCACTGCCGCCACCACCACAACCACCGCACAACCGGTGCCGAACATGGTGGCTGCGGTCAGATTCCATCCCACTGAAGAAGAAAAGGCCGACTTCTTGAGGAAGATGATGAAAAGTAACAACTCTCAAGCCTGCCTCTTCCTCCCTGTCATCGACGTCCGCAAGTTCGAGCCTTGGGAATTGCCTGGTAACCCATTATACTATCTCACTTTTACTAGTTCGGTGCCAAGGATTGGATGGTGTTGGAATTGTTGAATGGTAATCTTGTCTTGGCCCAAGACAATGGATCCAGCCCATGAGCCCAATGGATGATTCATGAAAATGCTAGAGAATTCTAGCAAAAACATGTAGATTGAATGCATGCATAAAATATCTAAGGTCTTTTGTAGAAAGACCTAGAATCTTGTAAAATTGTGTGGTTGTTAAGCATAAGCTAGAATGATCTAGCAATATCCTATGTTGGCAAACCTCACCTATAAATAGGTGAGGTGCTAAACCAAGTATGTCAAGTGAGCAAGAAGAAAAACCAAGAGAGCAAGTAGTGAGAAGTGAGAAAAAGCAACAAAGCTTCTAAGAGTGTTTGAGTGTTTCCTCTTGTATTAAGTTTGTGAGTGAATAAAAATTTTGTGTAATACTTTGAGTGTTCTTTCTTTCTCTTGCCTATCAAATTCCGCTGCGTCACAATCTTCTTTGTGAGATAAACATCTCCAAAGTAGTGAAGTCTTTTTTTAGCCCCAACAAAGTGGTATCAGAGCCATGGCTAGCAACGCAATGGCATCCTTCCAAGTTCCAATGCTCAACAACAACAATTTCGATAATTGGAGTATCAAAATGAAGGCCCTTTTGGGAGCACATGATGTCTGGGAAGTCGTGGAGAAAGGCTACATTGAGCCAGAAGATGAAGCTACTGTGTCCCAACCCCAGAAGGAAAGTTTGAAAGATTCAAGAAAGAGAGACAAGAAGGCTCTCTACCTCATCTACCAAGCATTAGATGACAATGGCTTTGAGAAGGTCTCGAGTGCAACCTCCGCCAAGCAAGCATGGGATAAGCTTCAAACCTCTTACAAAGGAGCCGAACAAGTGAAAAAGGTTCGTCTTCAAGTATTAAGAGGTGAGTTCGAATCCCTACAAATGAAAGGGTCTGAATCAATCTCTGATTATTTCTCAAGAGTCTTAGCCGTTTCTAATCAATTAAAAAGAAACGGTGAAAAGTTGGAAGATGTTAGAATTATGGAGAAGATATTACGCTCGTTAGATCCCAAATTCGAGCATATTGTCGTAACGATTGAAGAAACTAAAAACTTGGAAGAAATTAGCATAGAGCAATTAATGGGTTCACTGCAAGCATATGAAGAGAAACATAAGAAAAGGCAAGGGAATGATGAGCATCTCCTTAAGACGCATGTTCAGCCAAAGAAGAAAGAAGAAAGCTTCAACAATGAGGGAAGCCAATACGAAAGAGGTCGTGGCCGAGGTCGCAGACGTGGGCGTGGACATGGACGTGGACGTGGTTGGAACTTCAACAACCATAGCAACTATGAAAGAGGAGAAAGCTCAACTAAAGGTCGTGGAGGAGGGCGCTCAAACTCGAGGTATGAAAAATCTCAAGTTCAATGCTACAATTGTCAAAAGTATGGGCATTATGCTTGGGAATGTAGAGCTCCAAGCAACAGACCTGATGAGAAGGTCAATTATGTGAAAGAAGAGAAAGAAGAGAATGGTGTTGTGCTACTGGCATGCAAAAATAATGATGGAGACCAAGACTATACATGGTACCTTGACACCGGCGCCAGCAACCACATGTGCGGAAGAAGAAACATGTTTGTAGAGCTCAATGAATCGGTGAGTGGCAACGTTTCTTTTGGAGACGAATCCAAAATACCCGTAAAAGGAAAAGGTAACATCCTTATTCCCCTGAAAAATGGCGGCCACCAATTAATTTCAAGTGTCTACTACGTGCCTAATATGAAAAGCAACATTTTGAGTTTGGGTCAACTCTTAGAAAAAGGTTATGATTTTCATACGAAAAATTATATCCTTTTTCTTAGAGATGACAAAGGAAGATTAATTGCTAAGGCGAAAATGTCAAAGAATAGGATGTTTCCTATGAATATTCAAAACAATGTTGCAAAGTGTCTCAAGATATCTTACAAAGACACATCCTGTCTTTGGCATCTTCGTTTTGGGCATCTTAACTTTGGAGGACTGGAGTTATTATCCAAGAAGGAAATGGTGAGAGGCCTACCGTGCATCAGTCATCCTGATCAAGTTTGCGAATGATGTTTACTTGGGAAACAGTTCAGGAAAAGCTTTCCAAAGGAGTCTACCACAAGAGCCCAGAAGCCACTCGAGCTCATTCATACTGATGTGTGCGGTCCAATAAAGCCAAGCTCTTTGGGTAAAAATAATTACTTCCTTCTCTTCATTGATGATTTTTCAAGGAAAACCTGGGTATATTTCTTGAAGCAGAAATCAGAAGTCTTTGGAGCATTCAAGAAATTCAAAGCCGCTGTAGAAAAGGAGAGTGGTTGCAAGATCAAAGCCATGAGATCTGATCGAGGAGGAGAATTCACTTCAAAGGAATTTCAAGAATTTTGTGAAGCCAATGGAATTCGTCGACCTTTGACAGTTCCAAGATCCCCTCAACAAAATGGTGTGGCGGAAAGAAAAAATCGAACTATCCTCGACATGGCTCGAAGCATGCTCAAAAGTAAGAAATTGCCTAAAGAGTTGTGGGCAGAAGCTGTAGCATGTGCCGTCTACCTATCCAATCGGTCTCCAACAAGAAGTGTGTGGGGAAAAACTCCGCAAGAAGCATGGAGTGGAAGAAAGCCAGGTATCTCCCATCTAAGAGTTTTTGGAAGCATAGCCCATGTACATGTACCAGATGAGAGGAGAACCAAACTTGATGACAAAAGTGAAAAGTTCATCTTCATCGGCTATGACACAAATTCAAAAGGCTATAAGCTATATAATCAAAAAAATGGGAAGATGGTGATCAGTCGAGACGTGACGTTCGATGAAGAAGGAGAATGGGATTTTGGCCCGCATGCAGGTGATCTTCATTTCTTTCCTCAGTTTGAAGAAGATAATGAACAAACAATAATGGAGGAAGCAAGAGATGTTCAACAACAATCCACTACTCTACCTGCTTCACCAACATTAACCAATCATGGTAATTCACCAGCATCAACATCATCAAGTGGGAGTCCAAATGAGAGAGATAATCCACGCACAAGGAGTTTACGTGAACTCTATGAGGTAGCTGAAAGACTTGATAATCCTACACTTTTCTGTCTCTTTGCTGATTGTGAACCAGTCGACTTCCAAGAAACAGTACAAGATACTAAGTGGAGGAAAGCAATGGATGAAGAAATCGAAGCAATTCAGAAAAATGACACATGGGATCTCGCTATTCTTCCAGAAGGACACAAAGCCATCGGAGTCAAGTGGGTGTACAAGACAAAGAAAAATGCAAAAGGAGAGGTCGAAAGATACAAGGCAAGGTTAGTGGCGAAAGGCTATAGTCAAAGAGCCGGAATCGACTATGATGAGGTATTTGCACTTGTAGCTCGTTTGGAAACTATACGATTACTAATTTCCTTGGCAGCTCAAAATAAATGGAAGATTCAACAAATGGATGTGAAGTCTGCCTTCCTAAATGGAGTCCTTGAAGAAGAAGTATACATTCAGCAACCATCAGGCTATGAAATCAAAGGGCATGAAGACAAGGTTTTGAAGTTGAAGAAAGCCCTCTATGGGTTAAAACAAGCGCCAAGAGCATGGAATAGTCGCATCGACAAGTACTTTCAGGAGAACAACTTTATGAAGTGCCCTCATGAACATGCTCTCTACGTCAAAGTTAAAGATGGAGATATTTTGATTGTGTGCTTATATGTGGATGATCTAATCTTCACCGGAAGCAATCCAAGCATGTTTGAAGAGTTCAAGAGAGTGATGACTAAAGAATTCGAGATGACCGACATTGGGTTGATGGCATACTACTTAGGCATCGAAGTCAAGCAGAATGAAGAAGGCATTTTCATCTCCCAAGAAAGCTACACAAAGGAGATACTGAAAAAGTTCAAAATGGACGACTGCAAGCCCATAAGCACGCCAATGGAGTGTGGAGTCAAGCTAACCAAGCATGACAAAGGAGAAAGTGTAGATCCAACATTTTTCAAGAGTCTAGTTGGAAGCTTGCGCTACTTGACATGCACAAGACCAGACATTCTCTATGCCGTCGGATTAGTCAGTCGCTACATGGAGAATCCCACAATTACACATTTGAAGACGGCCAAAAGAATTCTTCGATACCTTAAAGGTACCGTTAACTTTGGCTTGTTTTATTCAAGTTCTGATAACTACAAACTCGTTGGATACAGCGACAGTGATTGGGCAGGAGATTCTGACGATAGAAAAAGCACTACTGGATTTGTTTTCTTCATGGGAGACACTGCAGTGACATGGATGTCGAAGAAGCAACCGATTGTCACTCTCTCTACCTGCGAAGCTGAATACGTAGCTGCTACCTCATGTGTCTGTCATGCAATCTGGCTGAGAAACTTGCTGAAAGAATTAAGCATGCCACAAGAAGAGCCAACAGAGATCTATGTCGACAACAAGTCTGCAATAGCTCTAGCAAAGAATCCGGTGTTCCACGACAGGAGCAAACACATAGATACCCGCTATCATTACATAAGAGAGTGCATTGCAAGAAAGGATGTGCAAGTGGAATACGTGAAGTCTCAAGATCAAGTCGCCGACATATTCACCAAGCCACTCAAACAAGAAGACTTTATCAGACTGAGGAACTCAATCGGCGTCACAAGACAAGATTAAGGGGGGATGTTGAATGGTAATCTTGTCTTGGCCCAAGACAATAGATCCAGCCCATGAGCCCAATGGATGATTCATGAAAATGCTAGAGAATTCTAGCAAAAACATGTAGATTGAATGCATGCATAAAATATCTAAGGTCTTTTGTAGAAAGACCTAGAATCTTGTAAAATTGTGTGGTTGTTAAGCATAAGCTAGAATGATCTAGCAATATCCTATGTTGGCAAACCTCACCTATAAATAGGTGAGGTGCTAAACCAAGTATGTCAAGTGAGCAAGAAGAAAAACCAAGAGAGCAAGTAGTGAGAAGTGAGAAGAAGCAACAAAGCTTCTAAGAGTGTTTGAGTGTTTCCTCTTGTATTAAGTTTGTGAGTGAATAAAAATTTTGTGTAATACTTTGAGTGTTCTTTCTTTCTCTTGCCTATCAAATTCCGCTGCGTCACAATCTTCTTTGTGAGATAAACATCTCCAAAGTAGTGAAGTCCTTTTTTAGCCCCAACAGGAATCTCATATAATGTGTGAAGCAAGAGGTGAACGATTTTTCCTTTTAGGGGATGTGGATTAGACATGAAGAAAACTTTATCCTTCGAATCCACTCATTTTGTGGGAATTCGAAGCATTAAGTTTCGTTATGAGTAATCCATCTTCTACCGTCAAATTGGACAAATTTTCTTCATTTCTTCCATCATCAGAGCTTATATATTGTGATTTATCCATTTCCATCCAATCCTAGGCACCGAACGAGCCCCGAATCTAATGAGTTATCCAATCCAATTGAATCTTTAGTCCCCAAACAAGTCCTTGAAGTGAGTTGGTTACAAATTTTCAATATCTCACTTTGTGTTGCAGAGCGTATGTTCCCTGAATCTCCATATCAAGCTAAGGCGTGGTACTCCTTCAGCTGGTGTGATTACAAATCCAACAATAGTCCCCGCTTCCAAAGGAAAACAAAGCAAGGCTTCTGGAAGATGAACGGCGATCAACGGGATGTTGGCTCGAAATATTTCACTTGCAAAAAGAGGACGTTAACCTTCAAAAAAAAGATCTTCCAGGAAGGTCGTAGGTCTAAATCCGTTACAACCAGCTGGAAAATGCACGAGTACATTTGCATTAAACCTGAACGAGGTTCTAATCCCCATCAGGTGAGCGATCAGCAAAGGGGCTTTGTTCTCTGCGTCCTCAAGTACAAGCCAATTGATTCTAATTCTAATAAGAAGAAGCTTAAGGGTACTTTGATCCATGGTGATTTGGCCGATAGTACTGGTAATCGTGGCTACATTGCCTCTAGTTCCGGAGATGATGAAGCTGCTACTGCTACTGCAACGAATCATATTTCTCCAGACACCGAAGAAGTTCTGGCATACAAACAGCAAGAACATGATCTGCCTGGTAGTGGAAATCAAGATGGTGGTGAACCTGGTGGTGGCAGCTCATCTGATTTTAATCAATCTCTACGCGACATGATTCAAGAGGTTTGGGTATGTATTTGTCTGTATTTATTTATTTATTGTTTTAATAAACACAGGGGATTGGAGGGAGGTTTCTAGATGTGTTGGTCCTCTCTCCTTCATTACTGAGAGTAGCACTTTGTGCCCATAACGGACATGAGTTAATCGCCTAGTCCTCTGTTTTATTAAGAAGAAAAATATACAAGCTTTTTGAATATTTTCTGATGTAAACCTGATAATATGGAGCACAAAAGTATATCGAAACTTAATACCTGCTTGTTCTGTGATTCTTAATTTTGCAGTGGCAGTTATGTGCCCCAGCAGGTGAATATCTGAATTCACACTTTCCTCTTCCAGAGCCACCTCAGCCTCATCAGCCGCCACAGCTTGGAAATCCTCCTGGCGGCTGTAGTGGCGAATTAGTTGATACTGGTACTAGTGGTTGCATTACCTATAATACTGATAACCAAGCTGCGACAATGAATCATATGATTTCCGATACACAAAAATTCTGGCATACAAACAGCTAGAACGTGATGTGTTTGCCGGTGGTAATCACGATGGTGGTGAACCTGGTAGTGGTATTTTGACCTTTGGTGATTGTAATGATGAAACCAGTGGCTGGAAATTCTCGGATTTCGATGATCTAGCTGCATCTGATATGTTTCAAAAGGTGATATAATCGTATGCTTTTTCTACTTTTTTTTGTATCTAGTTATCGACTTGCAAAGCCTGCCAAAATTTAACACCTGCTTGTTTGTGATTCTTAATCCACCAGTTGTTTCCTGAGATGGGAGAAATTCTGAATTCATCTTCTCAGCCGCTGCAGCCCCAGCAGCCACATCAACTACAGGATTACAGCCCCTCCACACTGCAGCCACCGTTACACACTATGCATGGAAATATTCCCTATGTCTATGGTGATTGCACAAAGCAGCGATCTTTATTCCCGGATAATATTTCTTACCCTGAATATAAGAATAATATTTCAACCAATGATCCCAACGAGCAAGTTACCAAACTGGCTAATGGTGTTCCAATTCAAGCTACAGATGAAAGAATTTCAGAGGTGAGAAGTTGTTTCCTTCATTTTAGATGAACTTTCTAATATGCAGCACAAAAGTTACATCGAAGCGTAACCCTTTGTGGTTATGATTCTTAATCCAGGCTTCTTTTAGTCCAGAAGAATATATGGGCCCTCTGTTTGATCTCTAAGACAGCAACAGTGGAGTAAGAAACACAGAAAAATAGGTTTAGTCGGTATTAGCTATTCAAGAAACACATCAACATAGCTAGTGAACAGCAGGATCTTAGCTATCGAAGAACAGCAAAATCTTAGTTATCAGAAAACAACAATGGGGGACTTGTAAACCCCAAGAGCTCTAGCAAGAGTAAAGCATCACCCTTATCTACAATTCAGGAACTGTAGGCATTACAAGAAGATTCAAGAAACACATCAGCATAGCTAGTGAACAGCACGATCTTAGCTATCGAAGAACAGCAAAATCTTAGTTATCAGAAAACAACAATGGGGGACTTGTAATCCCCAAGAGCTCTAGCAAGAGTAAAGCATCACCCTTATCTACAATTCAGGAACTGTAGGCATAGGAAACTTCTTCTGCTAGTGTTGGACGATTATGTCCAGGACAACCGATGTAGGTTACCTAAGCCTATTATGTTGGATTTATCCAATATAAATCAACCTTTAAGTGGTCTACTACATGTAATAGGAATGTAATATTGGAGAATAATGTTGATTGTGATTTGATCTCTTAAAGATATCAATCCATATAAGGTGTCTTATGTTGGAAATAGGATTGATGGAATCATTAATTACATATGATTATGATACTTGACTTGGAGGCTAAGAAAGTAAGTTTAGTTTTCCCTTGTGGATGGAAACCCTAGCTTTTAGCTTATATAAACACTGGTCCCTATAAGTCCTAGAACACACAACATAATGCTTCCCATAGAGTAGTTATATCCAGCTAGGTGTTTATAGAAGACATTGGTGTTGTCGTGTTTTTTCTCCTTCCTTGGTCGAGTACCATAATTACAACTGGAATTAGGTTTGTCACTCCTTTCTTTGTGTTTTAATTGTACTATTAGGCTAACAGTTGGTATCAGAGCCACTGATTATATGATTAAAACCTATTAGGTTTTAGGTTGGACTATATAATATTTTTATGAGCTACGTTTTTAATCCACGTTATGATTGCATAAACTTGGCAGCACCACCAAGTTGTTTCAATCAGTACAATTGATGATTGTTAATAGGTCATATAACCATTCGGTTTTAGTCAAGAATTTTTAATAATTTTATGGCACGAATCCAAAAAAAAAGAGATCAAGGATAGCAGCAAATCGTGGTATCAATCCTTATATATAAATCATGGCATCATAACTATTTTACAATAGAAACCATGTGAGATTTTTCTATTTCAAATATAGTTCAAAGTGATTTCTTTTGACCAGCCATATTAAGCCATCGAAAATAGCTTGCGCTAGGGACACATGAAGTCACTAGTATAAAACCACGAACAAGGCACTGAGATAACAATTTCGTTCTATTTCAATTTTCATGCTAATGTTTTGGTTGGAATGATTTACCATGTGCCACTGATGATCTCAATTTTTGTAAACATGCTATATTTGTTCTGACCTTACTGAACTCCAATTAGCAAGCAGAACGAAGTCATCTACCAAAGCAAAATGGTTTGTTTCATTGACTCTGATTTTCATGATGGTTTATGGTATTTTGGTTGATATATATTTGGGTTGATCCTTGAAAGCTTAAATTGGTAATAAGATAAAGCATGACTGATGTGCTAATTATTGTAGAGCATGGACATAGATTGAATACAATGTTTTCATGAATATGGATCCAATTATTTTATGTTCAGCAACTGTATAAAAATAGGCATATGATTTATGTGTTTGACTAAGAATTGAGTTTATCAATTTTTAATCTTTTATATGTTAATATACTTCATTTCGATCAGGAGAGCAATTATAAATTTAAGGTTTTGCAATTTATCTGAATTATTGCTCCAGTCAAGGTACCGTTATGATATAATTTGGTTGCCATAAATTTCTATTACACATTCACTGATTTTTTTTTCTCTACAAAATGGCTTGAGGTGATACTCCAATTTAACAAGAAATATTTGCTTAAGTGTCGACAAATGGCATATGCAGACATGCCAAGAAGTATGTAAATGTCAAATCTATCTTGTTTGTTGGCAGCTAATTTTATTAGGGCCACATGAGAGCGAGCTTGCTTGAATCAAAAGCTCTAGCCGCAGGTTTAGGGCAGGTTTTTTAACTGCCATGTGCGATAACACCTGTGTAAGGTGCGTCCTGGGTGGACAGGCGACAATGGGACACTAACCACCCTTCAAATGCCTCACGGATCATTGCAGGTTTTCTGTTTTTCTTTTGAATGGGTAAAATAAACTCATAAAATCAAATTTTTTTAGTTGCATTACATGATTATGTGTAGGAAATATATATAGACTGAATTAACTAGCCATGTCATTGGTTGCTGTCGGAAATATCCAACATGGATTCAATTTTAAGTACGCAAACATGTAGCAAAATTGACATATGGCGTGTTTTATGAAAGGGGTTGTGTTGTCCAATAGTGCTTTAAGCTTGAGATGATCTTATGTAAAGAAACAAATGTGTACATTAGTAATGCAGTATACTAGTGCTTAAGTATGATTGGGGATTAATTCAAGTAAGGTTTATAATGATATTAACTCCATAAGGAATTTGCATGACTAATCAATTGGTTTTGTTTATAATTTTGCTTTCCTATCTCAGTAATCATTTAATCAAACATGACGAGTTAACTATGGAAAATGGATGCATAATTTGTGGATTGACTAAGAATGACAGAGAGCATCCAACGACAAGGACAAGAATACTAAATGAATGAGGTTTGCGGTAATTATTTGACAATTCTCACTTGTATTTTGTTTATTCTTGTATGAGAATTATGGTTGGGCATGTGATTATATGATGAGGGACCATCTGAACGGTCACATAACATTGCAAAAGACAGACCAACAAGAGACATTAAAAGACCCATCAAGTTTCAGGATTAATTATTCAATAGTTTGGAAACTGGTGATTATTAAGTTATTTCTTCTCTATAAGTTTGTTGGAAGCGAGGGATTTATTCAGTTTTTGGAGATAAGACAATATAACTCTATGAGTTTATCAACCAAAGAACTCTATTTGCTTCCAACTACTTTATTGCTTGCTGCTTCTATTTCCTATTCTCTGCAGGATAACCTGACCTGCATCATTATATATATGTTTACAAAGAAGTAGTGAACACATGAAGGCATGAGGTATGTAATCCATTCAAAGTATGTGACTTAATTGATAAGCATGAATTTTCAAACATGTATTATTGTTTGTGGTTTTTTCTATGCCTAAAGAATTTAAACAGTTCTTTGATTAGTAAATTTTTTTGTGTCATAAGGAGAGAAGAAAAGAAACTTTTCAAGACTAATGTAGGGCATATATTGGAGATGTTTTCCATGGAAGAAAATAATTTTGGTTGTTCTTTTATTTAATTTGATATTTACAAAATTAATGCATGATTTTAATGCTATGTTTAGTAGCTTTGTACTACGGAAATAAATATATAAAAGGAAAGGAACCCGTTTGACTTAAGAAAACATTTGAGCGATTTAGCTTTTAAATTAAAGGAATGTATTGTTCTTTCCCATTACATAAAGTATTTCTATTTTAAGTAATTGACTCCATAATGATAAGTATTGACATTCTTGTGGTGGAATAAAACTTGTTCTGTATGTGATTAATCTCTTTCAAGTATGTTGTTAGGTTTCTTGAGATTAATTTAATGTCAAGGGGAGTCATGAAAGAATTAGTGCCATTTGTTGGCAAGACTCGAAGCTCGAATCAGGTTATCATAATTTTGTCACTTATAGTTAATTAATCCATGTGACTTCTTGTATTGTTTCGGGGCGGAGTTGATCAATGCCTTTTCAACTAAGCAAGCCACAACGGCTTAGTTGACGATGAGACTGTGTTTTTTGAGTTACTTTGGTCAACATTGCATCTTTTAGTTTGATTAAAATGGCATAGTATGGGTTTTATTTCACAGAAGTTGTGAAAGTTTCATCTGCCCACAGGTGTTGAAGTTTTTCATGAAGGTACTCTTGTGACATATAATCTAGTACTAGAAACTAAATTTTCTTGCTCGCATGTGTAAATTAATCTAGTTTCATGAAGTTTATTGTGGAATAAAGTTCCATGTCTTCAATTACAAATATTTCACTATGAGCCCCATTATAGGTTGTGGTTTTAAGACATGGAAATCGATTGCATCATGACGTATTTTTGTCTCTTCATGAGACTTGTTGATGCAAAGTATTGAACCCATGAAGGTTAATCAAGGATTGCTAATGTACGCATTGTTTAAGTGTAATGCTTGTAAATATTTTCAATTTGAACTGTGATGTCTGTTTAGAGGATGAAATTTGATCATTTGAGATTCCTTTGGACATTGAAATTGAAATAACATGAAATTGAATTTGTTAGAGATGTTTAGATTCATGATAGATGAACATAATTTTTCTGGCAGATTGTGTGTCTTGATTAAAATCGGATGAATGACATGTCTAACGGTTACCAAATGACCTGAATTTTTGATATGTTAAACATATATATGTCTACAATGTGTGTGCAAAGTTTCATAATTTTTTACTGTGTATTTTAATTATGGTGAATTTACTAGTAACCCATGCTCGTATAGACAGTTTTACTGGCAGATTGCATTCGTTTTTTTAGTTATCATTTTACACTACTATTTTGACCCAAAACGCCTCTATATTTTTATTTTATGAAGATTAGTATGTCTATTTTGATCTGTATAATTTTGGTTGCAATCAAGCTTATAAATTAATTATGATTAATTCTAAAGTAAGTGTAACTCGTTGCTGAAATTCTGTTTGATAACTTTATGTTGGTTGTAATGTCTATTTTATTATGTCTAAAATATAAAGCAATTTTATTTAGGTACATATTTGAAAGAGTGTTTGCCCAAGTAGGAGAATTAGTGAACGAAAATTGGGCTTCACACTCATTAACTTATTTGCAAGTATAAACTCTAAAAACTTAGTGGGAGTTGTTCTAAATTTTTTAGCATTAAGTGGACTTGTATGATACTATTAAAGCGTTATTCTATCTTCCATGAATTTGTATTTTGGTTTATAACTCGAACGACAATAATATGTTTAAGTTGCATGAATGGATACTTCGTATATGTGTACATTTTTGCAATCATTTGAATTCCTCGATTGATTATTTGTTAATCTTTATAAAGAATTTTGGGACTCATAAGGACTTAGCATAAATGTGGAATTATTAATAATTTAATACATATAAGATGGTTGTTGGATGCATATTTTTGTGTAACAGTGGCGAATGCTTTCGTGCTTAATTGTACCTTTCATTGAGGTAATGTGCATTCATTGACTAAGTAAGGCTATTCCCAAAGGCATATTTTCAAAAATATGATTTAAGTATTGATTTGCAAATTAAGTAACGATGTTGCAAATCAGTGGGAGATTGAGTTTCGTGTTAGTAATGCCTTACATTTGCAGATGGCCCATAAGGTATGTATAGAATCCATGTATTCATTTTAATCTCCAGTTGGATTCATTGTCACAATTTTTATGTGCTAGTCAATTATCTAATGAAATATATATCAGATATCAAGTTGTTATCAAATTGCATATTAAATGGCATGGCATGGTTTGTGCATTGCCTCAGTTGTAAGGATTTCCATTTGCCCGCAGGTGTTGGAAATCTCCTTGAAATTAATTGCTATGGTGCATAGATCAGTATTAAAAACATGTTAAATCATCTTGCTCACAAGTGTTGAATTAATTTGTTTTATGAAGTTTTGAGATATTTTACTTGGACATGTGCTTATTTGGTATTTTCAGTTGTGTCCATTGGCTACAAACATTGTTTGTCTTGTTATTGGTTTAATAAAAGTGATGCATGATTGTTTTGGAGATGTATTCACACCTGCAGGTTATGTTGGTTTCATTAGATGAAGGATATCTACGTTGGCAGATTTAAGGCTTTGAAGAAGCATAAGTTGGACCTGAGATGATTTAAAGTAAGACATTTTGGTTTTTGGTTTAAAAGTTTCATCTCTTGATCATAATTTGTGTTTCATGTGAATGAGGATCTTAGCATGTTTGGTTATGAAGGTTATGGGTTGTGTCAACCTTACAACCTTGTTAGTTCCATGTTGAGAAATGCATTTGACAGAAACTGCATTAAAGAAGAGATGTAATCACTATTACATGGTCACTAAAGTGACATTAGTCTCCAATCTCAAGTATAAACGTGAATGTTACATTTTGTAGACCAAGTGGGAGAATGTTGGATTTATCTAATATAAATCAACCTTTAAGTGGTCTACTACATGCAATAGGAATGTAATATTGGAGAATAATGATGATTGTGATTTGATCTCTTAAAGATATCAATCCTATATAAGGTGTCTTATATTGGAAGTAGGATTGATAGAATCCTTAATTGAATATGATTATGATACTTGGAGGCTAAGAAAGTAGGTTTAGGTTTCCTTTATGGATGGAAACCCTAGCTTTTAGCTTTTATAAACGTTGGTCCTTATAAGTCCTAAAACACAGAACATATTGCTTCCCATAGAGTAGTTGTATGCGGCAAGGTGTTTATATTAAAGATTGGTGTTGCCGTGCCTTTTCTCATTCCTTGCTCGAGCACCATGATTACAATTAGAATCTGGTTTGTCACTCCTTTATTTATGTTTTAATTGTATAACCTTATAAGGCTAACATATTCTTGTTCCTTTTGGCCGTTTTAAGAATTCCCTAGTTTTAGAAACTTCAAAGCTTGTTAGGTGAACGTGTTATAGCGCGGTTACGTAAGGGTAATCGGAATCAAGAAACGGAATTGAATTCTGATTACGTCATACTCCGGTGTTTACCAAATCTAGGGGAATCAAAATTTAGTGGTCCCACACAAATTTTGGAATCCAATTTCAAGATTTGGCTGATTTGGATTCCTAAGATATAGAAGGTATTTGGATTCCGGTTGGCTGGCAATCCATTTGATAATTTTTTTCCCTTTGTGCCCTCACTTTCATTATTTCCAAGATTATCTTTTTAACCTAGACTGTCATTTTTCTTTTCAAGCAGCTCATTTCTCTCTTCTTTCAGCTGCATGCCTTTCTTTCCTCTCAACCTCAGGTTTACAACCAACAAACGATGGCTCACAAAACAACTCTAGTCATTGGAAATATTCCGTGAATCAGTAACTTCAAGAAACACTGAAAGGTGGCATGGTGGTTGAGACTGCCCTGATACCACCGAAGATATGGAAAATTTTCATCAGTTCACTCTCTAAAACACAAGTTGAATAGTTGTTATGTTGTCTAACACATTTATAAAACTATATCATTCCACCATATGGAATTTCAAACTGTTCATGACATACACAATCCTAAGAACAAAATGAGCACGCCTAAGCATAGCTCAAGTAACATTGACCACAAAGAGCAGGTTATAAACAATATACACAAATCATGGTGGCTTAGGCTATCTTGGCTAGCATTAATACATATTTGATTTGGGACAAGGGCATTTTAGTAATCATATTGGTTTATATTCCCATTCTGCTGAATTAGTAAACAGCTTTATGGAATTCTATTCCGATTCCAGAACATTTAAGTAAACAGTTTCAACAGGAATCCGATTCTGATTCAACCTCATTCCAACTCCTCAATTCAATTCCTCATATTTTCATTACGGTTACGTAAACGCGCCCTTAGTTCTAAGAACAAGTGTAGAAGCCAGTGTTTGAGATGTCATCAGGAAATCTACTTTCCTCCGACGAGTCCAGATGAAGTAAAGATGTCTTTTCTTAGAATCAGCAGTTGTTTGGAGACCGCATATCTCATGTCAACCAGACTACGAGTATTCCTTAGCAAAATTGTTTTCAGATGGTGTACTTTGTTCATCAAAAAGTCATACGAACCTCAGCAAAATTGTGTCAAATAATGTACTCTCTTCATCAAAGTAATACGTATCTCAGCCATGTCAAATAATGTACTCTCTTCATCAAAACTGTCTTCAGCCATCATCCATTCGCGTCTATCCACTGGGAGTTGCTCCGAGAAGAATCCGACTGCAAAGCTGTATCACAAGACAAGGTGAGCAATCAAAGCTGAAATACTTAATAAAAGCTCTTGTATTGAAGCTTTGGGAAGGCTATTTTCTGTTTTCACTCAACCTAATTTGATTTCTGTTAACTCTATTTGAAGGTCAGGGAAAGCTGCAGAGTATTGCATTGCTCTTCATCTGCGCGGGTCTTTGAAGCATACGGTTTTGAAGCAGGCAACTATAGGGTTCTTTCACTGGAGCATCTCCTCAAAACCCTCAATCAAGTCCCCGATGGGGAATGGTATAATACTTCGATACCAAGTTCTAGTTCTAGCCGCGTACTCAGGCTTTCGTTCCATAGTCGTGTATTCTGGAAATGGCATTATACAGGATCTGCTGCGACATGGCTGCTGGAGTCCCAAATATATTACAATAATCAGACACTAAATGGTGATGTCCTGGTTGTCGGCATTGAAATTTGAGGTTCCATCCCTAATGGAGTGGTAATTACGATCATTATCAAAATCGGATGATTATGATTGGTACAATCCTTTGATACCATTCAGAACTAAACACCCATCATATGTAAATATTGCTTTAATTAATTTCCGTGTCAGCTGTTCCGTTTCTGTGCAGCATTTCTGCTTTGCCTGTACTTCTTTCATGTTGTACTGTTGTTAATTTTTTTTATATTTAGAACCTTTCAATTTCAGTGGAATTGTGTGTGTTATGTTCTCTTCTCATTTTTTTAAAATAAAAGATATTATCTAACTAAAGGGGTGGACTAAGCCTCACAATAGGTTAACAATAATGTGGTTCAAATTTGTCTTTGGCAAGAATCAAACCTAAGACCTTTCACTTACAAGTGGAGAGGAATATCACTAGACTGTACTAAGTGACTATTCTCTTCTCAATTTTGAACCCACACAAGAAGAAAAAATTGTTCCTCCTCTTTCCTTTAGTTAAGGAGCAATAGAGAAGGAAAAATCACAAGGGTACTAATTTAGGGTATTTGAATACGTCGAGGCTCTTTTCCACCCTCCCCAAAGGTCGAAACTCATCATTACTTGGGACGTTTTATCTTAAGCCAATCAAGTATTGTCATGTGTTTTAAAGATATTGATTAGTCTGAATTACTGCCATCCAGTTTTAGGTAAGTTTCTCCTTAAAGTGATTGATTGGTTTAAGTCATCACCCCTCCAGTTTTAGGTAAGTTTCTCTCCCTTGGACATCTCATCAAGGTTAAGTTCCTTCTGACTTCCAATAAAGTTAAACTTGGAACCAAATAATGCTCAAAACTGCAATATGGTATAGGGGCGCATTCAATCCTTGTTTGTCCATTAACTCTCAGTTCTTCTATGCATCGCGGGGTAGAGCAACGTGGTAGCTCGCAAGGCTCATAACCTTGAGGTCACAGGTTCAAATCCCATCTCTACGATTTATGTTTCGTCTTTCGTTTCCTTTTCGTTTGTTTCAAGAAATATATCGATCAATTCCGATTCTTTCTTTTCTATTGATTCTTTTCCGGTCGAGATGTATGGATCCATAGGTCTATGTGTCTATATAGATTCTGTTCATGGATTAACGTACCATAACTGTGTTATCTATGTCACACCCAACTAATGAGAAAAAGACCGAAAGGATATTCGACTGCAATCAGGCGTCCATAGTTTTAGCAATCAAAGAAGCACAAGTCCACATCAAATGAGTGCAAATTTACAACTGTTTTTCCTTTGGGTAGTATTATCCACACGCCTATTTTTACTTATCACACGTCCCTCTCAATTTATAGTTGTTGGATCGGATGAATTGAAGAACATTAATGGCCAAAAATTAACAAGAGTGTGGGAGGTAAAAATGAGTATGTGAATAATACTAATATTTTCTTTTTGTAAACGAGGAAAGGACATTCGAATCGAATTTAAGACCGATGTCACAATTGGAAAGAGATAAAAATAATTTAGGGCATTCGGATATAATTGGAATAGCAAGTTGCTACTAAATAATTATTTTGAGTTAATGTGTTTAGTTGTTTGTTAATTGAGTTTAAGTTTGGTGTCAGCTATGATGCTTTCTAGTAGTGTAGTCTTGGGAAGAATAGTTTTAGCCAGTGGCATAGGTGAGATGACAACATTTTGTTGCAAAGCTTGTTAGGAACTTTGTAATCGCTTCAATTGTTTCAATGAATGAAAAGACTGAAGTTTCTCCCTTATCAATAGATAAGCATATGCAATTTTGCAATTAGAGTTGAGTGATTCCTCCTACGTTGAGTGACATTCACGATTAGCAACGTGGAGTTATTTTGTTGCCCCATGTCTAGTGATTCCAGACTATTTGAGAATGGGTAGAACCAAACCGATATGAAGTATAGACCATTCTCAAATTGTTGTCAAAGAAAAGCTGAGGTTCATACTCCAAATTATATAGAAAATTGAAGTTCTAACATAAAGTAATTAACAACATTTGAAGTAGTTTAATTCCTTGTAAGAACATACAAGGCTCTTTTTTCCAATATAAGATTAATAAACTCAACCGTAATCCTAATCAACGATGATCATTCCATGTGACAATAAATCACCTATGAATACCACGTGTACAGTTATTACAGCTAAGCTAGATATAAACTCGACATATGCATTCCTGTACCTACACAAATGTTTTAAAAGGCAAAGATGATCAAATTCGTCATCTACGATATTTGAACCTAAGACATCTCACTTTCAAGTAAAGAGAAATATCACCAGACCGTAGTATTATGTAGCAATTGCTAGACTAATCTTAATATTAGTTTTTTAAAACATTGCTCCACTCCACATGGACTTGCACAGTAGACGTAGTGGAATTCTCTTTAGATCTCAGAGCCTGGAACCCCACAATTTGACAATTTGGACCACTTAAGAAAGAGATTTGGGCTCTTTAAATTTTTGGATTTTTTTATAAGATGAGTAAGTAAAATGAGTTTAATAAGGACGTTGAAATTGAAGTTGAAAAGTCAGAATCTCTTAATTTGCGAACTACGAACACCAAAATTTGGAATGAATCTCTATTCTCTTAAAAATTACTGAAGTTCATCTTCCGATAAAAAAAAAGTGGGAGAGTGGGGGCGGGAGAGAAGAATCGTAAGATTCCCACTCCAGGACTAAAAAGATAAAATAAAAATTAACGCGTTAAAGGACGATGATGGGATCCACTAATAATGATATGACGCAGCCATGTTTATGACTTGGGTACAACCAAGGTATTAAATATCGATGATATCGGAAATATCGGTAGTCCAAAAACACGGAAATTTCGATAGAAATATCGGGATATTATCGATATCGATAAAAATTGAATAAAAACCACGGAAATTGTAAGAAAAACTTGGAAATTTTTATTGAAACTTTGCAGGATGTTTATTTAGTCAATTATCTATTAGTTTATCACAAAAAATTAGAAGGAAATGCATTGCATGATGGATTTAACTGGTTTAAGTTGATTATATAGCGATCTGGCAACCATTGTGAGTGTAGAAAATATATAAATATTTTAGCATATTTTCACAAAAACATAAGTGATATGGTGGTCAAGGTGTTGAATGAGTAAAATGGGAGGGGTTCGAATCCCCTTGGTGTTTTTTTAAATATAGAAATTTAAAAAACACGGAAATTTCGATGGAAATATCGATGACATCGGAAATATCGGTAGTCCAAAAACACGGAAATATCGATGGAAATATCGGGATATTATGGATATTTAATACCTTGGGTACAACTTGTATTGGAAGCTCAAGACTTCATTATATATTTGCACCTTGAATTGTAGTAGCTGTTATGTTTGGGTCTTTAAACCTTTTTTTTGTACCAAATTGACCTCCAATATTATGTTTGGATGAGAAAAATAAATTTGAAATTTAAATAAAAGTCAGAATTTATAAATTGACATGCACCAATTTTCTTGTTAGGATTTATAAACATAGAAATTTAGAATTTTCGCATGGAAAAAAACTTGGAATTTGTGACCTTCAATTTCCAAGTTTAAATTCCATGTAAATAGGTGTCATTTCCCAATTTCTATAATTGAGAGTTTAAAAATAACAAATTCGGTATTCAATTCCATTATTTTTTTAGGGTTAACCAAACAAGAAAAATCACAAAATCTAGAAAATAAAATCCCTTCATTTCAATTTCCATCATTTTAAAATTCTTTAGTAATCTTAAATTTCTTCATCCAAACATAGTGTAAACTTCAAAAAATGCATGGTAAAATGAGGAAAACATAAAAAATAAAAAAATTATTTGAACCCATGTAACCTATTTCTACACCCAGCTTACTCACCACTACACTCATATTATTTTTAATTAAACTATCAATCTCTTTAAACCCATATTTATTACCTAAACTACCCTAACAAACTCAATTCAATGTGTAAATTTATCTTTACACCCATGATATTAACTTATTGAATTTGGGTTCTTTTCGAGTTTTCTGATTGCGGTGACGGCGAAGTCTAGCATTGTGCAAAAGCTTAAGAAAGCACCTTCAGTTCCTGTAATCCAGGAACATAAATCGGCTAATAAGAAGAATCCACCTCCTCGTCAATTAGGTATGGTTATTAAAGTTCAGCCACAAGCAAAGAAAGCTAAAACCGATTGGCCAGGGAGGTAGTGAAGAACCTATAAACACAATGAAAACCCCCCATGTAGATACAAAAAAACTTTAAAAGTAAGGAAGACGCTTAATGGTGGTATTTATAAGTCCATAGTTGTTGCCCAGACATGTCTTGTTTCCTATAGTGATGATAGTGAAGACGACTAATAGTTTTGTTCAATATGTCTTTTCGGTAAAGTTAAAGTTGGTTAACTTCTAATTAAAAAAAAAGTTGCATAAATCAATACATACCTTAGTTAGAGAATCCAAAATTTCAAAATCATTATCCATCCGTAAAAAAGAGCTCATTTTCTCTATGAGCACGTCTTAGCGTTTTAGCCAGAATATAACGTAGGAGAAAGATTGCATTATGGTAAGAGTTTGATTATTGGGTTTTGGGTTCGTTGATACAATTTTGTTTTATTGTTAAATTCATTTTGTATTTTATGGTAATAATGCAATAGGGTAAAAAAGACACTTCTCATTTAAAATTTAAGCTGAGTGTAGAAAGAGGTTGCACGGGTTCAAAAAAAATGTCCCAAACATTAATCCCTTTACAAATTTGATAGAATTTACACGTGTGTGCTATTCAATTCAAACTGTTTTTAGTTGTAACAAATCCAACATTGCCTATGTAAACAAAAAAGCTTTTCGGATGAACACAAAACAAATGTAATTAACAAAACAAACACTCATATTGAAATATTGGACATCCAAACTTATGTGAAGTAAATGTTCATCTACAAAGTAAATGTTCAATTCAGATCGTTTTTTGTTGTAAAAAATTCATCTTCGCCCATGTAAACAAGAAGGCTTTTCGGACGAACACAAAACAAATGTAATTAACAAAACGAATAATCGTTAAAAGAAAATTTGGACCACATTATTGCTAGCCTATTGTAAGGCTTAGCCCATTCCCCCACCATCTTTAATGTAGATAATATTATTTGTTAAAAAAAAAGGAATACTCATATTGAAATACTGGACATCGAAATTTATGTGAAATAAATGTTCACCTACAAATTAAATTTTGACTCGGAGGGGCTATGTGGCGCACCAAAAGGCAACCGGCTCTTTCCAAGTTCATAGGTCTCATCAAATTGCATATATTGCATGTGACTCATCAAAGCAGAACGAGTCACCAAAAGTGACATATGTCAACATTTGAGAAATTTGTCAAACAAATCAAATCAAGTAAATAAAGGAGCAAATTAACCTAATTGATCAGATCCACTCAATTATGATTTAATTTTTTAAATTATTGATTCTGATTTAATTAATAACCATAAGTCTAAATTAAATCAAATCAAATACAAAAGGGGACAAATTAACTCTAATTTAATTATATTATATTAATTATGGTTAATTTCCTAAATTAAAATTTTTCTGATTTAATTAAGAGCTAAATTAAGTAATTAGCTCAAATTAGATAAATTAGAAAACCAATCCCACAAATTATAGGATTCAGATTAGAATTCTAAACTAAGATTCAATAGCTTGCCTATAAATATTGGTCTCATTTTCAGGAAAGAGGACTTCAAAGAAACAAAGCAAGTCCAAACCTTTGGAGAAAACCAGAAAGCTCTCTACCAAAGCAAACACCAAATACTCAAACATTTGTGTTATTCATCAAGCTTGTTCAGAATCAACAAGCACAACAAATACAGGTGCCGGTTCATTCACACTAAAGCCAAAGACACCCACCGCATGAAACCACTCATGATCTCTTTCATTCAAGATCAAATCTCGACGACCTTAAAGAAATCTCGTCCCAATTCAAGATCAAATTGCTTGCCACCCTTGGATCAAAACTCAACACTTGAGATCGATTTAGAGGAATATTCTTGTAAAGAACAAAATACAATGTTTGTAACCCTAAATAATAATATCATTTGTAATCACATTAGTTTAGTCAAGGTTTAAAATATTAATATCGTTTGTGATCATAATTGTGATTAGCCAAGTTAGCTAGAATAATGAATAATGAATTCATCAACCACAATTTAAATTTTGTAATACTGTAATTCATTAAATTACAATATTATCCAATAAAATAAAGTTGAAAGACCAAAGTGACCCCCAAATGTGTAAGGAGCAAAAGATGAACTTACACCGTAAGCTCAAAGACTTGGAAAAAAACACTAGTCACTTTCAAAAGATGAACTTACACCATAAGCTCAAAGACTTGGAAAAAAAACACTAGTCACTTTCAAAAGTCCAGTGCCTTGAATGATGACTGCTGAGAATTGGGTTAAATTCTTCAATTGAACAAAAACAAACAAATACAAATTACAAAGTAAAAGACATGATAGAAAGAAGGTGAGTTCCACACTCAATGTCATTTTCACACACGAATAACAAAAGAAAGATTAAATTTATAAACAAAATTTTATAGATTAAATGATATGAAAATTGATAATTAGACTATTGTTTAAGCGTTAATAAGCGTTCTCATTTTCTATCAGGAAGATATCTTTTAATTTAAATATTTATTCCTAAATTTAATTTCTCTAATGTTACTATGTCCAGTCAACATATAGAAAATTTAATTTGGCACATTCTTACCCAACGTGTTAACACGACAGTTGTTTGGCACCATCATCACCATCTCAAAGATCGGGAGTCTATGGAAGTCAAAGAGCACAGTTTGCACTGACTTAATTGGGTGACTTTGTTTTTAAATACAAACTTCACTTCACTTGCTCTGCTTTGTTCTCTGAAGGCAAAAAAACATCTCATAATCTGGTTTCCAAGTTTCCAAATCTTTTGAAGGAGGAGGAGGGATGAAAAACATGAGCATCAGCAGCACTACCATGACCACCACAACCACCGCAGAATCGGCGCCGGACGTGGTGGCTGCGATCAGATTCCATCCCACTGAAGATGAAAAGGCCGACTTCTTGAGGAAGAAGATGAAAAATCACAACTCTCAAGCCTGCCTCTTCCTCCCTGTCATCGATGTCCGCAAGTTCGAGCCTTGGGAATTGCCTGGTAACCCATTATTCTATCTCACTTTTTCTCGTTAGGTTCCAAGGATGGGATAGTGTTGAATATCTCATATAATTCAAGGAATTCGTGAAGCAAGAGGTGAACGCTTTTTGTTTTTAGGGGATTAGACATGAAGAAAACTTATCCCTTGAATTATCCAATACAATTGAATTTTTAGGCACCAAACGAGCCCTGATTCTAATGAATTATCCAATACAATTGAATATTTAGTCACCAAACAAGTCCTTGAAGTGAGTTGGTTTCAAATTTTCAATATTTCACTTTGTGTTGCAGAGCGCATGTTCCCTGAATCTCCATATCAAGCTAAGGCGTGGTACTCCTTCAGCTGGTGTGATTACAAATCCAACCAGAGTCCTCGCTTCAAAAGGAAAACAAAGCAAGGCTTCTGGAAGATGAACGGCGATCAACGGGATGTCGGCCCAAAATATTTCACTTGCAAAAAGAGGACATTAACCTTCAAAAAAAAGACCTTCCAGGAAGGTCGTGGGTCTAAATCCGTTACGACCAGCTGGAAAATGCACGAGTACATTTGCATTAAGCCTCAACGGGGTTCTAGCCCCCATCAGGCGAGGGATCAGCAAAGGGGCTGTGTTCTCTGCGTCCTCAAGTATAAGCCAGTTGATTCTCAGTCTAATAAGAAGCTTAAGGGTACTTTGATCCGTGGTGATTTTGCTGATGGTACTGGTAATCGTGGCTACATTGCCTTTAGTTCCGGAGATGATGAGGCTGCTACTGCTGCTGCAACGAATCATATGTCTCCAGACACTGAAGAATTTCTGGCATACAAACAGCTAGAACATGATCTGCTTGGTAGTGGAAATCGTGATGATGGTGAACCTGGTGGCGGCAGCTCATCTGATTTTAATCTATCTCTACGCGACATGATTCAAGAGGTTTGGGTATGTATTTGTCTGTATTTATTTATTTATTGTTTTAATAAACACAGGGGATTGGAGGGAGGTTTCTAGATGTGTTGGTCCTCTCTCCTTCATTACTGAGAGTAGCACTTTGTGCCCATAACGGACATGAGCTAATCTCGCCTCGTCCTCTGTTTTATTAAGAAGAAAAATATACAAGCTTTTTGAATATTTTCTGATGTAAACCTGATAATATGGAGCACAAAAGTATATCGAAACTTAATACTTGCTTGTTTTGTGATTCTTAATTGTGCAGTGGCAGTTATGTTCCCCAGCAGGTGAATATCTGAATTCACACTTTCCTCTTCCTGAGCCACCTCAGCCTCATCAGCCGCCACAGCTTGGAAATGCTCCTGGTGGCTGTAGTGGCGAATTAGTTGATCCTGGTACTAGTGGCTGCATTACCTATAATACTGATAACCAATCTGCAACAATGAATCACATGATTTCCAACACAGAAGAAATTCTGGCATACAAACAGCTAGAACGTGATGTGTTTGCCGGTGGTAATCAGGATGGTAGTGAACCTGGTAGTGGTATTTTGGCCTTTGGTGATGGTAATGATGAAACTGGTGGCTGGAAATTCTTGGATTTTGATGATCGAGCTGCATCTGATAGGTTTCAAGAGGTGATATAATCGTATGCTTTTCTACATTTTTTTGTATGAACTTGCAAAGCCTGCCAAAATTTAACACCTGCTTGTTTGTGATTCTTAATCCACCAGTTGTTTCCTGAGATGGGAGAAATTCTGAATTCATCTTCTCAACCGCTGCAGCCACATCAGCCACTGCAACCACATCAACCACAGGATTACAGCCCCTCCACACTGCAGCCACCGTTACACACTATGCATGGAAATGTTCCCTATGTCTATGGTGATTGCACAAAGCAGCAATCTTTATTCCCGGATAATATTTCTTATCCTGAATATAAGAATAATATTTCAACCAATGATCCCAATGAGCAAGTTAACAAACTGGCTAATGGTGTTCCAATTCAAGCTACAGATGAAAGAATTTCAGAGGTGAGAAGTTGTTTCTTTTATTTTATATAAACTTTCTAATATGCAGCACAAAAATTACATTGAAACATAACCCTTTGTCGTTATGATTCTTAATCCAGGCTTCTTTTAGTCCAGAAGAATATATGGGTCCTCTGTTTGATCCATCTTCGTTACAAGATTACTTGTTGCTGTCACCAATGAACACAGAACTGGGAGATGTTGTGCATACCAATAACCATAACTATATTGGATGCAATGATGAGTTGCAATCTCTAGATTATATGGAGTTTTCAACTCTTCTCCCATATAGTTCTTGATTTATCATTGTTGACCAGGATTGGTAACTTATTATCCTGGGAAGAAATAATAGACCCTACTTTTAGTGACTCCAATCTAACAGAGTCACAAGCATGAGTCTAAGACAGCAACAGTGGAGTAAGAAACACAGAAAAATAGGTTTAGTCGGTATTAGCTATTCAAGAAACACATCAACATAGCTAATGAACAGCAGGATCTTAGCTATCGAAGAACAGTAAGATCTTAGTTATCAGAAAACAGCAATTGGGGGGCTTGTAAACCCCAAGAGCTCTAGCAAGAGTAAAGCATCACCCTTGTCTACAATTCGGGAACTGTAGGCATTATGTCCAGGATAACCGATGTAGGTTACCCAAGCCTATTCTTGTTCCTTTTGGCCGTTTTAGGAATTCCCTAGTTTTAGAAACTTCGAAGCTTGTTAGGTGAACATTTTAGTTCAAAGAACAGCAGTAGAAGCCAGTGTTTGAGATGTCATGAGGAAATCTACTCTCCTCTGACGAGTCCAGATGAAGTAAAGATGTCTTTTCTCAGAATCAGCAGTTGTTTGGAGACCGCATTTCTCATGTCAACCAGACTACGAGTATTCCTTAGCAAAATTGTCTTCAGCTGGTGTACTTTCTTCATCAAAAAGTCATACGAACCTCAGAAAAATTGTGTCAAATAATGTACTCTCTTCATCAAAGTAACACGTACCTCAGCAAAGCTGTCTTCAACCATCATCCATTTGCGTCTATCCACTGGGAGTTGCTCTGAGAAGAATCCGACTGCAAAGCTGTATCACAAGACAAGGTGAGCAATCAAAGCTGAAATAGTTAATAAAAGCTCTTGTATTGAAGCTTTGGGAAGGCTACTTTCTGTTTTCACTCAATCGAATTTGATTTCTGTTAACTCTATTTGCAGGTCAGGGAAGCTGCAGAGTATTGTACTGCTCTTCATCTGCCCGGGAAGAAAACAAAAACCGAGTCTTTGAAGCAGGCAACTATAGGGTTCTTTCACTGGAGCATCTCCTCAAAACCATCAATCAAGTCCCCGTTGGGGAATGGTATAATACTTTGATACCAAGTTCTAGTTCTAGCCTCGTACTCAGGCTGCGTTCCACTATTCTGGAAATGGCGTTATACAGGATCTGCTGCGACATGGCTGCTGGGTCTCAAGTGTATTACAATAACCAGACACCAATGGTGATTTACCGGTTGTTGGTGTTGAAATTTGAGGTTCCATCCCTAATGGAGTAGCAATTACAATCATTGTCAAAATCGGATGATTATGTTTGGTTTAATCCTTTGATAACCTTCAGAATTAAACACCTTTCTTATGTAAATATTGCTTTGGTTAATTTCCCTGTATCGGCTGCTGCGTTACTGTGCAGCATTTCTGCTTTTCCTGTACTCCTTGCATGTTGTATTGTTGTTAATACTGTTTATCTATAACCTTTCAATTTCTTGGAATTTCGTGTATTATATTCTCCTCGCCGTTTTTTATACGTCTTTATATTTTTATACGATGAAAATAAATAATAAATTAGTATCAAACTATCTTTGTATGGTACGGAATGTTGGGCGGTGAAGCACCAACACGTTTATAAAATGGGTGTAGCGGAGATGAGAATGCTTCGTTGGATGTGTGGGCACACAAGAAAGGATAAGATTAGGAATGAGGATATCCGAGGTAAAGTAGGAGTAGCCGAAATTGAAGGAAAGATGAGAGAAAATCGGTTACGGTGATTTGGACATGTGCAACGAAGGCCTACTGACGCTTCGGTTAGAAGATGTGACTACAGGACAGAGATTCAGGGCCGAAGGGGTAGAAGAAGACCTAGGAAGACTTTGGAAGAGACTCTAAGAAAAGACTTAGTATTTGAATTTAACGGACGACATGACACAGGACCGAGCGCAATGGCGTTCTAAGATTCATATAGCCGATCCCACTTAGTGGAAAAAGGCTTTGTTGTTTGTAGTATCAAACTATCTTTCCTTCAGTTAGGAAGCAACAGGAGGAAAATTCAGAGTACTGATTTAGGGCATTGGATATGCAGAAGCTCATTTCCACCATTTGACCCGCATCGACTCCAACCCGTCGTATCCAAACTCAAACACAGCTCCATTACGACCGTCGATTCCGTACACAATTACGTGGATCCGGCTGCTCATACTCTCGTCGTGGTTGACAATCCCGTGCCATTTCGCACCCAAATTTTTCGAATTTCGCAAATTCAAGAAATTTATGTATTTAACGAATTCTTTTATATATATATCAATTTAGAAAGTGTGAGAAGAAAACTTTAAAACCTCACTTTGAAAGCCTCAAAATCTCAGAACCGGTCATGTTGCAATTCCTTATAAAAACATACAAAACTCTTTTTTTTTTTTCAACAACATTGTGTAGTATTATTACAGCTAAGCTGGATGTAAACTCGAAATCTGTAACTACAACATTGTTGTCACTCCACATGGACATGCGCAGTAGACGTACTGACGTAATGATTTGCCTTCAAAAAACAATTATTTTCCACGTATGAGGTTCTAGAAAGTTCTTAAATTCTAGAGCACGTTGATCATATGACGCAGCCATGTCCAACTCTCAGATCAAACTTGCATTGGAAGCTCAAGACTTAATTATATATTTGCACCTTCAATTTTGGTAGTTGTTCTGTTTGGATCTTTAAACGTTTTTTGGTTCCAAATTGGCCCCAAACTTCTAATATTGTGTGGTAAGATAAGGACAACACTAACCCTTACAAAATTTGATAGGATTCAAACAGTTTTTGGTTATAACAAATCTAGAGTTGCTTATGTCAACGATAAAACTTCTCAGACAACCACAATAAATGTAATTAACAAAACGACCACTCATATTGTAAAAGTATATTGTTTAGTTTAGCTAGAACTTGGATTAATAATATCGCTCGTAAGTTTAATCAGAGTTTAGGATGGTAATATTGTTCGTGATCATAATTGTGTAAATTGGGGATTATGTATATCTTGTTTCTTCTAATAATAATGTTTAATAATATTTGTTGTAAAAATCAAGGTTCTAAAAGTCGCTAGGCGCTAGTCGGGCGGCGGGCTGGGGCCTAGCGCCTAGGCGGCTAGGCGGGGCCTAGGCGGGCGCCTAGGCGGACTAGGCGGATTTAAGTAAATCAATCATATTTAGTGTAAATAAGTGTCTGCTTATACTTGAAATATATATAATTTCATCATAAACTACAAAATAGAATGCATATATATTATGAAGTATTGAAACATAATGAAAACATGTGAAATAAAGATATAATGTGTGTTCATTTAAGTATGCAACAAGTCTCTTACAATTTATTAGAAAAAAATAAAATGCAAAATGAAAGTTATCTATTTTCTGTCTAAGTGAGTTGCGACCTAGGCGAGTGTTTAGGCGGGTCTAGGCGGTCTAGGCGGGTGCCTAGGTGGTCAAGGCGGGTGCCTAGGCATTCGAGGCGGTGCCGCAGCAAGTCTAGGCGCCCTTATCATTAATCGGGGCGGCGGGCTGGGGCCTAGCGCCTAGGCGGGGCCTAGGCGGCGCTAGGCGGGGCCTAGGCGGCGCTAGGCGGGGATTTTTAGAACAGTGGTAAAAATAGATTTTTTTCGTATATGTAGTGAATTTATATATATTATTGTACAAAATATCACACTGTAAAATATCACATTGTAACTTTAGTAGCTATAACACAAAAGTATGACAGATAAAGAGAGGGGGGATACTGATATTATTTATTTGGTTCTTTCTTTCGCACTGTATTTTGATAGCATATGGAGTGATCTATTTATAGAACAACTCCCGTAATAACAACCATACAAATACAATGATGACATTTTTGAAAGTATCAAATACTATTCTTAAGTCTTTATTCCTTTGAGTGGGCATTCACCCACTAATTCTATAACACTCCCCCTTGGATGCCTACATATCAACTCCAGCTGCTTCGTTAAAACCTTATTTGGAAAAACTCAATGGGAAAAAAATCATAGTGAAGGAAAAAGAGTACAACTTTACCTGGATTGTTGATATAGTGTTATGTATGCTTATGTTGCCTTGTTAAAACCTTAATAGGAAAAACCCAATGGGAAAAATTCTTGTCGAAGGAAAAAAAGTACAACATGCATGTATCATGGATGCTCCCCTTGATATGTATCTCCCCCTGATTCCGTATTTTTCAAATTTAGCTGATTGGTAAGCCGACGTAATCCGATACTCTGCACTAACTTCTGAAATGTGCACTTTGGTGGAGATTTGGTGAACAGGTCTGCCAGATTTTCATTGGAATGGATTTGCCTGACTTCAATAACTTTAGCTTTTTGAAGCTCATGAGCACTGAAAAACTTTAGAGATATATGTTTAGTCTTATCGCCCTTGATGAATCCTTCCTTCATTTGGGCAACACAGGCTGCATTATTTTCATGGATGACAGTTGGATTGTCTGTCTTTAAAGTTAGACCACATGAATTCCGGATGTGATGGATCATTGATCTTAGCTAAGAACATTCATGACTTGCTTCATGTAAAGCAAGTATTTCTAAGTGATTGGAAGATATAACAACTAGTGTTTGCTTTGTTGAGCGCCATGAGATTGCTGTATCTCCATTAGTAAACACATATCCAGTTTGTAAGCAGGCTTTATGCGGATCAGAGAGAAAACCAGCATTTGCATATCCAACAAGTATCTGGTCCTTTGTGGATTTCTCTGAGTATAAGAGACCCATGTCTGTTGTACTACGAAGGTATCATAAAACATCTTTGACTTATTTCCAATGATGAATTGTTAGAGTATAGCTATACCTTGCTAACAATTTAACTGGAAAAAAACTATATATGGTCTAGTACATTGTGTTAAATACAATAAAGCACCTATTACACTCAGATATGGTACTCCTGGACCAAGGACCATTTCATCATCTCCTTTTGGACAGAAATGCTCTTTCTTAACATCCAAAAAAAAGAATGATCATTGGCGTTCTGAGTGGATAAGCCTTGTCTATGCCAAATCACTTCAAGATTTTTTTCAATGTAAGCTAATTGATAGACCAAAATTCCATTAGCACAATGCTCGATCTGTAGGCCGAGACAATATTTTGTTTTTCCAAGGTCTTTCATTTCAAATTTGCTTTTCAGATATTCAGTAGTTTTATTGAGCTCTTCAGGGGTTCCAACTAGGTTCATATCATCGACATATACTGCAACTATAGCAAATCCAAAATTGAATTTCTTAATGAACAGACAAGGGCAAATGACATTGTTGACATACCCTTCTTTGATCAAATACTCACTGAGACGATTATACCACATTCGTCTAGATTGTTTCATTTTATACAAGGATCGCCTTAATTTGATTGAGAGCATACCTCGTGGTTTGTTAGTTGTTTTAGGAAACTTAAGTCCTTCTGGG
Source organism: Crataegus laevigata (assembly GCA_963580275.1). Lineage (NCBI taxonomy): Eukaryota > Viridiplantae > Streptophyta > Magnoliopsida > Rosales > Rosaceae > Crataegus > Crataegus laevigata. The sequence goes on from OY756951.1 coordinate 11,631,529, forward strand.
ACCTTCATGAATATGTCAGTATCTAAATATCCATATAGATACGCAGTGTTGATATTCATAAGTCGCATGTCAAGTTTTTCTGAAACCACTAAACTTATTAAGTAACGGAACTTAATTGTGTCCATTATAGGAGAGTATGTCTCCTCATAATCAATTTCAGGTCTTTGTGAAAAGCCTTGTGCAACGAGTCGTGCTTTATATCTTGCAATCTCGTTTTTCTCATTTCGCTTTCTTGTGAATACCTATTTGTAACCCACAGGATTTACATTAGGCGGAGTTTGGACTACCGGTCCAAAAACACTTCGTCTTTCTAAGGAATTTAATTCTGCCTAGATTGCATTTTTCCACTTAAGCCATTTTTGTCTCTGTTTACATTCATCAATAGAACGAAGCTCAATATCATCACTTAATATGATTTCAGTGGCTATTGCGAATGCGAACATGTCGTCGATGATTATTTCATTCCGATCCCACAATTCATTAGTACATGCATAATTTATGGAGATTTCTTTGCTTTCATGTACCTATGTCTCTTTAGGGACATGTGTCTCATCAAGGACATTTTCCTTTTTCGGAAAGTACAAAATCATGAATTGTGGATTTGTCATTCATTCTCTCTTCTTGAATGATTTGTGCCCTCGTCTTTTTCTTTCGAGGGCTGAATCTTTTAAACCTGAGGGTTTACCATGCTTCAGGCATGTACTAGATGATTCATTCGCTGTCACTTTATTTTGTCCAACAGGAACATCAATTCTTGCAGATGCATTTGCAGCTAGTATATCTGATTTTGTCACTTTAATAGCATCATTAAATGCATCTGGCATTTGATTAGCAATACTTTGAAGATGAACGATCATTTTCACTTCATTTTCACATTGAGTGCTACATGGATCAAAATGAGACAAGGTGGGTACAACCCATGTCAGCTCTTGCCGTTTTTCTGGAACGATCTTTTCTCCCTTTAATGACGGGAAAACTGTCTCATCAAAGTGACAATCAACAAAATGAGCTGTAAAAATATCACCTGTCAAGGGCTCCAAATATCTAACGATAGATGGTGAATCAAAACCCATATAAATTCCCAGTCTACATTGAGGTCCCATTTTAGTGTGTTATGGTGGTGCAATAGACACATAAACAACACAACCAAAAACTAGTAAATTTGAAATGTTTGGCTGATGCCCAAACACTAGTTGTACTGAGGACTATTGGTGGTTGGCTATAGGTCTTAATCGAACCAATGATGCAGCATGTAAGATGGCATGTCTCCATGCAGAAACTTGCAATTTTGTTTTCATGAGTAGAGTATGAGCTATTAATTGAAGCCGCTTGATAAATGCTTCTGCTAGACCATTTTAAGTATGGACATGAGGAACAGGGTGTTCAACATCAACGCCCAATGTTATGCAATAATCATCAAAGGTTTGAGACGTAAATTCATTAGCATTATCAAGTCAAATTGACTTCATAGGGTAATTTAGGAATTGTGCTCGCAAATTAATTATCTGAGCAAGAAGTCTCGTAAAAGCTATATTTTGAGTAGATAAGAGACAAACATGTGACCATTGGGTAGATGCATCAACCCAAACCATAAAATATCTAAATGGTCCACAAGATAGTGGAATAGGCCCACAAATATCCCCTTGAATTCTTTGCAAAAATGATGGGGATTCAGCATCAATCTTTAGTTGTGATGGTATAATTACCAACTTCCCTTGAGAACAAGCCTTGCAAAGGTTATCGTTTGAGATAGCAATGTGTCTGCTCAATAATCGATGTCCATTAGAGTTGGTAATGATCTTACGCATCATAGTGGATCCTAGGTGACCCAGATGGTCATGCCAAAGCATGTAAACCTTTGAATAAATGAACTTATGGTTCATGACAATATGTGATTCAATTGTCTTTATGTATGTATAATACAATCCACTCGACAAACCACGCGACTTCTCCAATATACAATTCTGAGTATCATTGGAGGTAATGCATAGATACTCCACATTTTATGCACTTTTCGTTTCAATGTGGTATCCATTTAAACGTATGTCTTTAAAACTCAACAAATTTCGAGTAGATCGAGTAGCGTACAACGCATTATGTATGGACAATATTATTCCATTTGGTAACATGATCTAGGCTTTTCCTGAGCTTTCAATTACATCTGATTGGCCTGATATTGTTGTTACCATTACTTTTGTAAGCATCAAACTTGAGAAATACTTTTGATCTCGAAGTATTGTATGTGTGGTTACACTGTCTGTAAAACAAATATCTCAGCCATTTCTCTTGTCTTGAGAATAACCATAGCTTTTATCCATGCTTTCTGAGTAAAAGAGATCACGGTTAAAAACAATTTATTCATAATAAAATAAAATTTAAATGCCACTTTTATTGAATTGAAATGTGAGTTTTAAACTACAAGTTCAGAATAAAAATACATCAAACATAAATGATTCAATTGGACCGATACGCTTCATTCCCTCTTTCCATAATGAAGTCCGAGACATCTAGGTGGGTTGTGTTCAACTGCCCTGATAAGTCACACATGATGCGATGTAAAACAACACACAAATTAAACCCTCTTTTTGACAATTGTAGTATAGATGTAAGTAGGGATCGTTCTAGGCCGGGGATTAGGAGGGATTGCTAATCTACTCTAAACTGACTTAAAAACACTAAACAAGACTCAAAACACACAAAACTAAGCTAAAGACACTTAACTAAACTTTAATGACTCAAAACAAACTAGATTGACTCAAATCAACTCAAAACAATCAAATTAACCCAAATTAGACACTAGGGACTGATTTGGACGAAAATAAACTCAAAAGACTAACTAAACACAAATCTAAACAGATTCTAACTAAATTAATATAACTTAAAGATGGGGGATTGGTTTTTGACGAAAATTAAAAGACAAAGTAAATAACTTGTAGATTCTAAATAAAGACATAAAACTAAGTGAATTGATGGATAGATGGACTAGCTAGAGGGTTCTTCTCCACATATGACACACTTGCATACAAACCAATTTTCAGTTGTTCTTTCAATAAACCATGAATCTCAACACCCCAGATTAACCGTGAACAGCACTTTTTTAACCTTCAAGTTTTCCTTAAGTTATTGAATTGGACGGAAAAGCGCATACAACAATTCAAAACATTCTTCAAAAGTCCCCTACGTGAACAGCACAATAGAGATACAATCAAAGATCATTAAGCTTTGTGAAAACTATAAGCATTGATGAGGCATTCGTAACTATGAACAGCATGATACTCTTGCCAAGAATTCACTTAACGCGTTTGTGACTAGCAACCTCCACTACTTGTGAATATAAGTTCATAACGATTAGGTGAAACTCCCTTATATTCTAGCATCAAATTCATGCATGCAAACTAAGTATGCATCCTTAATCGACATACAAGAATAAGTTATAAATCAAGCAGTTAAGCAAATTGAATTCACAACTCATGAAATCACAACTGAAGGTAATCAATTCATATTACAAATATGTTCATGGCTTTGAATCAACCTCTAACCAAAACGAATTTAGTTCCACATATTTGCAATTAAACAACTATAATTGAATTTAAACATGATAAACAAAAGTAGAAGACATCTAGAACGCTCCAACAATCCAACTTCTTGAATGGTTAGCACAGCTCCAAGTCCTCCTCCTTTCTTGCAAACATGCGGCACCAAGGTGGGTGTGGTGTTTGGATGGTCTAGGGGATGTGGCAGAGATTGGATAGGTTGAGAGAGTATGGAAGGGTGGTAGGGGATGGATAGGAAAAGAGGTGGATGGAAATGGATGGAGGAAGAAGGAAACTTGCGGCAGAAATTGTGTTGTTTATGGAATGTGCTGTAGATGTGAATTGGTCTTGTGATGGAGAAGCCTATTTATAGATTTTGAAAATGAATCACCACCACAAAATTTCTTGGTGAAGTAAGTGGATGTTGTAGGTGAAGTGGGTGTGGATGTTGTAGGTGAAGTGAGTGGATGTTGTAGGTGGAATAAGTGGATGTTGTAGGTGAAATAAGTGGATGTTGTAGGTGAAGTGGGTGTGGATGTTGTAGGTGAAGTGAGTGGATGTTATAGGTTGAATAAGTGGATGTTGTAGGTGAAATAAGTGAGTGTGATGTGTTTTTGGGTCAGAAAATAGGAAAGGAGAGGATATCTTAATCTTCAATTTCATTCATCCACTTGGCTCCAAGCATAAGCTAACCATCCAATGCCCAAAAATGCTCCAAATTGCACTTTCTTGCATACTTTGTCATTTGGACCTACAAACACACGAAAATAGCTTAAAATACTAAAATAACTAAGGACTGACAATCTAAATGCAAGGAAACAAGCTAACTAATTTGTATAAATATACTCCTATCAACACACTAGATCAGGTATATCCATTGGTTTAGCCTAGTCGAGGAAATTTGTTTCAACACCATTTTCCTTGAAGGAGGCTTGATATAGATCCACCAGATGTTTCGGGGTATGACAAGTACGCGCCCAATGCCCATTGCCACCACACATATGGCAGGCTCTTTCAGAGTTTCTATGAGCATTGTTCATATGAGCTTTGCCTTTGTGGCAATTTCCATTTTTGAAGCTCGGGCCTGAATTATGCCTTAGAACCTGGTTGTGAAACTAGACACCATGATTCTTTCCTTTCCTGTTCCACTGGCCTCGCTTGTGGCCACGTCCTCGTTTATGATTATTGTCACCAAAGGATGTGGCGTTCACTTAGAGGGAAACATCATTTATTTTTTGGAATGGTGCAGATCCAGTAAGTTGGGACTGCTGATTTTTCATCAAGAACTCATTGTTTTGTTCAGCTACCAGGAGCACATATACCAGCTGGTTGTATTCAGTGAAGCATCGCTCTCTTTATTGTTGTTGCAGGAGCACGTTGGAGGTATGAAAGGTTCTGAAAGTCTTTTCCAGCATATCTTCCTCAGTAAAAGTTTCCCCACACAGCTTTATCTGGGAGCTAATTCTGAACATCGCAGAATTGTACTCAGCTACTGACTTGAAATCCTGGATCCTTAGGTGAGTTCACTCATAATGAGCCCTTGGAAGAATCACCGTTTTTTTGTGATTGTATCTGTTTTTCAATGCCTTCTAGAGAGCTAATGAATCTTCAACCGTTAGGTACTCGTTCTTTAGTCATTCATCAAGGAGGTGACGAATAAAGATCATGGCCTTCGCCCAATCTTGAGAGGATGCACTGTTTTCTTCCGTAATGGTTTCTCCAAGATTCCCTGCCTCTAGATGAATCTTGGTATCCACTACTCAGGTAAGTAGTTCTTTTCAGTAAGAGTAAATTGTAGCTATGGTCCCTTAACTTTAACTCAATTGAAGCAATGGTCCCTCAACTACAAATTCATTACCATTGGTCCTTCAACTTATCAAAACGTGCAGCTATGGTCCCTCAATTAAAAATTCATTACTATTGGTCCCTCAACTTTAATTCAATTGGAGAAATGGTCCCTTAACTTTAACCCAATTGTAGCAATGGTCCTTCCAATATAACTCATTTTAACAAAAAAAATTGACATAGTTGACGAAAAGAACCATAACTATACACTTTGATGAGTTGAAAGACCCAAATTGTATAAATGGTCATTCCAACATAGCTTATTTTGAAAAAATTGATGAAAAGGACTATAGCTACATATTTTGATAAGTTGAGGGACCATTGCTCCAATTTGATTAAAGTTGAGGGACCATTTGTACAATTTACTCTTTCAGTAATGTCCAGGGCAACAAAATCAAGCTTTACCAAGTTCGCCATTTTCTTTTCTGAAAGAAAAATGAGATGTGTAAGAACTTGCAATAATATGTATTCCTGGAGGAATGTAGTGTTAGAACTTCTGGTTCTTACAAATTTTTCATTTTGATCTTCAGGTCAAAATGATAAGAACTCGAAACTTCAGGCTCGAGATTTACATGATTAATGAGGAAGACGATTATACCGCACCACCTAAAATTGCAATAGAATTAAATCTACATCTCAAGATGGGCGATTGTACCGCACCATCTTTGATCGCAGTGAAAATTAAATTTGCAATTCAAGATGGACGATTGAGCTGCACCATCTTTGATTGCAGTAAAATTAACATAAATAAACACTGGATTAGTAATCAGGAACTACACCAAATAAGAAATCAAAGATATAAGTAATTGTTAAATTGAGAACGAGAAGCAGGCATGGTGCTAGCAGTTCATCGTGAGGGTACATTATGCAAGTGAGGCAGAGGAAAAAGAAGAACAGGAAAATCCTCAGAGGAAGAATTTTTTTTTTTTTTTTTGTCTCGGTGAAGGGAGATAGGAACAAGTTAAGGTTAGAGAGTCGTGCTGATAACGTGTTATAAATAGGCAAAAGTTAAAGAGATAACCTTTGCTAGGGACATGAGTGAAGCGGGTGCAAAATATCACACTGTAACTTGAGTAGTTATAATACAAAAGTATGGCAGACAAAGAGAAAGAGGGATACTGATATTATTTCTTTGGTTCTTTCTTTCGCAATGTATTTTGATAGCATACGAAGTGATATATTTATAGAGCAACTCTCGTAATAACAACCATACAAATACAATGATGACACTTTTGAAAGTACCAAATACTATTCCTAAGTCTTTATTCCTTTTAGTGGGCATTCACCCACTAATTCTACAACAATACAAAAGGTTTTTTTTAATATGAAATTCATACCCTCAATGTAATGCTAGAGAGTTTTAACAAAACACTCTCGATACTGTTCATTTTTAACGAAAAATCACATTTTACCGTTTCTTAATACTATTTACTATATCTTTAAAATGACTTTTCATTAAAAGAGAAGTTTTTTAAACTTTTTATTAGTTTTTTTTATTTTATATGACAATAAATCACCTATAAATACAACGTGTGGTGTTGTTATAGCTAAAGCTGGATATAAACTCGATTTGTGACAACAACATTGTGTCACTCCACATGGACATGTACATGTACAGTAGACGTACTGACGTAATGCTTTGCCTTAACAAACAATTATTTTCCAACGTATATTCTAGAAAGTTCTTAAATTCTATATGTTCCCCTCCAAAAATTACTAAAGGTAAACTTAATAGGGGGGCAGAATAAGATAGAGTGCGTTGATATGACGCAGCTATGTCCAACACTCAGGTCAAACTTGCATTGGAAGTTCAAGACTTAATTACATATTTGCACCTTCAATATTAGTAGTTGTTCTGTTTGGATCATTAAACATTTTCTCTTTTACCAAATTGGCCCCTAAACTTCTAAAATTGCATGGTAATATGAGGACGATACTAACCCTACAAAATTTGATATGATTCAAACAGTTTTTGGTTGTAACAAATTTAGAGTTGCTTATGTCAACGAGAAAACTTCTCAAACAACCACAACAAATATAATTAACAAAAACCACCACTCATATTGTAAAAGCATATTGTTTAGTTTAGCCAAAATTTGAATTAGTAATATCGCTAGTAAGTTTAATCATAGTTTAAGATGGTAATATCGTTTGTGATCATAATTGTGTAAATTGGGGATTAACCAAGTTAGCTTGAGCAATTTGCTCACCTCTACTCACCCAAGTTAAAATTTATCACAACATAGTTTAAATTAGATTAATTACTGGAATTAAAGAAACTGTGATAAGAAAGAAGTGGAAGACCAAAATGAAAGAAACACCAAAAGTATAGGGAGCAAAATATGAACTTACACCAGAAGCTCAAAGACTCGGAAAAATACTAGTCAACTTTCAAAAGTCCAGTGCTTTGAGGGATAAGTGGGGTCTTTGATGAGTGTATATAAATACGACTCCGCTCAAATGCTGCTTCCTCACAGAACCCAAAACACCGATCGATAATTACAGTTCAAAGTTGAGGGAGAGAGAGAGGGAGAGAGAGAGAGAGATGAGCAGTAGCAGCATCAGCAGCAGCATGACAGCTGAAGAAGGAGATGCAGTGCACGTGAATGTGATCCTACTGCCTGGGTTCAGATTCTACCCCACTGATGAGTTGCTGGTCAGCTACTACTTGAAGAACAAGATACAGGGCACAGACTCCCATTTCCGTCACGTCATCCCTGAAATCGATGTCTGCAAGTACGAGCCCTGCGATCTTCCTGGTAACCCCGCTAATCCGTCTCACTTTTTCTTCACTGCCCTTTTCTTATTTCTCATGGATTCTGATGTTGTTTATGTAAATTTACAATCTTGTTCCATTGTTCTCTTCTTTTTTTTTCCATCAAGAATTGAATTGGGTTTCCTTTTTTTGTTTTGTGTTGCGATTCCAGTGCTCTATTTCTTTTGTATGATGCTGTTGTATGCATATATTTATGATCTTTTCAGTTTTTGTGTTTTTGTACCATAAGAATTGGAGTGCGAGGGTGGATTGCCCGGTTCAAACCATTGCGCCCCGGGCAAACCCTCCTCCCTCCCCTTAGTATAACTTAAAAGAGTAGTAATATCGCTTGTCGCTCAAGAATTGGAGTGGACTGGTTTCGAATTTTGAACATTTTGTTTTGTTGTTGGATTTCAGCATTCTTCCCAGAAGTTCATGAGAAGGAGTGGTTCTTCTTCAGCCGGCCCGATTACAAGTACATCAACAGCAGTCGCTGCAACCGGGCCACGGATCAAGGCTTTTACAAGATCACAGGGAAGGAGCGTGAGATCAGGGCTGAAGAATCCAAAGCTGTGATTGGGAAGAAGAGGATTCTGACCTTTTACGAAGGTCGTGTGCCGAAAGCAAAGAAGACCGATTGGGTAGTCCATGAGTATTATCTCACAGAAATTGAGGTGGGTTCTAAACCCACCAAGCAGATGGACTTGGTCCTCTGCCGCCTGAAGAACAATTCAGCTAGCTATAAGAAGCGGAAGGGTGATCCAATCCGCGGCGAATTAGCTGATTCGGAAGTGAATTCTGAAGACGATCAAGCTGTTGTAAGTGATGTGATAGCAGAGCCAGTGGAACATCTGGGAGAAAAAGAGCTAGTAGTTGTTAATAGCTCTGAGTCTCCGGATGGTTCTTTTTTTTATTGTAATGATATTTTGAGCTTTGATGATGGTGATGATGAAACTGGTGGCTGGAAATTCTCGGATTTGGATGATCCAGCTATGTTTCAAGAGGTGAGATAATCATATGCTTTTTCTGCGTTCTTTTGTATGAACTTGCAAAACCTGCCAAAATTTAACAGCTGCGTGTTTGTGATTCTTAATCCACCAGTTGTGTGCTGAGATGGGAGAAATTCTGAATCCACCCTCTCAACCGCTGCAGCAGACACCACAGCCACATCAGCCACCGCATCCACATCAGCCTTCACAGCCACATCAACCACAGGATTACTGCCCCTCCGCACTGCAGGCACCATTACACACTTTGCCGGGAAATGTTTCCTGTGTCTATGGTGATTGCACAGGGCAGCAATCTTTAATTCCAGATAATATTTCTTATCTTGAATATAAGAATAATATTTCAACCTGTGATCCCAATGAACAAGTTAGCAAACTTAATGGCGTTCACGATGGAGCTACAGCGGAAATGTTTTCAGAGGTGAGAATATGGTTTCTTTGAATGCTGTTTTCTTCATTTTATATGAACTTTCTAATACGATCAAAACTTTTAACGTTTTCTCGTTCTTAATCCAGGCTTTTTTTCAGCCACATGAATTTATGGGTCCACCGTTTGATCCGTTACAAGATTACTTGCTGCCGTCACCAATGAACACGGAACTGGGAGATGGTGTGCATCCCAATAACTATATTGGATGCAATGATGAGTTGCGATCTCCAGATGATATGGAGATTTAAACTCTTTTCCCATAAAGTTGTTGATTTGTCATTGTTGACCAGGATTAGTAATTTAGTATCCTGGGAAGAAACAACGTACCCTACTTTTAGTGACTTTAATCCACCAGAGTCACAAGCACGAGTCTTAAGATAGCAACAGCAACATAGGTTTGGTCGGTATTAGTTACTCGAGAATAGCTAGTGAACAACAAGCTTTAATTATCGAAGAACAGCAAGATCTTAGTTATCGAAGAACAGCGGGATCTTAGTTATTGGAAAACAGCAATGGGGGACTTGTAAACCCCAAGAGCTCTGGCAAGGGTAAAGCATCACCCTAGTCTGTCTTTCAGGAACTGTAGGCATTAGAAACTTCTTCTGCCGGTTTTGGACGATCATGTCCGTGACAACCAACGTAGGTTCGCTAAGCCTGTTCCTCTTCTTTTTGGCCGTTTTTAAGCATTCCTTAGTTTTAGAAACTTCAAAGCTTGTTAGGTGAACATGTTAGTTCAAAGAAAAGCAGCAGAAGCCAGTGTTTGAGATGTCATCTCGAAATCTACTCTCCTTCGACAAGTCTAGATTAAGCAAACATGTCTTTTCTCAGAAGCAGCAGTTGTTTGGAGACCGCGTCACCTGTCAACCAAACTACAAATATTCCTCAGCAAATTTGTCTTTAAATAGTGTACTCTCTTCATCAAAAGTCAGACGAACCTCAGCAAAATTGTCTTCAAATCATCTACACTCTTCATCAAAAGCCATAGGTACCTCAGCAAGACTGTCTTCAACCATCGTCCATTCGCGTCTATCCACTGGGAGTTGCTTCGAGAAGAATCCGACTGCAAAGCTGTATCACAAGACAAGGTGAGCAATCAAAGCTGAAATAGTTAACAAAAGCTCTTGTATTGAAGCTTTGGGAAGGCTATTTTCTGGTTACACTCAACTCAGTTTGATTTCTGTCAACTCTACTAACAGGTCAAGCAAGCTGCAGAGTATTGCATTGCTCTTCATCTGCCCCAGAAGAAAGCAAAAACCGAGTCTTTGAAGCAGGCAACTGTAGGTTTCTTTCATTGAAGCATCTCCTCAACACCACTTATCAAGTCCCCCGACGGGGAATGGTATAATACTTCGCACCAAGCTCTAGTTCTAGCCTCTTACTCAGGCTTGCCTTCCACAGTCGT